>CAMRHE010000078.1:2400000-4800000 GCA_947044405.1 Leptodactylus fallax
GAAGAGGAAAGTTCTTTTTTTTTTTTTTTAAGTTTTAACCACCCCCCCCCAAAAAAAAACGCCAAAAAAAAAAAACTTGCCAAAAAAAAAATAATTTTTTTTTTTTGAGACGCCATATTCTAACACCCATAACTTTTTTTTTAATACTTTCGTGTATGGGGATAGAGAGAGCGTTTTTTTTTTTTGTGGGGCCATGTGTACTTTTTAGATATACCATTTGAGAACATTTGATCGCTTTTTATTTAATTATTATTTTTTTTTATGGGAGGTGAAATGGTGATTTGGCCATTTTTATATTGTAAAACTGTTTGTAGACCGGGCGATTTCAGATGTGGGGGATGCATAATTTGTTTGAGATGTTTGGAAAGAGGATTGATTTGAATTTTTAGATTTTTTTTTTTTTTTTTTTTTAAAGGCGACTTAGGAGGCTTTAACCTGCAATCTTTAGATCACTTGTCTCACACTGCAATACTCCTGTACTGCAGACTATGTGTAAATCACTATATGCCTATTGAGGCCTGCCACAGGCAAGCCTCAGTAGGCATATAGCCAAGACAGGCCTGGGAGTCTTCATAAGGCTCCAGGTCGTCATGATGACCAGACGGCTCTTGCCACATGGCAGCCGTGCCAGAAGAAGAATAGGAGGCGACGGTTCCTGAGCAGCTACCATATTTAAACACCCAACCTCCAGATGGTGGGAAAGGGTTAATAATAGATACTCAGATTGGGTCAGTGTCACCAGTGTGGTGCCACAGGGACTTGGTTTTAATATTTTTTTTTTTATAAATGACCTGGTAGAGGGTTTACAGTGTAGGGTATTGCAGGTTAGTATTTATAGATGATGCCAAGCCTAGT
This sequence comes from Leptodactylus fallax, assembly GCA_947044405.1. Taxonomy (NCBI): domain Eukaryota; kingdom Metazoa; phylum Chordata; class Amphibia; order Anura; family Leptodactylidae; genus Leptodactylus; species Leptodactylus fallax. The sequence goes on from CAMRHE010000078.1 coordinate 2,400,856, forward strand.
AAAACAGTCAACACATAGGAGGCTAGAGTAATATTACAGAAGGATCTGGGGAAGCTGGAGCAGGGAAATGACAAATGTATGTGATTGTGGATGAATGTAAAAATTATGCACCTGGGCCATGGAAGCAGGTTTTCCAGGCCAAATTTTTTTTCTGTTAGTGCTATTATTGGATTAAAAGTACACACATATACTTTTAACAGTATTAAGAGTGATTTCTGGGTTTCTGTGGGAGCTCCTGGCATCTTCTGCATTTGTTTACATGTTGTTAGCTTCCCGCTATGTCACTTTCTGTGTACCTTCAACACTACCTCCCTGTCACTGCTTCCCCCCTCCTCTCTCACTCAGTTACACCCCTCCCTATTTCCCTAGCTAAGCTATCCCGCCCACTACTAGCGTTCACACCCCCATCTCCCCTAGCTAAGCTATCCCGCCCACTACTAAGACCCCACCCCCATCGCATCATACTTACCCATCTTCTGCTCTGGGACACGGCTCCTCTTTTACTCTGCGCAGACTGGAGTCGCTGTGCACAGACTAGAAGTACCTGTGAGGCCTGCGCAGTAGAGATGGAGTGCCATCTCTACTGCACATGTGTAGCAGGCACCTCCAGACTGCGCAAACACTTGAAGAGAGGAAGAGGGGAGGAGCCGTTCCCGGACAGGAAGGCACATAAGTATTGAAGTGGTTGGGGAAGGGGTTCCCGGGGAAGAGTACTGGGGACTTTCCGCTTCGGAAGCGGTGAAACGGAATGTTACAGTATTATCAGAAACTGTCCCTGGAGCAGTCACATGACCGCCCCAGGGATATAGGTAATTATACATTTTTTTTTTTTTAATACAAGTAAATTAGAAGTTAGGCGGGGGGAGGGGATTTAGTTTAGGGGTTAACTTGTATTTTTATCCTGGACAACCCATTTAAAGGGAGTGTCTAGGAAATACAGTTTTTTTCCTGGATGCCAGGGAAGGTGAAAAATAAAAAAACTCCATGCTCACCTGTTCCCGATGCTCTGGTGACCCAGGCCCCTGTCCAGTCCTGCAGCGCCACAGGGCTTTGTGTAATTCCTCACCACATGTGCCCACTGAGGCCAAAGAGCGACCTCAGGAAAGGAACCGGGTCATCACTCACATATGTCAGCTATGATGTCCCGGGTCCTTTCTTTAGGCCACTGAATGGCCTCATCTGTCATGTGCGGCGGGGACTTCCACCAGAACAAGACTGAGGCACCGCAGGACTGGACAGGGGCCGGGGTCACCAGAACGCCGGGGACAGGCGAGTATGTTTTTTTTTTTTGTTTTAGTTTTCACCTTCCCTGGCCTCCAGGAAAAAAAAAAACAAAAACAAAAAACCGCACAAACAAAAACCTATTTCCTGGAAACTCTTAAATGATCCAACCAGAACCAGGCAGCTTCTATCAAAGTAAACAAAATCACAGGATGTACCGAGAGATGAATAGATGCACACGACAAGGATATTGTTTTGCCTCTATACAAATCACTGGTCTAGTCACTTGTAGAATACCTTGCAGAGGAGGTCAACCAAGACAATTTGAAAAAAAAGATGGATTGGGGCAACCCAATTTTGATGTACAGATATATGAATGGGTAGTCCAGAGATCTATCCAAGGATCTATTTACAGCTAGGCCTGTAAACGTGACAAGAGGGCATCCTCTGTGTCTGGAAGATGCTACAGTCATAGGCAGGGCTTCTTTAGGGTATTTTCACAGGTGTAGTAAGGCAGAAGCCATCTCCCACAACTCTTCCATTACTTTCAAAGGAAGTCAGTAGCAGACTTTTCTTTTTGCTGTTTGAGAAAAAAAAAAAGAAATGAATTATCTTCAGGCCAATGCCACCTTGGAAAGCCCATTGAAATGAATGAGAAGTGGAAAAAAAAAAAAAAAAACACTGGGCGACTCTCACTGAAATGTATGGGACATTTGTGGGAGAAATTCTATGAGGCGGATTTCACATCAAAAATCCGCCTGCAAAATCTCCATGTGAACTTGCCCTATTAGTAAGAGCAGTAAGGTTATGGAACTTGTGGTGAACATAACGGTGAGACTACGGAAGAGGATGTTGTGACAGCTGATAATGTGAACAAGTTCAAGAGAGACCTGGATGACTTACTCCTAACTAGCTTTTAACTCTTCCCATGGTGTCTTTTCTTGATCTTGGTGCAATCTATGTCTGAAGAAAGTCTAATGTATTACTCAACAAATCATTACACTTTATTTGGATTGATACCCCCTTATTAATAACATCTGAATATTGGAGATAACCAGTTGAGTGCAGAGTTTATATAACTTCTTGAAGATGAAGTGGAATTCTACTTGAGCACCAGGCACACAGTGGAGTGACGTGCTTTATAATATTACTTAAGGGAGTCTGTCAGCACAACTAATCACAGTAACTTGTAGGGCTGTTCGTTTACAATGCTTTATTTCTTACTTAGGACTGCTGCTCCATTCTTGTAAAAATTGTCCTTTTATTCTTATGCAAATGAGCAGAAATGGGCTTTAGAGGCATTTCTTTACATCAGTGGGCGTCACTATCTGCTGCTGCTAAATGCTACTCTGCTTTGCCCATGTCTGATGATGACACACTGCACCTGATAGTGCACCTGAAGCCAGCTTCCTTCACTTCCAAGTGCAGTGTGATATCAGATATGCACAGTGCAATTAGTACTGTGCGCTAAAGCTGAGGAGAGAGAGGTCAGTCAACTAGCGGAGACTGAGCTGATCAACAGTTAGCAGCAGCAGATAGTGAAGCCCACTGATAAAAAGCAATACCCCTAAAGCCCTTTTCTGCTTATTTGCATAGTTATAAAAGGATGATATTTACAAGAGTGGAGAAACGGTCCTGAATAAGAAATACAACATTTTAAACTGTGCTGACAGTCCTACAAAGTACTGTGGTTAGTTTAGATCTCAATTTTGTGCTTATAGACGCCCTTTAAAAATATCACAGGTTATGGGAATTAATTTTGGGGGATGTTGATCCAGGCATTTAGTCTGACTGCCATATTTGAAAATGGGAAGAAATGGTTACTCTGTTGGGGTAACTGGCATTAGCCTCATGGGAAAGGGGAGGGGGTTGTTGCCTTCTTGTAGATTTATAGGATAGACTTGATAATCTCTTATATATATATAAAAATGAGTTTCTGTGTCTGTTCTTTAAGCGCGACCAAATGACTGGACCGATCCTCACCAAATTTGGCACACATGTACATCAGGTGTCCGGGAATATTATAGACTGGGTCTCAGCTCTCTTGGACATACCGTTACCAAGATACAGTATTCCCAAAAAATGACCAACATTAGCTAATACAAGCCTGCAAGTCTTTCACTCATATTCCAACTGCCATACACACGGTCACATGTCCCTTATCAGCCAATAAGAGCTCGCAGGCGCTTACTCTCCTCAGGCACACAGGTTTCCATGGCAACCAAGCTATTTATGACCTGTATTAGTCAATAGCATTTCACAGGTCCTTAAATATTCAGTCATATCACGTGTATCAGCCAATATAAGTTTACATTTAATTTACCAGGTTTCCATAACAACACAGCCATAAATAGACTGTACCTATACTGGACTCAGTGGCGTAACTAGGAATGGCTGGGCCCCAAGGCGAACATTTGACATGGGACCACCCTCGGCAATCGCCCCCCCCCGCACAAACTGCATTCCTGCACACAGTATTCTGCACCATAGTGGCCCCTGCACACAGTATCATAGTGGCCCCTTCATATAGTATTATGCGCACTCCCCGCTACCTTTTCAATGTTGGACCAGATGTCAAGTGAGCCAGGCATGCATCGCAACGCATAATGACGTCGGACTGGCCCACCGACGTCTGGGACGTCACCAAGGAGGCCCGAAGCCTGCTGAAAAGACCCCAGAGTATAATGATAGCAGTGTTTGTGGGGTTCACGGCCCGCAGGCCTTACTTACTGATCCCTGCTCCTGCTCACAGCCGCCTCTGTAGAAGGTGAAGCGCAGGCGGCCATGAGCAGGAGCGGGTATCGGTAAGTAAATAGGGCCCGTTACCTGCTGGTGTTACTCCAGCAGGTAACGGCCTATTAAAAAAAAAAAAAAAAAACACCACACACACACAAACACAAACACACCCCCATCAAGGGCTCGCTGGGACCCCTAATGTCCCGGGCCCTGTGGCAGCCGCTACCACTGCTACCCCGGTATTTACGCCACTGACTGGACTGCCATACTGGATTTCAGCATTCTTATAAATTGAAATGTTTTTCAACTACTCATGCCCCCTGCAGCAAAATGCATGGCTGCTGCTTGAGCTAATGAAAACGCTCAGCAGACCCAAGCCTGTCTCTAATCTGACAAGATATGTCACAGACAACAGCGAGCTGCTGAAACAACCCAGCATACCCACGCCCGTCTCCAATCTGACAAGGCATTGTAAGCCACATGCACACAGCTGCACTCCATGTTTCCATAACAACCCAGCCATTTTTCTTCACTGCTGTAGGTCAGCTTTAAAGGGGCAGGGCGCTGTGGATGACACTGTTACACAAGGTCACATACACACAGCTTTACACCAGGTTTTCCATAACAACCGATCGCAGGTCTTTCACTGATATTCAAACTGAGGTACACATGATCATATGACGGTTATGGACCAATGGAAAATCGCAGGTTCTTCAGTCTTGACATACACACAGCTTTACACCAGGTTTCCATAGCAACCAAACTATTTATGACCTGTATGAGTCAATAGCAGTTTGCAGGTCCTTAAATATTCAGTCATATGACATATATCAGCCAATATAAGTTCACATTTCATTTACCAGGTTTTCATAGCAACACAGCCATAAATAGACTGTACCTATACTGGACTGCCATACTGGATGTTAAGTGCAAAACTGGCCAATTCTTATGGGGTCACTACACAAACAAAAAATGAAATATACCTGTGCGAAGCGGGTCCTTCTGCTAGTGTTGGATAAAGACATGATCAACTACTTTAGTATGACATTTTCTTAATCTCATGTACAATCGGCTATCTCCAGTAGTCCTAATTCTATTGAATGGAGCAGTGCACACTTTACCACCAGGCATGCTGATTATAACTGGAGTACAAAACACCCTGGTTATTGAGATTGGGGAGGGGGGTGGGGTCACAGTCGTGGGGCACCCACCAATCATCAAGTTGCACCTTATCCTTTGGTTAAGGTGGTAACTTGTTGCAACTAGAATACCCCTTTAAGATCATACCATTGAGAAATTTCAGACAAATCACATGGTGAAGTCATAAGTGACAAATCACCCTATGTGGTTCAGATATAAAGGAGGTAATGGTTGTTTCCTTGTATGTCCACAACAAGTCTTGTATTTTGTACAGGGTCGGGTTTTGGTATAATTGGAAGTTATACGAGATGGGGATCTATTTACTAGTACATCCAAGTCATGTGACTAACTAGGCTTGGCAATTCTACTTTGTTAAATTAACATAAACATCAATCATTAGATTAGAAGGAGTTCTCAAGGAATATAAAATCTAAAAAACAAATGTCTGGGTACCCTGCATCCTCTTAGTAAAATGCAGGAACTGATTTTGCCTCTAGGTGTAAGTTTGTAAAGACAAACAGTCGCCACTGCTCTTCTCTATGCAAGACCCATCTTGAACGAGTTCTCTGTTGCTGGAGGGACAGCGCCAGGGGTGGGTCAGGCCTAGTTGGGGGTAGAGCTTAACTGAGGTTTCTGTTCAGGTTGTGTTTAAAGCCAGACAGGATTTCTGAGACTGCACCAATACTAGAGGATGGTGGAGCAGCTGAGAAGAGAGGTTGTACTGCTCCACCATCTTCCTGTATTTGTAAAGCCATAGTTAGTGCTTCATAGCGTGACATTTTTTTCCAGTTTTTTTTTTTTTTTTTTTTGCCTATTCCTGAAGAACCCCTTAAATCAGAATCATGTGACCACCTAGGTGCAGAGATTAACCAAACCTTCATTGGAGACTTTCTCTTGCAAGTGTTTCAGTGATATGTCACTTATGATGCATTCCCCGCCATCATTTGTCTGATATTTCTTATTTTAATCCCAAAGTAATGGAATTTTTTTTCTAATTTGGATATAACATGTTACAACCTTATGTTTTACCTGTACAAAATACAAGCAAAATGTACATTTACTGCTCATTTACTGAAGTGCCAAATACCTTAAAATGCACTCTTCTGAAAACCAGAAGGTATAATAGTAAAAGGAGTAAATGAGAATCCATAATCCAAACTGTAGTAGATCCTCCACAAGGATGAGCATGAAGCAGTGGAAAACATGAGATATGGCCTGTGTGTGTGGAGAGGGGGTGGACTGACTCATTGCTGCATCCAGCACATATTCATGAGCGGCTTCTATTCACATCCAGTATGAGGGAGACACTGCGCCTCTGTCTCCATTGCTTAGATATACAGTTTGATTAATAATGAAGGTTTCCATGAGTGATCAGCAGATTTCACACAACACCGCCAATTGTGCTACAAGCGTCATATACAATTCTGGGAACACAAGTAATAATGCCATGTAAATAATGCAAGCCAAATGCGGCAGGGAATTTGTTCTTTACTATATACATTACTAAACATAACTTTCAGGGGGGAAAAAAAAAAAAAAAAATACCCCTATACCTCAATTTTATTTTTTACAAGTATGGGGAGCAGTGAAGTTGCCTTAGGACGGTAACATTGCCACTTTGTAAATAAAAGTACTTTCTCCAAGCTACTGGCAGATCTTTTTTTTGTAGGATCCAATAACAGGAAATTTATACCGAATAACATCTTATGGAAAGCACTGCCTAAGGTGTATCCACAAGGCTCTATTAAAGGTTTCCAAAAAAACATACAAATTGGCTTAGTGGCGTTCTATGAAATTGGTTCTACAGTGTGTCTTCAGGATTGGTAAGTTAGGCTGGGAGATCTATGGGAGCCAGGGACTGATATGAGTAATGACAATCTCTCCTCTGCAAAGTAAGCCACAGGAAATACAGGCTCTTTCATTCCCATGAAAAAAATCCTTTGTATCAATTCTATGTATAAGATCCGTGGTTTTCAAAACAATGAGGGGTATTCTGGTCATTTCAAGTTATCTGCCTTCCATTGGATAAGAGAAATTGTGAAGTCAATGAGGGTCTCACTCCCCATCTAACTGGAGCATGAGAGCTGCCCCTCCATTCACTCTCTATATAGCTGCAAGAGATAACAGAATGCACAGAATGCTGTACTCCACTACAGCGGTCGCAAAATCATGACTAGCCGCTTTACTCAGACAGGGGTACAAGGGAACCTCATTCTCATGATCAGTGGGGGTCCTGTACTAATCAGTTATCCCCCCCACCGAGTTGATAGGGTATTCCAGTAATTTAAAGTTACCCCCTATTTATGTTTCGAAGATGATGCTGACCATCACATCATATTTTCTGTTTTGTTTTTATTACTTGGTCTATAGGAACTTTTATTAACATTACAGGTAGATCAGGTTCACATGTAATGTATTAGCACACATATACAAGGGATTTGAGTAAGGTACCACTCATAGTGACGCAAGTCAGAGCAAAGTCACTGTAAAGAGCTTCTCTTCCTCTATAAGACTCACCATGACCATGTGAAAGAGAACAATGTGGCAACCATAACAATCTGAGTAAGAGATGTACAGGTGACCAGCCTTCATTTACTACTGCTGAAGTGCAACTGTTACGATTCCAGTGTAGCATGAACATTCCAGATAGTCGGACCAATATCAATGTCATACAACTCACACACATTGACTCAAGTGTTGTAATAAAGATATGGCAATGACAAAAGAGGAATGCTTCTTCTGGCAAACCAGTGATGGGGAAGTGGAGCTGGTTATCTTCAGCTGGCACAACTATACCTAGAAGTTCATTTTTAAGCAGTTTTCTCATCTTGTAAAACGATGACATAGCACTATGGCATATCAGTCTGATGTTTGGGTCCACACCAGTCCAGAGAATGAAGAGACGCACAGAGCTACACCAGCACTGCAGCCCCATTGTTCTCAGGATTGTGAGCATCCCAGTGGTCAGACCTAAATGCTATGGCTAGTGTGTCCTAGTTCGTAATTGAAGAAATAAATTCCATTAATTGGGATTTGATTCAGGTCACAACTACTCAGTCCTACTTAATAAACTTTCATGATGCATACAATTTGTCTTCAAAGTAGATGGGAGACTAAAAATCTCAGTTTTACTATATGTAAATCACCATAAAGAGATTCATGGGGGGAGCCTGTCCCCAGGGAGAAACATACTAAACCAGGAACACAGATGGGTCAGGCTCACCTGGATGTAACTCCTTCCCCCCCCCCCATGAAAAGTCATGGGATATTCATTTATTTCACAATATGCAATATGTCCTGAATACAGTACAAAGTACTGTAGGAGTGAGTCACGTGAGGCACGTGAGCGAGAGGAGTCAGCTGTGAGCGGCGTTGCAGCGTGCGGAGGGCACACCGCTGTGACCCGGGGGCTTTTCACAGCGGCGAGCAGCGGCCCAGTGCGGCCAGGAGAGAGCTGCCGGCCTACTGACGGGCGGCAGCAGCAAGAGGAAGAGCGGAGGCAGACCTACACGGGAGGTAGGGACGGACACCCAGACCGCCACCCGGGGAGCAGCCCGCCGTGCCCGCTGATCAGCTGTGAGTGGGAGTCAGCTGTGAGCAGGAATCAGCGTTGCAGCGTGCGGAGGGTAGACCGCTGTGTCCCAGCGGCGAGCAGCAGCCCAGTGGGGTCAGGAGAGGGATTCACGGCGGTGAGCAGCGGCCCAGCACGGCCAGGAGAGAGGAATATGGAAGAGGAGAAAACTCACATGGTAAGCTGCAGCATTTGCTATATGTTTACAGATTTGCCTGACCATAAAACCAACTTCACCTGTATGAAATGCAAACTAGTGGCCCTTTTAGAAGATAAAGTGCAGAGGTTGGAAGAAAGAATAGAGACGTTGAGAGGCATTAAAGAAAGTGAGGTTTTTATTGATGAAGCAGAAGCAAGCCTCTTGAATATAGTAAGGGAAGAAAGTATGAGAGAGCCTACAGTGATGGAGGCTGAAGAAAACCTCCAAAATATAGTAAGGGAAGAATACTTGAGTGAACCTACAGAGGCAGATAATTGGATACAGGTGACCAAGAGATGCAAAAGGATCACAAGGCCATCACCACTTACACAGCTAGGTAACCGATATGAAACTCTTATGCAGACTGATGAAAATGATAAGAATAATCTATCAGCAAAAGAAGAAACAAAAGTCACCCAGAGACAAGAGGGAGCAACAAGAAATAGCGTAGCGAGGAAAAAAAGAAGAGTAGTGGTTATGGGCGACTCACTGCTAAGGGGCACAGAGGCAGCTGTCTGCAGGCCAGATATAACGGCACGAGAAGTATGCTGCCTCCTAGGAGCAAAAGTTAAGGATGTGGCCGATAGGATTCCATGCCTCTTCAGCTCCAAGGATAACTACCCATTTTTGCTGATACATGTGGGTACAAACGACACGGCAAAAAATGATTTACCAACTATTCGTAAAGACTTTGAAAATCTAGGAAAGAAAGTGAAGGAACTGGATGCGCAGGTAGTATTTTCATCAATTCTCCCAGTTGATGGTTATGGTATCAGGAGATGGAATAAAATACTAGAGGTAAACAAGTGGCTTCGGCAGTGGTGTAGAGAGCAAGGATTTGGATTTCTGGACCATGGAATGAATTACCTCTATGGAGGACTCCTTGCTAGAGATGGTATACATCTCACAAAGACTGGGAAACACATATTTGCCAGAAGACTTGCCACACTTATCAGGAGGGCTTTAAACTAGAAGAGGAGGGGATGGGAAGTAAAAAGAAAGACAAGAACATGCAGCTAAAGGATATACTAAACAAGGTTACTAGATGTGGTAATGAGGACCTAAGACAGGATACTCAGAAGGAAATTAAGAAAAAGGAAGTATCAGAGCGCAATTTGAAATATTTTTACACAAACGCACAAAGCATGGGAAACAAAACAGGGAGAATTAGAGCTGATAATACAGAAGGAAAAATATGATGTCATTGGTATTACAGAAACTTGGTGGAACGATCAGCATGATTGGAATATACAGATGGAAGGATACAACCTATTCAAAAAAAAATAGAACTAATAAAAGAGGGGGAGGAGTTGCAAGGAATTAAGGGTAGCAGGGACATTGGGATTCAGCGACCATGCTATACTCGAGTTTGGGGTTGTAAGAAGAAGAAGACCTGAGAAGACAAAGACTAGAAGGCTCAATTTTAGTAGGGCAGATTTTAGGGGCCTAAAGGTAAGGGTTAGTAGAATTCCATGGCGAAAAATACTTAAGCACAAAAATGCACATGAGGGGTGGGAAATTTTCCGTAGGGAAATCATTAATGCACAGGAACTAACAATACCTAGAAGCAAGAAAAATGGGAATCACCTAAAAACTCCAGGATGGATGACCAAAAAATTACATAACCTACTAAAAAAGAAAAAGGAAACATACAAGTGGAAGATGGGAGCTATATCTAAGGGAGAGTATACAGCAGTTCGCAGACACTGCAAGATAAGCATTAAAAAAGCTAAGGCTGAATACGAATTGAAGCTTGCAAAAGAAGTTAAGAGTAAGGTAAAAGGTTTTTGGGGATATGTTAAGAGCAAATGAAAAGTGAAGGAAACCATTGGAGTCCTGAAGAACGAAAAGGGTGAAAAAGTTAACATGGTGGATCAGCAGGTGGAGTTACTAAATTCATATTTTGTATCCGTCTTCTCCCAAGAAATGGATGGAAATATCAACATTAATGGTGATAGTGGTGAGGGGAAAGAGGACTCCAAGCTGATTATTAGTGAAGGTTTGGTAAGAGAACATTTAGCTAAGATTAAGGAAACCAAGTCCCCAGGACCGGATGATTTACACCCTAGAGTTTTAAAAGAATTAGCAGAGGAAATAACAGAACCCCTTGCAATAATCTTTAATAAGTCATGGGAAACAGGAGTGGTCCCTCTAGATTGGAAAAGGGCAAATGTGGTCCCCATCTACAAAAAGGGGAATAGGGACGACCCAGGAAATTATAGGCCGGTAAAGTCTGACCTCGATAGTAGGAAAAATCTTTGAACAAATCGTTAAAGAACATTTAATTAGGCACCTGGATGGGAAGGCTTTAATTAATCAGAGCCAGCACGGCTTTATGCCTAATAAATCTTGTCAGACTAATCTTATTTCCTTCTACAATAAAGTCACTGAGTGGTTGGACCAGGGGAATGCAGTGGACATAGTATATCTTGACTTTAGTAAGGCCTTTGATAAAGTATCACATAACATTCTTATTGAAAAAATGATCAAGTATGGCTTTGATAAAATATCAGTAAGGTGGGTTCACAACTGGCTTAATGATTGGGCGCAACGAGTAATTCTAAATGGCTATACATCAAACTGGAAGAAAGTAAAAAGCAGGGTGCCGCAGGGCTCTGTCCTGGGCCCAGTACTTTTTAATATTTTTATAAATGATCTGGATGATGGGATTAATGGGGAACTAATAAAATTTGCAGATGATACAAAGATAGGAGGAATAGCTAACACTAGAGAAGAGAGAGAGTGCATCCAAAAGGACTTAGGCACACTGGAACAATGGGCTGAGGTGAACAAAATGGTATTCAACAGGGACAAATGCAAAGTCCTACATCTGGGTAACAGAAACGCAAGAAGCATATATAGTATGGGAGGAATAGTACTAAGTGAGAGTACAGGGGAAAAGGATCTGGGCATAATAGTAGATCACAAATTCAACATGAGTCAACAGTGCGGTGCGGTGGCTAAAAAGGCTAATAAAATTCTAGGATGTATCAAGACGAGCATTGAAGCTAGATCAAGAGAGGTAATTATTCCGCTGTACTCTGCCCTGGTCAGACCCCACCTGGAATACTGTGTACAGTTCTGGGTGCCCCAGTTTAAGAAAAACATCGATTTATTGGAGCAGGTCCAGAGAAGAGCAACCAAAATGGTGGAAGGTCTACAAACCATGTCCTACGAGGAAAGGCTAAAAGAATTGGGACTGCTTAGTTTGCAGAAGAGAAGGCTAAGGGGAGACTTAATAGCGGTATTTAAATATCTGAAAGGTTGTCACAGTGAAGAGCGATCTACCCTATTCTCATTAGCAGAAGGAAGCACGAGAAGTAATGGGATGAAACTAAGGGGAAGGAGATTCAGATTAGACATTAGGAAAAACTTTCTAACAGTAAGGGTAGTGAGAGAGTGGAATAGGCTGCCACGGGAGGTGGTGAGTTCTTCATCAATTGAAATCTTCAAGCGGAAACTGGATAGGTATATAGCTGGGATGATTTAGGAATTCCTGCTTTTGCAGGGGGTTGGACTTGATGGCCCTTGAGGTCCCTTCCAACTCAAACAAAAAAAGAAAAAAAAAAAAAAAAAAAAAAAAAGAAGAAGAGCAGTCTGAAGCACCAAAGGCCATCCTTTGCCCCTTTCTCTACCAATGCACCCTCGTTTCCCCTCTTCCTTCTTTGAGTGACCAGGCCAGAACTATGCTAAAATCTCACGTGACATCTTACAGTAGTGTAGGACATGGCAAGAGCACACACTCGGTGCTCCAGATTTCTCATTTACATATAGTGAAATAAATTAATCTCTCACGACTAAGGCACACATTTTCATGGGGAAACGGGCCTTACATTCAGGCGAGCCTGACCTAACTGTGTTTCTGGTTTAATATGCTTCACAATGGTGACAGACTTCATTTAAATACCATCTAGCCAAGTACTGGGTTAACTGATATCTCCCAGGCTGCTGGCGACACACAGTGGATGTATTAGACAGGAGGGGTAGGACTAGGGCACTGACTACATGACTGTTCACTATCTGGAAGCCACCCAGATAACTATTCTATGGTAATTTACATATAACATGTGGCATTTTATGCTGATTTCTGCAATTTTGCTGGATCATATTTGGCCTACAGGAGCAAGTTTAGAAACATTATCAGGCCATGCAATGAGGCATGATGGTTGCTTAGGGGCAAGAAGTCTGACAAGTTCATTTTGATAGACACATTGCTGCATGCAGCTGTATTTCTGATATAAGGCAATGGGGGTATGATGGCAGCCACCAGTAGCTCTTGTGCAAATGGATCTGGCAGAGTGTTGTAGCTTCTGTTTTTAAAAGATGCCACCAGAAACGTGAACAAAACCAAATTCACTACCTACAGGCTGTTTGTGTGTTGACCATGCCAACTGTTATCTGATAAGGAGCATGAACTCCTGGATAAGCAGTGTACTGTAAAGCAGAGTAAACTTTTTGAGCACATCTGTACTGTATCTAGCTACATGTAACCAAAAGGTGGTCATCCAGACAAAGTCAGGACTAGGCAAGTTGAACTATTATAGCATACAAAACACACAATGCTTCAGCTGCAAAAAGAGAAAACCCAGACAGCTAGATTTCAACATGCCTGATCCTTATGTTCTTGGAGAGATACACTGCTGCCAAAGGTGTCTCACTGTCATATCCCACAAAAGGATAACTAAATCCTCAGCTCCCTAGCCCTAGAGAACAACGCTGCATTGCTACATCAGCCAGTGGATAAAGTACACTCTTGGTTTTGCTCTATGCTGGAGAAACATGGAATCTACTTTTGGGTAAATTTTATTAGTTGAACAAACTGAAACGTTGTTGAAATGGACATAACCAAAGATTTTTCTCCCTATCCAAGTTTAGTTTTTCCTAAAAGGGGTATCTAAAGATTGACATAGGGAAGTTGATAAGATTTGAATCGCAGGCACTTCCAACCAGGTAGCTACACTGAGGGAACTAGTGGTTATCTATAAAGGTCATGCGAAATGTCAGAAGACTCACAGCGCTTGATAAGGCACTTAGAAACATGTGCACCATCTTGCTTTTTAACTGCAGGGGTAAGAACGTTTGCTGCACACATTATGTGCAAGGTGGTCCCATGCCCAACAAGTGCGCCCATTCTCAATAGTAAACCCCACCCATGACCCTCTCCTTGGTCTTGATTGACAGTACTAATCTTAGGTGATATTACTGTATGTTGCATTAAAATAGGATTTGGGACAAAAGGTGCATCCACAAGATTTCAATGCAGCACAGTGACATCACTGTAGACTGCCTCAAAGCATTTGGTGGGGTTTGCCAAGTCTAGTACCACTCTTGGGACAATTTCAAGTAATTTGCATACCATACTTAAATTATTTTTCTCTGCAACAAAAAAAGTGCATTTCTAAGTGTCCTACTAAGTGTTGCAAGTCTTTTGGTAGACATAATTCACCTGAAAAACTCCCTTTAATGATACAGTAGGATGGAGAAAGGCCACATTTCCAGCTTTTGTTGATGCAGTTTTTGAAGCCAAATCCAGAAGAGGATCATAAGGCTGGTGCCACACAATGCACCTGATGCGGCTATAGTCTTATTCAGTCCATGGGATGCTGATGCTTTCACTACTCAGTAAGTAAAACACCAATTAATTTCAGGATGGTGCGACATGATGTACCTCTATGATGCTATAGTCTTATCAGGTACATTGCATGTCACCAATCTAAAGGGAGAGAACATATGAAACAGATAGTACTTCTCTTTTTCCAATACAAACCTGCTTTTGGCTTCATAACACGAATCAAATGTGTACCCTTACGTGGAAAGTTCTACACGTTTTAATATACTTTGGGGGGGGGGGGTATTTACTTACCCATATATGCCATTTTTCTGGGGCACGGGAAATGCAAGTCTTAATTTCCCCTCCTTTGATTCAATTCTTTCTTATTATTTTCAATGAGTGGGAACATCCTTATATAGAGGTTTTAAGGCCTTTTAGGGTGTATTTACACAATCAACTTTTAGGCAGTTTTTGAAGCAAAAAAAAAAAAGTATAATTTGTTCCTACTCTTTACAATCCACTCCTAGTAATGCAGCATGCCTTTTCACATGAGGCTACATGCTGCTATTAATGATTTTCAGGCCTATATAAAAGATGTTATCAGCTAAGGAGCGAGCTATTGGTTGTCATCTGATCGTCGTCATGTTTACACAGATGGAATATTTGGGAACAAGAACTCATAAGGGAGAGGACATACAATGCAACCAGCACCGTACCCCTTCAACATCCAAAAAACCAAACGTGCTGGTGATGGCCAAACTGCTTTGGGTAAAGCTGAAGCTATAAACTGCAACAGATTGGGGTCTTGGACGCCATGCTGACTACATCGTATGAACACTAACGGTGGGTTTAAATCACCATTGGATGTCCGTTTTGATAGTGTCAGTTAAAAAAAAAAGAAAACGGACACCTATAATAACAGACATTAATGGAAACTAACTGATGTTAATGTGTCTTTTTTTTTTTTTTTTTTTTTAAACTGATCCATTTAATGGACACATTAGCATCAGTTAGTGTCCATCAGTGTCCATTTTTTTGTTTCTGCTTTCTGAGCATGTACAAAAAAAAAAAAAAAAAATTGACAGTAATAATGGACAGTATAACTGACGCCCGTCCGTTATCCATAGACTTTAATGTTAAAAAATAACGGATGCTTGACGTCCGTCATGAAACCGTTATTTTTCACATGCAGGACGTTTTGTCCACGAAAAATAACAGGCATGTGGATTTGGTGTAAATGGACACTAAGGGTCACTAGCGGACACCAGATAAAATCCCATTGAAATCAATGGAACTTTTAACGGATTTGTGACACTTCTGCTAGTGTCCGTTGTCAAAATCTTGTAATGGACAATAGCAACAGACACCACTGACGGTCACCAGCAGTTGTGTGAACGACCCCTTAGAACACTTGTTCATTCAATCATTAGCCCATGTAAAAGGATCATATAGATGAGACTGCTACAAATGTGTCCAGTCTGGACAAACTCTGGGAGGTAAACAGCCTTGGCTCCAGACTGATACATTATGTCATCCCTGAAAAACTGCAGCAGACTATCAGAACAAGAGAGAGAAAGATTTGTTCTGCTGTGTCTTTGGCAAAACCTATTGCCTTGACTAACACAACAAATCTCTAGGTAGTTCCACAAGCAGCAGATTTTTTTTTTTTTTTTTGCTGCAAATCCATCTATAAAACATGCAGACTTTTTCAATGTATTCACTGTGGAATGAATTGCTACAATGAAAGGAAAGAAACCCACTGTGAAAGTCCGCAACTGAAACTATAGATATAAAAGTCCACATCACAGGTCATCTGCTTTGTGGAAAAATTCCACAGCATATGGATAAGATCTGTTAAAGGGGTATACATCTATGCCACATGCGCAAGAGGTAGGACCCATCCTGTGACTAAGTCATAAACAGGACTGTGAGCCAGTAGGCCATACCATCAACTCGTGCTCCGACGCCTTAGTAAATGGCAGCCATGGTCAGTCAGAAGCAGTAAAGCCCCTCTAATTCAGGAAAAAAAAAAAAAAAAAAAGCTATTGATTGACTTCCTATGAAAGTAAATAGGCAACAAACTTTGTATCTAATCATACAATATTAATAACTGTATAATACATAATTTTACTTAGAAGCTGGAGTTGGTAACTTTTTTTTCCAACTCTAAATCCACCCAAAACTAGCCCCCACTCTAACTCCACCTGCACAGTCCTGGTCATAAGTTTTAAAGCTGGGCATAACCTTTATAATCTCATCCACATACCTAATATTAAAGAGGTTCTCCAGGCAATTAATTTTTTTATTTTAAATATGCCGGGGGAAGTGGAAAAAAACAAAAACAAAAAAACCCACACTCACCTGTACCAAGTGCTCCAGTGTCCTCCCAGCGCAGTCCGGTCCTTCTGCTCTAGCATCTTCTCAAAGTGAAACTGCTCACTGACTGTGACGTCACGGATCCCTTCTGCTGAAGCCACTGATTGGCCTCAGTGATCACGTTACTGCTGAGGACAATCCCCGGCCTCAGGAAGAGACCTGTGATGTCACAGGTAGTGACATCACATGGCCTTCACTGAGACCGCTGATTGGCCTCAGCGGTGTCGTGTGGCTGTGACTTCCGCCACATGTCAACACTGGACCGAGAAAACCAGACTGCGCTGGGAGGCATCGGAGGATCGGGAAAAGGAGGGTATTTTCTTTTTTCCCCCCCACCCTATTTAAACAATAAATTCAATATCCATTTTTGCCTGTACAATCCCTTTAACTTCTACTGGGAAGTTATTTACCGGCACAAATCCACAACATTTCCATCACAAGTGGACTCAGCCATAGTTTGCAATAACATAACAGGAAGAGATGTGAAAATTGTCATATGAAGAGACTTTAGCTTGTGCTGAAAGGAAATCCGTCATTACCTGTCTCTCAGGGTAACATAAGATGAAAGCGCTCTGTCTGTTATGTGTGCATGTCTTGTAGCTCTGGAGAAATTAACACTTCAATATTTGCTGCGCTTGTGAGGAAAAAAAAAAAAAAAAAAGGTTACATTACCATAACATGCTTACACAAATATGAACAGTACCTTAGGCAGGGTTCACACTACTGTTGGAGTCTGTTATGAAGGTGTCCGTTAAAACCCCCCCCCAAAAAACGGACATCATAACGAACACTAACTGATGCTAAGATCTCCGTTTTTTTAACTGATCCAATTAATGGTTCAGTTAAAAAAAACGGACACATTAGCATCAGTTTGTGTCCGTTTTTTTAACACTGTTTTTTTTTTTGTTTGTTTCTCCTTTCTGAGCATGCACTATCAGTTACTGTCCGTTATAAGTCCGTTACCCATAAACTTCAATGTTAAAAAAATAACGGACGCTTGCTGTCCGTCAAGAATCCTTTTTTTTTGAAACGGACAAAGAGTTCTGCAAGTAGGATTTTTTGTCCGCGAAAAAAACGGACTTCTGACGGATTTGGTGTAAACGGACACTAACGGATACAATATAAAAATCCATTGAAATGAATGGAAGTTTTAACGGATTTCTGACGGTTCAGCTAGTGTCCGATGCTAAAATCTTGTAACGGACAATAGTAACGGACACTACTGACGGTCACCAACGGTAGTGTGAACACCCCCTTAGAAATACCACCACTGGTTTGCCCACACTAAATGAAAGCTGTCATATGACCCAATACAAGTGACGTGGCTATATCAACATAGAAATGGGCATTTTGCAATAAATAAAAGCAATACCACATCACATCACCCAATCAAAACACGTGACACTGCTATAGTGGCAATCCCAAGGCAGATAAAACCAGGTAGATATAAGTGAATTCCGTATAACATAAATTTGCTGCCATACACCCATGGCACAACTCTTCATCTTGGACTTCTTGAAAGGCACATCATGTGACAAGAATAACACAAGTCATAGTCCCAAGAAGTAAGTTGCCATTTTTGTGATAAACAACGCAAAGTCTTGAAAACCAACTCAAACAAGTCTACTGCTGTAGAAAGGACCACATCACCATCACATCATGTGACTGGCACAACATGTCACAAGTTACCACCTATGCCCACTCATTGCTATACTGTGACTGTTGACCCCGCTAATCATAGCCACCATAACTACTACTGTAAGTCCTCTACTCCTCCCATCCCATACAGGATTGTGCGCCTGCAGCTGAGAGGGTGACATTACCTGTCCTCAGGTGTCGTTAGCACTCAGCAGTCTCCTCCCCTTTCAGCACCAGGACCCTCTGCTTCCCCTCCAGTATTACCTGCCCTTCTCTCCTGCCGCCGCCTCCCTGTCCTCCCATCATCTGCTCCAAAACTCTTGTACAACAACTTCGACCTCTCTTCCGCGAACCAGCGCGACACTTCCGCTGCTAGCCCCGCCCACAGGCACGGTACTAAGGGTTTCCCAGGCTCTCATAGCCAATCAGGTAATACCAGGGCATTGACCTCGCCGGAGAAGCGAAAGCGGGAATAATGGGCGGAGACATCAGGAAGATAGACAGAAGGCTTATCCAATCAAAGGGCGGGATAAGAGGCCATGTAGTTCAATGTGTAATTAAGTGCGTCACCGTTATGTAGTGAGCGTGTGGGCTGTAGTCAGGGTTAGCGGTGTCAGGGGGCGCCCTTCCCCATCACTGGATGATTTATATAGTGCTCATGCATAAAGTCATGCTTAAAGGCAAGCTCTACGTTTAGATGTGTTCTCCAGAGTAGTTTTTCAATATATCTCTATTATAAGAAATGATTTAGTGGACAGTGTGCTGCTGCATAGCCCCATGAGTCTAGTTCATATACTTTGTAGGGGTACTGAAGTATTATGGGTGCAGGTCCTTTGCTCAGGTTCTACTTGCATCATTCAACATGGTGCTCCTACAAAGGGAATCTTTGGCTGGCAGGCCACACACTGATAGGTTTTCAATTGATCCATGTTGACTTAAGTGTGTAATAGTCAATGGGATATTCCCAAATAGCGATTACTGGCATTGTTAGTCTTCATAGACCAAGTGTATGGATACACAGCAAGTTTAGCCATAAAGGAGGTTTCTTGGGCCCACAATCCCTCAGAAAAAGACAATAGCACCTATCAAATTTGGGTGCCTCAGCATGGACCATTATTGTGTTACAGCCTGGGTTTTCCATGGACCAGTCTGACATTGGCCATAAGGCCCCACGAACACAATGGAGTGTGCCTTTCAATGTGGGGCTGAGTTTGCAGCGGAATATACTCACCTCTATGGGGGCTTCGGATGCATTTTGTTCCAGTGACATGGAGCAGGATAGAACCTGCTCTATGTTCAACAGAACGGACCAACAGACATCTCATTGGGTGTCACACTCATTCGTGAGCATTGGGCCTAACGCACTGTATCACTAAAGATTGGTGTCATGCTGCCTACATCACAGTTAGAGGTTGTCCAGGCATTTTTTTGTATATATTTTTTTTTTTTTTTTAAATATGCCTGAGGAGGAGAAAAATAAAAAAAAACAACAAAAAAAAAAAACCCCAACATATGCACCTGCCCCCAGTGCTCCAGTGTCCTCCCAGTGCAGTCCAGTCCTTCTTCTCCAGCGTCTTCTCACGGGTCTCTTCCTGAGTTTCTCTGATCAGCCTCAGTGGTCACAGTCAGCTGCGTTTAATGGAGTGGCTGTTGAAGCCGAGGTTCTGAGGCATCGCAGTTTTTCAGAGCCTGTTATCCAGACCATGCTCAAGGACTGAAATCCCCAGTCAGCAAAGATCTATCATCGCATGTGGAAGGCCTACGTACGGTGGTGTGAGATTCATGATTGCCACTCTCCTTTTCTCTTCCCAGGATTCTGGATTTTCTCCACTCTGGTCTGGACCAAGGTCTTTCCTCTCTTAAGGGGCAGGTTTCTGCTCTTTTCATTATTTTTCAGAAGACCCTGCCCTTCTGGCCTAGGCTGAAGACCTTCTTGCAGGGAGTGGAACACTGTGATCCTCCCTTGGAACTGTGGGACCTTAATCTCGTCCTTGAGGTGCTTCAGGCTCCCCCTTTTGAGCTTTTATATGAGATCTCTGTTCGCCTTCTGTCGGGGAAGGTTGCCTTCTTGGTGACCATTACTTCCATCTGCAGGGTTTCAGAACTGGCTGCCCTGTCTGGAAGCCTCCCTTTCTTGTTCTTCACAAGGACAAGGTTGTCCTTTGTCCGCCACTGTGTTTACTTCCTAAGGTGGTTTCTTCCTTCCACATCAACAAGGACATTGTCTTACCGTCTTTCTGCCCGGATTCCAAGCACCTGCGTGAGCGCTCTCTACACTACCTGGAAGTGGTCCGGGCAACCCGGGTCTATTTGTCTCTCACTGAACCTTTCCGGCATTCCGACACTTTGTTCGTTCTCCCTGAGGACCCTTGCAAGGGCCTGGCTGCTTCCAAGGCTTCCATCTTCAGATGGATTCGGTCTACTAGCAGGAGGCTTATTGACTCAAGGATAGGCCCCCCTGCCTCTCTGTGTGACTGCTCATTTCATGAGGGCTGTTGGGACCTTCTGGGCTGTTCAGCTTCAAACTTCTGATGCCCAGGTTTACAAAGCTGCCGTCTGGGCCTCTGTCCACACTCTCACCAAGTTTCCCAGATCCATTCTGTGACCTCTGCTGATGCCAGTTTGGGTTGCAAGGTTCTGCAAGTGGCTGTGCAAACTGGTTAGCATAGTGTCTGTGGAGAGGCCAAGGCTACACAGTGGGGGAAAAAAAAAAAAAAAAAAGTATTTAGTCAGCCACCAATTGTGCAAGTTCTCCCACTTAAAAAGATGAGAGAGGCCTGTAATTGACATCATAGGTAGACCTCAACTATGAGAGACAAAATGAGAAAACAAATCCAGAAAATCACAGTCTGATTTTTAAAGAATTTATTTGCAAATTATGGTGGAAAATGAATATTTGGTCACCTACAAACAAGCAAGATTTCTGGCTCTCACAGACCTGTAACTTCTTTAAGAGGCTCCTCTGTCCTCCACTCATTACCTGTAGTAATGGCACCTGTTTGCATTTTCTGTTGTGAAGTAGCTCCTTATTATATAGCTTCATACAAGATAGAACTCCAATGATGTAGAACAGATATAGTTGTGGGTATGGAGGGCAATATCCCAGTTTAAGGTATCTACTGACACAATTTAAAGGGGATGTCTCATCAAAAATTAGCTATTTTTTAAACCAAGTGTTAATGTGAAACATTTGTAAAGAATTTTTGATGCTTTTAATTTTTCATTTTAAAATCATAGCAGTGGGACGCCGGCCCCGGAGCTTGCTCCGGGTGACGGTGATCCCTGGGAAAATGGCGGCGCCCGCGCACTGCCGATACGATGGCATCTTGGTCAGCTTTGACCGAGGCGCCAGAGGGATTAATGCGATTGCGCGACTCCCAAGCGGCCACCATTTTTAAATACCTGACATCCACCGTACTATTACGGCAAATGTCGGGAAGGGGTTAAAATACATGGCTTTTACATCTTATTTTTCAAAAACTTCAATTTAAACATTTATGACGAGATAGTAAGTAAGGTAATTGTACAAAAATTTTTTTTTTAAATTTACACAAGCATAAAAATATAATTTGTTTATTTTATATCATATGAATTTTCTGGTTTTTTTGGTAGTTTGTTGTGTAGAGATTGGTTTGGTAAGTAAGATGAAGTTTACTTTTGTTCTTTGTACTAAATGTGATTGAGGATGAGGTAAATAATAAATGTCATTAAACAAATAGCAATGTAATTGTGTTTCCCAATTTTATTTTTTTTTTCTAAATTTTTTTTTTCTAGGTTCGCTTTATCCGTGACACCTTTTTTATATCCATTATAGCTTTTAATTATAAAGACTACACAGGTATAATATATTAATTATGCTTCGTTTATTACACGCTTTGTTAATCCTTTTATAATTACTAAAATTTTTCATGATTTTTTTGGATTTTCTTACAGCATTTGTCATCGTCAATATTTACTTTTGGAGTTGTGGAACTTTATTATTTTTCTCCTGAAGTTTGGGAGAGTTTGTATCTTGTTTTTGGTGATTATAATATTTTAAAATAACCAATTATTCAAGATTGAGATTGATTATATATATCATACATTTCTTGTAGTAAAGAGGCAATATGACCCTTTTTTATTTAAAGACACTATTAATACCAAATATGAATATTGTAACAGTGATGTAATGGTAATGATTTTCTACTTTATTTGCTGTAACACCACACAGCGACTATGATGCCTAACTGCATTATTTCAATCTGCATGAGCAGAACTGGTAGAAAGGGTCAAGAAGAATAAATAATTTTACATCCATTCCCCAAGAATCAACAGTGGATAAAACAATGGCTTCTACAGACTGCCAAGAATTTTTGGATGTGGATCAGATGGCAGCTAAGATTCTGGAAGAGAACACTAGCAACAAGTTCCATTTCTGTTGTCTACACTTCACACATGATTGCTGTGTGAAGACCAAAAAGGGAATCCGCCTTCTACCTGATGCCATACCCTCGATTTTATTTCACCGCCTTCCCAAGGAGAGCTGTTAATCGATAAGTCTTTGAAAAAAGAAAGAAAAGGAAGAGAACATCAGAGCCCTCCTGTGCTCAGACTTCCAACAGCACACCATATTCAGAGCAGAGCACTGAATACTGTATGTGTTTGATGAGCAGCAAGGCCAAAAATTCTCTGTCTCCACTCCGATTGATTTTTCTCTCCAGAATTCCATCATTAATTTAAATCAAGACTCTCAATAAGCAGCAGCAGTTTTAGTACCTGAAGAGCCACAGTTTTCTTCAATTGGAAGTACTTTGAGTGCTCAGCCTCTACAAACAAGTACACTAGTTGATGTGACTACAGACGTTAGATCTCCATTAAAGAAAAGGCCACTTTTCAAATTACAATCAGAAGACGACGAACATCTGGAATCTGAGAAATTTATGGCCGGTTTTCGTCCACTTTCTCCGATTCCTAAAATAAATGACCCTTTAGAAAACACCGGCGAAGTTTCAGCAAAGGAGGATGTGGCGACTGCAAAGATCCGGACTACATTGCAGAGTCTTCTTTGAATGATTCGGACCTGGTAGGATTTGCACCACTCATTTATGGAGATAAAATACCATCTGCTCCAGAGATAGAACATTTGTCCAGCAGGTTCAAGATAAAAAAATTAATATTTAAATAGTGTTTGGTTAATCTCCTCTATAAGGTAAAATGTCAATATTCCAGTGTCTGCAACTACCCTGTGAAATCTTAACGTTATGATGGATCTAACTGTCGCGTAAATGGTAAGTGTTACCAAGGACATACCTTTCTAATTCTAGAAACAAAGCCCAAAATAGGACAATATAGTACTGGGAATTTCTTCCTGGCAGCATCTATATTATTTAGTGAGCTTAATTTTCAAAAAGTGAATGACTTTTTAACATCTTTGGTCTCGTTAGTATTTCTGAAAAAACATACTATCATTACCAATCTAACTTTTTTTTTCCCCCCAGCATAGATCATGCTTGGCAGAAGGAAAAGAAATAGAACCGTGCTGAACTGCGGACCCAACTGTGTGTTGCTGGTGAGGGAAAATGTGACAGCCCTGGTCACAGTGCAAAATATTGTATTTATTCAGTCATGGATTGTTTGAGTGAGAAATTCTAGATTTTGAAGTTATCCAAAGATTGCAATGTTCATCTGTTGTGATGGAAAAATACAACATACGCATTTTTGCCTCCGATTGTCATGTTGGCATTTGGAAAAATGTTGCGGCCACAATAAGTGGAAACAAAACTTATTTTGATGCAAATGTTACTATTGGTTTTTGAGCCAAAGCAAGGGGTGTATTGATCTGAAGGGATAAGTACTTCATATATAGTACTTTTGTAATCAATATTGGCATTGGCTACAAAAACAGCATACCAATCTGAGCCTGAAAAAGGTGTTCACGCACCATGTGGCCTCTGACGAAAGCATAATTTTTTTTTTTTTTTTACACTGCGGGCACACATTGCATTGACACAGGGCAATTTGGGACACTAAGCACACAATACATAATCTGTAGGTGGGTTAGGTTCACAAATAAACCTGACATATTGCAAGTAACCTGTGAGGGCAATTTTGCACACTAAACAACCCACAGGACCTTATAGACGGGGGGGGGGGGGCGGAGGTGTCGGTGATCTGGCCACAATGTTGCTGGTCACCTGGTCTACAGCAATTTACACTGAGATCCCGCCAGCACCCCCCCCGGTCTACAGCGCTGTATGGTGTATAGCGCTGCCAAGTAGCAGTGCTGCACACTGAGGCTCAATGTATAGTGCTGCTACTCTACTTGCAGAATTTGCTCAGACAGGATCAGGGACAGGAACATGTGTGTCCATCCCTCTTTCCCCTTCTGCTAGCTGTATGTTCTGCAAGTTGGAGGAGCTCTGGATGCTAGTGGACATCTTTGTGAAACTGGTTTTTTTTGCAATGACAACAGCAAAAACAAGATTACAGAGTAGACTGGACATAAGGAACATGCTTCGGGTATCACTGTCTCTCATCACCCCTAGATAGGACCATCTTGTTGCAGGAAAACAAGCCCAGTGTTCCCACTGATCCAGGGAAACAAGCCCGGTGCTCCTACTCATTCTGAACCTATGGTGAGTTGAGTCACATTCACATAAATGTCATAATTAAATGATAAGTATGCACTAAAATCCAATCCCCTCCATAACCCCGCCCCTGTATGACCAAAGCCCCGCCCCTACCCCACCATGCCATGGAAAAATGGTCTTACTTGAAGCCGGCCCCTGGTGCAAAAAAGGTTGGGGAGCACTGGTTTAGTTAATAAAATGTCTGTTATAACGCAATCCATTTAAAAAAAAAAAATAAAATAAAAAAATTATACTTGCCCTGCCGCTGTACTCCTTGAACAGGATCAGTTCTTCAATGAAGCCAGAGGACTACACTTCAGCTTCAGTGCCCATGCCCTGTATCTCCAGAACTTCTTCAGTGAAGCCAGGACATGTACATGCCCTGGCTTCACTGGTGAACAGAGCAGGCGCAACACATGAGAGTCCAAAAATCGACCAGACAGTTTCCCCTTTAAAGGAAATAGAAAATATTCATATTTATGCTAGAATCATAAATTAGAAAATTTACTTCTACTTACAGTAGTAGAACTGGTTGTGTTTTCATTGTTGTTAATTGAAGTAATTTCGGTATCTTGTGAAGGTGTGAAATTGCCATTGGTGTCCATCTCTGCAGCAGCTTAACAAATGTTATTGAAACCGAATGGTGTAAAAATTCTAATAAACTATATCAAAACAATATATTTACCAAATTGTCAGACATATACACCCACTAAGTTATCATGTAACTTCACACTTTGGTGTCCCTTTGTACACTGATCAGAGATACTGTGCAGGTCCCCCTTGTAGCCAATTTTTTACACACATTTTTCAGAAACACAGAATAAAACATTTATGACACAGAAAACGTACTGTGATAAAATGTGTGCCCATTAAAAACAAAAATAACCACTTTATTGCACAAAACAGTCTGCAGGGTTCCCTTTGTAGACTTTTTACAAAGTTTAGATACTGTACAAGCCCCACCACAGTCTAGAAAAGGGGTAGGCAACCTTTTTTTTTTGTTCGGCGTGCCGATTTTAATTTAAAAAAAAAAAAAAAAAAAAAAAAAAAAAAAAAACACATCCTTAATACAGAAAACACACCGTTATACAGAATAATGTCCCACAGTGGCCCTTGCAACGGTATCTCATAGCAGCCCTTGCACACGGTATTATGCCCTAACTTTTATAATATTCCAATTTTCGCCACTCACTAGCTATTATACCGTGGGGTCTCTTCAGACCCCAGAGTATAATAAGTGAAGGGCCAAGAAAGGTGACAAACATAAAAAACAATGCTAACTCACCTTCCCTGCGCTCTGCAGCGGCTCTGTTCTCTTTGGGTGCTTCTGCCTGTAGTCAGCGATCGCTGATTGGGTCTCAGAGGTCACGTCGCGTCATTATGCATAATGACAAAGGACCTCCTGACCCCTGAGGCCCTGTCAACGGTATCTTACATCAGGCAGATTCCCTTTCGGGGGGGGGGGGGGGTTATTTATATACCGCTAGAAAGTGAATTCAGCGCACTGTCGGCTTTCCCGTTATGTGCTCCGGTAGTGGAGATATCGGTGCCGTTAATTTCGGCACCAATATCTCCCCACTGTCGAAAGGGCGTTCCTCACAGTGTAGCGTCATTGCTGAGCTGTGAGGAATGCCATCCCAGTACAAGTCTATGGACTTATATTGTCTTTGCATGAGTAAACTTTTTACATTTTAAATCAATGTTGGGTCATTTTTAAAGGGGCTTTTCTGATGCCAAAAAATAATTCTTGGTGTGCAAATTTAAAACTTACTAAGGTTGTTTCATTTTCTAAACATCACCAATGGGCAAATTTCAGTCCGAGTCACACAATCCCGGAAGTGGAACTTCTGATGTTAGCAGTGATGTTCCAACATGGCCTCAAGTGACATGGAGTTTCCTTTCCAGTCACGTGATGCAGGAGTCTGGCAGTCTGGTTCAGTTTATTCACTACACCAGTCTCCTTGTCAGTTTCGACATCAGTCATGATGGAGAAGGATCTAGCTAATGAAGCCATGTAAGAAATGTAACCCCTTGCATCACCTCACAAACAAATAATTGGAGGAAGTTCCCCACGTAGTTGCGGACCATTGTACCATACTTGGCTGGAGTGGACTCTTATTGCTGTGTCAAAGTGCCCATCTATCCCAGGAGATAGCGATCCCCAAGTTGATCCTGTCACAGGCTGTAAAACACAAAGTTATATCTAAGGCCTGTCATTTATAGCACTGTCTTTGTCTGGTTTACCGTATCAAATGATATATTCCATGCATTTGCATAAAGAGTGAGGTCTCTATGGCAAAGATCAAATTGGTCCCCAATTGTTGTGTCAGGATTTTTACCTAAGGCAGAAGAGCCTGTATTAACACAGCCTTTTCATTTACCTTTTTCCCAATTCCCAACCACTATACTTGCTAACATCTCACTTTCTCCAGTGAGCAAAGTCCTGCTCAGTTTCTTACCATCCAGTAGTACATGGTTTAGAACCATTGAGGGCTGTGTCCTGTCTACCCAGCTACATGATCTGCCTTTATGATACATCTACCCTTGGTCATGTCACAACACTAGAGAATAAGATGTTTTCCTATGTTCCAGAACGTGATGTTCTTAGTAATCTGATGTTGTTAGCATTATGAAGTGCTAAAGTAAGAGGATACCGTGAACTCAAAAGGCAAACTAGCTTGTATGTACAGCTCAGCTATACAGTAGGATGTCTATACCCAGACTGATGACATTTCCTAGACTTACACGATATATCGAGTACTGCAGCTGAGGATGATTGATAATATAGAACAGACTGAAGGAGATCGAGTCATGTAGTGTTATGCAAGTAGTCACGCTGTGTGTATCTGCTAGGCTTCTGCCTGAGATATTACACTAGTTATTTTCTGTGTTTGCTCAGGAATTTCCTGTTTGTTGCTGTGAAAATATCCGCTTTGGCCCTGGATCAGTGTTCCTTACAGGCTTTGTGCACCTTGTCTGTTACCTCCCACATACTGTAAATCCTCTGATTTACATTCATGTATTCACTGACATGTAATGTCAGATGCAGGCCAATGCTAGTAACCTGCTTATATTGGACTGTCACATGCAGCAGATTCGAGCAATTGTTTGGTTTATTCTCACTTGTTTGTAAATGTCTTCAACATAAAAGAGTATACTGATAGTACAGAGAGTTAGAATAGGTTTCTTCAATATTCTCAAATTGTGTTAGTTTATGGTATTTATCTTTTAGAGTGGGTTCACACTACTGTTAACGTCCGTTGCTGTCATCTGTCATAGGATGACTGCAACTGACCTTAACTGTAGCAGAGTAATGGACACAGTGGTGTAACAGGGCCCAGAGAGGTATGGGGCCTGCGGCCAGTTGGAGATGAACCACCATGATAGCGGTCAGGGAAAGCCTTGTTCCTCAACCGCTATACATATTGTTAATGGAAAGGGGCCCGGCTTGTTTGTTCCAGTAGATGCCAGCCTAGGGGAGGTGACTAAAAATAAATACTTCTACTCACCTCTCCAGGGCTTCTGACGCATCCTGGCATCCTCTCCAGGGCTCTTCCGGCCTGTGACTGAATGTTCTTTCAGGGTAATTATGCAAGCTGAGTCTAACTTATTTTTAAACACTTCCCCTGGGCCTCTACTTATTATATTGTGTGGGGGCCCACTATGGGTCATATTGTACTGTGTGGGGTCACTATGGTGCATATTATACTGGCTGGGGGCCACTGTGGAGCACATAATACTTTCTGGAGGCCACTGTGGAGCATATTAAACTGTGTGGGGCAGGGCCATTTTAATGCATTGGGGGGCCGTGTGCAAACTGTTGGAAAGTAGGCTCCCATGATTAAATTTCCCCTAACGCCTCAACAACTAATGTTACATAAAAAAAAAAATAAAAAAAAATATTATATATATGGAACGGAGTTGAAATCACTGCCTGCCACCCAAAACAGCGAGCCGAAATGTGTGACTAGTATATATAGTGAAGGAGTCACAGCGCTCGCAAAAGCACCATAGTATCTTCCAACAATTGATCAGCAGAGGCCCTGGGTGTTGGACCCCCATTGATCTTTTACGTCTCAGATTGTTAGGACCCTGCAGATCAGCTGTTTCTGACAGGATGCAGCTCCCAGTATGGTTTACATGCTGGGTGCTGCACTGCCCACTCACCCTATTCTTAGTAACTGAAGTTGTGGGTACTAAAGCTGTATCCCTTTCAAGTATCTAAGATAACGCTGTAGCACTTGTAACTGTCACTATCAAGAATTCGCTGTAGGGAGGAGGTAGGATGCCCCGGACAAAAGTCCGGGCAAGATTTTAGCCCACAAGATTTTAGTTACGCTAATGGTCAGAGCCCCCTCCGTGTCCATTCCTATTGACATTTTATGTAAACAACATTTCTTCCTTCATGTTTACTTTTGTAATGAAAGAAAAAGTCCTGCATGCCCAGCACAGCCACACCGTGAATAGGAATTGATAGGTGGGGGTGCCAAGTGTCTGACCCCCATGGATACCTTTAACCAAAAATGCATGAAATTAAGTTTAGAAAAATTATATAGAAGTGTTCATAATATCAGTTTAAGGCTAAGGCCCCATGTAGCGGGTCACAGCAAAAAAAAAAAGTGCTACGGGAAAAACCATGGTGGCAACGCATTGTGGCTTTTCCCGCAGCACTTTTCACAGAAAGTCCACTGAGCTTTCCTCTGCGGACTTTCTGCTTCCATAATACCTATGGGAAAACCGCCAGCGTTTCCGCATGCTTTGATTTCCAAAACTGCAACAGTTTTGGAAATCGCACCGTTTGCTGCGTGTATTTTTCCACAACGTGTGGGTGGTATTCGCTAGCCGCAGTGGAAACACCGTGGTTTTTGCTGTGGCGTTTTCGCTGCGGCCAAACCACAGCGTTTACACCACATGGGGCCCCAGCCTAACAGCTTGAGAACCAGTATTGTCCTTAAACAGGTTGCCTGACCTAGACAACCCTATCCCTATGACCTAGTAGTGGGGTCCAAACACTATTATCACATCTGACAAAATGTTGCTGCTAAAAGGTTTTGCAGAAGTCAGTGGCACATTTTTTTCCCACTAGAAAGGTTACCAAAACTACTGGAAAAGGCAAAACTGCACTCTAGAATTGATAGACAGCCACCGATCTCCCCCATTTGTAATATAAAAGTAAAGAGATTACATTTTTATGTTATGGAAGTTACTGCAGTAGTGTTCTCTGATGCCAAAGCTGACAAAATACTGTTTACATAGAATGATGACGCTCAGCTAAATCCGCAGACTGCTGATACTACATGTCATAAATATAGGGTTTCTATGTTGTCTGTACGTTTACATGGTTTGTGCTCCGCATAGTAAATAATAATCTACCTCCCATTTCTTTACATAGAGAGTACTGTACTATAAGGGGTAGATATCCCCAAAACACAATTTTAATTTACCCCCAGTGACATTACTGCCTATATTCTTCAGTTGTCAATCAGCTTGATCTGCTGACAGGTTTTGTAATAATGTTAGATAATCATTGTTATTAACCATCAATTATGGTAATGTTTCATGACTGATGGCGTGTTAAACACTGGCTTCATGTTATGTGAATTCAGCATCCTGTCTTGTTTTTCACCTGTCTGGTTCCCCCACCCCTGAGGCACATAGATAAAGCACCAGAAGTCAGACACATCAGGTATTGCATGTGCCAAGTTGGTTTCTGTAGTGAACATGATTTTCTCATACATGTGGCCGTCTTGTATTGCACTTATCTGTGGACTTTTCCTCAATGCCTCCTCCAAGAAGCTCAAGTTTGTTACTTTGGTAAGAGTCACATTGGTATATATTGTGGTATATATGGTTTATATGTTGTATTGTACAGTCTTATATATGTGTATTTATGTGATCCACAGTGCCTTTAATGTTAAGCTCCACCTCTCATGAACATTGGCTGTGTCATTTGCAAATTTAAAATTCAATAATTTGTCATATTTTAGCTACCTTTATTTAGTTAATTTGCACTGTCTTTTAATACATAGCTATTTGGAAAGTCTGGAAGCTGCAGTAATACCTAACTCAATTCATACACCTGTCTGTTCATCTACTCCACAGTCAAAATATGGATTTGAATGGACAATGGGTATTGCTTATTGCACTTTCAACAGACTTTTCATGAATCAGTAGTACAAGTGAATGTGAAAAACAAACTATGGGAAAGAATGCGATGGTGGCTGGCTGTCAAAGACATGTAATGGGTGCTGTGACACCAAATTTCCTACTGATAAATGTCTGGAAATGGTTCAGGCAGAGACAGGGGTGTGTAATGACAGTGTCACCTGCGTCTGGATGGTGGACAGGTTAACTGTAGGAGCTGCTTGTGATTGTCGGCAGATCAAACAATCCTATATACCGGTTCTCTTTGAGTACATCTTAGAGGCATGTCTAGCAGTCAACAATCTCTCACCAAGAGATACACTACCCAAAAGTAGCCTCTGAGAGCCTTTTCATAGGGCAAAAGGGGAAGCACTTTTACTCCCTCTTATGACAAGACCCATTGTCTTGTCACAGATGTAATCATTTACATATCTGAGACACGATTATAAGTCAAGTTTTGCAGAAATCTGACATTTCTGAGTGCGGTATTTAATTTTTCTCGATCAGTGTATCTTCATAGAATATATACTCCAATCTCACTGAACTGTTTTGGGGATATGCTCCATATTGAGTAAATGTGTCATGTTGACTTGAGGACTTTTTTCATTAAACAATTTGACTTTACTTATTGGTAAAACAGTTCCTGGTGTTAATCTTGTGCAGATTCATGATATAATGCTTTTGTGAGAAGATTGAGGCTACTATAATTGACAGCAGGCTTACATCTTTGTGGGATTTTCATTGTATTTCTACTGATGCAACCTATATGGGGACTTCCAGTTGTGTGCAATGCCTTATATAATTTTTTATGTGTTTCACCAATAAAATTGTAGGAAATTACACAGTCCCAGAAACCCCTTAAGGCCCCACATTGGGAAAATGCAGTGTTTTTTTTGCAGATTTTGCTGTATTTTTGAGCCAAAGTCAGGAGTAGATTTAAAGGGAGTCTATCATTCGCAAAACCACTTTTAAGCTAATGGCACGTTGGAATGGCCTTTAAAAAGGCCATTCTTCTCCTACCTTTCAATGCTTTCTTCTCCCAGCCAATTCAAAGATAATTCGTTTTTCATTTATGTTAATGAGCATCACGATGCACCCAGGGCGTTCCTCCTCTTCTGTGAGCACCCACCTCGTCATCGTTTATCACCGCCCCTTCGTCCATTGTGGTGACTCCCCTCTTGGTCTTCTCTGTATCTTCTTTCTTCTAAGTCCTCGTATGCAGTGCTGTGCGCATGCGCAATTGGCTCTGCCACAGTACGCTCTTGTGACAGACCACTGGAAAATATTCATTTTGTTGGTTTCATTTAGAAAAACGACAAATTCCTTGAATTGTTAGTTCCTGACCATACAATGAATATTGTTATCTACATAACTCAAAAATAGACATATGAATTCCGCATATATATTAAAGCATAGATATAAGTATCTTCAATGTATGTCAAAGACACATTTGCATATGTACATGCAACTGGCATACCCATTGTTGTACCATTCACTTGACTGTACCATCTTCCATTGAAAATAAAGGCATTATTGGTTTAAATTACCCTTGTTGCATAACAAATGGAACCAACAAAATCCTCACTCTTTCCAGCACTGTTCAGGACTATATTAATGGCTTCAATTCCATATTCATGAGGAATCCTGGTGTACAAACACTCTACAACTACAGACACTCTCAGACAAAATCCTGCAAGATACTAAGAAAGTCATTTGTATCTTTTACATATATGTTGGAATGTCAGGAAGGATCTCAAGTGAAGAGAAATTGTGGGCTCCCCTTCCACTGAACTCTGGGGATCCCAGCAATAAGACACGTATTCTCTATTCTGTGAATGTGGAATAAATGTACCTGTGGGAAAACCCCTTAAACCTAGCTCAACCGAACAAGATAACTCTTCTTATTTTCATATCTGCACTAGAGTATGACAGCCACTATCTCACATTGCTAAGGACAACATGTCCCATTTATATCTGCAATTTTTCACTATTAACACTATTTCAAAATTGCAGCCAAACCGCGATGTTTGTCATGTGGGGCTCCGGCTTTAAGCTAAGGCCCATGTTGTGGAAACAGTGTTTCTTTTTGTTGAAGTTTTTTGGAAAATATAAAGGAACCACTTAGACGTTTCCCTTTTGTTAAATCCCCTGCTGACTTTGGCTTAAAAAAAAAAAAAAATACTAAAAGATGGGAACACTTGTGGCGGGACTCCGTCTGTCGCAAATCCGACCTAAATGTCGGAAAACTTTGCTTAAAACCCCATTCACCGTTTTTTCCTGTCAGAAACAAAGTCAGACATGCAGGACTTTGTGTCCGATGGAAAAAAAAACAAACCACACACGGCTTCACGGCGCAGAGGGTATAAACTGACACCCACGCATTGCTTTAAAAACCCATTCAAGTGAATGGGGTTTTATGCAAAGCATTGCAAACCTTTCCCTATGCAGTTTTCTGACATTTAGGTCGGATTCGTGGCCGACGGAGTGCGGCTGCAAGTGTGAACCCACCCTTACTCTGATTACTGTACTATGACCAGTCCTGCACCTGCGTGTTCATAAGAACAGGACAGATCCTTATCTACTGGAAGCAAACAAGTTCTCACTGAATGACAACAAGCAGAGATCTTGAAAACCTTAGGAATGCATTATAGAAAGCATATGGGAAAACTTGCTAATAGTTAATTTATTTGATATAAGAAACACTTGACCTTAGTTCAACTTAAATAGTTACAGAAGTATGTTGCCACATAAAAACTTCAGTCAGCTGTTTTATCGGCATGCACTGTTATGAAGAGCGTTTCTCAATTATCTGTATTTGGAGAGGACACACAGATATGGCCTATTGTACATAAACCTCTGTTTCAAGTTTGGATTGATAAAATGGAAGACTTTCTGGCAGACATCAGTATCAGGGGTTATGCAGGGTCACATTCAAACCAATAACAATATAATACAGTTGTGTAAAAAAAAAAAAAAAAAATCTGTAAAGCTCTGTTCACTCTGTTGACATGGCTTCAAGTTATGATCTAAACCATTGTAAGGAGTAGAGGAGCCCACCTTTAAATATAGACCCCTTGTGGATGAACACGGCCCATCTGGAAGATGCAAGTGGTGCTGCTGCTTTCATGGTGTATTGGAGGAAGAGTTGGCAGGAAGAATGGGAGCCTACCTCCCACAGAAGTAATAACCAGTGGTGGTACAGTTTGGGCTGGGAGAGACGTTATTTCTTTAGCTGGGGGTTCATCAAGAGATGGAGGACAGCAGTAACTATGGCTGCAGTAAGCAAAGAGGACAGCAGATACAATAAGATGACTGTTACGTAAACTGTCCACAGACCAGGCCCAACAGTTTACTTACTAGGCTACAGACTTTGTGTATAATGACTATGCACAAGAAAAAGAGATTGAGTCTCCCTTGACACAAACTATGAAATTCCATATGAAATTCAGGAGTGAGAAGATACAGCCACATCAGTTTTAGGCTATGTTCACATCTGCAATAAAGGTTCTTTTAACAGCATGTACAGTATATACGTCTAGCCAATTAAATACAATCCCATACCCACTCTTTCACCATGACACTGTTACGTCTCTAGTATCACAGATCAATGAAGTGTGCAATTGATCCCACTGACTTAATAGGAGTCATTGGGGGTTCCATTGCAGTTTCTATCTTTTTGACTACAAGAATATTCTTTAGGTCAGAAGTTGTGTGAGTTTACGGTATTCCGAAATAAAAGAAACATGTCTGCTTTCTTCCAAAAATATTGTCATACCTGTTTATGGGTGGTATTGCAGTTCAGCCCTACTCACTTCCGTGAAGCCACGGAGCCAAAACCCATTTTGTCACCCCTTTTAGAATAAGCAGCTGTGTTTTTCTAATATTGGACAGCCCCATTAGCCTCTTCCCACTGAGGCCATTTTTCATTTTCGCATTTATTCCTTGCCTTTCAAAAGCCCTAACTTGATTTTTCTGTCCTGCAAGCAGTGCTTTTCTCTCTGCATTTTCTGCCCTTTTCGGGGGAGAAACCCAGCGGACAACATTATAGTTTATGGGGTCCGCGGGTTTCTGCAGTTAACTGCTTTTTTAAGCGGATTAGGTTTCTGTTCGGGGAGGGTCTCCAAGCATCAGAGTGCAGTAAAAATGAGATGTTACTTGTGCAATCACAAACAAATTTGTTTGCGTCACCAAATTGTGACTTTTTTATATTTCCATATATGGAGCTGTGTAAGGGTGTTGATTTTTTTGAGGCAATGTACAGAATGTATGATGTTCAAATCACTTATTCAAATTTTTTTGGGAACGTAAAAGGTGAAAAATTGCTGATTTGGGGATTTTATGTATATATTCGAGGGAAAGAGGGATTTAAAGTGGTTTTACGGGCAAAAAAAAAAAAAAAAATATGTATTTTAGTGCTATTAATGGGTTAAATTGCACCAAAATACCTTTAGCAGTGTTTTGAGTGATTTCCGGCTTTTTCTTGGAGCTCCTGACATCCTCTACATTTGTTTACATGAATCCCTAGCTTCCTGCTGTCTTAGCCTACAACTCCCATGATCCCCCTCTGACTTCCTCTCTCACACCCCCTCCCTGTTTCCCTAGCTAGCACACGGACTACTATCCCTATGTACCTACCTAACTCTGCCCCAATCATACTGGTCTTCTGTGTCCTAGAGATCAGTTTCTTTGGTCTCGCCGGCATCTTCTTCTGTGGACTTCTTGTGCATGTGTGGTATGCGCTCTTCACTTCTGCTGGCAAATGTACAATAAAGCTCTATTGCTCAGGTGCCAGCAGAAGCGGAGAAAGTGACGCTTCTTGCCAGAAGACTGAAGATAGGCAAGTATGATGGGGGATGAGTATTGGTGATGCTTTGGAAACGGAACGTCTCCAGATGATCAGAAAATGTCGCAGCATGTCAATTATACCTACGGAAACACTGCCATTTTCCGTATAGGTACAGTGGGGGGGGGGGGGGGTTGGAGAAAAAAAAAAATAATTTAGTCAGCCACCAATTGTGTAAGTTCTCCCACTTAAAAAAACTGAGAGAGTACTGTAATTGACATCATAGGTAGACCTCAACTATGAGAGACAAAATGAGAAAAATCCAGAAAATCACATTGTCTGATTTTTAAAGAATTTGCAAGTTATGGTGGAAAATAAGTAATGGCAATGACAGAGGTCAAACGTTTTCTGTAAGTCTTCACAAGGTTGGCACACACTGATGCTGGTATGTTGGCCCATTCCTCCATGCAGATCTCCTGTAGAGCAGTGATGTGTTGGGGTTGTCGCAGGGCAACACGGAATTTCAACTCCCTCCAAAGGTTTTCTTTGGGGTTGAGAGCTGGAGACTGGCTAGGCCACTCCAGGACCTTGAAATGCTTCTTACAAATCCACTCCTTCGTTGCCCTGGCGGTGTGCTTGGGATCATTGTCATGCTGAAAGACCCAGCCACGTTTCATCTTCAATGCCCTTGCTGATGGAAGGAGGTTTGCACTCAAAATCTCACGATACATGGCCCCATTCATTCTTTCATGTACACGGATCAGTCGTCCTGGTCCCTTTGCAGAGAAACAGCCCCAAAGCATGATGTTTCCACCCCCATGCTTCACAGTAGGTATGGTGTTCTTTGGATGCAACTCAGCATTCACTCTCCTCCAAACACGACGAGTTGTGTTTCTACCAAACAGTTCCACTTTGGTTTCATCTGACCATATGACATTCTCCCAATACTCTTCTGGAACATCCAAAAGCTCTCTAGCAAACTTCAGACGGGCCCGGATATGTACTGGCTTAAGCAGGGAGACACGTCTGGCACTGCAGGATCTGAGTCCCTGGCGGTGTAGTGTGTTACTGACGGTAGCCTTTGTTACGTTAGTCCCAGCTTTCTGCAGGTCATTCACTAGGTTCCCCCGTGTGGTTTTAGGATTGTTGCTCACCGTTCTTGTGATCATTTTGAAGAGTCCCTTCTGTTGTCTTTCCAATTGTTTAGCCAGAAAAAAAAAAAATATATAGTTATAATCTGCTATTGGTGCCTGTAATAGTGTAGACCCTGTGGCTATGGCACCTGCTGAGCTCCTGAGTAGGCACCACATTTAAATACCTGAAATCCGCAGTACTTTTATGGATTACGAATGTCAGAAAGGGGTTAAAGGGATTGTACCACCAAAAAAATAGCCTGTCAAAACTCTCTTACCAGGCTTCCGGAGACCAATGGCTGGGATCTGCAGTACAACAGGTAGTATGCTGGAACTTGTAGTGCACTGGCAGTAGCAGGTATACACAGTGCAGCAGGTAATATAGAACCAACTGAGATCAGTAGACCCCAGCTCAAGGATTGCCAGATCAAACACAATACTCAGTCACTAAGTGATCAGGTGCAGGAGTTCAAATAATCAACAGGCAGGAACCAAGATGGCCACGGACAGGAAACACACAAGACGCCATCTTACTAAGGGACTGGTACTGGCAAAACAAAGAGTTCATCAATTAAGATCCTGACATAGCCTCTAAACCACTTATATACTTTTGTCAGATGGTAGAGAACTTACCTTTTCTGTGTCAGAGTATATGCTGCCAAGAAGATCATCCTTTAATCCATATGCAAGTTAGCTGTTCAGTGGACCTGGGGCATGGCTGTGTCAGCTACAGCACCGATTTTTGCCTGTGTTCAAAGGTATATTTCACTCTCCCTGTCACACCTAATGGTAACGAATATGGCTGCACAGGAATGCAGAATGGTCATGGCCGTACAAACCTGCAGGTCAGAGTATGACCACATTCACTATCACTAAGCACAATGTAGAAGTGCAACATGTCCCCGCCACACATGTCCGCTGAGGCTCCTGACACGGGATGTCACAGTGCTGTGGGGACTTCCGCTAAAGAAAACACCGGAGCAGCAGGACTGGAACGCGCTGGGAGACACTGGAGCACCTTCTCTGGCCTCATATTAAAAAAGTAGTTATCCTGGACAACCCCTTTAAGTTGGCACTTGGGCTTTATTAACCCCTTAATGACCGGGCCATTTTCTGTTTTTGCATTTTCGTTTTTCCCTACCCATATTCCAAGAGCCATAACTTTTTCATTTTTCAGTTCACAGAGTCACATAATGGCTTATTGTTTGCGAAACAAATTGTACTTTGTAATGTCACTATTCAATATGCTGTGCAATGTACTGGGAAGCTGGAAAAAAATTCAGAATGAGGTGCAATTGGAGAAAAACTGCATTTGCGCCAAATTCATATGGGTTTAATTTTTACAGCATTCACTGTGTGGTAAAACTGATATGTTACCTCTATTCTACGCGTCAGTACGAACACGGCGATACCAAATTTATATAGTATTTGTAATGTTTTGATACCTTTTAAAAAATTTAAAACTTTGCTAAATAGAAAAAAAAATTTTGCGTCGCCATATTGTGTCACCTGTAACTTTTTCATATTTACATGTATGGAGCTGGGTAAGGCGACTTTTTTATGCGGGACAACATGACGTTTTTATTGATACCATTTGGGGAAAGATCTGATGGTTTGATCACTTTTTATTCAATTTTTTATAGGAGACAAAGTGTTGAAAAAAACGCTATTTGGCCATTTTGATTTTTTTTCCCCGCTACGCCGTTCACCGTATGGGATAAATATTTTAATATTTTAATATTTCGGGCATTTTGGAGCGCGGGGATACCTAATGTGTTTATGTTTACTTTTGTTTATTTACTTTTATATCTGATCTAGGGAAAGGGGGGTGATTTGAACTTGTTTTTTTTAATTTTATCATACTTTTAAAAACTTTTTTTTTTTAATACTTTTACTTGTATGATCAGACTCCCTAGGGACCTTGAAACCTAGGGAGTCTGATCGATCATACTATTCACTGCGATACTACTGTATCGCAGTGAATAGCAAAATGCCATTACTGCTATTACACGATGCCTTCAATAGGCTCCCGGCTGTCATGGCAACCAATCGCCGCCCTCCGATGACGTTCTGGAGGGTGACGATCAGGTAAAAATGGCGGCGCCCGTGGTGGCTGCGCAATTTAAACGCCGCGGTCCCGTTTGACCGCAACATCTAAAGGGTTAACAGCCGTGATCGGTGCAGGCACCGATCGCTGCTGTTAGCGGCAGGTACTGGCTGTATTATACAGCCGACACCCGCGGTGTATGGAGAGCGCTCAGCTCCTGAGCGCTCTCCATACAT
Organism: Leptodactylus fallax; assembly: GCA_947044405.1. NCBI lineage: Eukaryota > Metazoa > Chordata > Amphibia > Anura > Leptodactylidae > Leptodactylus > Leptodactylus fallax. The sequence continues at coordinate 2,440,239 of CAMRHE010000078.1, forward strand.
CGTCATGCGACTCAGGACGTACTATTATGCCCTGGGTCGTTAAGGGGTTAAAGAGTCTTTCCAGCTCATTTTTATTGATGATCTATCCTTAGGACAGATTATCAATAAGAGATTAGTGGAAACCCCCTCTGATCAGCTGTATGAAGGGGCTATGGCACCTGTTTATATCACACGCTGTCTGTTTATAGTGAGCGTGTGATGCAATTCCAATCTTGTCACATAGACGTGTATAGGACGAGGCTGTAGTTACATTACATGGCCGCTATGAGATGAATGACACTATGTAAACAGAGAAGTGATCACGGCGCTTATACAGGTACCACGGTTTAATCACATAGCTGATCCTGGGGGTTCAGGGTTTTTGGTCCACTGATATTTTCTTATTGATAACCTGGAAAACCTTTTAATTAGGAAACACCTGGGGCATTATTAATAATGGGCACTGTTTAAACAGGGTACACACGGACATTATTCATTTAAAGATGCACGTGGGAGTATTATTCATTATGGGGGGTTATATCATTTATTTTATAATTGGGATAGCAGCAGGATGGGGGCTTTGTGTAGGTGAGGACAAAGTGTGACAGGTGCCTGGAAAAGTGAGGAGCCAAAGATGTCTGTGTTGCAAACTTTACAGAGACAAGTCACAGCTGGAAGAAGTGGTCATGGCGGTCCAAAGGGAAGAGAAGGGAAATGTGAAGGATGAGTCAGAGACGTCACCTGTAAGTCACAAAATGTTACTGCACTGTATTCACCTAAATGATAGAGGATAAATACCTGATTGATGGGGGTCTGTCTGCTGAGACCCCCACTGGGCCTGAAAATTGTGTTTCCCCCCCCCCCCCCACTGGGAATTCAGCCTGACCACAGCCAGGCTCAATATAGGCGTGTCGCTTGGTGGATGGACGAACCCACGCTCTCATTCACTTCGATGGGAGTGCAAAGATAGCCGAAGTCCAGTACTCAGCTATCTGCGGCGCTCCTATTATAGAGAATGGGGGCCACGTGGGCTCGTCCATCCACTAAGCAGAAGATGTGTGAAGTTATTTTCATTGTTAATGTTGACCTTTGATACTGAAGTTATACACTAAGAAGAATTCTTAAAAAAAAAACAAGTATTAAGTTGTTCAATTAATTTTTTTTTTCTAGATCTATCGACATGGAGATCGTTCCCCAATTGATACGTATCCAACTGATCCCTACAAAGATACTGTTTGGAATAATGGACTGCAACAACTGACACAAGTAATTCTAGTAACCATAGCAATCATAAACCCTTTCAGGAGGGGGTCTATTTTAACCTCAATGGCCAAGCCTCTTTTTTTATTTTTATCACTGCCTTCTTAGAACAGAAGTCACATCCACATATATTTCCACTCTCTGTATACCAATTCTGTGAGTTATCTGTTTAACTTACTCACTGCATACACACATTTGACCTGGGTGCAACCATAAAAGGGAACTCCGCTGCCACACTCCCTTCCAGCTCATACGTCACACTATGACAAGTGTCTATTGTACAGTTCAAATAGTATTGCAATTTGACAGATCAAGTTGTTATGGATGTATAGGATTACTTTACATTTTTTTCGTACACACAACTGATGTCTCGGAGGATGGAGATACAAATCCATAGATACTGCAGCCACTATTGACCGTGGGGTTAAACAGTGTTTCTGCAGCTGTTTGAGGGGCAGGCATGCCGTCAGTTACAGTCGAGCTCCTGCTGCAATTGTGCTGGCTCAAATGTTGTGTCATATGGCATTTTGCATTAAATACTCCTCCAAGATAACATATATGAATGTGATTCTGCATTAAGGGGTTAAAATGGGTGTCCTGCTTTATATCAGTCATTTTCAGGTATATATGTATGTAGTCTCGGGTGAATGAGGCAGCTATAGTGAAAAAAATTTTCTTCTTTGTTGTTTTCCCCAGTTACAGGTAAAAATGGCCCCAATTAGTGATATTAGTCACTGGCAGAGCTGGTGTGGGTCTCCTAAGATCCAGAAGCTCTGTAGTGGAAAGATTTGCCCTGTGATCATGTGATCACTGGGTCTAATAGGAGCAGTGACTCTTCCGTTTCCTGTTTTTGGTACCTAACAGCCACTGAGCACTATGCAGCATGTTCCCTTTAAAGTGTACCTCCCGTTATAAACAACTTTTCATAAATGAATAGTAAAGGTTAATATATGAAACTTTGTAATATATGTATTAAAAAAATATGTTTTCTTCTACTCTTTTCAGGCAGAGTCACTTTCTACATATTAGTCTATGAAGAGGGGAGGGGGGATAGAAAAGACAGTACAAATAATTGCTTTTGTTATACTATGCTATTCTGTGCACTTTCAACACTGCTAGGTTTGTAGATAAGAGGCTACCAGGGGTGCACCTCTAATGAGGCGAAGTGAGGCGGCCACCTCAGGCGGCACTATCGGAGGGGCGGCATTTTTAATATTGTTTTTTTTTTTTTTTACTATTTTTTTTTTTTTATCCTAAACCAGCCCAAGACAGGCCACTCTGAAAACAAAGCTGTGCAGTACCTGTCTTGGGCTGGCTTACGAGACCTCTGCATCTCAGCGCAGGCGGCACTGCTATGACGTCATCACGCAGACGTTTTATGCCCCCGTGAAGCAGAGGCGGCGGCTGTATCAAGGGATCCCAGGTGAGGATAACTTTTTTTTTTTTTTTTTTTTTTATTAGGCCGTTACCTGCTGGGAACCTCCAAATACTACTATTATTTACTCTGGGGTCTTTTCTGTGGGGCAGAATACCGCTTGCAGGGGCGGTTGTGGGGCAGAATACCACGTGCAGGGGTGGCTGTGGGGCAGATTACCTCGTACAGGGGCGGCTGTGGGGCAAAATACCGCGTGCAGGGGCGGCTGTGGGGCAGAATACCGCGTACAGGGACGGCTGTGGGGCAGAATACCGCGTGCAGGGGCGGCTGTGGGGCAGAATACCGCGTGCAGGGGCGGCTGTGGGGCAGAATACCGCGTGCAGGGGCGGCTGTGGGGCAGAATACCGCGTGCAGGGGCGGCTGAGGGACATAATACCGCGTGCAGGGGCGGCTGAGGGACATAATACCGCGTGCAGAGGAGGCTGAGGGACATAACACCGCGTGCAGGGGCGGCTGGGGGACATTATAGTGTGTGTAAATGGAGCGTTATACTGTGTGTGGGCCAGGAAAGGGGATGCCCCATGTCAAAAATTTCCTGGGGGGCCCAGTCTTTGCTAGTTACGCCAACTGATAATGGGTTGTTAGGAAGGGGCATATTATATAAGGGGGCTTTATGAACTTAAGAGGTGTTATTTATATAAAGGCATTATTAATACAAGGAGGGTTATTTATATAAGGGGCCATTAGGGAGCATTATATATATATATATATATGCACAGTACAGACCAAAAGTTTGGACACACCTTCTCATTCCAAGAGTTTTCTGTATTTTCATGACTATAAAAATTGTAGATTCACACTGAAGGCATCAAAACTATGAATTAACACATGTGGAATTATATACTTAACAAAAAAGTGTGAAACAACTGAAAATATGTCTTATATTCTAGGTTCTTCAAAAGTAGCCACCTTTTGCTTGGATTACTGCTTTGAACACTCTTGGCATTCTCTTGATGAGCTTCAAGAGGTAGTCACCTGAAATGGTCTTCCAACAGTCTTGAAGGCGTTCCCAGAGATGCTTAGCACTTGTTGGCCCTTTTGCCTTCACTCTGCGGTCCAGCTCACCCCAAACCATCTCGATTGGGTTCAGGTCTGGTGACTGTGGAGGCCAGGTCATCTGGCGTAGCACCCCATCACTCTCCTTCTTGATCAAATAGCCCTTACACAGTCTGGAGGTGTGTTTGGGGTCATTCTCCTGTTGAAAAATAAATGATGGTCCAACTAAACGCAAACCGGATGGAATAGCATGCCGCTGCAAGATGCTGTAGTAACCATGCTGGTTCAGTATTCCTTCAATCTTGAATAAATCCCCAATAGTGTCACCAGCAAAGCACCCCCACACCATCACACCTCCTCCTCCATGCTTCACGGTGGGAACCAGGCATGTAGAGTCCATTTGTTCACCTTTTCTGCGTCGCACAAAGACACGGTGGTTGGAACCAAAGATCTCAAATTTGGACTCATCAGACCAAAGCACAGATTTCCACAGGTCTAATGTCCATTCCTTGTGTTCTTTAACCCAAACAAGTCTCTTCTGCTTGTTGCCTGTCCTTAGCAGTGGTTTCCTAGCAGCTATTTTACCATGAAGGCCTGCTGCACACAGTCTCCTCTTAACAGTTGTTGTAGAGATGTGTCTGCTGCTAGAACTCTGTGAGGCATTGACCTGGTCTCTAATCTGAGCTGCTGTTAACCTGCGATTTCTGAGGCTGTTGACTCGAATGAACTTATCCTCCGCAGCAGAGGTGGCTCTTGGTCTTTCTTTCCTGGGGCGGTCCTCATGTGAGCCAGTTTCTTTGTAGCGCTTGATGGTTTTGGCCACTGCACTTGGGGACACTTTCAAAGTTTGCCCAATTTTTTGGACTGACTGACCTTCATTTCTTAAAGTAATGATGGCCACTCGTTTTTTTTTTTTTTATATAACTGTAATTTTATTGAAAAATTTTTCATTAACAAGGAATAAAGAAAAAACAAAAAAACAATAATAATCAAACAAACAGGAAGCATTGAGGTAAATAGAGGCTATCTGCCTCCTCCCCCTTAAGCAATATGCATTTAAATTAAGCAGTGAACAAGGGAGGGGGGGAATGGAGGGGTTAAGAAGACAAGGGTAGGACCAAAGGGAAGGGGGGGGAGGGAAGGAGAGGACTAGAGATCAGAGACCCTGTAATGTACAATACATGTCCCAGGGTGCCCAAATAGCCCCAAAGGCTTCCCGTGAATTATGTAGGCCAGCAGTCAGGTATTCAAGACTCCTCACATCCTTCATTCTAGCCACAAGCTCAAGACTAGATGGGGGACTCACCTTCTTCCAGTTTCTAGCTATGAGAGTTTTAGCTGCAGTACAAAGATGCAAGAAAAGCCTGGATGACTTATTGCTCAGGTGTCTGGGGGGAAGGTTCAGGAGATAAAGAAGAGGGTCAAGAGGAACCTCTTGCAAAAAGAGAGCAGTCGTCAGAGTCCTGACCTCCCTCCAAAAACCGAGGATGAGAGGGCACGTCCAAAAGATATGGTGCAGGGTACCCACCGCAGCTCCACAGCGCCAGCACCATGGGGGAACTAATGGGTTTAAAGTATGAAGGAGAGCCGGAGTATGATACCAATGCATCAACAGCTTATACTGCGTTTCCCTAAACGTAATGCACTGAGATGATTTCTGGGCCCGAGACCATACAATCCGCCACTGTTCCTGGGAGATGGGTTTACCCACCGCCTCCTCCCATTTAAGCATATAGCGATGATTAACAGGAGAGCCTGTAGTTTGTGAGTTAAGAAGTTGGTAAATAGAGGATATAAAGCCCCTAGTGGACGTGCCTGCACGGCAAATCTTTTCAAAAGCGGTGGGGAGTGACACCTTAAGAGACCCATGGAGGGAGCGGACAAAGTGAACCACCTGCAAGTAATGGAACCATTCAGTACTTGGCAGGTTTTGATTAGCTGTAAGATAAGCAAAGGACCTGAGTTCCAAGGTTCCAGGGTCAACCATATCAGCAATCCGGTAAAGGCCAGCTTCAGACCACACTTTAGTCATGGCAGAAGTCAGGCTCTCTGGGAGAAGGGGGTTGTATGAAGAAACGCCACATCCGCTCGTAAGGAGCGGAGTTCTCTAAGGACATGGCGCCTTTTAATGTTGGAACCCAGGCCCTTGACATTAATTGTCACGCACCTAACCATTGGGACCCAGGATTGGAGGACAGTGGCGGATTGCAATAAGCTCACCCATCTCACATGACGCTGGCAAGTTTCCCTCGGAGAGGCAAAAGGGCAATCCACAAACAGGAACCCAAAGTCGAGGCAGGGTCTCTAGATCAGGGGGGGGGGGGGGAAGAGAGGGAGGGAGGCAAAAGACATCATAAATGACAAAGTAAAAATAAAAACAGTTAAACAATACTTTGTGGGCGAGGCTAAGTCACTCGCCTGGGGACCAATGAGGGCAGCCAGAGGTCCAATCAGGATCAATGGCTGCACAGTCCAAGTATCCCCTTAGGGGGGAGAGCGTGGACAGGAGGTCGGAGGGGAGGCGGTGGATCCCCAACCACCAGTAAAAAGAAGGAAGGAAGGGGAGTCACCGGAACCCCACCCCGCCCCACTCCGCTAAAACAATCCAATAATAAGCATAATAGATGAGACCCGTAGACCTAAAAAAGAAAAAAAGAGAAGCAAACATAACATTAAGGCATGCAGATTCCAAAGCACCACCGAGAAAAGGGAGAACGTCTCAAGGGGGGGCAGCCTCCTCAGGGATCAGTCTCCAGCCGGGGCCTCCGAGTGGTCACCACCGCGGAGGATGCATGACGTCGTCTGGGCTCCAATCGTTGCCAAACCGGTGGTGGGGGAGGGGGTGGAGAGAATAGCTCCCAGTCTGTTAAATCCGGCAGGGGAACATCCAATAGGTCACAGAAGAGAGGCAAATCCGCAAAGGAGCGAAGCGTAGCGGAGCGACCATCCCTACGAGCAAGGAATTTGGTGCTCCTGAAGAATCTGGAGGAGGGGTCGGAGATGGCGGCGTTTCTGGAGGGTGATTAGCGACAGATCCTGATAGAATTGTAGTGGAGCTCCCTGAAACTCGAAGTCTTTGAGTTTGCGCACTTTGCTCATTATAGCCTCTTTAAGGGTGAAGTCGTGGAGGCAGCAGATGACATCACGGGGTGTGGCGGAAGATCCTCTGGGTCGAAGGGCTCGATGTGCCCTATCAAACTTAATTTTGTGGGACGGGGGCTCCTGCAGTATAGTGTTGAAGACAGCCTCTAGCAGAACCGGCAGATCCTCAGATTGGTCAGCCTCTGGGAGTCCCTTGATGCGTATATTGTTGCGCCGGCCCCTGTTGTCAAGATCCTCCAAGTGGCGTTGCATGTCCCGTATACCTGAACCCTGTTCAGTGGTAGTATCATGCAGTGAGGCAACATAGTCCCTGGTAGTGTCATGGTCATTCTCCAGCGTGTCCATTCGGTTAGCAATGGAGTGTAAATCAGTGCGGAGGGTAGCAATTTCAGATCGGAAGGATGCTGTGATTTCCGCAACCATACTTTTAAGGTCTTGTTTAGTAGGAAGTTGAGGAAGAAGGTCCGCCATGGATGATGGTGCTGAAGATGGGCCTGGAATGCAGCTCTGGGGGTACAGGACTGGAGGGGGGGAGCCATAATCCTTGGGAGTGTGGGGCGGAGGAGCCCCTACGCCAGCGCCTTCCACCTAGCCATCCCCCCTGAGCTATGGAGGGGAGGGGCGATGGGGGAAGATAGTAGATGGGGGGCCACAGAGACCAGCTCTGTGGCCACAGGCTGCAACTCATCAGCGGTGTAGGAGGGAGCAGAGCCACTGACCTCAGAACTCCTTGAGAAGCTGGAAACATCCGGGGTCCTCTCATGCCGCTCTGCCAGGAGTGCTGGTGAAGCAGAATGTAGTTGCTGGGACATCCCAGGGTGAGGAGACTGTGGGAGCACTCGTGCTGGGGAAACTCTGGGTTGCCCAGGCGCCGACAGGGATCTCTGTTGAAGCGGCGCTCCGCTGGCTGACAGGGGGAGCGCGGGAGGAGAGAAGCTGCGCTGCGACCCCTGTGCCTGGAGAGCGGAGGAAATCCAAGATGGCCGCCCCGCAGCAGCCTGGCCCGGTAGAGAAGGCTGCTGGGCCAGAAAGGCGTCCAGGGTGCCCCCCCAGACCTCTCCACGGGCGCTGGGGTGCCCGGGGCCACCTTCCTCGGTAAGCGCTTGCCCATACTGCGCCTGCTGAGGGGTCCACGGGTCTCAGTAGCGAGCGGAGGAGCGGAGAAGGACCTGCGCGCGTGCTACTCCATGCGCGTCCAGGCCACGCCCCCGGCCACTCGTTTTTCTTTACTTAGCTGCTTTTTTCTTGCCATAATACAAATTCTAACACTCCATTCAGTAGGACTATCAGCTGTGTATCCACCTGACTTCTGAACAACACAACTGATGGTCCCAACCCCATTTGTAAGGCAAGAAATCCCACTTATTAAACCTGACAGGGCACACCTGTGAAGTGAAAACCATTTCAGGTGACTACCTCTTGAAGCTCATCAAGAGAATGCCAAGAGTGTGCAAAGCAGTAATCAAAGCAAAAGGTGGCTACTTTGAAGAACCTAGAATATAAGACATATTTTCAGTTGTTTCACACTTTTTTGTTAAGTATATAATTCCACATGTGTTAATTCATAGTTTTGATGCCTTCAGTGTGAATCTACAATTTTTATAGTCATGAAAATACAGAAAACTCTTGGAATGAGAAGGTGTGTCCAAACTTTTGGTCTGTACTGTATATATATATATATATATATACAAGGGGGTGGTCATTTATAAAAGGGTTCATTAGGGGACATCAATTAGGGGATATTATGAATAGAATAGAATAGAAGGGGGCATTTATTTATATTATATATATATATATATATATATATATATATACATATGGTCATTAGGGGAGCAGTATTTATGCCAGGGGGAATCAGGGGTATAATATAAGGGGGCAATTAATTATCCTGGACAACCCCTTTAAGGTGGCCCTTGGGTTTTAATAAAGGGATTTTCCAGCTCATTTTTATTGATGATCTATCCTTAGGACAGATCATCAATAAGAGACTAGTAGACCCCCCCTCCCTCTCTGATCAGTTGTATGGGGGGCTATGGCACCTGTTTATATCATACGCTGTCTGTTTATAGTGACCGTGTGATGTAATTACAGCCTTGTCACATAGACATGTATAGGACCAGGCTGTAGTTACATTACATGGCCACTATGAGATGAATGACTCTATGTAAACAGAGAAACGGTCACGACGCTTACATAGGTACCACGGTTCATTCAAACAGCTGATCAGTGGGGATCCTGGGCTTTTGAGCCCCACTGATTATTTTATTAATGACCTGGAAAACCTTTTAATTAGGAAACCTAAGGGGCATTGATAAGGGGCACTATTTATACAGGGTACACACGGACATTATTAATATAAAGATGCAGTTGGGGGTATTATTCATTATGGGGGTTATATTATATATTTTATAATTGGGGTAGCAGCAGGATGGGTGTGCAGGTGAGGACAATATGGGTCAGGTGCCTGGAAAAGTGAGGAGCCAAAGATGTCTGTGTTGCAAACTTTACAGAGACAAGTCACAGCTGGAAGAAGTGGTCATGGTGGTCCAAAGGGAAGAGAAGGGAAATGTGAAGGATTAGTCAGAGACGTCACCTGTAAGTCACAAAATGTTACTGCCCTGTATTCACCAAAATGATAGAGGATAAATACCTGAGTGATGGGGGTCTGTCTGCTGAGACCCCCACTGAGCCTGAGAATTGTCCCCCCCCCCCCCTGGGTGGGAATACAGCCTGACCGCAGCCATATATATAGGTGTGTCTCTTGGTGAATGGATGAACCCGCATGGCTCTCATTCACTTTGATGGGAGTGCCAAAGATAGCCGAAGTCCAGTACTCAGCTATCTGTGGGGCTCCTATTATAGAGAATGGGGGCCACGCGGGCTCGTCCATCCACCAAGCAGTTATTTTCATTGTAAATGCCGTGATGTTGATCTCTGATACTGAAGTAAAACAGGAAGAAGAATTCTTTTATAAACTGTTTTATAACTTTGTGTATATTGTGCGACAATAGCAGCGTGTGAAGCTAGTAGCATGTAAACTCCATTTTTTTTTGGGGGGGGGGGTGTCTTTCTATATTCTGCCTCAGGCAGCAATGAGGCTAGGTTCACTACTGGAGGCTACTAGTGCACAGAATGAGGCAATAAATCAATTAACTAGCCTGGCAGGAGAATCCTTCTCCACCCTCCCTTCTCTATAAAGATCTGTATGAGGCTGAATATAGAAATGAATGTAATGTAAACAAGCAGTTAGATTGAAGATAAGGAGGAAGAGAACAGCTTAATAAGTGTTGAAGGAAACTGATCTCCTTAATAAGATATTATGAAGTTTCTTATATTTACCTGTACTGTTCATTTATGAAATGTTTATAACTGGAGTTATACTTTAGGTGAAGCTCAGCATTTAATGAAAATAAAAACCTTCCTATCATAAACACTTTTATTCCTCTTTCTGAAAAAATATACAAAATGTATATGTAGAAATTGCTGTTTTCCTATGACCTAATATCACTTTTAAAGCTTCAGAATAATGTAGACACTGTAGCACTGTAATTAATATCTAATATTTTCTTTGCCTTCCAGGTGGGCATCAGACAGCAATATGAGCTAGGTCAATATCTGAAGATGAGATATAAACATTTTCTCAGCCCATCATATAGGAAAGAAGAGGTAAATGACACTTTTATTTTTGTCTTTGTTTGCAGAGAATCCCTTTAATGACTAAAAAAACAAACATATGGGGATATTTGTTGATTTCTAGTTGGACAGGTGGGTTGAGGAGGCTAGACTAGTGACAGCAGCTATATTGCTTTTTTGTTGAAAAAAATCAATGAAAGGCTCTAGAGCTATTAGATTATATCAATAATGTTTTTTATTTTTTTATTTTTCAATCACCCCTAGGACTGTATATACACAAAGAACTATTTAATCTTCATAAGAATATAATTGACAATATTTTATACCTTCACATGGTTCACATAAACTAAGCTTTAGCCTCTCAGGTTCATCAACCTTTATTTCATGTTATCGGAATACGACCTGAAGTGAACTGGAGGGTGTGAAGTCAGGAAAGTCTAGGCCTAACTCCAAAATGTCTGCTTTAAACTACTGTTCATTTAGGACACTGACTTAACTCTTTACCTTCTTTCAGAATTTTTTTAATATCAAAATTCTCTACATGAAAAGGTGTTGTTATTTAAGGGGTTTTCGAGGACTGTTATACTGTATTATTCTTAATATAAGCCATAAATATTTTATCCATAGTAATAATAATACATTTTATAATACATTTTATTTATATAGCACAAACATATTGCACAGCACTTTGCAAATCGTAGCGTTCGTGTACAGACAAATGAGACATTGCAGAGTAATAAATCATTTCACACAATAGGAGCGAGGGTCTTGCTCCAGAGAGCTTACACTGTATGAGGTAGAGGAGGCGAAGTGCTTATACAATGGACTTCCATGGGGTCTACTACCCATCACCTCACTAAGCAGCTAAATAATGGGTGCCTTTCAGTGTTTAGGCTCAGCACCACACCATGCCTGATACTCCACTGTATCTGATGTTCACTACTGTTCACAGCTATTTACAACTATGAGCCCTTCATTCAAATGATCAGTGATGATGTTGTGAGTCAGATGTGTATTACAGTCTTGGAAAACCCCTTGAAAGGGGTTTTCCTGTATTTAAAAACAATGGCATAAGAACAAGAAATAGTATAAAATATATTTCTAACATTACTCAGCTTCTAAATGTTCTGTGATTTCAGTGCCGCTGTTCCAGTTCCTGCCGATCCTGCACCAATGATGTCACATATATTATTGAATATATGCCTGCTGCAGCCAATCACTGGCCTCAGCAGTCACATGCCATAATTGGTAACCTGACCACTGAAGCCAGTAATTCACTGCAGCAGTCATGCGAATGATGTATGATATTAGCAATGCAGGATCGGCAGGAATCTGACTATCAATGCTACTATGGCTGGAAGTTTAAAGAGTCATTTACAAAAAGGGTTTTTAGAATAGTTTAGGTTATACCTCTCTATTTAAATGATGTCCTTGAACATACTTCAGCACTGGAAATAGAAAGAAGTGGGCCTATGGTGTCATAGAACAGTTGCCACGTGGCTCTGCTGTCAGAGAGAATATTTCTCTGGTGCATTGCAATGCCACCATGGGGAGTGCTAACACAGTACCTTACATGAAAATGGAGAGAAACATCATAGCTATATGACTATATAAAATGATACACCTCCTCTAAATGCTTAAGATGCCAGGTTCCTCAGGCAGAAGGAGCCTTGGCTGTGCCAGTACAGTTATCACTCTTTGACCCCCTAAGTTATTGTTCTAGCATATAGGCTCACTGTGAGCTACATTGGACTTCGACTGGCAGTCAGGTCACATTCAGTTAAAAAAAAAAGAGTACATTTGGAGAAATAAATTATGAAATTGCAAGCGTGGTATTATATAGTGGTATTATATAATACTATGTAAATTGGCACTGCTAAAAAGTTCAGATACATATTCAATGTTGCCAGGGTTTATGCCATATTGTAAGCAGTGCTTATGTCCATAACTTATGGCTGCCACGGCGAGCCACACAGATGCGGGTCACGAGCCACATGTGGCTCCCGAGCTACTGGTTGGGGACCATTGCTCTAGCATGTCAATATCCTCAGACATTTAGTTTTATGGTTTTTCTATGAACTTTATGGTTTCTTTTTCTCAGAACCTATATATAACGCTAATGTCATTGTCTGCATGAAAGTACACAACATTTTTAACAGTACTTTTTAGTAATACATTTCCGGATAATACCACATTTTGATCACTACTCACAAATATATGAAATAGTTCCTCAATTTAAGCATTCATTATTATTTTCTATTGTAAAACTATAAATCACCTGATTTTCCAACCTGTGACTCTCTAGCTGTGAGGAAAGCAACCCCCACTATGCACTGACAGTGCTACAGTTGAAGCACCAAAGGATGGAACATATTTGTAACAATAGAGATACATACAGTGCAGTGCAAAAGTTTTAGGCAGGAGTGGAAACATTCTGCAAAATAATACTGCTTAAGGCTAAGGCCCCACATTGTGGAAACGCAGCTTTTTCTGTTGCAGATTTTGCTGCGTTTTTTTGAGCCCAATCCAGGAGTGGATTAAGCAGAAGGGAGAAGTATAAATTACTTATACTGACCTGTCCTGGCCTCAGCATCCACTCCGGGTCTCTTCCAACTGGTAACTGAGGTCATGTGCCCAGTGATTGGCCCCAGTGGTCACATAGAGCACGCCTGTCTAATGACATCATTGTGCCTCACGTGACCGCTGAGGCCCAATCACAGGCCCCAGCAGTGATGTCTGGAGCGCGAGACCTCAGTCACCAGACAAAAGAGGATACAGGAAGATGCAGCAGACATCCGAACGGAGCAAGGATCCCCAGGAGAGGTGAGGTAAAGTGAGTATAAGTGTTTGTTATTTTTTATCACTTTTCCTGGGGCTCTACTTATTATACTCTGGGGTCTGAGGTGACCCCAAAGTATAATAAGTATAATAATAGCACCAGCTCTAGGAGGAGGGGGGCTCTTGGGAGCTTATAATACTTTGGGGGGGGCCACTGTGGGCATATAATACTGTGTGGGAGCCCACTGTGGAGCACATAATACTGTTTGGGGGCCACTCTGGAGCACATACAGTAATAATGTGTGGGGGCCACTCTGGAGCACATAATACTATGTGGGGGCCACTCTGGAGCACATAATACTGTGTGGGACCACTCTGGAGCATTTAATATTGTGTGGGGGCCACTCTGGAGCAAATAATACTGTCCCAGTATTGTTTACATGCCGAGCACTGCACTGCTCACTCACCGTATTCTTGATAACTACTATTGTGGGTACTAAAGCTGTATCCCTTTCAAGTATCTGAGATATTGCTGCAGCACCTGTAACCGCCACTATCAAGAATTCACACTAGGGAGGGGGTAGGGGGCCCCGGACAAAAGTTTGCACCGGGGCCCACAAGACTATAGTTACGCCACTGCAAAGGATGGTTATACCTAATGCTGATTTCATTTAGATTTTCTTTTATTAATTAATTTAGCATTTTATTAATTGAGAAAAATAAAGTAATACTTATATTTTTAAAGCATTTTTACATTGCATTTTTACATTTTTTCCACACTTGCTTAAAACTTTTGCACAGTATTGTACGTCTGCGTAGGAGCTGCATACAGAAAATGGTAAGAGAGTTTCAATTAGGACTGTTTGCAAAGTTGCTTCCTTTTTATATTAGATACATTATAATAATAAAACACTGTGGCATAAGTGTTGATATACTTTATTTTATTGTTGACAAGATGTCCAGGTAACTTTGACTACTAGATGGTCAGTAAGTGCAGAGTAGGGAGTAGTTATAAGAAGAATGATTGCATGTTTGGGGGCTGCTGTATTATGAGACACAGTTTCCTTTGCACACAGAGACATCTGCATTAGAGGAGGAATTTTATGTTAGGATGATTCATGTCATTGAGCTTGGTTAGGGACTGTGTCATTGTGCAGTCACTGACCTTAGTAATACTTAGAAACAGTCGTCATTGAACTCGCTCACCTGACAACAGTCTACATTTGGAATAAATGTTTCTGAAATGCTGAAACTGTTTACATTGAGCTTCAACATAACTGGCTTGGTCTAGTGCAGTTTACACATAAATAATGTAATTTTACCAAGACTTATTTTATGAACTAGCAAGGAAGAGAATGCCATGATTATTCTGTATGACACGCAACAGGAAACGTTAAGAAGCAGATGTCAGAAAAAGCTTAATATTGTTCACACTAGTACTTGCACAGACATAAAGGCAGAGAAACCAACTTTTCTGAAACCAAAAAAAAGAGTTAAAATTTTACCACAGTGTCGTAACTAGGAAAGATAGGGCCCCCTGGCCCCCACACATTATAATGCCCCCTTTACTGGCCCCCTACAAGGTATAACAACGCCTTTACTGATCCCCCCAAACAGTATATTGTCCCTTTATAGGCCCCCATACAATATATCTCTTTTCACTCTTTTATTGGCCCACATACAGTATACTGTCCCTACTACAAGCCCCCATACATTATACTGTCCCCATTACAGGCTCCCATACAGTATACTGTCCCCTTTATAGGCTCCCATGCTGTAAGTGCCCTGTTACAGTCCCCCATACAGTAAGTGCCCATGTTACAGGCCTCCATACAGATAGTATCCCTGTTACATGCCTCCAAACAAGTTCCCCCGTTATAGGCCCCATATAATATAGGGAACCCCATACAGACACCCACAGAGGTACTTTAGGCTGATACCTAATGGAGTACTCCAGCAGGTACTGGATTTTCACATGCCTATCCCCAATCCTGTCTACTGCTGTCTACACTTAAGCCTCCAGGGGGCGCCACACATTACTTCCCCTAGAAACAGCAGGGGGTCCCCTAAGGTTGCAGGCCTCATAGCAGCTGCTAAGGTTTGCTATCACCATAGCTACGTCCCTGCTTTACCACATATTTCACCCTTAGGACCTCCTATTACCATGACTTTTGTGTTAGCCTTGATAATATGAGGTCCCTAAAACTTAACAGGAGTTTGTCAGGTCCAAAATATCTTCCAAATCAATAATAGTATTGTATAGGGACCATCAATAGGAGCAGAAATATACCATTGTGGCCACAATTTGATGAGGTAATTCAGAGATATGGTTATGTGTATTGTAGTAACGTCAAACGATGAAGTCCAGAACCAAACAATTCTTCAGTAAAAATTAATTTTTAATGGTGAAGTTTTAAAATACTAACTCGGAGCACATGATTATAAACACAGCTTACAGCATGATGCTATGAGTAAGAGATACTAACTTCGAAATGCGTAAACTGGAATCTTTCCCTCCTCCTTCAAACATGCAGTCATAACTCCACTACTGAAAAAACCCTCCTTTGACTCATCCTGTGCTGCTAACTACCGACCTGTCTCTAACCTCCCTTTCATCTCTAAACTCCTGGAACGCTTGGTCTACTCCCGCCTAATCTGCTATCTCTCTGTTAACTCTCTTCTGGACCCCTTACAATCAGGTTTTCGTGCACTACACTCTACAGAAACGGCCCTCACAAAGGTCTCCAACGATCTCTTGTCGGCTAAATCTAAAGGGAACTATTCACTACTTATTCTTCTGGATGTCTCAGCAGCATTTGACACTGTAGACCACAAACTCCTCCTCACTATTCTCCATTCTATTGGCCTCAGAGATACCGCTCTCTCTTGTTTTTCTTCCTATCTCTCTGACCGCTCATTTAGTGTATCACTTGCTGGTGCTATTTCTTCTCCTCTGCCCCTTGCGGTTGGGGTTCCTCAAGGCTCGGTCCTAGGTCCCCTCCTCTTCTCTCTGTACACAGCCCCAGTTGGACAAACCATTCGCAAATTTGGCTTTCAATACCATCTTTATGCAGATGATACCCAACTGTATACCTCATCCTATGACATTACTCCTGCATTACTACTTAACACCAGTGACTGACTCTCTGCTGTCTCTAACATCATGTCTTCTTTTTATCTGAAATTGAATCTTTCATAAACTGAACTTCTTGTGTTCCTTACATCTACTAACCGACCTAACCCTGATATCTTCATTTCTGTCTGTTGCCTTACTATTACCCCGAGGCGGTATGCCCGCTGTCTGGGGGCTGTATTTGATTCAGATCTCACCTTTAACCCACATATTCAGGCACTTGCATGCTCTTGCCACCTGCTCCTTAAAAACATCTCTAGAATTCGCCCTTTTCTCACTGTGGTAACATCAAAAACCCTCATTGTCGCTCTGTTTCTCTCTCGTCTTCACTACTGCAATTCTCTTCTAATTGGTCTTCCTCTTACTAAACTCTCCCCACTACAATCTGTTCTGAATGCAGCCGCCAGACTCCTCTTTCTGTCAAACCGGTATACAGACGCATCTACCTTGTGTAAGTCGCTGAATTGGTTGCCCATCCATCACAGAATACAATATAAAATTATCACACTGACCCACAAATCCATCTATAGCGCTGCGTCCCCCTATATCTCCTCCCTCTCGTCACTGTCTACCGCCCTAACCGTCCTCTCCGTTCTGCCAGTGACCTTAGACTTGCATCACCTGATATCTGAACATCCCACTCCCATCTCCAAGACTTTTCTCGAGCTGTACTGGTGCTCTGGAATGCTTTACCCAAGACAATCTGATTAATCCTCAACTACAGCAGCTTCAAAACTGCTCTAAAATCACATCTGTATGGTCAGGCTTATCACGTGACCTGATCACAGTGTAGTGTGTGGAGGTGCAGAACAATAACACCTTTTATCCTCCTCCTCTGTTCCTCAGATCCTGGTCCCTACACCTAGAAGTTACACTGCACTCCTTGCACTTATCTCTTTATTCACAGATACTAGCTGGTGACTAGTTCATACAGCTTCAGTTACATAACCTTTTTTAATAAAAGATGGCTGGACCATGGTAGCAAACAAGCCCTCTGACCTCTTGTGTCCCCCTATCTCCTCATAGAATGTAAGCTCTTGCGAGCAGGGCCCTCTCTCCTATTGTTTGATATGTTTATTTCTGTGTCACATTGTAATGTCTCATATTGTCTGTTCATGTGTCCTCTGATTTGTAAAGTGCCACGGAATATGTTGGCGCTATATAAATAAAGTTATTATTATTATTATTAACTGTGTATCATTATGCATTCCAAGTCTGTATTTTAAAACTTCACCATTAAAAGTTAATTTTTAACAAAGAATTGTTTGGTGCTGGACTCCATTGTTTGACAATACTGCAATACTGACCTCTACCTCTTCCCATTCATGTGTATGACTACAAATGAACCAGTGACTAGCCAGATTTGCTGAAAATGTCAATTATGACTAAAGGGGGAGACATTTCAGAAAAGAACTGGAGCACTTGTAACTGTCTGTAGGTAAATCAAGCCTATCCCCTATGCAGGCTGATTTGCATAAGCTAATTATCTCCTCATTCTTTAATTGGTTCATGACCACATCTTTCTGCCCCTTTTTACAGGCCCTTACATTAAGTTGTTATTGATTTGGGAGACATTATGGACTTGACACTCTCCCTTCTTTAATATGCATCCACGGTTATGTTATACATGCATAAGGAGTTTGAGTTCTACCTCTGAACTTTCACCTATTGGAAGAATGAGAGTCTTCTGCACCCTGTTCACTGACTGAAACCAGCTGTTTTCTTCATAGAAGTAAATGGAAAGGCTACATACAACTCCCTCAACTGAAGTCTATAGAAGTTATGGAAAGAGTTGAACTGCAGAGCTCAACTACACAGACTTATTCAAGAGGGCTGTGGCCACCTGTCCATTCACTTCTGTACGAAAAATCATCTACTTTTATCCTGAAACAGCGCCAAACACACCTGTAGATGAGTTGTGTCAGGTATTTCAGTTCAGACCCACTGGTCCCTTAAGGACGTAAACTAGTTTGAAACTAAGGCTGAAGCCTCACGTTGCGGAAGCGCAGCTTTTTTGTTGCAGATTTTGCTGTGTTTTTTTTTTTTTTTTTTTTTTTTTAGCAAAAGCCAAGACCGCAGGAATATCTACAGCAAAAAAATCTGCGTTTCCGCAACGTGGGGCTGTGAAGGATCTTGCCTTGTCATGCTACCTGGCACACCTGCGACCGACCTTCTTTCTTAACCTCCCACTCACACACCGTGAGTGGACCGGGTTTATAGGATAGTAATATATAACTGGAAAAGGCATCTTGGGGATATATCATCATCACAGGGGCCTCATTCTTAGGCCGGGGCTACATGTAGTGAAAATACCGCAAATTGGCCGCATGTCAATTATACCTACATTAACGCTGGCGGTTTCCATATAGGCATAATGGAAACAAAAAGTCTGCCAAGAAAAAAATCTGTGGACTTTCTGTGAAAACCGTGGGGCCTTAGCCTTAAAGAGTATTTGTCACCAAGTACAAAATACTAGTTTCAAAGGTATTTATTGAATGATATTATAAGTACAACAAAAAGGCAAATAACAGGACAACAATAAAAACATTCCTGAGAATAAAATATACATAATATAATACAAAGTTATAATGACAAATCCAAACTGATAAGTGACATAAGATAATAAGGATACAAAGGTAAGCAACCAGTAACAAACACAGTGGGAAGAGAAAAGGGATGGGCATCGCTATAGTGCATGGGTCGAAGGGGGAAGGGGAGGGGAGACCCTACCTAGGGGAAAAAACATAAAACTCGATCACAGTGATAAATTAGAGCTAGAGACAATATGACAGGCCCGAGATATTGGACCTATTATCCCAGGGTGACCAAACCCTGTTGAAATGTGGGCCGGTCTGAAATGGCAGCGTTATTTTTTCATGAAACATGATCGTGTCAAAACGTCTAATGACATCTGTCAATGATAGATGGTTTCTTCCATTTGAAATCGATAAGGATTTGCGCTGTCTTTAATATACAGTGCCTTGCGAAAGTATTCGGCCCCCTTGATCTTTTCAACCTTTTGCCACATTTCAGGCTTCAAACATAAGGATATAAAATTTTAATTTTTTGGTGAAGAATCAACAACAAGTGGGACACAATCGTGAAGTGGAACGAAATTTATTGGATATTTAAAACTTTTGTAAAAAATAAAAAACTGAAAAGTGGGGCGTGCCAAATTATTCGGCCCCCTTAAGTTAATACTTTGTAAGCGCCACCTTTTGCTGCGATTACAGCTGCAAGTCGCTTGGGGTATGTCTCTATCAGTTTTGCACATCGAGAGACTGAAATTCTTGCCCATTCTTCCTTGGTAAACAACTCGAGCTCAGTGAGGTTGGATGGAGAGCGTTTGTGAACAGCAGTTTTCAGCTCTTTCCACAGATTCTCGATTGGATTCAGGTCTGGATTTTGACTTGGCCATTCTAACACCTGGATACATTTATTTGTGAACCATTCCACTGTCGATTTTGCTTTATGTTTGGGATCATTGTCTTGTTGGAAGTGAAATCTCCGTCCCAGTCTCAGGTCTTTTGCAGACTCCAACAGGTTTTCTTCCAGAATGGTCCTGTATTTGGCTCCATCCATCTTCCCATCAATTTTAACCATCTTCCCTGTCCCTGCTGAAGAAAAGCAGGCCCAAACCATGATGCTGCCACCACCATGTTTGATAGTGGGGATGGTGTGTTCAGGGTGATGAGCTGTGTTGCTTTTACGCCAAACATATCGTTTTGCATTGTGGCCAAAAAGTTTGATTTTGGTTTCATCTGACCAAAGCACCTTCTTCCACATGTTTGATGTGTCTCCCAGGTGGCTTGTGGCAAACTTTAAACGAGACTTTTTATGGATATCTTTGAGAAATGGCTTTCTTCTTGCCACTCTTCCATAAAGGCCAGATTTGTGCAGTGCACAACTGATTGTTGTCCTATGGACAGAGTCTCCCACCTTAGCTGTAGATCTCTGCAGTTCTTCCAGAGTGATCATGGGCCTCTTGGCTGCATCTCTGATCAGTCTTCTCCTTGTTTGAGATGAAAGTTTAGAGGGATGGCCGGGTCTTGGTAGATTTGAAGTGGTCTGATACTCCTTCCATTTCAATATGATCGCTTGCACAGTGCTCCTTGGGATGTTTAAAGTTTGGGAAATCTTTTTGTATCCAAATCCGGCTTTAAACTTCTCCACAACAGTATCACGGACCTGCCTGGTGTGTTCCTTGGTCTTCATGATGCTCTCTGCACTTTAAACAGAACCCTGAGACTATCACAGAGCAGGTGCATTTATATGGAGACTTGATTACACACAGGTGGATTATATTTATCATCATCAGTCATTTAGGACAACATTGGATCATTCAGAGATCCTCACTGAACTTCTGGAGTGAGTTTGCTGCACTGAAAGTAAAGGGGCCGAATAATGCACGCCCCACTTTTCATTTTTTTTATTTATTACAAAAGTTTAAAATAACCAATAAATTTCGTTCCACTTCACAATTGTGTCCCACTTGTTGTTGATTCTTCACCAAAAAATTTAAATTTTATATCTTTATGTTTGAAGCCTGAAATGTGGCAAAAGGTTGAAAAGTTCAAGGGGGCAAATACTTTCGCAAGGCACTGTATACTGGAGTAATTTGTATTGTGCATGTCTGAGAGCAGTTGGCTTAATAATGAGTAGGAAAACTGGAGCAGTTAATGAGATCGACTCATGTCGTCCCTACACGACATTATTGAACATTTGGAGAAGGTGTGGCGAGTGGATAGCTTTAAATTTTTTATAGTATAGATAGGAGAAGCCATCTGGCCCGGGAGCTTTCTTAAGAGCATCAATAGCAGAATCTAGTTCCTCCTTAGAAATGGGTTCACTTAAAGGGTCTAATAGGGTCTAATAGATACAATATAAAATAATATATTTCCTCCTTAGAAATGGGTTCACTTAAAGGGATTCTATCATTTGGAAAATGGATTTTTTAGGTAACAGCAAATTGTAATAGCCTTTAAAAAGGATATTCGTCTCCTACCTTTCTTTTCTTCATCCATGCCGCCGTTTTCTTCATTTTTCAGATTTTCTGATTATGCAAATGACTCTTCTGGATGCACAGGGGGTGTTCCTCTGGTCTGTAAAATGCACAGGGGGCGTCCTCTCTACTCACCTCAGACGAAGTTTTCAAACTCCAGTGCCGCCTCTCTCGTCGCCTTCTGACGCCGCTCTGCATCATTCGCCAGGTGATCGCGATCCAAATCTCTAGCATGCTTAGTCAGCTCGGCCATTTCGCTTTGGACAGAGCCGACTGCACATGTCCATCGGCCATTTTCATGTGGTCTCTTGTAAGAGACACTGTATGGGATAAATATTTTAATAGTTCGGGCATTTTGGAGCGCGGGGATACCTAATGTGTTTATGTTTACTTTTGTTTATTTACTTTTATATCTAGGGAAAGGGGGGTGATTTGAACTTTTGTGTTTTATTTAATTTTTTTTCTACTTTTAAAAACTTTTTTTTTCTTCTTTTACTTGTATGGTCAGACCCCCTAGGGACCTTGAACCCTTGATACTACTGTATCGCAGTGAATAGCAAAATGCCTTCACCTCTATTAGGCGCTGCCTCTGGCAGCGTACAATAGAGCTAATGCAATGACAAGCCTGGCAGCCTTCAATAGGCTCCTGGCTGTCATGGCAACCAATCACTGCCCTCCGATGACGTTCTGGAGGGCGGCGATTGGTGAAAAATGGTGGCGCGTGTGGTGCCTGCGCAATTTAGACGCCGCAGTCCCGTTTGACTGCAACATCTAAAAGGTTAACAGCTGCGATCGCTGCAGGCACCGATCGCTGCTGTTAGCGGTGGGTCCTGGCTGTATTATACAGCCGGCATCTGCCCTGTATGGAGAGTGATCAAAAAGTCATACATAACAAACATTGGTACCGATAGAAAGTATAATTTGTCCTGCAAATAAAGAGCCCTGACAATTCTCCGTCAACAGTACAGTAAAAAAGTTATAGGTGTCAGAATATGGTGACCCCAGGAAAATTGTACATTTTCAAAAAGTGAAGTTTTATTTGTAAAAGTGGTAAAATGTAATAAACACCAATATAAATATGGTATTGCCGTAATCGTAATGACCCGCCAAACAAAGTTACCATGTCATTTTTAATGCAGAGTGAATGCTGTAGGAACAAAATGCAAAAAATTGTTATAGAATTGTGTGTTATTTCACATGGTCCCCCAATAAACGTAAATAAAAGCTTATCAAAACATTATATGTACTCCAAAATGGTGGCAAATGAAAGCGCAACTCGTCATGCAAAGAATAAGCCCTCACATAGCTACAGTGCCTTGCAAAAGTATTCGGCCCCCTTGAACTTTTCAACCTTTTGCCACATTTCAGGCTTCAAACATAAGGATATAAAATTTAAATTTTTGGTGAAGAATCAACAACAAGTGGGACACAATCGTGAAGTGGAACAAAATTTATTGGATATTTTAAACTTTTGTAAAAAATAAAAAACTGAAAAGTGGGGCGTGCCAAATTATTTGGCCCCCTTAATACTTTGTAGCGCCACCTTTTGCTGCGATTATAGCTGCAAGTCGCTTGGGGTATGTCTGTATCAGTTTTGCACATCGAGAGATTGAAATTCTTGCCCATTCTTCCTTGGAAAACAGCTCGAGCTCAGTGAGGTTGGATGGAGAGCGTTTGTGAACAGCCGTTTTCAGCTCTTTCCACAGATTCTCGATTGGATTCAGGTCTGGACTTTGACTTGGCCATTCTAACACCTGGATACATTTATTTGTGAACCATTCCATTGTAGATTTTGCTTTATGTTTGGGATCATTGTCTTGTTGAAAGATAAATCTCCGTCCCAGTCTCAGGTCTTTTGCAGACTCCCAACAGGTTTTCTTCCAGAATGGTCCTGTATTTGGCCCCATCCATCTTCCCATCAATTTTAACCATCTTCCCTGTCCCTGCTGAAGAAAAGCAGACCCAAGCCATGATGCTGCCACCACCATGTTTGACAGTGGGGATGGTGTGTTCAGGGTGATGAGCTGTGTTGCTTTTACGCCAAACATATCGTTTTGCATTGTGGCCAAAAAGTTCGATTTTGGTTTCATCTGACCAGAGCACCTTCTTCCACATGTTTGGTGTGTCTCCCAGGTGGCTTGTGGCAAACTTTAAACAAGACTTTTTATGGATACCTTTGAGAAATGGCTTTCTTCTTGCCACTCTTCCATAAAGGCCAGATTTGTGCAGTGTACGACTGATTGTTGTCCTATGGACAGACTCTCCCACCTCAGCTGTAGATCTCTGCAGTTCATCCAGAGTGATCATGGGCCTTCTGGCCCATGATCAGTCTTCTCCTTGTTTGAGATGAAAGTTTAGAGGGATGGCTGGGTCTTGGTAGATTTGCAGTGGTCTGATACTCCTTCCATTTCAATATGATCGCTTGCACAATGCTCCTTGGGATGTTTAAAGTTTGGGAAATCTTTTTGTATCCAAATCCGGCTTTAAACTTCTCCACAACAGTATCACGGACCTGCCTGGTGTGTTCCTTGGTCTTCATGATGCTCTCTGCGCTTTAAACAGAACCCTGAGACTATCACAGAGCAAGTGCATTTATATGGAGACGTGATTACACACAGGTGGATTATATTTATCATCATCAGTCATTTAGGACAACATTGGATCATTCAGAGATCCTCACTGAACTTCTGGAGTGAGTTTGCTGCACTGAAAGTAAAGGGGCCGAATAATATTGCACACCCCACTTTTCAGTTTTGTTTTTTTTTACAAAAGTTTAAAATAACCAATAAATTTCGTTCCACTTCACGATTGTGTCCCACTTGTTGTTGATTCTTCACCAAAAAATTAAAATTTTATATCTTTATGTTTGAAGCATGAAATGTGGCAAAAGGTTGAAAAGTTCAAGGGGCCCAATACTTTCGCAAGGCACTGTATATATATATTTTATATATATATATATATATATATATATATATATATATATATATGAAAAATTTTATTCTATTTTGTATTTCAAACATTTCAATATTTGTTTTTTTATTTTTTTTTACATTTACACTTACTCTCATACTGGTGTACTGCTAGGTGGCATGATTGATTGATTGATACTATAAAACACATTAAGATGCTTCTACATCACAACGTACTGTTATTTCCAAAAGTGTTACAGAGATCCTTATGAGAGTAACGTGGGGGTCTTCAGAAGACACCCCATCACTATGACAACAAATTGAAAGTGCTAATTTTCCTTGTATTTTTCTATTTATATTCATATATTTGCCTGTTTGCTTGCTTTTTAGCTTTGATCCATTAGGGTGAAGCTATGATCAGTAACTGTTATTTATCTGTATTGAGTTTGAGGTCTTGTCGTTTAAGATTCACCTCCCACCTCATCAGTGACTTGGCTTGCTGCTGTACCAGACCCTTATGTTTTGGGCTGGAGCTCTGCTTTTTCAGACTGGCTACTTCGTACAAGCGTAAGCAAATCGATGCTTACAATGATTTTGTTCATTGTTGCTTTCCACACTCAGATCTATGTGCGCAGTACAGACTATGACAGGACCTTGATGAGTGCTCAAGCAAACCTTGCAGGATTGTATCCTCCAAATGGAACCCAGCAGTGGCATCCAGATTTTCCATGGCAGCCAATTCCAGTACATACTGTACCTGTTTCCCAGGACAGGGTAAGATATAATACCATTGTGTATACATACGATATCTGTAGTTATTCTATATTTATCTGTAGTCCGGGACATTTTTTTGTCCTAAAACTGAAGTTTCATTTTTGAAATCACTATGGGATTGTAAGATGACCATTTTCTTGATTTACTTTTTATTTATATCATTTTGGGGAATGTCTATTGTTTTGATCACTTTTTATCTACATTTTAATGGGAGGCAAAGCAGCGAAAAAACAGTGGTTTGGTGCTTTTGATTAATTTTCCCCGCTATGGCATTCACCGTATGCGAAAAATATTTTTATTTTGTAGAACGGGAGTTTTAAGACATGTGTATGTGTTTCACTTTATTTATTTATTTTTAGATGTGTTCTAGAGAAAGAGTGACTTGATTTTTTTTATTCTTTTTTAGTTGTTTTATATTATTTTTAAAGAGGACTTTTCGTGTCCTCTGCCATTAGCAGTTATTATATACCACTAGAAAGCTAACAGTGCGCTGAAGTGAGCTTTGCCGATATACGCCCCGGTGCCAGAGACAAGGCTATGGAAGAGTACTGTCAGGGAAGTAAGCGCACTATCAGCTTTCTAGTGGTATATCATACCACCAATGTCAAAGGACATGAAAGGTCTTCTTTATCTTTTTTTTTCCCTTAGGGATCTTGAACCCCAGGGGGTCTAATCAATACTTCAATACACTGCAATGCTAATGCATTATAGTGTATTGAGAAATACTTATATGTCTATTACAGGCTGCCTAGCGCAGCCTGTAATCAAAACAATAATATGAGAAACCAAGGCTCTCAGCGTTCATACTAAGGGAATGAGATCCAGGGCTGTCAACCCACCCCAAAATGGTGGCTCCATTGGGAAATTGGTGCCTCGGTCAGCTTTGAAGGCTCCCAGGCCTGTCTTTAGTTATTTTCTACTGTAGGCTGCTCTATGCAATTTGACCGAGGTGTTAGGGTGGTTAATGCCAGCGATCAGCTCCTGAGCATCTGTCAGTATTTAAATATTGCGGCCACTTGGGAGCTCAACAGCATCCATAGCCGCCAGGTCTCTGCTGTTTTATACACTGATGGCGGCATTAACCCCTCTGGCGCTTCAGTCAAAGCTGACCAAGGTGCCACTATTCCGGTGTCGCACGGATGCCGCCATTTTGATGGGGATCGCCCATTGGCATGACAGTCAGGAGTTTTTTGAAGGCTCCCAGGCCTGTCTATAGTTATTTTCTACTGTAGGCTTTTCTATGCAGCCTGCAATAGAAGTGCAGGTAATTTGCAATGCATTGCAATGCATTAGCATTGTAATGCATTGCATAAGTGATCAGACACCCTGGGGTTCAAGACCCCTAGGGAGTCTAATAAATACATAAAAAAATAAATAAAAAATAAATTCAAATCACCCCCCTTTCCCTAGAACATATATAAAAGTACTTAAATACTGTGAATCACATACACATTAGGTATCCCTGTGTCCGAAAATGCACGGTCTACAAATCTATAAAAATATTTTTCAGGTACAGTAAATGCCGTAGCGGGAAAAAAAAATCAAGAGTGCCAAAGTGCCGTTTTTTCACTGTTTCACCTCTGATAAAAATTTTAATAAAAAGTGATCAAAGCGATAGCAATTCCCCAAAATGGTATAACTAAAAAGTACATCTGGCCCCTCAAAAAAAGACACCCTATGTATCACCGTACATGGAAGAATAAAAAAGTTATGGGTGTCAGAATATGGCAATTTTTAGAAAAAAAAATTTTGCACAGTTTTAGATTTTTGTTAAGGGGTTACAATGTAAATAGAACCATATAAATGTGGTATCCCTGGAATCGTACTGAAACATAGAATATAGGTAACATGTCATTTTGGCTGCAGAGTGCACTTTTTCTTCAAATCCACCCCATTCTGAATTTTTTTTTCCAGCTTCTCAGTACATTGTACAGAATAGTAAATGGTAGCATCATGAAGAAAAATTTGTCCCACAAACATTAAGACCTGATATGGCTCTGAGAACAAAAAATAATAAAGATATGGGGTTTGGAAGGGGGGAGTCAAAAACGAAAATTGAAAAATTCCTCTGGCGGGTAGGTGTTAAATACTCGACATCCGCCATTATTGTACGGTGGATGTCGTCGAAAGGGTTAATAAAGTTTTATATTAAACATAGTTTTAAAGAATTTTTGGTGAGTTTTTTTAAAATGTTTCCATGTTATTATCTAAATAAAATTCCTAAAAAGCCTGTCGTTGTGACACTGTCCTCTAGGCCATATAATATGCTGAGATTTACATAATTACATAGTACAGTTGAAAAAAGACATATGTCCATCAAGTTCAACCAGGAGATGGGAAAGGGCATGATATTCTATGTATTTCCATATGCATCAATGCTATTTTTCTTCAAAAAGGATTCTAATCCTTTTTTTGGAACTGTTGCTGCTGTGTCCTGGGGTAGGCTATTCCACAGATTCACAGTCCTTACAGTGAAGTCTTATCAGCTCCTGAGATTAAATCTTTTTTTTCTCCAGGCAGAGGGGATACCACCTTATCTTTTGAGGGGATTTTACATGGGACAGCTTTTCCCCATATTTCTTTTTTTTTAAATAATATAATTATAATTATATAATATATAATAAATTCTTTGTTTAAAAAATTACACTTTTAAACAAAGGAACAGTGTATAAAGAATGCAGAAGGTGAACAAAATGTGCCAGGTGGTGCCAATGACAAATACAAACATCAGTAAGCTCAGAAGTAACAAGCCTTTACCATGTAATAGATCAAGACAGTATCAGAGTAGCTCCAGAGACAACGCAAGTGGATACATTACATACAGATATTTAAGATAGGGTAAAGGAAGGGGGAAAGGCGGGGGCAGGGAGCGGTGATTGTGCTTGAGAGTTAATAGGGGGTGAGGGGAGAAAGAGAGAAAAAAGAAGGGGGAGGGAGGTCGGAGGAGGGATGCTCTGAGATGGACCAGGGTTTCTCTTAACTAGCTCTCCAGATCTCCTCAGGGCCTCATAAGGTCTTGGTAGCCCTGCATGACCCGAAACATGATCAAGGGGGTTCATGCAGAGATGTAAGAGTCATTCTTATTTTTAAGGGACGCAGTGAGGTCTTCCGTTTTCTGGATGTCCTCCACTCTGCAGACCCAATGGAGCGGTAGATTTCCAGTGGGCCAGAATGTAAATTCTGGCCACTTTAACGAAGTGCTTAAGAGAGTACTTACGGTAGGCTCTTAGAGAGAATTCAGATACATGTAGCAGGAAAAAGGCCAGGGTAGCTGTGATGATGAGACCCTCAATTTATGTATCTTTCTTGGACATGTATCATTCCTCATTCGTATCAGTCACATATATGTAGGAATGTAGAGCTGTGTTTACATTGGTGGTCAATTCGCTCCAATGGTTTTATGTGCATACCATGGAGAGAGGGCCTGTCTGGCCCGTCAGTGTGATATCCCAGATGTTCAAAGGGGGGAGAGCTGCTGCCACTGCTGCAGAGCGTCGGGCTGAGAGAGAGGCTGAGCGAGAGGCCAGTGAACGCCAAGCGGAGAGGGAGCATCAGCTTGAGCTAAAAAAGCTGGAACTTCCCCGGCAGGTGCAACCTTCTCCTGCACAAACTCCAGGAGCCCAAGCACTAAAGATCCGATCTGAGGACTTTCCAATCTTGGAAGATAACGGGGACTTGGACTCATTCTTGCGGGGATTTGAGAGGGTTTGTAAGCAGCATCATATTCCCCAGGCAGAATGGGCCCGTTACCTGTCTCCCCGGCTGAAGGGGAAAGGCCTGGATGTTTCCACGAACTTACCCGAGGACGCGGACTATGAGACCATCAAAGCGGCGCTGATCCGGAGATACCGGCTCACGCCGGAGGTGTACCGCAAAAAGTTCCGGAATATACAGCGGGGTCCCACAGAGAGCTATGCGGATGTTCTGCACCACTTACAGGCTACATTCTGGCAGTGGATCAAGGGACTTACTGTCACCACGTTTGAGGAACTTGGGGACAATATGATAAAGGAACAATTTCTCCAGGCGTGCCCTCTGGAGGTCCGCCAGTTCGTGTGTGATCGTAAACCCAAGACAGCAGAGAAGGCTGCAGAGATTGCTGACTATGTGTCCACCAGGGAGCAAGGGACCAAGAGAGGAGCCACACTGCAGAGACCCTCAAGCTGGAAGGAGGGGCAAAGCTGGAGTTCACCACAACCTGCAGTCTCCAAGTGGGGTAAGACAAACTCTGTCCTGGGTGCCCCCTCTACTTCCCCTGTCCCAAGAACTCTGGGCGCCCCAGGGACCATCTCCAAGTCCCAAGGAGAGGCCCGGCGGTGTCATTCCTGTAACCAGCCAGGACATTTCAAGGCGGAGTGCCCCAACTGCTCTAAGAATCCCCCTGTTTCCCCAGCCACGGCAGTTGGCTCATCTGTATACTTGGTGGGGAGGGAGGGGTTGCCATCCAATGCCAACCGTCAACAGGTCATTGTGGGGGGTAAAGTGGTCATGGGATTTCGGGACACTGGGGCGGATGTTACTCTGGTGCAACCTGACTTGGTCCCTGCGGACAGTATTATCCCTGGAAAAACTCTGACCCTGAGGGGTATTGGTCAAGAACGCTTAACTGTGCCCATGGCTTGCGTCCATTTGGACTGGGGTGCGGGAAAAGGAATGCGTGATGTGGGGCTAATGTCTGATCTGTCAGATTTGGGGCCCTTGGTGTCCCAATATGGAGTGGGAGTAGCCCCACCTCGCTGTGACAAAATGTCTGTACTGAAGGATGATGTTAATGTGGTGTTGAAGCCTGTCACACAGGCAGAGGGAGGGGTCAGCAGCTCGTTTACCCCTGCTGTGTGCCCAGCTAAAGTAATCAGTGAGCATGTGAATGAGGGACTGTGGAATGGGAGCCTGGCTGTAGCCCCGCCCACATCTGCGGGTGGTGATGGCCCCCTCAGTGTGACCCTGGCTGAGCCATTCACCCATGCAGTTCACTGTGAATCAATGAATGAATGCAATGTCAATGTAATTGCTAATTCTTGCCTTGCAGATTTACAGGGTAGCTCTTCTGAGATGCTGGGGGCAACCCCAACTGATGACAATGTGCCAGGTGGTCAGGTGGGTCACGGGGATCTCAGGGCTGATCCGGATGAGGAACGGACTGCTGGTGTTGCGGTGGTAACCCGCAGCCAGAGTGCTAGAGGGGTGGAAGGGTCTCCGACCCCTGAGCCGTTCCCTCTGTCACCCGGAGATGGCACTGAGACCGCCATGACTAGCCTCCCCACACTGGAGCCGGAGGAGCCCGGCAGGTATGGGACATGCACATCTCTTCTGTATGATTCCAGTCAGGAGTTCAGGGACGCTGTCCAAGCTGACTGCAGTCTGGGTGCATTGAAGGAGCGTGCTGATCAACCTCCCTTGGAGTCGGACAAGGGCCGCGTGTACTGGGAGCAAGGGAGGTTGTACCGGGAAACGATCCCCACAAAGGGAAAAGAAAGTCGGCTCAGGGAGAAACATTTGGTGGTACCCCAACCCTACCGGGTGGAGTTGTTGCGGATTGCTCATGATATTCCACTGGCAGGCCACCTGGGGATCGCTAAGACCAAGGCTTGCCTCAGCCACTTATTCTACTGGCCTAAAATGGGGACAGATGTAGCTAAATACTGACGTTCATGTGACACTTGTCAGAGGATGGGCAAGGCGGGGCAAGGCTCAAAAGCCCCAATGATCCCTATGCCCATCATAACCGAACCTTTCCAGCGGGTGGCTGTGGATCTCATTGGACCCCTGTCCATTCCCAGTCGCATCGGGAAACGTTTCATATTAACGGTAGTAGACTACACTACTAGGTACCCGGAAGCTGTCGCTCTGTCTTCCACCCGGGCTGACGTAGTGGCCAAGGCTCTGGTAGGCATCTTCTCCCGTGTTGGATTTCCCAGAGAGATGCTCACAGACCAAGGTACCCAGTTCATGTCTGCCTTGATGCAAGGCCTGTGTAAGGTAACAGAGGTGCAACATCTGGTGTCCAGCCCGTATCACCCACAGACCAATGGCCTGTGTGAACGGTTCAATGGCACCCTGAAGCAGATGCTCAGGATGTTAGTTGAGTCCCACGGGCGCGACTGGGAGCCTTATCTCCCGCACCTGCTGTTCGCTTACCGGGAGGTGCCTCAAGCCTCAACGGGGTTCTCCCCCTTTGAGCTCTTGTACGGGAGACGTGTATGTGGGCCCCTAACTCTTGTGAAAGAGTCCTGGGAAGGAGAAACGGCCATCCAAGGTGTGCCCGTCGTGGAGTATGTCCTGCAATTCCGTGACCAAATGCAGGCTATGGCGCAGCTGGTGCATGACAACATGGTGCAGGCTCAGGCCGACCAGAAGCGCTGGTATGATCAGAATGCCCGTGAGAGAACATACCAGCCGGGGCAGAAAGTATGGGTCCTAGTCCCTGAGCCCCAGGACAAGCTTCAGGCGAAATGGACCGGTCCATACGTCGTGCACCAGCAGGTCAACAGCGTCAGCTACCTGGTCACTGTTGATCCAGGCCGGAACAGACATAAGGTCTTCCATGTCAACATGATGAAGGATCATCATGACTGGGAAGCTAGTGCCTTTCCGGTATGCAGTCTGCTAGAGGAGAGGGAGGAAGAAGACCTTGTTGACTTGCTTGCCCATTTTCAGGAGGATGGGTCCAACAAGAAGGCACAGGTGAACCCCCTGCTGGCTGAGGCCCAGCTGTCCCAGCTGGATGAAGTTGTGCACTCCCTACCTGGTCTGTTCTCCACGAAGCCCGGGAGAACTGACCAGGCCATTCACCATGTGGATACCGGGAATCATGCCCCTATCCGGCGGTCGCCATATCGCGTCTCCTCGAAGGTACAGGTCCAGATGCGCAAGGAGATTGAAGAGATGCTGAAACTGGGGGTGATTCAGCCCTCTCACAGTGCATGGGCTTCACCTGTGGTTCTTGTGCCCAAAAAGGACCGGACCACCCGGTTCTGTGTAGACTACAGGGAACTTAATGCGGTTACAGTCGATGACGCGTACCCCATGCCGCGCATCGACGACCTGCTTGACCGGTTAGGTAAGGCCCAGTACTTGTCCATCATGGACTTGAGTCGGGGATACTGGCAGATCCCCCTGTCCCCTCAGGCACAGGAGAGATCGGCCTTTATCACCCCTTTCGGACTGTACGAGTCCACTGTCATGCCATTCGGCATGAAGAATGCCCCTGCCACTTTCCAGCGGATGGTCAACTCCCTGCTGACGGGATGCGAAGGGTTTGCCACTGCGTACCTGGATGACATTGCCGTCTTCAGCTCCACTTGGGAGGAACACCTACAGCACCTGGCGCAGGTGCTGGGGCGGATCCACAGTACGGGCTTGACCATCAAATCGGAAAAGTGTCAACTGGGCATGCGCGAGGTCCAATACCTGGGAAACCAGAACCTGAAAAGCTGGATGTAATCACGTCCTGGCCAACCCCCCGGACCAAGCGACAGGTGATGTCTTTCCTGGGTACGGCAGGGTACTATAGGAAGTTCGTGCCGAACTATAGTGCTCCGACTTCCCCCTTGACGGACCTCACCAAGAAGAAGTTGCCGCAAACTGTCCAGTGGACGGATGCTTGCGAGCGCTCCTTCCAGGCCCTGAAAGCGGCCCTAGCGAACGCACCTGTACTTCAGGCGTACGATGAGTCACGTCCGCTTGTGCTACAGACAGACGCCCATGGCAATGCCAATGGCCTGTCCCGGAGAGGTGAGGCTGCGGAGGTGCGAGTGGAAGAGGAACGGAGGCTCCTCCTTCCTCCCGACACGGTCTAAAAGGGGGAGGTGTGATGATGAGACCCTCAATTTATGTATCTTTCTTGGACATGTATCATTCCTCATTCGCATCAGTCACATATATGTAGGAATGTAGAGCTGTGTTTACATTGGTGGTCAATTCGCTCCAATGGTTTTATGTGCATACCATGGAGAGAGGGCCTGTCTGGCCCGTCAGTGTGATATCCCAGATGTTCAAAGGGGGGAGGGTGGGCTAATGACCTGCAACTAACCCAGGCACCCATCTTTCCTTCTAACCGGCATAGATTCCTCTTTTCATGAGGAGAGGGCTGGCTGGGGAGGGGGTGAAGGGTGGAGCTGGACAAGGGTCTTCACACTGGCTGGGGTGAGGTCTTTGGTCTTTTGTGTGGAACCTGAAAGAGAGACAGCTAAGAGCAGAGCTGTGCTCAGGTATCATTCTATATTTTATTTTCCCTTTTTGTTTTTGTATTGTATCATCGTACTTTTGCTTGTATGTTTATGCTTGATCGTATTAATATTGTATATTTCTGTATATGCTATTAATTCGTAACGACCCACTTGGGTTATTAAATATATAAAATTTATACAGCTCGTTTCGTTCTATCCTATGACCCGGTCTACTCACGGTGTGTGAGTGGGAGGTTAAGAAAGAAGGTTGATCGCAGGTACACCAAGAGGCTTGGCAAGGTGATATTCTTCACAGTAGCTGATAAAGAGACCTAAGAAACTCTTGTGAGAATATATGGTGTACACCGTCCCAGTAGTGCAGCAAGAGTGGGCATGACCAGAAAATGTAGAGGAGGGTGCCCTCTGCTGACCCGCATCTCCAGCAGAGAGGAGAGGTGGCGGGTAACATCTTGTGTAGTCTAACCAGGACTTGATACCACTATGTCAGGAGTTTGTATTCCGCTTCTTGGTACTTATTGGCAATAGAGGATTTATTTGCAAATTCTAGGGTTCTACTGCACTAGGAAGCGAAAAAGGACAAACCCAGGTCTTCCTTCCACTTAGTCAGGAAGGATTGTGTGTAATCATGACCAAGTGAGATTAAGAGAGTGTAAAATTCTGACACAGCGTATTGGTAAGAACCGACCCCAGAAAAGGCTTTTTCAAAAGGGGTCAGAATTCTGTCATAATTCTCTGGGGATGTAAAGGAAGATAAGAAGTACATCAATTGTATGGTCCTCCAGAGATCCAGGGAGGTCAGGTCCTGGGATCCCAGTAGCTCCGTGTAGGGGGTCCAAAATTGATTTGAGCGGAAGTCTTTGCTTGTGACATACCTGCATCACCCTAAGAGTGTAAAGGGCCTGAACCCATACCCGGGGCAAAGTTAGGGTTGCTCAAGATTCGGAACATTGGCTATGGGGCAGGCAATATCACTTCCCTCCGAAAGTGGAATGTACAGGTAGGCCCTATGGTCGGATGCGTCCTCAGGGTCAATGGAGAGACGGATTCTCATTGCAGATTGCTCCAAAGTCACCCATTTCTTGATCAACCTGTTGTGACACCAGTCCAGCACCATCTGGAGGAATGCGCCATCATAGTACTTCCTAATGTGTGGGTGTCCCAGTCCCCCCAGTGTTTGGGAAGGAATGGTAGGAATCTAGCCAGTCTAGCCAGTTTCTTAGCCCAAATAAATCTTGTCAGGTCACGGGAGAGTGCCACAAAGAAAGTTAATAGTACACATATGGGTAGCATTTGAAACAGATATAGGAGGCGGGGAAGTGCATTCATTTTGTAGATAGCACAACGCCCAAAACAGGTATATAGGCCTTTCAACCAGTGCTGCAGATCAGATCTGATCTGTCGTTGCAGCACAACATAATTTTGCAGGAAGAGATGGCGTAGGTTGAATGCTTATTCTAAGTCCTAGATATTTGATGTCATCTGACTTCTAGCAGAACAGGAAGGAGGCTATCAAAGAAAAGACCAATGTGAAGGGAAGGGAAATATTAAGAGCCTCAGTCTTCTGATAGTTAATCTTAAACTTAGCTATATGTTGTAAGGCTTGGAGATCTCTCAGTAGGGTCAGAAAAAAGTTATGGGGTCAAATAAGAAAAAGAGGAGGTCATCGGCATAGACTGTGATTCTGAGGTTCTGGTTCCCCAACTGGAGATCTCCGAAATCGCCCTTATCATCCGCAGCAAAGGTTTCAGCATCAGGACAAAGATCAAGGGAGACAGGGGACAACCCTGGTGCGTCCCATTTCGGATCGGGAAGCAGGACGATGGGACCCCATTAACCCCCACTGAGGCCAAGGGTGAGGTATAGAGGGCAGTAATCCATGACCGCATGACCAGACATAGGCCAATGTGCTGCAGAACTGAGGATTGGAGGGGCTAACCCACCCTATCAAATACCTTTTCAGCGTTGGTAGAAAGAAGGCAGAATGGGAGGGATTTTCTCTGAGCATGGTGGATGTTGTTTATGACTTTTGTGGTGTTGTCTCTGTCCTCCCGCAACATAACAAACCCCACCTGATCCAGGTGGATCAGGCCAGGAAGGAGCGTCGCCAGTCGCATCACCAATACTTTCGCAAATAATTTAAAATTGACAATTAATTTGAGATTAGCAGGGAGATGGGTCAGAAACTCGTGCATAGTGTGGGGCCCTTTATCTCCTTGTGGGTCACCAAGATAACAGCCCTAGACATGTCCGGGGGGAGGGGGGAGCCACCTCTCAGCGAGCTGAAGCCCCTTACCATGTGGCTAAGTAAGACGTCTGAGTAAGCTTTGTTTTGCTGATAGGGTAGGCATTTTAGAGTCACTCAATTATCGGTGAATAGCATCTTGGTGTTGCATGGGGTTTGCATAGGTAGGGTCCACTGGGAAATTGTACAAGTCACTTAAAAATTCTGAAGCTAGTCATTTGGGATCGATCGCTTTAGGCCCCCTTCCCTCGGAGACTTGAGGCACGAAGTTGTGAGCTCGCTGTTCCATAAACGACCTGGCCAGAACCAGCGCATTTATTTCTATATTCATAAAAAAGACGTCGTCCTCTAGCTAGCAGTGATCTAGTGCGCACATCTAATTTCTCTCAAAGACGCTTACGCGCCAAGACAAGGGCCTCAAACGTCGAGATAGCATGTGAGCACTTGTGAGATTGCTCCAAGATGACTATCTCTTCCAGAATACCCGCTAACTCGCATGCTCTCTCTTTTTTTTCCCATATTTCTTGTATGGGCCATTTATACATATTGCTCAAAAAAAATAAAGGGAACACTTAAACAATACAATGTAACTCCAAATCAATGACAATTCTGTGAAATCCTCCTGTCCAGTTATGAAGCAACACTGAATGTGAATCAATTTCTCCTCCTGTTTTGCAATTGGTGCAGACAATAGATAGAAATGATAGGAAATAAGCAAGACCACCCCTATAAAGGAATGGTTCTGCAAGTGGTGACCACAGACCATTTCTCTGTTCTCATCCTTTTTGGCTGTTGTTTTAGTCACTTTTGAATTTTGTCATTGCTCTCACCCCTAGAGGTAGCATGAGGCGGTGTCTACAATCCACAGAAGTTGCTCAGGTAGTGCAGCTCATCCAGGATGGCACATCAATGCAAGCTGTGGCAAGAAGGGTAGCTGTGTCTGTCAGCACAGTGTCCAGAGCAAGGAGCAGATACCAGGAGACACCAGGAGATGTGGAGGGGGCCGTAGGAGGGCAACAACCCAGCATCAGGGCCGCTACCTTCTCCTTTGTGCAAGGAAGAACAGGAGGAACAGTGCCAGAGCCCTGCAAAATGACCTCCAGCAGGCCACTAACATCCATGTGTCTGCTGAAACTGTCAGAAACAGACTCTATGAGGGTGGTATGAGTGTCCGACGTCCACAAGTGGGTGTTGGCTTACAGCCCAACACCGTGCAGGGTGATTGGCACTTGCCAGAGAACACCAAGATTGGCAGATTCGACATTGGCGCCTTGTGCTCTTCACAGATGAGAGCAGGTTCACAGTGAGTCTGGAGACGCCGTGGAGAACGTTCTGCTGCTTGCAACATCCTCCAGCATGAACGGCTTGGAAGTAGGTCAGTAATGGTGTGTGGAGGCATTTCTTTGGAGGGCCACACAGCCCTCCATGTGCTAGCCAGAGGTACCCTGACTGCCATTAGGTACCAGGATGAGATCCTCAGATCCTTATGCAGGTGCAGTGGGCCCTGGTTTTCTTCTGATGCATGACAATGTTATGCCTCATGTGGTTGAAGTGTGTCAGAAGCTCCTGAATGATGAAGGCATTGATGTTATGGACTGGCCTGCCCGCTCCCCAGACCTGCATCCAATAGAGCACATCTGGGACATCATGTCTCAATCCATCCACCAACGCCACGTTGCACCACAGACTGTCCAGGAGGTGACTGATGCTTTTTTCCAGGTCTGGGAGGAGATTCCTCAGGAGAACATCCGTCGCCTCATAAGGAGTATGCCCAGGCGTTGTATGGAGGTCATACAGGCACCTGGAGGCCACACACACTACTGAGCCTCATTTCCTTGTCTTGAGGCATTTCCACTGAAGTTGGATCTGCCTGTAATTTGATTTTCCACTTTGATTTTGAGTATCATTCCAAATCCAGACCTCCATGGGATATTAATTTAGATTTACATTGACCATTTTATGTTATATTGTTCTCAACGCACTACACTATGTAATGAATAAAGATTTTCTACTGGAATATTTAATTCATTGATATCTAGGATGTGGTATTTTAGTGATCCCTTTATTTTTTTGAGCAGTGTATTTATACAGGTTTATCATGTCTTCCCTTAAATGTCCCTTCTCCAGACTAAACAGATTTAAATTATTTAATCTCTCCTCATAACTGAGGTCATCCATGCCCCTTATCTAACCTTTTTCAACTCTAAGACATTCTTTCTATGAACTGGGGCCAAGAACTGAACTGCATATTCCAGATGGGGTCACACCAATGATTTATAAACTGGTAATATTACATCCATGTCCACCTTTTAATACATGACAATATCTTAGAAGCAGCAGATTGACATTACATGCTGTTATTTAGCCTATTATTATTATTATTATTATTATTATTATTATTATTATTTAATGATCTACAAGTACACCCAGGTCCTTCTCCACCAGTGACTCTGACTCTCCCAGTTTTACTCCCCCAGGCCTAGGACATATGTTGTATGCAGAATTTATTTACCCAGATACATAACTTTACATTTATCTACACTGAACATCATTTGCCTTGTGGATGCCCAAACAACGAGTCAATCCATGTCTGCTTGTAACCTATGTACATCCTCCATAGACTGTACTGTACTACATAGCTTGGTGCCATCAGCAAAAATAGAGACAGTGCTATTAATCCCAATTCTATACCTTCTTCCTGTTTTCTGTAGATTTCTTTGCAGCAGTCCCTCTCACTTATCAGCACACTGATGATCACAGCTATCTTGTATATGGAGTTAAGACACAGAATCAATCAGTCACAATAGAGGAGTTTACAGCTTATCTACTTCCCTCTCTACCAATGACCTCTACCTAGGTCACAGAGCATGCCTAGAGAACTCTCCCATACAAGTGAATAGGGTCTGCTCTTGACCAAGATGTCTATCGCCCATGGTTCTTATATAGAAAACAGGAAGTCACAGAGTGTTTTAGGTTTAGTGGCAAAAGTTGGAATTGCAACATTTTTAGGATTTTTTTTTTTGTGTCAAACCGGTACACAGACACATCTGCTTTGTGTCAGTCGCTGTATTGGTTGCCCACCCATCACAGAATACAATATAAAATTACACACTGACCCACAAATCCATCCATAGCGCTGCGCCCCCCTATATCTCCTCTCTTGTCACTGTCTACCACCCTAACATCCTCTCCGTTCTGCCAATGACCTTAGACTTGCATCCTCTGTTGTCCGATCATCCCACTCCCATCTCCAAGACTTTTCTTGAGCTGCACTGGTGCTCTGGAATGCTTTACCCCAGACAATCCGATTAATCCCCAACTACAGCAGCTTCAAAACTGCCCTAAAATCACATCTGTATGGTCAGGCTTATCACGTGACCTGATCACAGTGTAGTATGCGGAGGTGCAGAACAATAACACCTTTTATCCTTCCTCCTCTGTTCCTCAGATCCTGGCCCCCCTCATCTAGAAGTTCCACTTAGTATCTGTTTATTCACAGATACTGGCTGGTGACGGGTTGAGGGTGGGTTCACACTTGCACCGGCACTCCGTTCGCCACGAATCCGACCTAAATGTCGGAAAACTGGATAGGGAATGGATAGGGAAAGGTTTGCGACGCTTTGCTTAAAAAACTATTCACTTGAATGGGTTTTTAAAGCAATACGCGGGTGTGTGCTTACACCCACTGCGTCGCGAAGCCGTTTTTTTCGTCGGACACAAAGTCCTGCATGTCCGACTTTGTTTCCAACGAAAAAAACGGCTTCACGGCCTATCCAGTTTTCCAACATTTAGGTCGGATTTGCGGCGGACGGAGTTCTGCTGCAAGTGAGAACCCACCCTAATCCACAAAGGGATGGCTCTTGACATTATGAGATATATGGATGGTTGTAAATAGTGTGAGATAGGAGGTTGATGGGGATCTTATACTCAAGATAGTTGTTGACAGAACAGTACAAGTGACCTTGCATTGCTCAGATAAGCACATTTTTTAGCTGTATAAATACAGACCTGGCCTCAAGCAGCACTATGTTCTTGAGCTGCAAATCTACTATTGTACATTGCTTCACATAAAGTAGTTCACTAGGAGTTTATATAGAATTGATACACAATGTGAACCACCAAAATCCATTACATTGTCTATAAGCATTTTAGCTGGTATCCAGATCAGAATTTCGTGCACAGAAGTGTTGGGAAGATGTACAGAGCACTAATACTTTAAAAACATCCAGTATGAGGAGGATCTAGTTAAAGCAGAGTATTTATTAAGAAGTAGTAAAACCATATACACAAAAAAACTGGCGATTTAGAGAGGACAGAGTCTGCTCGAAAAGCATCAATTTTGTGCGCATTTGGTTTAAATACATCTTAATAGGAGCACTGTTTTAATGGAACCCTCCTCATGCTGGATGCTTTCCAAGTATCAATACTATAATAGAAAGTCAACAACATGCCAATCTGCTCCCTGTGCTTGGTACTGCAAAGTGAATCACAGCTCTGAAATTGTTATGCCACAGTGCTGTTTTGGGAGATCATTACATGCAGTATGCACTATTGTAACACACTATGTTGGATATAATTTGTGTATATGTGCATTTGAGCCTGTAGAAATGATGTTTCACAATCCTAACAATTGTGTGCAGTCATCTCCCAACATAACAGGTCAAGAGATGAGTTGAAGGGATAGTCTTATCAAGGCTTATTAAAGGCTTCCCAAAGATTAGCTGATGATGAGAAGCTGTAGCTGGCTGATGCATAGGCAACCATTCTGATTAATGGCCAGTATGAAATATGTGGACTGACAGGTGTGCCAGGAACTTTTTGTTAGACCCTTCCTTGTCTGGCTAGTAGAAGGGGGGTTCACATGAGGGACTACCTTCTATGACATCTATATCAAGGCATATGGAAAGGGAGAGCCTGTTTTAATCTTCTGAAATCTCTATTCATGAGTTTGCTTTAAATTGTGCTCTCATACTTCAGCACTAACATGGCCAGCAAGTGTTCTTTTCAGGTAGTGCATGGTACATTCGTTCCATTACATTGCTCTAATTTACACTTTTAAAGAACTTAATTTCCTTCCCTTTTATGCAGAGAGATAACCACAGTCAACATCTATTATGCTACTATTAGTCTTACTTTTTCATCTGTTATTGAAGACATCCACATATTTAATACTATTGTAATAACTATTCCATTTCTGCTGGTGGCAACTGTACAGTAATACTTGGTGCCACAAAAATACCAGATTATTGAATATTTCAATGAGATATGAGATGGCTCTTCAGCGTTTGAGAATCACCATAACTGACAGTGAAACCTGTTGCTATAACATTAAAGGGGTTATCCATTTCTGAAAACTGTCTGGTATCTTGCCCACTTCAGGGACATGATGTTTGGTTATATCCTTGATGTGCTTCATGTACCTTATCAGACTTGATGACTCTCTTGCACCACAATTTTCCAAGGTAGTGAATGGCTTACCTTGTACTGCCTTACTTTTCATGCCTGTCTTTCTTGCACTTTGTGTATTTGCTAATAAAAATGCAGCTATACAAAAATAAAAATAAAATTGATGGTCTGTCTACATTATAGGTTTTTAAAGGGATTTTCCAGCCCCAAACTGATTTTTCATGCTGATGACCTATCCACCTGTGTTTGTAGCCAGAAAAAAACCTCTTTACTCATAAATTATGGGAGTCTAACTGTCAGTACTCCCACAAATCAACTGTTCACAGAACCACGACTCTGAGCATTGTTTACAAGCCAGGAGCTGCAGTGCTAACATCCCATCTTTTTTATAGTGGCTGTTTGTTTCCAATTCAGGTGTATGGGACATCGCTGCAATACTCATAACAGCTGCTAAAAAAAAAAAAAGATGTAAACAATGCAGCTACTGACAGGGGCTCTGACAATTGGACTCCCAAAGATCTAAAATTGATTATATTAAAGTTATAAATGTTATTGTCTGCATATTGAAACAATATACAATTTTCCAGTATACTTTCTGTATCAATTCCTCACGGTTTTCTAGATCTTTGCTTGCTTTCATTCAAATTAGTCCATGGTCATGTGATATACAGTTCATGGTCATGTGATGTACACTCAGATGTACAGCTCGTTATAATCACAACACAGTAATCAGAACTCGTAACGAGCTGTGCACCTGTGTGTCCATCACATGACTATGGACTGATTTTTATTCACTGGAATTGAACAAGGAATGACAGCAAGCAGAAATCTAGAAAACCAGGAGGAATTGATACAGAAAGTATCATGGAAATTGTATAACTTTTCAGTATATAGACAAAAATATTTATGTGCTGAAACTGGACAACTCCTTTAAGGATCTCCTTTAATGAGATTGATGGCTGCATGGTGGCTCAGTGGTTAGCATTTTGTTGCCTTATTGTGCTAGGGTTCTGCATTCTAACTGACTAAAGGCAACTGTCACAAGGCATTATGGGAAAGGAGCTGGGGAGCTCATGCGCCCTCTGTTGGATGTAACTGATCCTCAATTTGCTTTTGACTCACCGAGTCTTGTGACAGCAAACAGGATTTTAGCCAAGCCAACTTCACTTATCTGCATACAGCGCCGTTTCGGGATTTTTGTCCCTCATCAGTGCAGAGCAAAGTGAGTTGGCTGGCTTTGTGGGAGGCAATGAGTGGCTTAGGGACAGGAACATCTCTCCTTGAGGAGAGCACCAGTGAAGGTGTGTAGAGTTTTGAATTGCCTTTCGCCCTCTACTAAGCATCTACATATCACAAGGCATTATGGGAAAGGAGCTGGGGAGCTCATGCGCCCTCTGTTGGATGTAACAGATCCTCAATTTGCTTTTGACTCACCGAGTCTGCCTCCCACAAAGCCAGCCGACTCACTTTGCTCTGCACTGATGAGGGACAAAAATCCCGAAACGGCGCTGTATGCAGATAAGTTAAGTTGGCTTGGCTAAAATCCAGTTTGCTGTCACAAGACTCGGTGAGTCAAAAGCAAATTGAGGATCTGTTACATCCAACAGAGGGCGCATGAGCTCCCCAGCTCCTTTCCCATAATGCCTTGTGATATGTAGATGCTTAGTAGAGGGCGAAAGGCAATTCAAAACTCTACACACCTTCACTGGTGCTCTCCTCAAGGAGAGATGTTCCTGTCCCTAAAGGCAACTGTGGAATTGCATTTGTACAGTCTTCCCATGTTTTTATGTATTTGTGTGAGGTTTACTTAAACAGAAGAGCGGAAACCCTTTTGGGTCCTACCCGAAGTCTAGGGGTTGGAGTGTGTGGCCTTCGGGTTCCCTCCTTCCTTGCCCTCCAGTGTCTGTCTCTGCTTTTGTGGAGACAGACAACAGTTGCAGGCTCAGTAGTACTCTTGGGGTGGCAGCCCTTGAGGAGACTGATGCAAGTAGCTGGCTTGGTAGTACTCCTGGTGGTGGCAGCCCCAGAGGAAACCAAGTAAGTCACTGACCCTCCTGTCTTGGCAGTTGGGTTGGTTCAGCCCCCTTACTCTTGTGCCTTTTGGCTTTGAGTTTGGGGACAGTTTCGGAGGATCCATTCTCTTTTGAGATGGGTTTTGCGATAGACCGCATCGTTTGCACGTTTTTTTCAGTGGCACCCGTCACTTTTTTGCGGTGCACTGGTGTTTTCGTTGGCACATCTTGAGACCTTCGATAAAAAAAAAAAAAAAAAAAAAGAAGAGCTGCCAGGTCTTTTTTAATGCAGTAAAGTTATAATATAAAAATGTCATGTGTAACAATGTCATGTATATGTTTTCTTTTTCCTATAGCTACTAAAATTTCCTTCCAAAGATTGCCCCCGATTCTATGAACTAATGAAAGAGACTATTCAGCTGGCCGAATATAAGAACAGGATGAATGATTGGAAAGTAAGATAAATTAAAACCTTGTGTACCCTGAGTGCCAGTGGAGCATCTTCAGGTCAATCTCTTGTTTTCCCCCCTCCATGCTTTACACTGTAGCAAAGATTCAGAACTCTGTGAAATCCAGAGCTCTAACCCGGAAAGGTTTTATTACAACAT
This sequence comes from Leptodactylus fallax, assembly GCA_947044405.1. Taxonomy (NCBI): domain Eukaryota; kingdom Metazoa; phylum Chordata; class Amphibia; order Anura; family Leptodactylidae; genus Leptodactylus; species Leptodactylus fallax. The sequence goes on from CAMRHE010000078.1 coordinate 2,483,697, forward strand.
ACTCTGGGCATTAACTTAAATGAGTTTTCTTTCTGGCGCAAGTTTGCCTGCTGTCTCTTCTTCTCACATCCGGTATTCTTGAGCAAGCTGGTGGTTGGGCTTTGACTATTTGATCAACAGGACACTATAAAGTACCTCATTAGATACAGTGAAGGAAATAAGTATTTGATCCCTTGCTGATTTTGTAAGTTTGTGTAAGCTGTGTATCGGGGTGGTCTACCCAGGATACAGCGAAGTCACGAACAAAGGAAGCGACTCCAACTCAATTTAGTAAAAACAAGATTTTACTTTGTGTAGCAACACCTCTTTACCAAAAAAACACTCCCAACTATTTACATACACTCAGCCAGGAAGCTGAGACCCTGGTGTTGTACAGCGCAGTGCCCTCTCATGCACATCTCCAAAACACTCCAAGCTTTTACCTATCTGCAGGCTGCAACTAACCAGCTGTTTGTTACCTTTTTATCACCCTAGTCACAGGAACAATTCAATGAGTGTGATAAGGGCACCGGCGGTATAACACAAGAGCTTACAAACTTATCAAAATATCCCTATTCCCCCCAATCAAAGTACAACCAAGTAAATAATAATAATAATAATAGTCCTTTAATAGTCCCACAATGGGGAAATTCAGTGTGTTACAGCAGCAAAGATAAGCAGATACAAATACAAACATGAACAGGAATGTTCCAAGGTAAGAGGCATTACATTGATAGTAGACAGACAGATAGGAAGTAGCAATGGAGGGGGGGGGGTTAACAGACAGAAAGATATTTCAGTTCTCTGTGTGTATTGATCTCCGCTTAGGTCGGTGTTGGTTGTACAGCCTAACCGCGGTGGGGAGGAAAGACTTCCGATAGCGCTCCTTCTCACACTTAGGGTAGGTCAGCTTACAAGTCAAAGAAATGTGACAATGTATAAAATGTCGCTTCTAGACTTCCTCAGAAGCTCCTCTCTGGGAATTACTATTCAATAGAATTCTCTGAGTCTTAGTCCTTACTACCAAATAGGTAGATAATTCACCAGTAGTGTGGCCTGTGAAGATGAGGATGCCTAACTAGTCTAACTACAGGCCCTTACTCAGTCCCAAGCAATTTGTGCTAAAAATGTAATGTGGTGCGTGCACGATTACTTTTCTTACTGATCCAGGTTTGTTGTGTACCTTTAGCCTTTGTCTGGAACAGCTGGAAGCGGGGCTCATCCAGAAAACATGCAATCTCACTGCGAGGGCCACTTCTCAGCCAGGTCCTTAATAGCAATCTTCAACTTAGGATGCTGTCTGAACAAACCCTGGAACAGTCTTTGCTTCATCACCACCTTGCTATAGCTCTGATCCCTTAGGAATCCTTCTTCTCTCACTTCAGTCCTTCTTCTTCTAAAAGCTCAAAGCACACTCCTAAAATGGCTGCCACACACACTCTACTCCTCCTTCTAGTTCCACCTCTGCAGAACAGGGTCTCCCCCACTACTCCAGGGAATTACAGAATTACAGTCCTTTCCATTTCTGAGGTAACAGTGGCCTCTTGTGGTCAAACAAACGTCAGTTTATAAAAAAAAAAATAAACTTACTTTTAGAAACAGTTACATTCATAACATTAGGGCTGTTTTCCATCTTACATTTGCCCACTGACAAAGACATGAACAGTCTATAATTTTAAGGGTAGGTTAATTTTAACAGTGAGAGATAGAATATCAAAAATAAAATCCAGAAAATCACATTGTATGAAATTATTTGCATTTTGCAGATAGAAATAAGTATTTGATCCCCTAACAACCATTAAGAGTTCTGGCTCCTACAGACCAGTTAGACGCTCCTAATCAACTCCTTACCTGCATTAAAGACAGTTCTCTTATATTGTCACCTGTATAAAAGACTCCGGTCCACAGACTCAATTAATCAGTCAGACTCTAACCTCTATAACATGGGCAAGACCAAAGAGCTTTCTAAGGATGTCAGTGACAAGATCATAGACTTCCACAAGGCTGGAGTGGGATACAAAACCATAAATAAGACGCTGGGTGAGAAGGAGACAACTGTTGGTGCAATAGTAAGAAAATGGAAGAAATACAAAATGACTGTCAATCGACATCGATCTGGGGCTCCATGCAAAATCTCACCTCATGGGGTATCCTTGATCATGAGGAAGGTGAGAGATCTGCCTAAAACTACACGGGGGGGAACACAAGGCAGCTGGGACCACAGTCACCAAGAAAACCATTGGTAACACATTACGCCGTAATTGATTAAAATCCTGCAGTGCCGGCAAGGTGCCCCTGATCAAGAAGGCCCATGTGCAGGCCCGTCTGAAGTTTGCCAATGAACACCTGGATGATTCTGTGAGTGAATGGGAGAAGGTGCTGTGGTCAGATGAGACAAAAATTGAGCTCTTTGGCATTAACTCAACTCGCCGTGTTTGGAGGAAGAGAAATGCTGCCTATGACCCAAAGAACACTGCCCCCACTGTCAAGCATGGAGGTGGAAACATGTTTTGGAGCTGTTTCTCTGCTAAGGGCACAGGACTACTTCACCGCATCAATGGGAAAATGGATGGAGCCATGTACCGTAAAATCCTGAGTGACAACCTCCTTTCCTCTGCCAGGACATTAAAAATGGGTCGTGGCTGGGTCTTCCAGCTGGACAAGGACCCAAAACATACAGCCAAGGCAACAAAGGAGTGGCACAAAAAGAAGCACATTAAAGTCATGGAGTGGCCTAGCCAGTCTCCAGACCTTAATCCCATAGAAAACTTATGGAGGGAGCTGAAGCTCCGAGTTGCCAAGCGACAGCCTCAAAATCTTAATGATTTAGAGATGATCTGCAAAGAGGAGTGGACCAAAATTCCTCCTGACATGTGCGCAAACCTCATCATCAACTACAAAAAACGTCTGACTGCTGTGCTTGCCAACAAGGGTTTTGCCACCAAGTATTAAGTCTTGTTTGCCAGAGGGATCAAATACTTATTTCTCTCTGCAAAATGGAAATAAATTTATAAAATTTATACAATGTGATTTTCTGGATTTTATTTTTGATATTCTGTCTCTCACTGGTAAAATTAACCTACCCGTAAAATTATAGACTGTTCATGTCTTTGTCAGTGGGCAAACTTACAAAATCAGCAAGGGATCAAATACTTATTTCCTTCACTGTATAGACATTGCTTTTACCATGACAGATTATTTATTATTAATGCTAGAAATCTATAATAATGCAGATCACTAGCGTTGGGCTCTCCGTTGTTGGGGTCCACCAGGAGACCCAAACGATGGAGAGCCCATCCGGATAACAGTGGTTATCCACAGACACCTACGTATCCAATAGACTATAATGGGGACCGCTGAGTGTCCGTTGGGTTTTCCACCAGTTTTATACTGAAACCTGCAGAGAGAAAAGTCCTACGGAGACTCCGATGCAGATCTGAACCTAGCCTAAATGTATATTACATTGGGTTGGAGAACACTTACATCCTACGAGGACAGAAAATGTTCTTGCAGTAAACTCAATGTTATCTTTGTGAGAAATAACAGACACTCTCCTAGCCTTTATCAACAAACTGCAATGAGCTGACCTGATTGTCCTGATCACAGAGCTGTACATAACAGCTCTGAAAGTAATATACAGAACTCAGCCCTCCCAAAGAGCCGTGAATCATGTCATCCAACCTGACATTAGATACAGTGGGTACGGAAAGTATTCAGACCTCTTTAAATTTTTCATTCTTTGTTTCATTGCAGCCATTTGCTAAAAGCAAAAAAGTTCATTTTATTTCTCACTAATGTACACTCAGCACCCCATCTTGACAGAAAAAAAGCAGAAATGTAGATATTTTTGCAAATTTATTAAAAAAGAAAAACTGAAATATCACATGGTCATAAGTATTCAAACCCTTTGCTGTGACACTCATATTAACTCACATGCTGTCCATTTCCTTCTGATCCTCCTTGAGATGGTCCTACTCCTTCATTGGAGTCCAGCTATGTTTAATTAAACTGATTGGACTTGATTAGAACAGGCACACACCTGTCTATATAAGACCTCACAGTGCTTGTCAGAGCAAATGAGAATCATGAGGTCAAAGGAACTGCCCAAGGAGCTCAGAGACAGAAATGTGGAAAGGCACAGATCTGGCCAAGGTTACAAAAGAATTTCTGCAGCACTCAAGGTTCCTAAGAGCACAGTGGCCTCCATAATCCTTAAATGGAAGAAGTTTGGGATGACCAGAACTCTTCCTAGACCTGGCCGTCCAGCCAAACTGAGCAATCGTGGGAGAAGAGCCTTGGTGAGAGAGGTAAAGAAGAACCCAAAGATCACTGTGGCTGAGCTCCAGAGATGCAGTAGGGAGATGGGAGAAAGTTCCACAAAGTCAACTATCACTGCAGCCCTCCACCAGTCGGGGCTTTATGGCAGAGTGGCCCGAAGGAAGCCTCTCCTCAGTGCAAGACATATGAAAGCCCGCATAGAGTTTTCCAAAAAACACATGAAGGACTCCCAGACTATGAGAAATAAGATTCTCTGGTCTGATGAGATGAAGATTTGAACTTTTTGGCATTAATTCTAAGCGGTATGTGTGGAGAAAACCAGGCACTGCTCATCACCTGCCCAATACAATCCCAACAGTGAAACATGGTGGTGGCAGCATCATGCTGTGGGGGTGTTTTTCAGCTGCAGGGACAGGACGACTGGTTGCAATTGAAGGAAAGATGAATGCGGCCAAGTACAGAAATATCCTGGAAGAAAACCTCTTCCAGAGTGCTCTGGACTTCAGACTGGGCCGAAGGTTTACCTTCCAACAAGACAATGACCCTAAGCACACAGCTAAAATAACAAAGGAGTGGCTTCGGAACAACTCTGTGACCATTCTTGACTGGCCCAGCCAGAGCCCTGACCTCAGCCCAATTGAGCATCTCTGGAGAGACCTGAAAATGGCTGTCCACCAATGTTCACCATCCAACCTGACGGAACTGGAGAGGCTCTGCAAGGAAGAATGGCAGATGTGAAAAACTTGTTGCATCATTCCCAAGAAGACCCATGGCTGTACTAGCTCAAAAGGGTGCTTCTACTCAATACTGAGCAAAGGGTCTGAATACTTATGACCATATGATATTTCAGTTTTTCTTTTTTAATAAATTTGCAAAAATATCTACATTTCTGTTTTTTTTTCTGTCAAGATGGGGTGCTGAGTGTACATTAATGAGAAATAAAATGAACTTTGTTGCTTTTAACAAATGGCTGCAATGAAACAAAGAGTGAAAAATTTAAGGGAGTCTGAATACTTTCCGTACCCACTGTAACAGGCCATGTGTTTTGACAACGATGTGTAAACAATGGGAGGAATAATTTCAAATAGCAGACAAATGAAGCAGTATTTCTTAAGCAATGTATTTCAGAAAACTCTTGAATTTACATAAGCTAGCAGTATAGATAGGACCTTTGAAATGAGAATACTAGCCTGTTTATGGAGCTCTCAGTGGTGGGTAGCGCCCTATCTAAATGCTGCTTTGGGGCCCTATGATTTCTGCATACACCCCTAGAAATTTCCAACATATATCAGTGAGCAGCTAGTTTAATTTCTGCACTGTTTTTCTTGCAATGTCCTATAATATTCTTTATTTAGGATTTCATTGCACGCATCGGAAACTACACTGGCTATAACATGGACCAAACAGTCCCTCGTCGAGTATGGAAAGTGTATGATACTCTCTTCTGTCAGGTATGAGCTGAATTACTCATGTACTGTATTAGGATTGCATTAACAGAGCAAAAATTAAGTATCATTTCTTTGAGTTTAAAGAATAGTCGCTTAACTTCTTACACATCAGTCATTTCTAATATATAGTCGGGGCATGTGCCCCAGGTCTGTAGCTAGGGGGAGCTGGCAGAGCACATGACCTTGTTGAGTACTGGAAATCAAGGTAGTAACAACACTAGGCATTATGGGAAAGGAGCTGGGGAGCTCATGCGCCCTCTATTGGATGTAACAAATCCTCAATTTGCTTTTGACTCACCGAGCCTTGAGACAGCAAAAGGGATTTTAGCCAAGCCAATTTCACTTATCACAACACTAGGGCAGCCAGATAAATTTTAAGCTTTAGTGAATGAAACTCTACCTACAACTGATATAGATCATGGATGTGCCTTGTGGGAGCCACAATAATGCCTTGCTGCCACGTAGTAGCTTCAATTTGGGAAATTGCTCATTGTAAACCTTCCCTAAATCCTGCCCATTACTAACCTAGCCACACCACCAAAAACCATCTCTGCTTATAATCCAAGGACAAGTAATGCAACTAATGAACTAAATAATACCACCATCTGTATTCCTAAAATACAACTGACATCTGCTTTACTGCGTTATCTTGAAGCAGTGACAAAGTAGAAAACAATGAATCAGCACTAATTGTAGATATATGTGGATTCCTGGACAACAATACACAAAATCTTAGAGCATGTTTGCCTAGACTGTCATGGTCCCCCAACCTAGTGATCATCAGCATGTGCGTAGGTTATCCTAGCACTGATATCAACCCTGAAATGGAAGATATTTATAGATCTGTAGTTTCCAGTCGCGTCTTAAAAATTGTAAATGCACTCTTAACATTGAAATTGCCACACCAAGAACAAGATATGAGGTTATGCAAATTGAGGAAGTAGCAGAAGTTTCTAATATCTGCAAATTTAAGCACCTAGCTCCAATCTGTGGCAAGTGGGAGGGGCATCACAACTGGAATGAAAGCAAACTTTTTTAGTCACATGAAATCTCAAAAATCAGACCAAGTGATGTGGGATAGTTGTAGATGTCTTCTGTACCAAGACATGCCAGTTATTTCCACTTGTCACAAACTAAGAAGACAGGATCCTTGAACAGAGAGACCTTGGTTTATCACTCCGGCAGATGTGCCTAGGCTGTGATGTCAACACTGTTCACCATTGCATTTTCCGATGGTTGGGAGAACAACTACAAACTGGAATGAGAGCAAGAGGTGCGTAGAGCAAACTTCTGCATGGACGAATTGTTTCACTGGAAGAATGGCGCGTGGTGATCCATTCTGTACTGCATGTAAAATTGGACATCACATCCCAAACCTAGGGTGGCAATCCGTGTTGAAACAAAAGATCAGAAAGCATTTGTACAACACTGAACAATGAGGCAGACATCCAGCTACAGGTGTTCAATTGACATCACATCACTGCCACACCACCATCATGGTGCACCGCAAGATGACAATGGAGGTCTATCGTCTTTAGCAATGAGTCTCAGATACAATGATAGCCAGAGATTGGTCTGGAGACCATGTGGACAATGCCATGAAGAGGCACAAGAGAACATCACACTTTTCCTACTCCCAGGATTATGGTGCGGGGTGACATAATATATGGTAACTGAACCCCTCTATTCTTCATTTCAAGCACACTAACAGCTCTGCGTTACATTGATTTGGTCATCGAACCAGTGGTATGCCCATTTCTCCAGTGTCCTAGGTGCCATTTTTCAACAGGACAACACCAGGCCACATATTGCTCATACTACTGTGAGCAGCCTACATGGCCTAAACGGGTTACCATAGCCTACAGCATCTTCAGACCTGTCTCCCATCAGGCACTTCTAGGAAGTCATTGGCCATCAATTGCAAAGGTTGCTGCCAGAAGCCAATCTTGATGCGTTGTGTGCCCAAGTGCATTCATAACATTCTTCAGACAACCATTTATAACCTCAGTGATGGCAAGGTGTGTCAGTGTGTGTGTGTGTATTTCTGTGCGTGGCACTTGATACTGAATATTTTCTTTCCTTTTTTTTTTTAACTATTGCATATCATTAGCAAGTCTGTTGATCTCCAATACTATTCCTTCTTGGTGTTGCAATTTCAATGTTGAAGAGTGTAGTTGGTTTTCTCATTCCTAATCCTGTCAGTTCTGTCAGTAGATAAGGGATCTTGCATATTCCCCTCTTTCCATTAAGAACATATGCATGCTTGTCAAGTGTACATCACATTTATGGGATAGTGGGTAAGAACATCAGTTGGCTGAACAAACATATAGCTGTAGACTGTGCATTGATGCCTCAACACCACAGTAAAAGGTCACATGTCTGCCTTAAATGCTAGAACATCATTCTGCACTATCTTGCCAAAGTCTCAGTCTCTTGCTGTAATGTTCTGTTTTGTATAAATTTCTGGGTTGCAGAAGTCTCATAACTTCAGTCTACCTGCATGGGCCACACTAGGAGTGCTGAATACGTTGGAAGAGATAATGGCTTTTGATATTAAAGCACATATGGCACTCTACAAACCTAAAGAGAAGGCTCGACTCACTGGAGGCAGGTGCCCTTTAATATGTTCAATTATGTAAGCCACTTTACTGACACCTAGTGGTTACGTGACATGTTTAGCTCACTAACAATACATTTATTCAAGAGCCTATAACAGTGATGGCGAACCTTTTAGAGACCGAGTGTCCAAACTGCAACCCAATACCCACTAAATTATCGCAAAGTGCCAAAACCACAATTTAACCTTAAATTAACCAGAATCTATTTTATAGTGACCGTGCAATGTTATTACAGCCTGTAATAATATCACATGTCTGCTATAAAACAGATACCGTGTGATATAAATAGTGAAGGGCCCCAGACAGTACAATGTGCTCTGAAGTGGCCTCCAGACAATATTATATGCTCCAGAATGGCCCCCACACAGTATTATATGCTTCAGAGTGGCCCCCACTCAGTATTATATGCTCCACAGAGGCCCCCGCACAGTATTATATGCTCCACTTTGGGCCCCCACCCACATTATATGCTTCACAATAAGCCCCCCCCCCAAACAGTAGTATATGCTTCACAGTGGGCCCCCACACAGTAATATATGCTTCACAGTGGGGCCCCACACAGTAGTTTATGCTTCACGGTGTCCCCCATACAGTATTAGATGCTTCAGCGTCCCCCCCCACATAGTATTAGATGCTTGAGTGTCCTCCCCCGGGGACCGGGGGAAGGGGGGGGGGTTTGGGCCCCCCACCAAGAAAGAACCCACGCGGGGGGTAAAAAAAAAAAAAATTTTTTTATAAAAAAAAAAAAAAAAAAAAAAAAAAAAAAAAAAAAAAAAAAAAAAATTCCCCCCCCCCCACCCCCCCCCCCCCCCCCCCCCCCCCCCCCCCCCCCCCCCCCCCCCCCCCCCCCCCTCCCAGCCATGTCCTCCATCCCCCACTCACAGTATTAGATGCTTCAGTGTCCCACCAAATACAGTATTAGATGCTTCAGAAATCCCCCACACAGTCAGTAGACACTGCTGGCGCCCCCCCCCCCCCCCCCCTCAGTGTCCCCCATACAGTATTAGATGCTTCTAAAGTATCCCCCACACAGTAGTAGATTCAACATTCACAGTGTCCCCCATACAGTATTAGATGCTTCAGTGTCCCCATACCAGTATTAGATGCTTCAGTGTCCCCCACACAGTATTAGATGCTTCAGTGTCCCCCATACAGTGGGGCGGGGGGCGGGGGGCCCCCCCGGTTCTACTTTACTCTGTCCACTTCTGCAGTATGGACACTGAATGAACAATATACTCAAACTATCCCAACTGACCCTGCTTCACATTTGGGTGCGCCCCCCCTCCCCCGGGGGGGGGGGGGGGCGCCTTGGGGGGGGGGGGGGGGGGGGGGGGGGGCGGGGGTCCTTCCTTTCTTTTGTAGGGCGCCCTCCCCTCTCCGCGGGGGGGGTGGGGGGGGGGGGGAAGGGTTGTTCTTCAAAGAGACAGGAAACAAACGGAAGGGAAAACCAAAACCCAACCCACCCCGCCCACCGCCCGGCCCGCCGGATCCAAGCCGGGGGGTGGGGGGGGGGGGGGGGGGGGGGGGGGGGGCGGCAGCACCACACCCGGCGGGGGGTTGTGGTTGGTGGTGTCACATTCCCCATCACCATTGCCACCCCCCCCGCCCGGCCCCGCGCGCCGCGCTCCTGGCGGCGCGGCGCCCCTGTTCTCTTTTCTCTTCGCTCTGTTTTGGGCTGGGGGGGGGGTAAAGTTTCGGGGCAAAACAACCCCACCCCACCCCAACACCCCTGGGTGGTGGGGGGGGCGCTCCCCGCCCTCTCCCCCCCCCCCTCCTCCCGCTCTGTTGCGGGGGGGGGGGGGGGGGGGGGGGGGGGGGGGGGGGGGGCCCGCCCCCCCTGGGGGCTGCTGGAAAAAAAAAAAAAACAACATACAAACAAAAAAAAAGGGACACCGGGCCCCCCCCCCCCCCCCATATTAGATGCTTCAGTGTCCCCCATACAGTAATAGATGCTTCAGTGTCCCCCATGCAGTATTAGACTGCTTCCAGTGTCCCCCACACAGTATTAGATGCTTCAGTGTCCCCCATACAGTATTAGATGCTTCAGTGTTCCCCACACAGTATTAGATGCTTCAGTGTCCCCCATACAGTATTAGATGCTTCAGTGTCCCCCATACAGTAATATATACTTCAGTGTCCCCCATGCAGTATTAGATGCTTCAGTGTCCCCCACACAGTATTAGATGCTTCAGTGTCCCCCATACAGTATTAGATGCTTCAGTGTCCCCCACACAGTATTAGATGCTTCAGTGTCCCCCATACAGTATTAGATGCTTCAGTGTCCCCCACACAGTATTAGATGCTTCAGTGTCCCCCACACAGTATTAGATGCTTCAGTGACCCCACACAGTATTAGATGCTTCAGTGTCCCCCCCCCACACACACAGTATTAGATGCTTCAGTGTCCCCCATACAGTATTAGATGCTTCACAGTAGACCCCCACAGTAGTTTGTTACTTACCCAGTCCCACGAAGAGCGTCCTCCTCCTTCTTCTGTTCACAGGCGCTGATGAATGACGTCATCGCGCCTGCGTCGGGGCAGAGGTCACACTCTGCAGTCAGTGTAGGCCGTGGCTCCGCGGACCGCGGCCTACAGTGACAGCTTTCAGCTGTATGTACATTTTCACATACAGCTGAAAGAAGCGATCGCTCACCAACGGTGAATCCTAGACCGGATTCCCGGTTAGTGAGTGATCATGGCGACGGCGCGCGTGTCAACTCAGAGGGCTCTGCGTGCCCTCTCTGGCACGCGTGCCATAGGTTCGCCATCACGGGCCTATAACCATGCATGATACATCTGTCCTCAGGGCAAGAAACAATCATTTATAGCTGACCTCGCAATTATCCGCTTTTGTTTACCTAGTTTGTTGCATCTCAAGTATTAGTCAGCAGTCAGAAAATAGCCTTAATGGGAAGATTAATCTTCTTCATGGAAATTAAAATTTTTTGATCTCATAAATTCTTATTATCAATTCTCTTAGGGATTCTTGTGGATGCTGTCCTTCGAAATTTTACAGAAGACATTAAGAAATCTTCACCACTAAAAATGGTTATGTACTCAGCGGTAGGTAATAGCAGAGCTGGCACTAAATAATATCATATGTTACTGCTATACATACTGGTGTCCCTGTACCATTGACATGCAGCCAAATGATTTAGCAATTGTTGTCAGGTCACTATATAGAAAAAGAAAGAGTCCACTAACCATATCGCTGGATGTCCCCACATTGCAGAAAAGCAGATTTTTCGGCACTTTTAAGCCGAAGTCAACAAATACTTTTCCCTTCTGCTAAATCCACTCCTGGATTTGACTCAAAAAGGCAAAATCTTCAACAAAAAGCTGCATTTTTAAAAATGCAGATATAAAAACTAACCGAGCTTTGAACGCAAGACTTGACACAGATTTCCCAGCTTGTACAGTGGGGAAAAAAAGTATTTAGTCAGCCACCAATTGTGCAAGTTCTCCCACTTAAAAAGATGAGAGAGGCCTGTAATTGACATCATAGGTAGACCTCAACTATGAGAGACAAAAAGAGAAAACAAATCCAGAAAATCACATTGTCTGATTTTTAAAGAATTTATTTGCAAATTATGGTGGAAAATAAGTATTTGGTCAATAATAATAGTTCATCTCAATACTTTGTTATATATACTTTGTTGGCAATGACAGAGGTCAAATGTTTTCTGTAAGTCTTCACAAGGATTGGCACACACTGTTGCTGGTATGTTGGCCCATTCCTCCATACAGATTTCCTCTAGAACAGTGATGTTGTGGGGCTGTCGCTGGGCAACACGGACTTTCAACTGCCTCCAAAGGTTTTCTATAGAGTTGAGATCTGGAGACTGGCTAGGCCACTCCAGGACCTTGAGATGCTTCTTACGAAGCCACTCTTTCGTTGCCCTGGCGGTGTTCTTGGGATCATTGTCATGCTGAAAGACCCAGCCACATTTCATCTTCAATGCCCTTGCTGATGGAAGAAATTTTGCACTCAAAATCTCACGATACATGGCCCCATTCATTCTTTCATGTACATGGATCAGTCATCCTGGTCTCTTTGCAGAGAAACAGCCCCAAAGCATGATGTTGCCACCCCCATGCTTCACAGTAGGTATGGTGTTCTTTGGATGCAACTCAGCATTCACTCTCCTCCAAACACGGCGAGTTGTGTTTCTACCAAACAGTTCTAATTTGGTTTCATCTGACCATATGACATTCTCCCAGTACTCTTCTGGAACATCCAAATGCTCTCTAGCAAACTTCAGACAGGCCCGGATATGTACTGGCTTAAGCAGGGGGACACGTCTGGCACTGCAGGATCTGAGTCCCTGGCGGCGTAGTGTGTTACTGACGGTAGCCTTTGTTACGTTAGTCCCAGCTTTCTGCAGGTCATTCACTAGATTCCCCCGTGTGGTTCTGGGATTTTTGCTCACCGTTCTTGTGATCATTTTGACCCTACGGGGTGAGATCTTGTGTGGAGCCCCTGATCGAGGGAGATTATCAGTGGTCTTGTATGTCTTCCATTTTCTAATTATTGCTCCCACAGTTGATTTCTTCACACCAAGCTGCTTGCCTATTGCAGATTCAGCCTTCCCAGCTTGGTGCAGGTCTACAATTTTGTTCCTGGTGTCCTTCCACAGCTCTTTGGTCTTCACCATAGTGGAGTTTGGAGTGTGACTGTTTGAGGTTGTGGACAGGTGTCTTTTATACTGATAACAATGTCAAACAGGAGCCATTACTACAGGTAATGAGTGGAGGACAGAGGAGCCTCTTAAAGAAGAAGTTACAGGTCTGTGAGAGCCAGAAATCTTGCTTGTTTTAGGTGACCAAATACTTATTTTCCACCATAATTTGCAAATAAATTCTTAAAAAATCAGACAATGTGATTTTCTAGATATGTTTTCTCATTTTGTCTTTCATAGTTGAGGTCTACCTATGATGTCAATTATAGGCCTCTCTCATACTTTTAAGTGGGAGAACTTGCACAATTGGTGGCTGACTAAATACTTTTTTTCCCCACTGTATATTGGGAAACGGACTCCTAGCATTATAGTTATCTATGATGCTAGGAGTCCCTGCCTCTTCACTATATACTGTCCCATACTATAAGCACTATGGGACAGTATGTAGCAGAGACACAGGGATTCCTAGCATCACAGATAACTATCATTCTTGGAGTGCGTCTCCCGGCATATTGTACAAGTCGGTAAATCCAAATCTACAAAAGTGGACAAAATTGTTGATACCCCTTGTTTAATGAAAGAAAAACCCACCATGGTCACAGAAATAACTTATATAAAAATTCTATGAAAATGAACAAATGAAAGTTAGACATTTCTTTTCAACCATGCTTCAACAGAATTTTTTAAAAAGAAAACTCATGAAACAGGCCTGGACAGAAATGATGGTTCCCTTAACTTAATATTTTGTTGCACAACCTTTTGAGGCAATCACTGCAATCAAACGATTCCTGTAACTGTCAATGAGACTTCTGCACCTCTCAACAGGTATTTTGGCCCACTCCACATGAGCAAACTGCTCCACTTGTCTGGGGTTTGAAGGGTGCCTTTTCCACACAGCATGTTTCAGCTCCATCCAAAGATGCTCAATAGGATTTAGGTCAGGGCTCATAGAAGGCCACTTCAGTATAGTCCAATGTTTGCCTCTTAGCCATTATTGGTTGTTTTTAGCTGTGTGTTTTGGGTCATTATCCTGTTGCAAGACCCATGACCTGTGACTGAGACCAAGCTTTCTGACACTGGGCAGCACATTTCTCTCTAGAATCCCTTGATAATCTTGAACTTTCATTGTGCCCTGCACAGATTCAAAACACCCTGTGCCAGATGCAGCAAAGCAGCCCCAGAGCATAACAGAGCCTCCTCCATGTTTCACAGTAGGGACAGTGTTCTTTTCAAGATATGCTTTATTTTTCCATCTGTGAACATAGAGCTGATGTGCCTTGCCAAAAATTTCGATTTTTGTCTCATCTGTCCATAGGACATTCTCCCAGAAGCTTTGTGGCTTGTCAACATGTAGTTCGGCAAATTAATTTTGTCAGATTCAAGTTATTTCTGTGACCATTGTGGGTGTTTCTTTCATTAAACGAGGGGTACCAACAATTTTGTCCACGTGTGTAAATGCTTTCTGCATCTCTATGTGGGGCCTCAGGGTGTGTTTACATATTCAGGTTTTCATATGCTGTTTTTTAAGCCAGAACCAGGTACCAGGTGTGGATCATAAATGGAGTGAAAGTATAAAGGATAGGTGCAAAGGCATACCCACAATAGATACATGCTGTTAGGACTTAGCAAATTTGCCAGGATTGTCTCTGAAAATTCAGGACAATCCTTTCTAGTTTGCCACAGGTACTCACCATCCAGTAGAAAAAGGGGGCTGAGCTAACTATGCATTGACCTCCTGATGTCCTAACAAAGGTCTCATTTACACATCCCCATCCTGCTCATTTGTGGGTGGTGTGCTGTCCATGGTTGATCTGATTTTCAAGTCCATCAAAAGCAGATCAACATTTTTTGTTATTGTTTCAACTGCCATATTTTCTATGTCTCTGGGTCTGTGAAAAAAATAATTTTTTTCACAGACTCATAGACTTTCTTTGGTGTGAAGCTTCAGCGGGGGAAAAAAAGGTTTTGAGGTCCACAAAAAAATACTTAGAAATGGTCTACCCCTAGTCTCCTGCTCTTTGGAAGAATGCATCATGAAATATCTCCCATATGTCCACAGTCACCTGGACCTGCTAGTCAGTTGTTGCCTTCTCCAGTGATGTTTCGTCTATCAGAGGGATAGCAATTGTCCAGTGTAGGCAGATGATATGTCATTAGAGTGAATGGTACTTGCACCCTTCCAAACATGCAACTAAGTTGTGAGATGGCTCTGAGATAAGTCCCAATGTGCTAAAGATGTTTGAAAATAATATGATACTGCTTAGTTTTTGAATTTTGATACATCACCTTTATTTTAAGCATGACAGCACCATCCTGGCATTACAAGGAGCACTGGGCGTTTATAGTGGAATCCATCCTCCATACGCATCATGTCACATATTTGAATTTTACAAGGAAAGTGATGGGTAAGATGCAAAATAGTTTCTGGCTTATGTATTGGGAAAATGTCAGTAGTTCAGTAGTCATTCTCCTTCCATACAGCCTGGTCTCTGCACTAGCCATGCTAGGAAAGCTGTATAGGAAGCAGACACCCCAGGCTGTATCCCTCAGCCTTACCTGGTTCTGCAGCATAAGTCCATGTATTGTAGCGGCCCCAGGCTTCTTCCTCCCCTCTCTGTGGCAAGAGGCGGAGCAGCCACGTGCATGTGTTTACGGCCGCTTTCCCGTACTAGGTTTTGCAATTTAGGGGGCGGGGTTTGTGGAGGTGTGCGGGTTTTGGTGTGAAATTCAAATTTCTTAAGCCCTTGCTCTTTAATTGTTGTGGCTGCTGTAAGTGTGCTTCTACATACCTCCCAACTTTCAAAGAACAGAAAGAGGGAGAAAATGTGCGGCGCGATATGTGCGCTGCAGCAAATTTAGCTCCACCCACTTCTATGTTGACTCTACCCATTCTCATCCATTTTTCTTTGTTCTCCCACACAGTATAATGCTCCTACAGTCACCCTAACATTATAGGCCCCCACATTATAATGGTCCCCTCCAATTGCCCCACAGTATTAAGTCCTTCTCCTTATGCACCAGTTTAAACTGGCGGAAACTAGAGGGGGACATGAAACTGGGGCAGCTGAAGGGGGACATTAAACTGTAGGGGTAGCTGGTGGGTGACATTAAACTTGGGGCAACTAGAGGCGGACATGTCCCCCTCCAGCTACTACCACGGTTTAATGTCCTCCTCCAGTTGCCCCCAGTTTAATGTCCTCCCCTTCATCTGCCCCCAGTTTAATATCCCCCCTTCATCTGCCCCCTACAACTGCCACCAGTTTAATGTGTCCCCTTTATCTGCCCCCCTTCATCTGCCACCAGTTTCATGTTCCCCCTCAATTTGCCCCCAAAGTTTAACATAAAAAACACTGATACCCACCTCTCTTCGCTCCCCTGCTGCTCTGTCTGCAGTCTCAGTCACGGAGTGTCCTAGGAGCTGCAGGCGCAATGTGAGTGACGTCATCACATCGTGCCTACAGCTCCAGGGGCTGGAGCACACGGGGAGCACAGTGGTGAAGCGGGAGCTGTCTGCGGACGGCTCCTGCTTCATTCACCATTATATCCAACTCTGGAGGACGCAGATAAGTTGAAACCGGAACATACCTCCTGACGACCGTGACAGGACCTGGAATCCGGTACTGTCTATCTCTTCTGCCTCTTATCATGTCCCCCGGAACCTGTGGAGCCTCATAAGCCCTTTGACGTCTCTGTAGCCCCTAAGCTCAGTAGGTCCCTCTGGGGTCCCTTCCTTTAATTACTCATGGTCTCTCTTTTCTAGTTGGGATCCCCTCACTGATCTTCTCTTTTTTTCAAAAGGCTAAAGATCGCTCTAAGATAGAAGTGTGTCCTATGCAAGAAATATCTGTCTTCCTGTTTCTATAAGAAACAGGTGTGCCAAAAATGTACAGATAAGATAGTGACAGGGAAATCCTCTTCTCTTCTGGATACCCTGAAGACAGGGCATGAATCAGGGACAAAGTTAATTCTGCAGTAGGCAAGCATGTAGCAACTCCAGTGACATCTTTCCCTGTTCTGCCTTCTACATATTCCTGCTGTCACCAGCCTACTATCCACGAGTGAGATAGTGACGGGGATGATGTTGAAGTTAAGGACTCAGATTCTTCGTTGGTTGCCAGCTTTGTTTTGCAGAAGACACAGAATCACTCCTCAAGGCAGTCTGCTTCACCATGAGTCTGGAAGAAGGAGCTACTTTTCATTCTGGATCAAATGTTTCAAGGACTAGGGGAAAAGAGACTAAGAGTCTTTCCTGTTCACAAGAATATTAAACAGATGTTTGGCAAAAAAAAATGCAAAGACTTAGATAAGAGGTCTACTGCCTCTAGAAATTTTAAGTGGAAGTATCTGTTTATTGAAGAAGATGTGATTCTCTGGGACAGCACACCCCAAAAAGGAATATCCCCAGTTGCACCAAATATCTAAATAATCAGCCTTGTAGTTCGAAGATATGGGTTTGCTTTGTGACCCGATGGCTAAGAAGGCAGAAGGCTTCCTCAAGAGTCTGGTACTCATTGGCTTCTGTGTTGACGCCTAGCATTACAGCTACTTGCACCACCAAGTCCTTGAGCATCTGGCTTGATCAGCTACAGTCCCACCTATGCTGTGGAATCCCCAGAGAAGACATTTTGGCCTATTTGCCAGTCCTTCAACAGGCGACAAACTTCTTCACAGACTCCTTGGCCTATTTAGTTAAATTGGAAGTCAGATCAGCTGCATTGACCAACACGGCAAGAAGAACAGCCTGGTTGAGATCTTAGTCTATAGATGCAGGCTCTATGCCAGATACCTTGCGAAGGAGACTGACTATTTGGCTCAGGCTTACATTACATCCTTGAGAAGGCCTCAGACAAAAAGAGGGGGTTTCCTTCTGATTCCTGGTTCTATCACCAGAGGCATTCCTTTCAGAACCAGAAGAAAGTTCGGCCTGAGAACAAGAATACAGGGAACCTAATTTGTGGGACTTAGGTGACAGAGAGGGACATTTTACTCTGCCCCTACAATCAAGTCCCATACGATTCCCCATCACCTCCCAATAGAACCGGGTAAGACCATTCCTTTTTTTATGAGCACGGTTTGCTATTATGCACTATTATTTGAACACTGGATATTTTATTCTGGATTCCCTTTTAATTATTTGAGTAAAAGTTAAGCTTTATTTATCTATAGTTTGTGATCCTGGATCGAACTTGGATAAATCCCAGATTTTGCATTATAAAAGTCTCCTTTCCCCAGAACCAGTCTGCCTTAGAGAAGTAACTGGACCATTTCTTATCCCTGTCCCTCCCACTCAACAGGGGGAGGGGTACTATTCTTCTATCCTAGACCAGAAACAGAACGGTTCCTTCGGGCCATCTTGAATCTGAAATCTCTGAACCAGTTCCTGTTATACAGGAGATTCAAGATAGATCCAGGGAGACCATCCAACAGCCCTTGTCCAAAAGCTGCAAAAGATTCACTTTGAAGAGGATGGTTTCTAACAGCTGCTTACTACCACATCCTTTGAAGACCATGTGTATAGGGTATATAAAAAAATCTGTGAATTTTCAGTTCTTGTATAACACCATGTCTGATGAAGGAAGCTAGTCTTCTGAAAGCTTACTTTATAAATATACTCAGCCTCTAAAAGGTATCGCCTGATTTCTTCACTCTTCCACTACTTTCAATGGCTAACACGGTACAACATTATACTACTACCACATCCTGATACACCCAGACTTGCAGAGATTCCTGAGAATAGCCTTTTCAGAGGACATCGCCTGTTGCCTTTTCAATTCTAGGCTTGTGGCCTTTTAGCTGCACCTCGAATCTTTACCAAGGTTATGGCAGAAGTCTGTGACCCACTAGATGAAGTTGCCATGTCATTTTTAATACAGAGTGAAAGCCGTAGGAAGAAAATGCAAAAAATGATAGAATTGTGGTTTTTTTTTACATGGACCCCACAAAAATGTTAACAAAAGCTAATCAAAACATTATATGCACCGCAAAATGGTGCCAAATGAAAATACAACTCAACACGCAAAGAATAAGCCCTCACTTAGCTATGTTGACATAATAATAAAAAAGTTATGAATTTATTGAAAATAAGAAAAAAGTTGCCGAGCATTAACTTACAAACTACCCTGTGTCCTTAAAGGGTTAACCAACTATAAGGTTGTATTCACATGACCAAGTTTCACCCATGAAACTCAGTCCGGGTGTTTGCTGGATTTACCAGCCTGAACAGTATACCGGGAGTGGGACTCCTAGCAATACAGTTACCTTTGCTGCTAGGAGTCCCTGCCTCTCAGCGACATACTGTCTTGTACTATAATTAGTACAGGACAGTATATCGTTGGGAGGCAGGGATTCCTAGCATCATACATAACTTTTCCCAGCGCACTTTTCAGGACAGTAAATTTCAGGGGCGAAACTCAGTCGTGTGCGGCCTCACCCATTTCTATCTTGGAAAACCCATGAGACCCCTTGGGGAACTGCAAGGTTTCGGGAAAACCCAATTTGATCAACACTGGTTTAATACATGGAGCAGGAAAATTCTCACTTTTATAAATATGGAAAATCTAATACATGGTTAGAAACTGGTCCTGTTACAAAGGCTCTGCGAATGCCTCATTTCATCTGTTAGAATGACAAAAGGTTGTAGTTATGGCTGTTTCTTGAAAGGCTTATTGTTCCCAGGTAGAAGTAGTTAAAAAATGTATGCAGTGTGCTGTGTGTCATGTATAAAATGGAAACTATTTTCTCCTAGTGCTTACAGTATTGGAATGTACTATCGGAATGAGTCAAATAAGGAACCATATGAGTTATTGTTGCCGGGATGTACATCTCCTTGCCCATTGGGGCTCTTCTCTCAGCTTATGGCACCAGTCATCCCACAGGACTGGTGGAAGGAATGCCAAATTCAGGAGCACCCTCAAAAATCAGGTAACTCTGAATCAAGCAGAACTATTAATTAGCAGAGATCCCCCCCGATCGGCTGTTTGAATAGGTGCTGTACATTTGTATACCAGCTATGTTTTGTATCACAGCTCAACCCATTCACTTGAATGGGACTGAGCTACAAACAGGCCATGTGCCACTGCCACTTCAACCAACTGATCCACAGAGCGCAGGAAAAAGTGAGTAACATTGTTTTTTATGTTTGTCACCTCTCTTGGCCCTCCACTTATTATACTCTGGGGTCTGAAGACACCCCACAGTATAATAATAGCTAGTGAGTGGTGACAATTGGAATATTATAAAAGTTAGAATATTATACCGTGTGCAGGGGCCACTATGGAGGATAATACCGTGTGCAGGGGCCACTATAGAGCATAATACCATGTGCAGGGGCCACTATAGAGCATAATACCATGTGCAGGGGCCACTATGGGGAATAATACCGTGTGCAGGGGCCACTATGGAGGATAATACTGTGTGCAGGGGCCACTATGGAGGATAATACCGTGTGCAGGGGCCGCTATGGAGGATAATACTGTGTGCAGGAGCCACTATGGAGGATAATACCGTGTACAGGGGCCGTTATAGGACATAATACTGTGTGCAGGGGCCGCTATGGGACATCTTACCGTGTGCAGGACCTGCTATGTGACATAATACCGTGTGCAAGGGTCGTCACACTTGCAATTATTGACCGGCACTCCGAGTACCTCAACTTTGATTTTTTTAATCGAAATCGGCACGCCGAACAAAAAAGGTTGCCTATCCCTGATGTACAACAACAAAAATATCAATACTGTTGAACTTAGTACCCTATAAAACTCAAAAATCCCATTTGTAGTTTTAGACATATTTATGATTGTCAATTCAAAGTGGATACATTTCACTTCACTGGTACGGGTGCTCAAGTACGGTTCCACCCTGTAAAGGAATATATAGAAAAACTTGGCACTCCACAAGTTTCAGGTGCAATCACATTAAGGCTGAGGCCCACGTTGTGGAAACACAGATTTTTTGGACACACAGCTGTTTTTGTTGCAAATTTTGCTGCATTTTTTTGAGCCAACAAAAGGAATGAGAAATATATAGGAAATACTTACACTTCTTTCTTATGTTCTACCCAATCCTGGCTTTGGCTCAAGAAACTGCAACAAAAAAAAAAAAAAGCTGTGTTTCCACAACGTGGGACCTTAGCCTAAAGGTTTATTGTGATATACAATCCAAACATAAAGGTGACGTTTTGGTTGACACAATACAACCTGCATCAGACACGGATTATTGAGGATGTTAAGGGAAAATGCCGAGGCATAGAGCTGGTAGGCATCTCAAAAATATAATTTTATAATCATTCCTTCTATTCTATATGTCTTCTATAGTAAGTGAATCTTCCCAAAGTTTATACCATTTCATACTTTGGCAAAGTAGCACAATGTTGTACTGTGTTAGCCATAGAAAGTAGTGGAAGAGTGAAGAAATCAGGCGATACCTTTTAGAGGCTGAGTATACTTAATAGTAAGCTTTCGAGAGTACTAGCTCTCTTCTTCAGACATACAAGAAACTAAAAATTCACACACTCTTTATACACACACAAGACCTGGATCTTCAAAGGGTCTTTGAATGTTTAAAGAAAATCAAAATGCAATATAAGTAGAGAAGTTATTTACAACAGGTCAAGAAATAAACAATCTGGAAACTTGTGGGGCGTGACGGAAGGATTAATAATTCTTGCTGTTATCTGTTTGCAATCAGGTGGTGATTTGTGACCCTCACAGATCATACATAGTGTGACATGAAACTGACATGAATATTAAGTCCAAATTGCAGTTTGAAATTTTTGCATTAACTTATATTTCCATTCCTTTCTCTCTCTCTGCGTCTTAAAATGTCCCATTAAAACCACAACTTAGGCAAAATAATTGGACTTTTCAAGTTCATGAATATGTTAAATAGGTAGGCCTTATTCACACGGCCGTAGTAATGAAAAATAGCCTGGAATTAATCAGTGTGTCACTTAGGTACCGTCACTAATGTGAACCCACAACTGAATGCAGTTATAACTACATCCAGGTACATAGTGTGTCACCCCCTTAATAATGAGAGTAACGCCATTCTTCACAAATTGGCCCCAGTGTGTCTTTACTCTAATGATGCTTCAGTAATGGCTCATACAAGCAATAATGACCATATCACAAGCACACAGCTTTGGAGTTCAAGTGCTATTACATATCCACATTTACGCTAGTTTCACACTAGCGTTAGGGTTTCTGTCCTTCGGGTCCGTGGTTACATGTGTAAACCCAAGGACCCCATAGACTATAGTGGGGTCATCCTTGCAGAACTTTTCTCTCCGCCGATTTTAAGTGGAATGTGGGGCAGAGACTCGAATGCTAGTGTGAGCCTAGTGTTACACATGCATTTCTTGAAACCACCATTTCGCTTTGCTGATTGTCATAGAAAAATCAGCAAGTATTTACAATTTTATACATATAGCCTGTATAATAGAACCCGTGTGTGGAAACTTCTCACATCTCTCTTTTCACTGCAGGTGGAACGATTCTAGCATTGTCCATTGTTGTGGGCATCCTTTCCATTGCACTTGTTGCCAGCCTGACTTGGATTTTAAAATCACGCCCAGTCCAATCCTACCCTACGTTTTCATGACAAGAAACACCAAATTGCGGCTCTTACAGCTGGATGAAGTCACCCATCTCCACTTCATGTTGCAGTTTTTCCACTCCATGTGTTAGGCTCCTGTAACTACAATATAGCCACTCAGATTATGGGTGTGTGGTATATTTGTAATACTGAGTGATATGCCCTTTTATTTGACCTGTATTTGAGCATAGGTGAGAACAGTGATAGTGACCCAAGTACCATTTTCTGGATGTGAACGAGACTTTGTATCTAAGACCTCTTTCACACGACAGTGAAAGACATGTGTCTTAGTGCAGCATCTGTTACACATCTGCTTGAGAACACTTAATTCAATGTCCATTTTTCATGGCCATCAAAACTGATATGTACTTTCTTCGGTTGTTTTGACAGCCAAATGGACTCAATGCAAGCCTATGGGACATGTTTTAGCAGGTATGAACTGAATTGCTCTCAGTGGATTGAGTCAAAAAACCCACCAGTCAAATCCATCCATATTTTTCCACTGAGTTAAAAAAACTAATGACACTTTATGCAAGAGACTTCACTCAACAAGCAGTAGGGGCATTGCATTAGAGAGGCTAAAACGACAAAGTCAGTCTTATTATCTAGTCAAGCCAGAAAGAAATTTTTTTTTTTTAATAAAACAGTGCCATCTTTTGCTGCTAAAGGGGTCTTACTACATCTTTTACTTTTCATGTATTAAATTTTGTATGTCATTAAAGCAGATCTGTCATAATAGAGCACTATGTAGACTCAGCTCTCCATTGCTGGATAGGCATAGTGGTGGCAGGAGAGTGGCCAAACTGTACAAAACACAGGTTGAGGCTGATACCATAAAGGTCCCTGCCTGCTATTCAAAGTCCCATGGTGGAATCTGTATGGTGTTGACTGAGATGTTGCTGGCAACTTGGCCTTAATTAAATCTTTTGTAGCAATACTCACTGGAAACAAAGTGTAACTATTTATTTTGCTATAGTTTGGGTGTGGTGAACATTTTTGCATTACACTTTAATCAGCCTCCCTTATGATAGAAAACAGGTTTTAAGTTCCCATTAGCAGTGCACCAAGCATTGCCGGAGACTGTCCATACGTCTGTACTCAATGCAGTATGTAGAACTGTAGGATTTACCAAGTGGGGGTTACATCAAAAGGCTGTATCGTCATATGATTGAAATACTAGCTTAACAGAGATATCACTAGTTAAAAAAAAAAAGTCAGGAATGTGATTTAAGATACAAAATAGACTGCTGCATACAAGTACAAATCCCCAGCTATGTTTTTAACTAGTGATATCTTAGATTCTATTATAGCTGAGAATTTAAGCTTTCTTATGATACCTATTTTTTTCCTAGGTGATATAAAACCAAAGCTACAGCCTTGAAGTGATCATCCCCTTTGCTAAAGGCTTCAGCTCTACATATTCACAATATAACTGTACAGACTTCCCCTAGTAAACAGCTCAAATAGCTTAAAATATATTACAAAAAAAGTTACAATTTAAGCTCTTCTTTCTGGAGGGGGATAACTGACTGAGCCTTTGCCATTTTGGGCATTCTTCAATCCATTTGAACAATAGTTCCCATTTTCTTTCCATAGTCTTAGGTGTTGGTTGCCCCTTCAAGATATTGGAGATTTTATCTGAGAAGTTTATAATCTGCTGCACTCCTACATATTTTTCCCTCTCCAGTCAACTTCTTAATCAAAGTACATTTTTCATCAGCAGTGTCCAGAGCAACCCATTTTCCCCCAGTATTTCAGGAAAAGCACTATAACCAACAGTGTGTCACTAAGGGGTTGTCATGTTCATTTTATTATTCAATAGGGCTGCCATTTAGAATTTAAACATAAGTACTCACCTGTCCCCCATGTCTGTTTCCATCAGGAGCTCTGTTGGTTGTATGCAGGTCTTGTGCTGTCATCACAGGACTCTGCTGTGACATGCTTGTGAAGAGGTGACTGCTGTCACATGCCATTTGTGAAGAGGTCACCACCAAGGCCTGTGTTTGGCTACAGCAGTCCCCTAGCACAAACAGGAAGTCACTGTTAACACCAACCAGAGGACTTACAGACCAACAGAGCAGCTGCTGCAGGAAACAGGCGAGTACTGGTTTATTATATTTATATCACTAGTCCAAGCACGATTAAATGAACAGGACAACCTCTTAACTCAGTACTATTCTTTTGAACAAGCCCCTTTCAAAGAATGATTCAATTCCTCAAAAATCAGCAACATTTACATCGTAGTTTTTTTTGTCAGTTTTATTAAATAGACATTCAAGTTGACTGTAGCCAAGCCCATCCTCCTTAAGGAACATCAACCTGCAACACAAGTAGATGAGCAAAGTCAGATACTTAGCAGCATAATCAGGTAGTGTTCACATGTGATTAAGAAAAACTACTTCAGAAGCAACTGCACAGATTAGGACTGTATTTGGCAGGAATATGCCACTACATTCAGACTATAAAGAGTGCAGGAAGTCTGTATGCCATTTAATGGTAAGAGGCAGTCAACTGCCAGTCTATTTGTAGCTACCACTTGTGCCATCTGCTCCTTCTACCACAAGTTATACCATCTGTGCTGGTGTCATGTCCCTCAGACCCACTGCATGTCAAGTCACAGTGAGGCACAGTTCTCCTTCACAGGTTTCAGAGCCCAGTGCTGCCATCATTGGGACAGATTACATCAGTCCACAAGAGTAAAATGCTTGCACACCTGATATGTAGACTTTACTTTCAGAAGATTTTCCGCCTCATTCATTGGTCACCTAAGGGAAAATAGAAACTGGCATAAGACATATGTACAGTTGTGTCACCATTTTGTGAACACCAATTAAAAAAAACAAAAACCTATTTTTGTTAACAGCAGGGGTACCCAAAGATCACTTCTGAGAGCAAAAGAAATAGCACTACCAATTTACTATCCCCCTTACAGGATATATGATAACTTCATGATTGGTGATGGCCTGGCCACCCAGAGGTGTAACTAGGGGAAGGCAAGCAGGGCATACACACCAGGTGCAGTGAGGCAGGGTGCACTGTTCGATGTGCTGGTAATGTAACTGCTCTACACCAGAGCCACAATGCTCAGCAGCTAGTCAGTGAGAACCTGATTATGTATAGTCAAGATGTCCAGCAGTCTGCTTACTGGCTGACCCAGCTACATCTGCTGAATGGCCTCTGCTACCAGGTCCTGAAAGTAGAACAGCTGCAATTTATAGTGCATGGAGGAAGTGAATAAAGAAGCCAGCTGTGGTGGAGGGGAGGTCTGCAGTACAATAAGGCTACATACAGGTTTGTTATGCCTTGTAAGACAGTTTTCTGACATACAAGGCATAAAAAGTCAACTTTTTTGCACATAAAATATGACTTTTCACTGTCACTTTCCCAAAAAGGCAGTGTGGCAGGGCCATCAACTCTGCCAGATTTATCATTTATGCCATAAATCTGGTGTTAATGATGCCGGAAGTCTACACCAGCTATGAGCGTTCTCCATGAAATATACATCTTAAGATATCTTTTCTTCTCTGCTCTGTGCCATTACTGGTATTCCTCTAAAAAGCCTTATGAATAAATTGACATCTGGTATCAGTTAGGGTGTGTCCCTGGCAGAGATACCGTCACAGAACAAACTGGACAGTATTTGACTGTAGAGAAGGGAATTGGCAACACCTACCTATTCATAAATACACAGGTGAAAACAGGATCACCACAACAAAGCATTAAAAATTCTGGAGCATCTTTGATCAGTTCATGGGGAACACTAGCATTTATGCCTCATGCAGAGCTGTGGCCACACCAAGCTAGGTTCACACTAGCTTTTGAGTCTCCATAGGAGACTCAGTCCCAGATTCCACTTAAAATTGGTGAAGAGAAGAGTTCTGCAAGGAGTACTTCTCTACACTGGTTTCAGTATAAAATTGGCGGAGACCAGGTGGACCCCATTATAGTCTATGGGATCTGATGGATTACGCATGTAACCGCTTAAGTGAACGATAGTGTGAACCTAGTGTAAGGTGCATGGAACATGTGCAGGCCATGTCTTACAGACAGACCCTAGCTGAATGAATCAGTGAGCTCCCAAATGCTGGATTGCTACCGTCAGTACAGTAAAGTAGCAATCCAGCCATTCACCTCACTGCACGGTAAGTTTCATACACTGCTGTGGTCAATCTGGGAATTAGAATTTGCACAGATTGCGTTTAAAAGTCTAGACACTCATGTGTCTAAGTCTTTGCTGAAATAGACATCAAGGAGAGGTGACATATCTGGTATGGAAAATTTATTAAAGAGTAACATCAAATGAACTAGTGTAAGTCCAAGTCCCTCAGACCCACTGCATGTCAAGTCACAGCAGGGCACAGTTTTCATACATGGGATTCAGAGCCCAGTGCTGCCATCATTGGGACAGTAAATAATCATAATAGAAGGGCAGTTATACCTGATGTGTACTCCTTACATGTACATGTTTCAGTCCATTTACCAATTACCTAGAAAAGAGAATACATATTTAGTACAAGACACCACACTATATTTGGATGCCAATGCTTTTTGAGAACCAACATGTACAAAGCCCAGTGACATTTTACATAATCCAAATTCTGAATAAAAGCAGTGGTCCCAACAAGTCACCAGCCAGCTGCTGCAGAACTCCCTGCATAGCCCAGGTAATCATCATTCGGCAACAAGTAGAACATGACAGTTTGGAGACCACTACCTTCATGCATACAAGTTGAGATGGCACATTAGTTCTTCATAAACTGAATTTGCTTTGAGGCCTTGAACAGTTCAGCTGTCCCTCAGGCCCTCTGCATGTCAGGACAGAGGGGCACAGGTATCTTTCACACAGATTCAGAGCCCAGTGCTAGCATCACAGGGACAGACCAAGCACTATAGTATAGACTGAAAATTCCTTCCATTTATCAAATAAATTCATTCTAGAAAGCCATAAGATTGCTTGCTTATTAGGAATATAAAGCCAGAAACTTACATGTTACATCAAAGCAAGGCTTCACACGCCAGAAGCTGAATTGTCCATCAGCTGCTCTGATTTAGTCCACATGGCCCTAAAGCAGACAAGAGGAGATAAACCTCAGTTTACAATGAGGAACAGTAGCTTATCAAAACATTAAGGAAAGGTGGTTGAGAGTGCCAAACTTAGCTGGACTTGGCAGTAGTGGAGAAAGTTCCTCTGCACCATTTAACCCCTTCCCTCTGCAGGCATTTTTCGATTTTTGTTTTTGACTCTCTGCCTCTTCAAGCAGTTACCATCTTTAAAGACCCAACATCCACCATAATAGTACAGTGGATGTTGGGAAGGGATTAATCGACACTGCTCCACTGACTCTAGTGTGTTAGGAATTTCTCTAGCCCCCACTGTTCCCAAGCAAAATAAATAGCGCTGTTCGTTCTGGTGTCTGATATGCTATTTAGGCTCTGCAGTCTCAGGTGGGCTCTGAATCACAACCCCCTTTCTTGCCTGACATCACCCTCCTGATAAGGCCTAAATAGCATATCAGGCACCAAAACAAACAGCATTGATTGCTCAGGGATGGTGGTGGCTTTAGGGGTGTAACTCCAACTGCACTGGAATCAGTGGAGCAGAACCCATTAACAGATGCCAACTCCTCAAAGTGGTGAAACATCTTTACACATGCTTAGTCTTCTGCCTCCCATTGTTTTCAGCATGAGCCAGTGAGACTTTCTACACTGAAAAACATCCTGCTTGACCTGGCTGTGGTTTCTGTGGACGATCTGCTGGGATCAAAATGGTGAGGGAGGCGCAGAATGGGGATGTGTCATCTCTGATGCAAGAGGGGTCAAAAAAAACAAAAAACAAAACCTGCATTTGATAAATGGTGCTTGGGTGGTTTGGGGCGGGGGGGGTTGGTAATTGGGAATTTTAAAAAGAGGACTTTTCATGGCCTTTTACATTAGCCATGTTATATAGCACTGGAAAGGTGACAGTGTGCCGAACTCTGCCATAATTGCAGAGATATTGGTGTGGTAGTTTTCAGTACTGATATCACTGCACTGGCACAGGGGCCACCCTTACAGCTTAGGGTTGGTTCACACTTGCACCTGGAGTCCGTCCGCCATGAATCCAACCTAAATATCAGAAAAAAAAGGATTGGGAAAGGTTTGCCAGCGGTTTGTTTAAAAACCCATTAACTTCAATGGGTTTTTAAAGCAACCCACAGGTGTCTGATTGCAGCCTCTGCACCACAAAGCTGCTTTTTTTGGTCAGACACAAAGTCCTGCATATCCGACAAAAAAAAAAAAAAAAAAAAAAAAAAAAAATGCAGCTTCACGGCACAGAGGCTACAATTAGACACCTGCGGGTTGCTTTAGAAACCCACTGAAATGAATGGGTTTTTAAACAAACCGCTTGCAAACCTTTCCCTATCCTTTTTTTCTGATATTTCGGTCAGATTCATGGCAGACAGACTCCGGGCGCAAATGTGAACCAACCCTAAGAATCATCATTGGACAGTGAAGAACGCTCCTGACAGTACATATCTAGAGCCTTGTGCTGTCAGGAGGGTGTTACCTGCCCAGGGAAGACAGTTGTGAGGACACCACTTTCATAGTTCAGGGATATTGGTAGCCAAAACAGCGACATCTCTGCAACCAGGGAAGATACTGGCAAAGCTGACAGTATGGTGAATACGATAACAGGAACCTATAGAGCCACATGCACACTATAGAGCCACAAGCACACCCATTCAACATCATCATCAATAGAGACTGCCTGTATAATGTACAAGGTCAGCTGTCACACTTCTGTACTTGGCTTCTATGCCACAAATGCACGCTTTATATCTATTACTCCACAGATGCATCCGCTTATTAGCTTGTCACCATCACCTAATACCAGTCAGTCTTCTGTATTCCTATGGCCACAGCAGTATACAGCGCCATATACAGCCAGGTGAAAGTCACAGTATATTAACGCATATAAGCAAAGCGTGGAGAAACAACATGCAGCCCTTACCTGCAGACCATGGTGGAGCTCCTACTCGGTCCGTCCTCTGCACGACACAATTC
The DNA here is from genome assembly GCA_947044405.1 of Leptodactylus fallax. NCBI lineage: Eukaryota > Metazoa > Chordata > Amphibia > Anura > Leptodactylidae > Leptodactylus > Leptodactylus fallax. The sequence goes on from CAMRHE010000078.1 coordinate 2,513,335, forward strand.
TAGCCCTAACTACAAGCTTCACCCGAGCGCCATAATAACATTTCGCCGGGAAGATGGCGCCCCGGCATCACTGAGCAGCCTCACTCTCCCAAACACCTCGCCGTTCATATCCGGATTCAAAGAGGAACATGTGTTCAACCTCAGGCCTTTATATATAACACGGTCTCAGGCCCCCTAGGCTTCCCATAGCACTGCCTGTAACAAAACTCAGACGGCAGATTTTGGAGTCCCTGAGTGGGCTTTGCCTGGGCCTCCAGTTTATAGTGGATAGTTAGGGAATGGAGTAGCATTGCGATCCGTGCGTGTCCGAGGAATGTTGGACTTTTTTGCAGCTACAAAATCGCAGATGCAATGCGACTCTATTCACTAACATGAGAGAAAGCATGGCAAGACTACAAATGACATTTGTGACACGACTTAAAATCGGACAACAAAAAAGCCATTCATCATTTCTGTGGTGTCGCATGCGACATGCTGTGACTGCTTAGCGGGTGTCAGGTGTTACATAGGGCTGACACTCAGTGGCATAACTAGGAATGGCTGGGCCCCAAGGCGAACATTTGACATGGGGCCCCCCCCCCCCCAAGCGGCCGCCCCCAACCCCCCCACACACAAACCGCATTCCTGCGAACACTATTATGCCCCATAGTGGCCCCTGCACACGGTATTATGCCCCATAGTGGCACCAGCACACGGTATTATGCCCCATAGTGACCGCTGCACACGGTATTATGCCTCATAGTGGCCCCTGGACACGGTATTATGCGGCATGGTGGCCCCTGCACACAATATTATGCCCCATAGTGGCCCCAGCACACAGTAGTTTGCCCCATAGTGGCCCCGACACACAGTAGTTTGCCCCATAGTGGCCCCTGCACACAGTAGTTTGCCCCATAGTGGCCCCTGCACACAGTAGTTTGCCCCATAGTGGCCCCTGCACGCAGTAGTTTGCCCCATAGTGGCCCCTGCACACAGTAGTTTGACCCATAGTGGCCCCTGCACGCAGTAGTTTGCCCCATAGTAGCCCCTGCACACAGTAGTTTGCCCCATAGTGGCCCCTGCACACAGTAGTTTGCCCCATAGTAGCCCCTGCACACAGTAGTTTGCCCCATAGTGGCCCCTGCACACAGTAGTTTGCCCCATAGTGGCCCCTGCACACAGTAGTTTGCCCCATAGTGGCCCCTGCACAGAGTATTATGCCCCATAGTGGACCACCCATGAACGATTATTATACTCTGGGGTCTTTTCAGACCCCAGAGTATAATGATCGGAGACCCAGGGGAGGATAGAAACATAGAAAACACTGCAACTTACCTCTTCCTCGCTCCGGTGCACTCCCGTGCGCTACTTCGGCCATCTTCAATGTCGGACCGGATCTCGCGCGATCCAGGCCGGCGTCGCGACGCATAATGACGTCGGCTGACGTCTGGGATGTCACCAAACAGGTCCGAAGCCTGCGGAGCGGCGGAGAGGTGACTTACGGTGTTTTTTATGTTCGCTCACCTCCCCTGGGCCCCTGATCGTTATACTCCGGGGTCTCAAAAGACCCCGGAGTATAACGATAGCAGTGATTGTGGGGTTCGCGGTAGCGACTGCCACAGGGCTCCGGGCCCCGTAATGTTCCGGGGCCTATGGCAGTCGCTACCACTGCTACCCCGGTAGTTACGCCCCTGCTGACACTGTTCTCTAACACCCGAAGTCGAAGCTGAGTTCCAATTGCTAGTGTTAAACCCTGACATGCCGCAGTCAAACATGACCTGTGCATCTCAGGGGTTGTAACGTACCTCGATTGATTCCTCTGGAGTCTGATCTGTGACCCTCGGTCTGCCCCACCGCATACCAGGTTGATCCTGAATATAACAGAGGCTGTCAGCTTATGCGTCATCATAGGCTGACAACCTCCTGTATACTGCAATACACTATTGAACCAGTGAAGTTTAGGACAAAAAAAAATAAAATTATGAAAAAAGTTTTATGAACACATTTAAACTTTTTTTTTAATCGGAAAATGGGATTTTTGGGGCTTTATTCATTAATTTTTTTTATGCAAAAACAAAATAAAAAAAAAGTATTTTGTATCAACACATCTGTAAAAAAAACCAAAATGTACAATAGAACTAAAACATTTAACACGCATGGTTAATGTAAAAAAAAAAAAACAGCAGGAAATAATTTTTCACCATCTTTCCTCACAAATATTCAATAAAAAGCGATCAAAAAGTAAGATGAACCGCAAAATGGTACCAATAAAAAACACAGCTTGTCTCACAAAAAATAAGCCCTCAACCAGCTCTGTCAATAGAAAAATAAAAATGTTATGCCTCTCAGAAGATGGCGATGAAAAAGCAATACATTTTTTTCCCTAAATGGAATTTTATTCTTCAAAATTAGTAATACATAAAAAACAAACATAAATTAGGTAACTCTGGAATCGTACCGACCGATAGAATAAATGTGACATGTTACTTATGCTGTATGGTGAACGGCAAAAAAAATTTAATGTTGAAAACAATGCCAGATTTGATACATCCCAACCCAGAAAGAGTTAATAAAATTTAGTCAATAAGTTATAGGCAACCCAAAATAGTGTAATTAAAAAGTACATCTCATCCCGCAAAAATCAAGCCCTCATATGGCTATATCAACAGAAAATAAAGCTTGTACAATGCAATGGCAAAAAAACATCTGCCACATTTTTAGGACAAAACTGGCTGCGGCAGGAAATGCATAAGCTGTGTGAGCATTCAACAAGGTACAACCTTTGTTTAGAGAGGGAGCAAGTACACCAGCACTGACCCCCACAATGCCTCCAAACCCCCCCCCCCCCCCCGCAAACACACACACTCTGAGTCATAAGAGATAGTGGGAATACAGCTTGGGATTTGGTGTGCCCAATGTACTCTGCACAAGTTACATATTCACTTCTGGGATACTAATGCTCATTACACCCCTTCATAAATTTCTTGAGGGGCTTAGTTTTTAAAATGGGGTCACTTTCTGGGGGATTTCTTTTTACTGGCACATCAGGGGCTCTGAAATGTGACATGGTGCCTGAAACCAATTCCAGCAAAATCTGCCCTCCAAAAAGGTCATTGATGCTCCTTCCCTGCTGCGTGCCATTACAGAAATGTATATCCACATGTGGGGCATTTACATATTTGGGAGAAATTGCTTAACAAATTGTGGGGTGTATTTTTTCTTTTAACACAAAATGTTTCATTTTTACAAGAGGTTAAAGAGGACTTTTCATGTCCTCATAGATCTGCTTTATTACATACCACTAGAAAGCCAACAGTGCGCTGAATTCAGTGCAATGTCAGCTTTCCCGGTATGCGACCCGGTTCTGATGATATCAGTGCCGAGAAAATGCACTCCACAATTTGTTAAGCAATTTGTTTCGGCACTGATATCTCTCCACTGTCAAAAAGGCGGGCCTTACAGCCTAGCTTCACTGCTGGGCTGTGAGGAACACTCCCTCCAACAGTATTCTTCCATAGCCTTCTACTGTCAGCAGGGGCGCACCTATAATGAGGCGAAGTGAGGCAGCCACAGATATTTTGTACAGGTGTGTTGTGCCTGGTCAGACGGGATCCTCATCATGGCAGCTCCCATAGCTGCCTTCTCTAGAGGTGCTCTGGCTGTAGTTACAGTCAGTTCTACAGTTCAACCTCTGCATGGAGATCTGGAATCAATTATGGTGATACTAGCAGGTCGCTACTTCTCAGAGTGGCCCTAGTATAATTAGTAGTCCAAAGGTCTGTGGCAGGTGTTCAAGGAGGGGCAGCTCAGGTTCACCTGTCAAGGAAACCAAACAAACATTGACCCTTCAGACTTTTATTGGGTGTGTCAGTCCATAAAATGAATGGACGTAAAGAAAATGTCATGGTCATGTGACTAAGGTTGCTTTGACTGCAACATTGACTACAGTTAGGAATATCGCCATATGAATAGACATTGAAATAAGTGTGAACAAGACCTTTGTGGCAAAACATTTGCCTTTCATTTCTAAGGGGAATTATTTCTGCAGGTAAAATTAACATGCTGCTTAGTTTTCCCACAATGTGAGGGGCTGTAAAATACAGTGGAGTAACATCTATTGGAGCAATGTATGGAACTGGAAGCAGACAGTATCGTCCTCTGCAGGGGCCAGCAGCATATAAATCCCAACTGGTAAATGACAGAAATAGGAAGACCTTGTAATACTCTAAAATGGTGGTTGCCAAACTTTGACCCCCATTGGGTGAGACTCATATGGGACCCTCACTGTTGTACTTTACAAGTGTGACAAACTTCAGTTATGTTCTGCCTTTGTTCTGCTTTTCAACTGTATACTGCCCATGATCATCTTGCTTCACACACACAACTCTATTACCTCCTTATTCTACCCCACCTCACACAGCTCTACTACATCTACATCCCCCCACTTAGCTCAGTCTTGCACAGCTTCTACCCTGCATGAGGCTATTGTGACCAGTCACATTTAGATGTGGAGCTTGTCCATGACTGCCAATGGTCCTTTTGCAGACCAGCAGTGAAGAGAAGAAATTTCACCTTTGTTTGCAGGCTACAGTAGAATAAAAATCTGAGAAAATTAAAGAGCTTACCATTTGGTGACAACCATTACAAGACAATGGGAAATATCACAATTTTTTTCTGGAGACATTTGAGCAAATCAAGAAACAATACAGACAAATGTACAATTTATAGCTTTTATAGTCAAGACTCCAACTTTCTATGGTCTGCCAGAAAACCAGCCATGATTTACTTATTATGGCCAGGTTACCTTCCTGTGCTGTGTCCCTGCCTAATATGAGAAGGGCACAGCTAGGTTTGACAAGTCCCAGACCATTAAAAGTCCTTGTTCATTGGCAAATCAAAAAACAGACTGTCACCACCAAGATGGTTCAAGAATCTTGAACTATGCAGAATTTGTATCTAGTTATGTTTATGGGAAACCCTTTACAGCAAGAGACAAATCTGAAACGTTTCATAGAACTAATAGATTTTTCCAGTTGACACATGAGATTAATATGCAGTCGGGTGTCCATGTCACATGTTCTTCAATACTGAAGCAAGCAGAAATCTAGAACAAAAAGTAAGTCTATGTCATTTTACAGAAAATTTGGAAAGCTATAAAAAATGACAACCAACCAACAAAAACACTCCACTACATGAAGGCATTTTACCTTCTTCATACTTTTGGAATGAGCATTTTACCACCATTGCAAACAAAGGATAACTCTTAGCACACTGACATCCTCCCACACAACACCAACAGTCTGCTGTAAAGCTAAGAATGCAGGATGCAGCAAACCAAGCCTGAGCATCTACCTTTAGACGAGACAGATTTATGGAGACCAGTATCGGAGGCAGTCAATACCACTACACTAAAGTGACGCCCTCAATTGGAGATCTTTTGTGGATAACACATAGAATACCAACTCTTGAAGCTCCCTGAAAAAGAAAGCAAGTATTCCTGTAACGTGCAGGACCAAACAGCACATGATCTCCAGCCCTTGCTAAACCCCATACTGCTCACAGTGATGTCACTGAGATGTGGAATAGCATAGGAATACACTCCGGCCAGAAGCATGGCTACCATGCATGCAGCACAAGTGCTCTATACTAAAAGAGACACCACCACTTGTATCACAGAGACCATCAAGCACCAAAAACCATGTGCTGCCTGTTCCTACATGCTACAGAAGTCACTGCCATCTTCCTCAGGGAGCTCCACGAGTTGAGACTCCAGGTGTTATCCAGACGGGATGTTCACTTAAGGGGTTCACTGAAGCACCTACACCACTTAGACCACACAGCACAACAGAAAAACCGCAGCTGGACAATGGTCCAGTCTGATACCAGTTGCCAGAAAGCCATCTGGACCTCAGGTAGATACCCAACCCTTAGTGTTAACCCACAGCAAAATGCCAGTACTGTATGAAAAGAGGTTTGAGTACCAAGAGAGATTTTGCCTCCATGCTGTTGAATAGACCCATGATAAAAGTTGCTTCTCCAAGTAGACATACTAACCTTACCCCCAACACAACAATAGAAAAGGTAGTTTTGGAAACTGCAGACCATAAGGATAATGTGCCACTGAGCTTTGAAGAGACTTACAAATGCAAACCACATATGGACACCCATCAATAAACTGCCCGATCTTACAAGAACACTGACACTGCAACATTGCATATCACAGGCACAGAACTTTAATACCAACTCCTGAGAACGAGAGCAGCGATTTCCATAAAGTGCGGGAACAAACAGCACATGATCTCTGGTCCTTGCCAAACCCCATACTGCTTGCAGTGGTGTCACTGAGATGTGAACTAGCATAGTAATACGCTCCGGCCAGAAGCGTGGCCACCATGCACCCAGCACAAGTGCTCTAACTAAAAGTGACACCACCACTTGTAGCACAGAGGCCAACAAGGGCCATAAACCATATGCTGCTAGATCCTACACATTACAGAAGTCACCACCATCATCCTCAGGGAGCTCCATAAGTTGGACTCCAGCTGTTACCTACAATGAAACTCCACTTGAGGGGTTCACTTCAGTACCTACCCTGCTCAGATCATACAGTATCACAACAGGGGGAGTGTAGCGACACTGACCAGATCAGATACCAGTTACCAGAGAACTTCCCAGACCTTAGGTGGATACACAAGACCCATGCAGCTTGTGACATGTCCTCTCAGTGTTAGCTAGATCAGGTGACCAGGATTGGGCAAGTCATGACAGCCATCCACACCTAGTCTACATCTGCTTGTCCCTTCATCACTCTGCAACGCATTATTTTTCTAACAACTAAATGTACAGTAGCATACGATCCGTATAAAGATATATTAAGGTCAGTTCTCGAGGATGCAGGATAAACCTAATGAGTACATAGTAATCTACCACTAGTACCCTCCATGACCCACTCCATCACCACATGAAGGCTTGAATTCATAATGAGGGACTTATGATCCATATACCTGCGACGTAACAATGAAAAGGGCAGCTTTAGGCACTAGATCCTTGCTCACAGCTTCAAATTGCCCCCAAAAAGACAAATGGAACTTACCTATTATCTTATGGCTAGATGTTAATGATGGTAAGGAGAGGGTTATTTGATGTTCTTCTGGTAGTAGATTGAGCTTTCACATCTACAAAGACGAAAACATTACACTTAAAAAATCATTTTAGTGTAGTTTCAGAAACTGCAGATGATGGACGTAGAATTTAAGAAATCCAACATCTACAGACGTAGGGTAGACTTATGCACTATAGAGTTGTATAGTGAGCATACCATTCACTACAGTAACATACTTACCCCAATATTCACAACACAACAAGACATGCTGAATGTAGCCACTACCTACTCTGAAGGATTATCGATCAACCATAGAGATCACCTTAGAGTTGTATGGTCAGTGGTGAACCTAGCCTCTTTGCTGCCTGAGGCGGACTATAGAAAGACGCCCCCCCCCCCAAAAAAAAAAATTGCGTTTCCATGCTACTAGCTTCACACGCTGTTATTATCGTCGCACAATATACACAATACACAAAGTTATAAAACAGTTTAAGAATTCTTCTTCCTGTACTACTTCAGTATCAGATCAACAACACGGCATTAGCAATGGCAATAACTTCACACATCTTCTGCTTGGTGGATGGACGAGCCCACGTGGCCCCCATTCTCTATAATAGGAGCGCCGCAGATAGCTGAGTACTGGACTTCGGCTAACTTTGGCACTCCCATTCAAGTGAATGAGAGCCACGCTGGTTCGCCCATCCACCAAGCGACTCGCCTATATTCAGCCGTAGCCAGGCTGAATTCCCATCCAGTGGGGGAAAAAAACCAATTCTCAGGCTCAGTGGGGTCTCAGCAGACAGACCACCATCAATCAGGTACAGTGTGGAAAAAAAGTATTTAGTCAGCCACCAATTGTGCAAGTTCTCCCACTTAAAAAGATGAGAGAGGCCTGTAATTGACATCATAGGTAGACTTCTATGAGAGTCAAAATGAGAAAACAAATCCAGAAAATCACATTGTCTGATTTTTTAAGAATTTATTTGCAAATTTTGGTGGAAAATAAGTATTTGGTCACCTACAAACAAGCAAGATTTCTGCCTCTAACAGTCCTGTAACTTCTTCTTTAAGAGGCTCCTCTGTCCTCCACTCGTTACCTGTAGTAATGGCACCTGTTTGAAATTGTTATCAGTATAAAAGACACCTGTCCACAACCTCAAACAGTCACACTCCAAACTCCACTATGGTGAAGACCAAAGAGCTGTGGAAGGACACCAGAAACAAAATTGTAGACCTGCACCAGGCTTGGAAGACTGAATCTGCAATAGGCAAGCAGCTTGGTGTGAAGAAATCAACTGTGAGAGCAATAATTAGAAAATGGAAGACATACAAGACCACTGATAATCTCCCTTGATCAGGGGCTCCACGCAAGATCTCACCCCGTGGGGTCAAAACGATCACAAGAACGGTGAGCAAAAATGCCAGAACCACACGGGGGGACCCAGTGAATGACCTGCAGAAAGCTGGGACTAACATAACAAAGGCTACTGTCAGTAACACACTACACCGCCAGGGACTCAGATCCTGCAGTGCCAGACGTGTCCCCCTGCTTAAGCCAGTACATATCCAGGCCCGTCTGAAGTTTGCTAGAGAGCATTTGGATGTTCCAGAAGAGTATTGGGACAATGTCATATGGTCAGATGAAACCAAATTAGAACTGTTTGGTAGAAACACAACTCGTCGTGTTTGGAGGAGAGTGAATGCTGAGTTGCATCCAAAGAACACCATACCTACTGTGAAGCATGGGGGTGGCAACATCATGCTTTGGGGTTGTTTCTCTGCAAAGGGACCAGGACGACTGATCCATGTACATGAAAGAATAAATGGGGCCATGTATCGTGAGATTTTGAGTGCAAACCTCCTTCCATCAGCAAGGGCATTGAAGATGAAACGTGGCTGGGTCTTTCAGCATGACAATGATCCCAAGCACTCCACCAGGGCAAGGAAGGAGTGGCTTCGTAAGAAGCATTTCAAGGTCCTGGAGTGGCCTAGCCAGTCTCCAGATCTCAACCCCATAGAAAACCTTTGGAGGGAGTTGAAAGTCCGTGTTGCCCAGCGACATCCCCAAAACATCACTGCTCTAGAGGAAATCTGCATGGAGGAATGGGCCAACATACCAGCAACAGTGTGTGCCAACCTTGTGAAGACTTACAGAAAACGTTTGACCTCTGTCATTGCCAACAAAGTATATATAACAAAGTATTGAGATGAACTTTTGTTATTGACCAAATACTTATTTTCCACCATAATTTGCAAATAATTTCTTTAAAAATCAGACAATGTGATTTTCTGGATATGTTTTCTCATTTTGTCTCTCATAGTTGAGGTCTACCTATGATGTCAATTACAGGCCGGCCTCATCTTTTTAAGTGGGAGAACTTGCACAATTGGTGGCTGACTAAATACTTTTTTCCCCCACTGTGTATATATATATATACAGTATATATATACAGGTGCATCTCAATAAATTAGTATATTTTTGAAACGTTCATTCATTTCAGTAATTCAGTAATACAATTCATAATCAGCGTCTTCCATGATTGTGTGTCCTACTGAACCAGACTGAGGGACCATTTAAAGGCTTAGGAAACCTTGGCAGGTGACACACTGAATTTACAATACTGAACTTTATTACAATATTCTAATTTTCTTAGATTTGGGTTTTCATTACCTGTAATCCATAATCAACATTTACAGAAATAAAACACTTAAAATAGAACAATCTGTGTGTAAGCAATCTAGAAAATATAGGAGGTCACTTTTTTAATTTAATTACTGAAAGAAATAAAAGTTTCAAAGATATTCTAATTTATTGAGGTCCGTTTTTAGTACAGTACACACTGGTGGCATGATGCGTTCAAAATGGGCACTAGATGTCACTGTTACATAGCAAATTATACAAATTGAGACTCATTAGTATTCGATTTCATGGCTAACTGAAATGATGACATCACATAGCAAGCGTTCAAGACTACTTGGGATTTTTTATCAGGTATGGTACCATGTTTAATGAAGAGACCTAAGAAGTCTTGAAACTTGCTATTTGTGATCATTTTTAAGTCATTAAAAGGTATCAATTATTGAAGACATCAGTTTTTATCTTTTATATCTACTGGTTAATATGGTACAAAGATATATTTTCTACTGTTGCTCAGTATACACTATTTACTATCATATTCATATAGCTTTATTATGTGCTGAAAGCACAGGCTATAAATGTTTATCAGCTGGACCACAATGCATAATCTATATACCACAATACTCTCTGGAAATTTCAATATATTAATATATGAACTGTTTTACTTCCATTGATTTTTTGTAAACTTAAGTTAATCAAGTGTTTCTTTGGGGAACATTCAATGACAATCTTTGTGAACTAAGCTTTCCCAGCTCCCTCTCAGCCAATCAACAGAAGGCTAAGTCATTTAAGTATAAGTCGCACATGGATATAGTTTTTCCCTGGCATGCAGGACTAGTACCCTGGCACCCAGACTCAGAATTAGTGTGTAGGTAGTAGTAGTCATGATTGCAGTGCGCCCAGTAGCCATCACAACGCAGCTGTCATTTCAAGGGAAGGTATAAAGAAACCAAATGCATTACACACATTTCTTTTTATTGTTAAACATCAGCAATTAAATGTTTATGGCCACCTTGTCTATATTATTTCTATTTGCAGTGCAGTCAAATACAATCTTTTGTTCCCTGTTGTCTGTTATTTTAGGTGGTTAAGACTATGTTCTTCTAATTCATCCATTGATCTGATTGATTTCATGAGGGTTGGAACAACAGACATTAAATATGCTGTTCAATCTGCAGGTTATTTCGCTAGCTTCACACTAGCATTCAGGTTTCCGTTCTTCGGGTCCACTTGGGGACCCGAAAAACAGAAACCCAATCCTCTTAAAAAGCGGACCACATAGACTATAATAGGGTCCACTGGGTTTCTGCCCAGTTTCCGCTCGAAAAATGTGGAGAGAAAAGTCCTGCTTGCAGGACTTTTCTCTCTGCATTTTCAAGCGGAATGGGGAACGGAATCCCCGATTGTGGAGCTAGCGCTAGTGTGAACCTAGCCTTAGCATGCTATAGGGCGAAAGAAGGTGAGCAGATTGATATGTAGTTTTCTAGGGAAAGATTCAGTATAACCTGTCATTTATACATTAAAATTTTGGTCTTTCATGCTATGAATTCAAAGAGGCTGTCCTATGAATGAGCCAGGGGTGTACCTGCCATGAGGTGACCTGAGGCTGTCGTCTTAGACAGCACCTCCTAGCAATACCTGAGTGGTAGCATTTTTTTTTTTTTAATTGGTTGCTACCTATTGGATTATTCCAACAGGTAGTGGCCGATACCCATACCGATCTTTGCTCATGTCCAGGCAGACCTTCAAGACGCAGTGCACATCTCAATGTCTGAAGACATGTCATGCAACAACAGGACATAATTGACCTATCCAGGAGCAAGTATTGTGCAACAGTGCAAGGCTTTTATTTTTTACTTAAAGAGATTCTGTAACAACTTTAAAAAGTTTTGCCTTTGCTGTAAATAGTAGTGGGTATTAAAAAAAAAAAAGTCGACTCACCTTTTCACTTTTCAAGCTCCTCCAGGCCCAGAAACAGCTGCTTGGTTCTTTATATCAGGGGTCCCTAACCACTGGTCCGCGACCAGGACTTGGCCGTTGGGGGTTCTTTGGCGGTTCGCAGGCTGGCCTCAGTCTTAGCTGGATACTTTGCACTAGGCCACGTTGCTCTGGTAACGTGTAAACTATTGGGTAGCGCGACTTCCTGTAGCTGCTAAGGTATTTTACACAATAGCAACGTGGCCTAGCGCGAAGTATCCAGCCTCGGTGTCGCATACCTTACCATCCTGGTGGAGAGTCTTTCCGTCCACACAGTGGAGCCCCCATATAACCAAAGCCCCGCTCCCACCCCGCCCTGACAGGCCATCCTCTACGGCAGCCGCCGGTCCCTGGTACAAAAAAGGTTGGGGACCACTGCTTTATATTGCCAGTCCCTCATGATGTCAGCACACAACTCTTTCATTTGTGTCAGGAGACACAAACAAATCAGTCATGTGCTGACATCAGGATGGATTGGCAATACTTGCTCATGAGCAGGACAACCATGTGCACTAGGTCTCTCTTCATGCTCCTTTAGGGTATATTCACACATATGAGTCTGCCTCCGAATACACAATAGATTCTGGCCCAGATCTGAATCCTATTGTTTTCAATGAGATGCAGAGAATGCAGCAGGACATGGGAAAAATCAGCGTCCTGCTCAATCTTGCTGCAGATTCCACGTCTTGGGAGTCCCTGCCGATTAGGCCCATTCATCTAGGCCTAAGCAGCATGGGAAAGTCACGACTAGAATGCCGATTCCGTCATGGTGATACCGCGGCCAATTACGTGTGAGCATACCCTTAGGTTAGTACTTTGGTCATGCCCTGCAACTTCTTCACTAATGACACCTACTGTGCCATGACTGCAAAAATGTCGAGCAGTGTTTGACTCAAAGCCCTGGTCACATTTTTTATAGCTTATTATTTACGCTTATTGTGTGAAGCTAGTAATGTGTAAACTCAGATTTTTTTTTGGGGGGGGGGGAGTTCATCCTGCTCTATAACATATTGCCTTCATAATGTACTGCATTTTTCATGTCACAGGTTACGTTTAAAGAGGTTTTTCACTTTCTAATACTGATAGGTCATCAATATTAGATCTGCGAGGCTCTGACACCCTGGACCATCGCAGATCAGCACATTGGGTAGAGCTGCAGTACTTAGAATCGCCAATACGCTTTGTGTACTTGCACAAGTGAGTAGCATGTTTCCCGGCATGTAAACACTATCGGACGCCATGTTGACCCAGAGCAGCTCATCTGCTGGATTCTTGGGTGTCAAACCCTTGCATATCTAAGGATAGATTATCCATATAAGAAAGTAGTTTTAACCTCTTTAACCCTTTCCCGAAATCCACTGTAATAGATGGATGTCGGGTATTTAAATAAGGCAGCCGCTCAGGAGCTGAACGGCCATCATAGCCACCATCCGGAGCTAATGCCCGTGATCAGTGCCCACACTGATCGTGGGCATTAACCCCTCCAGCACCTTGGTCAAAGCTGACCGAGCAGTCATTTTGCTGGCAGAGCCGCCATTTTGTCCGGAAGATCCGAGATTCGGGGCTGGCGTCCCATTGGAATGACAGCTTATTGAAGGCTCCCAGGCTTGTCTGCCATTCATTTGTATGGCAGGCTGCTTTATGTAGTAATCAGGGGGTCTAATAAATGCAATAAAGGAATTAAAAAAAAAAAAAAAAAAAAAAAAAAAATAAAATTATATTAAAAATTCAAATCACCTCCCTTTCCCTAGAACACATATAAAAGTACTTAAATGCTGTGAAACAATACACATTAGGTATCCCTGTGTCTAAAAACGCCCGGTCCTATAAGCCTATAAAAATATTTTTCCTGTATGGTGAATGCAGTGGTGGGAAAAAAAAAATCAAAAGTGCCAAACCGACATTTTTTCGTTTTGACGTTTTTTGATAAAATTTTAATAAAAAGTGATCAAAGCAATATACATTACTCAAAATGTTATAACTAAAAAGTACACCTGACCCCACAAAAAAAGACGCCCTATGCTTCTCCAGACATGTCAGAATATGGTGACTAAGAAAAAATTTTTTTTGCAAAGTTTTGGATTTTTGTTAAGGAGTCAAAATGTAAATAAAACTATAAAATCTGGTATCCCTGGAATCGTACCGAAACATAGAATACAGGTGACATGTCTTTTTGGCTGCAGAGTACACACCATAAAAACAAAGCCTGCAAGAATTTTGCACAAATGCACTTTTTCTCCAATTCCACCGCATTCTGATTTTTTTTCCAGCTTCCCAGTACATTATATGGAATAATAAATGGTACCATTATGAAGTACAATTTGTCCCGCAAATATTAAGTACTAATATGGCTCTGTGAAAAATAAAAAAGTTATGGGGTTCGGAAGGTTGGGATTCGAAAATCGAAAAATGTCATCGGCGGGAAGGGGTTAAAGTTTCCTTTATGAATGAATACAAATGGAACACTTTCCACTTGTAGTTGACCCCTTCTGACTGATTTTCATTTTTTTAGATGGATAATGCTGCAGTCTCTGTTTTTGAGGGACTAAAATATTGTATTCCTTCTGTATACGTCAATCAAGGAAACTTTATTGTCAATTGCTTTGATTCGCTGAGCCATTGTTTTTAGGATTTTATTTCACATCAGTCACTGTGTGGTACAAACATGTTATGCAGGTCAGTACAATTACAATAACAAATTTGTGTAATTCTTTTCATCTTATACATACAACACTTGCTTGGTTTTCTGACACACACCTGACAGGATAAATAATGTGATAAGATCAAACTTTTACAGATGCAGCAAAACAAAATATGTTTGTAATGTTTACTGTTTAGATATTTTTATTGAAATTTGTAAAAGAGGGTCATTTGAATTTTTAAAAACTTTTATTACTTTTATTTTTATTCCATCTAGGGAGTTTGGACATCATTTGATTTCTCATTAAAAAAAAACTGTAATACTCCTGTATTGCAGAATATTGTAAGATTGTTTCTGTTCTGTTACACATTACATTCGGGGGCTGGGGATCAGTTGCAAGATGGTAACAAATACAACTAACCATGAATGACTGCAACATGTAATGGGTTGTACACACGTAGGAAATTGACGCTGATTTGGGGGCGGATACCACCCCCAAATCAGTGGCAAAATTCTGCCCAGATTCTGCATCCTATTGTTTGCAGGAGCACTTTGAAAAAATAAGCATCCTGCTCAATCTTGCCACAGATGTAGCGGCTGATCCAGCCGCAGAGTCAGCAGCTCAAGACTCTCTGCTGATTAGGCCCATTCATCGCAGAAAGCTGCGACTGAATGGTAATGGATTGCGGGTAGTCGGTGGCTGGAAAACAGTGGCAAAAGGAAGTTCCTCTTCATTTTCTGCCATGTGAACGGCCCTAAGTGGTAAAACAACTGTGTCAGCGGCACGTGTCAACTGTAAAATACATCTGGGAGCTGCCGGGTAGGGAACAGACTCAGCTCGACTTTTTTTTTCCTTAAATCAATAGAACAGGTGAAAGTTACAACCTACAGTGGGGAAAAAAGTATTTAGTCAGCCACCAATTGTGCAAGTTCTCCCACTTAAAAAGATGAGAGAGGCCTGTAATTGTCATCATAAGTAGACCTCAACTATGAGAGACAAAATGAGAAAACAAATCCAGAAAATCACATTGTCTGATTTTTTAAAAAATTATTTGCAAATTATGTTGGAAAATAAGTATTTGGTCAAAAACAAAAGTTCATCTTAATACTTTCTTATATAACCTTTGTTGGCAATGACAGAGGTCAAATGTTTTCTGTAAGTCTTCACAAGGTTGGCACACACTGTTGCTGGTATGTTGGCCCATTCCTCCATCCAGATCTCTAGAGCAGTGATGTTTTTGGGATGTCGCTGGGCAACACAGACTTTCAACTTCCTCCAAAGGTTTTCTATGGGGTTGAGAGCTGGAGACTGGCTAGACCACTCCAGGACCTTGAAATGCTTCTTACGAAACCACTCCTTCGTTGCCCTGGCAGTGTGCTTGGGATCATTGTCATGTTGAAAGACCCAGCCACGTTTCATCTTCAATGCCCTTGCTGATGGAAGGAGGTTTGCACTCAAAATCTCATGATTCATTCATTCTTTCATGTACACGGATCAGTCGTCCTGGTCCTTTTGCAGAGAAACAGCCCCAAAGCATGATGTTGCCACCTCCATGCTTCACAGTAGGTTTGGTGTTCTTTGGATGCAACTCAGCATTCACTCTCCTCCAAACATGACGAGTTGTGTTTCTACCAAACAGTTCTACTTTGTTTCACCTGACCATATGACATTCTCCCAATACTCTTCTGGAACATCCAAATGCTCTCTAGCAAACTTCAGACAGGCCCGGATATGTACTGGCTTAAGCAGGGGGACACGTCTGGCACTGCAGGATCTGAGTTCCTGGCAGCGTAGTGTGTTACTGATGGTAGCCTTTGTTACGTTAGTCCCAGCTTTCTGCAGGTCATTCACTAGGTCCCCCTGTGTGGTTCTGGGATTTTTGCTCACCGGTCTTGTGATCCTTTTTACCCCACGGGGGTGAGATCTTGCGTGGCGCCCCTGATCGAAGGAGATTATCAGTGGTCTTGTATGTCTTCCATTTTCTAATTATTGCTCCCACAGTTGATTTCTTCACACCAAGCTGCTTGCCTATTGCAGATTCAGTCTTCCTAGCCTGATGCAGGTCTACAATTTTGTTTCTGGTGTCCTTCCACAGCTCTTTGGTCTTTGAGGTTGTGGACAGGTGTCTTTTAAACTGATAACAATGTCAATGTCAAATCTTGCTTGTTTGTAGGTGACCAAATACTTATTTTCCACCATAATTTGCAAATAAATTCTTAAAATATCAGACAATGTGATTTTCTAGATATGTTTTCTCATTTTGTCTCTCATAGTTGAGGTCTACCTATGATGTCAATTACAGGCCTCTCTTATCTTTTTAAGTGGGAGAAGTTGCACAATTGGTGGCTGACTAAATACTTTTTTTTTTTTAACCACTGTATGTAATATATTTTGTGAAGGAAAATGGTTGTCTTTTCACTTAACGCCTCCTGTCTCTGCTCTGATTGCTGTCTCTGAATTCACTAATCATATCTGTACTCGGAAGTCTGTATACAGACAATTCAGTTAAAGTTTATGGAGAGGTTGAGGAGGAAGAGGGACACAGATGACAGAGAGACATGAGATCTGTCTGCAGCATTTTGTGAGTAATTTATCTCACAACAGAGTTGGACAATAATTCATCGAACAATCTAGATCTATTGTGAGATAAAACAATAGTTGGATGGTGCAAACAGGTCTCTATCTGCCATCTGTCTCCTTCCAGCAGCCTGTCCTTCTTCTTTCCTACATGCAATTTTCAGTAATAAAATGTATTACAAAGTGTGTTACCATCACGTGGACTACTGATACATGACATTAAAAAAATTAAAAGCTTAGCTACTGTTTAGAGGGTTAAAGGAATGACCGGCAAATTTTTCAAAAACATTTATATACAAGTACAGTTTTAAAAATATGTGAAATTATTATTATTAGAAGCAGTAGTAGTATGCAATAACCATTTTATTTTGCATATGCAGTCGCAGACAGTGCAGTGATATAAATTGATTTGCTGGCTGTAAAATCCACCAGCCACCTTGAAAGAATCAGTGAAAATACCAGAAACTTTAAAAACTCCAGATGCACTCCTTACTGGGCAGATGGCCACACACACTGGCATCGTAAACTGCAACCAATCAAACCTGGGTTAAAGCAATAGTAAATAACCTAGCCATAGAAAATCCATATCTTAATACAATGACTTAAAGGAGCACAAAATATGTAGACATCAGACTGTTCCAAGACCAAAATAATTTCTGTCTTCCTTGTAATCTTTTGCCTCATAAATCATGGAGTATACTGGCTAGAATGTGAGCAGGGAGTACAGAAGAGTACACTGCATTGCGCACCTTTTAAAACCTTGTTTACTTATATACTTTACACTTACAAGACTCCTGACTTAATTTTGCACAAGCTATTAAAATGTTAATGATGAAACAATCTGGTATAGTTAAAAGAAGGTGTTACTTGCCCTTGGGGTTCTCTGTTATACTGCCACCTGAATATTTGTTGCTACTTGAAACTAAAGCTTTGAGTGCAGAGTAAATTATATGGAAATGTAATTTAATTTCAAGTTCAGTTATGGTATTTTTGTATTGGCTTCTTGTAAAATAATTTGCATTGTTAAAAAAGAATTACTTGCTTTTAGCTGTAAACTGAATAATTACTTGCATCTAGCACAAGTACAATATTAGATATGACACATGACAGTTACAAGTTATTTATTTACTTTTCAGTCTAAAAAGCTCATAAGGCTGGGATCACATCTGCACCAGAGTCTCAATTTGAGACTCTGTTGCAGAAATCACCAAAAATTGGTGGAGAGAAAAGACTTTTTTTCTCCACCGCTTTCACCCGCCGAACCCCATTATAGTCAATGGGGTCTGCCAGTGTCCATGTCTAACTGCTGATTTAGCAGGTCCGGCTCTCCATCTTTGGGCCCCCAGCGAACCCAAGCGATGAAGACTGAAACGTTAGTGTGACCCTAGCGTAAAAAGTTAAAATAGAGAGCGCACTGATATTAGAAGATAGACAAGTGACTTGAAGCTCATAGGCTCCAATACAAAATCTGTGATATTGCCCTCACCTACTGTGTCCGTATTACAATACTAGTGTTTTCTTATGTGGCAGAATGGCCTTTGGACCCCAAAAGACACCAGACCCCAAGTGACCCTTTTGCTACACCCCTGGGAGGATTGCTGGTAATTGATAGAGTTTCTCTCTTTCTGAGGTGCTGGTAGTATATCCATTCCAAATGGACTATAAAAATGATGAACAGTGCACCTGAATTAAAGCATACCTCCAGGCCTGATAGTAGTCAACAGACCCATGATCTTTCCTCTAGTTATAAACAACTTTTCATAAATGAATCATATAGATTAATATATTGTAAGAGGGAATTAAGTTTTGTGTCTCATTACAATGTGGCATATATACAGTACATCTATGATAATATATGATATTTATTTTATGCATGTATCAAAATGTGTGTGTGTGTGTGTGTATACAGGTGCATCTCAATAAATTAGAATATCATTGGAACGTTTATTTCTTTCAGTAATTAAATTAAAAAGTGACCTCCTATATTTTCTTGATTGTTTACACACAGAGTGTTCTATTTCAAGTGTTTTATTTCTGTAAATGTTGATTATGGATTACAGGTAATGAAAACCAAAATCTAAGAAAATTAGAATATTGTAAAAAAGTTCAGTATTGTAAATTCAGTGTGTCACCTGCCAAGGTTTCCTAAGCCTTTAAATGGTCCCTCAGTCTGGTTCAGTAGGACAAACAATTATAGAAGACTGCTGATTATGAATTGTATTACTGAATCACTGAAATGAATGAACATTTCAAAGATATTCTAATTTATTGAGATGCACCTGTATGTATAGTGTGTATATATACAGTATATATTTATATATATAGTGGCTTCCAAAAGTATTCATACACCTTTAGCTTTTTCACATTTTGTCAACTTACAACCACAAACTTAAATGTATTTTATTGAGATTTTAAGTGATGGACCACCACACAGTAGCAGATAATTGTGAAGTGGAAGGAAAATGATATTTGGTTTTCCAAATTTTAATCAAATAAAAATCTGAAAAGTGCGACGTGGAAGAGTATTGTCTGAACCCTGCTATGTGCCCAAGCAGCAGTTTACACCCACAAATATAACTTTATTGTCTCCACAAAATTGCATATTTCTTTAAAAATTTCAATTTTCACTTTGTACATGAATTTTTGGTACATACCAGAAAAAAGTTAGCGCAAATTATGCACAATAATGAAAAAAATGGTGGAACGAATAAACAAACCATACTACATAAATAAATTCCACACATGTAGAGTTATAAAAATATATATAATTTATTTAAATGTCTAAATAAAATAACTGACAACACATAAATACAAAGACAGAGGGACCTATAGAACCCACATAAATCATTTAGCAAGACATGGTAGTAGACTTTGTAATTAAGAATCAAAGATGATGAGGTATATAATATAAATAAATTCAATATGTCTAAATATCACCAGACACATCCAAAGTAAAGTGCATAACAAGTAGATGATCCAATACAATGACAAAAAATATCTAAAAAAAACTACCCAACCACATCTAAAGAAGATAGTGTGTACAGGCCACAAACATAATAATGGAGTCTGCTGATAGTGACACTAAAATATATCAAAATGAGGGCCTCATAAAAACAATACCATATAAGAGAGACTACATACCACGATGCATACTTCCCCCTGACTATATGTCTGAAAAGCAGCGTATTTCACATTTTTAAAATTGGAATTTTTTTTTCAAATTTTAACCCAATTTCCTATTTGTTTTAAGAATTAAATACAAAAATATTGATCAATGTTTTCCACTAAAATAAAGTACAATGTGTCACGAAAAAAAACAATCTCAAAATTGTGTAAGTTATAGCATATCAAAGTTATTGCCATTAAAGTGACACATGACAGTTTTGAAAAATGAGGCCTGGTATTTAAGGTACTTTTAGCCTGTGTCTCCAAAGGGTTAATAAGTGGAGACCGAAACAGATCTTAAAGAGGACCTTTCATGTCCACAGGCACATGCAGTTTTATATACCACTAGAAAGCAAACATTGCGCTGAATTCCCGTTATGTGCCCCGGGGTGGAGATATCGGTGCTGTTAGTTTTCTTCCCATTGTCAGAAGGGCATTCCTGACAGTCTAGCTGGGCTGTGAGGAACGCCTCCCCTGACTGTACTCGTTCAAAGCTCTGTACTGGGGGGGCGTTTGTCACAGCTCAGCATCATCGCTGGGTGGCAAGGAACGCCCCCTCTGACTGTACTCGTCCATAGCCCTGTACTGTCAGATGGGGCATTCCTTACCGCCCATCGATTCTGCTGAGCTGTGAGGAACGCCCCGCCGCAGTACAAGTCTATTGACGAGCTAGACTGTCCAGCTAGACTGTCAGGAACACCCTTCTGAAGATGGGCAGAAAACTAACTGCACCGATATCTCCAGCGCCGTGGTACATAACGGGAAAGCAGACAATGCGCTGAATGTCAGCTTTCTAGTGGTATATAAAACCGCATGTGCCTGAGGACTTGAAAGGTTCTCTTTAATAAGTTATATTACAAAGTTTCTTATAGACATATGCACTATTCATTTATGGCGAATGTCGTATCTTTAAGGATGGCGGCCTCTCTGCTGCAGAAAGGCCTCCATATCTACCGGTCTCTGCTATGCACTGCATGGTAAAAAATACACCCTTTGGACCGTCCCCCACCAGCCCCGTACCTTTATCGGTGCAATGTTACTATAACAGCTGGAAGCCTTCTGAAGGCTCCCCGGTCTGTCATAGTAATATAACTATTGAGGTTGGTTTATGACCAGCCTCAATAGCTATATATATAGTGAAAGTCCCAAAGCCGTGGGTGATGTAATCAAATGATTGCTAATAAAATAGTAAAAAAAAAAAAAAAAAGTTTTTTAAATATAAAAAAAAATATATATAAAAAAATTAAAATTCTAATCACCCCGCTTTCCTTAGACCTGGTTCACATCTGCGCATGGGTTTACGTTCGGGGGGGTCCCCAAGCAGCACTTTTCTCCATTATAGTCTATGGGGTCCGCCAGTTTCCAAAGGTATCTGCTTTTTTATGCGGTTAGGTTCCCATTCGGGGGGTCCCCAAGTGGACTCCCCAAACGGAAACCCATGCACAGATGTGAAACGGGCCTTAGATTTGAACTAAAAGTAAATAAACAAAAACAAACATCAATATAGTATACATCCCTGTATCCAAAATCGTCCGTCTACAAACATCTAAAATATTTTTCACATACGGTGAATGCTGTAGTGGGAAAGAAAAATCATAAGAGCCAAATCGCCATTTTTTCATAGTTTCGCCTCCCATATAAATTTGAACAAAAAGCGATCAAAACATCAGACATTCTCTAAAATGGTATAGCTAAAAAATACATCTGGCTCAACAAAAATAGATGCCTTATGCATTCCTATACACGGAAATATAAAAAAGTTACGGGTGTCAGAATATGGTGACTCCAAAATTTTTATTTTTTGCAAAGTTTTGGATTTTTTTAAGGAGTTAAAACCTAAAAAAACTATGTAAAATTGGTATCCCTGGAATCATACTTAGCCATAGAATACAGGTGAGATGCCATTTTGGCTGCAGAGTGAACACCGTAAAAACAAAGCCCATAAGAAAGTCGCTCAAACGCTGTTTTTCTCCAATTCCATCCCACTCTGAAATTTAATTTTACGGTCATGTTGTGTCAGTAGTTCATCCCTTTCATGTTAGTGAAAAACTGATAAATCATTTTCAGAAAAAAAGTGCTATAAGTTGTATTGAGTTTATTCAGTGCAAAATGGACAGAACACAATGACATCTGTATGCTGTCAATTTTTTTTCCATAGTCCCATAGATGTTAAATTGATGAAAATAGAGGATGTCTCTCTTTTATCTTTATAGACTCTCAGTCCATAAATAATAATGTACAAGTGAATTATTACATTGAAATCAGTGGGGGAAATTTATTATCCCATCTACAACAGTTTTCTGGTGTTAGATGGGTGATAATTTGGTACACATTTGGTGTAAGGCCCTTTCTTGTGACACATTTCCCATTTTGCACCTTGCTTGTCACTTTCCACGAATGTGGGCAGAGCATGGCAAAAGAAGGGCAGAGATCAACATATTTGTTATAACTCACGCCAATTTTATGATGTAAATTATACAGGAAATCTACACTAGTTATGATTTATGAAGAGGCCAGAACCTCTTCATAAATCAGGCATACCTTGCACATGTCAGGAACTTTATTAAGACTTGTGTCACAGGGTCACGGCGCACCACAAAGAGTTGATCAGCAGGTGCCCCGGGTGTTGGACACCCCACTGATATCTTACATCTCTTAGACTGTTAGGACCCTGCAGATCAGCTGTTTTTCACAGCACGTAGCTCCAATATTGTTTACATGCCGACGTTGCACTGCTCACTCATCGTATTCTTGATAACCACAGTTGTGGGTACTAATGCTGCAGTATCTGAGATACTGTTGTAACTCCCATATCCGTCACTATCAAGAATTTGTTGTAGGGAAGGGGTAGGGGGACCCAGACAAATGTTTGCACCAAGGCCCACAAGACATAAGTTACGCCACTGGTTACACGCTATGTCCTCCTGGAGTGCCTTGCCCATTGTGTACTAATTGTCTTTCGCCTAAGGCATACAGAACAGGGGATCTTCTCTGCACCACTCTGTGGTGCTTACCCCCGAATGCGCTTTGTTATTCTTGTTTACAGCCTGTTTTGCAGGTTACTCAGCCTGCCTTTGATTATTTGTTATACTTTTGTATGTGTATACTTTTGAAAATTAATAAACATTGATTGACCTAAAATAATAGGCAGAAATAATTACATGATTAATTTGCTTGTTAACCTCTTCAAGACAGAGTCTAAAAGTACCTTCGTGACCAGGCCTCATTTCTCAAAACTGACATGTGTCACTTTATACGGCAATAACTTTAAGATGCTTTAACTTACACAAGTGATTTTGAGACTGTTTTTTCGTGACACATTGTACTTCATGTTATTGGTAAACATTGATTCATATTTTTGTATTTATATATAAAAAAAATAGGAAACTTGATGGAAATTAGGAAAAAAAAATCAATTTTCAAAATGTGAAATGCTCTGTGTGATGATTCCACTGAAATATGGCTATAACTCAAAGCTGTATTTTGTTCTCTGGGTAGCGTATCTCTTTACTCATAAGGTGCGCAGCTATAATCCTAGGTGTATATTGGCAGTAGTGGCAACACTGGAACAATAGGGCTTTGTAAACATCCCAGCAGGGCTCCATTGAATTCATACACAGCCCTGAGTGATCAAAGAAACATGCATTGTGCAGGGAGATCGGACCTGGTTGATAACATTGTATCATTCCCCTTGGTCTCAGCTCAATACAAAGAATCTGGACTTGAGTGCGTTAGTCAATCAGACTTGCTGTCGCCGGTGACCTCATTCTGGGAGGTGGCATAAAGGGTATATAAGATGAGGTAAGAGGCAATGGGAGGAGATTGTGCTGGGACTACAAGAGAACACTATGAAGAGTTTTGTGCTGAGACTACAGGATATTACAGACAGATCACTGTAAAGAGCATGCAGGCTGGATTATTGTATTGATGCCACATGCTGAGAAGCCTCTACTGGTTATTCACACATGACAGAGCATGTGTGAGTGTTGGACTACAGAACCACATCAAGGAGATGTGTGGTAAAGTAATTATTTCACTTTTATTTCATTGCACTGTATCTTGTAACTAGTAACTGTTAATGCTTGTATATATCTACATATCTGTTCTGAACTGCATGTGTTAGATGTTAATACCGACCCATTTAGGGGTTAATAAATATATCAAATTTAGAAAGCTTGTCTTGTATTTATCTTGTGAACCCAACACTCACTGGCGGTGAGTGTGGTTTTATATGAAAGAAGACTCAGGTGTGGGCCAACGCTGGTTTGGCGCACTGAGGATCTTTCACACTCTGCTTTTCAAACAGATAGTCATACCACCCAAATACATTAATAAATATTATCTACCATATCTTTGCTTTATATCGGCATCATCTTTTAATTGTCATTTAATTTATTTTGGACGTTACAAGGCTTACAAGTGTAACAGCGGTTTTTCCAGATTTCCAAACTAATTTTTAGGGTCCAATTCAGTTCTGAAAGGGGATTATGAAGGTCTATATATTAGAAACCCCAATGAATCACCCCATTTTCAAACCCTCAAATAATTCAAAATGGCATTTGGGAAATTTGTTAACCCTTTAAGCATTTCACGGAAATTAAAACAATATGGAGGTGAAATTTAGACATTTCTTTTTTTTTTCAATAATACATTCATTTAGCCCTAAAATTAATACACTCATGAAGGGTTAAAGGAGAAAATGAACCTCACCGTTTGTTATGCAATTTCTCCCGAGCACAGAAATACCCCCATGTGGGTGTAAACTGATGTTTGGGAATACGGCAGTGCACAGAAGGGAATGAGCAGCACTGGACGTTTGAAAAGCTGATTTTGCTGGAATAGTTTTCAGTGCCATATCTCATTTGCAGAGCCCCTAGAGTACCAAAACAATGGAAACCCCCCCCCCCCAAAAAAAAAAGTGACCCCAATTTGGAAACTACACCCCTTTCAGAATTTATCAAGGGGTATAGTGAGCATTTTGACCCAACAGCCTTTTCACAGATTTTAGTAACATTGAGATGTGTAAATGAAAATATACACGTGTATTGCAGTCTATAGAGGAAGTTAGCCCATGCAGATGCATAGGCTGAAGTCCTCACTTTTTGGCAGGCTCAACCAGATACTGGGGTCACTGGCCAGACCCCAGGCTGCAGAAGATACATATAGGCACCCCCCGATCTCACCACGGGGGGGGGTGCCGAGGGGGAAATTTAGCATGGCGGAACCCCTTGGATGCTCAGCTCCGATTGGGGGTTAAGAAGCAGGGTGTTAGCTGTCAGTTTCAGGCGGGTTGGCAGCTAATATCAGAGAAAGTTCGTTACTGCAACAAACTTTCCTCTGCACAAAGCCCATGTACAGCGGGCCGTCGTGAAGAGGTTAAAGGGGTTGGCCACTGTCAGACCAATATTGAGAAACAAATGTTAATATTTGTATAATATAAATTTATACAATTTTCCATTATACCTTCTGTATCCATTCCTTACAGTTTTCTAGATCTCTCCTTACTGTCATTCATTCTGCTTACTTTTGTGTAAAAATCAGTCCATGGTCATGTGATATACAGTCCATTGTCATGTGATGGACACACAGGTGCACAGCTTGTTATAGTCACAGCACAGTAATCAGGCTGGTAACGAGCTGTGCACCTGTGTGTTCATCACATGATCATGCACTGTATATCACATGACCATGGACTGATTTCTATTCGCTGGGAGTAAGCAGAATGAATGACCGCAAGCAGAGATCTAGAAAACTGAGGAACTGGAAAATTGTATAACTTTTTATTACACAAACAATAACTTTGATCTCTCAATATTGGTCTGAAAGAGGCCAACCCCTTCAGGCTAAGGCTCCACGTAGCAAGCCGCAGCCAAAAAGTGCTGCAAAAAAGACGGTGTTGGAGACGCATGGAGTTTTTCTTATAGGTATAATAAGGACAGAAAGTCCGCGGAGGAAAACTCCGCTGCCTTTCTCCCCTTTTATTACTTAAAAAAAAAATGGTGTTTTTTTTTTTTTTTAAATTTTTTGTTTTTTTTAATAATAATTTTTTTTTTTTTTTTTTTTCCCTCTCCCCTTTTGGTATTTTTTTTTTTTTTTGTGGTTGGGGGTGGGCCCCCCCCCCTCTTCTTTTTTGGTGTTGTTATCCCCCCCCCCGCCGCCGTGTCGGCTTTTTTTCGTTGGGGGGGGGCCTTTGTTGTTTGCTATTATAATTTTTTTTTTTTTTTGTTTTTTTTTTTTTTTTTTTTTTTTTTTTTTTTTTTTTTTTTTTTTTTTTTTTTTTTTTTTTTTTTTTTTTTTTTTTTATTTTATTTTTTTATTTTTTGTGTTGGGGGGGGGGGGGGTTGGCTAGCCGGAGAAGCAACAGGACGTACATTTTCCAGCTCCTATTAGTCACATTTGCGATCCACCACATATCACCCTAATCCTGCACATTCTGG
The DNA here is from genome assembly GCA_947044405.1 of Leptodactylus fallax. Taxonomy (NCBI): domain Eukaryota; kingdom Metazoa; phylum Chordata; class Amphibia; order Anura; family Leptodactylidae; genus Leptodactylus; species Leptodactylus fallax. The sequence continues at coordinate 2,539,852 of CAMRHE010000078.1, forward strand.
ATCCTTTACTCACCCAAGGGCTTTCCCCTAAGCCCTAGTAAGCTGATCTTGGGTGTTAAAGCTGCTTTTCTGGCCTTTCTGCAGTGGCTCAGAGTCGGGGCCTACCTGCGCCTTCCTCCAGACCCGCCATTTTCTCCGCACCCCGGCCGTCAGGACGAGCATCTCCTGCACCGCGGACCTCCGCATCCTCCTCTGCCTCCGCTGACGTTGCTTTCTGCGGGACCAGGGAGTGACAGAGGCGGCAGCCCTGCGCGGTGCTGGTTGCCGCGCGGGGCGACAAAGCGGCGGCTGTTGAGGGCAGCGGTTACTGCACTAAGGCCTACAGCGGGGGACAGCACAGCGCTCCCAACCAGAAGAGGGGGCCTATATCCCTGAGCAACGCTGCACATCCCAGATCCTGGACGCAGACCTCGGACACAAGGTACACTGCAGGCAGCGCGGGCAGGGGGAGTGCTGGGATCCCTTACATACATCAGGGAGACTCAAAACGAGGCCCAATTAGCGGCAAAGCAGTGCCTGCACTGTGACCCTATCCTGGGTATCTCCACTCATACAAAATATAGGCCTTACCTGACCTATCGCTTTGGCCCCAGGGCAGCCAGAGCCGGGCCCTGTACAGACGTAGTCTATCCCTCCAACCTACGAATAATCAGGCCCTGAGCGGACCCTCACCTGTACTCCTGCCCTACTAGTCTTGTGCAGGCCTGCATCTCCACCTCAGCTCAGCAACCCCTAATTGGCCTCCACACATACAGCTCTAGCTGAAACTCCACTGAGCTGCAGCTCAATTTTTCCCCACAGAATTCTCGTAGGTACCTCTCCCCTTGGGTGATGGCGACTTAGTTCTGGGGATCCAGTGCACCCTAAGCGACTCTTAGCGACAAACAGCCTGTCTGAAAATATCTGCCCTTTAAACGCTGAATTGCGGGAGACGAATATCTGGCAACATGGTGAAGGGTAGGAAATCCGTCAAGAAACCTGATAATAACCTGACTAACTACTTTGAGTGGGACCGTGGCGTGGAGGGAGAACCGGGACCTACACTTGACGACCATACAGAGCGCACACTCTCAACGCCTACGACTGCCATAATCACAGCGACATTTGTAGAGGGGGAAGGCCTTAACCACACCAAAGCTCTAATGGATCCTCTTCTACCTCCAACCCCTGACGATATCCGATCAGCAGCACCACAAATCCATTATACATCCACTCAATCCAGCAAGGAGCAGACCTCCCCCTTACGACACTCACCATCTCCGAGTACCAGTCCGCTCAAACAAAAACCTCGTCTGGAACTCCCTGGAGACCTAACCTACTCCGAAGACCAACCCTCCTCCGAGACCTTTCCATCCACTCAAATGACTGGCCTAGACGGCTTCCCGACCACTAGTGGTCCCGCCTCTGAACATACTCTGAGAGATATGCTTCTGGCCCTCCGAAGTTCCCTTCAGGCGGATTTTTCACAATTGCTTCAGCCTCTTCAGTCCTCAGTCAATGCACTAGATGGACGAGTAACACATATTGAAACCAAAATGGGCGATTTCGCTGCATCGCACAACAAAATCATCGATGCACACAATGACCTTGAAGACGAGGTTGAGAATCTCAAAGCCAAAGTGGCTGACATGGAGGACCGGTCCCGCAGGAACAACATCAAATTCAGAGGTATTTCAGAACAAGTCCAAACAGCTGATCTGCTTCCATACCTACAGGATTATGTCCGATTTCTACTACCTGACTCTACTAATACGGATATCATCATTGACAGAGCACATAGGCTTCCTCGCCCCAGACATCTGGGAGACGAGATCCCGAGAGACGTCTTGGCGAGATTCCACTTCTTCCATATAAAAGAAAGATTACTAGAAGCTGCTCGTAAGCAGAAATCTTGGCCTCCCAAATTCAAAGAGGTGCAGTTATACACGGACCTCTCAGCTATGACCCTTCGCCTCCGCAGAGACTTACTCCCGGTCACAACAACGCTTCGCAAAAACAAGATCCAATATAGATGGGGGTTTCCTGTGAAATTGATTGTCGCTAAAGACGGGACCACCTTCACCATCCATAACTTGAATCAAGGCAAAGCGTTATTATCGACTTGGAGAATGCCAATCTCTCTTCCTCAAGAGGCGGCAGGTCCCTCTCCTCCCTCAGCTACAGGGCGTAGATCTCCCACAAACCGCAAATGATATTCTAGGATGGCTATCCCTATCCACTCAGGTGCACAACCCCCTTTGCTCTAGTGGCTTAACCGGCAAGCCTATAACCAATACCCCCACATATACAGTAAAGCTGTATTCGTCTTTGAACTGTTTGTTCATCTGTTTTGTCTATTGATCTTCTTACTTGCAAAACTGCCTACTCGTCTTCTGCAGATTCAACATCCCCACGACGTCCATACTCTTAAGTGACACTATGGTGATCAAGTTGGCCTCTCTCAACGTCCGTGGCCTAAACAGTCCACAGAAGCGAACGTATATTTGGAAGGAGGCTCTCTCACTCTCCGCGGATGTTTTCTGCGCACAAGAAACCCACCTTCTACAGAAAGACGCCTTCAGGGTAAAACACCCATCCTTCCCTATAATCTGCCACGCACACCACCGATCTAAAAAACGGGGAGTCCTTGTCGCTTTTAGAGACTCAGTGGCATTTTCCTTAACGGCACAAAAAGCGGACCCCCAAGGCAGATTCCTCATAATTGTTTGCCTCCTCAATAACATCCCCTATACAATAGTCAACATATACGCTCCACAGCGAAAGACCCTGGCATTTTTACACAAAGTCCGAAGACACATTCAAGAAATCCAACAGGGTGCGTTAATAATTTGTGGAGACTTCAATAACATAGTGGATCCCTCTCTGGATTCTACCAACGCCAACAGAGACAACACTTCCTGCCTGCTCCAATTTCCGAACACTGAAAATCTTTATGATATCTGGCGCGCACATCATGCGGGCGAAAGGGACTATACCTATTTCTCAGCAGTACACGGTTCTTACTCTCGCATTGATATGTTCATGGTAGACCTTCATACCCTGATGAGCTCCAAAACATCCACGATTGAATCTATCACATGGTCAGACCACGCAGCCATCACTCTCACCATAGAAGAAAAGATTCCACCTTCTGCTGCTAGACTCTGGAGAAACAATACATACCTAATGAGTCACCTTACTTATCGCCCGATAATAGAAAAAGACCTCCAGGATTTTTTCCAGACCAACTCCATATCTACAGAGGATCCCTACACTCTCTGGAACGCTCACAAAGCGTACATTCGTGGCACACTTATAAAAATCGCACATAGAAACAAGAAAGAACGCCAGAAAGCGATTACGGTAGCAATGTCAACACTTCGCACTTTAGAAGCCGCGAACAAAACCAATCCGAACCCGAATACTTCTGAACAGCTCACCCAGGCTAGACAGCAACTGCGTCTCCTTCTTTTACAAGATTACGAAAAGGCGTTAAAACGATCTAAAGCGCGATTTTACTCCCAAAGCAACAAAGCCGGCAGACTACTGGCTAGACAACTTCGGGCAAGGGTAGTTAAATCGCGGATTCCATACATCAAGCACCCTGTCACTAAAGTACATTTAACAGACCCAAGAGACATCGCCAACTCTTTTAAGGACTACTACGCACAGTTGTATAATCTACAGGAACACACCCCTCTTCCACCTGACCATTCCACCTTGGTATCCGGCTTCTTAAACAACTTAAAGTTATCAGGCCTGACAGATGAACATCTCTTGGCCCTAAACACCCCTATTACTCTTCCAGAAGTCCTACAAACCATAAAGTCCTTACCTAAGGGTAAGTCACCAGGTCCAGATGGTTTCTCCAACGAATATTTAATCTATTTCCAGCAAATTCTTGCTCCATCTCTCCTGAATTTCTTCAACCATGCCATGTCGGGTGCACCGCTTCCGCGCGAATCGTTGACGGCATTAATTGTCACCCTTCCTAAACCCGGTAAATCAGCAGATGTCCCACAAAATTTCAGGCCAATCTCGCTGCTAAATTCGGACCTCAAGCTTTATGCGAAGATCCTAGCAGCACGGCTAGCTCCCATTCTTCCAGACTTAATTGGCACAGACCAAGTGGGCTTCGTTAAAGGCCGCCAAGCCTCAGACAACACCAGACGTGTCCTACATTTGGTAGATCACCTGGAACGCAACAAGACCCCATCCCTAATGGTCGCCTTAGATGCTGAGAAGGCGTTTGACCGGATCAACTGGGCATTCGCTTTCTCCGTCCTACAGAAACTGCGATTCTCTGGCCCTATCCTCACTGCTATCTCAAACCTATACTCATCCCCATCGGCCAGAGTGTTTACTAACAGCACACTGTCGGACAGCTTTGATATCAAGAATGGAACGAGGCAGGGGTGCCCTCTCTCTCCATTGATCTTTATTCTCACCATTGAACCATTAGCACAAGCCCTGAGACAAAACGACAGAGTCCAGGGAGTGCACATAGAGGGTTCCTCTCATCTCATCTCCCTCTACGCTGATGATATCATATTGTCCTTAACCTACCCAGAAACATCTCTACCAGCTGCTGTCGAAACTCTCAGAGATTATGGGGCTCTCTCTTTTTATAAACTCAACGAAGCCAAAACACAAATTCTCCCCCTGAACGTTCCCATGCCTCTTTTGGAACATCTCAAAGAGAGGTTTCCCTACGACTGGAAATCGACAGATCTGGACTACTTGGGAATAAGGATCACTCCCTACATCGCACAGGTGGCCAAAGCAAACTATATGCCTCGGCTGACGGATCTGGAGAGAGAGTGTCGATCCTATTCAGGACTCACCCTGTCATGGCTAGGTAGGGTATCTGCCTTTCAAATGATGCTGCTCCCAAAACTGTTATACTTATTTAGAACTATACCTGTAGCACCCCCCCTTACGTTCCTCCAGAAAATTAACGCTATGCTCAACAAACTTATCTGGAACTCCAAAAAGCCGAGACTCCCATCTTCTATCCTGCACAGAAAACGGGGAGTGGGAGGCTTGGGAATACCAAACATATATGATTACTACATGGCCTCACATCTTTCTACTCTAAAGGACTGGTGGCATAACAACGCCCATAAATCCTGGATCACCATTGAGTCTCGTATGATACCACATCACAGTCTCAAATCTTGGCTCTTATACTCCCTCTGGACGGATGTGGTACCCTCTCTCACGTCTCCAATTCTACAACATCTCATAGACAGCTGGCGACATATCCATCACTCTACAGGCAAGACGCAGATACTACACATCAAGCAGGCCCCAATTGAATTCTTAGAACTAACAATCCTGGATCTCAACTTATCCATCTGGAAATCATCAGGTATCACCTCTATTTCAATGATGTGGAGTGAGGACTCATTGATACCATTCCCATCGCTACAATCCACCTTCTCCCTACCCTCCACTTGCCTCTTTACATATCTGAGAATCAAGCACTTTCTCACCTCCAACTGCAATAAACAAGTAATATACAATAAATCTCTGTTGGACCTCCTCAAAATTCCAAATCCGGCTACAAAAATTCTCAGCTCCATCTACAATACTATAGGATCTAAAGATCATCTGGTCAAATCTACCCCACTACTTAGTTGGGAAATGCATCTTCAGCAGAAATACTCGGTTATACAATGGCAGAAAGCCATGACCTTCACGAAAAAGACCTTCCGGTGCACGACCCACTATGAAACAACTGTCAAAATTCTCCTCCACTGGTACTATACTCCAGAGCGACTTCACCGAATTTATCCGCAGACCTCAAACTCCTGCTGGAGGGGATGTGGCGAGAAAGGAACACTACTGCATTTACTGTGGACGTGCCCCCGAGTGGTGCTGTACTGGCAAGACGTCTTCCGATGGATTTCTTCACTAGTGGGATTCTTCATACCTCCCTCACCAGCTTTAGCACTACTATTTCTGCAAATTGACTCTTTCCCAGCAACACATAGAGTGTTGATTGGCCACGCCTTGTTATCAGCGTCATTGGCTCTGCTACGCAACTGGAAGTCAGCCACTATTCCGACTAGAGGAGAGCTAGTGAACATGGTGGAGCAGACCTACCAATATGAGAAGATTCTCTCTCATGGAGTTCTTGGGGATAACCACTTCCAAAAGAACTGGTTTCCATGGACACTGAAGGCTCATACACATCTGCCGTAACCCGGCTGTGCCGCACTTGGAAGATCAAAACTTAATAATTATTGTCACCTTTTGTTGCTTTATACTTGTACGCACTTGTTTCTTTAACTCTAGAGACTCTCGAACTCTTAGATAACTATATGTTTATTTGACTTCTAGCTACTTCTAGCGCTTACATGATAATACTTTTTTTTTTTTTTTTTTTTGAATGTTGTTGTTTGACCTGTTAAAAAATCTCAATAAAACTGATTGAAAGTAAAATGTTGATTTCAAGATAAATCTAATTTTCAGCTGTGTAAAAATATGTTTTTTATGAAAAGGGGATAAAAAGGGGTTTTTTGCCACTATTTTTGTTTTTTAAAAAATTTTTGGGGGGACACCCTCTTTGGGTGTGCCCCCCCCCCCCCATTTTCGGGGGGGGGGGGGGGGGGGGGGGGGGGGGGTGGTGCCCCCCCCGGAGGGGGGGGGGGGGGGGTGAATAAAAAAACCCCCCCCCCCCCCTGGAAAAAACCCCCCCCCCCGCGGCGCCGGGCGCCGGGGGTTGTGCGCGTTTGTGTTTTTTTTTTTTTTGGGTGTTTGGGGGGTGTGTTGCGTTGGGGGGGGGGGGGGGGGGGGGGGGGGGGGGGGGGGGGTGGTTTTTTGTTTTTTGTGGGGGGGGGGGGGGGGGGGGGGGGGGTGGGGGGGGGGGAGAGGGGGGGGGGGGGAGGAAGAAAAAAAAAAAAAAAATTTTTTTTTATTATAAAAAAAAAAAAAAAAAAAAAAAAAAAAAAAAAAAATAAAAAAAGAACTTTTTTAATATGTAAAGACATCCTACAAGTGCTGTTTAAGTTTATAAATTATCCTCACCTGGATCTGTTCTCCATTTTTGATACAAAGTACCCATTTTCTCTGCATCTCTTCAAATAGGGTGACTTCTACTACAGTATGCGGACAAATACGATCACAGAAATACCAAAGTTATATATTTTTTGTTATGTTCTAATTCACCTTACAAAATTTTAAAACTTTAAAAAACACAAACATTTCTTTGAGTTGCCATATTCTGATACCAGTGACTTTTCCGTATTTTCATGTACAGAGTTGTGTAAGGTCTAAAAGGACACTACTATGTATAACAACTGTATCACAGAAGGAAGCAGATGGCTTCCTGATCTATTATTCTCTTACTTGTAGGCCACAAGGCTGCATGCTGGAGTGGACAGGTGTGATGATGATGTCACATTGTGCTTCCTACGCTGAGATGCAGAAATCTTGTGCCACAGTGCTTTAAGAGGAAAGAAGAAGAGACGCAGTGGTGGCGGCTCCAGCTGTGTGCATCAGCAGACGAGTGAGTATATTTTTTTTTTTTTTCATTTTTTTAACACTTGGGAGGACATTATTTATAACTTAGTGGAAATGGGAGTTGTAGGGTGAATATGCGGTGACCAGATGGAAGGTAATGCTGCAGTTGGGATTGCGGGGTGCAAACAGCGCAGACTTGTCACGGTCTCTGGGCACGAGGGCGCAGCGCTGGTGCTGTCCCACGTTACCACCACTGGTACCGGTGATGAGGGGGCTGCACAAATGTTGGTGGTGATTGTTCCCCCGGGGCGCTTCCCCTATACTGTGCCGACTGGTGGTGTTTGGGGCGCCCTGATGTTGTCGGTGCAGAGTCAGACACAGAAACGGTTGTAAAGTTGAACTTTTACTTCCATGGGTGTGGAGGCACAAATGCTTAAACAGTTTCTTCAATACAAAACAACGGGGTACGCCTGGTGACACAGCAAAGTCCTGGGGTGCAGGGTAGACTTGATGAAAGGTGTTCCTAGCCCCTTATACTTCAGTGTTACAGCCCTAAGGTTTGTCTGGGCTCCTATTTGGCTCATAGGAGGATGCCCACCATGATACTAGTACATAATATTCCCCACTCACGTTATGTGGTCCTGATAGCTCAGAGTTTCGGGGTGCAATAGTCAGGGTGGCAGGATATTCCACAGGTCTGGCCTTGGCCCCTGGATCCTGTGATACTGGCTATGGAGCACGTGTTCCAGAATGTTCTCTCCACAGTCTCATGCTGACAAGATGATGATGCTTGACTTCCTTCAGGGCGATGGCTAGGCAGACAGGGGACAGGATCTTCTGAATAGCTGGAGTATGTCAGCTCTCCAACCTTCCTGGGCCTGTCTAGGACTTGAGATTCCTGCACTAAACTCACTGCTTTCTTCACAGGACATCACACTTATCTCCTCACCTCCTCCTCCTAACACTCCACACTTCTAACTCCTCACACGCAGGACCTTCCTGCAGGGGTGTTACCATGGGATCCCAGTGATCAGCTGACTCCTCCCCTTTTCCCAGGCGATGTCCTCCCATTGGACATTTGGTTACTATTCAATCCTATGGGAAGTGTAATGCATGTGTGAGGCTCACTAGGTGGCGCTGTGTTGTGTGAGACTCAGGACCCCCTGCTATGTCACACAGGCTATGAAGCAACAGGAAATAATACAATGACTACAGAGATCACCCTCAGCCCAGCCATAGCTAGCTCTGGGATGCCACATACTCCCCCTCTTTCACTGAGCCGACCTCGGCGACGGGCTGGGGTGAAGGTGAGAAATGTAACATAACGTTAATAAATACGAATAAAGTGCAAATGTCACTAACAGTTTAGAAAAATATAATACTTAGAAACTTGAGGTAAGACCTCCCGGCATAGTCCTGGAATGTCCATGAGAAGTCTGAAGGGTAACTGAGAGATAATTAAACGTAGACTTATGGAACCTTTTGGCGGTACCATCAGACAGTCCATATAGAAACAACAGTAGTGCAAATGGGTCCAGAGGCTCTCTGGCACAAATTTCGTGAGTGTCCATTATCATGAGAGTCTCTCTGAGAAACAATAAACATTCCTTTCTGTAAGGAAGAGTAGGCACTCTAGCACCAATGTCCATACCGCAATGGGGTAACAGAACTTCCTTGGCTCGGTGAGCCAGGCACTATGGCTTGGATTGTTGCATATAAATGTAAATACTATATTACATGGCAAGATATTATATATATACTGTATATACACACAGGAAAAACATTAATGTAATCAGAGCAGGAATAACATATATACAGAAGCAGAGACAGTTAACCTCTTTTACCCAAGGACAGCCATGGCATCACTATAGCGTGTTGGAGGTATGCCTTTTGTGGTACGCTCAGAACGCCTAAGTGGAACGAGATTTGAATCAGGAACAGAGTCACTGAAATCAATTAAATCATCTGTCGAAGGGTTCTCTTGCACTAGAGCAATTGGTGGATAGCAGCTAAATGGTAGTAGTTTAGGCGCCCACATAAGCTCAGTTAACGTTGGGGGTCTCTCTTTCGCTTCAGAAGGTGACAAGATCTCTGTACTCGTTGTCTCAGATGGGGGCACCTCTGTGGGTAGTCCTTCTTTAAGGCACAGCTTCAGACGGTTTCGGTGTACTACTTGGGGCTGTCTCCCAGGTTTAGAGATCTCATACACGTCGGATTCAGGATATGGTATGGAGATGACACTGTATGGTTCTTTCTCCCAGAATGGATCCAATTTACCATTCCGATGGTTATTCCTTAACCATACACGGTCGCCAACTTTCAGGGGCGCTGCATGGGCGTGATGGTTGTAATCCTCCTGTTGTCTCCTACGAACCTCATCCATGCGCGTTTCAACTATCTCTTTAGCTTCCTCCATACGTCGGCGGTGTTCAACAACCCAGTCTGTTATGGGTAGTGGATTGATGATGTCAGGGACCTTCACACCAAGGGTTAAGTCTGAAGGAAGTTGACCTTGTCTTCCAAACATTAGATAAAATGGTGCGTATCCCGTAGATGTTTGGGGTGTGTTGTTGTAAATATAGGCCAAGTCCTTGATACGCTCAGGCCACTCAACACCAGGTGTAACTGCGGCTGTTCTTAGCATGCCGATGATCACTTGATTTGCCTTCTCGCACATACCATTCCCTTGAGGGTGATACGCTGTGGTTCGCAACTTCTTGCAGTCTTGGAACTGACACAGCTCACGGAACAATTGGGATTCAAACGCCGATCCACGGTCGGTGAGGATATGCTCAGGACAACCGTAATGGCGGACAAACTCTGCGTAGAAGGTCTCAGCCGTAGTTCTTGCTGTAAGATCTCTGACAGGCACGATGACAAGGAACTTGGAGTAATGATCCACCATTGTCAGAGCGTAGCTGTAGCCGGAACGTGTGGGACCCAACTTCACATGGTCCAGAGCAACAATTTCACATGGCTTTTGAGTCTTAATTGGATGTAGAGGGGCCTTCTGATCTCTTCGACCTTCCTTGGTGATACTACAGGCGGGACACTCTCGGCACCAACTCTCAATGTCACTCCTCATCCCAACCCAATAGAAGCGACGACGGATGGTAGCTTCGGTCTTTTGTACCCCGAAGTGACCGGATCTGTCATGATACGCCTCAAGTATCATCTGTGCATCTCTTCTTGGTACGAGGATCTGATGAAGCCTTTCACCTGTGACAGGATCAAGAGTGTTTCTAAGTAGAAGGCCTCGTTGGACAAACAGGCGCTTCCTCTGTCGCCAAAGGCGTTTTAATTCCACGTCATGAAGACCTCTCTTTACACGGGTTGGTATTCTTCCTGTAAGCAGGAAATCTGACAATTCTCCTAAAACTCTGCTCTCTTCTTGGAACGTTTTCCACAGAGATGGCTCCTGGAGGGATTCGGCAGCTGTTTTCGCCAGAGATTCTCCTTCTACAGGGACACCAATAGCAACCTGTTGGGCAAACTTGTTGTAGAATGGTGGCATCTCCACCTCTTCCCAGATGTCTTCTCGGGGTGGTTCTTCTCCCACAGGCAACCTTGAGAGTGCATCAGCGTTAGCGTTGGACTTGCCACTGCGATACTTGACAGAGAACTTGTAATTCGCGAGTCTTGAGGCCCACCGTTGTTCAAGGGCTCCCAGTCGAGCAGTGTCCAGATGCACCAACGGATTGTTATCTGTGTACACGGTAAAGGGTGTGGCAGCCAGGTAGTCTTTAAACTTCTCTGTCACGGCCCAGACAAGCGCCAGAAGTTCGAGTTTGAAAGAACTATAGTTCTGGTCGTTCTTCTCCGCGCCTCTCAGACTCCTGCTGGCGTAGGCGATGACTCGCTCTTTGTTGTCCTGAACCTGGGACAACACTGCACCCAAACCTTGGTGACTTGCATCTGTGTACAAGCGGAATGGCTGACTGTAGTCGGGATAGGCTAGAATTGGTGGTTGCGTCAGAAGTGCTTTAAGCGCTTGAAAGGCTTCCTCTTGACGCGCTGTCCAGTCTACCGGAAGCTTTCGGTTGTAGTTTTCTCTGGGACAACCGCGCAACAACTCGTTCAGAGGCTCGGCTACTTGGGCGAAGTGTGGTATGAAACGCCGGTAGTAACCTGCGAATCCAAGGAAGCTTCGGACTTCTTTGACGGTAGTTGGTCTTCGCCAGTTCTGGACTGCAGTGATCTTTTCAGGATCAGGTTGGACGCCTTGTGCGCTCACGACATGCCCAAGGTAGTGAACTTGGGGTTTCAACAGGTAGCACTTGGAGGGCTTCAACTTTAGGCCGTGCTGTATAAGTACCTTGAATACCTCGGACAGGTGACGAAGGTGTTCTTGGTATGTCCGGGAGAATACAATAACATCGTCCAGGTAAAGTAGCACACTCTGGAAATTCTCATGGCCGAGGCACCTCTCCATAAGCCTTTGGAATGTGGCTGGGGCATTACATAGCCCAAATGGCATACTATTGAATTCAAAGAGTCCCATCGGGGTCGTAAACGCAGTCTTTTCACGATCTTCAGGCGCCATAGGGACTTGCCAGTATCCACTGGTTAAGTCCAGGGTCGAGAAACAGGTAGCTGATCCCAAAGCTGTTAGAGATTCCTCAATCCGCGGCAATGGGTATGCGTCTTTGTGCGTGACGTTGTTGAGTTTACGATAGTCCACACAAAATCGTAGGGTTCCGTCTTTCTTCTTGACAAGGACTAGCGGGGCTGCCCAGGGGCTGTTACTGTCCCGGATGACATCAGCATCTCGCATCTCTTGGATCAACTTTTTCACCGGTTGGTACATCGCTGGTGGTATTGGACGGTGACGCTCCTTGATTGGATGGTGGTTGCCAGTCAGAATGCGATGTTGTATGGTTGTGGTCTTACCAAAGTCCAATGGGTGTTTGCTGAATGCCTGTTGGTAACGCTTGGCCACATTGCAAACCCCATTGATGTGCTCTATAGGGGTATTGGCGTCTCCCACGTTCAATTCATCCCACCAGGACTTCGTGGCTCCATTCTGAATGTTCTCAGCAGCTTGGGTGGAACGCTGTGTGGCGGTAGAATCACCAGAGAGAATGTCTTCTGGTGCTAACCGGTGTAGCAGGGCCACAGAGTGGAACTTGTGGAGGTTCACTGGAGCATCGCCCAAGTTGACTAAGCGGACAGGAACACGTCCATTGGAAACTGTAACAAGGCTGCGGGCAGCCATGACAAGTGGTTGGCCATCTACCTGTATGGGTTGTAGCAAGGCCTCGTAGTCCTGATTTTCTATGCCCGGACGGGCACGGCACCACACCATAGTTTCTGTTCCAGGCTGTAGGGTTACTGGACGGGTATCTTGGATCCGGACTCGACCAATTTCACCTTGTTTGTTGGCGAACTTGTGCTGGGCATTGAGTACACGAATGGCCCGCTGAATGGTCTGCTGGTCACTGGGAGAAGCTGTAAGGAGAGAGGCATGCAAGGCATCCAACACTTCTGCAAAGCAATGGCGTAAAACATTCATGCCTAATATTCCAACTGCAAACCTATCATCCTCTACATCAGTGACAATTACACCCTGTCTAGGCAGTTTCAAGTCCCCAATCTGGATAGTGGGTTCCCAATAACCCTGCTGTGGTATGGGCTGTCCATTGCTGGCACACAGATTTATCCATGTGTCAGGTGTTCTATTCAACACACCTAAGTCCCAATGTTCAAGGAACACCTGCTTGCGCAGGGTTGTTACCTGAGATCCAGTGTCCACCAACGCTGTCAGAGGGACGCCGTTCACCCGGATTGTGATGTGTGGGCAGGCTGAGACGAAGCGTGACAATGGCACTGAAGATTCACCTGGGCCCTTCTTCTTTCCTCCCGAGGGGCGGCCCGCTGCCTCGGGGGTGGCCCGTTTAACTGAAAACACTGAGGCCTGGTGTGTCCATATCTATGGCAATAGGTACAGTATGGCCTCTCACTCTGTGGAGATTTCACTGAAGACGGACGTCTGGGTGGCGACTCAGGTGAGATGTTGAGACTTCGCAAAGGATCTCTGGACGATGAAGACGGCTGGGTCAGACGATCTAGACGGACGGTGATCTGTTCCATGGCACGGGTCAGATGATCCACTCGGGCCAGAAGGTCATCTCTGGAGTCTGCTGGTGTAGTCTGCGCAGTTTGGGCAGCAGGTGAGGTACCCAGAGGTAGTGGCAGGGCAACTGGAGCAATGCTTGTTGAGGGTCCAGGTGAGGGAGCACAGATGACTGGGCTCGGCTGGGGCTGCTCCTGTCCCAAGACCTGGATGGCAAGGGCCTTGAAGTCAGCAAACGTGATGCTGGGATGTTGTGCAGCAAGCATTCGCAACTGACTCTGGAGCAATGTGGTACCCGCCCCTTCTATGAAGCGGTCAAGCAAGATTTTATCAGAGTCCACATTTTCACGTGGATCCACTTGCACCACAGCTCTGAATGCCTCTTGGAGGGATAAAGCATAGTCCCGCAGGGTCTCACCAGGTAGTTGTCGTCTGGAAAAGAAGCGCATCTTTACCTCGGAGACAGATCGCACGTCAAAGTTCACCTGGAGTTTGTCCAGAATTTGCCCAGGGGTTTTTTTGTCAGAGACAGGCCAGGATTTGACCTCCCTAGCTGCAGCACCCTCAAGCTGGCCCAGCAGGATCTGTATCTGCTGTTCTGTATTCAGAGGATAGAACTGGAAGAGAGACAGCATCTTCTCACGAAAGTCCCTGAGGGTATGCGCCTCCCCTTTGTAGCGCGGCAGCCATGGTGCGCCAGGGTAAAATGGCATGGAGAATGGTAGGCTGCTCGCCATGGGCACTGCTGGATCACTAGAAACAGATGGCACAATGTCACTTTGCTCAGTCATGTTGTTTGCAGGTATGACTGAAATTAGGTCGCCGTCTCTTTAAGAAACTCAACTGCTTGCTGGCAGGGAATGGAGACTACAACTTGGAATGCTGTCCCTTTAAGAATGCTGTAGCTATTAACAGAGTCACTGTGATGCAGGCTGACGGTGTGCTCCCCCTCTTTAATGGTGGCACTCCCCACGGACACTGTACACGGAAAACACTCGCTGGGGCCATGGGAGGACTGAAGACAAGGACAGGGAGGCACAGTACTCACTGACAGCAACTGCAGCGTGGACCAGAGATCAGCGGTGCACAGCAGGGACGGTGATGCGGCCTCGGAGAGTCAGAAATGGCGCTGGCACGTTCGCCTTTCACTTTCTTGTATGGCTGCGCTGGAGCATTGCGCTCAGCATTCTGGGCTCTCCTAAGATGGCGGCAGATGGGTCTCCTGGCCTCATGGGCAGTGCTAAAAATCTCCCGCACTTTTGCAAGGTACAGTTAACCCTTTGTGGGCGTTCTTACACAGCGATGTGGCGCAGCAAACAAGTCCTGGGCGTTTTAACTCTTCCAGGGCTGTAACACACTGAGAGGACAGTCTTTAGGGCTTACTTCAGGGGTATAGGGCTCCCCCTCTTTGTGGCAAGCACTCTCAGGGAATAAACTTGATCTTAGCAAAGTCCACAATAAAGACCGATGCTCTGGAGACAATTTGGCGCACTTTTCGTGGTGACTTTCTCAAAATGGCACACACCCGTATCCTGTTCGTGACGCCAGTTTTTCTTGCGGTGACCAGATGGAAGGTAATGCTGCAGTTGGGATTGCGGGGGTGCAAACAGCGCAGACTTGTCACGGTCTCTGGGCACGAGGGCGCAGCGCTGGTGCTGTCCCACGTTACCACCACTGGTACCGGTGATGAGGGGGCTGCACAAATGTTGGTGGTGATTGTTCCCCCGGGGCGCTTCCCCTATACTGTGCCGACTGGTGGTGTTTGGGGCGCCCTGATGTTGTCGGTGCAGAGTCAGACACAGAAACGGTTGTAAAGTTGAACTTTTACTTCCATGGGTGTGGAGGCACAAATGCTTAAACAGTTTCTTCAATACAAAACAACGGGGTACGCCTGGTGACACAGCAAAGTCCTGGGGTGCAGGGTAGACTTGATGAAAGGTGTTCCTAGCCCCTTATACTTCAGTGTTACAGCCCTAAGGTTTGTCTGGGCTCCTATTTGGCTCATAGGAGGATGCCCACCATGATACTAGTACATAATATTCCCCACTCACGTTATGTGGTCCTGATAGCTCAGAGTTTCGGGGTGCAATAGTCAGGGTGGCAGGATATTCCACAGGTCTGGCCTTGGCCCCTGGATCCTGTGATACTGGCTATGGAGCACGTGTTCCAGAATGTTCTCTCCACAGTCTCATGCTGACAAGATGATGATGCTTGACTTCCTTCAGGGCGATGGCTAGGCAGACAGGGGACAGGATCTTCTGAATAGCTGGAGTATGTCAGCTCTCCAACCTTCCTGGGCCTGTCTAGGACTTGAGATTCCTGCACTAAACTCACTGCTTTCTTCACAGGACATCACACTTATCTCCTCACCTCCTCCTCCTAACACTCCACACTTCTAACTCCTCACACGCAGGACCTTCCTGCAGGGGTGTTACCATGGGATCCCAGTGATCAGCTGACTCCTCCCCTTTTCCCAGGCGATGTCCTCCCATTGGACATTTGGTTACTATTCAATCCTATGGGAAGTGTAATGCATGTGTGAGGCTCACTAGGTGGCGCTGTGTTGTGTGAGACTCAGGACCCCCTGCTATGTCACACAGGCTATGAAGCAACAGGAAATAATACAATGACTACAGAGATCACCCTCAGTCCAGCCATAGCTAGCTCTGGGATGCCACAAATATATGGAGAAATAAAAGTATAAAGGAGTATAATTAATATAAGGGTCATTGGTTCAGTCTTAAAAGGATTTCTTAGGGGGCATTATTAAAAGGGTTGTCTAGGATTTTTTATATGGGTTTACTGTAGGATAGGCCATAGTTATCTTGGTGGGGGGCTGACAGTTGGCCCACGCACGGATCAGCCATTTGGGGGTGCTTCCGGTCTCTGTACTATCACAAAACCAGATGTCATTGGGACCTGTGATGCAGTAGTGCTGCCTGGTGATTATACAGTGTACAGAGCTATCTGCTTCTGGCTCCATGCTCTGTATAGTACAGGAAGCACCTCCAAATGAATGATCCGTGTTGGGATCCACTGTTGTCCCCCCACCGGTCAGACATTTATAACTAAGGATAGCCCACTAAAAAAAAAAAATCACAGACAATCTCTTTAATATAATCGGAACATTAGGAGGAAAAATTGACATTTATGTAAGGGAGCATCAGGGGCATAGTTAATGCAAAAGGGTGTTATTAATCTCTGGGAAATTGGGCAGTATTAAAGGGGTTGTCCAGGATCTTAAAGTCATTGATACTGATTAGAGATGAGCGAATTTATCAAAAATTTGATTCGACTGATTCTCTGAAGTTTCCAAAAGATTCGCTTCGATCCAAATTAATTTGCAGCGAATCACATTAAAAATCAGTTATTTCCTGGCTGCAGAGAGCCTGTATAGTGGTGTAGAACACTGTGCCTTGCAGTAACACACATAGGGTGCCTGCTGTGGTAGTCAAACAATACTGTGAGTTAGTATGACACGCATATGACAGGCATTGCTCTTAGAACCACTGCACACTTCACTTGTTTGGCCAGTTATGGGGCCAAAACTGACCAACTAACTCAAGGGTGAACTCAGTCTTACAGGTCCAACATCCTATTGTAGCGTGAAAGAGCGCACTCCTTTTACACCATCGTCTGCTGATTCCACATAGATGTCTACAGAGTGGCAAGGTGACATAATGTGGAGTTGGCAGCAGCATGAGGAGGCCATAGAGTGACAAGGCGATATAATGTGGAGGTGGCAGCAGCATCAGGCATCAGTCTTCAGGCATAGGTGGTTGGAAATCCTGGCTGATCCACGCCTGATTCATCTTGACATAGGTAAGTCTCTCCACATTTTTAATGGACAGGCGAGTTCTCCTTGGGGTAACTATGGCCCCCGCCGCACTAAACACCCACTCTGATGCCACACTACTGGCCGGGCAGGACAGCTTTTCCAGGGCAAACTCGGCCAGTTGCGACCACAAATCCAGTTTGGCTGCCCAGTAGTCCAGCGGATCTCTAAGTATGCCACCACCTGCTGGTTCAGATTCTGCTCTGTGTTTAGCTGCTGATGAGCAGTTTCTTCACTATGCGGGTGAAGAAAGCTGCTCATCAGCGACTCTAGGCTCAGGCTGTTGCTGATGGAGCTGATACTGCTCCTGCCCCCCCTCCACAGCTGCCATGGCAGTACAAGGTGAGTGCTCAGGGCCCCCCCAGTCGGACCTGCGAGAGGATGGACGATGGCGCAGATAGGCAGCGGCCAACTTGCTACATAGGATGTCTCTATAGTAGTTCAGTTTGTCCTCCCTCTCAGCAGGTGTAAAAAAGGCCCACATTTTTGACCTGTAGCGAGGGTCTAACATGGTGGAGAGCCAGTAGTCATCCCTCTGCCGAATGGTGACAATTCGGCTGTCACTACGCAAGCAAATGAGCATGCATCGGGCTATCTGCACAAGTGACTCGGAGGGACTCCCTGCATCCATCTCCACTGCATACTGCCACAGTGTGTCTGGATCATCTGCCTCGTCTTCCTCATCTCCCTCTTACTCTTCCGGCTGCTCCTGCTCCTCCTCTCCTCTCACCCGTGTGGGAAAACCACCCATTTCGCTACACATTGCTTGTGCTCCAATGTTCGCCTCCTCCAGCTCAGTCCCCACAGGGCTCATGTGGCCGTGAGATGTAGGCGCCACGTCTCCAGTCCCCTGACCAGCCAGATTTACAAGCATCTTTTCCAGGATATGAATCAGTGGAATAACGTTGTTCATCCTGTAGTTCTGGCGACTGACTAATAAAGTGGCCTCCTCAAAGGGAACGAGCAAACGGCAGGTGTCACGCCTGAGCTGCCACTGGCTAACATTGAAGTTACACAGGGGAGTACCTCTGTCTGCTTGGATCATCAAGAAATCGTTTATGGCCTTTCTCTGTTCGTACACTCGGTCCAACATATGGAGGGTTGAATTCCAACGGGTGGAAACATTGAATATCAGCCTATGTTGTGGGAGGTCGTTCTGCTGCTGCAGCTCAAGGAGGGTGTGCTTGGCGGTATACGAGTGGCTGAAGTGCATGCAAAGTTTCCTTGCCATTTTTAGGATGTCTTGCAGATGGGTGGAACACTTAAGGAAACGCTTGGCAACCAGATGGAACACGTGCGCCATGCAGGGTGCATGGCTCAACCCTCCTTGACGCAGCACCAACACCATGTTCTTCAGATTTTAAGTTGTCTTGGAGAAAGCCAGGATTCGATTCCTTGATTGAGGACACAGAGCAGTTCCTCCCCTGTGTGACTTCATTTTCCCAGGCAAATGAGGTGTAGAACAGCGTGACACCGCTATGCCCTGCACATGTGGTATGCTGGAGGAGCACTGTGAATTGTCCCTGCAGTGGAGGCTGAGGACACAGTGGAGGATGAGGTGGACACTGTTGCAGAACCAATGGCGTGAGAACATGGAAGCGGAAGCTGCGTCACCTGTCCAAGTTGCTGGTGTGTCTGGGCAGGAACCACATTAACCCAGTGAGCCATAAAGGACATATATTGTCCTTGACCGTAGTTACAGCTCCACACATCGGCGCTGCTGTGCACATTGGCAGACACCGACAGGCTCAAGGACTGGCCCACCTTCAGTTCTACATATTTGGGCAGGGATGGTACTGCCTTTTTGGCAAAGAAATGTCGGCTTGGGACTCTTCACCTCGGCTCGGCATAAGCCATCAGTTCTCTGAAAGTCCACTTGGAAAGGGAGGGACTGCAGCACCAGCAGCTTGGACAGGAGGCTGTCACACCGCCGAGTAGGTGATTTTACCCCCAACACTTCACATTAACTGACTGCTGCCACCACTGCCTCCGTGAACCCCACTGCTTTCCGGGCAGGTAGGCTCCAGCGAAGCGTGTTGTCTACCCTGGGCGCGTTTGGCACCCAACCTCCCACTTCTGCCATGTGAACCGAGAGCAAGGCAGGTGGTTTGGACTCCGCAACCAGAAATGAACGCACACGCGGTAGTTCAAGAAAAAAATATATATTTACTATAAGTTAATAAAGGCTAGTTAAAGGTAAAATGACAGGGCTAAAGACAAGCAAAATATACAATATAGCATGAACAATTTCAAGGCAAATTCTGCAATGGTTTCTACTTTTACTCTGTCCACTTCTGCAGTATGGACACTGAATGAACAATATACTCAAAACTATCCCTAACTGACCCTGACTTCACATTTGGGTGCACCCCCTTTTCCCCAGTGGTCCAGGTGGACCGCTTACAGTCCGTAGAAGCGCGCGGTGGGGCCCAAAGTCGGTCCTTTCTTTTATAGTGAAGCGTCCTCTCCTCACGGTTATCAGGATCTTGGGAGAAATGAAGTCCTCTTTAACAGACAGGGAAACCAACTGAATGCAATGTAATCCAACAGCAGATTCCACTCAGCACACTGACAGTCCTGCCGAATCCATACACTGAGCTGGGATGTAAGCCGGGATTTAGCAGGTGCCGTCCAGTACATCAACAGCACTGCGAGTCTCTATCTGTGGTATCCATATACACAGTCACAATGTCAGTCTCACTGATCAGCCACTGAGCACAGTTCCTTTCACGTGGACTCACTAGTCCTGTTGTCTCTTTACACTCTGTTTGTCTCTGGACCAAGATACAGCTTAGCTGTACAGAAAAATCTCCACACCAGTTCAATACAACACTTGCTAAGATGGCTGCTGCTCTCTCTCTCGTCACTTCCTGCTTCTCTGCTCACACTCTGTCTGCAGAACAGGCAAGCTGACATAAAAGGGGGGGGGGGTCTCACTCCAGCATCATGTCACAATTACAATGGCTGCTGTCTTAAAGGAACAGAATCACAGAAATACATTCAACATTAACAGTTTATACAGACAAATGAAGCTTAAGACAACATTGGCTGTCTCTTACATATTTCCCCCCACTTTAAGATTGGCAGTCCCTGCCTATGACTGTATATCCAGAGGGTTGTACTTTTATGCACAGGGTGGTAGTATACCGATGTATGGCAGGCCAAACAAACTCATCCTGCGCATACCGAACAGGGGGAATACCAGCATTTGGCCTAGTGGTCCGTCTGAGGACCGGTGGTATATTATGGGGTGCTGCAGCTATGGGCTGAGAAGGACCAGCGGATTCCGCACCAGAGGGGGCACAGGCCGGAGATACAGTAGTCACAGGTGGAACATCCCCAGGAGCAGGGATCGGCCAACAATCATCCTCCTCGTCGGAGGCCCATTCCGCACCTCCATTCTCTGACTGTGGGAGCTCATTCACATTGGCAGGCCCATCGTGATTTGTCCCTTCAGAATGACACAGGCGCAACATATTTCGGTGAAGTACTCGAACACAATCAGTTCCTTCTTTCTGGACCTGGTACACTGGCCCATTCGCATACTTGCGGCCAACAACACGATACGGCAAAGCCTCCCATCTGCTTTCCAATTTCCCTTGGGGTTTCTTGACACGAACTAGCACCAGGTCGCCTGGTTGCAATGGTGCTTCTTGCACTGGGGTCTTATCAGGATGGGGATGTTCTTGCAGGCGCTGCCGCACCAATCGATGGATCGTCTCAAGTCTCTGCCGATGCGCCCGCACCCAAGAGGTTGGATCCCTCGGAGGGAACCCATCCACATCATTCAACTGTAATTCTCCTATACTTCGCCCAGACCGCCCAAAGAGAAGTGTATAAGGAGAGTACCCCGTTGTAGAATGGACCTGATTGTTATAGGCCCACACCATTTCAGACAAGAACTGAGGCCACTGTAACTTCTTGTCTTCCTCCAGAGTCCGCAGCATCTGTAGCAGAGTTCTGTTGAATCTTTCACAGGCCCCATTTCCCTGAGGGTGGTATGGAGTCGTGTGCGACTTCTTTATCCCGTAGATACGTTGAACTTCTTTCATTACGTGTCCCTCAAAGCAGGCGCCCTGGTCGGAGTGGATGCGTTGGGGGCACCCATATACTCGAATGAAATCTTGGCACAGAGCACGAGCTGCTGACTCAGCTGTCTGGTCCTTGGTGGCGGTTACCACCGCAAATTTGGTGAAGTGATCCACCATTACGAGGCAATACTGGTGTCCGCTATTGGATGGGCCCACCATTAGATAGTCTATCATGACGATTTCTAAAGGTTCCTGGGTCACGATGGTTTGTAGGGGAGCTCTCTGTTCTATTGCCTTATGGATCTCACAAGTTCGACAGCTGCGGCATACTTCTTCGACCATTTGACGAAGACCAGGGCAGTAAATCAGTCGCTGTAACCAACGAAAGGTCTTCTCATGACCAAAATGTCCATTCTTATTATGAGCCTCAACTGCCAACGAGCGAGCCAGTTCACTAGGCACCACAATTTGGTATCGAATGTCGATCTCAGAAGGTAAATAGACCTTTCGGCATAGCACTCCATTTTTCATCTCCAACTTTTCCCACTGACTCAGAACAGATAATATCTCACGTGTCAGTCGTTCTCTTTCCTCTCTACAGGGCTTCTGGCCTTTCTCAACACACTTGATCATCTGCGCCAGCCCCTCATGGGTCTGTTGTATCTGTGCCCATTCCTGTCGTGAGGGACCAAAGAAAGGAGCCATTTCAGTCCCCTCCATCTCAAACTGATTAGTGGCGGTCAAGGCCTGTGAAAATCTGCTGAAATCGGGCACCTCCACATGCTCCAACTCATGATCCACGTCTTCTGTGGGGGTCTGGGCAGTTACCCTAGAAAGTCCGTCAGCATTCTGGTTCTCTGTCTTGGACCGATACTTAATGCGGTAATTGAATGTAGACATTCGGGCTATCCACCTCTGCTCTAACGCCCCGAGCTTGGCATTTTCCAGGTGAGCTAGTGGGTTGTTGTCAGTCAGTACTAAAACTTCAGCACCGGTCAAATATTCAGAGAATTTCTCGGTCATGGCCCATACCAGTGCCAACAGCTCCAATTTAAATGAACTATAATTCTCGGGGTTTCTTTCAGAATCTCTCAAAGACCGGCTGCCGTACGCTATGACCCTCTCCTGGCCATCCTGAAGCTGGGAAAGCACTGCTCCAAGACCATACAGGCTTGCATCTGTATATAGCTGGAACGGCAAGTGGTAATCAGCATATGCCAAGATTGGGGCTGTTGTCAGTGCATCCTTCAATGCCTGGAAGGCTTGTTCCTGTTCAGGTCCCCACTTCACGGACCGGTTCTTTGGACCACCGGATGTGCCTCGTAGGAGAGCATTAAGTGGTGCTGCTACCTTGGCGAAATCCTTAATAAACCGTCGATAGTAACCGGCTACTCCAAGGAACGCCCTCACTTCTCGCAGGGTAGTCGGTATCGGCCAATCTTGAACAGCCGCTATCTTGTCTCTTGATGGTCTCACCCCTTCTCCTGATACGCGGTGACCCAAGTAATCAATTTCAGATTGGAACAACCGACATTTACTGGGTTTCAATTTGAGCCCATGTTCCCGCAATCTTCGAAATACTTGCCCCAACTGGTGGAGATGGTCTTCAAAGGTCGCAGAATACACTATAATGTCATCCAAGTAGATGAGAGTGAACTCAAAGTTGAAGTCACCGAGACATTTCTCCATCAACCGCTGAAACGTTCCGGGTGCATTTGTCAACCCGAAGGGCATCCGGTTAAATTCGTATAGTCCCATGGGCAAGATGAATGCCGTCTTCTCCTTGTCTTTTGTGGCCATCGGCACCTGCCAATACCCACTAGCCAGATCTAGTGAGGAGAAGTACCGGGCTCTCCCTAGCGCTGAGAGGGACTCCTCAATCCGTGGCAAGGGGTAGGAATCTCGTACGGTGCAAGCGTTTAACTTCCGATAGTCTACGCAAAATCGGATGGACCCATCTTTTTTTCTTACTAACACCACAGGAGCCGCCCAGGGACTCTGGCTTTCTTGGATGATCCCACCCTGTAGCATCTTAGCTAACAGTTCTTTCACTTCCTGATACAACTGTGGAGGAATTTGTCGGTAGCGCTCTCTAATTGGAGGGGTGTCTCCTGTGGGAATCTCATGGTAGATCCCTGTGGTACATCCAAAATCTTCAGCATACCGTGCAAAGGTGGCTTGGTTCTCCCACAACAGCTCATCTACCTTCTGCACCCATTCCAGAGAACATGAACTTACATCCATCTTCATCTGTTCTCGAATTGCACAGCCATTCCATTCAGAGGTGGGTTCCTCATCTTCTCCCATGGACACAGTTACGGTCCACTCATCCCTTTCAGTCGGCTTCAGCTGCATTGGAGTTACTTTCCTTACTTCCTCCGGAGTCACATAGATGTTAGCCAGCAGCCTCCCTGGGGTCAGGTCCACACTCTGGTCCTGAGTGTTTACACATCGAAGTGGTACTCTTCCATTGCGAACTATTGCCAAGGAACGGGCCACTAGCGGATCAACACCTCCTTCGGCTGCCTGCAGTGGTTCTACCAACACAGCTATGCCCTCTAGTTTCCGACAGGTGCCTACGGGCATGGACACTATTGTCTCCCGACTGGGTGGCAGTGTAACTTTTGTATGCAAAGGAACTGAAATTCGAGCCAGAGGACGCTGTGCATCTGAACTTTTCTGTAAGCCACATGTCCGGATCAGCCGCTGGAAAGCTGTTTGAGTAGGCCGATGGGTGGTGGTTTCTTTCCAATAACCGTGACCTTTCTTTTCAAAGAGGATCTGATCTAATTCTTTTAACACATTCATCCCCAAAATGACAGGGACCTTTACTTCATGTGACTCCTGTACCACCACAATGCCTTTCCTACCTAGATCTTGGCCACATACCCGGACATTCATCCAGGCCACTCCCACGACCGGAACTGGTAACTGGTTAGCTGCGACCACTCGTACGAATGTATGGGGATCATATTTCACATGTTGCCGGAAGTACCGTTCATAACAGTCTCTACTCAAGGTCGTTACTTGGGAACCCGTGTCAATCATCCCGGTAACCGGAATACCCTCCATTTCCACCTGTATGACAGGACTTGCAGCGATCAGGTCATCATCAGGGCATTCTCCCCACATAGTCTCCTTGTCAGTCTCCCCTACTACACGCCCTTCAGCAGCAGGGGACTTCAGTTTAACGGCGGTCTCTCATAAGTTTGTCGCTGCTCTGGACATCTAGCAGCAACGTGGCCCATCCGTCCACACTCCCAGCAGCGTATCCCCCGTCGTTCTGGCCATCTGTTTGGGCCCCTTCGGTAAGCCCCTTCGATTTCTCCTGAGCACTGCACTAAATGATTTGGACCCCTTCGGTAGGTCCTATCCTCACCCCTCCAGCGGGGTGGTGGGTGATTCTGACTTGCTGGGTGTGGATGGCTCACCCTTTCATCTCCAGTCTTCTGGAAGTCTGCAATTTTCATAGACTGCTCATCACAACGAGTGTGCAAGTGTTCCATTTGTTCTTGCAGTTTCTGCATTACTGTGAGAATTTCTTTAACCGTCCCCTTTTCTACTGTCTCTGAGCCAGAACTAGCCCCCTGTGACAAAGTAACTCCAACTGCGGTCTGCGGCCTCGGGACCATACTATTGGCACGGGAGATGGCCTCTACCTGTACATCATGGAATTTAGCATCAGTCTCTCGTCGTATAAAATCCTGCATAGTCACAGTTAAACTGCCGTCACGTATCCCCAGGACAAACTGGTCACGGAGAGTCCGATCAGGGTTACAGAAGGCTGGCGAGCCCCCTCTTTCCTTCCTTTGAATATCTCGGAGCAGTTCTTGTAGGGCATTTGCATATTGGGGAAGGCTTTCATTCTCCTGTTGTACCCTCTGGAAGAACCGAGCCTGCAGAGACCCCAGCAATGCAGTTTCTCCATAGATGGTTTCTAGAATCTGGACTACTTGCTCAAATGTCTGCCTTTGTTCAAATGGCCTCAGTATCACCGTGGTCTTAGCATCCCCTTGTAATGTCAATATTGCTAGCTCTACTAGTACTTCTGGTGCGGTCTGGTACATTCGCTGTATCATTCGTATCTGTTCCACCCACATACTCACTGACATATTATTGCCATCAAATTTAGCTAACTGACTCATTATAGCCCCTGCTGGCATTCTTCCTCCAGCACCATTCTCCCGAACGGGTGCGTCACCGTCCATTCTGGTAAGCGGATCCTGCCGACTACGCCAATTTGTGAACCGAGAGCAAGGCAGGTGGTTTGGACTCCGCAACCAGAAATGAACGCACACGCGGTAGTTCAAGAAAAAAATATATATTTACTATAAGTTAATAAAGGCTAGTTAAAGGTAAAATGACAGGGCTAAAGACAAGCAAAATATACAATATAGCATGAACAATTTCAAGGCAAATTCTGCAATGGTTTCTACTTTTACTCTGTCCACTTCTGCAGTATGGACACTGAATGAACAATATACTCAAAACTATCCCTAACTGACCCTGACTTCACATTTGGGTGCACCCCCTTTTCCCCAGTGGTCCAGGTGGACCGCTTACAGTCCGTAGAAGCGCGCGGTGGGGCCCAAAGTCGGTCCTTTCTTTTATAGTGAAGCGTCCTCTCCTCACGGTTATCAGGATCTTGGGAGAAATGAAGTCCTCTTTAACAGACAGGGAAACCAACTGAATGCAATGTAATCCAACAGCAGATTCCACTCAGCACACTGACAGTCCTGCCGAATCCATACACTGAGCTGGGATGTAAGCCGGGATTTAGCAGGTGCCGTCCAGTACATCAACAGCACTGCGAGTCTCTATCTGTGGTATCCATATACACAGTCACAATGTCAGTCTCACTGATCAGCCACTGAGCACAGTTCCTTTCACGTGGACTCACTAGTCCTGTTGTCTCTTTACACTCTGTTTGTCTCTGGACCAAGATACAGCTTAGCTGTACAGAAAAATCTCCACACCAGTTCAATACAACACTTGCTAAGATGGCTGCTGCTCTCTCTCTCGTCACTTCCTGCTTCTCTGCTCACACTCTGTCTGCAGAACAGGCAAGCTGACATAAAAGGGGGGGGGGGTCTCACTCCAGCATCATGTCACAATTACAATGGCTGCTGTCTTAAAGGAACAGAATCACAGAAATACATTCAACATTAACAGTTTATACAGACAAATGAAGCTTAAGACAACATTGGCTGTCTCTTACAGCCACCCTGCTGACTCTGCCGCTGCTTCATGCGCAAGCTGCCACCCTCTTCTCCAGATGATGATGAAGCCCCTTCGTCACCCGTCTTCCAATTGCGATCGGCTATATCGTCATCCACTATTGTCTGCAGGTCACTGATGTCCTCCTCAACGGTCTCTGAGCCAGTAGACTGACTGCTCGCAATACTAGCTCTCACACTACTCTCCTCATCACTACTTGCCTGCCTACCGCAGGAAGCGGCGGATGTCTCCTCCACATCTTGGCTGGGCACTAGCTGCTGACTTTCCTCTAGTAGTTCCTCCTCACTGTATAGTGGATCTGAGCCCATAGCATAGAGTACTTCTCTGGCTGAGGGAACAGAAAAGGACAGAGGCAGGTGAGGGCACAGGGCCTGCTACTGGCCATGCCAACTAAGGGTTGCGTCTGACGAACCCACCGACTCTTGGCTGTGGGTGTCTGGTGTGACTTGGAATGAAGTGGATGACCAAGTCAACCATTCTACCACTGATGGGTTTCTGGTCAAGACACAACCGTTAGCTGACACTGGTAGCTCAGGCCTCTGTAAGTGACCCCTGCTGCAACACCTCCTTACTCTGCTTCGACCTGTGCCTGCGCCAGAAACATTTAGGCCTGCCCCCCGCCCCTGTGCAGGGCCTGTCACTTCTCTGTATGACATACTGTTCAGGGGCCTAAATATCGGGGTAGCAGCGGTAGCGGCTGCCACAGGGACCGGAACATTATGGGGCCCGGGACCCAGAGCCCTGTGGCAGCCGCTACCGCGAACCCCACAAACACTGCTATCGTTATACTCCGGGGTCTCAAAAGACCCCTGAGTATAATGATCAGAGGCCCGGGGGAGGTGAGGGAACATAAAAAACACTGTAACTCACCTCTCCTACGCTCCGCAGGCTTCGGGCCTGTTTGGTGATGTCCCAGACGTCAGCCGACATCATTATGCGTCGCGACGCTGGCCTCACTCACGCGAGATCTGGTCCAACATTGAAGATGGCCGAAGTAGAGCACGGGAGTGCAGCGGAGCCAGGGAGAGGTAAGAAGCATTGTTTTTTGTATCCTCCCCTGAAAAGACCCCAGAGTATAATAATCGTTCATGCGTGGTCCACTATGGGGCATAATACTGTGTGCAGGGGCCACTATGGGGCATACTACTGTGTGGAGGGGCCACTATGGGGCATACTACTGTGGGCAGGGGCCACTATGTGGCATAATTCTGTGTGCAGGGGCCACTATTGGGCATAATACTGTGTGCAGGGGCCGCTATGGGACATAATACCGTGTGCAGGGGCCGCTATGGGGCATAATACTGTGTGCAGGGGCCACTATGGGGCATAATACTGTGTGCAGGGGCCACTATGAGGCATAATAGTGTGTGCAGGAATGCGGTTTGTGCGGGGGGGGTTGGGGGCGGCGGTTCGGGGGGGGGGCCCCATGTCCAATGTTCGCCTTGGGGCCCAGCCATTCCTAGTTACACCACTGATACTGTTATATCAAATAAGTAAATGAAAAGGAAACTAATACAGGGCAAAAAGGCCTGTAATTTTCTACCTACAACACACAACGGCGAATAAGCCCCTTATTATTTCCCCCAATAATAAACGTCTATGAAAAGAAGTTATAACAGATCAATGCACAGTATTACTGTATAAGAATTCAAATTTTTTTGCACTACTGCACTGCAAAAAGCTTATAATGTTCTACCTTGAACACACAGGTATGATCTATTGCCAACCTGCAATGAGCAGCAGTATAATGGCAGTGAGTGCTGCAATGTATAGTACGATTGTTGCTATTACTGACGCTGCAACCACCCCAAATGAACCCTGTTCTGCTTCAGTACTCTTCTGTAAATTTCTCCCTATCCTTTCCTTACAGTTATAAGGCTCTTTCCCTGAACGTCTAGCAGTTTTGAATTGTTTTCTACCACTTTCCCTAGCTCCTGCTGACGTCTCTCCCTGCACTAAGTACGATGTGAAATGACAACCTAAAATGGCCGAGGGTTTTTATAGGGCTGTGACATCACAATGGCATTGTGGGTGATCCTGTGTTCCCAGAGTCCCTTGCCCCTTGTCCTAACATGTGCAGCAGCCAATTTATGAAAAAATGTGATTCGATGCATAGAAGCGTGAGGAAATCCGGAATCGACGTGAATCGAAGATTTCCTGAAATTCGGATCGAATTCCACTTCGTCAGCTTCGATTCGATTATCTCTAATACTGATGTTATATCCACAGGATAAGTTATCAGTATCAGATCACTCAGGATCTAACACCTGGACCCTGTACTGATTATTATCTGTTTTAACCACTGGAAGCCATACATTAGGTATACAACTGCAAACAGCCCTACTTCTGTTCAAGTGAATGGGAGCAGGGCTGCAGTTCAAAGCACCACCGCTAAACTGTATGAACTAGAAGCTGTATACAGTGTATGGAGCTCCATACACTACAGCAGTGGTGCCTGAACTGTAGCCCTGCTCCCATTCACTTGAACAGGAGCAAGGCTGCTTCTGGTCGTATACCTTGTATATAGCTTCCGGTGGCCGAAACAGATGATTGGGATGGGATCCAGGTGTCCAACCTACCCCAACTGATCTGATACTGATGACCTACTCAATTACCTTAAGATCCTGGACAACTCCTTTAGTTTAATGTGGCACTATTAATTTTTGGAGGCATACAGGGGCATCAGAGAGGAAAAATGTGATTGGTTACAGTCAGAGACGTCACCTGTAAGTCACTACATTTTCCATATATTGTACTCATTTAAATTGTCTGCAGAGCCTGTAGAACCGGTATGTACCATTTTGTGTTCACCATATAGTGGTAATATTGGAATACCTGGGTAGGGGGCACACTCAGATGTGCTTGCACCTCTGTGCTGAACCCCTAGCCATGTCTCTGCTAATGTGTTTATGTTTATTTTTATTTGTAATCTAAGAAAAAGAGAGTAATATACATTTTTATTTCTTTTTTTATTTTTTTATATATTTTTAAACTTTTATTTTTTAGTTTTTGTTTAGGGGTCGTGAACCCTAAGCGGTATGATCACCCATTCTACATACTGCAATACTTACATATTAAGTATATTATAAAATTCTTTTTGTGTCACCACTTTTGTGACACGATTGTAAACTCTTATGAGCAGGACCCTGTTATGTCTCATTTTGTCTGTATTAGTATTACTATTATCCATTCACTTTCACTTTCACATTCATTTCACTGGTGGGCTCCTGGATGTCATATGAGCCAATTGCCTTTGCCGAGTGATGTTTCGGGGCAGTGACTTCAATCAGCGCCAGAGTGGAAAAATTCTGCAAAGTAAGAATGCTGTTATAAAACTTTTGGATAGTACTATATACAGTCATGAATAACATCTGCATGGAATTTTTGTATTTTCTTTCTACATTTGCATGGGTTTTTTCCATTTTCACAGATTTCGTTCAGACCCCCTTTGGCCTATTTTAGTGAGTTCACCAAATTGGCCATACACAAGATATTTATCTGTAGACCACTTACGCTAGGTTCACACTAGCGTTGGTTTTCTCTCCCTCGGATCCACTTGGGGACCCGAGAAACAGAAACTTAATCCGCTTAAAAAGCGGTTACCCGTGGAAACCCACGGACCCCATAGACTATAATAGGTTTCTGCCCGAAAAATACGGAGAGAAAAGATTCTGGGGCGGAATCCCTGAACAGTGAGCAGGTACAGGTGTGAACCTAGCCTAACAGATCCAGCTTTCTTTAGTAACTTACCATATCAATTTGATTTTCGTCTGCCGAAATGACAGATTTCAGTCCATAATCAGATATGTAAATGCTGTGAACATTCGAACAAGACCGATAACAGAAATGCATGACTGCCGTTCAAAATCTGATGTGTAAAAGTCAGCCTGATCGGACCACTATCGACATCAGAGTCTCCAAATTTCACCAAGTTTAGCTGAATCTGAAGGTCTGTAGATAAATATCTTATATTTATGAGAAGTTAAATTTGGTAGAGAGTTCCACAGTCTATCTGTTCTTACAGTAAACAACTCCAGTCTAGTTTTTTCTCTCTAGATGTAGAGGATGGTCCTTTGTTACCAATTAAGTGCTGGTATCAAGATATCATGGGAGAGATTTCTGTACTGACTTCTGATATATCTGTACATAGCTATTAGGTTACCCTCAGATAGGCTTGGACTGGCCCACAAGGGTATCGGAGAATCCCCCTGTGGGCCCCGTGTCTTTAGAAGGTCCTTCCAGACCCTGCTGCCTTTTAATAGACTGTTACCAGCTGGAGTAGTTCAGCCGGTAATGGCCCTTATTAACTTACTGATTCCGGCTCCTGCTCACTGCAGTCTTCCACTTCTTCTTCAGCCCCTTGTGCCTCATATTAAGTCATTGTGTCTTAACATGATGTTTGGCACACAGAGCCCATTGAATGCTGAAGGTGGAAGTGGAGGAAGCCGTGGACATGAGCGGGGATCGTTAAGTGAATGATGCAGCCAGGTCTTCCCAGTTCTGCAATCCAGATGTTAAAAATACAACCAGATCGCAGAACCAGGGAGAGTAGAGTCCTGGTCTGGTTCTGCTACTGGTAGAGCAGGAAGCCTGTGTCTTCCTGCTCTACCACTCTTCAACTTGTAGGCCACAGGCCACTTTAAGCCTGTGGCCTACAAGCTGATGGAATAAGTGTTATAATAAATGTTAGTAATAGTTGTAGTAATAGTAGTAGTTAGTCCAAGTGCACATGACATCACCAGGAGCAGAGAGGTAAATAATGAGCTAATTCTGCTGTTTGGTGAAGGGGCAGGGGAAGGGGCAACTGTGGCCCTTTCACTGGTCCCTTCACTGGTATACCCCATACTGATGGAGCCACTGTAT
Organism: Leptodactylus fallax; assembly: GCA_947044405.1. Taxonomy (NCBI): domain Eukaryota; kingdom Metazoa; phylum Chordata; class Amphibia; order Anura; family Leptodactylidae; genus Leptodactylus; species Leptodactylus fallax. Next base: position 2,571,338 of record CAMRHE010000078.1, read on the forward strand.
GAGGGATAAGTGATATGGCCATTAAAGAGTGTGGGGTGTTATGGGGGAATATTGAAGAGGTTGTCCATGAACTGAAATGACTCCTGTGTCGACTTCCCTTGTCTGCCGCCAGTGTCCATTCAGTCTTGTGCGGACACATCATTGATGAAAATCCTGCCCTCCATGTGACTACTGAGTGCAATCAGTGGCCGTAGGGATTCCTAGAGAGGGACCAGTGACATAATTCATATCTGACATCTGCGCTATACCAGGGGCCGCTGAGGCCACTAATTGGTCTCAGCGGTCACATGAGGTGCAGGACTCCCTGCAAGAAGACTGATACGAGACTGAATGGAAGCTGGCAGTGGACAACGGAAGGCCATGGACATGTGAGCATGCCGGATACAGGTGAGCAACCACATGGTTTCTCCAATTCCTGGAAAACCCCTATAAATGGTGTATTCACCTTTCTAATATTGATGGCCTGTCCTTAGGATAGGCCATCAATATTACATCTGTAGGGGTCCGACAGCCAGGACCCCAGCAGATCAGCTTCTCTAGGACATTGCAGCTACCACTAATGTTAACAATTCCAGGAGCCACACTGGTCGCTTGCCATATGATGTGTAGTCATGGGCTTAGGTACTGCAGTTTTGCACATCTTATGGTGGGTGAGCAGCACAGCTCCTGGCATGTTGTTACCTGTAGCTGTGCTGTTTCCACACAGCTGATCTGCAGGGGTCCTAGCTGTTATAACCACACAGATGTAATATTGGTGGCCTATCCTAAGGATAGACCTTCAGTATCAGAAAGGTGGATAACCCATTTAATATATGGGAGCATAATTTTTATGCTTTGGACAGGGAACACTCTGGGTGACAGGAGGCACTGTGTGGAGGGAGGACGTTAGACTGTGTGTGGGGAACAGTAAAAGGGGGTGTTATACCATGTGGAAGACAATGAAAGGATGATCAGTGGGTAAAGTTCTTATTGGGCTTTCCACCATGGGGAGCTGAAGGGCTGGAAAATGAAGAGGAATCTAAGGCAGAATTCCTCAATACCTCTTCATTTTATGCTGTCTGAGCAGGCCCTTATTATTTCCTGACCCTCTGATTAACTACAACCTCCAGCAGTCCTAGATCCTCAGGACCTGCTGAGAGTTGTAGTTTTATTCTTACCAAGCACTGTACCATTATGCTGCAGTGATAGTGCCTGTTCCAATGGCTGAGACAACAATCTCAGCCATTGAATTTCTAAGATGTTGCATTACCTCTGAGTAATGTAGAAAATATCAGGGCTGGTTTATCAAGAACAATGTTTTCCACCTGCCAGAGTTTGTTCCTAATTTTTAATGAAATGCACACCTTGTCAAAAGTAGAAGTCCACATCAGCTCCTTGCTGGCATAGAATTCTGGCATCATTTATGCCAGAAAAATGGCATAAATGATGATAAATCTGATGGGGCTAGGAAATCGGTGTGACTAATTTTTATGGCTTGTACACCAGTAGTAGTAGGGTAGGCCCTAGACATCCCAGTCCGACACTGCCATCAGACATTGTTTTTGAAACTAAATAACCCTAGTTTTAGTATTCTGGGTAATGTAGTTAACTCATTCAATGTATTACTTGAGCTGTCTACCTATGAACCTTTTCAAGCTCTGCTATGTCTTTCTTATGAACTGGTGCCCAAAACTGTACATAATATTCCATGCGGTTTGACTATTGTAAATCTTGGGCTTTCTAAAACCTAGGATGCCCTCCTATACAGTCAGGGTATAGGAGCTGTATAATACAGATAGAGCTGACAATCTCATCTTTCATATGACCCCAGAACCAATGTTCTAGTATTTATAATACTGTTAAAAGTGGCCCCCTGCAGCCTCAGTTTCTTTCTGTAGAGAAGCAATGAGAGAATTTCTGATGGCAACAGAAAAACAGGGAGAAGAATAAACAACGGATAGAATGTGGATTTTAGTGCAAGATTTACAGAAAAGAGCCAAAATCCATTAATAATGTATATTCCATAATTTATTAATGACACAATTGCTGGCAGAAAAGGAAAAGTAATTTGAAAGTTTAGGTATGTTTTAAGATTTTTACTGTGTTTGTGGTGTTTGTTTAAAAAAAAAAAATATATATACTCAATAGGAAAATGGTTTAAGTAGAAAAACAATAAATAAATACATATAAACATGAACATATATTAAGAACAAGGAAAATTACAACTATAGGAAATATGGGTTTTATTTGGTTTCCATTTCAAAGGAATTTCATTAACAAAAAAAAAATTATCAGACTATTTGTCATAGAAAATAGTAACACAAATAAGTTATGTATGAAATGTTGACGAAAAGGAAGATCTGCGTAGTTCAAAAATCCATGTACACATGATAAGAATACCAATAATTCCACAAAGGTGCAGCTCATAAGACTGTATTATTCATTGTAGGAGACAAGGAATGAATTCTTTTAGGCATTTGTAGACTATTCAGCAACTTTTCCTCATTTGAAAATGAAAATATTATTTGGAAATCCCAACAAATGTCCATAGTCAGCAATCCATAGTAAATTAAAGAGGTATTTCACTAATACAGGGTTATTGGAATATGTGCAATGTAAAATCTTTTAAATTTGGCCTATGCCTGTGTGTATAGGGATCAATATAAGGAACATATAATTATAGCAGTTGATGCTAATGTGGAAATGCAAACAAAAATCCTCTCCTGTTACTTGCCTTCAGTCATAAAAATCACATCTTGCCTACCAAATTTAATCACATTTAGAATGGAACGTTTAGGCATAGCAAATGCCTTTCCATTGAATAATTCTTGGGTTTGTTCACCTTTATGCTTCCTTTTATATAATCATATATATAAGGGTTCTTTCCACAAATTACACTTACACCCCATGCATAGAATAGAGAAACATTTTATATCTTTTCAGTTAAAATGTAATTATACTTTTGGTTAAGGCTAGGTTCACACTTGCGCCTGTTTTCAGTTTGGGGTTTCCGTCTCTGAACCTGCTTTAAAAATGCAGAGAGAAAAGCAGGACTTTTCTCTCTGCATTTTTGCGCATTTTTCAGCGGGTAACCGCTGTTCAAGCGGGATAGCTTTCTGTTTTTCAGATCCCCAAGCAGGATTTTCTGGCAGTATTTGTGTCCTTAATAATATACTTTATTAACAATTTTTCACTAATTTTTGTGAAATTCTGCACCTCTTTTTTCTTTTTCTTGTTTTTCTAGTGAGAGCTGTTCCCTTCTTCTCATTGTTGAAAAGAGCAAATTCTCATCTTTTATATGACACCAAGATTGTAGTTCTAGCAGCTGCATATAAATATCCTAATCCCAAATGTGTTTTCAAGCAGTGATGTGTATGGTTGATGGTCACTTTATTAACTGGTATTGCATCTTAAAAGTCCCATAAAGGGTAATGGAGTGCTGGCCAAGCATGCATACTAGCACTCCATTAACATGGAACACTCCAGAGCTGTTATGGGTGCCTGTTTTATTGAGATCTCTGTAGTCAAAACCCAGCAAGAGATTATTCTCTATTCTGTGAATAGTGGATACATGTATATAGTGGGAAAACCTATTAACCAAAAATATTGAGTAACTTTATAGTTACATTGCATTACTTATTTTCTACTAACCTGCATTACTATTTTTGATGTTCATCATTGGAAACGGTCAACAAACTTGTAGTCAGACACACCCCTGGCAACTCAGTTAATGTAATGCAGTGGGACAGTTCTTTTCAAGTACTTACTCCCTAGAATGCAAGTTCTGTGCAGACACTGAACAAGTAGGGAAGGCTGAGAAATTAAATCTTCAGAGCCTGCATAAGATAAGCAAGATAAGTAATTCAATGTATGTACAAATATTTTCAAGTACATGGACTCTGTATGTAAATAGTAAAATTGTTTTCATACTTCTTATTGATCAGCATAGACAGAAAGTGCCAGTAAGGAGATATGCCTCCATAATAAAATGTTGGGGTCACAGTTGTTGGCACAGGATCATTCTGTTACACTTTAAGGCTAATTCCCCATGTATTGAACTGCAGCTAAAAAAGGCAGCATTTCTACAATGTGGGCAGCATGCTGTGTTTTAGACTAAGGCCCCACGTGGCATCCAGCAGCAAAAAAACTGCTGCGGGAGAAACCACGGCGGGATCGCATCGTGGTTCTTCCCGCAGCGCTTTAGATAGAAAGTTTGCAGAGTTTTCCTCTATGGACTTTCTGTTTCAATTATACCTATGGGGAAACTGCTGTGCCGGTTATGGAAATCGCCGCGTGTCCGCAGCGCGGTTTTTTCTGCAAAGTGGGCATGGGATTCACTAGAATCCCATCCACTTTGCTCTGACTGTAAAACGCCGCAATTTTTTCCGAGTCGCTTCCACCGCGGGCGAATGATGGCGTTTACACCACGTGGGGCTTTAGCCTTACAGTACTAGAAAGTGAATGAGATTCTGGCTAATTCCATCCACACATTGCGGGGGAAAAAAAACTTTTTTCAAAAACATATCTGCTTCCAAAAAAACATAGCATGTCAATTTTAGCTGCAGAAATGTGAGCGTTTTCCCTATAGATTTTTATAAAGGAAGTAAATTTGCATCTGCAGCGTTTTTCATTGCATTTTTGCTGCGTTTTTCTCAGTGGTTTTGCTTCCCTTACTAAAGCTATAGGGATAACACTTGCATTTCTGCAGCTAAAACGGACATGCTGCGTTTTTCAAAAACGCATTCATTTATGAAAACGCAGCTTTTCTGTAGCTGTTTTTTTCCACAATGTGTAGAAGAGATTAACTAGAATCTCATTCATTTTGCTGGTACTGTAAAATTCAGTGTCTTTTTCTGCTGCGTTTCTGCAGCAGGGGCTTTAGCATAAAGGGGTTTTTGGGCCCCTGACAGATTTCATACTGAAGTGTGTCAGAAACTATACAAGGAACAAAAGCAGAAAGCACCATTCACTGTACTGCAGCTCTGTTCCTATTCATTTCAATATGCGCAGAGCTGCAGTACTGAGGCATGCCTGCTACACAGAGGATGGTGCTTTCTGCTTCAGGCACCTAGAAGCAGCAGTAACTGATGATCTGTGGGGGGGAGGTCAGATCCCCAACTATCAGATACTGACGACCTATCCTTAAGAAAGGCCATTAGTATCTAAATATAATATTGTAATATATTATTGTATTGCAGGATGTATTTAGAAATGTACGTTTTAATCCACAAGGGGGCGACAGTTCTTTGGTATTGGTGTATACACAGGCCCTTCTGTATATGAAGAGCTCTGGCCAATTGCATTCATCTGCAACATGTGGCATTCCATGCTAGGAGTTCTAATCTGGGCACACTGAGAGTAACAGCTGGAGAAATACAGCTTGCAGAAGGCATATAGGAAGATATCAGGGGCTGTGGTATGAATTTATATGTATAACGCAGGCATGTTGTTAAGAACTAAACATATTTTGCAAATACTATAAATGTTCATCATTTATTATTCTTTGTATTCATTCATTGTAAATTGTCATATACAGTATATTAGAACATTCTCTCGGTGACCACAACATCATAGTTATGCATTGAGGCAAACAATGTTCAGATGCTTGTACAGTCTAAAGGCCAATGCATAGAGCAGTCCAATGATTATTTTATGTGACTGCAGACATGTGATCCCCTGATGCCCTTAATGTTTACATGGCATACAGAATTTGCACAGCAAGGGGCACATTTTTTATGGATGATATAAGTCAACATGTAAGCTCAATATCTCTCTTACCCACCATGTTGCTCCAACAAGAAGGTGAAATTTGGGGAGCTGTTTGGTGGTTTTTTAGACTGTAAAAATGGTTATATTATCTGTCTATATGCCTATGACAAGGAGGAAACATTGTGGTCATTCTAACTAAATAATAGCTATGGAGGATTCAGGGAGTCTAAAATAGGTTCTTTGTGCTCCATGGTGCTAATAGATTATCAATGTCCACAGTGCTTCCTCATGTCATCTTCTGTTTCCCTTAGAACATGTACAAATAAAACAGTGTGTACATTGTGGGGTTCCCACCAAACTACTCCTTACGTCTTCTGGATCTTTGTGAGGGTGACATGGCTGGGGGAGAGGTGCTAGGCTTTAAACCACAACTTTAGGATGAAACAGTGTAGTTATGCTCATTAGTAAACCATACAGTAGTGTAATATCATCTGCAGTCCATAGGTGTCTTGTTTGCTGCATCCATCTATTTTATCAGACTTTTTAGCAATAGGTGGCAAAACCCAAAACAATTTGACCAGATCCAGATGTGGCAGAATTGCCGCAGATCTGAGGTGGAGATTCTGTACCACAAATCTGCTTCAGGTAACAGTGCAATATACATAATGTATGGAGAGAAAATCAGTGCAGACATATGAGCATGCTAAGGATTCTCAAGTAAATGGCTTTTACCCCTTGTACCTAAAGGGTAGAATCTGTGGCCTAATCCGCGACATGTAACACATGCATATGTAGATGTAGATTTTCAGCAAAATTTCTGCCATGTCTGGACCCAGGGTTTGGAAAAGACTGTTTCTTCCAATTATTTAAATCAAATACAGGGTCATATATAAAATACATTAAAATGTATGTTCATGACAAATCATTGAACTACAATTACAGTGTCTGGTAGTGGAAGCAATGAATGATAAGATAAAATCCAAACAAGAAGTCTAATGTGGGGGGAATGATATGATAGTGAAGAAAAGGCAATAAATATTGGGTAGAAAAAAGCATGAAGGGAAAGAGGCAAACACATGCGGTTCATAAAAAGGAAGTGACAATAAGTTACATTTCTCAATATATATACACATATATTTATATTTATAGATATATAAAATTTACAAATAGAATAACCAATTTATGATAGCTTACAATATCACCTGCCAGGTACGTGTGGGCAGAAAAAAAATAAACACACATTCTCCATGTCTACAAAATTATTCATCAAATCCAAATAAATTTTTCATTTATAATATCCGGCAGTTCTGCATTATTCGTGTAATGTTTCCATAGTGTAGTCATACAGGGAACACATAGATTGTCCGTGGGTCATTTGTTATAATTTGTGACAAAATTCAGTTTAGTTGTTCACAAAACTGTGCAAATTCGGAATGAAAAGGCACTAAATTTAGAAAGCACTGAAAGGTGACAATTTTGTCCCATCCTATGTGTACTGAGATCCATATGGTTTCTCTTTGCATCCAGTTTTGTGCCCCTTCCGAACATGGTAAAGTTAAACTACTCCTGATGACAGCTGTCGTTCATGACTCTTCCATCCCCCAAACATAGCGTGTTTGTGGCATGACTCCAGGAATGTGTGATGTCGGCCATTATGCCATATTGTAAACAGCTTAAGGAAAACAACAGGAGCTCCATTCCTTTTCCCTAACCACAGTAAACCATGAAGAGGACAACCGTCTGTCCTCTCCAATTTTACGTCCTTCCTCTTCTGCTCAACAGTGTGCAAACACATGCTGTATCAATCCGGATCCAACGCCAGCCCACAAGCTTTTCATCCATGGTCAATGCTCTTACATAAGACTGCTTTTGTTTGCATTCTGATAACCACTGTCTTTTATCTACCCCACGACAACCATTGGTGGTACCTCCTTCAGGGTTACACTTGGTCTCAAAAAAGTACTGCTTTAGTGGTCCTGTGAGTGTCTGAATTTCAGATAGGATAGTGACAGTCTTTCCATATATATCAACAGCTGACCTCTTGTCAGTCACCCATATATGCCTGGTATCACACACAGAAAGCTCTCCTCTTCGAGATGGACTGATTGCATCTGACCCCTGTGCCCTTTTCACCCGAGAAGTCCTATTGGCTGGTTCTGAATGTGAAATCAACTCTTCTGACAAAAACAAAAGAGGAGGTCCTGAGGGCTCACGGCTAGTAAGCGCCACTCTTGGGGAATAAAGGTTCCACTCTTTACCAGCCATGTCAGGATACGTGGTTGCTAAATCTGGGAAAAAGCCATCATGTAGTCCTTCAGTAAAATTAAAGAAGTTCTGTGCTTGGTCTGTAGAGTTGGATGAATTCTCAGGGCCATAATCCCAATCAGTGGTTTGGTTTTGGAAGGGGGCAGCTTTGATGGCACAAAGGTATGAGATCACCATGACATAAAGGCGGAGGAGCATTACTTAATCCACCTCAAACAACTGTAAAAAGAGAAGAGAATATAGTCATACATCATGAACTTTATATACACAACCTATATAGAATAATCACATCTCAATACTCAGTTTATTAGACACATATTATCATATTACAAATCATCTAATACTTTCATAAATTGATGTAACAAATGCTAACAAATATGTGGACATCCAACATATAGTAGAATTTCATTATTTAATATCATTTTGGCTTACAGGATTCTAAATGCTGACTTAGGTTCTGCGTACCCTGCACGTGCAGTGTATGTTGGGGCTATACGTTGAGAGAATATCCTGACACATAGCTCTCATGGCTTGCAAAAGTATTCATACCCCTTAAACTTTTTCACGTTTTGTCACCTTACAACCACAAACTTAAATGTATTTTATTATAAAAATCTCAAAAGTGTGATGTGCAAAAATATTCAGCCCCCTGTACTCTGATACCCCTAAATAAAATCCAGTGGGCACAATTGCCTTCAGAAGTCACTGAATTAGTTAATAGAGTCCAGTATAAATGTAAATAATATAATAAGGCCTCAGTGGCTTGTTAGAGAACACTAGTGAACAAACAGCATCATGAAGACCAAGGAACTCACCAGACAGGTCAGAGATAAAGTTGTGGAGAAGTTTAAAGCAGGGTTAGGTTATAAAAACATATCCCAAGCTGTGAAACATGGTGGTAGCAGGCACAGGGAAGCTGGTCAGAGTTGATGGGAATATGGAGCTAAATACAGGGCAATCCTGGAAGAAAACCTGTTGGATGCTGCAAAAGACTTGAGACTGGGAAGGAGATTCACCTTCCAGCAAGACAATGACCCTACACATACCGCCAGAGCTACAGTGGAATGGTTTAGATCAATAATACTGATGTGTTAGAATGGCCCAGTCTAAGTCCAGACCTAAATCCCATTGAGCATCTGTGGCAAGACATGAAAATTGCTGTTCACAGACGCTCTCCATCCAATCTGGCTGAGCTTGAGCTATTTTGCAAAGAAGAATGGGCAAAAATTTCAGTCTCTAGATGCGCAAAGCATGCACGTAACCCAGTGGATCCTGGTATGTGCCCAGGTGTGGTATCTGGCCGTCCTTTCTTATGACTTTGTAAATTGTTGTTTAAGGACTGACTGCCCTTTTAACTACAGTTCAAATGGAAAGACAAGAGAACTGGTGTATAACCAGCTCTTTACTAATAGTAGTGCCACAAATGTTTCAGTAAAATTTTGTAAAGGCTCATAGATTGTAAGCTCTTGCGAGTAGGGCCTTCAGTCCCATTGTGTGAATTGACTATTTCTTTGTAATGTATCTTTTTTTGTCTGTTCTTGAACCCTACAAATTATACAGTGCTGCGGAATATGTTGGCACTATGTAAATAAAATGTATAATTTTAATTATTATTATTATTATTATTATTATAAGACATCTCAAGAATGCAGCAAAGAAGTAATGCAAGGAAAGTCAATGTCTAACATTAGTACATGAGTGCATAAGGCCCCATGTTGCGGAAACGCAACATTTTACAGTATTACCATAGTGAATGAGATTCTGGTTAATCTCATCCATACATTGCGGAAAAAAAACTGCTGCGGAGAATCTACATTTTCAAAAAGCACAGCATGTCAATTTTAGCTGCGGAAACGCTGGGTTTTTCCCTATAGATTTAAAAAGGGGAGATAAACTGCAGAAAAAAATGCAGCAAAAACGCAATGCTTTTTTTTTCCACAGCCGTTTTTAGCTGTGTTTTGCTACACAGGGCCTTAGCCTAAAGGGGATTTTAGGCCCCTGGCAGATTTCATACTAGAGACCTCTCCTCATCTAATATGGGGGGTGTGCCAGAAACTATACAGGAGACAGTGCCAGAAGCAGAAGGTACCATCTACTGTATAATGTTTGTGCTGGGGTACTGCAGCTCTACATTTTTTCCCTGCAGTGTTTTTAGCTGTGGTTCAATATGTAGAGCCTTAGCCTAAACAAGTTATCCAGGATCCCAATAATATGGCCACTTTCTCCCTAAAACAGCATCATACCTGTCTACAAGTTGTGTGTGGTATTACAGCTTAGTCCCATTCACTTCAATGAAGCTGAGCTGCAATACCAGATGAACCCATAAACAGATGTGGTGCCGTTTTTGGAAGAAAGTAGCAATGTTTTTCTAATCCTGTACAACTATTTTATATATACAGTGTAAGGAAGAACATTCACCCCTTCTCACCATAGCCATTTTTGATTTAGTTTTTTTATTTCCCTCATTCCTTTTTAATTTTTCCGTTCACAGAGGTGTATGAGGGCTCAATTTTTGCGGGACAAATTGTACTTTGTAATAGTACTATTTATTTTTCCATACAATGTACTGGGAAGCTGGAAAAAAAATCTGAATGGGGTGGATTAGAGAAAAATAGCACATGTGCGGCTTTCTTAAGGGCTTTGTTTTTACAGCGTTCACTGTGCAGTCAAAATGATATGTCATCTGTATTCTATAGGTCAGTATGATTACAGAGATACATTAATATATAATAAACTATAGTTTATATAATTTTATTTACATTATAACCCCTTAAAAAAAATCCAAAACTTTGAAAAAAAAAATTCTTGGAGTCACTATATTCTGTTACGCATAACTTTTTCCGTGTATGGGGCTGCCTAGGGTGTCTTTTTTTGCAGCACCAGATGTACTTTTTATTTATACCATTTTTGGGGAATATCCATTGTTTTGATTTGCTTTTTATTCAACTTTTTATGAGAGACAGAAGTTTGGATTGTTTTTTGCCTGCTTCGGTTTTCAACATATGGGAAAAATATTTTCTAAGTTTTTTTTTCTTACTTTTATTTGCAGACCACCTAAGGGTCTTGATCCCCATGGGGTTTGATCACTAATATAATGTACTGCAATGTTGTAAAATCCCTATTCTTTTGTTACAGGCTGCCTGGCGCAGTCTGTAATAGAATCAATTGAATGACAAGCCTAGGAGCCTTCAATAGGCTACTAGCTGTCATAGTAATCGATCACCACCCCATTCATTCTGGGGGCTGTTGATCCACAGCAAAATGGTGATGCCCATGCACTGCTGGGAAAATAGTGCCTCAGGCTTTGGCCCCACATGGCGGAAATGCAGCTTTTTTGTTGCAAATTTTGCTGTGGTTTTTTGAGCCAAAGCCAAGACTGGCTATAAAAGGAATGAGAAATATATAGGAAGCTCTTATACTTCTACCTTCTGCTCAACCCACTATAGGCTTTTGCTGAAAAAAAAACGTAGCAAAATCTGCAACAAAAAAAGCTGCGTTTCCACTATGTGGGGCCTCAGCCTGAGGCACTATTATCCCGGCAGTGCATGGGCGTCACCATTTTGCTGTAGATTGTCAGCCCCCAGAATGAATGGGGTGGTGATCCGTTACTATGACATCCAGTAGCCTATTGAAGGTCATCTTTGATTGAGGCATTGGGAGGGTAAATATCCACGATCAGTCTTTACTACAGCAGAGGTATGTTATATATCACTGTAATGTGCTATCTAATGCAGTGATGACAGTTGACTATGCTTGGGGTGGTAATAGACTCCCTTAGGCTAAACCGTGGCAGAAACTGATTGCGTATTTTCCTGCAGCGCTTTTCACAGAAATTCTGCAGAGTTTTCCTCTGCGGACTTTCTGCTTCAATTACGGTATACCTATATGGAAACGCCTGTATTTCTGTAGGTATAATTGACATGCTGCGATTTAACATTTTATTAGCCTCTCCCCAGCCTAATAACATGGTACAGTAGATTACAATTGGAAATGAAACCTAGATTAGCTTTAGTGTTAGCTTTAACATAATTCAATAAAATGCACCAAGAAAGGAAGAAGAAACATCAGAAAGCTATAGGAATTTGTGACCAGACAAATGACGGCAAACTTTCCTGTTATTTGGAGTCATTTATTTGTCATCACAATTGTCCACCTGTGTAAAACTGATATTTTCTCGGAAGTAGTAAATTCTAAAACTTTAATAGTTACAATTTTCTAGTAGTTTGGATATAAAAGTTGACATTGTCAACACTCACAGAATCTGAACTTCGGAGAAGAGGGAGAAATGCTCCTCAGATTTCTTCTTCTTGACATAGTTGGTTAATTTACACAACAATTAAGTCAAATCCATACTTGACTGGAATTGCTAGGTCTTGACCTGCTATGCAGCTCTGTAGTATATATATCCGTAAGCCAGTTAATCCTGAGATACAGATGGGGGAAAGCTATAGAGTGAGAAGGGAGGATTTCTGAAATACTCCTTTCATGGCAATATGCCAAGTAGTAATAGCAATAGGTTTTTCCTACCTTTCCCAATATGAAAGCTGCTGCTTCTGATGTTTTAGGCCAAGACCCCACGTTACACAAAAGCTGCTTTTTTTGTTGCAGATTTTACTGCGGTTTTTTGGAGGCAAATTCAGGAGTGTTTGCAAAAGGAATGGGAAATATAAAGGAAGCTCTTATACTTCTCCCTTCTGTTCATTCCACAAACAAAAAAAGCAGCTTTTTTGCAATGTGGGGTCTTAGTCTTAAGGCTGAGGTCCCACATTGTGGAAATGCAGCATTTTTTGTTGCAGATTTTGTTACGTTTTTTTGAGCCAAAGCCAAGAGTGGCTACAAAAGGAATGGGAAATATCCACTCCTGATTTTGGCTCATAAAACTGCAACAAAACCTGTAACAGAATATGCTGCGTTTCCGCAACGTGAGGCTTTAGCCTAAAGAACATTTCTTTGAGCAGTCTTCAATTCTGATTAATAAAAAGAAATAATGAGTAATTATGGGAAAGGTAGATGTCAACCAATATGACTACTCTTAAAGGGAGTCAGTCACCAGGAATAATTAAGTGGTAGTAAACAGCTGAATGTAATGTTTTTCTTTCTGAAATTTGGTCCTCCATTGCAAAGACATGTTTATTGATTATCAGTTATGCAAATGAGATTTCTGGACCACAACCTCTTCTTAGACTTACCAGGCCAGAGTGAGTGTAGTGCGTATGCACAGATAGTGCAAAGCACAGCGCAACCACAAGAGTTAGAGATACCAAGGCAAGTAGCAGTGCTCCAGGCTGCTACCCAAAGAACTACATTTAACTATGAGTTGTTATTGGTAACTGCACAATTTAACAGTAAAGCAGATACCCCACATAACTGTAATACTGTATGCTGTCATATATAATGAAAAAGGTTAATGTACAAAATGTTGTTGATGTTAACATTGACAGATACAAGAATATCCGAGAAATTCATTGTAAGTTAAAGGAAATAATGGAAGAATCTACACTTAAACCCAAACTCTTGTCTTTACCTCTATTACTATACTATCACATCACACTGCACTTATATCTGTTGTGGCTGTTTGGCCTGTCCATGCAGCTTTTTCTCCCTTTGTATATACAAGCAAACAAAACTAATATTTTGAAGGAATTTATCAAGACCAGCATTTTCCATTCCAATCTTGACAACTTCTGTGCTGGGGAAAGATGTGCCGCAGCCTTGTCATAATTTAGGTTCATTCTCCCACAGTCTGTATACTGAAATCTACAAAGATCTTGGCTAGTGTAGATTTCAATCAGTATTTATGCCAGAAAACTGACGTAAACATGATAAATCTGGTGGAGCCAATGTCCCTACCCACAGTACGCCCTCATCACATCCCCTTTTCAGAAAGTGGTGAGGGTGGTGTAGACAAGTCACTTATTGCAAGTGGCATTCAAAAAGTCTTAACCAGAGATTTGAAACCTCTGCACCTGAAAATAACTACACCCCTGATGTAGTAGGCCCTCTTGTTTTGTTATCTTATCAACAACTGCTTGGTATTTTCTGGTGACTCCTAAATGGGACAAGGTCAGTGACAAAGTCATGAATTTGTTTAGGACCTTCTGGGCAAGGCTCTTTAATGAGCGATGTTCATCCAAGGAGCTTCAACACTGCATGGTTCTGTCTGTAGCCATAACATTTACCTGCTGAAGCACGATCCATGGAGCATCGCAGAAAGGCACTGAAATATTTATAGTACATGAAAAAGAAGCACGTGCGGAGATGTAGGAACGTTTCGGATGTGTTTTTGATCTGGACATCTCTTGAGTCTAGGAGACTTGGTGAAAACAGTACGTATGTTTCAAATTATCTTCTCTCCTGTGATATGAAGAAACCGATACACACTTGCACATAGACACAGACTCGGAAGAGATCGCATTGCTTTCATCCACACCAGCTTGGTCCCTGGCCAAGAACCTGAGCACGCTCCTCCGGCACAGATCAAATAGACTTCTGTAATTCCACCCCAGGCTCAGGTTAATCCTCACATGGGGACTGAAGAACAGATCGGGACCCGCCTGTCTCTATTCTAACGCTGATATTACTGATAAGAACCATGCCACCCAGCTGCTGCTTTGTTGGCGTGCTGACATGGAGTTGCTGCCCCTGGGGGATAGGTTCTTCTTGTAGCTGGGCCTCCAGCTGTTTTAATGGCATGGTTAACTTACTGTAAGTGAGCTGTTGTACCCATCATAGCTCAATCTGTCTAACTATGGCACCATGTCATTCATGTGGCTCTTCTTGTGAATGTTAACTATTTGCTTACTCCTTACATTTTAACTTACAGCAAGCAGGATCCTGTCTCCAGTATATATAATAGGTGCCCCTGCATTACTGTAAAAGATGTTATAGTTATATTCAAAACGTGACTTTAAACAATGTGTGAATTTGTTAAAAAACACAAAAATATTGAAGGGCACCAATTACCAGACAGAACATTTTATTTTTACTTTCTAATCATGTAGAATGCAAATGCAGGCACAGTAACCCTCTTGAAGCGTTTACTGGTTGAAGGGGCTTATACGAGAGCAAGTTCCTTTCTCAGTATCAGAAATAAAGAGTTCCAGATTCTCTTTAAATGGAAACCATGATATCAACTATCTTTCTCTTTTATAGAATTATGGACACCTTTAATTATTTCCATAGCCGCATGATTGGGGAAATACAGGAATCTGACCAGGTAATTCATCCTTTTGCTTAAAACTATTATGACTCCTTAGAACCTCCAATTTGTAGGGGGTTATAATTGTACCCATAAGTTTCTATGAGGCCTTATTACTGCTTCTGATTTTATGTCATGTTATGCTTCATTCATAGTATCTGAGAAATGCAAGGTGCTTATAACTCCATAGTACGCAGCAGCAGAGTCTCTGTATAGCCCCATAGAGACTTCCTGCACAGCACTCTGCCTTGTAAATAAAGCCTAAATTGTTTTAATCATTTCTATTATGAAAGATGGGAGGATGTGGGTATCTCCATCAATGAGAAAGTAGGACACATGCTTATTTATCTATTCGTGCATAATGCTTTAAAGCAAAATGATAACAATAAAGTAAACAAGGCATGAGGATATGTAAGGATACAGCATGAACAGCACCATAGCAACCCATATTTAGAGCTACTGATAGAGTACATCTCTACGATTGCATACTTCTGGGAATATATCTAAACAAGACCTGTATTTTGGAGAGTTGCCATTTTGAGACCCCAACACTTGACAATGGAGTACAGATCCAGGTTTTTATGTGCAGCAGCAATCATCCGGCGGGACTAGGTTAAAAATAAAAACACATCAAATTACTGCCTTGATCTCTTATAAACAGGCTAAGCCTTGTAAAGCCCAAGTTGGCAGAAAACAGGTTAACTCATGATGGTTGTGAGATCCTGCTATGACTGCAGAGAGCACGTCCAGCAGGAAGCTGGGATCTTGATATAATTACATTCTGTTATGGCTGCAGAGCTGGCTTGCTGCACTCTTATTTTTTGTGTGTTTAATGAAAGACATCATTAACGTGAACCATGTGTACTGGAGAAATCCAACAGGTTTATATTGTTTAAACAGTTTACCTTTGTCAGTGCCTGGAAACATCGAATCACCAAAGAAAGGAAGGGAGAGATTATAAATTATTTGACCAAAGTCGACTAGATTTACTGGAGGTCATAGGGAAGGACCATGGATCAATGGGGAGTGGCCATGTACACCCAATGGTTGGACCGCCACTATAGTTTTTTTTTTTATCACCTATCCTACGGATGCTAGGTTCACATTAGCGTTAGTGTCTCCAGAAATCCTATCCACTAAAAATAAGTTACTTGTGGAAACTACTAGACTTATAATGGGGTGCGCTGGGTTTCCGCTCGAAATCAACTTTTCTATCCACATATTTTAAGAGGAATCGAGACCAGAGTCCCTGAACGGTCACCTAACACTGTTTACAGGTCATAAAACTCATTTTGAGAAAACCACTTAAGGCCTAGGCCCACGTTGCAGAATCGCGTTTTTTTGTTGTTGCAGATTTTACTGTCATTTTTTGAGCCAAAGCCAGGACTGGATTGAGCAGAAGGTATAAATATAAATACTTCCTATATATTACCTATTCCTTTTGTAGCCATTCTTGGCTTTAGCTTAAAAAGACGCAGCAAAATCTGCACCAAAAAAAGCTGTGTTTCACAACATGCATGCTCAGACTGGCCCAAGGGGGTACTGGTGAATCCCCCGGTGGGCCCCGTGCCTTTTGGGATTCCTCCTGGATTCTCAGTACTTTTTTAATAGGCAGTGAAGGTCTGGTAATGGCCCCATTAACTTACCTATCCAAGCTCCTGCTCACTGCAGACTTCCTCTTCAGTCTCCAGGGGGCCGCCTTGCACCACACATTACATCATCAAGACATGATGTGCGGCGCACAGAGTCCACTGAAGGCAGAGAGGGAGGCCGCAAGCAGGAGCAGGAATCAGTAAGCAAATGCAGCCACTCCTCCCCAGTTCTGCAATAAAATACATCCCGATCGCAGAACTGGGAAGAAGTGGCGCCCTGACCGGCTCTGCCACTGGTAGAAGCCTGTGGCTTCCTGCTCTACCATTATCCGACTTGTAGGCCATAGGCCACATTAAGCCTGTGGCCTACAAGCTGAGTGTCAGTACTTACCTGTCTTCTTTTAGGTCATTCCAGCTACTTGCTGCTCTGGGCACATATGTGGTCAAAACAGTGTGCCCGGAGCAGAGAGACAGAGCGGGACGGGGAAGCAGACAGGTAAGTTATGAACTAATATGGCCATAAGGGGAAACAGTGAAGGGGCCCACTTCACCATTCTCCCCATACAGTGGCCCCTTCACTGCCCCTCCCCATACCGTATGGGGACTAGTGATGGGGCTATTATATTGTGTGAGGGCAGTGATGGAGGCTAATGGGGGAACATTAAAGTGTGGGGCATTAGGGGGGAAATATTAAACAGGTTGTCCGGGCTTAATTTAAAAATTATAATAAGCTTATATTTTTCAAATACATGATCAGTAGGGGCCAACACACGACCCCCGGACCAATCAGCTGTACAGAGCAGCTACCATTACCGGAACTGTATAAGAGCCGGGCGCCTTCACTGTATCTCAGTAGTTATAGAGGTCTGTGGAAACTGAGCTGCAGTAAAGGTGCCCAGCCGTTATACAGGGGATGAAGCTTCCTTTAACAATTCCGGGAGCCATGCTGTTCACTTGCCATACAGAGTGTAGCAGTGGGTTTAGGTAGTGAGGTGGTGCACATCGTATAGCGGGTGAGCAGCATGGCTCCTGACATGTTATTACTTATAGCTGCGCTGTCTCGGTACAGCTGATCTGTAGGAGACGTGGCTGTAAGCAGTGGGTCCCTAGAATCAATTCCACTGCTGGGCCCTAGACGTCCCAGTCCGACACTGGCAACACAGTGAATTGGAGAAAAAAATGTAGCAAAAAAGCTTGAGTTTTTCACTGCCTTTCTGGCGTGTTTTTTATCCTTGCATTCCCAACCCCATATAAAGTCTATGGGAAAAATGCAGTGTTTCTGCAGTTAAAATTAAAATGCTGTGTTGTTCAGAAACGCAACGTTTCCACTGCATTTTTTCCCCGCAGTTTGTGGATGAGATTAAACATAATCTCATTCACTTTGCTGGTATTGTAAAATGCAGCATTTAGTTGTGGAAAAAAAAACAAAAAAAAACGCGGCTTTCTGGAAACATGTGGCCTTAGCCCCAGGCCAGGAAGACAAAGTGGACACACTGATAAATTTCATTCGGGAAAAATCTGCAGAGTGAGAGCACCTCTGCAGATACCTTCCAAAATTGAGTGGTTCATCTGTAGAAATCACCGCAGTTCACCAGTAGTCAGCAATCTTTGTACTGCAGGGCCACTGTCCGAGGCAAGGACTAGGCAGCAGGCTAAGTACTTATTCACACATTCGCTTTTAGTGGATGTGTTAGGATAGCACACAATCCAGCCAATTTTTGAGTAAAGTGCCATCAGTGGTTAACCCATTTTTCATATCTGGAACAGCAGATAAACCTTTTTGCTCATTTCCTAAAAAGGAATGTGTGAATAAGTCCTAATTAAAAAAAAAATATTTGTGCAGCTTGCGGAATTTGCAAGTGTGGGGCAGGTAACATCTGCATGTAGCTGTATTGTGAGTGCCCAGAATTAATTTTACTAGTGGGCCCTAGATATCTCCATCCAACAATTATTTTATGTATGGAAGCATGCAGTTTGTTTGTCAGATGCATACGAAATTTGTCAGAACAAACATGGCATCTCTAAACAGCACCGCTTCTATGGGAGAACAACCATGCATTACCTTGCCTTATGAAGGTACCATATGGTGGCACATGGATTGTTTCTGCTAATAAAACACAGCAGGAACACAATCAACATACAGAGACTACCATACTAAACTACTACTGTACATGCAAATACAAAACTGCATCATGTGAACATATACTTATATATATAAACATGGTGAAACACTATCATTTTGGAGTGTTTGTGAAACTACTGTTAAAGTGACCGCCCACAACTCCCATTCACTTATCAAATTACCACATTTATAACTCATGGATTCATGCCTGCAGTTATCCTGATGGCATATAGTTGGCATTACTGTAGTAAAAGCAAATGAATGTGGTGTATGAAACCCTATAAAATGCATCTGGATTCGTTTCAGGAAAAGTTAGCATTTGGTCAGACTTGACAATACAAAGCGCCTGTTAAAATACACTAACAGTGTGGAAGATATCTCTATACTGAATCAAGAGAGGAGTGATGGAATAACAGTCAGATTGCTGCTTGCATTCTCCAAAGGCCCCCAACGAATGAAAACTGGAATCTGATAGATTCTCTCTCCGACTTCTTTGCTACCTTAATGGCAGGTGTATACGGACAGGGGTATATCCATCTCATTATTTATGACTATATCCATAGTATATGTGATAAATACCAGATTGATGCAGGTTCCACATCTAGCTCGAGAATGGTGCTCTGTTCCTGAAAATAAATGGTGAGGGGCCACTTTGGCTATTTCTGTAAATATAAGTAAATGCTGCACACATGCACAGCCCCTCTCCATTCACTTACAGGAACTGAGTGGGCCTGTCTTCGAACCAAAGGTGGGATCCACACCTGTCAGGTATTTATGACATATCCTATGAATATAAAGCACCATGCACTAAGCCCTTTTGCAGTGGGTATCAGCTATAATGACGCTGCTGAAGTGCCCAAGAAAGGAGATAACTGTACTGCAGATAACTGTACATTCTGTACTGCAAGTGAAATTGGATGTCACGTCCCAAGCATAGGGCAGCCGGAAAACCATCAGAAGGTATTTGCTCAACATTGGGCTACAAGATTGGGCTGCTCATAAAGACTATCATGTTGCACAGCAAGGCAGCAATGGAGGCTGTATTGGAGATCTGTCTTCTTTAGTGATGAGACCTGCTTTTGTTTCTGATGCAATGACAGCTTTAGATTGGTCTGGAGACCACATGGACGATGCCATAAAGAGGCCTTCACAAGGGAACTTCGCACTGGTCTTACTCCCAGGATTATGGTGTGTGGTGGCATAATGTGTGGTAGTTGGATCCCTCTAGTCTTCATTTCAGGTACACTAACAACTCAGCATTACATTGATTTGGTCGTGGAACCAGTGGTATGGCCATTTCTCCAAAGTGTCCCAGGAGCCGTTTTTCAAGGCCAACACTTGGTCGCATGTTGCTTGTGCTACTGTGAGCAGCCTGCTTGGCCTAAATTTGCTACCATAACCTGCAGCCTCTCTGGACTTGTCTCCCATAAAGCACATCTGGGACATCATTGGTCAGTAATTGCAATGGGAGCTGCCAGCAGCCAATCTTGATGATTTATGTGTCCAAGTGTATTTAGCCTTGAATAACATTTCTCAGACAGCCATCAACCCCTTCCCATTTTTAGATTTTCATTTTTGACTCCCTGCCTTCCAAATCTCATAAATTTTTTATTTTTATGTTCACAGAGCCATATGAGGGCTTAATTAGATATGAGCGAAGTTTTCAAAAATTCGATTCGGCAACTTCGCCAAATTTTCCGAATTAAATCATGGCGAATCGCATAAAAAAAAACCAGCTATTTCCTGGCTGCAGAGAGCCAGAGTGGGCAGCAAAATGGCAGAACCCCTTGGATGCCGTGGTCATGTCAGTTACAGCTAACACCCTGCTCCATAAACGATCAGAGGTTTTAACACCTTGGATGCCGCAGTCAAACATGCCGTGGGTGCTCGCAAAGGGGTTAAAGGGCTGTGACATCACAAAGCTGGCTGCTGATTGGCTGCACTCATGGCATTGTGGGTGATCCCGCATTCCCAGAGTTTCTTGCCCCATGACCTAACATGTGCAGCAGCCATTTAAAAAAAAATGCGATTCGTTACCACAAAGCGTGTGGAAATCCGGATTCGAAGCGAAATGAATATTTCCTGAAATTCGGATCGAATTCCACTTCGTCAGCTTCGATTCGCTCATGTCTAGGTTTAATGTTTGAGGGACAAATTTTCTTTATAATGGTACCATTTATTATTCTGTACAATGTACTGGAAGCTGGAAAAAAATTCTGAATTTGGCTGCTCCTGTTGGGCGTCCATACGACTCCAAGCAGGTATAGGACCGTCATGTGCCAAGTACTTGGGGCAGCTCACCTACTTATTGCCCATGGATGGAAGTCTGCTTCTTGTCCGACATTGACAGCTGATTTGAACTACCAATATGAACGCATTTATGCATACAACGGTGGAACCCTGGAGAAATTCCAGAAGAATTGGGAGATATGGGCAACCTTGTTCCCCCCACCAAATGCCCATTGACAGCCTATATTTCCTGGCCATTTCTAGTGCTCTTGGTATACCCACTTTTAATCACCTATGGAATATCTTATTTGAATAGCCTTAGAATACCCGCTTAACTACAGTATTTCTAGCTGTAATGTTCATGACTGGTAGTAGGTGGATCTGCAAACGTGTCTACGTGGCATACTCTTATCATTTGTCCTTTAGGCCTGTTCACCTGTTCGTTTGTTAATTTGTTCTGATCTATCCCTTTCCCCCCTCATGGCTACGACTTGCATAAAGCTTCTTATTTTCACTATATTAAGTTTGGCTACTTCTAAGTATGACTGGATTTTAATTTTAATATTTTTCAGTGGGTATCTCAATATGTATCCTTGTTCATGCTGTACTCTTGAGTATTTTGTACTCCTGATATATGCTGATTGGTAGCCGTGAATGTATCTTATGTTTCTTGTCCTGCTTTTTAACTTCTTGTATTTTATTTATGTAAAGTATTCAATAAAAAACTATTGATATAAAAAAATTCAGAATTTGGTGGAATTGGAGAAAAAGTGCATTTGTGCGACTTTCTTATGGGCTTCGCTTTTACAGCATTCACTGTGCAGCGAAAATGACATGTCATCTGTTTCGTTTATGACTCCATGGAAACCAAATTTTTATAGTGTTATTTACATTTTAACCCTTTAACAAAAATCCGAAACTTTGCAAAAAAAAATTTGTCTTAAAGTTGCCATTCCCTGACACCCGTAACGTTTATATTTCTGTGTGCAGGAATGCATAGGGTGTATTTTTTGCAGTACCAGGTGTACTTTTTAGTTATACCATTTTGAGGAATGTCTATTGCTTTGATGACTTTTTATTCAAAGTTTTATCAGAAGCAAAACAGTGAAAAAAGTCAGTTCGGCACTTTTGATTTTTTTTTCCCGCTACGCTGTTCACCGTACGGGAAAAATATTTTTATAACTTTGTAGACCAGACTTTTCGGACACAGGAATACCTAATGTGTATGTGTATTATAGGGAAAGGGGGGGGGGCGATTTGAACCTTTATTTTTTTATATATTTCTTTTTTTTTTAGCTTTTTATTTTTTTCTTACTATTTTATTAGTTCCCTTAGGGGGCTTGAACTTGCAATTTTTTGATTGCTAGTCCCATAGACTGCAATACAACTGTCTATGGGAGATCCGCTACATTACTATTGAGGCTGGTATAAATCAATAATTCTAATTAAGCTAAACACCCCCCCGCCTACCTTCTAAATTACTTAGGTTACCAAAAATCTATATTTACCCAATTTTCCGGTTCTGTTCCCCCGTTTCCGAAAACAGAATGTCACCAATACTAACCCACCTCCCCCACTTCATCATACATACCTGTCTTCCTGACCTGATTTTCTGGGTATGGGACGTCATTTGTTCTGGGCTACTGCGCATACTGGCACTCCAGCTCTATTGCGCAGGCGTAGGCGGCCTGGCAGACGACAAGAAGAGGAGGTGCCAGCAACCCAGAAAAAGTGACGATCCATGCTCAAAAGAAACCCGGATTAGAAGACAGGTAAGTATGATAGGGTGCGGGGTTTGAATTAGTTAGGAAAGGCTAGTAGTGGGCGGGCTAGATAGGGAAGCAGGAAAGGGGCTTGATTGAGAAAGGGAGGGGGAGGGAGTGAGAGAGGGAGGGGGAGGGAGTCAGCTCTGAGTGAAGCGAAAGGCACACCTCTAATTAGGCAAAGTGAGGTGGCTGCCTCAGGCGGCACTGTCCGTCACTGTCTGGGGGGGGGGGAGCGGCATATTTTACTTTCTATTTACCATAAACCAGCACAGGACAGGCCGCTTAAAAAAAAAAAAAAACAAAGCTGCGCGATACCTGTCCTGGGCTGGTTTACGAGACCTCCGCATCTCAGCGCAGGTGGCGATACAATGACACTTCCTATGTGGAGACGCAGACGTCGCGGACAAGAAGAGGAGTTGGCTCCATCAAGGGATCACAGGTGGGTGAGGATAACTTTATTTTATATATATATATATATATATATATATATATATATATATATAGTATATATATATATATATAGGCCGTTACCTGCTGGGGTTACGCCTATTTATTATTGATCCCCACGCCTGCTGTGGCCGCCTCCGCTTCCCCTTCTGCTATGGGACGCAGAAGGGGGAAACAGCAGCGACTGTGAGCAGCAGCGGGGATCGATAAGTGAGGCCAGATACTACTATTATTATACTCTGGGGTATTTTCAGATCCCGGAGTATAATAATCGGGGACCCAGGAGAGGTGATAAACATAAAAACTAGTGTTACTCACCTCTCCAGTGATCCGATGTTACTCCCAGCAGGCTTCGGACTTCTTTGGTGACGTCCCAGGCATCACGTGAGCCAGGCCGACGTCATTATGTGGCGACGCGGGTCTGTGCGACATTGAAGAGGGCCGAAGGCAGGGAGTGTACTGGAGCCCAGGTAAGCAACACTGTTTTTTATGTTTGTCACCACCTGGGTCTCCGATCATTATACTCTGGGGTCTGAAAATACCCCAGAGTATAATAATAGTAGTATCTGGCCTCACTTACCAATCCCCGCTGCTGCTCACAGCCACTGCTGATTCCCCCTTCTACGTCCCATAGCAGTAGGGGAAGCGGAGGCGGCCACAGCAGGCGTGGGGATCGATAAGTAAATAGGTGTAACCCCAGCAGGTAACGGCCTATATATATATTTATATATATATATATATATATATATATATATAAATAAAGTTATCCTCACCTACCTGTGATCCCTTGATGGAGCCGCCTCCTCTTCTATAATATTAGTTCATGGGTGAGTCACTATGGAGCATAATACCGTGTGTAGGGGCCACTGTGGAGCATAATACCGAGTGCAGGGGCCACTGTGGAGCATAACACCGAGTGCAGGGGCCACTGTGGAGCATAATACCATGTGCAGGGGCCACTATGGAGCATAACACCGTGTGCAGGGGCTGCTGAAAAGCATAATACCGTGTGCAGGGGCCATTATGGGGCATAATACCGTGTGCAGGGGCCACTATGGGGCATAATACCGTGTGCAGGGGCCACTATGGAGCATAATACCATGTGCAGGGGCCACTATGGGGCATAATACCGTGTGCAGGGGCTGCTGCGGGGCATAATACCGTGTGCAGGGGCCGTTGCAGGGCATAATACCGTGTGCAGGGGCCGCTACGGGGCATAATACCGTGTGCAGGGTCCACTATGGGGAATAATAACGTGTGCAGGTGTCACTGCGGGGCATAATACCTTGTACAGGGGCCGCTGCGGGGCATAATACCATGTGCAGGGACCGCTGCGGGGCATAATACCATGTGCAGGGACCGCTGCGGGGCATAATACCATGTAATACTGTATTAAAAAAAAAAAACACCTACTCACCTGTCC
Source organism: Leptodactylus fallax (assembly GCA_947044405.1). Taxonomy (NCBI): domain Eukaryota; kingdom Metazoa; phylum Chordata; class Amphibia; order Anura; family Leptodactylidae; genus Leptodactylus; species Leptodactylus fallax. The sequence goes on from CAMRHE010000078.1 coordinate 2,596,068, forward strand.
CTTGTGCTCCAATGTCTCCTACCACGGTCTGGTTCTGCTGCTCTGGTGTTTTCTTCTGGCGGAAGTCCCAGAAGAAAACACCGGAGCAGCAGGACTGGAACGCAATATGAGACACTGGAGCACCTTCCCCAGCCTCATATTTAAAAAGTGATTATCCTGGACAAACCTTTAAAGTGGCACTTGGGCTTTATTAAAGGGGCTTTCCAACTAATTTTTATTGATAATCTATCCTTAAGACAGATTATCAATAAGAGATCAGTGGACCTCGCCTCTGATCAGCTGTATGAAGGGGGCCCCGGCGCCTGTTTATATCTCACGCTGTCTGTTTATAGTGACCATGTGATGTAATTACAGACTTGTCACATAGACATGTATAGGACGAAGCTGTAGTTACATTACATGGCCGCTATGAGATGAATGACACTATGTAAACAGAGAAGCGGTCATGGCGCTTACACAGGTACTATTCAAACAGCTGATCACTGGGGGTCCTGGGTTTTTGAGCCCCACTGATTAGTTTATTAATGACCTGGAAAACCTTTTAATTAGTTAACACCTGGGGCATTATTAATAAGGGGCACTATTTATACAGGGTACACACGGACATTATTAATAAAAAGATGCACTTGGGCGTATTATTCATAATGGGGGGTTATATCATATATTTTATAATTGGTGGTAGCTGCAGGATGGGGGCTTTGTGCAGGTGAGGACAATGTGGGTTGGATGCCTGGAAAAAAGTGAGGAGCCAAAGATGTCAGTGTTGCAAACTTTACAGAGACAAGTCACAGCTGGAAGAAGTGGTGATGGCGGTCCAGAGGGAAGAGAAGGGAAATGTGACCGATTAGTCAGAGACGTCACCTGTAAGTCACAGAATGTTACTGCCCTGTATACACCTAAATGATAGAGGATAAATACCTGATTGATGGGGGTCTGTCTGCTGAAACCCCCACTGAGCCTGAGAATTGGGTTTTTTACCCCCACTGGGTGGGAATTCAGCCTGACCGTAGCCAGGCTGAATATAGGCATGTCTCTTGGTGTATGGACGAACCCGCATGGCTCTCATTCAACTTTGATGGGAGTGCCAAAGATAGCCGAAGTCCAGTACTCAGCTATCTGCAGCGCTCCTATTATAGAGAATGGGGGCCGCATGGGCTCGTCCATTCACCAAGCAGAAGATGTGTGAAGTTACTTTTATTGTTAATGCCGTGTTGTTGATCTGATACTGAAGTAATGCAGTAAGAAGAATTCTTAAAAGCTGTTTCATAAGTTTGTGTATGTTTATTGTACGACAATAACAGCGTGTGACTCTAACAGTATGTAAACTCAATTTTAAATTTTTTTTTTTTTTGGGGGGGGGGCGTCTTTCTATTGTCCGCCTCAGGCAGCAAAGAGGCTAGGTTCACCATTCGGCTTTACTATGCTGTTCTTGCTTTTTAATCACGGCCCAGCGACATGCACATGTGGCCTAAATCCTGTGATTTCCATAATTCCAACAATTTTCCTTCTTGATATTGCAATTTCAATACCTAGTGTATTTTTAAACAATACTATATGAAAATCTGCTTCATTTTTTTCTTTTTCGATGTACTGAACACATAAATAAGAAATAAGTTATGTCACTACATGGAATGTTGGTGTATATTTTACAGGTGAAAGACATGGGTGTACCAAAGATAACATACAACTTACATGCTAGTCTCTTGTGTGAAAGACATATGCTGCAGAAAGGGGGAAGGCTTTCCTCCCTGAATGATCCATAGCTCTGTTTACACACCTCTTATTCACTTGTTATCAGGGGCAGCAAATCCCTCTAATAGTAAAATGAGCAAACAAAACTTTTTCTTTCATCTCCGCTGCATTAAAAGTTTCTTGCAATCTTGGAACAAAATCTGTTGAAAGATCATAGCCAAGTGTGAGACAAAAGGAGATTTCTTTATTCTTTTCACTCATTCAGCGGCAGATGCTGTTTAACTAATTCACATAGACAAGAGTCACCTTGGAGGTGCTTAGGTCACATGACCTTAGATATGTTCGGCTGGCCTCCTGGTAGTGCTGGGAAGGTCACATGGCTTTATGCTGCAAGAAAGCATGATAAACCATCAGACCTTAAGGCACACATTATAAAAGGTAAATGGAATTGGTAGTCTGAATGACGCCTCAGGCTGTATACCCATGACCTGTAGTGCCGTATATTTTAGTAATGGATGTCATAGTAAAATAGAAAATGGGGCCAGGTGAACTGTCTCAGCTCCTCTTATTGGCTAAGGTTGGGCTTCTTAAGGGAGACAAGCTTATGGCCTCTCAGCAAGAGCATCTCTGGACTGATGTTGGTCCCATATCCCATATAAACTTTTATTTTTATGTAAATAAAGGTCAATCCTTGTTTAATAAAATGTCTTGAAACATTCTTATGGAGTCTGGCAGGTCCAAAATGCCTCCCAAAACCAATAGTAGTACCATATAAGGAGCCTTTAATAGGTGCAGAAACATACCTTTGTGATCAAAAACCGATGAAGCTATGAAGAGAAAGTAACTGTTTTAGGTTAAGGCCCCATATAGTGGGCAGCATCAAAAAAGCGCAGCGGGAAAAACTGCGGTGGCAACGAATCATGGTTTTTCCCGTATCGCTTTTCATGGAAAGTGTTTCTGCTTCCATTATACCCATAAGGAAAGCCAGCGTTTCCATTGGTATAATTGACATGCTGCGATTTCCAAAACGCAATGGTTTTGGAGATCACAGTGTTTCCACTGTGTGTATTTTTCTGCAATGTGTGGATGGGATTCGCTAAACTGTAAAATGCTGTGGTATTTGCTGCAGCGTTTACGCTGAGGCAAAACTGCAACATTTATGTCATGTGGGGCCCCGGCCTTATAGATAAGTAAATTAGTCTGCAAGGGCACCACATGAGGGCCCAATTTGTCAAATTTGCCTACAGATGCAGGCACAAGCTGTAAATGTCAGTCACAGCTAAAGAGATTGCGTTGGGCAGTGATTCTACAGTAGAGCACTTGTGCACTTGCTGTTCAGCAAATCAGGTCTGCCCAGATGCATTTGTAGAGTTATTTGCATATTCATAAAAAGATAACTATCTCGGCATGGCTTATTGGTTTTCTGACCACACAAGTTTGTTTCTGCTTCTATTAATGGCCCCTACATCACTAATATTGATTTGGGGGACATTTTGGTCCTGTCAGACTCCCTTTAAATTTCCTAATCATATTTTAGCTCAATCTTGTGAGAGGCTTTAGTCTCATATAGATCTAATGTATCTCAAATCTGATGAGCACAAAGCATGGGACTCTTAAACGGTCATATGGACAGAGGTTGTTTGAGACAACCTCTTTAAATATCCCTATTGCATTGATTTGTAACAGCACCCATAAAAATCAGCAACATATTTCTCCAATTTCATTTGCAGGAACAAATCAGTATTATGGATTTTGCATGAACCATATTATGCAACCCCAATTCCAAAAAAGTTGAGACGCTGTGTAAAATGTAAAGAAAACAAAAATGCAATTACTTGGAAATCTCATATAACCATGTTTTATTCACAACAGAATACAGGACACATATTAGAAAATGAAAGTTAGACATTTTTCATTTTATCTGAAAAAAAAAAAAACAAGTCCTTTTGAAATTGATCTCAGCAATAGATATAAAAAACACAGGGTTAGCAAAGGCTGGAAAAGTAAGTGGTACTAATGAAAAACAGCTGGAGGGTCAATTTTAGCTGTCAGATAACTGTGTGTAAAAAAAGCATGTTAGGCCGGGCCCCACGTGGCGTAAATGCAGAGCAAAAATACGTGGGGTTTTAGGCTAAGGCCCCACATGGCGTCCCGCTGCGGGAGAAACCGCGGCGGGATCACTTCGCGGTTCTTCCCGCAGCGCTTTTAGACAAAGTTTGCAGAGTTTTCCTCTGCGGACTTTCTGTTTCAATTATACCTATGGGGAAACCGTGCCGGTTTTGAAAATCACTGTGTGTCCGCAGCGTGGTTTTTCCTGCAAAGTGGGCATGTGATTCACTAGAATTCCATTCACTTTGCTCTGACTCGAAAACACCGCAATTTTTTCCTCGGTGCTTCCGCCGCGGGCGAATCGCGGCGTTTACGCCACGTGGGGCTTTAGCCTTACAGTCACTGAATAGTGGCTGGTATTCTAGCAAATCCCTTCCACACATTGCAAAAAATACACGTGGGTTTGGAAATCGCAGCATGTCAATTATAGCTATGGAAACGCCGGTGGTTTCTGAATAGGTATAATTGCAGCTTTTTGAAGTATAGGTATAATTGAAGTTTTTTTCCTGCAGCACTTTTTGCTGCAACCCGCTATTTCGGGTATTAGCCTTAAAGAGGCAGAGTCTCTCATAAGCAAAAATGGTCAGAAGTTCACCAATCTTTGAAAAACTGGGTCTGAAAATTGTGGAAAAATTTCAGAGAAATGTTCCTCAACGTAAAGTTGCAAACAGTTTGAATTTCCCACAATCTACAGTATATAATATCGTCAAAAGATTCAGAGGATCTGGAGAAAACCATGTGCACATGGGACAAAGACGATGGTCAATACTGGATGCTCATGATCCAAGGGCCTCAGATGGCACTGCATAAAAAACAGGCAAGACTCTAACGCAAACCACTGCATGGGCTCAGGAATACTTCTATTGTCTGTGAACACAGCTCACTATGCAAATCATAAATATAACGTAAAACTGTATCATGCAAAAAAGAAGCCATATATCAAGACAATCCAGAAATGCTGCTGTCTTCTGTGGGGTAAAGCTCATTTTAGTTTCAATAGTTTTTATTCAAGTTTTTTTTTTTTTCAAAGAATAAAGGTGAAATACAATATTGACATATATCACGATGTACATGGGTATGCAGTACAGTATAGTATGCAGAGTAACATATTACTTTCTTTTCCAAAATACATCTGTAAGTCATACATCAATAAAACAGATATGCAACGTATTAACATAGTAAACCTTAACTATAACAGTAACTTTCCGGCACAGTCAGCGGGCTATCTTGAGTCATTCCTAGAACATGTTCCTCAGATTCAACCTTCCCTTGGTTATAAGGCTTCTATTAGTGTGTAGATATCAAAACTCCGTTTTGTCATTTCTGAATTCCCCCTTCCTTGGTTGGCCATGTGACAAATTTGACTGGTTTGACCCCCCCCCTCGCCCATTTATTGCAGTCATTGCATCAGTGCACCCCCCCTCCCAGAGTTCCTGCGACCCCCCCGGTTCTCTTTCAGTATGAATCGAAAGTAAATCCACGCTTCCCAGATTTTCTCAAAGCTGTGGAAAGAGTTATTTCCCAGGGCGATTATTCTTTCATAACTGTATGTGCTATTTATGGCTGTTAACAAATCCGACATGAGCGGAGGAGCTACTGTCCTCCATCTTTGCACCAACATCAATTTGGCTATAGTCAGAATTTTGCAGATAAGTTTTTGTATGCTTTTAGTGCATTGGGAATTCAGGATAGCCGTGCTAGCGGTGTATGGGAGTTGGAAATCGAATAGCTCCGATAGCATCCCGAAGACCCCGTCCCAGTATCCTTGAATTATGGGGCAATTCCCCAAAATATGGATAAGGGATCCTCTACCCCCACATCCCCTCCAACAGTTCCCCGATTCAGAGGGATAGGCTAACTGTAGCATAGTCGGGGTCCTATACCATCGTAATACTATTTTCATGGCCGTCTCAATGTGTGTGCTACACTTTAAGGATAGATGGAGCAGCCTAATTGCTTGCTGCCATTCCTCAAGGGTGAGAACTATCCCCAAATCTCTCTCCCAATACCGGAATGGGGTAGATCTAGTGAAGGTCGATATTCTGTCCATTTTGTCATACAGAAAACGCAATCCTCTCACCTTGGTAGAAAGCCAAGTGAAAAGGGCGCCACTATGAGGCAAAAGTGTCACGGGATGCTTAGACATGAAGTGCCATATTTGAAAATATTTAAGGAAATCGCCTATAGGGAGCCCGTATTTCTGTCTAAGGTCTGCAAACAATATAGGTTGTTTAGTGTCAGAATATAATTGAGAAATCTGTGTGATCCCCCTCGACTACCAATCCGAAATTCTTAAGTCGTCGATTACCCATGACATTAGTGATAAAGGCATCTCAGAAATATGAAAGTGTTTCATAGGGTTAGCTTTCCCGTGCATTATCTTCCATGCCGCCAATGAGGCAACCATGACCGGGGAGAAGGATCTAGGAGCTAAAATGTTCCAAAAGGGTAACCACAGCGCATCCTCCAGTTTTAGAGGAGCGATAAATGCCTGTTCTATATGCAACCATGGAACTAAGGTGTCCATTGATTTCCACCTAGCGCACTGAGTGACCAGTGAGGCTATATAGTAGTTTCTTATCAACGGAACTCCCAGCCCTCCCGCCTCCTTTTGTTTGAATAGGAAGCTTTTGTTGACTCTGGGTCTCTTCCCATTCCATACAAATTTTGATATCACCCTTTGTGTTGTTTCAAAAAAGGAAACGGGAATGGGTATCGGGAGCGTGCGAAACAAATATAAAAGCCTAGGTAGTAGTAACATTTTAAAGGCCGCTACTCGGCCTATCCAGGAGGTATCTGTTTTTGACATTCGCTCCATCTCTTCTTGTAGTAGTTTTAGCATTGGTATATAGTTACTTCTATAAAGGGTCTCTGGGGACGTTGTCATTTGTGTCCCCAGGTATTGGACATTGTCCTCCCTCCAGTCAAAGTCATAATTCGACTTCATTTGATGAAGCGAAGAAGGAGGGACATTCAAAGGTAGCGCCTGTGACTTGGCCATATTCAGTTTGTAAAACGATAGTTGCCCAAACTTAGTAATAATATCCATTAGGCGGGGGGACAGAAGTTAGTGGCTTAGACAGGGTGAGAATAATATCATCAGCGTATAGCGATATAAGATGAGTTTTATTCCCTATATCAATGCCCCCTATGTTGGTATCTAGTCTGAGCATTTGGGCCAATGGTTCCATGGAAAGAACAAATATCAGGGGCGACAGGAGGCATCCCTGTCTGGTCCCATTTGTTATCAGAAAAGGGTCTGATACTACTCCATTAGTGAACACTCTCGCAGAAGGCGCGGAGTATAACACCTCCATCGCCCTCAAAATAGCTACAGAGAACCCCATATTTCTGAGCACCGAGAAGGCATACGACCAGCAAATGCGATCAAACACCTTCTCAGCGTCCAACGCAAGGATCACCGCCTACACTTTCCTACCGTCAATGTAATGCATGAGGTTCAAAATGCGTCTGGTATTATCATAAGATTGCCTCCCCTTGACAAATCCCACCTGATCATTATTTATCAAGCTCGGGAGACAGGCTGCTAATCTGTTTGCTAGTAATTTGGCATAGATTTTCAGGTCGGAATTTAACAAAGAGATAGGTCGGACGTTTTGGGGCTCAGTGGTCGGTTTTCCCGGCTTTGGTAGCGTAACCACCAAAGCCTCTTGGTTCTCTTTTGGGAGGGTACCGGAATCCATTGCGGCCGCCAAAAAGGACAGCAGTGGGTCTTTCAGGATTGGGAAAAATTGTTTGTAGTATTCATTGGTAAGGCCATCCGGGCCTGGAGACTTGTGAGAAGGCAGCGATTTGATAACTGACAACAACTCCTCTGAAGTAATGGGTGTGTTCAAAGAGTCCAGTTGTGACTCGGTGAGCTTGGGTAATTGGGCAGCTACAAGAAAGCGTTCAATGTCATCGCTCGCTGGGGGAGCGACCGCTGTGTCTTCCACAATATTGTAGAGGCCTTCGTAAAATGACCTAAAGGCATCAGCTATGCCCCTAGGGTCATATATTTTATAAGTGCCATCTTTATTATGAAGGAATTGAATTCTAGATTTCGCATGTTTTTGTTTGAGTTTGGAGGCTAGGAGTTTGCTTGCTTTATTGGACTGAGAATAATATGTAGCTTTGGTCCTTTTTAGATGTTTCTCATATTTATGCAATAAACAAGCTGTCAGTTGGTGGCGCAATGTCATCAGTTTTGCTGCATTGGATGGAGAGGGAGACTTTTTATTGCTATTGTCGATGGATTTAATTTGGTGGAGCAATCTATCTATCTCTGCCAGTCTATTTTTCTTTTCTATATGCCCCAGGCGAATGAACGTTCCTCTAATAAAGGCCTTATGAGAGTTCCACAGGACATCAGGGCCAGGGGCAGAGGGGGCATTAATCATAAAAAATTCCTTCAGATCAGTCTCTAAAGTTGCTTTTAATTTCGGTTGTGACATTAAGAATTCGTTGCACCGCCATACAAACGCTCTTGGGCATTCATATTTTTCCGCTAGGGTTATGGTTATTGCTGCATGATCTGACCAGGTGATTACTGAGATATCAGATTGCAAAACCATAGGGAGGCTGGATTGCTCAAGTAAAAATAGATCTATCCGTGAGTAACTATTATGTACAGAGGAGAAATAAGTATAATCTCTCTCAGTATTGTGGAGGATACACCAGGCGTCAAATAATTCATGGCGCCATAACGCTTGCGAGAGAGAAGGGCGGCGTGTCGACACACCAGAAGTTGTGTCTACCATCGGGTCCGGAGCCACATTAAAGTCTCCCATCAGTACTACACATCCCTGCTTCCTTTTTGCTACCGCTTTCGCCAGTCTACCCAAGAATGCCACTTGCTTCCTGTTGGGGGCGTAGGCTGATACCAGCGTATAGGTAATATTATTGAGACTACAATTTAGTATTATAAATCGCCCCCCCGGGTCTGCGTATTGTGACAGTAGTTGGAACGCTACCGAGTCCCTAATTCCAATCAATACCCCTCTACGTTTTGAGGAATAGTGAGCATGAAATACATTTGGGTACGCTGGGTGTTGAAGGCGAAAGGCGTCCACCTTCAAAAGGTGGGTCTCCTGCACTGCCAGAATGTCACAGCCTTGATCCCGTACCTCGTGCCATAAATTGGCCCTTTTTTGAGGAGAGTTCAACCCTCTGACATTCATGGACATAATTTTAAGCACCATAGTACACAGTCAGAAATGCATTAAAAGTCTTACCACACTTGCCCATACCAAAGGATGTCCCTGTCTTCAGGAGGCGAGAATGTCTCCACCAATTGTATTCATTTCGCCTAGTGTGCCAGAACCAGAACCAGAAAGTAAACAAACCATATAAATTACAGAACCGATGGGCGACCCATCTTAGCTGCAACAGAAGAAAAAAAAGAAGAAGAAAGACAAACAAAGTACAGCGGACCAGCAGCTGTCGTGATCTTGGGGGAACCAGTTCAACATCCGTGAACATATGGAATCCAAGATAGGTGAGTCTCTAGCTTTGTAGTCCTCTTTGTGGACGTCTTTGGGTTTTCGCTTGGCGCCACCCATCCGATATTGGACCGGGTGGGTTGTGGAGTGTAGGATCAACTATCGGAATATTCCATGCGCTTAACAATTTTTTTCCCTTCCTCCAGTGTCTTGATAATATGTACCGAATTATTACGGGAGATGATCACCCGGACCGGGAATCCCCATTTGTATAGAATGTGATGCTGGCGTAATGCTGCGGTAAGAGGGATAAATTGTCGCCAGATTTGTAATGTCGTGGCTGAGAGATCTGAGTAAATAGAAATCTTGTGATATGGCTCAGGTAGTCGGTCCATCTTCCTTGAGGTCGTCAAAACCAGCTCTTTAGTACGGTAAAAATGGATTTTTGCCAGAACATCCCTGGGTACTGTTTCATCTAAATGTGAGGGTCTCGGAACTCTGTGAGCCCTATCGATAGTTAAGTCCATTTTCGTGAGATTCGGTAATAGCGATCTTATCATATCTTGGAGGAAAACAGTTAAGTCTTTTGGAGGTACTGATTCTGGGATCCCTCTAAATTTTAAGTTATTTCTTCTGGAACGGTCTTCTAAGTCGGCTATTTTAGCTTTAAGAAAGGTCACATCCCGTTCCACGTCGTAGTGCGCATCTATAAGCACATTATGTGATGCAGCAAATTCCGCCATTTTAGTTTCAACATGTACCGTACGACTTTTTAACTCTTGAAGATCTTTATCTAGCGGTTTCACCATCAGGGACATGTCTGTCTTTAATGACTTACAAAAGGCCATAAGCATATTTTTCATAGAAGCTTCAGTTAACAAACTTTCCGTCGCCGGGATATCTGCAAAAAAATCAATAGCTGTGGGTGTATGTGGTATAGTGTCGCTCACCTCTTCTCCTTGCAGGCCAGCGCTCTGTAATTTGGGCTTTTGCCTCACCGGACTCGCGGTGGGCGATTGCTGCGTTCGCAGGCTTGCTGCCGTTGTAGGCCCTGCGGCGCCATTTTGGGTAGGCCCGGGATATGCTCTCGTCCCGGCCCGCCGGGAGGGAGATCCATGCGGTCCGGAGTCCGCCCGCTCCATCAGCTGATGCAGAGACGGGGCCGACAGCGCTCTCCTCTGCGCGGACAACGAGAGAGAAAGCGCATCCTCCGGAGGGTCTCCTGAAGGAGTCGAGGCTCCAGAGGTCACTTCAATGCGTGGGCCGTCACCATCTTGCTCCTCTCCTCCTCCGTGAGAGAAGAAGAAATCCAGGATCTTCTGCGGCTTCACCACCGACTTGCGCTTCCTAGGCATCTTCCCAGGTAAGTTCCCGTTCCTAGGGTAATTTTAGGATGTCACTCCACGGGCTGGTCGCTGTGTAAATGTCGCTAGCTGAGACTCAGGCTGGGAGCTCAGAAACTATGCGACCATGTCGTATCGCGGCTAGGCTCCGCCCCCATAAAGCTCATTTTAAAAGGATTAAGGCAAAATGGATAACTGTTTTGTGATCAGATGACTCAAAATCATAAACTGTCTATGGAAACCACAGACACCATGTCCTGCGGTCTGAAGAGAACATGGGCCATCCAGTTTAGTTATTATCAACACACAGTTCAAAATCCTACATCTCTGATGGTTTGGGATTGCGTTAGTGCCTATGGCATTGGCAGCGTATACATCATGAAAGGCATTATCAATGCTGAGCAGTATAAAGAGGTTTTAGAACATCATATGCTCTCATCCAGACATTGTCTCGTTCATGGAACGTCTGTTGCATATTTCAGCAAGACAATGCTAAACCACATACTGCATCCATCACAACGGCATGGCTTTGCAGAAAGAGTTTGGGTGCTGAACTGGCCTGCCTTCAGTCCAGGACTTTCACCAGTAGAGCATATATGGGGCATGAAACAAAAATCCCTGCAAAGAAGACCTAGGGCTCTTAAGCATCTAAAATCCTTAACATAACAATGGGACAACATTTCTCAAACACAACTCAAGCAATTGGTCTTCTCACTTCCTAGATGTTTACAGACAGAAAAGAAGAGGGGATGTGACACAATGGTAGACATGGCTGTCCTAACTTTTTTCCGATTTGTTGCTGCCATTAATTTCTAAATTAGTTAATTTTTTTCTGAGGAAATGGAAAAATGTCAAACTTTAAACTTTTGATATGTGTCCTATGTCCTATAGTAAATAAAATATGCTTATAATAATGGTGAATAAAACGGATGAGTTTCATTGGTCTTTCTTTTTGACCCAACCCACAGATGAGTTTTTAACGGACTTCAATTTGTTTTTCATCCGTTAAAAACAGATCCAATGATTTCTACTGGTCTGTCAAAGCATGTCAGTTTTTTGACAGCCGTTTTTGCAGCATGTTTTCCAAAATTGCTGCAAAATCAGTTTTTTTGCTGTGATTTTAGGAAATGTGTGTCAAAATATGACGAGACCTTAAAATACATTAATCTTTACTACAAGTGATAATTTTCTAAATCTGCATTTGTTGCCTCAACTCTGCATTGGTTATACGTTAATATTTTATAAGTGTGGAGGACCATTCAATACCTGCCACCAGTCTAGGGTAAAAATGGATATAGATATATATTTAATGAAGAACACACGGGTGACAGATTTATGTGCGCAGCTCAGCTCAGACTTCACAGCTGGGTAGAAACATAAACTGTGGGTGGAACAAGGCTAAGACAAGAAGTACACTGCTTCTGACAAGGAAACATGTTTATACTGCAGGTAAGAAAAACAAAGCCAATGACAGATTTGATTTAAAGACAATTAAGTGATTTTCACCAGGAAAGTAATTTAACCAGAGGCTTAAAGCAAAAGAAAAACTGAAAAGCAGATGATTAAAACAATGTAAGAATAAATGATGATTCACTGGTCCAGGGATATCAGGGCAAAACCAGAATTTGATTCTGCATGACATTTTGTGAAATGACTATTTGACTCTAATAACACCCACTACCTTCCACCCACTACTTCCACCACATCCCTATGTCAATGGCTGCCTGTCTTGCATCATAAACTAATCAAGTGACGGAGTAGGGGACTGGCTTAGGATACTTTCACACTGTGTTGTTTTAGTCTGTTGTTCTGATCCGTCATAATATCAGAATAAAAGACTGAAAAATAAACTGGAATGATGGATGCAGATGGAGCATCCTCCCTTTGTAATTTGTCGCTATTCACTCTAATGTTAAAAAGAAAACAGAAGCTTTCTTCTGCATTGTTATTGTTATAAATGGAAGATAAAATCCTGTATATACAAGGCTTTATCTTCCATTTGATAAATAAACAAAGGCGACAAAATAAAGAATCCATCTTCTTTTTAGCATTATAGTGAATGGTGATGGTTGCAAACACAGAAACCTGCGAGTAAGCCACAGGAAAAAAACATCCAAATCCAATTTCAAGCGTTATTTGCCTTAGCGTCTTTCAGGAGTACACGGTGTCGCCTTGTCCTAAGGAAACAAACAATGGTCACTATTGATGGCTTCTCCTTGAAAGAATAACATTGAAGCTGCTAAAATAATAAATAATGGCTAAAACAACGCATTTCAGAGCCATACTGGTACAAATGAAAGAGAACCTGTCACATTGACAATACATTCCAATCTGTGATCAGCATGTGGGAGTATAGGAATAGGTGAGCAGATTGTTTATGGATAATAGCTGTGCATACTGCTTTGAGTTGATGCCTCCCAACAACATACTGTCCCTTACACTAGGTTCACACTAGTGTTCGCTTGTCTCCATCTCAGATTTCACTTAAATTGGCGGAGAGAAAAGTCCTGCAAGGATGGCGGAAACCCGGCAGACCGCATTATAGTCTATGTAACCACATGTAACCGCTTTTTAAGCGGATAGGGTTTCCGTCTTTCGAGTCCCCATACAGACCTGAAGGTCGGAAACGCGAAAGCTAGTGTGAACCTAGTGTTACTGATTACAGTACGGGACAGTATGTCGCTGGGAGGCAGGGACTTTTAGAAGCATAGATAACTATGATGCTAGGAGTTCCACTCTCGGCATTATGTTCAGACAGGTATATCCAGCAAACACACGGACCGGACACATGTCCTGTTTTCCTACTTCAATCAAAATGACTAACCCCATATTCACACAGCCAAATTAATTTCACAGTCTGTGAATGGGGGCTATTGAAATGACCAATATTTTGACGGTCCATTGTAGCAGACCGTCAAAATATAGCTCATGCTATATTTGTTCTGTTTTCACGGATCCCTTCATATACTGCAGAGTATGAGAGATCTGTGAAAAAGGGCACCCCTTGGGTGCAAAACAACCTTGAAAACTGTATGTTTTTTCACAGCCGTTTTGAACCTTACAATGATCAAAAGTGCAAAATAAATGTGTGGTTTCAAAAATCGCATGCTTAAACACAGGTAGAAATGTGTTATAGCACCATCATGCAGTATAACATTACAGTCACATTTGAGACACCCAATGGACCCCATGATAGTCAGTGGGCTCCATGTGTAACTTAGCAGCTGATGCTAATGTGAACTTAGTATAAAGGCTGTGTTTCCATGTTTAGATATTTGGTCAGATTTTGACCAAAACCAGGTATGGATGATAAAAGAAAAGTACCAGCTGTCCTTTATAAATTCTCTCCTTTTGTGATCCCCACCTGGTTTTGGCTTCCAAGACTACATCCAAAATTGTGAATATGTAAAGATAGTCTCAAAGATACAGAATACTGGCATCACATCGATTTGTGTAAAGAGGTTCGAGCTACTGATGCAGTAGTTGCATCAACCTGTGTAATCGACTGTTGCAAACAAGTGATGGTCAATATGTTTCATCATTGATCAGTGTTTATCCCATACCTGCACCTTCAGATTTAAAAGATCCTAAGGTTATATTCACACTACCTTGCTCATTTCTCAGCTGTGAAAAACAGCTGAACATCCAGGAGACACAGCAAAAAAGTAGCATAGCGCCACTCACAGTAAATTGTTAAAAATCCATTCCATTATTGGTATGCTTTTCACTTGTTTCCTGTGTCTCCTGGATGTTCACATAGACTTGGACTTTCCATGGTGAGCACCACAGGATCATTGGAAATACAGTGGTTACATGATCTATGCCTATAAAAAGGACAGAAAATAGACAGATTAGGCTGGGTTCACATCGGCGTGGGAGTCTCTGTAGGGGACTCCGCCGCAGACTCGGCCTAAAATCAGTGGAGAGAAAAGTCCTGCAAGGAGGACTTTTCTCTCTGCCGGTTTCAGTATAAAACCGGCGGTAATCGGGCAGAAACCAGGTGGACCCCATTATAGTGTATATGAACCCGAAAGACGGAGACCCAAATGCCAGTGTGAACCTAGTGTTAGAATAGTCATCACTATGTTTTGAATGAAAAACAGATGAATGATTCTGCTTTCAACAGCCATTGTGCATCCGTTTCCATATCCATTTTTGAGTGTAATCCATTTTGCATCTCTTTTCAGATGAATTTCATTGGTTGTCCAAGATCTGAACATTTTTGATACTGTTGACCTATTCTATCCTGGTGGTACCTGAAATTGCAGTCCTGCTCCCAATCACTTAAATAAGAGCAGGACTGCTTCCGGCCTTATACTTAGTATATTGCTTCTGGTTGTCACATCGATTTGTGGATAGGTTTATCAGTGTCAAAAACGTTAAGATCCTGGACAATCCCTTTAAGATTATGTGCAAGGTTAAAAGCCACCTGTTAAATTCAAATGAGCATGACACAGGGACTCTCTCTTTGGTGTTCTTTGCATTATTGTGTCGTACTCCACCCCCCTCAGGCCTCATATTAGCTATAACATAGTCTGTGAGTGCATTTAGAAAGAATGGAGTTTGTTATTCTGGACTTAATGTATTCCCCGGTGGCATCAAATGCACCAAAATGATTAAGAAGTGCATCTTAATTTCAGCTGTTATTTGAGCCACTTATCTGGTATATATAATTTCAAATTAGTTGGCCTGCATTGCCCCGCCCATGTCACAATCACTTTTGAGGCTAAATTGCAGAAAAGCCGTTTTTGGGGGGGGGGGGGTTTTGTTGCAGATTTTGCTGTGGTTTTTTGAGCTTAAGCCAGGAGTGGGTTGAACAGAAGGGATAAGTATATTTCCCATTCTTTGCGCAGACACGATTGGCCTTGGCTCGAAAAACTGCAGCAAAAAACTACAACAAAAAAGCTGCTTTTCCGCAACATGGGGCCTTAGCCTTAAAGAGGAACTGACATACAATGCATGATAAATCTCCTTCAGGCTAAGGCCCCACATAGCAGGCCGCAGCGAAAAGCGCTGTGAGAAAAACCTCGGCAGAAATGCCTTGCGGTTTTTCCCGCAGTGCTTTTCACAGACTTTCCGCTTTGCTGGCATTTCTGTTGGTATAATTGACATGCTGTGATTTCCAAAACTGCAACGTTTTTGGAAATTGCAGTATTTCCACTAAGCGCATTTTTCTGCAATGTGTGGATGGGATTAGCTAGAAGGGGGCTTGGCCTAAATGCAGATTCTTTTCACGCTGTATTTATGACTTGCACCTTTTCAAAAATGAGCAAAAAGAAAAGGCGCAAATGCACTCCAGTCCATGGGCAACGTAAAAGAGCTTGTGAAGTCAGACTGCATTAAAAAGGACTAAAGTGTACATGGCCTAAAAAGGCGCATCTACATGAACTAACATGTGCACATTTAACAATGAGATGCGCCCACATCATAAATAAGCACCACAGTAAATTAATTTTATACCACAGTAAAACTAGTATAAAAAAAGGCACACCTGCGAAAAGTATGGACAAAAAAGGGGCAGATGATAAATAACCCCCAATAAGTTTTGCCTGCAGAGTTTTTTTTTAACAGTGAGGCAATTTCTATATACAGTCATATGAAAAAGTTTGGGCACCCCTATTAATCTTAATCATTTTTAGTTCTAAATATTTGGGTGTTTGCAACAGCCATTTCAATTTGATATATCTAATAACTGATGGACACAGTAATATTTCAGGATTGAAATGAGGTTTATTGTACTAACAGAAAATGTGCAATATGCATTAAACCAAAATTTGACCGGTGCAAAAATTTGGGTACCCTTATCATTTTATTGATTTGAATACTCCTAACTACTTTTTACTGACTTACTGAAGCACAAAATTGGTTTTGTAACCTCACTGAGCTTTGAACTTCATAGCCAGGTGTATCATATCATGAGAAAAGGTATTTAAGGTGGCCAATTGCAAGTTGTTCTCCTATTTGAATCTCCTCTGAAGAGTAGCATCATGGGCTCCTCAAAACAACTCTGAAATGATCTGAAAACAAAGATTGTTCAACATAGTTGTTCAGGGGAAGGATACAAAAAGTTGTCTCAGAGATTTAACCTGTCAGTTTCCGCTGTGAGGAACATAGTAAGGAAATGGAAGACCACAGGGACAGTTCTTGTTAAGCCCAGAAGTGGCAGGCCAAGAAAAATATCAGAAAGGCAGAGAAGAAGAATGGTGAGAACAGTCAAGGACAATCCACAGACCACCTCCAAAGAGCTGCAGCATCATCTTGCTGCAGATGGTGTCACTGTGCATCGGTCAACAATACAGCACACTTTGCACAAGGAGAAGCTGTATGGGAGATTGATGCGAAAGAAGCCGTTTCTGAAAGCACGCCACAAACAGAGTCGCCTGAGGTATGCAAAAGCACATTTGGACAAGCCAGATTCATTTTGGAAGAAGGTCTTGTGGACTGATGAAACAAAGATTGAATTGTTTGGTCATACAAAAAGGCGTTATGCATGGCGTCAAAAAAACACAGCATTCCAAGAAAAACACTTGCTAGCCACTGTAAAATTTGGTGGAGGTTCCATCATGCTTTGGGGATGTGTGGCCAATGCCGGCACCGGGAATCTTGTTAAAGTTGAGGGTCGCATGGATTCAACTCAGTATCAGCAGATTCTTGAGAATAATGTACAAGAATCAGTGACGAATTTGAAGTTACGCCGGGGATGGATATTTCAGCAAGACAATGATCCAAAACACAGCTCCAAATCTACTCAGGCATTCATGCAGAGGAACAATTACAATGTTCTGGAATGGCCATCCCAGTCCCCAGACCTGAATATCATTGAACATCTGTGGGATAATTTGAAGCGGGCTGTCCATGCTCGGCGACCATCAAACTTAACTGAACTGGAATTGTTTTGTAAAGAGGAATGGTCAAAAATGCCTTAATCCAGGATCCAGAAACTGATTAAAAGCTACAGGAAGCGACTAGAGGCTGTTATTTTTGCAAAAGGAGGATCTACTAAATATTAATGTCACTTTTCTGTTGAGGTGCCCATACTTTTGCATCGGTCAAATTTTGGTTTAATGCATATTGCACATTTTCTGTTAGTACAATAAACCTCATTTCAATCCTGAAATATTACTGTGTCCATCAGTTATTAGATATATCAAATTGAAATGGCTGTTGCAAACACCCAAATATTTAGAACTAAAAATGATTAAGATTAATAGGGGTGCCCAAACTTTTTTATATGACTGTATTTTATGAATGTTGGAAAAAATGGCAAAAATTTTATGTGCGTTACAGAATAAAAAACCCTGGCGGCCCCCTCCCCCCCTTTTTTTTTTTTTTTTTTTTTTTTTAAGGTTTCTCTTTATTTTTTTAAAAAATATATTTTTTTTATTTAATTAAATAAATAGGGGGGGGGTGTGTGGGTTTGGGGGGGAACCCCTTTTTTTTTTTTTTTGTGGGTGGGGTCGTTTTTTTTTTATTTTTTTTTTTTTTTTTTTTGGGGGGCTTTGAGGTCTATACCCTAAAGATGTATTACAGACTCCTTGAAGAGTGGTGTCTGAAGTGATCTGTGACTGATCTGTCACCCCAGCTGCAAACATTTTCTCCATTTAATTGCATAATCTTGTTAGAACAACTTCCCTTTTATATACAATCAAAGAGATGTTAAAGGCAAAGATCAATAATCCCTCCACAAGTCATCATAATGCAAACATGAAGCACATTTAGCTTAGGGAATATGTTTTTAAGAGGATTAAAACCTGATACACACTGTCAGAGTCCTCGTCCACATTGTGTATTTTTTGACTGTTGCTATGAATTATGCTTGGGACTTTTATGATGTTATGTTACGGGCTTGTATATACACTATTACAATGATTGGTGGACAAAACTCCTAAAATATATGTATAAATATATGTAAGTAGTTGCTGGGACAGGCAGACATAATGAGGCAGATTTACTGTACTAATAGGGGGAATTTATCACCTATTCATTTCTTTTTAATATTCTCTTAAGTGCCAGTATCTTAAACCCCACTCTTTTTCAGATAAGTCGCAGGAGCAGTAGGGAGTCGTGCCGAAACAGTGAGTACCACTGGTTTGGATGTTTTTCACCTCCCATGGGCCTCTGATCATTATACTCTGGGGTTTGAAAAGGCCTATGGGACATTATACTGTGAGGAGGTGTCGCTATGGGATATTATACTGTCTGGAGGCCACTTTGGGAAATTACAGTGTGTGTAAATGGGGCGTTATACTGTGTGGAGGTCAGGAAAGGGGGCACTATGCTGTTGGGGGGGAACAAAAGTCAAAAGTTTGCTATGGGTCCCAGTCTTTGCTAGTTATGCCCCTGCTCTGGCTAAAAAAAAAAAACGCCACAAAATCTGCAGCAAAAAAAGCAGCTTTTTCACAACGTGGGGCCTTAGCAAATCCCATCCACTTTGCAGGGACTGAAAAATGCCACGTTTTTTGCTGTGGCCAAACCGCAGGCGTTTATGCCACATAGAGTCCCGGCCTAAAACTGATGTGTATGTCTGTTTTTAATGACTGTTAGATCCGTCAAATACGTCACTGACATGTGAATAAGGCTTAAGGGTATTTCGAGAGGATTTCTAGGCAGTCTGCCACCTCAATTGCTCTCCAAAAACCATCCCTATTCTGCCTCCCATTTTTTTCAATTGGAAACAGTGACAGACACTTTCCAGTACATGGAAAAAAGAAGCATCTTGTTTGACCTTGCTACAGTTTCCGCAGCAGTATTACAGATGAAACCATAACCTCATGCTGTTTAACATCATTGTATGATGCTACACCAGAAACCCAAGGCTCAGTCTTGACTTTCTGCTGCATATTCCACAGTGCCAATTTTTGGAGATGATTTTGAGGCAGAAGACCATCTCAACAACCTCTCCAATTTTCTGCATGTGAACATACTCTAAAAAACTCGAAGAATTGTGCTTCTGTAAAGACAAGTCTCTTCCCTCTTTGAGAGACTATTTGTAACCCCAAGGTAAGTACTATTGTAACTACTAAGAGTAAGTTCACATGGATTCTGCCTCAAAATTCTCCTCAATAAACACCTGACTTTCCCTCCCATTCATTTCAATGTGAGTCAGTAGCAGATTTTTTTTTTCTCTAACTGATGCATTGATGCCCTATCTTCAAATGAAAACTCCCACAGAAATGAATGGAAGGCAGAAAGAAAAAACTCTGAGAGTATGTTCACACAGATACTGCCTCAAAGTCTAGGTTCACATGGTGGAATTTTCAGCAGAATCCGCTACAAAACTTCTGACTCCTGTTTATTTCTGTCGGAGGCAGATGTTCTATTTTTCACTAGTGGAATAAACAGCTAATGGAAAAAATAAGCCCAGGTTCACAAAGCAGAAAGTGGAAGACCACCTAACATTCTGCTTCAAATTCTGGCCATGTGCATCCTGTGGTGGAAAACTTTAGCAGAGCTCAAAAAGCCACAGAGAAATCTGGAAAAAAAAGAAAGAAGATTCTCCATGAGGTGGGGCCTTAGCCAAATCCTCTTTCCTCTTGTAATGCTCCATTGCACATGACCTGTCCGGTCAATTCGTTTAAATGTATGGGTCAGTGAAAATCATGGATAACACACGGATACTAGTCCAGTATACTACACAGAATTGTGTGCATTGAGCAGAGATCTCTATACCTACCAAGCTTGCTGCTTAAATCTTCAGTAAACACCAGCGCCAGTTAATCTGCTTTTTTTTCCTGAATTACTTCTCCTTAAGTGGGGCCCCATGACATGCCACTCATAGAGCCAATAATTCTGGTAAGGACTAACACCCTTACATGTTGGCTCTGGACTCGATTAGAAGTCATTTAGTTGGTCAATAAATAGGACACTACAATATTACAGAGCCTTGTGCTGCTGACCTGCTGCCTGGTTTATAGATTAATTCACATTGAGCTGCATTACACACTCAAATGGCCTATGTAGAAGATCCAAGAGCTGGCACGGGATGACATCACCGTGCAGAAACTATAATCATATTTGTCATAGTTCTTTACTCTGTTCTGGAATATTAGTACCAGCGGAAGGGCAGATGTTTGCTACGGATGCCCGATGACAGGAGAATGATTGATTAGCTATTTATGTTTCAAATCTGCTTAGCTGGATACAAAATACTAAAAAACAGACTTTATTCTTTTTATACAACCTTTTGAAGCTGGTGCTGAGGATTTACTGTAAGTCATCAGTGGCTTCACGCCAAGTACTCTTTTACTGCCGTGCTTTCTATGTTGCCTCCCGTCATTTACAACTTGTCTTTATGCAGCTGTTGATTGTTTCAGCTTGTAATATTATTGGACTTGTAGTTCTCTTCAATAGTACTATGCTGCTTACAAAATTTCTGTATGTACATGTATGTAAATTTCTGTATACAAATGAAAGTACCCAAGAGTTACCAGCCTTATCATTAATTGTCTATTCTGAAGATAAGCCATCAATATACTGTATAATGAGTGGCGTCAGACCCTTGGAGCTTACCCTAAATTAAGAGCACTTGAATGGGCTGTGCTGGATCTGTTACAATCTATTTCCCCTTGTCATTGACTTATAATATCTCCATCATGTAGACCTTATTCAGTTACATTTGGTAGAATGTACTAGGCCAGTGATGGCGAACCTATGGCACGCATGTCAGCAGTGACGCGCAGAGGCGTTTTTGCTGACACGCGTGTCATGGCACAGTTCATGCTGCGCTTGCCGAGCTTCACCTGCCGCTGATAAAAATGACTACTTGGGGGGCTTCATTAAGGCATCGTGCTTGCTCCTCCTCCGATGACACTGACTGCTTGCTGGCTTCATTAATGCGCCGTTCGTGCCGTGCTTGCCCCACCTCCAGATGTTGATGCGAATGGCGCCATATTACCTCACCTAAGTGAAGTCAGAGCAGCGTGTGACAGTGTCAGAATCCGGAGGCGGGGGAAAGCGAGGCGCGAATGGCGCCATATTATCTCACTTAGTGAAGCCAGCAAGCAGACAGTGTACTTGTCTCTTAGTGAATTCCATTACTGAAGCTTGAAGTGTACGAAATACCAACCTTCTATTGAAGATTTGGCCAAAGAAATTCAGCAGCAAAAAAGTTACTAATTAGGTTAGGTAAAGAATTATTTGTTTTTGATTTATTAAATACAGTACATATATTAAAAGTATGACACACCACCCGAGTTATGCTTGGTTTTTTGGTGAAATTTGACACACCGAGCTCAAAAGGTTGACCATCACTGTACTAGACTGACCATATACCTGGAATTTCAATGTACAGGTGCATCTCAATAAATTAGAATATCTTTGAAACGTTTATTTCTTACAGTAATTAAATAAAAAAGTGATCTCCTATATTTTCTAGATTCTTTACACACAGATTGTTCTATTTCTAGTGTTTTATTTCTGTAAATGTTGATTATGGATTACAGGTATTGAAAACCAAAATTTAAGAAAATTTGAATATTGTTAAAAAGTTCAGTATTGTAAATTCAGTGTGTCACCTGCCAAGGTTTCCTAAGCCTTTAAATGGTCCCTCAGTCTGGTTCAGTAGGACAAACAATCATGGAAGACGCTGATTATGAATTGTATTACTGAAATGAATGAACGTTGCAAAGATATTCTAATTTATTGAGATGCACCTGTAACAGTATATTCCGAGTGTATTATTGTATGTGTCACACAATTATATTTTCTTTATTTTGTGAGTGTGAACAAACAGCACCCATACCTTTCATGCTCGGATACACCTTTTTATTTTGTTTTCACAAATAAAACTATCCTGCAGTCAGTGAAAAACTAGTGAAACCACTGGAGCCAGCATTTTAGGGAAGGAAAGCACAGTCTATTCTCTATGCACCAAGAAACTGATATGTAAATAGTATAATTAATGCAAGCAATGCAGGAGACAATGTGTATATTCCTGAAAATCTATTCTCTGCTTTTCTTCAACTGGCTAAGTTCTTAAACATATCATTATATCAAAGAGTGTTAAAAGACTGCAATACTGAAAAGATGCATACATCTAGAGCCATGTGTGCATGTTAATATGGACACTAACCTGAAAAGCTGCCAATATATCTTGCAAAATGTTTATTTAGTATTTTTGTACTGATTCAGATTTTCCACTATTTAAGGCCAGGGACCCACGTTGTGAAAACGCTGTGATTTGGCCATGGCGTTTTACATTACCTGCAAAGTGGATTCTGGTTAATCCCATCCACACATTGCAGAAAAATATCTGCAGCAGAAATGCTGCAATTTCAAAAAATGTTGCGTTTTTGTAAATCACAGCATGTCAATTATACCTTCGGAAACGCTAGTGTTTTTCATATAAGTATAATGGGGACAGAAAGTCCGCAGAGGAAAATTCTGCGGACTTTCTGTGAAAAGAGCTACGGAAAAAGCTGTGATGTGCAGTTCCGCAGGGCTTTTTGGCTGCAGCTTGCTACGTCGGGCCTTAGCCTTAAGGAGAATTTCCCCGAAAGGCATTTTCTGCCAAGCTATAAGAACGTGTCATCAGGTGAGAAGGACAAGTGCAAAGTATATAGGAGAAGCTAACACTTATTCTCAAAACAGCATTATTTTTTTTTTGGTACCTCTTTTCACATCTGATCACTAAATTGCCTCCTACAATAAAACTGATAGGGTAAGGCATAAGATATTCAGGTGTAGACATACCATATGTGCAATTTGTGCAGGTGTACATGACCCCGCAGATAAGGCAGTGGCATCTGCTGCTATGGGTATGTGAATATTGGCCATTACCTGCTGGAGTAATCCAGTAGGTAGCGGATTAATGTGCCACTGTGGGGCCAGCATACTGTGTGCAGGCTAGTATAGGGGGCATTATACCATGGGGGGGGGGCAGTAAAAGGCACAATATACCTTGTGGGATTCAGTAAAGGAGGCAATATACTGTGTGGGGGTCAGTAAAGTCTTGTATCTGCAACTTTTGATTTCTTGAGGGGTAGTGGTGTTTAATTTGTTATTACCCCTCTGGGGGACATTCAAATATTTGCTATGGGGCCCTGCCTTTCCTAGTTATGCACCTCAGACACGTATAGTCACTGCCACCTTACAATTAATTGTGGGTTCTTAAAATAGTAAGTGACTTTCTGAAGATTTGAAGAACTACGAATGAGAAAATCTAGAAAGTCTAGAAAATCGCAGTCAACAAATTAGCTTCTGGAAATTAAGAAGCCCACATATTTGTTGCCTACTCTGATATCACAAGTTTAGTCTGGCAAGCAGTGGTGACATCACAAATGTGGTACAGGAGAAAACAGACAGGGAATACAAAGTGCTCACAGAGGAGCCAAAATACAGTAAGAATAGTTCGGCTATCCTAATTGATTTAGATGGCAAGTTTTGAGACTGTATTGGATTCAGGTAAAAAATGACAAAGTTGTGGCCAGAGGCCATGGAGTCATGATTGCTTTCTCGTGTACCCCATTTGACCTTATAGAAACCACATCTCTGCCTTCAGTCCAGGGAAGGAGTGGCAGCTGAGGACCCCCTCTACTCCCATGAGCAATATCTCTCTATATAGTACTTAAGTCATCAGTAAGTGTTAACTTATATATATATATATATATATATATATATATATATCATAAACCACCCCCAAAAATGTAACTTAAAAAAAAAAAAAAATTCTAACATTACACTTCAAAACAGCAACCAAAAAGTATTCTTATCAGTACTTAGTACATTGTTGATTTGTAATTGTATTATAGGATCCGTCTTAATACTCTTCTTTCTCATAGGAGTGAAAAACTGTACCCTCAGAACCCAATCATCTGTGCCAAGAACCCTTGCCAGGCTACTTGACATATACCAATAGCTTGTTTGAGACCCAGACAGACACACAAAGTTAATGGGAAAGTCTATTGTACCCCAAGAGGAAATCAGACTAGAATATCAAACTGTTTAACTTTCCCTTTTTTCCCAATTGATAGAATACTTCAAAAAGGGCAATTACTATCAGAAAGAGTTGATGAAATGTCAGTGGCAATTATCAGTAATGTGCACTCTCTCCTATGGTATTGTGGTTTCAGGATATTTTGCAGGAGGAAACAGACACCCTGCAGTTGATGGGTCATACAATAACAGCTCTTGACAGGTTGTATAATCGACGACAATACCTCCTGGTGTAAAGGGCCATAATGCACCCAGTCACATCTTGTCACTAACTGCACTGTCTTTAATACTCTGTGAAATTAGAGGGCGCCCTTGAAGCAGGTTGTTAATACAGAGTCCTCTTTCACATCTAATTGTGACAACTGGAATTTCTATCATGTCCTTGAGGCAAACAAAATTGCAAATATCGCCGTGGTTAATACCTTGAAAGGCCACTTCACAGAATTTCTATTTACAGTGTTTAGTGAGTGAAAACACAGACAATAACACACAATCATTCCAACCTTCAAAGGGTTTTCTAGTTTAGTTATATTCTGATGTGTCACTTAGTCACAACAATTATGACGCTATTAGGCTGAATATTCGCAGTGGACTTCTACCTCAGATTCTGCTCCAGTTTCCAGCCCTATGCTTCCTAGGGTGGAGAAGAGCTTCGGCTTTCCACTGTAGTAGATCAGCCCTACTTTATCTGAAGCTACTCAGCACAGGGTCTAGCGCTGCACCTTCAGTGTCCTCATTGAAAACAAGAGGAGGCAGATTCAAGCCAGAATTCGGAGCTGATTTTGAGGTGGAATCTGCCTCAAAATCAGCTCCAACTTATGCCGTGTAAACATAACCTTGGGGTGTCATAGCAAAGGGGTGCCAATTCAAACAAGGCCCTGTATGGCCATTTAGGCTAAGGTCCCACTTTACAGAAACACTGCTTTTTTGTTGCAGCGTTTTTTGAGCCAAATCTAGCAGTGGATACAGAAGGAATGGGAAATATATAGGAAGTTCTTATACTTTTCCCTTCTGCTAAATGGGTTTGGTACAAAAAACACAGCAAAGTCTGCAAAAAAAAAAAAAAAAAAAACACTTTTCTGCAACATGGGGCCTTAGCTTTAGATATATCCATAACTTGAATAGGTTCTTGTACTTGGCTTTTCTAGGTTCCATTGGTTTGTGATATACAGTCATATGAAAAAGTTTGGGCACCCCTATTAATCTTAATCATTTTTAGTTCTAAATATTTGGGTGTTTGCAACAGCCATTTCAATTTGATATATCTAATAACTGATGGACACAGTAATATTTCAGGATTGAAATGAGGTTTATTGTACTAACAGAAAATGTGCAATATGCATTAAACCAAAAATTTGACCGGTGCAAAAATCTGGGTACCCTTATCATTTTATTGATTTGAATACTCCTAACTACTTTTTACTGACTTACTGAAGCACAAAATTGGTTTTGTAACCTCACTGAGCTTTGAACTTCATAGCCAGCCATAGCCGTATCCAATCATGAGAAAAGGTATTTAAGGTGGCCAATTGCAAGTTGTTCTCCTATTTGAATCTCCTCTGAAGAGTGGCATCATGGGCTCCTCAAAACAACTCTCAAATGATCTGAAAACAAAGATTGTTCAACATAGTTGTTCAGGGGAAGGATACAAAAAGTTGTCTCAGAGATTTAACCTGTCAGTTTCCACTGTGAGGAACATAGTAAGGAAATGGAAGACCACAGGGACAGTTCTTGTTAAGCCCAGAAGTGGCAGGCCAAGAAAAATATCAGAAAGGCAGAGAAGAAGAATGGTGAGAACAGTCAAGGACAATCCACAGACCACCTCCAAAGAGCTGCAGCATCATCTTGCTGCAGATGGTGTCACTGTGCATCGGTAAACAATACAGCACACTTTGCACAAGGAGAAGCTGTATGGGAGAGTGATGCGAAAGAAGCCGTTTCTGAAAGCACGCCACAAACAGAGTCGTCTGAGGTATGCAAAAGCACATTTGGACAAGCCAGCTTCATTTTGGAAGAAGGTCCTGTGGACTGATGAAACAAAGATTGAGTTGTTTGGTCATACAAAAAGGCGTTATGCATGGCGTCAAAAAAACACAGCATTCCAAGAAAAACACTTGCTACCCACTGTAAAATTTGGTGGCGGTTCCATCATGCTTTGGGGCTGTGTGGCCAATGCCGGCACCGGGAATCTTGTTAAAGTTGAGGGTCGCATGGATTCAACTCAGTATCAGCAGATTCTTGAGAATAATGTACAAGAATCAGTGACGAATTTGAAGTTACGCCGGGGATGGATATTTCAGCAAGACAATGATCCAAAACACAGCTCCAAATCTACTCAGGCATTCATGCAGAGGAACAATTACAATGTTCTGGAATGGCCATCCCAGTCCCCAGACCTGAATATCATTGAACATCTGTGGGATAATTTGAGGCGGGCTGTCCATGCTCGGCGACCATCAAACTTAACTGAACTGGAATTGTTTTGTAAAGAGGAATGGTCAAAAATACCTTCATCCAGGATCCAGGAACTGATTAAAAGCTACAGGAAGCGACTAGAGGCTGTTATTTTTGCAAAAGAAGGATCTACTAAATATTAATGTCACTTTTCTGTTGAGGTGCCCATACTTTTGCACTGGTCAAATTTTGGTTTAATGCATATTGCACATTTTCTGTTAGTACAATAAACCTCATTTCAATCCTGAAATATTACTGTGTCCATCAGTTATTAGATATATCAAATTGAAATGGCTGTTGCAAACACCCAAATATTTAGAACTAAAAATGATTAAGATTAATAGGGGTGCCCAAACTTTTTCATATGACTGTATCTGGTGGTGTCAAGCTCTTGAACCCCTTAGGCCTTATTCATGCAACCATTCCGGTTTATAGGTGCCAAACATCCATGAAAAACGAATGTAATTTGAAGGGGCCGTGATTTTGTGATTTTTTTTGGCTACAATTTAAAAGTGCTGTGCAGATAGATACAGCTGTGATTGAATGCCAGAGTTTGATGTGAGGGCACATCAAACTCTGGCATTCAATCACAGCTGTATCTATCTGCAGGTTTTGCTGGTCTTGGCATACTAAGATGTGATCACAGAACCAGTAGACAAAAAACCCATCAGCTCTGGTCACATACACCTCCACCAGTCTTGCATCAGTCCCTTTTGGAACTCTGTTAGGACTGACATATCATGCCCTTAAAGCAAACAGATTTTTAGCCCACCACAAGTACTAAAGTTTATTAATATAAGTTATGTGACTGACAATGAAAGGACGTGTTACAAGTGATGGCAGCTGTGTCAGAAATAATTCAACTTAACTATGTAAAAAAGGGGTGTTCAAATAATTTTGTGTAAACCCTGTATATCTAAGAATTGTATTTAAATTATGGCTAATCCCATCCACACATTACAGAAAAATATCCACAATGGAAATGCTGTGATTTCAAAAACCATTGCATATAAAATTATACCTTTGGAAACAATACATTTTCCGCAGTGCTTTTTGGCTGCGGCTTGCTATGTGGGGCCTTAGCCTAAGGCTCTCTTTCATATGGGCGGATATCTGGTCATGATGTGCTCCAATCAGTAAGCTGTTTGGTTGTCTAATCCTTTACACTGCCAGATCAATTTTTACACTCACTGATAAATGCATAGAGCATGACTTGATACCTAAAAGGCACTTTACACTAATATACCATATTATCCAGGACATAACATAACATTATTTTCTTGTTGCCGAGGCAGTTTACTGTCTCCCAATTTAAGCGTGACCAGACCATGGTAATATAGACTTATGGTCAAAGTTGTAAGGTCTATTCTATTCCACAGCCCAAAAAAAAGTTGAAAAGATCATTTAGTCTAGTAGATATAATTTGTCTTACTCTTAATTTCTATGTTACAAATCCATTTCCTTTCTCACAACACCTACATGTGACAAAGGCTATATGATAAATACAAATCCAACTTCTATACCTAATCCTACTTACGTAAACATTCAGGCAGCAGCACAATGCTTCCAATCTTCATCATGTTTTAGACTAGTGCAGAAACATGGTGTATTAGTCATGAATGCCGTGAGACTGTCAACCACAGAACAAGACATGAATAGCATGTAAGAGGCCATACAAGTTCTTAAAATTAAAAGCTGCTAAATGTACCTGTCACTCAGCCAACTTTAAGAGAAGTATGATGACTTTATTATCCTGACTTACTTTTGGCCCCTATGCATGCCTTTTTTGCAAAGGACTGGCCCTTTCTTGAATTCTAAATTTTTTTGCTTTCCTTAAATAATCTGTTGGGTGTAATTGTACTTACTGAATGTCTTGCCAAAGTGTCCTTCGGGAAACTAAACATGGTTTGCCACATGTAACCTGTATGAGCCCTCTCATCCATTCAGTGGGACAGAGAAGTATGACATGACATGCATAGATAGCGCCATCATGCTCTGCTGCTTTTCCTTATTTCACAAACACACTAGAGTGAATTCATAGGAAGGCAGTATGTATAATGTGGAAGTAATATAAATGATATCACAGCCATACATCTATAGATAAATCTGTATGGACAATGTAGATGCATACCCTTCACCATTTATGGTCTGTAGATTGGTAAGCCATCCCTATGGACATCATAATAATGGCCACAAGTGATAGGAAATACCTGTATAACACAACAACTAGACTATAATACTATATGATGTCACATAAGAGGAACATTCTGGAACTCCTTAGTTATTTTGGAGATTTTTTTTTTTGTAGAAATGCTCTATTTCGAGTCCATGAACAGAATGAATAATGTGTGAATACTTTACATACCCTAGTAGTGTACCTGAAAGAAAACATGCCAGTGGGTGTTTAACAAATAATTTCCTCACTAACAGTTTCTTACAAACAATTTAAGAATATTCTACACTCTGCAAAACCACCACAGGGGATAACAACATTATAACCAAGAGAAAAGCATGTACCTGGAAGGAATTTTAGACTTTAGGTTTGTGACCTTTAAATCTGATAGAGTTACAGGAACCACGACCTCAATAATGAACTTAATATTAAATGACATTTATTTTACATACATTCTCAAGGGAAGCTATAGTGAAGCCTTAAAGGGGTTTTCCAGGCAAATGATACTGAAGACCTATCCTTAGAATGAATATCAGATCGCTGGAGGTCTAACACCTTTGATCAGCTGTTTTCAGCAGCTGCTGTATGGAGAACAGGAGCAGATACGGTAGTTATCCGTATAGTGGCTGCTGAGAATAACTGATTAGATTGAGATCCAGGTGTCAAACCCTGCTAATCTGGTATTGATGACCTATCATAAGGATAGGTCATCAATATCATTTGCCTGGAATACTCCTTTGACTAAAGTAGAGTCTATTGCATGACAATGAATGATTGCTCTGACATATATACATTACATGATTTTCAATGGATTCAGACAAGTTTAACAGGATCCACTAACTATCTTATATATCTATGGGTCTGAGGCAATTCCCTCATTTGTAACCAAGAATGTGTCATACAGAATTACGTACAACACTTGCATCTCCATTTGTGCTATCTCTCAAAGTAGTGTGGAACTATAAGCCTTAGTTCTACACTTACAGGATAGGCATACAGTTGCATATGTTATGGGTCTCCAGAGTAATATGAGTGGTAGAACATTTCACATGGTCCTACAAGTCCCTTTGCCTTAGCTTTTTCAGCCTTTTTTTGTCAATCATAATTCTGGGAAACCTGGTTGAAACCCCCATATATATCTTCTCTCAGTTTTGCCAAAACGGATATAGGGTTCAAAGTGGTAACTTGGATTTTTGACAACTTTACAAAAGAGGATGTCTCTAGGTCATTTTTTTAATTTTTTTATTAATTTTTGTGAATATTTGTCTTTAATCCTGATAACTATTTCCTTAGGTCCAGTTCCTCCAGTAAAAATGCAACATTTGAGCAAAGCTATGTCACCTTTTGAACCTCTGTCTTTTCTCATGTATGGTATGCACATAGTGATATTTTCAGCAAGTTTAACCACATAGGCTAGTTCAGCAGCAATTGTATAGGAAGACATATTTCATTTGTTGCTGTAATCTAATAGTAATGCACCTCAAGGTAAGGGTAACTTAACCCCGCAAATGTACTGTCAGATGTACAATGTAGGGGGTCAGAAGCAGATATCCACCCAACACCTTTGATTCATATTCCTGTTGCACAGCTTTACTGACAAAAAACAGAACTCCCAACAAGAAATAAATCAAGAGAATGAGTTTGGGAATACGTCAGAAACCGCACAAGGTGATGAAGTGGCAAAATATTTTCTGGATAAAATCAAACAATAGAACAAGGGTCGCTGTGTAGGACTTTAGAGGAACTGTGTACTGCCAACTTACTTAAGTTATATTCACATGACAGTGATTAATGGTTGCGTGACCTCCGTTTTTTTTAATGGATGTCACACAGCAGCATTAAATTCAATGTCAGTGAATGGGGGCTATTCCCATGACAGTTTTTTTTGACGGTCCATTGTTACAGACTGTCAAAATACAGGTGTCCTATTTTTGGCCATTTTCAAGAATCCCTCTATATACTGAAATGTATGGGGGATCCGTGAAAACAGGTGCCCTTGGGTGCAAGACAGCCATGAAACATGGAGGTTTTTCAAGGTCATTTTGCACCTCGGTCATCTGAATGTAGCCTAACTCAAAATATCAAACCAAAACTTACAACTTTTTTAACCAATTATGGACTACCATTAGGTATTTACGTCTGGATAGTGGTCCTCTTGCTCTGCAAGGACGTACCGGTACGTCCTTGCAGCTTTAAGCAGCTGCACTGTCACTACAGCCGGAGCTCCTCTAGAGAAGGAAGGGATGGTTTATTACCGTCCTTGCCTTCCTGATTGCTGTGTACACAGCGCTCAATGAGTGCTGTATACACAGCTATGGGAGCCGCCATGATGCGGCTCCCCTCTGACCCAGCGGTCTGGTGATCCGCCAGGGATCAGAGACTGTTAGAGCTGCTGGGTCCTAGAGGACCCAGATCAGCTCAGCAGTCATGGGCAGGAGCAGTGGCGTAAATAGTAATGGCTGGGCCCCAAGGCGAACATTTGACATGGGGCCCCCCTCCGAACTGCCGCCCCCAACCCCCCCCGCACAAAACGCTTTCCTGCGCACACTATTATGCGTCATAGTGGCCCCTGAACACAGAATTATGCCCTATAGTGGCCCCTGCACACAGTAATATGCCCCATAGTGGCCCCTGCACACATTATTATGCCCCATAGCAGCCCCTGCACATGGTATTATGTCCCATAGTGGCCCCTGCGCATGGTATTATGCCCCACAGTGGCCCCTGCACACAGTATTATGCCCCATAGTGGCCCCTGCACACAGAATTATGCCCCATAGTGGCCCCTGCACACAGAATTATGCTCCATAGTGGCCCCTGCACACAGTAGTATGACCCATAGTGGCCCCTACACACAGTAGTATGCCCTTAGTGGCCCCTGCACACAGTATTATGCCCCATTGTGGACCACCCGTGAACAATTATTATACTCTGGGGTCTTTTGAGACCCCAGAGTATAATGATCAGAGACCCAGGGTAGGATACAAACATAAAAAACAATGCTACTTACCTCTCCCTGGCGCCGGTGCACTCCCGAGCGCTACGTTGGCCATCTTCAATGTTGGACGGTCTCGCGTGAGTCAGGCCAGCGTCGCGACGCAAAATGACATCGGCTGACGTCTGGGACGTCACCAAACAGGCCCGAAGCCTGCGGAGCATAGGTGAGGTGAGTTACAGTGTTTTTTATGTTCCCTCACCTCCCCTGGGCCCCCGATCGTTATATAACGATAGCAGTGTTTGTGGGGTTCGCAGTAGTGGCTGCCACAGGGCTCCGGGTCCCAGGCCCCATAATGTTCTGGGCCCTGTGGCAGCCGCTACCGCAGATACCATGGTATTTACGCCCCTGGGCAGGAGGCTGCATTCCTCCTGTAACTGGGGCTAAAAAATAGCCCAAAAATAGTGTTCATATGCCCCTAAAGGTCTATTATGACCTTATGGGGGACACAATGTAAAAAATAAATAAATAAAATAAATAGAAAAGTAAAATAAAATAAATAACTAATATGCCAATCACAGGTTCTAGCCCCATCCTCGACGACACAATACAAAATAAAAATTACTGTAAAGGAGAGGAAAACTATTTAAAAAAGTTTTTTAGTAGTACTTTGTGCTATTAAAAAGACAAAAAGTGAAACGTGAAAGACAGACACGTTTTCCATCTTCCCGGATATAAAAAAACATGCAAAAATAAAAACATAAAAATAAAGCCCAATATGTCACTAAAAAAAGATGCAAAAATTAGTTGAATAACCCAAATGATAATTATAGCCATCAAAACCGCACATACAAAAAAACAAAACAAAATGTGTCTGGTCCTGAACCAGAGAAATTGGCCCAGTACTAAAGTGGTTAAGTTGATATTTTCAAGGTATGTTGATTGTATGTATGTTTTAATGTGTGTTCCTTTTTACAAATCAATCAATTGAAAAAAAAAAAAAAAAAACAGGTAAAAGAATACTTATATATATATATGAATGAAATATATATAATGTATTTATATTATAAAAATTAATAATTATATATAAATGTGAACACACAAAATGTAACCTAACTTGCTACCTGCTTTCATTTGAAAATGTACTAAAATTATCATTTATGTAATAATTTATGTAATTTTTTAAATTTATATATGCATAAACATACACCTAGAATAAAAGTTAAGACACGGCTGAGCTGAGTTAGTAATTTTGCAGAACTCCACCTATAATGAAGTTATTTGAGGAATAAAAAACCTTACTAGTGTATTCTCTGCATTGGATAAGCTTTATTACTAATAGATCAGCATGTCAATCAGTGCCCCAAAGTTTACCTTTGCAGAGCGCAGTGGGGTTCTCAGAACTGTGTGAACGCTGCCATCTCTGCAGCCACTTCGGCTGTCTGTGACATCACAACTCCCCCCCACTCAATGGCTGCGGGTACAATGAGTAGAGTGGAGTTGGTCATATGACCAACAGTCACAGTGTCAGGAGGGAAAGCAGAGGAATGAGACTTCCTGCCCTCTGTAAAGGTAATAAACGGGGCTGCGGGGGACATGTTTATATATTAGTAATACAGTTTATCTAGTGCAGGAATTGCACTGGTAAGCTTTATAATTCCCTGGATAACCCCTTTTATCACATTGTATTAAAGGTCTTTTCCACACGGCATTAATTCCCTAAACTATTATTCATGTAATATACATACCAGACATTGAAGGTATCTCTAAGGGTGAAGACACATGCTCTGGCCGGTATCTTCGCTCAGATTGTTAATAACTTCCTTATGTTAATCCCTCATCTCACCCTAGAAGTATACTTATCTGGTTCTTCCATTTGATGAAGGGCAAAGATCCATGGGGATCTTTATACCAGTAGGTCCTCCATCAGAGCTGCCTAGTATAAGCTAATAACCTAAAAAAACAAGTCTTCATACACAGCTGTGTCACTGCAATAAAAATAGTACCCTTCAAGCATCTAAGGCATTTCATCCAGCCATTCTCTGAAGCTGCTCTGTACCGATGAAGAGCAAGTACTGTGAAACAGTGCTGATCAGATGGGTGTCTATAGTTGCTTACCTAATGCTAACCTAAAAATCATTGTTAGTCAGCAGTAAATCCACATGAGTAAGCAGACGACTATAAATCATCTGTAATGTAAACTGTCTATGGCAGGGGTGTCAAACTCATTTTCACCGGGGGCCACTTCAGCCTCACGGGGTACCTTGAAGGGCCAAGATTATTTTACACATGTATAAAAGTAACTTCTCCTTAACAGTTAAGTGAACTATTAAGGAGTAGTTACATTTGTACATTACTACTGTTACAATCAGCCCTTTGAGGGCAACCAGGAAGAACATAATGTATTGTTAAACCCTAAGACATTGGCATGTTACATACTATCCTCATCCTTTTCTGAATATATCAAAAATTAAGCAATATACAAACACCGTTTACCCCTGCAAACGGTATTATGCTCCATAGTGGCCCCTGCACACTGTATTATGCTCTATAGTGGCCCCTACGCACGGTATTATGCTCCATAGTGGCTCCTGCACACGGTATTATGCTCCATAGTGGCCCCTGCAATCGGTATTATGCTCCTTAGTGACCCCTGCATTGGTATTATGCTCTATAGTTGCCTCTGCACACGGTATTATGCCCCACAGCAGCTCCTGCACACAGTATTATGCTCCATAGTTGCCCCTGCACACGGTATTATGCTCCATAGTGGCCCCTGCAATCGGTATTATGCTCCTTAGTGACCCCTGCATTGGTATTATGCTCTATAGTGGCCCCTGCAAATTATATTATGCTCCATAGTGGCCCCTGCACATGGTATTATGTCCCATAGTGACCCCCCCACCCATGAACTATTATTATACTCTGGGGTCTTTTCAGATCCCAGAGTATAATGATCGGAGACCCAGGTGGTGACAAACATAAAACCAGTGCTACTTACCTGGGCTCCGGTGCGCTCCCTGCTTTCAGCCTTCTTCAATGTCGCACAGACCGGCGTCGCGACATAATGACGTCGGCCTGGCTCACGTGATGCCTGGGACGTCACCAAAGAAGGCCGAAGCCTGCTGGGAGTAACATCGGATCGCCGGAGAGGTGAGTAACACAGGTTTTTATGTTTATCACCTCCTCTGGGTCTCCAATTATTATACTCCGGGGTCTGAAAAGACCCCGGAGTATAATAATAGTAGTATTTGATGGGGTTCGCGGGCCGCGGCCTCACTTAACATCCCCGCTCCTGCACACAGCCGCTTCTGCGTCCCATAGCAGAAGGGGAAGCGGGGGCAGCCACGACCAGCAGCGGGGATCGATAAGTAAATAGGCCGTTACGTGCCAGGGATACTCCAGCAGGCAACGGCATATTTATATATATATAAAAAAACTTATCCTCACCTACCTCCGATGCCTTGATGTAGCCACCTCCTCTTCTTGTCCACGACGTCTGCGCGATGACGTCATTGTATCGCCGCCTGTGCTGACATGCAGAGATCTCGTAAACCAGCCCAGGACAGGTATCGCGCAGCTTTGTTTTTTTTTTTTTTAAGCGCCCTGTCCTGGGCTGGTTTACATTACATAGACAATAAAAAATGCGGCGCCCCTGTGGGCCAGATAAGTGCCGGGCCGGATAACAGAAGGCAGCGGGCCTTGTGTTTGACACCTGTGGTCTATGGGGAGAACAAATGATCATGAGAGTGATCACATTTACAATATAACAAATGATTGTTGTAACATAAAAATGCAGGCAAATGAATGCTGACTTGCTTTATCAATGATAGGCACTCATGGGCAATTTACCTGCCCATGTAAAGTCTTACATGACAAGTCTTCGTGGTCACAGTTTTCAGCAGTGACAAAATAAGCTGTAGGGTGATCCTATAAAATAATTTTTAGGAGTTGGAAGAAATGATAGAAAAAATTAAGTTTAGTGACATCTGCATTAGTTTAATTTTCACTCATGGTAACCACATATCTGGATCTGCTGAGACAGTTGTAATGAATGAGCTACTGGTATGATGAACATTATGGATCTTTTCCCTTCATCAAATTGTAGATCCAGATAGAAGTACAGTTTTGGGGTGGAATTATAATAGGGTTGTCCGAGACTAACAGTTAATGTAAATGTAATAGGAATTAGAAACAGAACCTGACAGTTACTTGAAAGGTTTGACTGTCCTGCTGGAGAACAATGAGAATCTTCTAGGAAAGGTTGAAGTGTGATGTTAAGCTTGACGTTACTAGAAAAGGCCATATATCACAGAACATAGGTTTGGTACAAGGATACATGTGAGGAAGTATCAAAGGACAGATTGCAAGAAAACATTTGGGAAAATGAGAAAACATTCCCAAAGTTGCATGTGGATGCTTCTACCAGATTCAATAAAAGTTCACACTTGTCTGCAAGTCAACATATTTTCTAATTTCCTACGTTGAAACGCAGAGGATAATGGTCAAGTGTAGAGAAAAACCTAAGGCCTTCAACACACAGGATGGGGACACTGGACACTGTATCGCACATTTTTACACTGTTTTTTGAGCTCTGTATGGCATTCTTACTTGGTACTGCATAATAATATTATTATTAAGGCCCTGTATGGGATCATTTGTGCATCATATGGCACTGTTATTTAGATAAAAGAATGTGCAAACAAATCCGCCTTGGTGGAAAAATGAAAACTTACTCTAGCACCACTTTTTGAAAAGTACCTACCTACAAATCAATGACTGGTTTTCCAGAAACCTAGTAGCATGATCTGTGATAAAAGCCAAGCCACAATATCTCCTCCAAAAGGAAGAGAGAGACCAATCCTCTGATAGCGGTTTCAAGGCTATCGCCTCTCATCAGTGCAAAACTGGGTATTGGCTGACTAGGTGAGAGTTCATACACATGGGTCAGAAGGGGTATTCTTCCTAAGGAGACTGCCTTTGAAGGCCACCTTTCATTATATAGACCATACATGTCCTGCAAAGGCACTCTCTTTATGAGATATAGTACCCATTCTGACCCACACACTAAATGGTAGATTTATATTATTATGCTGTTTATAATCTATAATATATATATAATCTTTAACGGTATTGTAGCTGTATAATTATCTATTATGTTTATTGTTCCTCTTTTGTAGAAAAAAAGAGCTTTGTCGACTTTAAAGAGGACCTTTCATGTCCTCAGGCACATGCGGTTTTATATACCACTAGAAAGCTGCCAGTGCTCTGAATTCAGCGCACTGTCGACTTTCCCGTTATGTGCCCCGGGGCTGGAGATATCGGTGCCGTTAGTTTCGTCAGAAGAGCATTCCTGACAGTCTAGCTGGGCTGTGAGGAACGCCCCCCAACTGTCCATAGACTTGTATGGGGGGGTGCTCACAGCTTAGCGTCATCGCTGGGCCCCCTCTGACAGTACAGGGCTATGGATGAGGACAGTCAGGGGGGGCGTTTCTCACAGCACAGCTAGACTGTCAGGAATGCCCTTCTGACGATGGGCAGAGACCGGTGCCGAAACTAATGGCACCGATATCAACAGCCCTGGGGCACATAACGGGAAAGCTGACAGTGCGCTGAATTGAGCAGGGATTAGTAAACATCACTGATGCCTGTATAGCACATGTGCATGCTGGTGGGATAATTGCCCATCTCTGCTGCCAATATTTTAAGGTATCAAGGGTTAGAGGATAGCAGTTGGAAGATGAGTGTTTCTCCTGACCACTGTTAGTGTCCATTCTTTGTAGGGGGGGCACTCAAAAGCATTATACTGTCTGGGGGCAATAAAGGAGAATTAACTGTGTTTGTGGGGGACGCAAAGAATTATTATACCATGTGGAGGTAACTAATGGGGCATTATACTGGAGGCGCTAATATCCCATTAACACGCCCACCCAAACAGTATAATGCTCCTTAATGCTCCCTCACAGTATAATGCAACGTTAGTGCCTCCTCACAGTATAAAGCATGCTTGTGCCCCCCACACAGTATAATGCCAGTTAGTGCCTCCCCAAACAGTAATACAAAATATTTTTTTCTTAATTTTTCCTGTCTAAACTGTATTATAGTCAAATGCATCTTATTGTCCAAAAAATATGGTACATACTGGATGTGTTCAGCTATTCTTCAGCTCTGATCTTCACAGTGGACCCCTGGTGTACGGTGATGTTCTCCACTTTCTACCATGGCAAATATCAGGGAAATGAAGGATTGGGCATGTTAAAATACAACATGCCAGACCCTCTGTTTAATTGGAGATAAGACAAGTCACACCATCAAAGAAGTTTGCAAGTGCCTTATTCCACTATTTGTATGGAAACCTCATAAACAATCAGGCAAGCAGAGCATGCATATTTATAGGAGGGTCTGGAGAAACAACCAAACAGCTGTCTAAGGTGTTTGGCCAAAATTTAGACTGCCTTTGTATATGGCTGTATAAACTTTGATACAGAAACACGTTTTTGTTCCATTTGAAAATTCAGATGTTGACTTATGAACCTAGAACAAACATCGTTCTAATCTTACAATATTGGGGAATAACTAGGCAGTTTTTGAAATCAGTATGGATTTCCTCACAGTGAGATAGATAGGAACGTAGAAAGTGTTTTCCCCCCCTGAACTTGTGGAATGTGTTTTAATCAAACAGAGAGGAAGTTCTCTGTCCACTGTGTATGATTAGACTGCCAGAAGGTGTTTAGATCAATCAGAGCTCCCTACTGGAGGATGTCAAGACCTCATCAGGTGGACCACATATAAATGTTACAGGCAAGTACATAAGACTTTCACTCAAAATGTGGGCAGCTGTTAATAGGTGCAGTTGCATTTTTCTACATTGGTGATGAAGGACTTGAAAGGATAATGGATGTGTCTGTATTTTTGAAGACTGATATTTTTGTAACGTATACAAATTACACAAAATCATGGGAAAGAGATTTAGATAATTCTTGAGATTCAAATATGACCCTGTTTTTTCACCTCTCCTAGTGACAGCAGGTTGGGCTTTATGAAGATATGACTGTTTTATATGTCTTATATTTTATAATACATGGACAAATAAGTGCATAATCATTAAAGAGGTTGTCCACTATGTACAATATCTTTTAGTTAGTAGGGTCCCCTGACAATCACAATGTAGCCAATCACAAGGTTACCAAGTGATCAACTGCAATCTGTGAGAAAACTGGCAGCATCACTACAGGAAAAATGAAACTGTAACGTCTCTGCCTGTTCAGGTCTCTGCACCACCCTCCGCCCGCACGCGGCAGCGCAGGAGGCGTGCTCAGTTTGATTCCTTGTTTAAGATTCTTGTTGCTCAGTCTGAACACTGTCCTAGACTATAATTGATTTTCTACCACACCCGTCTCAGCACCTTGGTTTTCCTCTGCTCCACTAATAGTTAATCTCAGCCTTTTCCTGTGTGATTGAGAGCCTGTCTGCCAATCCAGTCTGGGGCGGGTCCTGACTTTCTATAAACAGGTTGTCAGCCCTCTCATGTTCGCTGGCTATTGATTCTGTCTTGTGACTTGTCCCTGCTAGCTGCTTTTCTGCTATTCCCTGTATTCCTATTCCTGACCTCTGGCTCTGTTTTTGACTATTCTCTTGGATTGTGATTTTGTACTGTATTGCTCAACTGGTACCGACCCCTTGGCTTGTTCACTCTGCTTCTGTGTTTTGTCTTGTCCTGTTCCATGTGTCATTTATATTAGGAAGGGACTGATTGATCGGTTGCTGACTTTTGCCTAGGACAGATCGGGCAAGTTAGCCAGGGACAGCAGGGTGGTTCAGCTTTAGGGCTCACTGTCTTGTTGTGCCTCTCCCCCCAGCGGCACTGGGGAATTGCTCAACTGGCTATTCCCTTACAGAAACATTACACTGTGCCCACTGAAATCTATAGGCAGTCCATAAAACAGATGTGCTGGAACAACATTGTACCTGTAACACAATAAATGTCCTAATATGGTATTTTCCAAATCAGAAAGCATTTTTAAGAATCAATCCAAGTTACTATACGAAACTAAACCTTAAATCTATCTTATCTTTTCTTATCATATGAATAAATGTATTGTTTCCTGCTACCAGCCATCTCAGACTGAGGAGAGGTAGTATTCTTCAATGAGATTATTTACAGGAAGTTCAAAAATGCTGGTTCTTCATGTTCAGTACTTTATCTTGCTTATCTCTAGTTTTAAGAACCTCCAACTTTCTATACATACATATTTGGAAAGTAGGCAGACACACGCCTTAATGAATCATAACTGTATATGTGACAAGCTTGCTATATATCAAGATATCCGAAATTTCCACCTAGTAACTCATGCATAAAGAAATTTTTTACTTAAAATTATTTGTAAACAAATCTGATTTGAACAGTGCTGGTTGAGATTAAGATGGGCATAACCTGACTATTGCCAGAATGATTTTCCACTCCAGTACACTGTCAGCACAGTGCCAATCCAGCTTCAGCAGCTATGTAATTTGAGAGAGTCCTATTGCCAAGCATGCACTACCTAACCATCCACTTTCTACACTCATGGACAAGAAAGATAACACACCAAGAAGGACTTGTTGGAATCAAATGAATTGCGAATGCAATGATGACATATGTAAGTGATTACAATATAGAACAAAAAGGATAAGTTTATTAGGGGAAACTGTACATGGAAACATGCAGGGTCCCAGAAAATTCTCTTGGTGATAAATCTAGTAACCGAGCAGGCCTAAGAATTGTTGCAATCTTGCGGAGATATTCCTGAGAAACCCTTACTGTGGGAAAGCATTATCCTTCTGGGAAATGGCAGTTGGAAACCCTGCATAATACATTTTCCTTCTGTTCGTGCACTAGAAATGGCAGTTAGAAACCTTGTGATGAGAGGCAACTCATGTAACTTCAGGATATTCTACACATATCACTGAGCTGTTAGTGTCCCTTGTATCACTAATAGGGGTGACTGACTGGGGTTGTATGTGATGGTTCTGCAGTACATCACATTTGCAGGTGGGGAAGTGTCGCTCCTCAGAAAAGGCAAATTTGAAGTGCTCACCACGAGGCCTTCATACTCAATAGATCTCAAATAAAACCTGGATTCTTTGCTAAAGGTGATACAGCTCCAGTCAGTAGCAGTCTAGGTTTCTTGTTTATGACACCACTGGAAATAAATGCAATGGTAACTAGCTGTCAATTGCAGGACAAGTTGTGGCATCCCAGAGCTGGCTATGGCTGGGCTGAGGGTGATCTCTGTGCATTGTATTATTTCCTGTTGCTTCATAGCCTGTGTGACATAGCAGGGGGTCCTGAGTCTCACACAACACAGCGCCACCTAGTGAGCCTCACACATGCATTACACCTCCCATAGGATTGAATAGTAACCAAATGTCCAATGGGAGGACATCGCCTGGGAAAAGGGGAGGAGTCAGCTGATCACTGGGCCCCCATGGTAACACCCCTGCAGGAAGGTCCTGCGTGTGAGGAGTTAGAAGTGTGGAGTGTTAGGAGGAGGAGGTGAGGAGATAAGTGTGATGTCCTGTGAAGAAAGCAGTGCGTTTAGTGCAGGAATCTCAAGTCCTAGACAGGCCCAGGAAGGTTGGAGAGCTGACATACTCCAGCTATTCAGAAGATCCTGTCCCCTGTCTGCCTAGCCATCGCCCTGAAGGAAGTCAAGCATCATTATCTTGTCAGCATGAGACTGTGGAGAGAACATTCTGGAACACGTGCTCCATAGCAAGTATCACAGGATCCAGGGGCCAAGGCCAGACCTGTGGAATATCCTGCCACCCTGACTATTGCACCCCGAAACTCTGAGCTATCAGGACCACATAACGTGAGTGGGGAATATTATGTACTAGTATCATGGTGGGCATCCTCCTATGTGCCAAATAGGAGCCCAGACGCACCTTAGGGCTGTAACACTGAAGTATAAGGGGCTAGGAACACCTTTCATCAAGTCTACCCTGCACCCCAGGACTTTGCTGTGTCACCAGGCGTACCCCGTTGTTTTGTATTGAAGAAACTGTTTAAGCATTTGTGCCTCCACACCCATGGAAGTAAAAGTTCAACTTTACAACCGTTTCTGTGTCTGACTCTGCACCGACAACATCAGGGCGCCCCAAACACCACCAGTCAGCACAGTATAGGGGAAGCGCCCCGGGGGAACAATCACCACCAACATTTGTGCAGCCCCCTCATCACCGGTACCAGTGGTGGTAACGTGGGACAGCACCAGCGCTGCGCCCTCGTGCCCAGAGACCGTGACAAGTCTGCGCTGTTTGCACCCCGCAATCCCAACTGCAGCGTTACCTTCCATCTGGTCACCGCAAAGTGCAAAGCACCTGGAAATGGTGTGCATTCCTTCTGTTAAGCACCTGGAAATAGTGTCCAAGTCACATTACAAGTCTCATTACAGTGTGCTAACTACATATACCCTGTAATAGTATGCGAACCACAAAAGCAGACAGTATGCTAGCCAAATATGACGCATAAAATTGTGCCAACTACAGAATCCCTTAAACAGTATGCCAAACAAAGTTGTCCTGTTACAATGTGTCAGCTACATGAGCCCTCTTAAAGAAGACCTTTCACCACCTCCACCCAGTCAAGTTCTTAGCATTTGTTAATAGGTGCCGCTACACAGGTTCCAGCACAGTTGGAATTTTCTCTAGCCTTCACCATTCCCAAGTAACAAGCACAGATAGTTTTATTTAAGCTCTGTAATGTCAGAAGGGCAGTGTCAAACGGGGACGTGATTCAGAGTTCCAATCAGAGGCAGCCAGTGTCAGAGCTCAAAATCACACCCCTTGTCTGCTGCCTCCTGACAGTACAGAGCCTAAATAGTATATCAGGCACCAAAACTAATAGCATTGATTGCTCAGGAATGATGGAAGCTGGAGAAAAAATTCCAACTGTGCTGGAATCCATGGGGCAGCATCTATTAATCGATGTAAAAAGCTGTACTTGTTGGAGGTGATGAAAGGTCCTCTTTAAGTGTGTCAGTTTTCAGAAGCTCTTGTAAAATAGTGCCAGCCAAATATGCCTCATACCAACCTGCCAGGTACAAAGGGACCTATGATACTGTGTAAGCTACTAGGTATATGAAACCTGGTGGTAGCTTTGGTAGGTTTTTGTATAAAGAAAAGAAAAGTGGGAAGCAGTATTTTGTATATTGATATTATTCTAGTTCTGTATCACAGTCTCCACTGTGCCCTTCACCAACAACTCCCCCCAGACTATATAATGTCAGTAGCTGAGGTCAGTGAGATGCATGCCGTGTGTGTTTAGAGGTCGTCTACCTGAACTATACGTCAGTGCAACCTCTGTCTTCTCCATTATACAAGATTTAATTTGTTCTTTTGATTCTCAAATACGTGAGAACGTTTCCCAGATTGATTCTCCAAATCCCCCATCCAATAAAATACAACGGGTAAATCAATCAGTAATTACTTGCCAAAAGGAAATTTCAAATTTTTTTTCCAAGGGGCTTAATTTAGCATTTGGCTCACTGAGGTGGGCAATCCTTCCCTCTACAGGGAAATTTTGAAAAAAAAAAAAAAGTATATTCCTGCAAAACTT
The DNA here is from genome assembly GCA_947044405.1 of Leptodactylus fallax. NCBI lineage: Eukaryota > Metazoa > Chordata > Amphibia > Anura > Leptodactylidae > Leptodactylus > Leptodactylus fallax. The sequence continues at coordinate 2,639,746 of CAMRHE010000078.1, forward strand.
GTCCCATGACAAGCTACACTCAATAAACCCCATCCACAAGAAGCCACACCTAGATAAACTATGCTGTGTTTCCCTAGAAAAAAATTGAATATTGGCAACTATGCCAATGCACAATCTGTAACATTTTTCGCCCTTCAGTTTCTAGGACCTGACTGAGAACAAAACCTTCATTAATTTGACCTGAGTTATAGCTGCATTATACTCCAGAGCTAAATTCACAATCCTGCAGAAATACACTGGACACATTGTCCCAGATTTACTAATACTGTCTAAAACCTAGACAGTGCAAACTCAGACTAGACAATTTTAAACTGCACCAGATTTATAAAACTGTCTGAGATTGTTTGATAAATTTGGTGTATTCTTAGACTGTCTACTCTTAGTTTATACATCCTATAAATTGGCTTAAAAGTTCATGCCACATTTTTATAGCACAGAGGCTCCCCTTTCCCATGAAGCCACGCCCATTTCCCACAAGTCCATTTCCCTTTTCTGTCAAGTCAGAAAAGTGTCTATAAAGGGTCTAAAACACTTGATAAATGTGGCATACAACATTCCACAGTTTTTGAATAGTCATGAGTCCTTTATGGCAAATCCATGAGATATTCCATAGATGGCTTATAGGTGGGGTCTAACCTTTAGATCCCACCTTTCACACACTTAAGGCATATCCTGTCAATTGCCATAGATGTCTATGGTAAGAAAACTCATTTTAGGCTGAGGCCTCATTTGCGGAAACACAGCTTTTTTTGTTGCAGATTTTGCTGCATTTTTTTCAGCCATTGCCAAGTATAGATTTAGCAGAAGTTAGATGTTTAAGTTCTTCCTATATGTTTCCCATTCCTTTTGTAGCCATTGTTGGCTTTGGCTCAAAAAACCGCAGCAAAATCTTCAATAAAAAAGCTGCGTTTTTGCAACGTGGTTTGCCTTATTTACTTTTTCATAGTCTGTGAACGTGTGAGGTCTGTGACACTCACAGGCTGCATGCAGACCCATTTCATTTAATGGATGCATGTAGACTCTCCATTCTTTTCCACAGACTATGCTCTATAGTGCTGTCTGTTTTTCACAATCCCACAGACATTCAAAAGTATATGAATTTATTAAAAAAAAGTTAATCTATTATTTAAGCATAAATGTTTGTAATTGTGGCCACGTTGCTGCACTAAAGACATCCACATTCATGTTGTTGTTCCTAAACCTACAAGATGTATTGCTAAAATATAGTAGAGCAGGTTTTCAAGACATTTTGATGTTGGGTACATACTGTTTTATATGCTTCTTGAAAAAACAGATGGCACCATTTTATTACCTCCTGTATATCAAGAGCAGTAAAACTCCCGTACAAACCATACTAGGGGCAATGTGGATATAGCACACACAAATAGGTTTATATGCTCCTGTTCTGCTCAACATTTGGCATATCAATTCCAACAAACCCCTGCCTAGTTTATTATTCCAAGTTACAGAGCTCAAACTGACTGATGAATTGTGCTATAATTATGGCTATTTATCATTAGCTCTCAAGGCTATCATTTCAATGTAGACCTCCCCCTGGATCAGTCAGCTCAAATTACTTTTACAGAAACAACTATTTAATACTAACTTACTAAGACATCCTCTGAAAGCACTGTGAGAAGCCTCCAGTAGCCTGAAGAACTGCTGAAAATGTTCATAAAAGGGACCAAACACTTTTATTATTATTAAGCAATATTCAAGAAAGACTACTGGCAACGTCAAAGTCTTGTCCAAGTACTGAGTTATTACAACTGCTGTGTTCAAAATGGATTTACTGTTACTGAAACCCAAGGTGAAAATCTGTAGTGGAACACAAATAACTTATCAAAGAAACAAAAACAATGTCAAAAATGACAGAAATAGAAAAACATATAAAAATACTCAGTGTATATGTTGCCATTATTATGACTGAGCAAACTAGTCTTCAAAAAAAATGTAGGATGTATAGGATCACTAAGAACAATTGACATTGCATACCCAAGGACCTAACACTTTAGTCAAGTCAGGAAGATTTTGTAATATGATAATATGATACCGTTATGTCATAGGAGTTTTTTGACTTCTTCTGGATCAACATAGCAAAATAATATGTCGAACTTGATGGATTTGTGTTTTCTTGTTTTTTTTTCAATCTATGTTATACTAAGGCTCCATTCACATAAAGAGCTAGCACACTGAACAATTATATTCTAATGGCCCCATACACACATCTGTGTATTATCAAGGGTCCGTGTATGGGGCAATGAGCCCTTGATCAAAACTCACGACAAATACTATGGACTATATATTTTGCCACCTGGGCTCACTTCGGCAATTTAAATTGGTTGGGAGAGACACGGCGGCACATAAATATCATTCAAGTGCTGTCTGTGCCATTTTCCCATAGACCACGTACATGCAAAAGGTCATGTGCAAGTAGCCCCAGTATTTTAAACATTTTAACCAATATTTACACCAATATTGTAGTTTGGTCTCTAATTTTTTTTTTACACTTTTTGCATAATTCAATAGTATGAACAAATGTAAGAAACATATTTTATGAGAGAAAATGCTTCTTTCTCCACTTATAGCGTAACTCACTGATATACACACACTGTACTACTGATTTATTCAAAACTGGTTGACAGGTTAGGTACATGTAAGTCAAAGATGGTGGAAGGGTGGACATATACAGTCATATGAAAAAGTTTGGGCACCCCTATTAATCTTAATCATTTTTAGTTCTAAATATTTGGGTGTTTGCAACAGCCATTTCAATTTGATATATCTAATAACTGATGGACACAGTAATATTTCAGGATTGAAATGAGGTTTATTGTACTAACAGAAAATGTGCAATATGCATTAAACCAAAATTTGACCGATGCAAAAATTTGGGTACCCTTATCATTTTATTGATTTGAATACTCCTAACTACTTTTTACTGACTTACTGAAGCACAAAATTGGTTTTGTAACCTCACTGAGCTTTGAACTTCATAGCCAGGTGTATCCAATCACGAGAAAAGGTATTTAAGGTGGCCAATTGCAAGTTGTTCTCCTATTTGAATCTCCTCTGAAGAGTGGCATCATGGGCTCCTCAAAACAACTCTCAAATGATCTGAAAACAAAGATTGTTCAACATAGTTGTTCAGGGGAAGGATACAAAAAGTTGTCTCAGAGATTTAACCTGTCAGTTTCCACTGTGAGGAACATAGTAAGGAAATGGAAGACCACAGGGACAGTTCTTGTTAAGCCCAGAAGTGGCAGGCCAAGAAAAATATCAGAAAGGCAGAGAAGAAGAATGGTGAGAACAGTCAAGGACAATCCACAGACCACCTCCAAAGAGCTGCAGCATCATCTTGCTGCAGATGGTGTCACTGTACATCGGTCAACAATACAGCACACTTTGCACAAGGAGAAGCTGTATGGGAGAGTGATGCGAAAGAAGCCGTTTCTGAAAGCACGCCACAAACAGAGTCGCCTGAGGTATGCAAAAGCACATTTGGACAAGCCAGCTTCATTTTGGAAGAAGGTCCTGTGGACTGATGAAACAAAGATTGAGTTGTTTGGTCATACAAAAAGGCGTTATGCATGGCGTCAAAAAAACACAGCATTCCAAGAAAAACACTTGCTACCCATTGTAAAATTTGGTGGAGGTTCCATCATGCTTTGGGGCTGTGTGGCCAATGCCGGCACCGGGAATCTTGTTAAAGTTGAGGGTCGCATGGATTCAACTCAGTATCAGCAGATTCTTGAGAATAATGTACAAGAATCAGTGACGAATTTGAAGTTACGCCGGGGATGGATATTTCAGCAAGACAATGATCCAAAACACAGCTCCAAATCTACTCAGGCATTCATGCAGAGGAACAATTACAATGTTCTGGAATGGTCATCCCAGTCCCCAGACCTGAATATAATTGAACATCTGTGGGATAGTTTGAAGCGGGCTGTCCATGCTCGGCGACCATCAAACTTAACTGAACTGGAATTGTTTTGTAAAGAGGAATGGTCAAAAATACCGTCATCCAGGATCCAGGAACTGATTAAAAGCTACAGGAAGCGACTAGAGGCTGTTATTTTTGCAAAAGGAGGATGTACTAAATATTAATGTCACTTTTCTGTTGAGGTGCCCATACTTTTGCACCGGTCAAATTTTGGTTTAATGCATATTGCACATTTTCTGTTAGTACAATAAACCTCATTTCAATCCTGAAATATTACTGTGTCCATCAGTTATTAGATATATCAAATTGAAATGGCTGTTGCAAACACCCAAATATTTAGAACTAAAAATGATTAAGATTAATAGGGGTGCCCAAACTTTTTCATATGACTGTAAGTTAAAGATTAAACACTGAAAGTGTCAATCCAATGACCAGAAGAGTCTTTTTTTGTTAGATCACCTAAATTCTATTTCAGTGCATCTATGGTCTTTATTGTGGGAAAATACAAAATAGTTCAAGACTTACATTGGCAGTTACAGGTGTTGAATCGGAAACATGTGGTGCACTATGATTGCATTTCCATTTCTACACTGTTTAATTTTAACCAGTTCCATAAACAGAACTATATTAGGGTCCTACACATGTAAACCATTCTATGTACAAACTTTTTTAGGAAGGTGACCAACCAATAAATTAATATACAAGAGCTATTTTACATATACACACACGTGGACAAAATTGTTGGTACCCCTCGTTTAATGAAAGAAAAACCCACAATGGTCACAGAAATAACTTGAATCTGACAAAAGTAATTTGCCAAACTACATGTTAACAAGCCACAAAGCTTCTGGGAGAATGTCCTATGGACAGATGAGACAAAAATCGAAATTTTTGGCAATGCACATCAGCTCTATGTTCACAGATGGAAAAATGAAGCATATCTTGAAAAGCACACTGTCCCTACTTTGAAACATGGAGGAGGCTCTGTTATGTTCTGGGGCTGCTTTGCTGCATCTGGCACAAGGTGTCTTGAATCTGTGCAGGGTACAATGAAATTTCAAGACTATCAAGGGATTCTAGAGAGAAATGTGCTGCCCAGTGTCAGAAAGCTTGGTCTCAGTCGCAGGTCATGGGTCTTGCAACATGATAATGACTCAAAACACACAGCTAAAAACACCCAAGAATGGCTAAGAGGAAAACATTGGACTATTCTGAAGTGGCCTTCTATGAGCCCTGACCTAAATCCTATTGAGCATCTTTGGAAGGAGCTGAAACATGCCATCTGGAAAAGGCGCCCTTCAAACCCGAGACAACTGGAGCAGTTTGCTCATGAGGAGTGGGCCAAAATACCTGTTGAGAGGTGCAGAAGACTCATTGACAGTTACAGGAATCGTTTGATTGCAATGATTGCCTCAAAAGGTTGTGCAACAAAATATTAAGTTAAGGGAACCATCATTTCTGTCCAGGTCTGTTTCATGAGTTTTCTTTTTTTAAAAATTCTGTTGAAGCATGGTTGAAAAGCAATGTCTGACTTTCATTTGTTCATTTTCATAAAATTTTTATATATTATTACTTTTGTCAGATTCAAGTTATTTCTGTGACCATTGTGGGTTTCTCTTGAATTAAACGAGGGGTACCAACAATTTTGTCCACGTGTGTATTTCTCAATTAAGACTGGACCATTTAATTGTATAATAAACAGCAAAATGTCATTTTCCTTTAATTTTGGAAAAAAACATTTAATGATGGCCATGTTTTTAATGCACCCCTCAGGGTAATTACAAAATGTAATTATAGACACAGCCTCAATCTCTGGCCACAGCACCAAGGCACATAAGAAGTAATTAGACATTCCAAGAACGTCACATTATAAATTCCAGACATGTCCTCCACAGAAGAAAATGTGCGACACAACAAATGTGCAAAGAGGTAGTTGACATTATAAAGTTTTCCAATCAACTTCATTATGATCTCTACAAGTGATCCTGAAGGCTTCTATGTAGGAACAATCTTTTGTGCTAAGAGCCGGAGTGGATCCTGTCAAAACAATGCAGAAAAAAATATTAATTAAAAGATTCCTCTGCTTAGTTCTGATGGGATCCAACTCTATCCTTGGCACAAAATAATTTACTCCTACACACGGCCATACTACTAATAGTAGAAATCAGTTCATCTGTACCTAGTAACAGACTGGTTGGATGTCTGTTTGTTTGACAATGATAAAAGAGTGGAAGTCTTGAGAAAAAAAATATTCAGACGGCAGGTACAACTTATATAAATCCTATTCTGTATAAGTCTGCTCATTGGAGTATGGGAATGTCATGAACTCTCATTGAAGAAGAGTGTCAATACCAGGAGCTGTCCACTTTTTCCATTTTGATCCAAAAGAGCTCACTAATCTCAGGGTTTCCCACTGGCATGCTACTTGTAGCCATATTCTGTTATTCTGGAAACCTGCAGCAGGTATTTTATTCTCCTTCAAAGCCTCCACAAGATAACTGGAGCACTGCACAGTTTGAACTGGGTCAGAAAGGGTACTATGCCTCCTCTTCAGACTATCTTTCTGTGTACAGGGATTTATAGACCATACCTTCCCTGCTAAGGATTCTGGGATATTCTTCTTCTAAACCTTATCAGGAGAAGTGTAGTCAAGTTCCTGTACACCAAAAGGTGTCCTGAGAAGGTAATTCAATGTGCTTAAGGAGCCATAGTACACTTTCTGATCCATGTCTATGACCTCTGACCTATCCAGCCAGTACCCAGCTTTGCACTGAAGAGGGCCAATGACCCCAAAACAGCTTTCTGCAGATGTGTCTTTCTTCCTTTTCAAGGAGATATTGTGGCTTTGTTTCATTCTTAGTTCATGCAATCAGATGTCTGGAAAAACAGGCAGTGATCTATATATAGGGAACTACGTTCCAAAACCAGGTGCTAGAGCAAGATTTCCTTTTCCATCCAGGAGGACTTACTTGCTTACTTACTATTTTTCTCCCAGAGTCCTTAGCAGGGTATGTATGGTGTATAAGTCCCTGTACATCAAAAGGTAGCCTGAAAAGGCAGTCTCCTTAAAGAAGCATAATACCTCTTCTGACTCATGTCTATGACCTGCCACATAGCCAGCCAGTACCCTGCTTTGCAATGATGAGAGGTAATAACCCCCAAAACAGGTGTCTGCAAATGGGACTATCTTCCTTTTGGAGGAGATATTCTGGCCTGGCTTTAACCCCAAATCATGCAGCTAGATTTCTGCACAACCAGACATTGATCTATAGGGAACTACCTTCCAAAAAGTGGCGCTAGAGCAAGTTCTGCTTTCTCCATATATAATGATATGGTACAGTAGGTCTTCCAGAGCAAGAGATGCTCCTCAGCTAGTGGATGATGACCCTGAATGGGACATCACTTCTACTGCCTGTAAATTATCTAAAAAGCTTTTGAAAATTGGTTTTCTATACCAAAGAAGCCATAAGTTATAAGATTTTTACTTGGAGCTCTAAAATGGTCATATATCAGTAATTTTGCAGGGCAATAGCTATATCCTATTTAGTGTCATTGGTCATTTTTGCACAAGTGACAGCGGGAAGTGACCAGGACCCTTCTCTGAGGAATAGAGTATATATCCACACTTGATGGAGAATATTTCTGCTGACTTATCATTTACATAGACATAAATATGTTATTGGGTGATGGGTCTTGCTTTTTCAATATATTATATACTGTATGTCACTAAACTTATTATGACCATACAGACCCAAGAATGAACAAAAGTGTGTTCTTGATTTACAACAAATAATATAAAATAACTGACTAAACCTCCACCTAGTCAAATGTGGACAAACTAAAATTTGATTCACTGCACTAGAAAATCATATAAAACCCTCTAAGCCAGTGAGGTCACCATTGTCAATGTGTTGAAATGCAAATACAGTGTTAAATAGTTCCAAGCATATTGTGTTCATCTTAGCTGTAATATAGGACCCTTTAATAGCTCTAAGCATCAATGAGAAGGGTGGGAGTCCTGGTGTTGTAATATGGTATGTGCAGCATAAATCTAGGACAGGCTCTGACCTGCATGCTCTACTGCAGGGCAAGTATCACTGCTTACAGGAAATTCCATGGACACCAGAGCCTTCTATATTCCCATTTATTTAGTTCATTACTAATCTGCAGCAGCTTTGGCTCTTGGATATTACAAAAAATACATATAAACCATAAATACATAAATTAACAAAATACAATACAATGTGGTACAAAAAAAGCAAAATAAAAAAAACAAAACTAAGTAAAAAAATATAAAAAATATTGCATGGAAAACAATAACGCAAATTTCTGTTGAAATGGGATGAGATCCTGGACAATGGCAGTCTGATACAAATGTACACATGGAAAATATGATAAGGAACCATTTTTGGCACAGAACACTAGCGGTATGTGGGAAGTAGACAAGCCAAAGAGGTGAATAGAGGAATCTAGACAAAAAGCAGAAGAAAAATGAAGTATAAGAGAAAACAATTAAAGCAGATGGCGAGTGATGGAATCAAGCCTGTATTCAGTACTCACGGCAGGGGAGATATATGAAATGTTCCCTACAGATAATAAGGAAAGTTATTCAATCTTTAGTGGAATAGCCTTATCTAAGAACTGTCCCATTTTACCCCAAGAAGGTCTGATATGGGAGTAAATTCCAGAAGAACATGCACATATTTCAGCTGCTTCTCTCCATGATCAGGATTGAATCAGGGAAGGTTGTATCCATAATTATGACAACATGTCCACTGGCCAAGCCAAGTGACTGCAGCTGATAGGAATGAGAAGTCTTCCTCCCCAACAATACACTTGTCTGATGTTATCAGGTATAGTCTTGTACTAGTATAAGTCAAGAAGTGTCAGAGATTTTAATGAGGACAGAGGCTACATCCCACATAAAAGTAATATCGAAATAATCAGCATGAGCATGTAAAATCATGGTTTATAAGTATTTGACATTAAAGGCTATGATAAGCCTGACCCTGTTACATTGCTTTCTTTGATGTCCCACTCTTCACCTTACTTTAGGTTTGTAAGATTTGTTGGAAAGGGAGACAGATGGAAGGTAGTTAGACATGACTGGAGAATAATGGTTCTTTTACACGGCAGATAAATTAATGGTGTTTATCTCTTATATAGCAAGTGAATTGGCACTCATTTACTTAACATAAATATGTTACAATGACTGAACAATCCCATCATCAATTGTGTATGGCCAGCTTAAAACTACACAAAGGATTTGTTTGTATTCACCTAGGCACATGGGTCTATATAGGACATGCATACACAAAACTGTGGGGGTTAAGATGACAATTGTTCATGCTCTCACTCATCTGCCTGGAATCATGACTGAAAGAATGTGGAAATTTTGACCTCTCCATTTATCACCTATACTTTGGACAAGAGATACATTTTTATTGGTGGATAACCCCACAAAAGTGGTAACCCGTCTATTCCTCTAAGTTTGCTATAGATGGTTTGTAATGCCCTGGTTAAATTCAGATACCACTTACCTAACTAGAAAAGCAAGCTGACTTGCTGTGACTTACAGTGATGGCACCTGACTACAGAGCTACCATCACAAATTTTGGGGTGCCATACAGGCAAATATTGTGGGCCCTCCCCACTGGCGCACATTACAATTTCCTGTCCCCACACCATATCACTTACACAACTATATATTTATATACATGTATATGTCATTTTTACTGCTTGCTGAACACTGTAAAAACCGATACCCATACAAAAATTACTGTTTTTTCCCCACGTCCATTCTATTCTGAATTTTTTTTCAGCTTCCCAGTATATAAAAAAGTTGTGGCTAAGTGATCTAATTGGTTGAGGCAGGTAATGCTTTATGCCCTACAGTATTACATAGATATTTCCTATATATCTATATGGTGTCATTTCTTTGATATTTAGGATAAATGATCAAGGTGGGTTTTGGTGAATTTTTAAATGTATATGAAAGAACACATGCAAGGGAACACGTTTTGCCTTTTTAATCAGTTAACAATAAAGGCAAGACAGATCTGTCCTGTAGTTTCACATGCTTTTTTTATATGCATTTTTTGTTGCATTTACAAACACATCTAAACGCATCATGAGCATACACTCTAATGGAAGGCTGGGCCCCTCTGACCAGTCTACTTGATGGGGGTGGGTCTATCGACTAGATAGGAAGAGTGTCACATGCAGGGCCATGTGACTTTGTCTCTGCAACTCTCTCTTTTAACTCCTGCTAGGTTGTTGATGGCACACAGGCTGCACAGGCCGGTGGTGGGCAATGTATGAAACGGGCCTGTGCTGGCACCAGATTATATTCTTATTCTTACCTCATATTGACGTCAGTCACTGGGCCTGCTTTGGTTGACACTGTGACAGGGTTCCTGGTGGCAGTACTGCCTGACTTTACTCACACTCCATATGTCATGTTTCCATCTGTGCTGTCAGTATGCTATGCCCTTATTTGTCTTTGTGATAAATGTTAAATATCTGACAACAAAACAGCATACACAAAAATGTTGGCTTAACATGAGTGAGAAAAAAGGTGAACAATAATTCCCTGCAGGTATTTGTTGCTTGATCAGAGGGATTTGCAACATTTTCCTGTCACTGAATTTAATTTATGACTTGACATCTGTGGGTTAATATGTTCAATTCTGAGAAAATGTTAAATTACCCTTTTTGTGCACAAAAATTTTTACTTTCAAAAGCAAAAATCTGGAGCTCACTTATTTTGTTCATATGTTAGAGATCAGAAACTCAAATGTAGCCCCTGCATACTGTGGCCTCAACTGCTCAGAAAGAGTTAATTTACTGTAGGGTAACCCAGCAGCAACGGTTACATTTCCCTGCAGTGCCACCACAGGAGAAATGCAGCATTACGCTTTTCCAGTGAAAGCAATGCTCTTTATGTGTATGCAGACTGAGAGATGCTCTTTTCAGCCACTCATCGCTCTGCTAATGGTTGAGGGTCCTGAACAAAAGACCTCCCATCTGAGGGATATTCCAGGGAGGATACTGGTTGGTCAATATCTAGATATCATCTTGATGTGTATCTGTATGAAGTACAGAGAGTGTACTGTGCCATGCCAGGGTAAACCACGGGTCCACCTGGCCCAGGGGCCCACTGGAGGATTCACCTGATCACCTATGGGCCAGCCCAAGCCTGGTCACCAGTACCTAACATGTGACTGCTGAGATCAGTGGTTGGCCACAGCAGTCAGCGTGAACCGGAGATACGCTGCCCAAATTGAGGACTGGGGCTAGGTGAGTATCACTTCTTTTTTATTTTGCACTATCCCTAGCACCCAGTGAGTTTTGCATTTATGCCAGAAAACCCCTTTAAAGCTAAGGCCCCACGTAGCAAGCTGCAGCCAAATAGCGCTGCGGGAAAAACCACTGCAGAAACACATTTCGGTTTTTCCCACATTGCTTTCTGCTTCCATTATACCTATAGGGAAACCTCCAGTGTTATCGTAGGTATAATTGACATGCTACAATTTCCAAAACCGCAATGGTTTTGGAAATTGCAGCATTTCCGCTGCACGTATTTTTTTTGCAATGTGCAATGTGTTAATTGGATTAGCCAGAATCCCATCCACTTTGCAGATACTGTAAAATGACGTGGTGGGGCCACAGCCTAAAGAAGTCATAGGTATTGTGGCATTGGCCCATTAAATGGGACATCAGCAGATAACAGAACCTGATGTAATCTGCAAAGATACTGCAATATTTCTTTTTCACAACTTGCCCTGGTTCACATCAGGGGCGTGACAAGTAATTATGGGCCCAATAGCAGATAGCCCCATACTACCATGAGCATCTAAAGCAGCACGTTCAGAACTTGAAAAGTAGTCTCCTTTACACACACAGGGTAATGCACATACTTATTTTACAGTACAAATAATGCACACAGAGATGTCACAGTATTAGGATAATGCACACAGTGGTGTCATAGTACAGAGATAATGCACAAAACACAGGAATAATGCACACAGTACTCTCACACCTGAGAGAGTACCTGGATAAAGCAGACAGTGATAACAACTGGGCAATTGCTCTGGGCCCCCATCTCCAAAGGGGCCTCCTGGATCCGGAGCACCAAGCTTGTGACCTGATGATTTGGATTGGGGGCTCCACTTACAACTTTATCGGTATGCTCTGCACGCCAATACTATTGAAATTGACAAGACAGGGAGCTGTAAAGTCCTTGCTCTGCCATAGAAGACTGATACTGACACACAGGCGTCATGGTAACAATGTGACGCAATGACGTCATTGCATCACGCCACCTGTGCCAAACCATTTGAGAGGGAGAACCCGGCTGCTCCAATCATGGTTAAGGTGAGTATAGAGATTTTCTTTTTTTAAAAGTAAAAGGACACAGATGAACAGTGACATACTGCAGAAGGAGGAACTATTAATAATAAGGGAACTATTATTTATAAGGTAGGGCTATTTACAATGGGTACAGAAAGTATTCAGACCCCTTTAAATTTTTCACTCTTTGTTTCATTGCAGCCATTTGCACAGAGCAAAAAAGTTCATTTTATTTCTCATTAATGTACACTCAGCACCCCATCTTGACAGAAAAAAAACAGAAATGTAGATATTTTTGCAAATTTATTAAAAAAGAAAAACTGAAATATCACATGGTCATAAGTATTCAGACCCTTTGCTGTGACACTCATATTTAACTCACATGCTGTCCATTTCCTTCTGATCCTCCTTGAGATGGTTCTACTTCTTCATTGGAGTCCAGCTGTGTTTAATTAAACTGATTGGACTTGATTAGGAAAGGCACACACCTGTCTATATAAGACCTCACAGCTCACAGTGCATGTCAGAGCAAATGAGAATCACGAGGTCAAAGGAACTGCCCAATTTGCTCAGAGACAGAATTGTGGCAAGGCACAGATCTGGCCAAGGTTACAAAAGAATTTCTGCAGCACTCAAGGTTCCAAAGAGCACAGTGGCCTTCATAATCCTTAAATGGAAGAAGTTTGGGACGACCAGAACTCTTCCTAGACCTGGCCATCCAGCCAAACTGCGCAATCGTGGCAGAAGAGCCTTGGTGAGAGAGGTAAAGAAGAACCCAAAGATCACTGTGGCTGAGCTCCAGAGATGCAGTAGGGAGATGGGAGAAAGTTCCACAAATTGAACTGTCACTGCAGCCCTCCACCAGTCAGGGCTTTATGGCAGATTGGCCCGAAGGAAGCCTCTCCTCAGTGCAAGACATATGAAAGCCCGCATAGAGTTTGCCAAAAAATACATGAAGGACTCCCAGACTTTGAGAAATAAGATTCACTGGTCTGAAGAGACAAAGATTGAACTTTTTGGCGTTAATTTTAAGTGGTATGTGTGGAGAAAACCAGGCACTGCTCATCACCTGCCCAATACAATCCCAACAGTGAAACATGGTGGTGGCAGCACCATGCTATGGGGGTGTTTTTCAGCTGCAGGGACAGGATGACTGGTTGCAATTGAAGGAAAGATGAATGCGGCCAAGTACAGCAATATCCTGGAAGAAAATCTCTTCCAGAGTGCTCTGGACCTCAGACTGGGCCGAAGGTTCACCTTCCAACAAAACAATGACCCTAAGCACACAGCTAAAATAACAAAGGAGTGGCTTCGGAACAACTCTGTGACCATTCTTGACTGGCCCAGCCAGAGCCCTGAGCTCAACCCTATTGAGCATCTCTGGAGAGACCTGAAAATGGCTGTCCACCAACATTCACCATCCAACCTACCGGAACTGGAGAGGATCTGCAAGGAAGAATGGCAGAGGATCCCCAAATCCAGATGTGAAAAAACTTGTTGCATCATTCCTAAGAAGACTCATGGCTGTACTAGCTCAAAAGGGTGCTTCTACTCAATACTGAGCAAAGGGTCTAAATACTTATGACCATGTGATATTTCAGTTTTCTTTTTTAATAAATTTGAAAAAATATCTACATCTGTTTTTTTTCTGACAAGATGGGGTGCTGAGTGCACATTAATGAGAAATAAAATGAACTTTTTTGCTTTTAGCAAATGGCTGCAATGAAACAAAGAGTGAAACATTTAAAGGGGTCTGAATACTTTCCGTACCCACTGTATATGGAGGAACTATTATAAATAGCCCCCCCTTATAAATAATAGTTCCCCCAAATTTATTATTAATAGTTCTTCCTTCTAAACAACCCCCCTCCACCTATAAATAGGGAGGAACTATTAATAAGGAACTATTATTTAGGGAGGGGCTATTTATAAAGATGAACTATTATTATTAATTATTATTATTATTATTAGGGCTGGTGGAACTATTCTTTAGAAGGGACGGCTATTTATATGAAGAAACTATTATTAATAAGGCCAGCAGAGGAACTATCATTTATAAGATGGGGTCTATAATTAATAAGGAGGGAGGTCGATTCATAATGGGGGTACTCTTATTTATAAGAAGGGATTGTTATTTATGGAGGGGACTATTACTGATAAGGCGGCTATTATTTTTAAGAGGAGACTATTATTTATAAGGGGGAACAATTACTGATAAAGGGGACTATTATTTATAGGCAGGGACTATAAGGTGGTCATTTATATTGTGTGCTGTTGGGGGGGCAGAAAGAGGGTATTATTAAATCACTTAAACCTTATTTTTCTTCGGATAGAAGTGTGGGCACTATTACACTGCATTCACATGACCGAATTTCACCTGTAAAATTTGGTCCGTGTGTTGGCTGGATTCACCAGCCTATTTATGATGCTAGGAGTCCCTGACACCCAGTGATATAGTTTCCTGTAGTGAATATAATACGGGAGTAGATAACTATAATGCTAGGAGTCCTGGAAGAAACTCTGTGTGAACATGGGGTTACTTTTACTTCACTGTGTTCAACTATTGTTTTTGTGTCACTATGTAGTGTGTAATGGAGATAGTAAAGTACCTCCACACCGTGACTATCTGATACTTGTATATTGTGTATTTTTGATACTAGTGGTAGTGATATTATATGTTTTGTTCAGTACTTGTCTGTATAGTGGTAATAATTCTCCCTGGTGTAGCCAGATTATATTAAAACTCAAATTTTTTAAAAGACCCTACCCCGAAAGTGCAAAACTGCGCCTTCAGAACATATAATGGTTTTATTAGTATGTTAGCATTTGGGGACCCTCTTTTAATTTTCGCCCAGGCCGACACTTTGTCTAAAACTGGCCCTGATTGCTATGTCTGCTACCCTGGTAGTTACACCCATGGGTCATACCACTGTTTTTATTTCACTCTATTTTAGAAAATCTCAATTTGTATTAATAGATTTTTAAGGGAAACTGTCAACAGTTTTCTTCTGTCCTAACCACAAACGTCATAAAACAGTGACAGGCTCAAAGGAACTATGTCTTACTCTGAAATGCGGAGAAAATCATAGGTTTATAAAGAGCAGGGCACTGGAAAATGTGTGTGCAAATAGTGGGAGACCTGTCAATCAAGTAGAGCGAGGTAGTGCCACCTAGCAGACACTTCTCCCTGTGCCTGGTTCTTTTTTAACCTATTTTTTCTCTAAAATGCCAAAGTTCATTGTAATAAGGGAGTCTATTTCTGTTTCCTGATGCCCATGGTTAGGACAGCATTAAACTGATGACAGTGTTCCCTTCAAATATATTGCAGAGAATTTGTCACTCTAAAAGATCTACCGTATGTAAATCAGAATAATGTTATATATTATATGTTATAATAATAATTACAGAGATAGACCATACAGTTTTTATCAGGGCCCTGGGCAGAGGTGGCCCAGCTCTAGTTCATCTTGTCTCCATTTTAATAGGTGGTGAAAACGTGTATAGGAATGCAGTCTACATATATGCTGCAAAGTTGCCAAAGAAGAACATGTATGAGTCAAAATAATAGAATGGGGGCATCCGGACAATCTGTTGTGAATGCTTGGAAATGTGGTTGTGTCAAGTAGCTCATGAAAAGGACCTAATTTTTATCTTTGCTATGTAACCCCCATCCTCTACGTACTCCACTGTATACCATATGATACAAAAAATATTAACACACACACAAACACACATATATATATATATATATATATATATATATATATATATATACACAGTACAGACCAAAAGTTTGGACACACCTTCTCATTCCAAGAGTTTTCTGTATTTTCATGACTATAAAAATTGTAGATTCACACTGAAGGCATCAAAACTATGAATTAACACATGTGGAATTATATACTTAACAAAAAAGTGTGAAACAACTGAAAATATGTCTTATATTCTAGGTTCTTCAAAGTAGCCACCTTTTGCTTTGATTACGGCTTTGCACACTCTTGGCATTCTCTTGATGAGCTTCAAGAGGTAGTCACCTGAAATGGTTTTCACTTCACAGGTGTGCCCTGTCAGGTTTAATAAGTGGGATTTCTTGCCTTATAAATGGGGTTGGGACCATCAGTTGTGTTGTTCAGAAGTCAGGTGGATACACAGCTGATAGTCCTACTGAATGGAGTGTTAGAATTTGTATTATGGCAAGAAAAAAGCAGCTAAGTAAAGAAAAACAATTGGCCATCATTACTTTAAGAAATGAAGGTCAGTCAGTCTGAAAAATTGGGAAAACTTTGAAAGTGTCCCCAAGTGCAGTGGCCAAAACCATCAAGCGCTACAAAGAAACTGGCTCACATGAGGACCGCCCCAGGAAAGGAAGACCAAGAGTCACCTCTGCTGTGGAGGATAAGTTCATCCGAGTCACCAGCCTCAGAAATGGCAGGTTGAAGGAATACCGAACCAGCATGGATACTACAGCATCTTGCAGCGGCATGCTATTCCATCCGGTTTGCGTTTAGTTGGACCATCATTTATTTTTCAACAGGACAATGACCCCAAACACACCTCCAGACTGTGTAAGGGCTATTTGACCAAGAAGGAGAGTGATGGGGTGCTACGCCAGATGACCTGGCCCCCACAGTCACCAGACCTGAACCCAATCAAGATGGTTTGGGGTGACCTGGACCGCAGAGTGAAGGCAAAAGGGCCAACAAGTGCTAAGCATCTCTGGGAACTCCTTCAAGACCGTTGGAAGACCATTTCAGGTGACTACCTCTTGAAGCTCATCAAGAGAATGCCAAGAGTGTGCAAAGCAGTAATCAAAGCAAAAGGTGGCTACTTTGAAGAACCTAGAATATAAGACATATTTTCAGTTGTTTCACACTTTTTTGTTAAGTATATAATTCCACATGTGTTAATTCATAGTTTTGATGCCTTCAGTGTGAATCTACAATTTTTATAGTCATGAAAATACAGAAAACTTGGAATGAGAAGGTGTGTCCAAACTTTTGGTCTGTACTGTATATATAGCTAGATGTGGCTTTTTCAGATAACATGAGTGATGGACTACTGCACCTTGTAAAACGGTATAGACTTTGATAAAGATAAAGCATTACAAGGCCAGATATAAACTTACTACATAGCTCAAGCTGATAGGCAGATTAAAGAAAATATAAAATTATATTATGTTCCCATAAAACACAAGTTTGTCTTAACCAGCACTACAGTACCTTCTATGTTCCATCTCTGTCAATCTGGTTACACAGTATCAAAGCGCAACCTGTCCCTGTCAGTCCATGGCAGTAGACACCAGCTGTAGACCAGATGTTTCTTCCAGTGCACTGAAAATACAGCTGCCTGCCTTGCTAGTAATCAAACATGGGAAATCATATGGGAAAACACATCTACAAAACTGTATGTGAAGCAAATGCCTCCAAGGTCTGGGCTACCCCCTGCTGGGGTAAAATTGCAGCTCTCTCTGCAGGAACATAGGGTGGCATAACCCAGGGACACTTTAAAGTGTTTCCACTTTCACACCTCATTAGGCAAAGAAAACAGACATGACAGATTATGGTTTCAGAGACAGGATCTTGCTGGTACAGATATACAGGGATGCCGAAAAACGCATCTCACCTCAGCAGATGGATAATATCCCCCTCGTCATTAACACTAATGGAAAATCCTTTAAATCGAGACGCATTGGAAACTTGAAATCAACACTGAATGTACTAATATGTTCCTTACAAAGCTGCTTGTATTTTTACGTATGGTTAACACAATCTATAGCTCACAGCTTTAATTCTCTATTTCACTGAAATTGTTCATATCCTATACAATAACATGATAAGAGCTGCTTCATCTCTCCCCCACCTGCACACAGCCTTGACCTTTCCAAGTAAAAATAATACAAGCATCAGATTATAAGGAAAAAAACAACTGCAGCATTTCATGAAAAAAATGTATTGAAAAAAAAAAATCTAGCTAAATATATAAAGTTAAAGATATGAAAACAATTTTTTTTTGCAGATTTCTTGCATGGCTCTTTCAACCTATCTCCCGATGAGCTCAATTGCGAGGTTGCAAGGAATAATGCACATTAATAGTAATTTGAGCAATATTTTTAATATTAAAGAGGGTTACGAATCCTAAGATCCAGATCAGAAGTTTTTAACCTCCTAAGAATACTTTTTCTTCATATTTATTCATTAGAATTGCTTTCATTTAATGAATGAAGCTGAATGATCCTGAGGAATAAGAGGCAGAATACAGTGCTGAAAAGCAGAATAAGGGCCCACCTCTTATTCCTCTCTGTTTTCTGGCCCTTTGGCTGCCCATTGCTCTGCTGTGGCTGCTACTTGCTGATTATCCTCAGATTCAGGGCAGAATTTGCACAGATTTTGGCAAAATTTCTGCCAAAGAGTGAATATAAAGGCCAGAATACATTACTGTAAAGTAGAATAAGGAGAACACAGCAGAATAAGTGGCAGAATACAGTGGAATAAGATATAGAATGGAGTATAAAAATAGGCAAAATATGGCGGAATAAGAGGCAGCATACAATGGAATAAAAGGCAGCAGAATACAATATAATAAGGCAACACACAGAGGAATTAGAGACAGAATACATCAGAACAGAGGCAGAATACAGATGAAAAAGAGACACAATACAGTTTTTTTCAATTTTATAGGAGTTTTTATTTTCGAATGTAGCTAGGTACGGTGGGGGGGGGGGGGGTCACAAATAAAATTCTCTCCCAAAATTGGGTCAAGCAGAACTGCAGTGTAAATACATGAAATGAGACGTTCAGACTACCCCAGAAACCCATAAAAAATGCAACAAAGATTAGCTCAGTGATTACAAAAAAGGAGAGACCAACAATTTTGTCCTCTTCTATCTTTCTGGATGAAGAAAGCTACCTGATTTCCTATTGCTATGTCCTTCAAATTTGTCCTTGCCGTGGTAATATTGTCATATTGTGACATTACACTGTACCTCTTAATACTCCATAAACATATGGACATACCAAGGATACAATTACCTAATAAGTCTAATGAAGATGATACTGAAGGACATATTCTACAGACCAGTAGGTCCCATTACTACAGCCAAATGAATGAGTAAAATTTACCTTTATTGATAAAGGTGTATCTACTGTTCAGTCCGTTAGTAGATGTTAACAATCACATATCTTTTGAAGACAAGTTAGACTAAACTATACACAGATTTAACATTATATAGTTTTTCTGTATATAGTTACATATGTGGTTAATGAGTTGATAAAAGACCTAGGTCCATATAGTTAAACCTTTTATCTTTACAAACCCAGTTGCCCCAAAGTAAGATAAAAAACACCCTTTAAAGGGTAAAGACCCAATTTATCATGAGAAGGAAAAAAATTCCTTTTTTACATCAGGTTATAACCAATATGACCATCCTTCAAGGCTTACTGCACATCTCTACACTATTACTGATCTACTTAATTCAAGTAATTTTGAATGGATAATCTCAGTCTAAAAGTTGTCTACTATGAATAACATTTTGACCTGAGTAGACGGCTAGCTTTTGGGATTATTACCAGGGATTGCATTGTAACCAATAGACAGTTGCTTGCATGTTGAAGAGCCAGCAGTCTTTGAGAATAAGGATAGGTACACACCTCAGTTTTGTTATTTCTCTAGAAAAACATGCCAATAAAGTATAATTAGCCAAGAAAAATGTGTATTTTTACCAGATGCTTGGCAAAATCATTTTTCCAGCACTGTTTATTAAAAAAATTTGAACATGGGAGTTCATGGCGGATATGTTCAGTTGTATAGTCATATACTTTTTTACAAAGTGTGGGGGTAGTCCTCTATACACAACCCTAAGCATTGTATAGATGCTCAAATAATAGAGTTAATTATAAGGATTGAGGAAAATCATGGCTGAAAAATTCAAAGTGGTGGATTTTTCATGTTTATTTGTGAGTGAGTGGATTACCATGTTTTAATCATGAGGATGTAATTATTATGCTTTTGTGTGGACAGACTTTGTAATGCCACTTTTGTCTCAGATAAAATTCCTTACAGTTCAATTTGCACAGGGATCAAGCGTTCCTCAACGAAAAGACACGCTGAGGAATTAATTGCTGTAACCCGGCCGCAATCAGTTAAAAGGAGAAGATAACAAGGGCTTTGGACTGAACAAACTTGGCACCCGCATCCAAGTTCCCTAGTGAATCAGGCGCCTGTGTTCATAAGGCATCTGAGCATTTGTGTCTCGTGAAAATGGGGACACCTAGTCCCAGAAATGCAATCTCCCCTCTGCGGAAGACTTTAATGCTGTTCTTCTCTCATCTCCATGCAGCTGCTTTTAATTTAACAAAAACTGAATGTTACCATCTGAGGGGGAACAAAAAGAAACCTTGCAGGTTTACAAATAGGATGGAGAACACAAAGGGGCCATTTTTAGAAGTGGTTGTTTTATGTCAATTTTTAAACCAGGAAATAGGCACAAAATGTTTCCGGGAAGGAACTGGGATGTTTTCACACAATAGGAACTGGAAATATGTTACAGTTCTGACATTGCTATCGATAAAAATAATTACTGTAAACAGTCGTTTAATACGTTGAGCTGCAATATGTGTCACCGCCGTTTTAATACCTTAAATAACCCCCCTTTTTATTTGGAGCTAACTAAAACCAATAGATGGCCATCACCTCTGTGTCTGTGAAACTGTGTCTTATAAAATCTGCACTACTACTATTACTACAAAAAAAAGTCTAGTCTGTTATTTGTATAATCTTTAAGGCACATCAAATACATGAAATTGTATGTGACCATGTATGTCCCTTGCTATCTACAAACGACAGCAATATTAAAACTAGAAGATCTCCAAAAAATGGCATAATTTGTTATAAATATAATAAATGTGTGCCATATAGGATATTCCAGTTTATTTTTTTTCTGCAAATGGACCATCTGTTATATAACACATGGAAACAAATGGTTATAAAGCAATATATAAAACTACAAACGGACAATACTATAAGCCAATGCTTGTAGGTTTCTGTATTGTATTAGACACTATAGGCTACAGGAACCCACTATTTAAATGTAAATGAGGCATTTTCAACGAGAGAACAAGCTGATCTATGATCTGAGCTTCAATGCAGAGTCTCCATTGTATCTAATGAAAAGAACAGGTGCACACCTAGCATAATTATGGATGTAGAAAAAGACAAGTTAACGTTTATAACCCTGTATGAATGTGCCCTAATGTTTGCAGTATATGAATGTCATCATCACCCACAAAAGAAGCACACGATACAGAGTGGACAAACACACCATAGACAACCCAACACAATGCCAGGGCTTTTACTCCTGATGACAATACCTTGAATTTCAACTATCTTGGAGTTTATGAGGGTTCTCTTGTCTCCCTGGTTCGAAGTTCTCCTTGTGGATGCATCCCACCAGATGTAATGTGACGAGTGGGAGGGTTGCCTCTTCTTTCTTTGTTAATATAGTCTATAGGTTAGAGAATACTTCAAAACTTTTTGTAATGGTTGCAACGTATGGAAGCAATGTAACTTCAACCTCTGATCTTGAGACTTTGAGAGGACAGCAGAGGTCTTGTATGGCTTTGGAACCCTAACCCTTCAAGCACTATACCTGTAGGCTGCTTCGCCAACATCAAACTGAAGTATAGGATGAATAGAGATTTTTTTTCTCCTCTATCTCTTTCTTTCTCTCTCTCCTATTCTGCTATCACCAAAGAGTAAAATAGAGGGCGTTTCATCTTTCACATGAAAACTTAATAACGTTTTAACAGGAGGGAGATCGCCTTTCCTACTGCTATTCAAACACGAGGGGGGCGCGAGAGAAATAAAGACAGAAGTAAAATAGTTTACTATTTAGCAAGACAGAAGGAGAAGGCACTTTACACACTTTTGTCCTTTGATGTTAAAGACTGGGAGATCTGCGTTCGTGAAAAATCAGGGAAAAGCCGACAAAAAGAAGAAAAAAGAAAAAAAAATGATTGTAAGACAGATCGGGTAACATAGCACCTCATCAGAAGTCTTTCAGTAATACAATCTATAGATAAAGAACCTCTAGAGTTACTTGTGCATATAGGCTTTAGCTTTTCTCTTTCTCTACAAGTCCAGGCTGCTTGTTTTATATAATCTAATAGCTTGGTTTACACTGTTTGAAGATGTAAAAAGACGTGAATGTCTTGATCTTCTCTTGAATGGTGGCAGGGAGTAGATGTGTACAAGAGTGGCATATATTAGCTGGAAGTTTAGGTTACAGTGTTCCAAACTGGTGCCCTAAACTGGTCACAATATCCAAGTGAATGGATATTACGTGTTCAAAGTCTAAGTCAGAATCATTGCCCAGAATTGAAAATTATCAAATGGTGGTTGCAATATTAAGAAATTACTTTTTGTAATGCAGACACAAAATTTTTTATAAAATGAGCAGATTTTTGGAACTGGAACTGGAGATATGTGAAAGAGAGTAATGAAGTTATCTTTTCTGGATTTCTATTAGTAATTCCATTGGAGAATACTACAATCTACCAGTCTATTGACCACTTGGCAATATCTCCTAAATTAACCATTTCATGGTGGTTGGAAATTAATTTTTTTAATTAAAGGGAGTCTACCGCCACCAAAATTGCTTCTAAACCACTTACATGCTGTTGTAGGGCCGCATAGTGGCATAGAGAACATACCTTTCTTGTGTCAAAGTGCAATATTGCTGCTTGAAATTCACTTTTATTCTACACCACAAAAGAAAATGGTGTTCCAGCAGGTATGGCCTCATGCTGAGTGCACTGAGTTCATTTGCATATGGTATAAAAGTTGACCTTATCAGCTGCAACATTGTACTTTGACACAAGAAAGGTATATTTACTATGTCACTAACTGGTCCTACAGCAGCATGCAAGTGGTTTAAAAGTGGTTTTAGTGGTGGTTGGTAGACTCTCTTTAAAGATCATGGGTTAGATAAACAGCCACAGCTCTTTTAATCGTTTATGAAATGGGCAGGAAATATGAAAAAATTAGGGCATCCAAATAGTACTTTAAGTCCTATTTTTGTAATGCAGCCCATGCTATTTCTATTAGTTTCATATGTGCCCTCCACCCTAAGAGCACATGTGAAATACTTAAAAATGACCTTTCATTACCTCCACCAATTAAAGTTCTTAGCATCTGTGAATAGGCATTGCTCCACTGATTCCAGGGGAGTTGGATTTTTTTCTCTAACCTCCACCATTCCTGAGCAACAAGTGCAGATAGTTTTGGTGCCTGGTGTGCTATTTAGACTATAAAATGCCAGAAGGGCAGTGTCAGGCAGGGGGGCTTGATTCAGAGCTCCAATAAGTGGCAGCCAGTGTCAGAGCTCAACCTTGTGTCTTCCTGACTGACACACCTACCTGACATTAAAGAAACTAAATAGCATATCAAAAACCAAAACTAACAGCATTGATTACTCAGGAACAGTGGGTGAGAAAAAATTCCAACTATGGCAGAATCAGTGGAGCAGCGACTATTAAATTATGTAAAGAGCTGGACTTGTTAGTGGTGGTGAAAGTACAGGGAATAAGTATCAGGAGATATTGATCGCTGGGGGCCTCACAGGACAGGGGATAATTGTTCATTCGCTGGGGGCCTGATCGCCAGATTCCCTAGTGATCGGTAGGATGGGGAACCAAAAGTCCCCCAAGACATCCTTGTGAATGGAGCACCAGTGCACTTGTGTGACTAGAAGTGAATGGAGCACCAGTGCTCTTGTGTGATTGGCGCTCCATTTACTTCTAGTCACACAAGTGCACTGTCGCTCCATTCACAAGGATGTCTTGGGTCTGTATACTTAAAGGACAATCCTTTTAACATTTTTAATTTTAGGCTATGGGTACACTTCAGTCCTTAAGGTAGTCTCCACAGCAGCCTCAAAATATTTTAATGTGGCACTCTGATAACCACAGGTTTGTGTATAGTTCTAGCCTAAGTAAGGTATCATGTACAGCAGCCAAGTAATGTTTTTCACAGGCTGAATAACACTGCAAATCTAAGACTGGGGTGGATATAACTTATTGCTGAAATGGGAAAGCAGAAAAAATAATGGATATAGAAGCTAGGAAGCCATTTTGTATTATAGAGCCCAGTCCTCATTAGCATCACAGATTGGCAGAACTAGTGCATTTTTAGCATCACTCATGTCTCGTCATCCAAAAAGGACAATGTAAAAGATATCGGGACCATCGTAATCAATATCTACTACAGGAACATTCACACTGTATGCTAAGATAAAATACTGAAGTCTACTTGAACCTGAACTTTACAGGAGGCAGAATTAAAGAGCAATATGTTATTCCATAGCAGGGACATAACTATATTGGTGCACAAGTTGCTGTCAAACTGGGGCCGCTGGAGCCTGATAGTGCCCAAATGATTACATTGGTACTATAAGGTCCCATGCACTTGGCAGAGTTGTGTGCTTAGAGTCTGTACAGTGTAAAGAGGCTGTATAGCTCCCTATTTAGGGGCCATACAACCTCCAGGTACTGCTGTTCAGGCTCTGTTCATTCTACACTTTTTCAATACAAATAATTTTGAAAGAATTAAAGGGTAGACTTACATGCTAGAATGAGAACACTGTTAGAAGTCCATACAAAATGGAGTTATAATATAGCATTGACACAGGATATTTGGGGGCCCTGTTACAAATTTTTCATTGGGACTTAGTAGCTTAAATTTATACCTCTGCTGCA
This sequence comes from Leptodactylus fallax, assembly GCA_947044405.1. NCBI lineage: Eukaryota > Metazoa > Chordata > Amphibia > Anura > Leptodactylidae > Leptodactylus > Leptodactylus fallax. The sequence goes on from CAMRHE010000078.1 coordinate 2,664,793, forward strand.
AAGAATGTTTGTTTTAGCACTAGTATGAACAAGGCCCTTATATACTTTATTTTTCAATTGTCCAGTTCTCCAATAAGGAAAAAGCCCTCTGAAATACGTCTGGTTTGTGATTCATTGTGTTGTTACAGGTCAGAGCCCTTGCACAGTCTAATAAGCTGCAGGATGGCTCTGAACTATGCAAAATGCAAAACAGCTGGCTAAGAATGTATAAAAGAAGGTTTGCTATAGACAAATCACACGCCCTTCTCGTTTCATTGCAAAGATGGTTTTATGAATGAAATAAAAGCAAAGGGGTAAAGCTGAAAGCAATTCCAATTGACATTAACCTACTCACCATGTACCCTTATTGCACATAATTCATAGGACACCAAATCTTGGGATTTAACCCACAAATGACATACACAGGGTTAAACTTCTCGTCCATCTGCTCTGCTGGAATTTGTAGCACCACGTTGTATCTGTGCACGGCCAACTGCAATGTTTTGGTCCTATATAACTTTAGGCTGGAATTGCTAATGAATTCCTATGAGAAGGAAAGAAAGATTAATCTTCCTACTTCTTACACCTTGATACCTTGCTGTGGGTATATTATGTATTTAATTTGTATGTATCTATTGCCACTACACCTTTATGTTTAGGGCATTCTATAAATGTTGCTATAGAGTGGATTTCTCATTAATAATTTTTATAGAATGCCAATTAGACAGGTGAGAACAATGGGACAATCACTTGGATCCCCCCCCACCCAAACACACACACACACTGACTCCAAGAATGAAATGCCTTGTCCCTGTTGCTAACATTGCTTAGTCTCTCTCCACTGAGAAAAAAAAACAAAACAGCCAAGTGTGCTTCATTCATATCAGTGGAACAGTGAGGATGGTCCCACACCCACCATGATCACTCTTTTATCACAAATCTTTTGTTATGCCATATACATTATTCATGGAAAACCTTTTTAAGGCCAGGGCCCCACGTGACGCAAACGCCACAAGAAAAAACACAGCGTTTTACTGTACTTTCAAAGTGGATGGGATTCTAATTGTTGCGGTTTTGGAAATTGCAGCATGCCAATTATACCTATGGAAATGCCAGTGGTTTACCTATAGGTATAATTGAAGCATAAAGTCTGCAGAGGAATCCTCTGCGGACTTTCTGTGAAAAACGCTGCTGGAAAAAAACGCGATTATAACTGGGAAATGCATGACTAGCAACTCCATAATACAGTATAGTATATTATTAGTGTAGAAAAAGTATCTCTCACTTTTAAGGACCCAGCACATCCAAAATATATGGCTACATTTACACAAAAGAGGTGTAAAACGGCTGTGAAAAATGTCCATTTTTCACAACCATCTTGCAACTGATGGGTACCCTCTTTCACGGATCCCCCATACATTTCAGTGTATGGAGGAATCCGTGAAAACGGCCAAAAATAGGACATGACCTATAATTTCACAGTCCGTTGCCATGGACTGTCAAAATAACGGTCATGTGAATAGCCCTCATTCAGTGAAATTAATGCTGCCTTGTGACATCTGTTAAAAAACGGACGTCACACGGCCAGTATTCACTGTCACGTGAATGTAGCCTTTACTTTGACAGTCCATTAACTTCCATGGAAACAGTGTTATGTTTAATTTTTCATGCAGTGGTGCTTTTGCTTCTGATAACAGCTGAAAATACACTGTAAAACACTGTATTTGTTTCCACTGCTTTTCCGCAGCGGCAAGAACGCAGCATTTCTGCAACGTGGGGCTTTAGCATTAGACAGGAGGGGGAGAGTTGTTCCCCAACTGTTTCAGTTACTTATGTGCTCATTTCTATGACCATTAATAAAAGTCAGAAAAAATACTGAGTGTAAATGGTGTTTTTAGCAGGTTACAAACAGAGCATTTGCAAATTCCAGGTCTAGACTTCTGCCACCCTGCAAAGTTTCCTGGAATATGCATGAACACCAATGGAAAGCAGCGGTAAGCTCGTACTTTCAACCACTTGTCCTTACACAGCTGTGATTTTAGCTATGTAGTGACCTTATACAAAGGAATAACTGTATAGTACACTAAGGGATCACGGTACCGCATGTGCAACTCCTACCGCCATTCATTGTCAATGTTGCTTTCCTGTGCTCATTGCCTCATATAACCTCACTTACAACTGTATTTACATAACACAGTAACATCAAGTCATATAGGCACTAGGCAGAATTAGATCTGACACCAAGAGACATTTGTCTTGGATTTACAGGGAAAAAAAATAACATCAGCCAACTCATAACCAATAAATCTCTTTAATTTCTCTGCATTCTAACGTTTGATATAGAACAGGTTATTTTTCAAAGGGTCCCAAAATAGAACTAGTGTTTAGCATATCCTTTCCAAATACAACATGACTTCTAAGAATCCGAATTTTTACAGTATCATCTAAGCTTCAGAATTTTTTTTTTCGGATAACAATAGAATTGGGTTTACCACGAATCCTTAGTGTATAATAATCTCATTTCCAGACCAGTCTCTAATTTACCATAGTTCTTGGACTATAGAAAACATTGGATGATGAGACCTAACATCTGCCTGTGGTGCTATTAAATTTCAGAGGCCAAAACGCAGCAGTAATGGCACGTGTGAATGCTTCCTTATAATTTTATGGGACATATCTTTTTATACATGATGAATGAGAGATCAAGAAAAGACCAATGGGAACAATGTAAGTGATTTCAAACATACATGAAAACCCATGACCACTCACAAGTACCTGCAATAAAAGATCATTGAAAACTATAAGCGTCCCAAAGGATTTGTATAGTTTCAATGTATATTATTACGAGAGGTCACTTATATGAAATATTATTAGTCTAGAACCAGTGCCAGGAATCTTCCCAGGACATAAAGTGCACATTGTATTCACTGTACCCACAAGGATGTGCTGCATTTTGGAAGAACAACTATAGTTGGTCAGTGACTGACCCACCAACAGCAACACATGGAGATGAATTCAGCAAGCAGGAATTCATCTGATAAACACATTACACTAGATTCCATTCACTCTGGACAAGGACTGAAGTTCTAGTGAAGACATACAAGCTTACCTTCCTCCAGCAGTAAGTTCTTCAGTCTCCCAGGCACACATGTGATCAGGGACATACAAACTGCAGCTTTCTTATCTGTGTCTCTTCTGTCACTCCAAAAACATATGGGACAGCAGAATATAAGTGAGATGAAAGGGCACCCACTGCCCTGGTCCTTTGTGCACCCTTCTCCCTCTCAGGACACTTTAGTGCCAAAACTTTCAGAGAGAATTTGTATCCAAAGCAGGAAGAGAACAGTCATTCTTGCAGGCTGGAGGGGAGTGTTTCTTAGGCTCCTTACACTGAAGTATATAAGGCTGGAAAGTAACAAGCACAGGCTGGATTACAGCACCCTCCCCAGCTCCCTGTGCAAGTCCAGTGTGTACTATGACTGGCTCTTTGCAGATGTCCACTAAGCTCTGTCTCTGGCTGCTTGTTGAAAACCACTGAGCACCTTTCCCAGGTCCTTATAGAAGTTTACTGTGCACCCTTTCCAGATTTTTGTATTCCACTGTGGACTTTCTCCATTTCTTTGTAGAAGTCCACTAAACACCTTTTCCAGTCTCTTGAAAAAGTTCTCTGAAAATCTGCAACAGTTTCTTGAGGTACTCCACTGAGGACCCTCCCCTATACCTTATAGAATACTCCTTAAGCACTCCTTGCAGAAGTCTACTGAGCTCCTTCCTACATTATTGTCCAAATCCACTGAGAACTCTCTTTGGGTCCTTGCACAAGTCCTCTGACCACCTTCCTATCTCCTATGTAGTACTTCTGTAATAAATCCCAGCGAGCTCCTCCTGCCTGGTGCTGGTCCTGTTTCTTATTTATATATAACTTGATCCCTGCTGCTTCCTCTCTGCCACATGTGAAGTGAAATTCCCAGCAGGAGATGAAATATACTTTACTCATATAGAAATGTATTCTTTTCACTCTTTACGAGTGATGACGTGTCTTTCCACTCCCCTTTTCCAGATAATTTCAACCTGATAATAACACCCAGGCCACTGGGCAAAATACCTGGGTGGATCTGCCTTACTCTAGCACTGCAGTACTGCCTCACTCTCTGCGTAGCATGTTCATGAAGCTCTGCCTGCTGTCATGTTGGGAAAATGATTATTTATGAGTGCTATACTATAATATATAATATATGTTGTCATCCACTCATAAAAATCAATATGTCATACAGTACAGACCAAAAGTTTGGACACACCTTCTCATTTCAAGAGTTTTCTGTATTTTCATGACTATAAAAATTGTAGATTCACACTGAAGGCATCAAAACTATGAATTAACACATGTGGAATTATATACTTAACAAAAAAGTGTGAAACAACTGAAAATATGTCTTATATTCTAGGTTCTTCAAAGTAGCCACCTTTTGCTTTGATTACTGCTTTGCACACTCTTGGCATTCTCTTGATGAGCTTCAAGAGGTAGTCACCTGAAATGGTTTTCACTTCACAGGTGTGCCCTGTCAGGTTTAATAAGTGGGATTTCTTGCCTTATAAATGGGGTTGGGACCATCAGTTGTGTTGTTCAGAAGTCAGGTGGATACACAGCTGATAGTCCTACTGAATGGAGTGTTAGAATTTGTATTATGGCAAGAAAAAAGCAGCTAAGTAAAGAAAAACGAGTGGCCATCATTACTTTAAGAAATGAAGGTCAGTCAGTCCGAAAAATTGGGAAAACTTTGAAAGTGTCCCCAAGTGCAGTGGCCAAAACCAGCAAGCGCTACAAAGAAACTGGCTCACATGAGGACCGCCCCAGGAAAGGAAGACCAAGAGTCAACTCTGCTGCAGAGGATAAGTTCATCCGAGTCACCAGCCTCAGAAATCGCAGGTTAACAGCAGCTCAGATTAAAGACCAGGTCAATGCCACACAGAGTTCTAGCACCAGACACATCTCTACAACAACTGTTAAGAGGAGACTGTGTGCAGCAGGCCTTCATGGTAAAATAGCTGCTAGGAAACCACTGCTAAGGACAGGCAACAAGCAGAAGAGACTTGTTTGGGCTAAAGAACACAAGGAATGGACATTAGACCTGTGGAAATCTGTCCTTTGGTCTGATGAGTCCAAATTTGAGATCTATGGTTCCAACCACCGTGTCTTTGTGCGACGCAGAAAAGGTGAACGAATGGACTCTACATGCCTGGTTCCCACCGTGAAGCATGGAGGAGGAGGTGTGATGGTGTGGGGGTGCTTTACTGGTGACACTGTTGGGGATTTATTCAAAATTGAAGGAATAATGAACCAGCATGGTTACCACAGCATCTTGCAGCGGCATGCTATTCCATCCGGTTTGCGTTTAGTTGGACCATCATTTATTTTTCAACAGGACAATGACCCTAAACACACCTCCAGACTGTGTAAGGGCTATTTGACCAAGAAGGAGAGTGATGGGGTGCTACGCCAGATGACCTGGCCTCCACAGTCACCAGACCTGAACCCAATCGAGATGGTTTGGGGTGAGCTGGACCGCAGAGTGAAGGCAAAAGGGCCAACAAGTGCTAAGCATCTCTGGGAACTCCTTCAAGACTGTTAGAAGACCATTTCAGGTGACTAGCTCTTGAAGCTCATCAAGAGAATGCCAAGAGTGTGCAAAGCAGTAATCAAAGCAAAAGGTGGCTACTTTGAAGAACCTAGAATATAAGACATATTTTCAGTTGTTTCACACTTTTTTGTTAAGTATATAATTCCACATGTGTTAATTCATAGTTTTGATGCCTTCAGTGTGAATCTACAATTTTTATAGTAATGAAAATACAGAAAACTCTTGGAATGAGAAGGTGTGTCCAAACTTTTGGTCTGTACTGTATATATTAGAACCATATACAGAATCATGTATATGACATATCCTGGTCACAGATAAAGTGAAATTACCAACAAAATCAGTATGTCAGCTCATTTACTATGATCAGTTTGCAGTCCTAGCACTGTATTTAAATCACCTGGCCAAAAAAGTATGGTGGTACCTCCCTGGTCCCAGCACTTCGGTCACATGCTTTGCCAAAACTCCCTTTGTTCCATAGCTATTCTACTAGAGTGCAATGGTGGAGTACAATAGTGGCTTATTTATTAAAATATAGCTAGAATCAACTAGGACTTTTCATTTGATATAATAGATCTCTAGGACTGCATATGTTCCAGTTTTTTTGTTTTTTTTTACATAAAGAATACATCTAATTTTATATGAAATAATTAGAATATTTTACTTTAAATAACATTAAAAGAGTACAATAATTCTATGTAGCTAATTATAGCACAAGTTCATTCCTTAGGTATCAATACTACACTATTAAATTATAGATCACTGGCTATACAAACTCTTTTTCATATTATAAGTGAAACTAAAAGAATCTTACAGTGTGTTTTACATTTTAAGTTAATGGTATAAGGATATGTTCTACGCATTTCTAATATACATTGTGTTTTCATCTCTCACCATCTTTAAAGGGGTTGTCCAGGAAATACAAAATTTACTATTTTTACAATTTTTCTGTAGGCTAGGGAAGTTAAAAAAAAAAACCAACATACTCACCTGTCCCCTGTTCTGCAGTTCTGGGGGTTGTTTTGGCAGAGGTCCTCGCCATATGTGACCGCTGAGGCCTCAGTGGCCTAAAGAAAGGATCCGGGACATGACAGGTGTCCTTTCTTTAGGCCACTGATTAGCCTCAGTGGTCACATGTGGCGAGGACTTTTGCAAGCTCCGTAGTGCCGCTGGATCGGACAGCGACCTGGGACACCGGAGAGGCGGGGACAAGTGAGTATGGTGTTTTGTTTTTTTTTCACCTTCCCTGGCTTCAAGGAAAAAAATCTGTATTTCCTAGAAAGCCCCTTTAAGATCGTTGTTTACTGACAGTGAATAAGAACATTATTGCTTACACCATAAGCCAAGTACCTATCTAGACAATCCTCTATAAGCTAAACAGGCTGGACTCTGATATTTTACTTGCACCGACACACTGTAGCATTATATAAGAACATAAGAGAGACTTGTGCTGCTGATGTACCATATGTAGCTCTCAGAGAATTTTAAAAAAACGGCACAAGTCGCCAAAATTAGCCAATACTTTAACCTTTAGCCAATATAAGCTACAACTCTATATTTCTAGCTGAGAGGTTACTTAAATAAATAAATTAGTTAAAATAAATTAAATTAAATAAATCAGGGAATTGCAGGATATTTCTATACTGTATTGTATACTATTATCCACTATTATATAACTCGGATTATTATTGACCTATTCATACAATTTTTTAGCAAATGTATTGTCTTATAGCTTTCAGTGGAGTGAGGATTTCTGGGTAATGACATAGAACTGACCTATATACGATATATACAAAGAAAATTGTTTCTTAATCCCTTTGTTTTGCTAAAAAAATAACATCTCCCAAATAGGTCATATTGATAAAGAGAGGTAATGGGGCAGACATGAATTACATTGCTCATAGTGATAAGTACTGTATAAGAAAAAATGTGAAATCAGCATAAGCATGCTCAAAAGAGTATGAACGTATTGAACTAAAACACTTCCTTTGAAACTGTTCCTTAAGACATATGGAACTGAAACACAGCAAGTGCATAAAAGGGTTTCACTTATTTCTCATAGGCAGTGCTCGTGAGAATGAGGGTTCCCTGATTTTCATTCTGCCAGAAAAGATGGCATATTTAACTTCATAGAAGTTAAGGAAAGGCCTTCATTCAGTCTGCAGTTTGGTATCCAGTAGTTAGGGGATTTCTGTTCTACCTATAGGTGGGGGTCTTCGCTCACATTCTATGAATATGCCATAAACGTCTGAGATGGAAATACCACTTTAAGACCGGGGTCCCACGTGGCGGAAACGACGTGGAAAAAAACGCGGCATTTTACAGTCAAAGCAAAGTGGATGGGATTCTAGCGAATCCTATCCCCACTTTGCGTTAAAATACGTGCTGCGTACACAAGGTGATTTCCAAAACCATTGCAGTTTTAGAAATAGCAGCATGTCAATTATACCTACTGAAACGCTGGTGGTTTCCCTATAGGTATAATTGTAGCAGAAGGTTCACAAAGGAAAACTCTGCAAACTTTCCGTCAAAAGCGCTGCGGGAAGAACTGCGATGCGTTTTTAAGGGCTCTGCAGCCAACAGAAAATGGAATTATCAAGATTTAGCGTGTGTTCCCCATCTGTGTCCTCTGCATTGGCCTGTGTAATTGGGCCCTTGCAGAACAATCGCTGATCGGCACGCTTTGAGGCACATCAGCACTTATTAAGAGAAATCTTTGGGTCTAACACCACCCTTAGTGATATGTTTTATCAGAGAAAAATATCTTTGTCCGCTGATCAGGCTTATTTCCTTCTAAACTCTTCAGACACTCTGAACTCTCTGCTGAATCAGTCTCCAGATTTTCAGTTTACAAAGGTAACAAATTACATGCTACCCATAAAAGTCAATGAAAGCGAAAAGGCAGGAAGTGGAGGCTGCCACAGTGAGACCAGCAGTGCTGCAGATTTTAGAGTGTTGTATTCTCAGTTATACTGGTCAGTACTTCTCTACAATGTCCCCCATGCTGCTGTTTGTGAAGATGCGTGAAATAGAGTTAGAGGAGCAGGATCTCTTATTCTATGTGCACAGTGTAAGACATCATAGCAGCAGAGGGGAAAACTGGTAAAAATGCCATATAAAGTACAATTCATTTATAAGGGTATTCTGTTTCCTTTATTTTATTTATTTGTCTGCTTAACTCAAAATCCTACAATTTTTGTTATAAGCACAAGCTTAAAACTTTGCTCACATATATTTATTGTATCAGTGGAGATATAGCCCATGAATCAGTCCTGTGTAATACATCCATGGGCTAACAGAATGGGACTAAACATGGCGTCAGTTATGAGACACATCATGTGATCCCTAGCATTTAGTAAGCAGCTGAGTTGCATACATGTGTTTGGTAGACACACAAGGACACATCCATATAATAACTAAATAGGACTAATGGTGGAAACAAACCTTTATTATAACTACCTCACTGTGTGTGCATTTACATGGCTGCCTGTCTGTAGGTAATTTGTAACATGGCTGTCTGTCCCTAGATGATGTCATCATGTTGTTAAGAAAGGAAAGTAAAAACCAACAAAGCAACCAACCAAATAGGGGAGACACAGGAGAAGATATAAGATTTTCTTCTCCACGGACATGATGATGAGATGATGTTGTAGTAATAATATATATGTTCTGCTCCTGTATACAATACTATTTATCTGTCTACCGTACTGGACAATTCACTGAATGTGCTGTGTGAGGATCACATGGCTGATACCATGTTTAGTGCTTTTCATTTCTCTTGTGAATTCATTTCACAGAAGAAACTATAGTTTCGGAATCGGACAATTCGGCGCAAATTTTCGTTTCAAGTTTATCACAAACCTGAGGCAGGGGCCCCTCGTTACGAAAACTCAACATTTTACAGAACCTGAAAAGTGGATGGGATTCTGGCTAGTCCCATCCACACATTGCAGAAAAAAATCCACAGCGTAAATGCTGTGAAAGGCTTTTTGAAAATCGCAGCATGTCAATTATACCTATGAAAAAGCTACCGTTTTCTACATCTCCCTTGGGCCTTTACCTATTGTATTATGGGGTTTGAAGAGGCCCCAGAGTATAATAAATTCACTTCAGGCTAAGGCCCCATGCAGTGAGACACAGCAATAAAAACACTATGTATAATAGGGGCAAAAAGTCCACAGGGGAAAACTCTTTCTGTGCAAACGCTGGCGGAAAAAAAGCGATGAGTTTCCGACTCAGTTTTTTCCGCAGTGTTTTTTTTGCTGTGTTTCACTACATGGAGCCTTAGCCTGAAGTGAATTTATTATACTCTGAGGCCTCTTCAGACCCCATGAGGTAAAGGCCCAAGGGAGGTGTAGAAAAACAACAAACAGTTATGCTCACCTATCCTCACCTCTTTTGGAATATCCTTGCGGCATCCAGCGCTCCCTCTGTATTCTCTTTGGCCTCCTGGGTGACTTCATGTGCCTGGAGTCACCAATGATGTATATGTTTAGGCCTCAGCAGTCACATGGGGTGTACAGTCATGGCCAAAAGTTTTGAGAATGATTCAAATATTAATTTTTACAAAGTCTACTGCTTCAGTTTTTCTAATGGCAATTTGCATATACTCCAGAATGTTATAAAGAGTGATCAGCTTAACAGCAATTACTTGCAAAGTCAATATTTGCCTAGAAAATGAACTTTATCCCCCAAAACACATTTCAACATCATTGCAGCCCTGCCTTAAAAGGACCACCTAACATCGTTTCAGTGATTGCTCCATTAACACAGGTGTGGGTGTTGATGAGGACAGGGCTGGAGATCAATCTGTCATGATTAAGTAAGAATGACACCACTGGACACTTTAAAAGGAGGCTGGTGCTTGCCATCATTGTTTCTCTTCTGTTAAGCATGGTTATCTCTAAAGAAACACGTGCAGTCATCATTGCACTGCACAAAAATGGCCTAACTGGGAAGAGTATTGCAGCTAGAAAGATTGCACCTCAGTCAACAATCTATCGCATCATCAAGAACTTCAAGGAGAGAGGTTCCATTGGTGCCAAAAAGGCTCCAGGGCGCCCAAGAAAGACCAGCAAGCGGCAGGACCATCTCTTAAAAGTGTTTCAGCTGCGGGATCGGGCTACCAGCAGTGCAGAGCTTGCTGAGGAATGGCAGCAGGCAGGTGTGAGTGCATCTGCACGCACTGTGAGGCGGAGACTCTTGGAGCAAGGCCTGGTCTCAAGGAGGGCAGTAAAGAAGCCACTTCTCTCCAGAAAAAACATCAGGGACAGACTGATATTCTGCAAAAGGTACAGGGAGTGGACTGCTGAGGACTGGGGTAAAGTCATTTTCTCTGATGAATCCCCTTTTCGATTGTTTGGAACATCTGGAAAACAGCTTATTCGGAGAAGAAGAGGTGAGCGCTACCACCAGTCTTGTCTCATGCCAACTGTAAAGCATCCTGAAACCATTCATGTGTGGGGTTGCTTCTCAGCCAAGGGAATCGGCTCTCTCACAGTCTTGCCTAAAAACACAGCCATGAATAAAGAATGGTACCAGAATGTCCTCCAAGAGCAACTTCTCCCAACCGTCCAAGAGCAGTTTGGCGCTCAACAATGCCTTTTCCAGCATGATGGAGCACCTTGCCATAAAGCAAAGGTGATAACTAAATGGCTCAGGGAACAAAACATAGAGATTTTGGGTCCATGGCCTGGAAACTCCCCAGATCTTAATCCCATTGAGAACTTGTGGTCAATCATCAAGAGACGGGTGGACAAACAAAAACCAACAAATTCAGACAAAATTAAAGCATTGATTCTGCAAGAATGGACTGCTATCAGTCAGGATTTGGTCCAGAAGTTGATTGAGAGCATGCCAGGGAGAATTGCAGAGGTCCTGAAGAAGAAGGGTCAACACTGCAAATATTGACTTGCTGCATTAACTCATTCTAACTGTCAATATAAGCTTCTGTTACTCATAATATGAATGCAATTATATTTCTGTATGTGATAAAAACATCTGACAAACACACATAAAAACCAGAGGGCAGCAGATCATGTGAAAATATAATATTTGTGTCATTCTCAAAACTTTTGGCCATGACTGTACTGATGTCATGATAGTGGTGTAGGCCAAAGAGGACTCAGGAGCACTAGACACCACAATGATGCTGAGAAAAGGTGAGGGAAGATGAATATACAGGTGCATATCAATAAATTAGAATATTTTTGAAACGTTCATTCATTTCAGTAATACAATACATAATCAGCGTCTTCCATGATTGTGTGTCCTACTGAACCAGACTGAGGGTCCATTTAAAGGCTTAGGAAACCTTGGCAGGTGACACACTGAATTTACAATACTGAACTTTTTTACAATATTCTAATTTTCTTAGATTTGGGTTTTCGTTACCTGTAATCCATATTCAACATTTACATAAATAAAACACTTGAAATAGAACACTCTGTGTGTAAAGAATCTAGAAAATATAGGAGATCACTTTTTTAATTTAATTACTGAAAGAAATAAACATTTCAAAGATATTCTAATTTATTGAGATACACCTGTAATTGTTTGTTATTTTTTTACACCTCCCCTAGGCCTCAGCCTATTATATTGTGAAGATACGCCAGAATATAATTATCTCATATCCGATTCGCGGGTGAGGAACTTGGGACAAATTCAAAACTTTTGTAAAAATTTGGGTCAAATCTGGTTCAATCTGAACCAGTTTGATTATCTCCAACCAGACCATACCATTTTTTTTTCCTTTAGAGGCAGACTACTGCACTGATAAAAAAAGATGTAAGACAAATTTTAAATACATGTATATTAGAAAACTGTACGATATCCTATTCTCTACTCAAATAAATTAAACCATGAAAACTGGAATACCTCTTTAGGCCAGGGCCCCATCTTGGCCTCAGCATTTTATAGTACCTGAAAAATGACTAATTTTGGCTAATCCCATCTACACATTGCAGAAAAAAAATCCTCAGTGGAAATGCTGCAATTTTGCACTACTGGGGTTACTATTGATTACTGAAGCTTCCAGCATTGGAGCACAGTGGCCCAGATTTACTATTGTGGTTACAACTAGACACTGGCTTACAATGTGGTGTATCTAGTTTGGGCTAAAATTTTTCGCCTTGCTAGACATGTGGGTGTGGACTCTCTGAAAAAAGGGGCATGGCTTAAATGTGCCAAAAATGCACCAAGACAGTGTTGAAAATTTCTGGCTCAAAGTAAGCCAGCTAAAAGGTGTTATAAATGTGGACTAGACAGGACTAGACAATATAAACATTTGCCACATCTATTATTCAACATCAGCTACTGTGATAAATCTGGCATATTTTCAGACTACCTAAATTTGCATAGTCTAACTATTAGTAAATCTGTGCCAGTTTGATTCATTTATAATGGGTCCTTTTATAGGCTTGCTGTATTTGATGATGAGTTCACAATCTTTCTATCTAAGTGTATAGTTTATTAAATTAAGACTATGGAGTTAAATTGTATGGCTGATCTCATCACAGTCAATAAGGCATATGGAAAGAGGTTGTCGTGTTGAGAACTCGTTTAAATCAAAAAGTAACCTAGAAAATTATTTTTTTTGTGCTTTGGTTTCAAGAAAAGCTAGGTGACAACTAGTATGGCTCCAATTATAGCTCCCTTTGGGGTGCCAGCCAGCTTTCCTAGATGGAAGATTTACCACTCAAGATCTTGAGTATGCTTCTGAAAAGACAGTCGTGGAAGAGTGAAGAAATCAGGCGATACCTTTTAGAGGCTAACTGAGTATATTTGATAGTAAGCTTTCGAGAGTCTAGCTCTCTTCTTCAGACATACAAGAAACTGAAAATTAACACACTCTTTATACACACAAGACCTGAATCTTTAAAGAAAAACAAAATGCAATATAAGTAGAGAAGTTATTTACAACAGGTCAGGAAACACACAATTTGGAAACTTGTGGGGCGTGATGGAGGGATTAGTAATTCTTGCTGTTATCTGTTTGCAATCAGGTGGTGCCTTCAGGGCACTCTGGACAATAATACGCCTCAGGTTTGGTGGTTGTTGAAAGGAAAGGAGAGGGGAGATTGGAAATATGTCTTTGAGTCTGTTGTCCCTTTGTAGCACAGGTTGGAGCTCCTTGGCAATCCTTCATAGGATCTCCAGCTGTGGGTTGTAGGTGACAACTAGGGGCACTCGGGCTTCTTTCTGGGTCTCTTTATATGTGAGCAGACTGTCTCTGTTAATGGCTGCAACCACCAAACCTGAGGCGTATTATTGTCCGGAGTGTCCTGAAGGCCCCAACTGAAAATGGCACCTCACCTTGCCTGCAAAACAGGTTCAAGACCTGCAGGCACATCCACACAGCTGACAGTGTACCTGTCCCACAGTCACAACAGGTGCACAGAATTAGGGGGACATTTTCCTGCAGGTCTTCCAATGTGTATCTCATAATGTGTGTGCAATGTCCCACCACAGGCCTCTATGTGGGGGAAACAGGGCAGAGACATAGTCAGCGCATGAACTCACACAGATTCACCATTAATAACAGAAGAACAGATCTCCCAGTGGCCGCACATGTCACCGGAGAAGACCACTCTATTGAAAATTTGCGGGTTGTGGTTTTAATGGGACATTTTAAGATGCAGAGGGAGAGAAAGGAATGGGAATATAAGTTAATGCAAAAATTTCAACTCTGCAATTTGGACTTAATATTCATGCCAGTTTCATGTCACACTATGTATGAACTGTGAGGGTCACAAATCACCACCTGATTGCAAACAGATAACAGCAAGAATTACTGATTCCTCCATCACGCCCCACAAGTTTCCAGATTGTATATTCCTGACCTGTTGTAAATAACTTCTCTACTTATATTGCATTTTGTTTTTCTTTAAAGATTCTAAGACCCTTTGAAGATCCAGGTCTTGTGTGTATAAAGAGTGTGTTAATTTTCAGTTTCTTATATGTCTGAAGAAGAGAGCTAGACTCTCGAAAGCTTACTATCAAATATACTCAGTTAACCTCTAAAAGGTATCGCCTGATTTCTACACTCTTCCACTACTTTCTATGGCTAACACGGTACAACATTATACTTCTGAAAAGACAGATGAGGGCAATGAGTCCAAATAAAATCACATGTTCACGATTATTATAATTCAATGTCTGCTCTAGTATTAAACAATTTATTTTCATTGCTAGTTGATGAGAAGCAAGAAGATGAGCAGAAAGGAGATGACCTGCAAGAGGTCATACAAAACTGACACAAAGCCTCTGTTCCTGGACACAGAGCAGTCATTGCAGGACATGGGTGCTTTATCACTGTCACTGGCAGCATATGGCTTTACCATTAGCTTTACATTACAAGGTGCCAAAATCTCTCCAGGACATCCATATGGACTCAATCATTTCCCCTTCTGTCTAATCCAATTAGCAATTTAAGTCATCTACTTTACCATAGAGGATAAACAAATTTTCTGGCCCTTCTACCACTGATGACAGTGCAGATTTTTAGGATATCCATTCTTAAAAAGAGCTGAATTATTGACAGTTTAGCATTGGTAGACTCAGAAGAAACCTTATGTAAAAAGCTGGCACTGATGGCTAGGGACGACGCAGGTACAATTTATGATTATCACTGGTGGCAAGAGCCCTGGGCAAAAAGATCTGGAAAACACCTGGTGCAAGGTGATTTCAACAATCCTACTGGTGGGTTATTTTCTAGAAAATCAAAATAAAAGTATGTCAGTCATGACAGACAAAAGCATATAAAGGAAACTGACTAATGGACAGTGTGGAAAAATGGTACATCTTCCATGAGGCGACCTGAGGAGATGGCAATAAACTGGGGGGTGGCATTTTTTTAAATCAGCCGTTACTTATTGTGTTATTGCAATAGGTAGCAGCCAATCATTTTTACAGACCTATGCATGCTCCTGTCCAGACTGCCCTCTGCTGCCACCTCCAGGCGGCTCTGTACTAACGTCACAGTGCTGCAGAACGCCAGGACGCTACATACAGCGTCCTGGCATTCTTCAGTGTTGGCTATAGTGTTGGAGGTGACAGCGAAGGGCGGCCTGGACAGGAGCATAGACAGGTGAGTAAAAATTCGGTAGCGGCTTAACATATAGTGTGCGTGTGTGTGTTTGTAAAAAAGTATATGCTGTGGGTCATATGCTGTGTGTAGGCCTCAAAAAAAGGAGATATACTGTGCGTGGAGGGTATAAAAGAGGGTCATAAACTGGGGGCCATAAAAAGGGGGATCATATGCTATGTGGGGTGGTAAAAAAGTGGTCATATACTGTGGTAGGCCATAAAAAGCGGGGTCATATACCGTGTGGGGGGGGGCAGAAAAAGGACATCATTTACTGTGTCGAGGGCCAGATAAAAAGGGGTCATATACTGTCTGGAGGGCCAGAAGAAGAGGGTCGTGTATCATGTGGTGGGACAAAAAAAGGGGGTCGTCTATCGTGAAGGGATTTTTTAATTTGCCAATGGGGGGGGCATGTCCTAATTAGGGGGGCCTCATCACGCAACCAAAGATAGACAGGTTGGGTATCTTTTTTATTTTGGGGGGGAGCCTTTTTATAGTTCACCTCTGGCAGCAAAGAGGCTAGGATCACACCTGGGTGGGAATGAAGGAAATGACAGGAATAAAAGAGAGGGAAGAGGGAGTATTGATTAGATAATTGAATAGAAAAGAACTAGGATTGGTGTATTGTCCCCAGGGTGATCATATTTTAGAGAAGTTGTCATGCTCATCCAGTACTTTCCACTGGCCATATATACCAATCACAGTGGCTCTCAACTATCACTTATGATTCTCAATGTCAGGTTATAGTTTTCGTTATGGGCAAAAAAAAAAAAAAAGAGCAAATTAACCTACCACTGGGGTAACTTGAAGCTCCTGGGTCCAGTTCAAAATTTGTAACGGGCCTCCCTATTTACCATGTGAAATTTATAATGCTAATGCTATATAGCTAAGCGGCCCGAGTGTGACTGGATAACTCTCCTACCTTTTTGCTCACAAAATCCTAAAAATTTTCTGTTAATTATGATCAGTGATATAAATGAAGTTAAAGACCTGGAGTATTTGCACTTGTGACATGACCGTTTTAGGCCAGGGCCCCACATGGCAGAAAAAAAGCGTTGCATGAATTCATAGCGAATAATGAAATACCATAATTAGTATACTTCCAGATGTAAAGCTTCACTTTCTTCCACATTGGTCAGTTGCCAGAGAAACCTGTGAAGTCATCATGATGTCATGGGAATTTGAGTGTTAGAGAAGGTATCAGAAAGTACAGGGAAGATGTAATATCCAATCCTGTATTTCCCTATTTATAGGTCACTGGTAAGGGTTATGTCATGGACAGCTGCCCTTAGTTTACCGCTAGGGTAGAGATCTATACATATGGGGAAACACTAAAGGAAAAGCACTGATCAATATATAAATCAAAAAGAAAATGAGTAAATGTATAGAGAAGCAAGTCTTCTGCAGAGGGAGAAATGCAGCTTTGTGCCCTAGTAAAGCTGTCTGTTAGGTAATTACTAGATTAGGCTCTTTGAGACATTTAGATTATACTTTCTGGAGATGATGCAACATGTGAGGACTAGTCTCCTTATTAGGATACAATGTAGATTGTTCAGCTTCTTGATTCATGTTGTCTTAAATAGACTTTTAGTGCTGAAGAGAAACATGCGTATCAATAAAGGACGGCTGAGTGTTGAGCACTAGGTTTCAGACCAAGGCTGTGTCCTTAAAAGCAATGTTCCAAGTTATCCAAATATATATTTATATGTCAAATAATTTCTAATAGAGAACATTTCAGATTGATGGACAATTAAAACCAATTTATAGTAATAAACAGAAGAGAATGTGTGTATCTGGGCATGGGAAAAGTAAGGCACATTTTTTTATATTTAAAGTCCATATCCTCTGTTTATCACCGTGCTCTTTGTTGATCCAACATTTAGTGCTGAGTTAGACAATGCTGCATGTCAGTATATAAATGTAGCACATTTTATGACTTGAGAAACCACCCCTCCTTGTCTAGACACTTTTGAAAAGTGTCTAGCAAACTACAAACATCTTTTTGCAGCAAATCAATAATATATATGTCATCGTGCTGCAATCACATTACAGAAATACCAATGGAGAGTATGCCAACCAGCCCCTTAGATGCTGCAGTCACTATTGTATCCAGGGCCGGTTTTAGACAAACTGTGGCCCTGGGCAAAATTAATAGCGAGACCCTAAATACTGATATACCAACAACGCCATATTTCCAGTGGCAGACCCTTTAATAACATCCCCTTTCTGTCCCCAAAACAGTAGCAACCACCCCCCTTATGCCCACACACAATTCAAATGACCACCTTTGTACTGCCTAATAGAGTTTTGCACTCCCTCATCAATTATTATAGTGCCTCCTTATAAATACTAGTCCCTGTTTATAAATAGTGCCTTGTATCAGTAATAGTTCCTCTTAATAATAATAATAATAATAATAATACATTTTATTTATATAGCGCCAATATATTCCGCAGCACTGTACAATTTGTAGGGTTCAAGTACAGACAAAAAAGATACATTACAAAGAAATAGTCAATTCACACAATGGGACTGAGGGCCCTGCTCGCTTATCAGTAATAGCCCCGCAAAATATAAATAATAGTGTTCCCTTATAAATAGTCCCCCTTATTAATAATAGTCCTCTCATACATAATAGTTCTCCTTATAAATATATTATCCATATATTATCAATATTAGGTCTTTTATAAATAATAGCTGTTTTATCAATAATACCCCCTTATAATTAATAGTTCCCCCTTATAAATAATAGCCCCTTTAACAATACCCCCCTATAAAGTTTCCCTCTTATAAATAAAAGCTCCCACAATAGCTGCCTCATATACATAATAATTTCCCCCCATTATATATATATTTAAGATAGTTCCTCCATTATAAATAATATCCCATCTAAAAAGTTTCCCCCCTTATAATAGCCCTCCTTAGACATAATCATTTCCCCGTATAATAGCCCCTTATATATAATAGTTCCTATCTTATACATAATAGACACCTTATACAGTATATAAAAGCCCCCTCTTATAATAGCCCACCTTATATATAACAGTCCCCCCTTATAATAACCCCCTTATATATAATAGTTCCTCTCTTATACATAATAGACCCCTTATATATAACAGTCCCCCCTTATAATAGCCCACCTTATATATAATAGTTCCTTTCTTATAATAGCCCCCCCTTATATATAATTGTTCCTCCCCTATAATAGTCTCCTTATGTATAATAGTTCTCCTTTATAATAGCCCCCTTATATATATAATAGTTCCCCTTATAATAGACCCCTTATATATAATAGTTCTTTTCTTATAATAGACCCCCTTATATATAATTGGTCCTCTCCTATAATAGCCCTCGTATATAATAGTTTCCTCCTTATAATTGCCCCCTTATAAATAATAGTTTCCCCTTAAAATATCCCCTTATATATATTAGTTACTCTCATATAATAGCCCCCTATATATAACAGTCTTCCCCTTATAATAGCCCCCTTATAGCTAACTGTCCCCTTATAATAATCCCCCTAATATATAATAATTTATCTCTTATAATAGCGCCCCTTATATAAAATAGTTCCTCCATTATAAATACTAATCCCCTTATATATAACAGTCTCCCTTTTTAATAGCTCTATCATTTATAAGTCTCCCCCTTATAACAGCCCCCGTAGATATATAATAGTCCCCCCTTATAATAGCTCCCTTATACATAACAGTCTCCCCCTCATAATAGCCGCCTTATAAATAAAGGTTTCTCTCTCATAATAGCCCCCATATATATAATACGTCCTCTTATAATAGCCCCCTTATAAATAATAGTTTCCCCATATATATAATAGCCCCCTTATATATAACAGTTAAATAATAAATAATACTTCATCCCTTATATATTAATTCTTCCCTTATAAATAATAGTTCATCCCTTATTTAGAATAATTTCAACCTTATAATAGCCCCCCTTATTTGTAATAGTTCTCAACTTATAAAGGGGGCTATTATAACAGGTGCTATCACCTATTTACCTATTCACTGGGATCTCACCAATGACAAAAATGGGGAAGGTTCTGCATCCCTTTTTTGAATGGGGTGACAGTTGGGCAAGCACCCTTTGCTGCATTCAATCTCTATAGGACTGGAAAAGATGGATAGGTGATAAGTTGTGGTTGCAGGACAATAACTAATTTATAAGGAATGATGGATATGATGGATATATCAATGGATACAATGGATATATCTGTGGATATGATAGAAAGATAGATATATATCCATTGTTCCTTGGACAAGAGCACCATTTTAAAGGCAGTTCAAGTGCAACATTTTGTAAGGGGTGCTGGTCAGGGGCTTATCCAATGTATACCCTAGCTCCCCCTTATTGTTACACAACATTGAGATACAGCGCTCCTTTTAATCTATTGTGAAAAAGGAGAAACTACATACTGGGACAATTCATAATGTATATGTATTATGCAGTGTAATAGTACTACAATAAAATACTCAATGTGTGGTCGGGCTCTGTGACTGCTCACTTGTTCTGCGTGTCAGGGCTATTCCACAGGTTAATGCTGCCCTGGTCAAGTGGCAAATTGAGTTCATAAATCTGAAGGTAGGAAATACTGAAATAATATGATTCTTTCTGTAGCATATGTGCACTGCTAAGTATCACTTTACTGCTGGGATAGAGGACACTACTGGATATATTGCACATCAGCCTACTTTTTATTATTCTGCTCTAGGTTAACCCCTTCATGACGCAGGGTAGATTGGGACTTAATGCTCAGACCCCATTTTTCAAATATGACATATTTTACTTTATATGAGAATAGCTTCATAATGCATTTACCTATCCAGGTGATTCCAAGATTGTTTTTTTCCTGGTAAAAACATAGATAACATAAAAATCAAACATAAAAATCATATTACTCAAAATTCTTAATAATTAACATATGTCTATTTTATATTGGCATTGTTCCTTTAATGTCCTTTTACTTTTCTAGGATGTTAGAAGGCTTATACATTTAGTAGCAAATTCTCAGATTTTCAAGAAAATTTCAAGATTCTGTTTGCTAGGGACCTATTCAGTTCTGAAGTGACTTTGAGGGCCTATATCAGTAATGGTGAACCTTTTAGAGTCCGAGTGCCCAAACTGCAACTCAAAACCCACTGATTTATCGCAAAGTGCCAACACGGTAATTTAACCTTAAAACTGTGCGGATCCACAATTGCGGACAGTTACGGAACTGCAAAATACGATACTACGAATGGGGTTTTACAGAGCTTTCAATAATACAAAACAACTTTGTACTGAAAGGTAAAAGTCTGCATTTAGTATACTTTTGAACAATTAATGTTCACTATTTACATTGCACAGGATCTGTTTTTTAGTGACTGTGCAATGTTATTATGACCTGTAAAAATATCACATGTCTGCTATAAAACAGATACTGTGTGACATAAATAGTTAAGGGCCCCTCACGCAGTGTAATGTGCTCCACAGTGGCCCCCAGACGGTACAATGTGCTCCACAGTGGTCTCCAGATGGTACAATGTGCTCCACAGTGGCCTCACACAGTACAATATGCTCTACAGTGGCTGCCAAACAGTATTATATGCTCCACAGTGGGTCCCCACACAGTATTATATGCTCCACTGTGGGCCCCCACACAGTATTATACACTCCACAGTGGGCCCCCACACAGTATTATACGCTCCACAGTGGGCCCCCACACAGTATTATATGCTTCACAGTGGGCTCCCACACAGTATTATATGCTCAAAAGTGGGCCCCCACACAGTAGTATATGCTCCACAGTGGGTCCCCACACAGTATTATACGCTCCACAATGGGCCCCCACACAGTATTATAAGCTCCACAGTGGGCCCCCACACAGTATTATATGCTCCACAGTAGGCCCCCACACAGTATTATATGCTCCACTGTGGGCTCCCATAATACCATAATACAGTGCCTTGCGAAAGTATTCGGCCCCCTTGAACTTTTCAACCTTTTGCCACATTTCAGGCTTCAAACATAAGGATATAAAATTTTAATTTTTTGGTGAAGAATCAACAAGTGGGACACAATCGTGAAGTGGAATGAAATTTATTGGATAGTTTAAACTTTTGTAAAAAATAAAAAACTGAAAAGTGGGGCGTGCCAAATTATTCGGCCCCCTCAAGTTAATACTTTGTAGCGCCACCTTTTGCTGCAATTACAGCTGCAAGTCGCTTGGGGTATGTCTCTATCAGTTTTGCACATCGAGAGACTGAAATAAATCTCCGTCCCAGTCTCAGGTATTTTGCAGACTCCAACAGGTTTTCTTCCAGAATGGTCCTGTATTTGACTCCATCCATCTTCCCAACAATTTTAACCATCTTCCCTGTCCCTGCTGAAGAAAAGCAGGCCCAAACCATGATGCTGCCACCACCATGTTTGACAGTGGGGATGGTGTGTTCAGGGTGATGAGCTGTGTTGCTTTTACGCCAAACATATCGTTTTGCATTGTGGCCAAAAAGTTCGATTTTGGTTTCATCTGACCAGAGCACCTTCTTCCACATGTTTGGTGTGTCTCCCAGGTAGCTTGTGGCAAACTTTAAACGAGACTTTTTATGGATATCTTTGAGAAATGGCTTTCTTCTTGCCACTCTTCCATAAAGGCCAGATTTGTGCAGTGCACGACTGATTGTTGTCCTATGGACAGACTCTCCCACCTGAGCTGTAGATCTCTGCAGTTCATCCAGAGTGATCATGGGCCTCTTGGCTGCATCTCTGATCAGTCTTCTCCTTGTTTGAGATGAAAATTTAGAGCAGGGGTCGGAAACCTCTGGCACGCGTGCCACTCTTGGCACGCGAGGCTTATTTCCCTGGCACGGCAGCGGACTCCTCACCCAGTAGTTTCGATCGGACCAAACACGGCCGAAACGAAACTGCTATTATTATACTGTGGGGTTTCTTCAGACCCCCAAGTATAATAAGCGAAGCCCCCGGGGAGATGATCAAACATAAAAAACAATGTTACTCACTATTCCACGCTCCGCAGCCGCTGTGTACTCTTCAGTCGCTTCTGCCTGAAGTCAGCTGACAGGGCCTCAGGTGTCACGTCTGCGTCTGACGTCATTATGCATAATGACGCTACGTGACCCCTGAGACTCAATGAGCGGTCGCTGACTACAAGCGCCCAAAGATACAGAGCGGCTGCGGAGCGTGGAATAGTGAGTAACATTGTTTTTTATGTTTCATCACCTCTCTTTGCCCTCCACTTATTATACTCTGTGGTCTGAAGAGACCCCACAGTATAATAATAGCTAGTAAGTGGCACAAACTGGAATATTATAAAAGTTAGAATATTATACCGTGTGCAGGGGCTACTATGGAGGATAACACAGTGTGCTGGGGCCACTATGGGACATAATACCGTGTGCAGGGGCCACTATAGAGCATAATACCGTGTGCAGGGGCCGCTATGGGACATATACCGTGTGCAGGGGCCGCTATGGGACATATACCGTGTGTAGGGGCCGCTATGGGACATATTGCTGTGTGCAGGGGCCGCTATGGGACATATACCGTGTGCAGGGACCGCTATTGGGACAAATACCGTGTGCAGAGGCCGCTATGGGACAAATACTGTGTGCAGAGGCAGCTATGGGACAAATACTGTGTGCAGAGGCAGCTATGGGACAAATACTGTGTGCAGAGGCCGCTATGGGACATAATACCATGTGCAGGGACCGCTATGGGACACATACTGTGTGCAGAGGCAGCTATGGGACAAATGCCATGTGCAGAGGCCGCTATGGGACAAATGCCGTGTACAGAGGTCGCTATGGGACATAATACCGTGTGAGAGGCCGCTATGGGACATATACCATGTTGCAGGGGCCGCTATGGGACATAATACCGTGTGCAGGCGCCGCTATGGGACATTATTCTGTATAACGGTGTGTTTTCTATATTAAGGATGTGTTTTTGCACAGAAAAAGCTTTGTTTTTGTTTTGTTTTTTTGTGCAAAAATGCACCAGTTTTACATCGAATTAAAAAGTTCCAGTGGCCTAAGAATATAGCTGCATCCACATACATAGTGTGTTTTCACCATAAGGATGCTGCCATACGGTGCTCCTGGACACTTACATTTACCACTAATTGGGGGCTGCACATGGACTTTCATTGCTTCTAATCAGAAAGTACAGGAGCGTCCCAGGAAATAGCAGTAAACACATGTGTCCTAAAGCATCTGGTGGCAGCACTTCTGTGTTATGGTTTGTGGTATATGACTTTAGTTTAGGGGTCGTGAGACTTACAATTATTGACCGGCACTCCGAGTACCTCATCTTTGATTTTTTTATTAAAATCGGCACGCCGAACAAAAAAGGTTGCCTACCCCTGATATAGAGGGATGGCTGGGTCTTGGTAGATTTGTAGTGGTCTGATACTCCTTCCATTTCAATATGATCGCTTGCACAGTGCTCCTTGAGATGTTTAAAGTTTGGGAAATCTTTTTGTATTCAAATCTGGCTTTAAACTTTTCCACAACAGTATCACAGACCTGCCTGGTGTGTTCCTTGGTCTTCATGATGCTCTCTGCGCTTTAAACAGAACCCTGAGACTATCACAGAGCAGGTGCATTTATACGGAGACTTGATTACACACAGGTGGATTATATTTATCATCATCAGTCATTTAGGACAACATTGGATCATTCAGAGATCCTCACTGAACTTCTGGAGTGAGTTTGCTGCACTGAAAGTAAAGGGGACGAATAATGCACGCCCCACTTTTCAGTTTTTTATTTTTTACAAAAGTTTAAAATAACCAATAAATTCCGTTCCACTTCACAATTGTGTCCCACTTCTTGATTCTTCACCAAAAAAATTAAAATTTTATATCCTTATGTTTGAAGTCTGAAATGTGACAAGAGGTTGAAAAGTTCAAGGGGGCCGAATACTTTCGCAAGGCACTGTATTTATTACTATTATTTAGTACTATGATTTATTACTATGATTCGGTACAATGTGCTCCACAGTGGCCTCCAGATGGTACAATGTGCTCCTCAGTGGCTCCACACAATACAATATGCTCCACAGTGGCTGCCAAACAATATTATATGCTCCACAGTGGGTCCCCACACAGTATTATATGCTCCACTGTGGGCCTCCACACAGTATTATATGCTCCACTGTGGACCCCCACACAGTATTATACACTCCACAGTGGCCCCCACACAGTATTATATGCTCCACAGTGGGCCCCCACACAGTATTATATGCTCCACAGTAGGCCCCCACTCAGTATTATATGCTCCACAGTGGGCCCCCATACAGTATTATACGCTACACAGTGGGCCCCCACACAGTATTATACGCTCCACAGTGGCCCCCACACAGTATTATATGCTGCACAGTGGGCTCCCACACAGTATTATAAGCTCCATAGTGGGCCCCCACACAGTATTATATGCTTCACAGTGGGCCCCCACACAGTATAATATGCTACTTACCTTACCTCCCACAAACAGCAGCCGGTCATAGTCCTCCTTCTATCACTGCAGGCGCTGATGAATTACATCATTGCACCTGCGTCAGGGCAGAGGTCACACTCTGCTGTCAGTGTAAGCCGCGGTCCCGCGGCCTACACTGACAGTTTTCAGCTGTATGTTCATTAGGTTCGCCAACACGGGCCTATATAATAGAAAACACCCATAAATGACCCCATTTTAGAAACTGTACTCCTCAAATTATTCAAAACAGTGCATAGAAACTTTGTTAACCCTTTAGGTGTTCCACATGAATTAATTAAAAATGAAGGTGAAATTTCCAAATGTCATTTTTTTATGCACATTTTCCATTTCAAACCAGATTTTCCTGTAAGAAAGATGGGGTTAACTGCAAAACCTACCATAATATTTATTACTATGATTCTTCAGTTTGTAGAAATAACCCATATGTGGCCCTACCGTGAAACTTGACTCAAACACAGTCCTCAGAAATGAAAGAGCACCTTTAGGGATTTTGGTGCAGTGATTTCATTAGTATAGTGTTTAGACACCATGTTGCATTTGCAGAGCCCTAGAGGTACCACAACAGTTTCCATTTTGGAAACTAGACCCCTTAAGGAATTCATCTGTGGATGATATGACCATTTTGAACCCCCAGGCTTTTCATTAAACTTATCTGAATTTGTACGTCAATTAGAAAAAATTATAATTTTTCCAGTTATATCTACTTTTTCATAATTTATTTCCCTTTTACCAGGGAATAAAGTTGTCCATCTTGCTACACAATTTCTCCCGAGTACAACAATGCCCCATTTGTGGTCAAGATCTGCTGTTTGGGCACAGAGGAAGGCTCAGAAGCGAAGGAGTGATATTTGTCTTTTGGAGCTCTGATTTTACTGGAATGGTTTATAGGTACAATGTGGCATTTGTAGAGCCCTAGAGGTACCACAACAGTGGAAAACCCCCAAATGTGACCCAATTTTGGAAACTAGACCCCTTAAAGGGGTATTCCCATGACCATAACTATTTTTAAATTTGTAGTTAATTAAAAGTTAAACATTTTTGTAAATATAAGTAATTAAACATTTTGCAGAGTTTTAAAGATTTTCTCTAAATATCTTGTGGTCAAAAGTTGTTGTCTTGATCGGTTGCCAGTGGATACGACCATGAATACAGGACCTTTTTAAGGTCAGAAAAACGGCCTTATTTCCTTATTGTGGCTGGGATATCTTCTGATACATGTAGTGTCCTTGCCTGATAACCCAGCTATAATAAGAAAATCATTGCTGGGTTCCTGACAAATACCAGACCATAGAAAGTTTCTGCATTTGTGGTCGTATCCATTGGCAACAAATCAAGACAACACACTATCACCAGTAAAATAGTTAGAGAAAATCTTTAAAACTCTGTGGAATTTGTAACTACTTATATTTGCAAAAATGTTTAACTTTTAATTATTCATAAATATAGATATGATTATGTTCATGGGAATACCCCTTTAAGGAATTTTTCTCAGGGTGACATAATTTTTAACCCCCAGTTTTTTCACTGAG
The DNA here is from genome assembly GCA_947044405.1 of Leptodactylus fallax. Taxonomy (NCBI): domain Eukaryota; kingdom Metazoa; phylum Chordata; class Amphibia; order Anura; family Leptodactylidae; genus Leptodactylus; species Leptodactylus fallax. Next base: position 2,691,533 of record CAMRHE010000078.1, read on the forward strand.
CTTATCTAAATTTGGCAGTCAGTTAGAAAAAATTATAATTTTTCCAGTTACATGTAATTTTTCATCATTTTTTCCCTTTTATCAGGGAATAGAGTAGCCCATCTTGTTACACAATTTCTCCCGAATACAGCAATCCCCATTTGTGGCCAGGCACAACATATTACGCACTAAAATAACGTATTCCTGGAAAAATTGCCATTTTCACCTTCCATCATCATCTGCGTATTCATTTCTGGAAAATAAATTATAGCAAAACTTGGGGGTTAAAAATGCTCACTGTACCCCTGGATAAATTCCTTCAGGGGCGCAGTTTCCATAATGGGGTCATGTCAGGGGATTCCACTTTACTGGCATTTCAGGAGCTCTGCAAAAGTGTCATGATGTCCAAAAAACAAACCGTCTAAATCTGTGCTCCAAAAACCAAATAGCTCTCCTTACCCTTTTGTGCCTGGCTGTGCCCAAATATCAGTTTATATCCTCATATGATATTAAGTATGTTACCTCGGCTACAACAGTGTCATGCATGTGGGCATAAACTGCAGTTTGGGCACACAGCAGGGCACAGGTGTGAGGTAACGCTATGTGGCTTTTGGAGGGAAGATTCAGATATTTGCTATCTAGATGACATGTCATGTGTGCAGAGCCTCTAAGATGCCAGAAACGTGGAATACCCTAGGGAATGACCCCATTTTAAAAACTGCACCCCTCAAAGAATTTACAAGTGGGTGTACTGAGCATTAGTATCCCAGACGTGAATGCACAGTGGATGGCGAAGAGTAAATATGTAAGTTGTGTGGAGTACATTGGGAACACCAAATTCCCTACTATATTCCCAGTAGCTCCTATGATTGGGGGGGTCACTCTGGGGGTCACTTCTGGTTTGTACCCTGATATACGCTCGCACACCTTATACATTCACTTCCTGACACAGCCAGATTTGTTCTAAAGATTTGGCGATTTTTGGGGTTTTTGTCTTCACATTGTACAAGCTACATTTTCTTTATTTCTCTGGTGATGTAGCCATATGAGGGCTGATTTTTTGCGGGATGAGATGCATTTTGTAATGACACCATTTTTGGGTGCCTATAACTTATTCAATACATTTTATTAACTCTTTGGCTGGATTAAAAAGAAAACAATTCTGGAATTGAGTTTTACCTTTTAAATGTTTTTTCGTGCAGTGTACAGCATAAGTAACATGTTTCCTTTATTCTGCAGGTCGGTACGATTACGGCGATACCTCATTTATATTATTTTTTTATGTGATACTAATTTTGCAGAACAAAAACCCATCTGGGGACATAAATCAATTATTTTTGCATTGTCATCTTCTGAGAGGCGTAACATTTGTATTTTTCGCTTGACAGAGTTGGTTGAGGGCTTATTTTTTGTGGGACAACCTGTTCTATTTATTGGTACTGTTTTGGGGTACATATGATTTTTTGATAATTTTTATAGAATATTTTGTAAGGTGAGATGGCAAAAAATCATGACATCCGGCGTTTTTTTTTCTGTTTGTTTTTTTTTTTTTCTGATGTTCACCGTGTAGGTTAAATAATGTTTCACTTTTATTGTACATATTGTTATGGACGCAGCAATACCAAATATGTATTGTTTTTATAAATGTTTAGTTGTTTTTTTTTTTATATAATTCATTTAATGTAGAAAAAGGGCATTTTGGGGCTTTTTGATTTATTTGTTTAATTCACACACTTTATTACATTTTTTTGCACTTTTTTTTAATGTCCCAATAGGACACCTGAACCAGCAATGCACTGATCGCTGGTTCAGTACTATAGACTGCAATACATGTGCATTGCAGTCTATAGAGGAAGTCAGCCTATGCTTACATTGTAAGCTGTGAGATTTGCAGAATCTGCAGTCTTTTGCACATATCAACAGATTGCAGACATGTCTATGCAGCCCCTCCCCTCTCTATTCACTGAGTGAAGAGAGAAGAGGCCCACCTTCTACACTCACTCAGATAAGCAAGACAGAATGTAATGTATCTATAGACGGACTTCCTTGGTCACAAAAGAATGAATTGTAAATTAGCTAGAAGGGAGACACCTAGTGGCGGGAACTTTATAGAGGTTTTTCAGGCAGAAAGCAGCCATATTTTTAAATAAAGTGCTACATTTTGGCCCAGAATCACATGCTCTATGAAATGAGACTAAGTTGTATGAATAGTTAGTGACCATTTAAGGCTGAGGCCCCACGTTGTGGAAAAGCTGCTTTTTTGTTGCAGATTTTGCTGTAGGTTTTTGAGTCAAAGTCAAAAGTGGCTTGAAAAGGAATGGGAAATATAAAGGGTGTATTTATTCTTCTCACTTCTGCTCAATCCACTCGTGGCTTTGGCTCAAAAAACAGCAAAATCTTCATCAAAAAAAGCAGCTGTTCCGCAACGTGGGGCCTCAGCCTAACAGTGAAATATGAAGTCAGAATCAAATGTTGCTTATTCCAGTAATTCATACTTATTGCTTGTGTATAGTATTGCAGCTTGCCCAGCTTCAAGAGAAGGCTGCGATTCCAGAAATAGCCCATAGCCAGGACTGGCAGTGTTTCTGGCTAAAAAGCTAACTTTTTTCAAGTTTCATACAACTCCTCTAATTGATGCTATAATTTACAATATAGAATTTGGCATTAAGTTCCGGTAATCTGATACTCCTGTATCCCCCCAGCTGATCTTTAATTCCTGGTCTTGGCACATGCAGGAAATGCCTAGAGAGGCCACTCAGGTATTATCTGGCTGGGATGGGTCACCGCTGCAGCCAATGATTGGCTGAGCTGTTTTGTGTGTATCAAAAGATACCAGGAAATAAAGACCTGAAGGTCTACAGACAGAAGACAACTAAACAGTGTTTAGCAATCTGCAAGTTATAGTGGCAAAAACTCTGTCAACCATCTTGTTTTAGCACAGATCTTTAAGCATTTCTTAGTGTAGAGGGTACTGTCCCAATTAGGACCCTCATATGTTTAACCAGAGGGACAAGCAGCTACAAGATGCATCTCGACATTACAGCATATTCATACTTAACTGGTCATTCACACCACATTTTTAGCAGATGGCCATTCACTGATGGCCGTTTTTACAAATTAGTGGACCCCTTTCAAAGGTTTCATAAGTGGCCCCAAATAAATTAATGTCCCCTTCAAATGACTCACAAAATATAGTGTCCCCTTAGGTAGCTCCAACATAATACCCCCTACCCCCTCAGTGACCATTCAATCAATATATTACATGCAAATTAAACAAAAAAAAATTATATTCGCCTAATCCCATTCCCATAGTTTCCTGAAGGCTCTGGCTATAGTGAAGTCTGCAGCTCTGCACTCATTGCTCCTTATTTCCACAGACATTATCAGTCAAAGCCTGAATGGTGCAGCATGGAGCTAATAGCAGAAACAGCAGGACAGTCCCCAAAAACCAGGACTGACCTGCTCGAACATAGTTGGCTGTGCAGGTCCCTCTTCCATAGGGCCCAGTGCAGATGCATCATTTGCCTTATGGTTAAAGCAGACCTGCACAGAGTAATATACCACACTTTTGTGCCCAACAACAGCAAAATTGTATTGTAATGGCAGAAAATAAATGTGTTGCTGTATTAGGGTTTGTGTTTTTTGAGGGATGAGTTGTAGTTTTTATTGGTACCATTTTAGGATATGTATAATTTACTGAATAAATATTATGCATTTTTTAAGGGGAGAATGAGAAAGACAAGTTTGCAATATTTTTTATGGCTATTGGTGTACGGTATAAATAATTTGTTAACTTTACTTTGCAAGTCGTTATAATTCTGGTAGTGCACATCTATTTTTTCACTATTTTTAAACAGGAATTTTTTTAATATATAATTTTTTTTTATGAAAATAGGTTATTTAATAATAATCTTTTTAAACCTTTATCAAACCATTTTTATTTCTAATGAAAGACTTGAAACTGTGATCACAGCTGTTGGTCACAAGCACAGTTTATCATGATGTTACTGTATTTTACATCATGATGCCTGGGGTATAGCAAATAATGATGTACAGTTACACCATGGTTCGATAAGGAGTTAAACAAGTACATAAGACAACTGGATACCTTTGTTTAAAAAATATAACATAAGCTGAGATGAAGATGGGATGTTGATCCAGGTATTATTTATTAAGTTAAACTTGAGGCACCTATATCTTTTTATAGCCTTATCACATAATTATGCAACTATGTCCACTTAGACTGCATAGCATAAATATTTTCCAGTATAGTTATATTTTTTTTAAGTATAGTGGAGAATTATTACCCATGTTTTGTCAGCACTCTTTGCTCCTCTCTTGTCATACCACTTCACTGCCTTGGCTTCATTAGGGAATTGATAGGGATTTAACTGGATTAGTATTCCTTTTTAATGGATGATTAAATCTGGAGATGCTTTACACCCTCCCTCCTTTCTCAACTACATGTTAATGTAAACAAAATTAAAGGATTGAAATTTCTGAAGATTTTCCTAGACCTGCAACACGAAAAAATGTATTAAGGTGTGGGCCCTCTGGCCAGAATCCTGCGGCAGTAATCTGATCATTTCACAACACTTGTGCTGGGTGAAGCGTATAATTGATTTTGGACAATTATCCAACACCTACGTAAACAGGAACTCTGTACATGAAGAATACATTTATTCCCATGTTATTCAGATAACAAAGTAGTTATTGAACTCTACAGAGGGCCACCAAAGAATGGACATTTATGTACTGGGCCACCAAAGAGTGGACATACATTGATACCATGATATAATGGTCTATCAGACAATGTACATACAATTATATACTGGACCACCAGACGCTGGACAATTATATACTGGGTCAACACAGACTGGAAAATGATATACTGGGTACCAGAGACTGGAGAACTATATACTAGGCCACCAGAGTTTGGTCAAATAATGAGATACTGGGCCACATGAGATTGGACATTCGCATTAACCTCACCAAAGGAAAAAATTTTAAGCAACCACCTATACATGCTGGCTATGCTAACACTGTGAACATCCACTCATGTCAGTATTTCAAGTAAAAAAATGAGAGTTATAAGTAATCTGCCTATAAATTATAGGAAATAGAGCATTAGAGATTTATTCTGATTGCCAAATTTGGAGTTGGGAAGGTAATTTTCCCCTAATATAGTGTAATTGATGTCCACCTCTTAGGAATTTTTGCTATTCTCTGGATCAACGCTGTAGGGTTATAGGTTGAACTTGATAGGTATATCTGTATCTTTATTCAACCTTATTAGATAAAACGCTGTAACTATACATTGTACATAAACTTTATTTTGAGGTAAACAACAATCGGGGGAACCCAAACTGATCAACTCCTTTAAATCCTAAAACTATTTACTGGCTCCCCGTATTACGCATTTAACCATGAAACAATGGACTGTCATATGACCCTGCAATTGTGTATTTAAAGGAGCAGACAAGTGTTAAATGGTTAGGAAACTATTTTAATTGGTTCCTTCTTAAAATCCATTTAAAGTGATTGAAAACTTTCAAAGTGTTTTCATGTTATATTCTTTCCCGAGGCTTCGTGCGTGTGAATCCGCTAACGTTTATAAAGTATGTTAAGACCACATTTAATCTGGAAGCTTGAATGTACCACACCCAGGATATATAACACTAAAAATCTGCCTTTGGTGTAAACATTAAACTTATCATCAATGTGTGAGTTAAAATCAAAGCTAAGATATGATTGGCTTCTTGTTACATAAGATATGTCCTGTACTAGTATCATTTTCAACAGAGATTACAATAAAGTTAAAATTGTCTGCAGTTTGATAGATCTGAGGATACTGGTGCTTTGTAGGTGTTATTGTGCACTGTATGACTTGTGCACAATATGCTGTTTATTAATGTGTATATGCCCATGAGTTATCTCACAAGAAAAATTTGGAAAAAATATTTCCTAATGTGGCATTATACTGTGCGGGGAGCACTAAGGAGCATTATACTGTGAGTGGGGGCACAAAGGAGCTTTATACTGTGGGTGGGGACACTAAGGAGCTTTATAATGTGCGTAGGGGCACTAATAAGCATTATACTGTGGGTGGGGGCACTAATGAGCTTTATACTGTGCATGGGGTACTAAGGAGCATTATACTGTAGGTGGGAGCACTAAGTAGCATTATACTGTGCGTGGGGCAACTAAGTAGCTTTATACGGTGCGTGGCAGGCACTAAGGAGCATTATACAGTGGGAGGGGGCACTAATGGGACATTAGTACCGCCACACAATATAATGCCCCATTATTATGCCTCCTCCTCACAGTTCAGAAGGGCTAGTAGTGGGATGGATAGGGAGTGAGAGAGGAACGGGGGAGTGAGATGAAGGTACAGTGGGTATGGAAAGTATTCAGACCCCTTTAAATTTTTCACTCTTTGTTTCATTACAGCCATTTGCTAAAAGCAAAAAAGTTCATTTTATTTCTCATTAATGTACACTCAGCACCCCATCTTGACAGAGAAAAAACCCCCAGAAATGTAGATATTTTTGCAAGTTTATTAAAGAAAAACTGAAATATCACATGGTCATAAGTATTCAGACCCTTTGCTCAGTATTGAGTAGAACACCCTTTTGAGCTAGTTTTTCACATCTGGATTTGGGAATCCTCTGCCAATGTTCCTTGCAGATTTTCTCCAGTTCTGTCAGGTTGGATGGTGAACGTTGGTGGACAGCCATTTTCAGGTCTCTCCAGAGATGCTCAATTGGGTTGAGGTCAGGGCTCTGGCTGGGCCAGTCAAGAATGGTCACAGAGTTGTACCAAAGCCACTCCTTTGTTATTTTAGCTGTGTGCTCAGGGTCATTGTCTTGTTGGAAGGTGAACCTTCGGCCCAGTCTGAGGTCCAGAGCACTCTGGAAGAGGATTTCTTCCAGGATATTTCTGTACTTGGCAGCATTCATCTTTCCTTCAATTGCAAGCGGTTGTCCTGCCCCTTCAGCTGAAAAACACCCCCATAGCATGATGCTGCCACCACCATATTTCACTGTTGGGATTGTATTGGGCAACTGATGAGCAGTGCCTGGTTTTCTCCACACATACCGCTTAGAATTAACGCCAAAAAGTTCAATCTTCGTCTCATCAGACCAGAAAATCTTATTTCTTATAGTCTGGGAGTCCTTCATGTGTTTTTTTTGGCAAGCTCTATGCGGGCTTTCATATGTCTTGCACTAAGCAGAGGCTTCCTTCGGGCCACTCTGCCATAAAGCCCCAACTGGTGGAGGGCTACAGTGATAGTTGACTTTGTGGAACTTTTTCCCATCTCCCTACTGCATCTCTGGAGCTCAGCCACAGTGATCTTTAGGTTCTTCTTTACCTCTCTCACCAAGGCTTCTCCCACGATTGCTCAGTTTGGCTGGACGGCCAGGTCTAGGAATAGTTCTGGTCATCCCAAAATTCTTCCATTTAAGGATTATGAAGGCCACTGTGCTCTTAGGAACTTTAAGTGCTACAGAAATTCTTTTGTCTGTCGTGCTTCTATTTCCATAATCTTTGGGGCTATTCAAATGTTCAATTTTTGGCCATTTTCATGGACCAAATATAAGTGAATGGTTCCATTTTTAACGTCCATCAAAATAGATTTGCATCTGAGTGACTGTTGGGTTAAAAAAAAAAAAAAAAAGACAAAAAGACCAACAAAGTTCCTCCGTTTTTTTCAACGGACAGTTTAAACAAATGACAAATGGATGAAAAATTAACAGTGAAAAAGGTCTGACAGCTTGAAAATGGATGAAAGATATCTGACACACATGAAAAATTACTTTTAAAAACGGACCATTTCATTTGTTTTTAACTGATGCTTTTTACAATGTTTGTGTACATGTAGTTTTAGATGTCAATGTATTCATACATTTCCAGGAGGAGTAAGAGAAGGATGGAATAATAATTATAATAATACATTTTATTTATATAGTGCCAACATATTCCGCAGCACTTTACAAATATTATTATTATTATTATTATTATTATTATTATTATTATTATTATTTATTTATATAGCACCATTAATTCCATGGTGCTTTACATTTGAGGGTTTACATACGGTACACAAAATATACAAAACAAATGCAATACTAACAGTGACCAACTGGCACAGTGGGATGGAGGGTCCTGTCCGCAAGGGCTTACAATCTATGAGGTAAGAGGGATAGAGACAGAAGGTGAGGGGGGAGAGGCTGTACAGGTGGTGGTGTGGTGACAGTAGTGTTATTGGAGGTTGTAGACCTTCCTGAATAGGTGAGTCTTCAGGGCCTTCTTGAAGCTGTGATTATGGGGGTCAGTCTTATGTGTCTTGGTAGGGTTCAAGTACAGAAAAAATGAGACATTACAGAGTAATAAGTCAATTTGCATAATGGGACTGAGGGCCCTACTCGTAAGAGCTTACAATCTATGAGGTAGAGGAGGTGACACAGGAGGTAGCAGGGGCTGCACAAGGAGGTAGCATTTCTTATACAGTATATTAAGGTGAGGATTACACTCCTGTAATTCACAGTAGAAGTAGGGTCCCAATTCACTGTGAATTACAGGAGTGCAATCCTCACCTTAATACACTACATTTCTTATACAGTGGTCCAGTTGTTTGTGATAATGGTTATTTTCATTACTCATATAAATAAAGCTGTATGAGCTGTATGATACCGTCAGCGTCCTTTTATGTGCAGATGGTGCCTGGACATTTAAGATTACAGTCTGATATGGTATCATATCCTGTGGGTTAATGTGGGAGCATAAACAGTGGAGGGTTAGTTTTAGGGAGTCTAACTGCAGAAGGGTTTAGATTAGTACTTGTGATAGGCCTGTCTGAAAAGATGTGTCTTTAGTTTGCACTTGGAGCTGTAGAAATTGGAGTTAATCTGATTATCCGGGATAGAGCATTCCAGAGAAGTGGTGCAACTCAGGAAAAGTCTTGGATATGGAAGTGGGAGGTTCTGATGTTAGCCTTAGGTCATTGACTGAATGGAGAGCATGGGTTGGGCGATAGACAGAGATGAGGGAGGAAATGTAGGGTACATAGGGAGGGAGTTTATATTATATTCGGTATTGAATAGGCAGCCAATGCAGTGACTGGCACAGAGCGGAGGCATTGCTGTAGAGTCTAGACCAGAGGTAGGCAACCTTTTTTGTTCGGCGTGCCGATTTTAATTAAAAAATCAAAGATGAGGTACTCGGAGTGCCGGTCAATAATTGTAAGTATGACGACCCCTAAACTAAAGTCATATACCACAAACCATAACACAGAAGTGCTGCCACCAGATGCTTTAGGACACATGTGTTTACTGCTATTTCCTGGGACGCTCCTGTACTTTCCAATTAGAAGCAATAAAAGTCCATGTGCAGCCCCCAATTAGTGGTAAATGTAAGTGTCCAGGAGCACCGTATGGCAGCAGCCTTATGGTGATATCACACTATGCATCTGGATGCAGATATAGTCTTAAGCCACTGGAACTTTTACTTCAATGTAAAACTGCGTTCACATGGTGCATTTTTGCACACAAAAAAATGCCTGTGTTTTCTGTGCAAAAACACATCCTTAATGCAGAAAACACACCGTTATACAGAATAATGTCCCATAGTGACCCCTGCACAAGGTATTATATCCCATAACAGCCTCTGCACAAGGTATTATATCCCATAACAGCCTCTGCACACCGTATTATGTCACATAGTGGCCCCTACACACGGTATTATGTCATATAGTGGCCCCAGCACACGGTATTATGTCATATAGTAACCCCTGCACACCGTATTATGTCACATAGTGACCCCAGCACATGGTATTATGTCACATAGTGATCCCAGCACACGGTATTATGTCACATAGTGACCCCAGCACACGGTATTATGTCATATAGTGGCCCCAGCACACAATATTAGGTCCCATAGCGGTCGCTGCACACGGTATTAGGTCCCATAGCGGTACCCGCACACGGTATTATGTCACATAGTGGCCCCAGCACACGGTATTAGGTCCCATAGCGGTCCCCGCACATGGTATTAGGTCCCATAGCGGTCCCTGCACATGGTATTAGGTCCCATAGCGGTCCCTGCACACGGTATTAGGTCCCATAGCAGTCCCTGCACACCGTATTAGGTCCCATAGCGGTCCCCACACAAGGTATTAGGTCCCATAGCGGTCCCCGCACACGGTATTAGGTCCCATAGCGGTCCCAGCACACGGTATTAGGTCCCATAGAGGTCCCCGCACACGGTATTAGGTCCCATAGAGGTCCCCGCACACAGTATTAGGTCCCATAGCGGTCCCTGCACACGGTATTAGGTCCCATAGCGGTCCCCGCACACGGTATTAGGTCCCATAGTGGCCCCAGCACATGGTATTAGGACCCATAGTGGCCCCAGCACATGGTATTAGGTCCAAGGACCAAGAGAGGGGACAAACATAAAAAAACAATGAACTCACCATTCCACGCTCCGCAGCCGCTGTGTTCTCTTCGGCGCTTCTGCCTGTAGTCAGCGACCGCTGATTGGGTCTCTGGGGTGGCGTCGCGTAATGACGTATGTGTAATGACGCTTGACGTGACCCCTGTCAGCTGTCAGAAGTGCCGGCAGATCACACAGCTGCCGCGTAGCGCAGGGAGCAAGGTAAGTATCATTGTTTTTTATGTTTTATCACTTCTCCTAAGTCTCCGCTTATTATACTGGAGGTCTGAAGAGACCCCACAGTATAATAATAGCAGTTTCGTTTCGGCCGTGTTTGGTCCGATCGAAGCTGCTGGGTGAGGACTCCGCTGCCGTGCCAGGGGAATAAGCCTCGCGTGCCACAATTGGCACGCGAGTCGGGGGTTGCCGACCCCTGGTCTAGACTGATAGATGAGCCTGGACGCTGCATATAGAATAGATTATAGAGGGAAGAGTTTAGTAAGGGGAAGATCAGTAAGATGGGAGTTACAGTAGTCAAGGCGAGAGTGAAACAGGGTGACAATAAGGGTCTTTAATGTATCCGTGGTAAGGAAAAGGCGGATTCTGGAGATGCTTTTTTGCTGGAGATGACATGAGCGTGACAGTGATTGGCTATGGGTGGTGAAGGAAAGGCCTGAGTCAAACATAACCCCAAGGCAGCAGGCATACTGTCTCAGAGTTATGGTAAGGCCGGAGATTGAAATGGAGATATCAGAGTTAGGTCTGTTAGGTGGGGGAAAAATCATGGGGCCCCGGGCCCAACCCCTTTAAAAAAAAAAAAAAAAAAAAAAAAAATACAAAAAAAAAAAAAAAAAAAAAAAATAGGCGGAAAAAACACCCCCCCAAAATATAAAAAAAAAAAAAAAAAAAAAAAAAAAAAATAAAAAAAAAAAAAAAAATAAAAAAAAAAAAAAAAAAATAAAAAATATAAATAAAAAATATTTTTTTTCTTATAAATTTTTTTTATACTTCTCCCCCCCCCCCTTGTTTGTTTTTTTTTTTCTTCTTTCCCCATTTAAAGGAAGAGAAGATGAAAAGTGTTTTGTGGGGGGGGTTTGGTTTTTTTTTTTTTTTTTTTACGTCGTTCTGAGCAAGAAAAAGAAAAGTCTCCTCTTTTTAAAGCTGAATTTTCCCGCCGCTGGATCCAATCAAGCAATCAGCTGTTGCTATAGGAGAAATCTGCCCAGCGATAAAAGCTTTTGGATACCGGATGAAACCAATGGCAACTGGATACTCATGGGGAGTTCGTCGGTAAGTACCAACCAAACCTGAGAAGAAAGAAGGGGGAGAAAAAAAGCAGAAAACTGGCCAAAATCACATAAAATACCTCAAAATTTTTAATTAAAGATTTGAATTAGGCAGTAGGCCGTGACACCATGTGTCCCCCAGGCTAATAGCTCTGGGGGGCCCCTTTTCAGTAGTTTAGTCTTTGAGAGATTCAGTTTCAGATAAAGTGCAGACATGATATTTAAGACAGCAGAGAGATAGTCACTGGTGTTCTGTGTTAGTGCAGAGGTGATGTCATGGATTTAGGTATATAGTTGGGTGTTGTCAGCGTAAAGATGGTACCGGAAGCCAAATCTGGTGATAGGGGCTGTGTAGAGAGAGAAGAGCAGGAGGCCTAGGACTGAGCCCTGAGGAACCCCAACAGCAAGGGGAAGTGGGGAAGAGACAGAGCCCGATTATGATACACAATGAAAGTGTGGTCTGAGAGATATGAGGAGAACCAAGAGAGTTAGTGGAAAGATAGCGGATCAAACAAGAATGGACCAAGCGTTCCAAGATTTTGGAGATGAAGGGGAGGTTAGAGACAGGTCAATAGGTAGCAGCACAGGACGGGTCATGGGAGGATTTCTTCAGTAGCGGGGTTATGACAGCATGTTTGAAAGAGGAGGGAAAGATTCCAGAAGAGAGAGAGGATAAATATTCACATCTGCGTTTGGGCCATTCCATTTCCCTCTCCGCATGAAAAATGCAGAGAGAAAAGTCCTGCAAGCAGCACTTTTCTCTCCTCATTTTTCATGCGGAAACCGAGTGGAAATCACACGGACCCCATTATAGTCTATGGGGTCCACCGGTTTCCTAAGGTAATCGCTTTTTTATGCGCAGATGTGAACCAGGCCTTAGTATGGTAAGTAGTGAGATCAGGCGACAGAGACTGGAGAATTTGTGAGGGGAAAGGGTCACTACTGCAGGTCGTAGGGTAAGAAGAAGAAAGGAGCAGGGAGACTTCTGTAACTGGTTCAAAAGATGAGAATGAACAGGATGAAGTGTGGTACACTGAATGCATTGCAAGGGTGAAGTACATAGTGAAAATTGGCAGCATAAATTGACAAACTGGACCACATAGATTATATCCGCACAATTTTGATGGGAAATCTGTAGTATATCTGCCTCATGTAAACATACTCTTAGGCTAAGGCCCCACATTGATAATTTCGAAGTATCTAAGGGCCAGCATGTCTTCATCTTTAGACTAAGGCCCCACATTGTGGAAACGCTGCGTTTTTTGTTGCAGATTTTGCTGTGTTTATTTGAGCCAAACCTATTAGTGGCTACAGAAGGAATAGAAAATATAAAGGTCTTATACTTTTCACTTCTTCTCAATCCACTCCTGGCTTTGGCTCAAAAAAAATACAGCAAAATCTGCAACAAAATTAGCAGCATTTCCACAACATGGGGCCTTAGTCTTAGGATGAAGACATGCTGGCCCTTAGATACGAGTAGTAGAGATACCTTGCAACTTGTCCTATTTCCCCTTCCTAAAATTTAACCCTGTAACAACTAAGTTTTGGCGCCTGGTTGTCAGAGCTCTGCCCCTATTATAATATTCCTATAGTTAAAGGTTCCCGTTCCCTTCACTCAAAACTTCCAAAAATATCTTTTAGATCATGCAAAGCAGAATATAATAGAACTTTCTTCTTCCATTTTGGATGCACACCACTAAGACAGGTTATTAATTGACACAACAGGAAATGTCATCATGTAAGCAAATCAGCAATGCTTTCACATATCTAAAATTCTTCTCCATGACCTTTCACTTAGATGCTTGTGAATACTGCAGCTCTGTCTTATCAAATAAGAACATCTAACAGTGTTATTGGTTATTTTATACATTTGTGTGTCTATTCATTTTAGTCATTTGCTCCCTCACTCTTTTAATGCAGTGTGGGAGCTGTGTTGTGACGCACATGAAATATGTATGCATTTTTCCCAAGTGCTTGACAAGATTCTACTACACAATGTTTACATATCACACACACACACGTGTTTAGACTAATGTGAAGCCTACACAATCTAATGGACGAGACATACTTCAAAGATGTAAACACATTTTGATTCCATTGAAATATGAGCGGATAAATAGTGCTAAAGAGGTTATACCATGAAAAACATGTATTACCTATACAAAGGATAGAGAAATGTACGATCACTGGAGCTTCACTACCGGGACCCCCACCAATCACTACAAGAGGGTCTTGGGTTTCTTTTCCAGAGGAATTCAAACACACACAACACACACACATTCAAAGTCTATGGGACTGATAGAGATAAATGAGTACAGCGCTTGGCTCTCCATCTGTCTCATAGACTTTGATTAGAGTGTGACTACCACTCCTCCATTCAAATTCCTCAAAAATGGGGGCTTAGGTCCCTCATTATTTTTTTTTATATAACTCCTTCTGCCTGACTGAATATCACATTCTACTCATCTTTATGTATACTTATATTACTTTTTTGATGTGCAGCTTCCTCTATGGCTTTTAATAATAATCTTTAATAATAATTGTGGAAACGCTGCGTTTTTGTTGCAGATTTTGCTGTGTTTATTTGAGCCAAACCTATTAGTGGCTACAGAAGGAATAGAAAATATAAAGGTCTTATACTTTTCACTTCTTCTCAATCCACTCCTGGCTTTGGCTCAAAAAAAATACAGCAAAATCTGCAACAAAATTAGCAGCATTTCCACAACATGGGGCCTTAGTCTTAGGATGAAGACATGCTGGCCCTTAGATACGAGTAGTAGAGATACCTTGCAACTTGTCCTATTTCCCCTTCCTAAAATTTAACCCTGTAACAACTAAGTTTTGGCGCCTGGTTGTCAGAGCTCTGCCCCTATTATAATATTCCTATAGTTAAAGGTTCCCGTTCCCTTCACTCAAAACTTCCAAAAATATCTTTTAGATCATGCAAAGCAGAATATAATAGAACTTTCTTCTTCCATTTTGGATGCACACCACTAAGACAGGTTATTAATTGACACAACAGGAAATGTCATCATGTAAGCAAATCAGCAATGCTTTCACATATCTAAAATTCTTCTCCATGACCTTTCACTTAGATGCTTGTGAATACTGCAGCTCTGTCTTATCAAATAAGAACATCTAACAGTGTTATTGGTTATTTTATACATTTGTGTGTCTATTCATTTTAGTCATTTGCTCCCTCACTCTTTTAATGCAGTGTGGGAGCTGTGTTGTGACGCACATGAAATATGTATGCATTTTTCCCAAGTGCTTGACAAGATTCTACTACACAATGTTTACATATCACACACACACACGTGTTTAGACTAATGTGAAGCCTACACAATCTAATGGACGAGACATACTTCAAAGATGTAAACACATTTTGATTCCATTGAAATATGAGCGGATAAATAGTGCTAAAGAGGTTATACCATGAAAAACATGTATTACCTATACAAAGGATAGAGAAATGTACGATCACTGGAGCTTCACTACCGGGACCCCCACCAATCACTACAAGAGGGTCTTGGGTTTCTTTTCCAGAGGAATTCAAACACACACAACACACACACATTCAAAGTCTATGGGACTGATAGAGATAAATGAGTACAGCGCTTGGCTCTCCATCTGTCTCATAGACTTTGATTAGAGTGTGACTACCACTCCTCCATTCAAATTCCTCAAAAATGGGGGCTTAGGTCCCTCATTATTTTTTTTTATATAACTCCTTCTGCCTGACTGAATATCACATTCTACTCATCTTTATGTATACTTATATTACTTTTTTGATGTGCAGCTTCCTCTATGGCTTTTAATAATAATCTTTAATAATAATCTTGATTTTTTGATTTCACTTGCTTTCTGTTTCTTTTTTTTATCAATCGAATGATGCCTTCCTAGGCACAGTATCACACGGGCATCTAGAGACATTACCATCTCTACCTGTAGGCAGAAATACAGTATATGCTAAGACCATAAGTATACAGTCAAGAAGGTGGAGCTGTTGCCTTCTTCATTATATCTGTGTGACAGGAGCTATCTAATCATCAGCAGTAATTGTGACAGCAGATTATGCCCCCCCCCCCCACTTGCTATGGAAAACTTGTGTGGTACAGTTCAGGCATTTTCATTATACAGTAAATGCTGATAGGCAGTCTACTCCACCAGTCTACTTTGTATCAAAGTGCAGTCAAAATCATCTTCATTTACCAATGAGCTGTCCAGAGAATCCAGGGCATGGCTACATCTCTTGAAATGGGGTTTCCTGCTCTATATAAATAAACTTGCATAGTAAAAAAACTTTCAAAAACTTGAATTGAGATTTTAAAGTTGGACAATCTATGGCACACTATAAAGACTTCTTTGAACTAGATGAAGATTTTTTGCACTTAGAACTTCTGATATATTATAACCACTGGTGTAACTATAGGGGTCACAGTGATCACTAAACCCATAAGCCAGGGGGACCACACAAGTCACTCTCACCATACTAAGACTCATTAAACTTCTTTGATGTTTTTTCTGATTTCCTTTGATAGCTGGTAGTCTGTGCATCATAAATTTATTGTCTGTTCCCTCTGGTTCACTGAGACAGAGAAATTTTTATGATGGCCTTTCACTGTCAGAAAGTAGAAAATTAACCTTTCAATGCCAAATGTAGCAGTTGGTTAGCATATAGTCAAGGATGGATTCTGTGGAGGGAGGCTGTGGCACAAAAAGGGAATGGGAATGATGCGAAGATTGTGCTCATAGACATGTTGTGAACATGGCTTCATGGCAACCTAGGCTAAGTTAGACAAGTAACAGGAATTGTAAATAATGCTAAAAAGTTCAGATGGGAAGAGGCAGGCAGTTGTAAGGAGAAGTTGTGCAGGAGGACCCAAGCTGAGCTTTTACACCTGGGCCTGAGAGCCTTTAGTTTTGCCCCTGAATATACTGTATTTTTCGGACTATAAGACTCACTTTTTTCCCCCCCAAATTTGGAAGGAAAATGGGGGTGCATCTTATAGTCCGAATGCATCGTCCCAGTCCTGCCGCCGCCGGCTTCTTGCAGCGGGGCTTCCTGTAGCTGCAGGAGTGGGGCAATGCTGCCGGGTCTGTAAAGATGATAGCGGCTGCAGTTGTATTGCAGTCTATGGGATTTGCAATCAAATGATTACAGGTTCAAGCCCTCTAGGTGGGCTAATAAACAAGTTAAAAAAAAAAAAAGTTTAAAAAAAATTTAAAAAACCCCGAAAAGTTCTAAATCACCCCTTTTCCCTAGAATACATATAACAGTCGAAAATTACTGTGAAACACATAAACATTAGGTATCCCTGTGTCCGAAAATGTCCGGTCTACAAAATTATAAAAATATTTTTCCCGTAGGGTGAATGTCATAGTGGGAAAAAGTATCAAAAGTGCCGAATTGCCGTTTATTTCACTGTTTTGCATCTGATTTGAATAAAAAGTTATCAAAGCAATAGACATTCCCCAAAATGGCATAACTAAAAAGTACACCTGACCCCGCAAAAAAAGTTGCCCTATGCTTCCCCGTACAGCTGCAGGGCTACCTGTCAATGTGGCTTGCAGCTGTTGAAAAACTACAACTCCCATATATTAAATATTTTACCACTTTTTTGCTTCAAAATGTATTTCCTTATTTTCCTCCTCTAAAACCTAGGTGCATCTTATAGTCCGAAAAATAAGGTAACTGCTACAAATATTGTAATTTGGATCTACAATAGAAGCACTCTATTGAATAAGCTTTTTTTGTGAATGACTAGAGAATATTATGAAATCGGACAGGGTGGTAGAGGCTGAAAGAGATTTCAAATATTTGGAAGAAATGTTACTTTAGCAAATTCCCAGCTTTATGAATCATACTTAAGTCTCAAAATAAACAAAATATTTAAAGCATTGGAGGAATGGAAACATCTCAGGCCTTTGGAAGAAGAGTAAGCCTTTTAAGTATTCTAAGCTTCCCCATGATAATAAGTGTCTTCCCTGTGACCCTTTGCACTTGTACTAAGTTTTATTTTCCTTTCTGTATAAAAGGTAAGACATGGGCTACAGTTGTTTTTGCTCTTTAAAGAATGAAAATCCCCAAATCCTCCTTATATTCTCTCACTGAATTGCTGTGGCTTTAAAATCACAAAGTGGAAAATACAGATCATATGGTCATCAGAAGCTTTCAGAAATAGTTAGCATTTATCTATGGTCATTATGCCCTTTGGTATGGGTGATCGGAATCGGTTGATTGGAATTCACAGTATTATAAAAAGTGGCTGATCTTTTCCAAAACCAGTGCTACACTTGACCACAGGTTGTCTGTAGAATCTGCTCATCCCCATTCACTTCATTGGAGTTGAAATGCAATACCAGACAAAACCCATGGATAGATGTAATAACAAAAAGAAAGCAGCTTTTAGTTTTTCTTATCCAAAACATACACATTAAAATCAAAATTGGATGTTTCCTATACACCTTATTTATTAAAAAAAGCTCATACCTCTTAATGCATTTTCTGTGCCAGAATTTCGAAACTATGCTGGCTAAGAATTTCAGTTGCTGGTGTAAATTATAGCAAATCTGCCTGGCCACACCCCTCCTGTTAAACACTGCCATGACATACCTAATTTTGGAAAACTGGCATGTTGAGTTCAACTGCGCCAAAATTTGTGATATTTTTCATTTGCCAGAAGCTGGCGGAGAATGTATTCAATGATAAATTCCTCTCAATGAGTGGTCTTCATCTGTAATGGCTCCCTTGTCCTTGGCATTGATGATATTGCTAGTCATTACTTGTCCACAACTTTTGTGCCAAGTTATTAAAAAGAGTCACATTTTGGTTAAATAAAAGCTTGTTCAACTTGAATATTCCTCTACACCCCATGATTTATCTTTTGAATGTCCCTCTGATAAAGTTTTTTTTAAATTTTTTTTTTTTTTAATATTTTCAAAAAAATAAATTTTATTAACTATTTTATTACCCACCCTAGGGGGCTTGAACCTACAATCTTCTGACTTCTGATTACAGCGTAATAGTACAGCAGATGTTGGGAAGGGGCTAATGGTATTGTCCAGTTTAGAAAACTCTTTCATATTTCATATTTTCTCATTTTTATATATTGTATAATTTTGAGTTAATAGAAAGGGGCCACCTGTTCAGGATCCTCATTTCTTGACCAGAGTGAGAAGCTATTACAAAAATAACAGGCCTCACTCTGGAGAATCTATTTTGTCCAGCATTACACATCCGAAAAAAAGGAGCGGTTTTGGAAGTCGCAGCATGTCAATTATTTCTACGGAAACGCCGGCGGTTTCCCTATGGATATAATTGAAGCAGAAAGTCCACAGAGGAAACCTCTGCAAACTTTCTGTGCAAAGCACTGGGGGAAGAACTGCGATGCATTGCCACCGCGGTGTTTCCCATCGCACTTTTTTGCTGCCAGACTCCACGTGGGGACTTAGCCTTAAGCGGCATTGTTATGCCCTACTATCAGTAGATGTTCCATACTTTACTAAGTATATATATAATAAACTGTACAAAGGGTTTTCACAGAACCCATTTAATTTTTCAGGTGTCACTGTAAATACCGCAAACACTTATTAAGAAATATACATAAAATATACTATTGAAGGTGCAGTAAGAAGTTTCCAACATAAAGACTTGGTGGAGACATAGTTAGAAGTTCTTGTCGTCAGTGACGCTGGCCCTTAGGGCAACCTGAGTTTGAAAAAGTGATTTATTTGTAACAATGACCTAGTACAGGGGTCGGCAACCCACTCTTGGCACACAAGGCTTATTTCCCTGGCACGGCAGCGGAGTCCTCACCCAGCAGTTTCGATCGGACCAAACACGGCCGAAACGAAACTGCTACTATTATACTCTGGGGTCTCTTCAGACCCCAGAGTATAATAAGCGGAGTCCCCGGGGAGGTGATCAAACATAAAAAATAATGTTAACTCACCTTCCCTGGATCCGCAGCCACTGTGTGCTCTTTGGGCGCTTCTGCCTGACGTAAGAGACCGCTGACAGGGCCTCAGGGGTCACGTCCTACGTCATTACACATAATGACGCGACGTGACCCCTGAGACCCAATCAGCGGTCGCTGACGTCAGGGAGAAGCGCCCGAAGAGAACAGAGCGGCTGTGGAGCGCAGGAAAAAGTGAGTAACATTGTATTTTATGTTTTTCACCTCTCTTGGCCCTCTGCTTATTATACTCTGGGGTCTGAAGAGACCCCACAGGATAATAATAGCTAGTGAGTGGTGACAATTGAAATATTATAAAAGTTAGAATATTATACCGTGTGCAGGGGTCACTATGGAAGATAATACTGTGTGCTGGGGCCACTATGGGACATAATACCGTGTGCAGGGGCCACTATAGAGCATAATACCGTGTTCAGGGGCCACTGTAGAACATAATACCGTGTGCAGGGGCCACTATGGGGAATAATACTGTGTGCAGAGGCCACTATAGAGGATAATACTATGTGCAGGGGCCATTATGGAGGATAATACTGTGTGCAGGGGCCACTATGGAGGATAATACTGTGTGCAGGGGCCACTATGGAGGATAATACTGTGTGCAGGGGCCGCTATGGGGCATAATACCATGTGCAGGGGCCGCTATGGGACATAATACCGTGTGCAGGGGCCGCTATGGGGCATAATACCATGTGCAGGGGCCGCTATGGGGCATAATACCGTGTACAGGGGCCATTATAGGACATAATATTGTGTGCAGCGGCCACTATGGGACATAATACCGTGTGCAGGGGCCGCTATGTGACATAATACTGTGTGCAGGGGCTGCTATGTGACCTAATACCGTGTGCAGGGGTCGTAAGACTTACAATTATTGACCAGCTCTCCAAGTACCTCAACTTTGATTTTTTTAATCGAAATCAGCACGCCGAACAAAAAAGGTTGCCTACCCCTGACCTAGTAGGATTCCATGCTAAAGCTATTCTATGTTCCACAATAGAAAAGTAAGGTAGAATAGCTTGAGGGAGTGGAGACAATGTCCACCCCCCTGGTTAATGGTAAATATAGTGAGAACTACATGTGGTAGCCTCTCTAGTGTTTTCTTAGTTCCCACTTTATCAACAAAGGTCAAAAAAACAATAACACTAAAAGAATTCTAAAACAAATGTAATTGACCAGGAATCAGTTCTTTTGACCCAAAATATTGTATTATTAAACAGACAAAAAAAAAGAGACCAATTTTACCAGGGATTTCTTTACATCTGTGGGTATGGGTATGTATATATTGTGCCCTCATAAAACGAAAAAGGATAGGAGGGAGGAACATTATGTCAGTCAGCTCTCAGTTCATCAACATGGCTGTGCATGCTTTGATGAATCATACCTCCCAACATTTTGGACTGTCAAAGAGGGGCATATTTATACACTTGAAAAATTAGCACAACAAATAATTAAATTAAGATATTTTAAGGTCTAAAATGCACCAAATCATGACATATTATATAATTTGGGGTCTAATTTGCAGTGATGGATCAGACAGTTTCTGGAAGCAATATAATTAATTAATGAGTGGGGCCCCACGTGGCGTAAATGCTGCATTTTACAGTCTCTGCAAAGTACACATTGCAGAAAAATCTGTACAGCGGAAGTGCTGTGATTTCCAAAACTTTTGCGGCAGCACGTCAATTATACCTACGGAAATGCCGGCGGTTTCCCTAAAAGTATAACTGAAGCAGAAAGTCCCCAGAGGAAAAGTTCTGTGGACTTTCTGTGAAAAGCGCAGCAGGAAAAACCCGGAATACGTTTCCACCACGGTTTTTTATGCAGTGCCTTAACCTTATGCTAGGTTCACACCTGCGTTTAGGTTTCCGTTCAGGGGGTCCACGGTCACTGGTTACCCACGGAAACCCGCAGACCCCATAGACTATAATGAAAGGGCACATGCAGCTCTTTTCTCTCCGCATTTTTTAAACAGGTTCGGGGACAGAAACCCTGAACATGTACCAGGCGCAGGTGTTGAACCCAGCCTTAAGGAGTAAAGAGGGACAGAGGGACATGGGTTGACTTCACAAGATTGATAATATTGACTTCACAATGCTTCAGTTCCTCTTCACTTGAATACCAGCACAATATACAACCTTCATGACTGTGGGGCTTTAAATGATAAATGTCTAGTATTCAAGCAGTCTAATTTTAGGAGATGTTGTCATATATGCCAACACTATTGGGTAACAAATACATATAGCATATAGGTCGATTGTACTTTCCTTTGCTATAACTTCATGCTTTACTTTTCCAGTGGCAAGGCTTTAGTGATAATCTGAGTGCGGATTTACGTGTTTCTGGATTCCATGTTAGGAATTACAGGCGCATAACATATGTAGATGTATTTTTTTCTAACAGATTTACAAATCCTCTCTAATTATACTTGAGCTATAACAATTTTACTCTGTCTATAACTTGACAAACAAACATGATGCGACTGTAACATATCCACTTAATCGTAATCTATGTAGACAAGAGATCCACATTTCAAACAGCAGTCATAACAAGCCAGTAGCTTAAAAGAAGTCTCAAAATCCAAACATAGGTTTCAGAGACACAGCTCCTAGTAACAGGTAAACATACACAGCTAATCTTGCCTTTTATTGGGGTGAGTTAGATGAATAGCATGCAATACATGAAGCTACATGTGAGTGCACTGGTTTTGCTGAAGGCAAGAGCCTTAGTCAGGCAGAGATCATTTCCCCCTAAAGCCAAGTCCTTGTATTGTCCTCCAGTTGTTAAAATTCTAATTGGCTATTTCTTGGAGATATCTGTTTCTAGAAAAGCTAGATGACTAGATCAATATGGTTAGATCAATATGGTTTCCATTACTGGAGGGTAGTAGGGTGCAGGTGGGTAAGCAAAAAAATTTACATTTTTCTACTGAGACTATATGGCTCTCTTCTTCTCTGCACTACAACTCTGATACAACACTTTAGAGTGCTGTGGAAGGATTTCCACACTAATTATACTGCCCACACGCTTAGAGTTCAGCCCACATCTCCTTCCCAGGCTGTCCTGACCAAAGATTTGGAGCCTTCTGCTGTGCAATTGAGGTGCGCCAAAGTTAAATGCTGCAGCAGTGCCTCTATGTGTTGTACATGTTAAGCAACGGTACATTCTTCTCTCAATTATCTTTACTATCATATTGTATGTAAATGTTTTCACCTGCAGGATTTACACATTTTTTTTACTTTGTAACAGTAATTTTATTGCCAATTTTTTGTTCATTATATTTAATATATGCATTTATATTTTTCTAAGCATATATTTTTTCATATACAGTTCACTGATCATCGCATATTGTCATTTTATATACTAATGTTTTTTGTGTATTGAACTTGTAAGCACTGTGTTGTTATTATTATTATTATTATTTATGTATATAGGTACCATTAATTCCATAGTGCTTTACATTTGAGGACCATTTCATTTGTTTTTAACTGATGCTTTTTACAATGTTTGTGTACATGTAGTATTAGATGTCAATGTATTCATCCATTTCCAGGAGGAGTAACAGAAAGATGGAATAATAATTATAATAATACATTTTACTTATATAGTGCCAACAAATTCCGCAGCACTTTACAAATTTTACTATTATTATTTATTTATTTATATATATAGCACCATTAATTCCATGGTGCTGTACATTTGAGGGTTTACATACTGTACACAAAATATACAAGACAAATATAATACTAACAGTGACCAACTGGCACAGTGGGATAGAGGGCCCTGCCCACAAGGGCTTACAATCTATGAGGAAAGAGGGATAGAGACAGAAGGTGGGGGTAGAGGCTGTTCAGGTGGTGGTGTGGTGACAATAGCATTATTGGAGGCTGTAGGCCTTCCTGAATAGGTGAGTCTTCAGGGCCTTCTTGAAGCTTGTGATTGTGGGGGACAGTCTTATGTGTCTTGGTAATGAGTTCCAGAGTATGGGGGATGCACGGGAGAAATATTGGAGACAGTTGTGTGAAGAGCGGATAAGAGCAGAGCGGAGGAGGAGGTCTTTAGAGGATCGGAGGTTGCGTGCGGGCAGGTAGCAGGAGATTAGGTCGGAGATATATGGAGGGGACAGGTTGTGGATGGCTTTATATGTCAGCGTTAGCATTTTGAACTCTATTCACTGGGCAACGGGTAGTCAGTGAAGGGATTGGCAGAGGGGAGCGGCCGATGAAGAACGGGGAGAGAGGTGTATTAAGCGAGCAGCACAGTTTAGTGTGGACTGGAGGGGGGCGAGAGTGTTTGCTGGGAGGCCATGGAGAAGGGTGTTACAGTAGTCTAGGCGGGAGATTATGAGGGCGTGGATTAGCATCTTTGTAGTTTCAGGGGTGAGGAAGGAGCGGATTCGGTGGATGTTCTTGAGTTGGAGGCGGCAGGAGGTTTGAGGGTTTGGATATGTTACCTCTCTATGCAATTCTCTTGCACCTTGGGTATTTTCCTTTCACCTTCACTTTATCTTTTTTACCTTTATTTCTTATCTTCATATGCAGTATCTCTGCTTTATATACAGTCATATGAAAAAGTTTGGGCACCCCTATTAATCTTAATCATTTTTAGTCCTAAATATTTGGGTGTTTGCAACAGCCATTTCAATTTGATATATCTAATAACTGATGGACACAGTAATATTTCAGGATTGAAATGAGGTTTATTGT
Source organism: Leptodactylus fallax (assembly GCA_947044405.1). Lineage (NCBI taxonomy): Eukaryota > Metazoa > Chordata > Amphibia > Anura > Leptodactylidae > Leptodactylus > Leptodactylus fallax. Next base: position 2,715,914 of record CAMRHE010000078.1, read on the forward strand.
ACTAACAGAAAATGTGCAATATGCATTAAACCAAAATTTGACCGGTGCAAAAGTATGGGCACCTCAACAGAAAAGTGACATTAATATTTAGTAGATCCTCCTTTTGCAAAAATAACAGCCTCTAGTCGCTTCCTGTAGCTTTTAATCAGTTCCTGGATCCTGGATGAAGGTATTTTTGACCATTCCTCTTTACAAAACAATTCCAGTTCAGTTAAGTTTGATGGTCGCCGAGCATGGACAGCCCGCTTCAAATTATCCCACAGATGTTCAATGATATTCAGGTCTGGGGACTGGGATGGCCATTCCAGAACATTGTAATTGTTCCTCTGCATGAATGCCGGAGTAGATTTGGAGCTGTGTTTTGGATCATTGTCTTGCTGAAATATCCATCCCCGGCGTAACTTCAAATTCATCACTGATTCTTGTACATTATTCTCAAGAATCTGCTGATACCGAGTTGAATCCCTCAACTTTAACAAGATTCCCGGTGCCGGCATTGGCCACACAGCCCCAAAGCATGATGGAACCTCCACCAAATTTTACAATGGGTAGCAAGTGTTTTTCTTGGAATGCTGTGTTTTTTTGACGCCATGCATAACGCCTTTTTGTATGACCAAACAACTCAATCTTTGTTTCATCAGTCCACAGGACCTTCTTCCAAAATGAAGCTGGCTTGTCCAAATGTGCTTTTGCATCCCTCAGGCGACTCTGTTTGTGGCGTGCTTTCAGAAACGGCTTCTTTCGCATCACTCTCCCATACAGCTTCTCCTTCTGCAAAGTGTGCTGTATTGTTGACCGATGCACAGTGACACCATCTGCAGCAAGATGATGCTGCAGCTCTTTGGAGGTGGTCTGTGGATTGTCCTTGACTGTTCTCACCATTCTTCTTCTCTGCCTTTCTGATATTTTTCTTGGCCTGCCACTTCTGGGCTTAACAAGAACTGTCCCTGTGGTCTTCCATTTCCTTACTATGTTCCTCACAGTGGAAACTGACAGGTTAAATCTCTGAGACAACTTTTTGTATCCTTCCCCTGAACAACTATGTTGAACAATCTTTGTTTTCAGATCATTTGAGAGTTGTTTTGAGGAGCCCATGATGCCACTCTTCAGAGGAGATTCAAATAGGAGAACAACTTGCAATTGGCCACCTTAAATACCTTTTCTCATGATTGGATACACCTGGCTATGAAGTTCAAAGCTCAGTGAGGTTACAAAACCAATTTTCTGCTTCAGTAAGTCAGTAAAAAGTAGTTAGGAGTATTCAAATCAATAAAATGATAAGGGTACCCAAATTTTTGCACCGGTCAAATTTTGGTTTAATGCATATTGCACATTTTCTGTTAGTACAATAAACCTCATTTCAATCCTGAAATATTACTGTGTCCATCAGTTATTAGATATATCAAATTGAAATGGCTGTTGCAAACACCCAAATATTTAGAACTAAAAATGATTAAGATTAATAGGGGTGCCCAAACTTTTTCATATGACTGTATACTAAATAAAAGGCAATCCCTTACACAAGATGGTTACACAGGAGTTTCTTCTCATTAGACCAGATGATGTGAACCTGGGATAATTATACTGGAGATAACTTCCAGATAGTGTATAGGGGAATTTTAGAATGGATGCTCATCTTCATTTAGTAGCCCCCTGAAGAAGCTGGGGTGAAATATGTGGTGGGGCATGAGGCGGATGTTGTGCCCTTTCCCTTGCTGTTCATTTTATTGCTGTCATTCAGTCTGCATGTGACTGAGTTTGAGTATCATGCTTGATGTGGGAGCTCTTCATATATATTTATAATATAGGTATTTATAGTGAGATGATATATTTTTAAACACATGTATTTATATTGATATCAAGATTGTTGAATTTATTATTCTTATGAATTTAGCCCCATTGGTGCTAGTTTGTATGTCATAGTTTGTACATGCAATTAATTCTTATATACTGTGTCTGATGTAATTATGGTTGATGATTCATACACTTGTATTATGTTATATATGTCTGCAATCATGTTTGTCATCTGTTGAATTTTTAGATATTGTGAATTCATGACATTATACAGTGAGGAAAAAAAGTATTTAGTCAGCCAATTGTGCAAGTTCTCCCACTTAAAAAGATGAGGTCGGCCTATAATAGACATCATAGGTAGACCTCAACTATAAGAGACAAAATGAGAAAACATCTAGAAAATCACATTGTCTGATTTTTTAAGAATTTATTTGCAAATTATGGTGGAAAATAAGTATTTGGTCAATAACAAAAGGTCATCTCAATACTTTGTTATATATCCTTTGTTGGCAATGACAGAGGTCAAACGTTTTCTGTAAGTCTTCACAAGGTTGGCACACACTGTTGCTGGTATGTTGGCCCATTCCTCCATGCAGATCTCCTCTAGAGCAGTGATGTTTTGGGGATGTCGCTGGGCAACACGGACTTTCAACTCCCTCCAATGGTTTTCTATGGGGCTGAGATCTGGAGACTGGATAGGCCACTCCAGGACCTTGAAATGCTTCTTACAAAGCCACTCCTTCGTTGCCCTGGTGGTGTGCTTGGGATCATTGTCATGCTGAAAGACCCAGCCACCTTTCATCTTCAATGCCCTTGCTGATGGAAGGAGGTTTGCACTCAAAATCTCACGATACATGGCCCCATTCATTCTTTCATGTACACGGATCAGTCGTCCTGGTCCCTTTGCAGAGAAACAGCCCCAAAGCATGATGTTGCCACCCCCATGCTTCACAGTAGGTATGGTGTTCTTTGGATGCAACTCAGCATTCACTCTCCTCCAAACACAACGAGTTATGTTTCTACCAAACAGTTCTACTTTGGTTTCATCTGACCATATGACATTGTCCCAATACTCTTCTGGAACATCCAAATGCTCTCTAGCAAACTTCAGACGGGCCTGGATATGTACTGGCTTAAGCAGGGGGACACGTCTGGCACTGCAGGATCTGAGTCCCTGGCCGCGTAGTGTGTTACTGACGGTAGCCTTTGTTACGTTAGTCCCAGCTTTCTGCAGGTCATTCACTAGGTCTCCCCGTGTGGTTCTGGGATTTTGCTCACCGTTCTTGTTATCATTTTGACCTCACGGGGTGAGATCTTGCGTGGAGCCCCTGATCGAGGGAGATTATCAGTGGTCTTGTATGTCTTCCATTTTCTAATTATTGCTCCCACAGTTGATTTCTTCACACCAAGCTGCTTGCCTATTGCAGATTCAGTCTTCCCAGCCTGGTGCAGGTCTACAATTTTGTTTCTGGTGTCCTTCCACAGCTCTTTGGTCTTCACCATAGTGGAGTTTGGAGTGTGACTGTTTGAGGTTGTTGACAGGGGTCTTTTATACTGATAACAATGTCAAACAGGTGCCATTACTACAGGTAATGAGTGGAGGACAGAGGAGCCTCTTAAAGAAGAAGTTACAGGTCTGTGAGAGCCAGAAATCTTGCGTGTTTGTAGGTGACCAAATACTTATTTTCCACCATAATTTGCAAATAAATTCTTAAAAAATCAGACAATGTGATTTTCTAGATATGTTTTCTCGTTTTGTCTCTCATAGTTGAGGTCTACCTATGATAACAATTACAGGCGCCTCTCTCATGTTTTTAAGTGGGAGAACTTGCACAATTGGTGGCTGACTAAATACTTTTTTTTCCCCACTGTATAACGTTTATTTATTACTAGGTATTATAATGCATGTGGTTATGATAATTGATTTGTTGATATGACCTTTTTATATATTTATTATTATCACATATTGGAATTATGATATTTGTACTTATTGGCATAGTGGTGAGTAGGGTGGCGACCTCCATTTCTTCATGTTTTTAGTGTTTTTATTTGATTTCTGTTGTCTTTTGTATTCATTAAAAAAAAAAAATGTATGTACTTAGATGTATTTTGTGATTATTTTTGGGTTGCATTTGTAAGGATTCTATTATTGTGTTAGGGTGTAGCCCAGTGTTTACTGGTAGTTGATAGCAACTGGTAGCAACATCCGTCACATGTCCATTTTGACAACACATTGAATTCAATTAACATGTCCGTTTTCACAGCCGACAAAAAAAACTGATACATATCTTTGTACGTGAAAATGGACATACATAATGCCATGTGAATAGACCCATTGAAAATTATTTTTCATGGACATTAGGTCTGTGAAAAAGGCACGGCCAAGTGCATAAGGCCTTATACTTTTGTCCTTGATGCCAGGTGTTTCTGGAAATAGCTTTTTCACCTCCCAATTCAGTACACATGCTACGCTTAGCCAAACTTGCGTTGAACTGACCATGCATGTATGTGGGAGAGATGTCTGTTAGCTGAATAAGCTATGTAAAGTATAATAAATAAACACCAGCTTTAATCCTTCATTTATTGTTCCTATCTTTTCTTCAACACCTTCACTACTTATATGACTGAGAAATCTTTAAGGAATCCTGCCACACAATCTCTTGGCATTGCAGCTTTCTGCCTCCACCCTTCACCTATTAAAACACAACCTGGGGGCATATTGCATTGAGACAGCTAATCAGATACCCTTGTAAATTTAGTGTTTCCTTGGAATTCGTAATACTTGCTAAACAATGTGTATACACCGTGTTTCACCCCAGACATTTTTTCCTTTTAATACGGGATCTACAACATTTCATTTGGATTCTTTTAGACCTAAGTGTGGACATAAGTGACCAGATGTTTTGCTGCCTGAAACAAGAAAAAAAATGGTTCTACAGTCACCAAATTGAAGATGCTGACACAAATGGTCATTGTGTCATCTGGATGTTCTCTGACCCTGAAACCTATGAGATGTTGCCCTTAGTGCGAGAGAGGTGGGCGAAATCTGGTTAAGGCTGATAGAACCTCTTGTATTTTTTTGCATATGGATCCAAAATAGAAAATTATTTAGCTTTTCTTCATGGTTGGACTGACTCACCAGAGTACCAGTGGATCTTTGGGCGAGAAAAGGAATAAAAGGAATGCTAAAATGGGCCCCAATGGTCCAGCAGAAGACAACCCCATTTTAAGCTAAGTCTCGAGTTAATTGTTTCTCACCAGGATCTATTTCTTATAGGATGAATCACAAATAACATGTTAGACCTTAATGGGGATATATTTTGTGTGTACAATATTAGCAACAAACACTGTATTGGGAGGCAACTAATAGGGGATGTTACATGATTTATATACATGGAGGAGACCCTTAGAATCATTCTCTCTAAAAATACCCAGGTAGCCCAGACACTGCTTTGCTTTGTAAAGACTATATTTAGGAGCCACTGGTTTTAGCTAAATACCAAAACTGCTGAAGTATTTGAACAAGGTATAAGAAAAAATCTCAGAGTTGGTGTTTTTTTTCCTTTTTGAAAAACTTCCCAGGGTTGGGCCTTGAAAGGGGTATAGTTGTCAGGTACAGCCTTATTCTATAGCTTATACTGTTTACATTTCCCGGTATTTTATCACAGCAGGGTAGATGTTTCCATTTTTCGGAGTAAAAATATCTCAGGAATCTGTGTCCATTTCCCATTGCTCCATACTATAATGTCTCAGTGTTGAATAAATGTTTAATGTATTGTTCACCCATGGCCTTTGACTATCCTCTTTCCACTACAGCCATTTTCTATAAGAAAGGGGAAGGACTATTTCTTATTTCATCATCAGAAGTGCCAGATATCTTTCTGGTTACAGCCATTCAAGTGGTCCATGTTTGAATACCTTCAGGGTTTCTGACATGGTCTTAGTGGATCTTAAAACCTGAAAACTTTAGGTGGATTCAGGGGAAATCAGGTGACAATAATCCTTTTATCATTTTATATGTAGAGGTGTAACTTGTAGCTTCCAAAATCTATAACAGGGTCTTCCTACTACTATGCGCCATTTATAATATTGGTAACTTTTATAACGCTGGTACTAGGCACCAGGGTCCAAGTGTGAGAGCTACTTTGCACCTCCTGTACGACCCTGCCTACATGTGAGATGATCTGATTGGTGAATCTTTTAATCTTGTACTAGTAGATTTCCAGAATTAAGGGAACTTCTTTGGCACTGCTCAGATTTTTAGTAACATACAATACAGTCATATGAAAAAGTTTGGGCACCCCTATTAATCTTAATCATTTTTAGTTCTAAATATTTGGGTGTTTGCAACAGCCATTTCAATTTGATATATCTAATAACTGATGGACACAGTAATATTTCAGGATTGAAATGAGGTTTATTGTACTAACAGAAAATCTGCAATATGCATTAAACCAAAATTTGACCGGTGCAAAAGTATGGGCACCTCAACAGAAAAGTGACATTAATATTTAGTAGATCCTCCTTTTGCAAAAATAACAGCCTCTAGTCGCTTCCTGTAGCTTTTAATCAGTTCCTGGATCCTGGATGAAGGTATTTTTGACCATTCCTCTTTACAAAACAATTCCAGTTCAGTTAAGTTTGATGGTCGCCGAGCATGGACAGCCCGCTTCAAATTATCCCACAGATGTTCAATGATATTCAGGTCTGGGGACTGGGATGGCCATTCCAGAACATTGTAATTGTTCCTCTGCATGAATGCCGGAGTAGATTTGGAGCTGTGTTTTGGATCATTGTCTTGCTGAAATATCCATCCCCGGCATAACTTCAAATTCGTCACTGATTCTTGTACATTATTCTCAAGAATCTGCTGATACTGAGTTGAATCCATGCGACCCTCAACTTTAACAAGATTCCCGGTGCCGGCATTGGCCACACAGCCCCAAAGCATGATGGAACCTCCACCAAATTTTACAGTGGGTAGCAAGTGTTTTTCTTGGAATGCTGTGTTTTTTTGACGCCATGCATAACGCCTTTTTGTATGACCAAACAACTCAATCTTTGTTTCATCAGTCCACAGGACCTTCTTCCAAAATGAAGCTGGCTTGTCCAAATGTGCTTTTGCATACCTCAGGCGACTCTGTTTGTGGCGTGCTTTCAGAAACGGCTTCTTTCGCAGCACTCTCCCATACAGCTTCTCCTTGTGCAAAGTGTGCTGTATTGTTGACCGATGTACAGCGACACCATCTGCAGCAAGATGATGCTGCAGCTCTTTGGAGGTGGTCTGTGGATTGTCCTTGACTGTTCTCACCATTCTTCTTCTCTGCCTTTCTGATATTTTTCTTGGCCTGCCACTTCTGGGCTTAACAAGAACTGTCCCTGTGGTCTTCCATTTCCTTACTATGTTCCTCACAGTGGAAACTGACAGGTTAAATCTCTGAGACAACTTTATGTATCCTTCCCCTGAACAACTATGTTGAACAATCTTTGTTTTCAGATCATTTGAGAGTTGTTTTGAGGAGCCCATGATGCCACTCTTCAGAGGAGATTCAAATAGGAGAACAACTTGCAATTGGCCACCTTAAATACCTTTTCTCATGATTGGATACACCTGGCTATAAAGTTCAAAGCTCAGTGAGGTTACAAAACCAATTTTGTGCTTCAGTAAGTCAGTAAAAAGTAGTTAGGAGTATTCAAATCAATAAAATGATAAGGGTACCCAAATTTTTGCACCGGTCAAATTTTGGTTTAATGCATATTGCACATTTTCTGTTAGTACAATAAACCTCATTTCAATCCTGAAATATTACTGTGTCCATCAGTTATTAGATATATCAAATTGAAATGGCTGTTGCAAACACCCAAATATTTAGAACTAAAAATGATTAAGATTAATAGGGGTGCCCAAACTTTTTCATATGACTGTAAATGCATAAAGTAGTGCCATAGGGTCTCTTGTCTCCAAGATGATATGCTTCACCGATGTCAGCTTTTCACATGTATCCATGACATATGAAAAGGTCATTTGGACAATATACTTATCCTAAATTACTGTGATTTACAGTGTCATTTTAGGTATACAGCATATTACAATACAGCACAATCTGCACTCACACCCTCTTCAGCGAGTTCTGTATAACATGTTGGCACTTCATGAATAAGTGATGTCATTAGTAAGTAGCTTGTGAATGACATGATAAGCAGCTGCTAAGTGATTTACAGCTAATTGTTTTTACCATTGATTTTTACTGCTGCACAATTCATTAATTTTATTTTGGGCAAATTATATTCTAGCAGACAAAAATTGCATGACCTTTTCTTCCCAGAAAGTTTCCGCTTTGTTTATCATACACAATGTACAGAGGTTTTTCAGTGTAAAGCCTCAGCTTGTAATCAGGCAAGTGAATTCATAAAACATTTACTTACAGACACAAATCATCGCAAATTAAAACAATAAAAAAATTTAAGCAAATGCTGAGAATTGGGCAAGGGAGCACCATTGGGTGCACAGATCTTGGGTAAATTATGAAGTATATATAAAAAACGATGCAAATGAATAATAACAGTAAGACACATATGTGTTGTAGTAATAGAATTATGATATACCAGTGCCTGGTGAGTCCATTTTCTACTTTTTTAGCCTAGTAAAAGGGTTTTCTGGGTTTCTGATAATGTTGATCAGGTTTGTGAGGGTCTGACACCTGGCTCGAACTATACAATGGACAGCTCTCTCCATTGTGTAGTAGCAAAGCAGTGATGGGTTACTGAAGCTCAGTATTCAGTAATGGCCTCTACATAGTGTACAGAACCTAAGAATAGCTCATCAATATCTTAAGACCAAAAAACCCCTTTAGGCTAAGGCCCCACGTAGTGAAGTGCAGCAAAAAAATGGAGCAGTGGAAATGTATCTCATTTTTTCTGCAGGGTTTTTCATGGCAATCTTGCAATCCTCTGCGGACTTTCTGCTTCTATTATACCTATACGGAAATCGCCAGTGTATAATTGACATGCTGCAATTTTCAAAAAACGCGTGCTGCATTAGCCAGAATCCCATCTACCAATCAGTGGCCTCAGTAGAAGGTACCTGGGACATCATAACCGGCAAGGACTTCTGCAAAAGAAGGCAACCAAGTAGCAGGACCAAACCACGCTGGGAGAACATCGGAGCGCTAGGGACAGGTTCACACTAGCGTTCGGGTTTCCATTCTTCCAAGAAATGGAAAACCTATCTGCTTAAAAAGTGGCTACCTGTGCCCGGTTTGTGCCTGAAATCGGTGGAGAGAAAAGTCCTGCTTGCAAGACTTTTCGCTCCACCTATTTTAAGTGGAATGGGGGACGGAGTCCCCGAACGCTAGTGTGAACCAACCCTAAGTATGTTTTTTTTTTTTTTTTTTCCCCCCCCCCCGGCCTAATTAAAAAATAATATTTTAGCCTGGACAATCTCTTTTAGGTTACTCGCGAACTTGTAAATGGGACAAAGTTGTAATATTTAGCTGCTGTGGACAGTACAGCGTTGAGTAGAAACAAGTCATCAACCTGATGTACACAATGAAGAGCCTGCAGCACTCATAAGCCCTTTCAAACAGCTGATCAGTAGAGGTAACAAAACCTCAGTATAAAAAACAAACAACTTTCTGTAACATGTGTACACTATGTATGAACCCAGCCTTATTCATTTCCTTTTATTTGAATGGGGTTGTTTTGAAAGAAAGCATATGGATAATTTGGACAGTGGCAGAAGTTTTATCAAATACATCTGCCATGTGTAAACATACATTAAATGGCGATCAATAGACTATCCTTAAACCAGCTTGTACACATAGACTATCAAAGCACATTTTCCCTATGCTGATGCAACACTACAGTGTTCAAAAGTTTGGGGTCACCCAGACAATTTTGTGTTTTCCATGAAAACTCACACTTTTATTTATCAAATGAGTTGCAAAATGAATAGAAAATATAGTCAAGACATTGACCAGGTTAGAAATAATGATTTTTATTTGAAATAATAATTTTCTCCTTCTAACTTTGCTTTTGTCAAAGAATGCTCCATTTGCAGCAATTACAGCATTGCAGACCTTTGGCATTCTAACTGTTAATTTGCTGAGGAAATCTGGAGAAATTTCACCCCATGCTTCCAGAAGCCCCTCCCACAAGTTGGATTGACTTGATGGGCACTTTTTGCATACCATACAGTCAAGCTGCTCCCACAACAGCTCAATGGTGTTTAGATCTGGTGACTGCGCTGGCCATTCCATTACAGATAGAATACCAGCTGCCTGCTTCTTCCCTAAATAGTTCTTGCATAATTTGGAGGTGTGCTTTGGGTCATTGTCCTGTTGTAGGATGAAATTGGCTCCAATCAAGTGCTGTCCACAGGGTATGGCATGGCGTTGCAAAATGGAGTGATAGCCTTCCTTATTCAAAATCCCTTTTACCTTGTACAAATCTCCCACTTTACCAGCACCAAAGCAACCCCAGACCATCACATTACCTCCACCATGCTTGACAGATGGCGTCAGGCACTCTTCCAGCATCTTTTCAGTTGTTCTGCGTCTCACAAATGTTTGAGTGATCCAAACACCTCAAACTTCGATTCGTCTGTACATAACACTTTTTTTCAATCTTCCTCTGTCCAATGTCTGTGTTCTTTTGCCCATATTAATCTTTTCCTTTTATTAGCCAGTCTCAGATATGGCTTTTTCTTGGCCACTCTGCCCTGAAGGCCAGCATCCCTGAGTCGCCTCTTCACTGTAGACGTTGACACTGGCATTTTGCGGGTACTATTTAATGAAGCTGTCAGTTGAGGACCTGAGAGGCGTCGATTTCTCAAACTAGAGACTCTAATGTACTTGTCTTGTTGCTCAGTTGTGCAGCGGGGCCTCCCACTTCTCTTTCTATTCTGGTTAGAGCCTGTCCTCTGAAGAGAGTAGTACACCCCGTTGTAGGAAATCTTCAGTTTCTTGGCAATTTCTTGCATGGAATAGCCTTCATTGCTAAGAACAAGAATAGACTGTCGAGTTTCACATGAAAGATCTCTTTTTCTGGCCATTTTGAGAGATTAATTGAACCAACAAATGTAATGCTCCAGATTCTCAACTAGCTCAAAGGAAAGTCAGTTTTATAGCTTCTCTAACCAGCAAAACTGTTTTCAGCTGTACTAACATACTTGCACAAGGGTTTTCAAGGGTTTTCTAAACATCCATTAGCCTTCTTACACAGTTAGCAAACACAATGTACCATTAGAACACTGGAGTGATGGTTGCTGGAAATGGGCCTCTACACACCTATGTAGATATTGCATTAAAAACCAGATGTTTGCAGCTAGAATAGTCTTTTACCATATTAACAATGTATAGAGTGTATTTCTGATTCATTTAATGTTATCTTCATTGAAAAAAACTGTGCTTCTCTTTCAAAAATAAGGAAATTTCTAAGTGACCCTAAATTTTTGAACGGTAGTGTGTTATATATATATATATATATATATATATATATATATGCGGTGACCAGATGGAAGGCAACGCTGCAGTTGGGATTGCGGGGTGCAAACAGCGCAGACTTGTCACGGTCTCTGGGCACGAGGGCGCAGCGCTGGTGCTGTCCCACGTTACCACCACTGGTACCGGTGATGAGGGGGCTGCACAAATGTTGGTGGTGATTGTTCCCCCGGGGCGCTTCCCCTATACTGTGCCGACTGGTGGTGTTTGGGGCACCCTGATGTTGTCGGTGCAGAGTCAGACACAGAAACGGTTGTAAAGTTGAACTTTTACTTCCATGGGTGTGGAGGCACAAATGCTTAAACAGTTTCTTCAATACAAAACAACGGGGTACGCCTGGTGACACAGCAAAGTCCTGGGGTGCAGGGTAGACTTGATGAAAGGTGTTCCTAGCCCCTTATACTTCAGTGTTACAGCCCTGAGGTGCATCTGGGCTCCTATTTGGCTCATAGGAGGATGCCCACCATGATACTAGTACATAATATTCCCCACTCACGTTATGTGGTCCTGATAGCTCAGAGTTTCGGGGTGCAATAGTCAGGGTGGCAGGATATTCCACAGGTCTGGCCTTGGCCCCTGGATCCTGTGATACTTGCTATGGAGCACGTGTTCCAGAATGTTCTCTCCACAGTCTCATGCTGACAAGATAATGATGCTTGACTTCCTTCAGGGCGATGGCTAGGCAGACAGGGGACAGGATCTTCTGAATAGCTGGAGTATGTCAGCTCTCCAACCTTCCTGGGCCTGTCTAGGACTTGAGGTTCCTGCACTAAACTCACTGCTTTCTTCACAGGACATCACACTTATCTCCTCACCTCCTCCTCCTAACACTCCACACTTCTCACTCCTCACACGCAGGACCTTCCTGCAGGGGTGTTACCATGGGGACCCAGTGATCAGCTGACTCCTCCCCTTTTCCCAGGCGATGTCCTCCCATTGGACATTTGGTTACTATTCAATCCTATGGGAGGTGTAATGCATGTGTGAGGCTCACTAGGTGGCGCTGTGTTGTGTGAGATTCAGGACCCCCTGCTATGTCACACAGGCTATGAAGCAACAGGAAATAATACAATGCACAGAGATCACCCTCAGCCCAGCCATAGCCAGCTCTGGGATGCCACATACTCCCCCTCTTTCACTGAGCCGACCTCGGCGACGGGCTGGGGTGAAGGTGAGAAATGTAACATAACGTTAATAAATACGAATAAAGTGCAAATGTCACTAACAGTTTAGAAAAATATAATACTTAGAAACTTGAGGTAAGACCTCCCGGCATAGTCCTGGAATGTCCATGAGAAGTCTGAAGGGTAACGGAGAGATAATTAAACTCAGACTTATGGAACCTTTTGGCGGTACCATCAGACAGTCCATATAGAAACGACAGTAGTGCAAATGGGTCCAGAGCCTCTCTGGCACAAATTTTGTGAGTGTCCATTATCATGAGAGTCTCTCTGAGAAACAATAAACAGTCCTTTCTGTAATGAAGAGTAGGCACTCTAGCACGAATGTCCATACCGCAATGGGGTAACAGAACTTCCTTGGCTCGGTGAGCCAGGAACTATGGCTTGGATTGTTGCATATAAATGTAAATACTATATTACATGGCAAGATATTATATATATACTGTATATACACACAGGAAAAACATTAATGTAATCAGAGCAGGAATAACATATATACAGAAGCAGAGACAGTTAACCTCTTTTACCCAAGGACAGCCATGGCATCACTATAGCGTGTTGGAGGTATGCCTTTTGTGGTACGCTCAGAACGCTTAAGTGGAACGAGATTTGAATCAGGAACAGAGTCACTGAAATCAATTAAATCACCTGTCGAAGGGTTCTCTTGCACTAGAGCAATTGGTGGATAACAGCTAAATGGTAGTAGTTTAGGCGCCCACATAAGCTCAGTTAACGTTGGGGGTCTCTCTTTCGCTTCAGAAGGTGACAAGATCTCTGTACTCGTTGTCTCAGCTGGGGGCACCTCTGTGGGTAGTCCTTCTTTAAGGCACAGCTTCAGACGGTTTCGGTGTACTACTTGGGGCTGTCTCCCAGGTTTAGAGATCTCATACACGTCGGATTCAGGATATGGTATGGAGATGACACTGTATGGTTCTTTCTCCCAGAATGGATCCAATTTCCCATTCCGATGGTTATTCCTTAACCATACACGGTCGCCAACTTTCAGGGGCGCTGCATGGGCGTGATGGTTGTAATCCTCCTGTTGTCTCCTACGAACCTCATCCATGCGCGTTTCAACTATCTCTTTAGCTTCCTCCATACGTCGGCGGTGTTCAACAACCCAGTCTGTTATGGGTAGTGGATTGATGATGTCAGGGACCTTCACACCAAGGGTTAAGTCTGAAGGAAGTTGACCTTGTCTTCCAAACATTAGATAAAATGGTGCGTATCCCGTAGATGTTTGGGGTGTGTTGTTGTAAATATAGGCCAAGCCCTTGATACGCCCGGGCCACACAACACCAGGTGTAACCGCGGCTGTTCTTCGCATGCCGATGATCACTTGTTTTGCCTTCTCCCACACATCCCTCTTGGGGGGGTGGTGGGGCTGTGGTTCGCAACTTCTTGCAGTCTTGGAACTGACACAGCTCACGGAACAATTGGGATTCAAACGCCGATCCACGGTCGGTGAGGATATGTGGCATCCCAGAGCTGGCTATGGCTGGGCTGAGGGTGATCTCTGTGCATTGTATTATTTCCTGTTGCTTCATAGCCTGTGTGACATAGCAGGGGGTCCTGAGTCTCACACAACACAGCGCCACCTAGTGAGCCTCACACATGCATTACACCTCCCATAGGATTGAATAGTAACCAAATGTCCAATGGGAGGACATCGCCTGGGAAAAGGGGAGGAGTCAGATGATCACTGGGTCCCCATGGTAACACCCCTGCAGGAAGGTCCTGCGTGTGAGGAGTTAGAAGTGTGGAGTGTTAGGAGGAGGAGGTGAGGAGATAAGTGTGATGTCCTGTGAAGAAAGCAGTGAGTTTAGTGCAGGAATCTCAAGTCCTAGACAGGCCCAGGAAGGTTGGAGAGCTGACATACTCCAGCTATTCAGAAGATCCTGTCCCCTGTCTGCCTAGCCATCGCCCTGAAGGAAGTCAAGCATCATTATCTTGTCAGCCTGAGACTGTGGAGAGAACATTCTGGAACACGTGCTCCATAGCAAGTATCACAGGATCCAGGGGCCAAGGCCAGACCTGTGGAATATCCTGCCACCCTGACTATTGCACCCCGAAACTCTGAGCTATCAGGACCACATAACGTGAGTGGGGAATATTATGTACTAGTATCATGGTGGGCATCCTCCTATGTGCCAAATAGGAGCCCAGACGCACCTTAGGGCTGTAACACTGAAGTATAAGGGGCTAGGAACACCTTTCATCAAGTCTACCCTGCACCCCAGGACTTTGCTGTGTCACCAGGCGTACCCCGTTGTTTTGTATTGAAGAAACTGTTTAAGCATTTGTGCCTCCACACCCATGGAAGTAAAAGTTCAACTTTACAACCGTTTCTGTGTCTGACTCTGCACCGACAACATCAGGGCGCCCCAAACACCACCAGTCGGCACAGTATAGGGGAAGCGCCCCGGGGGAACAATCACCACCAACATTTGTGCAGCCCCCTCATCACCGGTACCAGTGGTGGTAACGTGGGACAGCACCAGCGCTGCGCCCTCGTGCCCAGAGACCGTGACAAGTCTGCGCTGTTTGCTCCCCGCAATCCCAACTGCAGCGTTACCTTCCATCTGGTCACCGCAGATATGCTCAGGACAACCGTAATGGCGGACAAACTCTGCGTAGAAGGTCTCAGCCGTAGTTCTTGCTGTAAGATCTCTGACAGGCACGATGACAAGGAACTTGGAGTAATGATCCACCATTGTCAGAGCGTAGCTGTAGCCGTAACGTGTGGGACCCAACTTCACATGGTCCAGAGCAACAATTTCACACGGCTTTTGAGTCTTAATTGGATGTAGAGGGGCCTTCTGATCTCTTCGACCTTCCTTGGTGATACTACAGGCGGGACACTCTCGGCACCAACTCTCAATGTCACTCCTCATCCCAACCCAATAGAAGCGACGACGGATGGTAGCTTCGGTCTTTTGTACCCCGAAGTGACCGGATCTGTCATGATACGCCTCAAGTATCATCTGTGCGTCTCTTCTTGGTACGAGGATCTGATGAAGCCTTTCACCTGTGACAGGATCAAGAGTGTTTCTAAGTAGAAGGCCTCGTTGGACAAACAGGCGCTTCCTCTGTCGCCAAAGGCGTTTTAATTCCACGTCATGAAGACCTCTCTTTACACGGGTTGGTATTCTTCCTGTAAGCAGGAAATCTGACAATTCTCCTAAAACTCTGCTCTCTTCTTGGAACGTTTTCCACAGAGATGGCTCCTGGAGGGATTCGGCAGCTGTTTTCGCCAGAGATTCTCCTTCTACAGGGACACCAATAGCAACCTGTTGGGCAAACTTGTTGTAGAATGGTGGCATCTCCACCTCTTCCCAAATGTCTTCTCGGGGTGGTTCTTTTCCCACAGGCAACCTTGAGAGTGCATCAGCGTTAGCGTTGGACTTGCCACTGCGATACTTGACAGAGAACTTGTAATTCGCGAGTCTTGAGGCCCACCGTTGTTCAAGGGCTCCCAGTCGAGCAGTGTCCAGATGCGCCAACGGATTGTTATCTGTGTACACGGTAAAGGGTGTGGCAGCCAGGTAGTCTTTAAACTTCTCTGTCACGGCCCAGACAAGCGCCAGAAGTTCGAGTTTGAAAGAACTATAGTTCTGGTCGTTCTTCTCCGCGCCTCTCAGACTCCTGCTGGCGTAGGCGATGACTCGCTCTTTGTTGTCCTGAACCTGGGACAACACTGCACCCAAACCTTGGTGACTTGCATCTGTGTACAAGCGGAATGGCTGACTGTAGTCGGGATAGGCTAGAATTGGTGGTTGCGTCAGAAGTGCTTTAAGCGCTTGAAAGGCTTCCTCTTGACGCGCTGTCCAGTCTACCGGAAGCTTTCGGTTGTAGTTTTCTCTGGGACAACCGCGCAACAACTCGTTCAGAGGCTCGGCTACTTGGGCGAAGTGTGGTATGAAACGCCGGTAGTAACCTGCGAATCCAAGGAAGCTTCGGACTTCTTTGACGGTAGTTGGTCTTCGCCAGTTCTGGACTGCAGTGATCTTTTCAGGATCAGGTTGGACGCCTTGTGCGCTCACGACATGCCCAAGGTAGTGAACTTGGGGTTTCAACAGGTAGCACTTGGAGGGCTTCACCTTTAGGCCGTGCTGTATAAGTACCTTGAATACCTCGGACAGGTGACGAAGGTGTTCTTGGTATGTCCGGGAGAATACAATAACATCGTCCAGGTACAGTAGCACACTCTGGAAATTCTCATGGCCGAGGCACCTCTCCATAAGCCGTTGGAATGTGGCTGGGGCATTACATAGCCCAAATGGCATACTATTGAATTCAAAGAGTCCCATCGGGGTCGTAAACGCAGTCTTTTCACGATCTTCAGGCGCCATAGGGACTTGCCAGTATCCACTGGTTAAGTCCAGGGTCGAGAAACAGGTAGCTGATCCCAAAGCCGTTAGAGATTCCTCAATCCGCGGCAATGGGTATGCGTCTTTGTGCGTGACGTTGTTGAGTTTACGATAGTCCACACAAAATCGTAGGGTTCCGTCTTTC
Organism: Leptodactylus fallax; assembly: GCA_947044405.1. Classification (NCBI taxonomy): domain Eukaryota; kingdom Metazoa; phylum Chordata; class Amphibia; order Anura; family Leptodactylidae; genus Leptodactylus; species Leptodactylus fallax. Next base: position 2,732,904 of record CAMRHE010000078.1, read on the forward strand.
TTCTTGACAAGGACTAGCGGGGCTGCCCAGGGGCTGTTACTCTCCCGGATGACATCAGCATCTCGCATCTCTTGGATCATCTTTTTCACCGGTTGGTACATCGCTGGTGGTATTGGACGGTGACGCTCCTTGATTGGATGGTGGTCGCCAGTCAGAATGCGATGTTGTATGGTCGTGGTCTTACCAAAGTCCAATGGGTGTTTGCTGAATGCCTGTTGGTAACGCTTGGCCACAATGCGAACCCCATTGATGTGCTCTATAGGGGTATTGGCGTCTCCCACGTTCAATTCATCCCACCACGACTTCGTGGCTCCATTCTGAATGTTCTCAGCAGCTTGGGTGGAACGCTGTGTGGCGGTAGAATCACCAGAGAGAATGTCTTCTGGTGCTAACCGGTGTAGCAGGGCCACAGAGTGGAACTTGTGGAGGTTCACGGGAGCATCGCCCAAGTTGACTAAGCGGACAGGAACACGTCCATTGGAAACTGTAACAAGGCTGCGGGCAGCCATGACAAGTGGTTGGCCATCTACCTGTATGGGTTGTAGCAAGGCCTCGTAGTCCTGATTTTCTATGCCCGGACGGGCACGGCACCACACCATAGTTTCTGTTCCAGGCTGTAGGGTTACTGGACGGGTATCTTGGATCCGGACTCGACCAATTTCACCTTGTTTGTTGGCGAACTTGTGCTGGGCATTGAGTACACGAATGGCCCGCTGAATGTTCTGCTGGTCACTGGGAGAAGCTGTAAGGAGAGAGGCATGCAAGGCATCCAACACTTCTGCAAAGCAATGGCGTAAAACATTCATGCCTAATATTACAACTGCAAACCTATCATCCTCTACATCAGTGACAATTACACCCTGTCTAGGCAGTTTCAAGTCCCCAATCTGGATAGTGGGTTCCCAATAACCCTGCTGTGGTATGGGCTGTCCATTGCTGGCACACAGATTTATCCATGTGTCAGGTGTTCTATTCAACACACCTAAGTCCCAATGTTCAAGGAACACCTGCTTGCGCAGGGTTGTTACCTGAGATCCAGTGTCCACCAACGCTGTCAGAGGGACGCCGTTCACCCGGATTGTGATGTGTGGGCAGGCTGAGACGAAGCGTGACAATGGCACTGAAGATTCACCTGGGCCCTTCTTCTTTCCTCCCGAGGGGCGGCCCGCTGCCTCGGGGGTGGCCCGTTTAACTGAAAACACTGAGGCCTGGTGTGTCCATATCTATGGCAATAGGTACAGTATGGCCTCTCACTCTGCGGAGGTTTCACTGAAGACGGACGTCTGGGTGGCGACTCAGGTGAGATGTTGAGACTTCGCAAAGGATCACTGGACGATGAAGACGGCTGGGTCAGACGATCTAGACGGACGGTGATCTGTTCCATGGCACGGGTCAGATGATCCACTCGGGCCAGAAGGTCATCTCTGGAGTCTGCTGGTGTAGTCTGCGCAGTTTGGGCAGCAGGTGAGGTACCCAGAGGTAGTGACAGGACAACTGGAGCGATGCTTGTTGAGGGTCCAGGTGAGGGAGCACAGATGACTGGGCTCGGCTGGGGCTGCTCCTGTCCCAAGACCTGGATGGAAAGGGCCTTGAAGTCAGCAAACGTGATGCTGGGATGTTGTGCAGCAAGCATTCGCAACTGACTCTGGAGCAATGTGGTACCTGCCCCTTCTATGAAGCGGTCAAGCAAGATTTTATCAGAGTCCACGTTTTCACGTGGATCCACTTGCACCACAGCTCTGAACGCCTCTTGGAGGGATAAAGCATAGTCCCGCAGGGTCTCACCAGGTAGTTGTCGTCTGGAAAAGAAGCGCATCTTTACCTCGGAGACAGATCGCACGTCAAAGTTCACCTGGAGTTTGTCCAGAATTTGCCCAGGGGTTCTTTTGTCAGAGGCAGGCCAGGATTTGACCTCCCTAGCTGCAGCACCCTCAAGCTGGCCCAGCAGGATCTGTATCTGCTGTTCTGTATTCAGAGGATAGAACTGGAAGAGAGACAGCATCTTCTCACGAAAGTCCCTGAGGGTATGCGCCTCCCCTTTGTAGCGCGGCAGCCATGGTGCGCCAGGGTAAAATGGCATGGAGAATGGTAGGCTGCTCGCCATGGGCACTGCTGGATCACTAGAAACAGATGGCACAATGTCACTTTGCTCAGTCATGTTTGCAGGTATGACTGAAATTAGATCGCCGTCTCTTTAAGAAACTCAACTGCTTGCTGGCAGGGAATGGAGACTACAACTTGGAATGCTGTCCCTTTAAGAATGCTGTAGCTATTAACAGAGTCACTGTGATGCAGGCTGACGGTGTGCTCCCCCTCTTTAATGGTGGCACTCCCCACGGACACGGTACACGGAAAACACTCGCTGGGAGGACTGAAGACAAGGACAGGGAGGCACAGTACTCACTGACAGCAACTGCAGCGTGGACCAGAGATCAGCGGTGCACAGCAGGGACGGTGATGCGGCACCGGAGAGTCAGAAATGGCGCTGGCACGTTCGCCTTTCACTTTCTTGTATGGGTGCGCTGGAGCATTGCGCTCAGCATTCTGGGCTCTCCCAAGATGGCGGCAGATGGGTCTCCTGGCCTCATGGGCAGTGCTAAAAATCTCCCGCTCTTTTGCAAGGTACAGTTAACCCTTTGTGGGCGTTCTTACACAGCGATGTGGCGCAGCAAACAAGTCCTGGGCGTTTTAACTCTTCCAGGGCTGTAACACACTGAGAGGACAGTCTTTAGGGCTTACTTCAGGGGTATAGGGCTCCCCCTCTTTGTGGCAAGCACTCTTAGGGAATAAACTTGATCTTAGCAAAGTCCACAATAAAGACCGATGCTCTGGAGACAATTTGGCGCACTTTTCGTGGCGACTTTCTCAAAATGGCACACACCCGTATCCTGTTCGTGATGCCAGTTTTTCTTGCGGTGACCAGATGGAAGGCAACGCTGCAGTTGGGATTGCGGGGTGCAAACAGCGCAGACTTGTCACGGTCTCTGGGCACGAGGGCGCAGCGCTGGTGCTGTCCCACGTTACCACCACTGGTACCGGTGATGAGGGGGCTGCACAAATGTTGGTGGTGATTGTTCCCCCGGGGCGCTTCCCCTATACTGTGCCGACTGGTGGTGTTTGGGGCGCCCTGATGTTGTCGGTGCAGAGTCAGACACAGAAACGGTTGTAAAGTTGAACTTTTACTTCCATGGGTGTGGAGGCACAAATGCTTAAACAGTTTCTTCAATACAAAACAACGGGGTACGCCTGGTGACACAGCAAAGTCCTGGGGTGCAGGGTAGACTTGATGAAAGGTGTTCCTAGCCCCTTATACTTCAGTGTTACAGCCCTGAGGTGCATCTGGGCTCCTATTTGGCTCATAGGAGGATGCCCACCATGATACTAGTACATAATATTCCCCACTCACGTTATGTGGTCCTGATAGCTCAGAGTTTCGGGGTGCAATAGTCAGGGTGGCAGGATATTCCACAGGTCTGGCCTTGGCCCCTGGATCCTGTGATACTTGCTATGGAGCACGTGTTCCAGAATGTTCTCTCCACAGTCTCATGCTGACAAGATAATAATGCTTGACTTCCTTCAGGGCGATGGCTAGGCAGACAGGGGACAGGATCTTCTGAATAGCTGGAGTATGTCAGCTCTCCAACCTTCCTGGGCCTGTCTAGGACTTGAGGTTCCTGCACTAAACTCACTGCTTTCTTCACAGGACATCACACTTATCTCCTCACCTCCTCCTCCTAACACTCCACACTTCTCACTCCTCACACGCAGGACCTTCCTGCAGGGGTGTTACCATGGGGACCCAGTGATCAGCTGACTCCTCCCCTTTTCCCAGGCGATGTCCTCCCATTGGACATTTGGTTACTATTCAATCCTATGGGAGGTGTAATGCATGTGTGAGGCTCACTAGGTGGCGCTGTGTTGTGTGAGATTCAGGACCCCCTGCTATGTCACACAGGCTATGAAGCAACAGGAAATAATACAATGCACAGAGATCACCCTCAGCCCAGCCATAGCCAGCTCTGGGATGCCACATATATACACAGTGGGAAAAAAAATATTTAGTCAGCCACCAATTGTGCAAGTTCTCCCACTTAAAAAGATGAGAGAGGCCTGTAATTGACATCATAGGTAGACCTCAACTATGAGAGACAGAATGAGAAAACAAATTCAGAAAATCACATTGTCTGATTTTTTACGAATTTATTTGCAAATTATGGTGGAAAATAAGTATTTGGTCACCTACAAACAAGCAAGATTTCTGGCTCTCACAGACCTGTAACTTCTTCTTTAAAAGGCTCATCTGTCCTCCACTCATTACCTGTAGTAATGGCACCTGTTTGAAATTGTTATCAGTATAAAAGATACCTGTCCACAACCTCAAACAGTCACACTCCAAACTCCTATATGGTGAAGACCAAAGAGCTGTGGAAGGGCACCAGAAACAAAATTGTAGACCTGCACCAGGCTGGGAAGACTGAATCTGCAATAGGCAAGCAGCCTGGTGTGAAGAAATCAACTTTGGGAGCAATAATTAGAAAATGGAAGACATACAAGACCACTGATAATTTCCCTCGATCAGGGGCTCCACGCAAGATCTCACCCCGTGAGGTCAAAATGATCACAAGAACGGTGAGCAAAAATCCCAGAACCACACAGGGGGACCTAGTGAATGACCTGCAGAAAGCTGGGACTAACGTAACAAAGGCTACCATCAGTAACACACTACGCCGCCAGGGACTCAGATCCTGCAGTGGCAGATGTATCCCCCTGCTTAAGTCAGTACATATCTGGGCCTGTCTGAAGTTTGCTAAAGACCATTTGGATGTTCCAGAAGAGTATTGGGAGAATGTCATATGGTCAGATGAAACCAAAGAAGAACTGTTTGGTAGAAACACGTTTGGAGGAGAGTGAATGCTGAGTTGCACCCAAAGAACACCATACCTACTGTAAAGCATGGGGGTGGCAACATCATGCTTTGGGGCTGTTTCTCTGCAAAGGGACCAGGACGACTGATCCGTGTACATGAAAGAATGATTGGAGCAATGTATTGTGAGATTTTGAGTGCAAACCTCTTTCCATCAGCAAGGTCATTGAAGATGAAACATTGCTTGGTCTTTCAGCATGACAATGATCCCAAGCACACTGCCAGGGCAACAAAGGAGGGGCTTCGTAAGAAGCATTTCAAGATCCTGGAGTGGCCTAGCCAGTCTCCAGATCTCAACCCCATAGAAAACCTTTGGAGGGAGTTGAAAGTCTGTGTTGCTCAGCGACAGCCCCAAAACATTACTGCTTTAGAGGAGATCTGCATGGAAGAATGGGCCAACATACCAGCAACAGTGTGTGCCAACCTTGTGAAGACTTATAGAAAACGTTTGACCTCTGTCATTGCCAACAAAGGATATATAACAATGTATTGAGATGAACTTTTGTTATTGACCAAATACTTATTTTCCACCATAATTTGCAAATAAATTCTTTAAAAATCAGACAATGTGATTTTCTGGATTTGTGTTCTCATTTTGTCTCTCATAGTTGAGGTCTACCTATGATGTCAATTACAGGCCTCTCTCATCTTTTTAAGTGGGAGAACTTGCACAATTGGTGGCTGACTAAATACTTTTTTTCCCCACTGCGTGTATAATATATATGCTTGCGTGGAGCCCCTGATCGAGGGAAATTATCAGTGGTCTTGTATGTCTTCCATTTTCTAATTATTGCTCCCAAAGTTGATTTCTTCACACCAGGCTGCTTGCCTATTGCAGATTCAGTCTTCCCAGCCTGGTGCAGGTCTACAATTTTGTTTCTGGTGCCCTTCCACAGCTCTTTGGTCTTCACCATAGAGGAGTTTGGAGTGTGACTGTTTGAGGTTGTGGACAGGTATCTTTTATACTGATAACAATTTCAAACAGGTGCCATTACTACAGGTAATGAGTGGAGGACAGATGAGCCTTTTAAAGAAGAAATTACAGGTCTGTGAGAGCCAGAAATCTTGCTTGTTTGTAGGTGGCCAAATACTTATTTTCCACCATAATTTGCAAATAAATTCGTAAAAAATCAGACAATGTGATTTTCTGAATTTGTTTTCTCATTTTGTCTCTCATAGTTGAGGTATACCTATGATGTCAATTACAGGCCTCTCTCATCTTTTTAAGTGGGAGAACTTGCACAATTGGTGGCTGACTAAATACTTTTTTTCCCCACTGCGTGTATGTTATATATATATATATATATATATACAGTACAGACCAAAAGTTTGGACACACCTTCTCATTCCAAGAGTTTTCTGTATTTTCATGACTATAAAAATTGTAGATTCACACTGAAGGCATCAAAACTATGAATTAACACATGTGGAATTATATACTTAACAAAAAAGTGTGAAACAACTGAAAATATGTCTTATATTCTAGGTTCTTCAAAGTAGCCACCTTTTGCTTTGATTACTGCTTTGCACACGCTTGGCATTCTCTTGATGAGCTTCAAGAGGTAGTCACCTGAAATGGTTTTCATTTCACAGGTGTGCCCTGTCAGGTTTAATAAGTAGGATTTCTTGCCTTATAAATGGGGTTGGGACCATCAGTTGTGTTGTTCAGAAGTCAGGTGGATACACAGCTGATAGTCCTACTGAATGGAGTGTTAGAATTTGTATTATGGCAAGAAAAAAGCAGCTAAGTAAAGAAAAACGAGTGGCCATCATTACTTTAAGAAATGAAGGTCAGTCAGTCCGAAAAATTGGGAAAACTTTGAAAGTGTCCCCAAGTGCAGTGGCCAAAACCATCAAGCGCTACAAAGAAACTGGCTCACATAAGGACCGCCCCAGGAAAGGAAGACCAAGAGTCACCTCTGCTGCGGAGCATAAGTTCATCGGAGTCACCAGCCTCAGAAACAGGAGCTCAGATTAGAGACCAGGTCAATGCCACACAGAGTTCTAGCAGCAGACACATCTCTACAACAACTGTTAAGAGGAGACTGTGTGCAGCAGGCCTTCATGGTAAAATAGCTGCTAGTAAACCACTGCTAAGGACAGGCAACAAGCAGAAGAGACTTGTTTGGGCTAAAAAACACAAGGAATGGACATTAGACCTGTGGAAATCTGTGCTTTGGTCTGATGAGTCCAAATTTGAAGATCTTTGATTCCAACCACCGTGTCTTTGTGCGACGCAGAAAAGGTGAACAAATGGACTCTACATGCCTGGTTCCCACCGTGAAGCATGGAGGAGGAGGTGTGATGGTGTGGGGGTGCTTTGCTGGTGACACTGTTGGGGATTTATTCAAAATTGAAGGAATACGGAGCCAGCATGGTTACCACAGCATTTTGCAGTGGCATGCTATTCCATCCGGTTTGCGTTTAGTTGGACCATCATTTATTTTTCAACAGGACAATGACCCCAAACAGCCCTTACACAGTTTGGAGGTGTATTTGACCAAGAAGGAGAGTGATGGGGTGTTACGCCAGATGACCTGGCCTCCACAGTCACCAGACCTGAACCCAATCGAGATGGTTTGGGGTGAGCTGGACCGCAGAGTGAAGGCAAAAGGGCCAACAAGTGCTAAGCATCTCTGGGAACTCCTTCAAGACTGTTGGAAGACCATTTCAGGTGACTACCTCTTGAAGCTCATCAAGAGAATGCCAAGAGTGTGCAAAGCAGTAATCAAAGCAAAAGGTGGCTACTTTGAAGAACCTAGAATATAAGACATATTTTCAGTTGTTTCACACTTTTTTGATAAGTATATAATTCCACATGTGTTAATTCATAGTTTTGATGCCTTCAGTGTGAATCTACAATTTTTATAGTCATGAAAATACAGAAAACTCTTGGAATGAGAAGGTGTGTCCAAACTTTTGGTCTGTACTGTATATATGTATATATATTTTTAAAGCTAAGGATAAATTAAAATGAGCTACAGTACGACTTCTAGAGCCAAATGTCTTTCTAGTCTATACTAAGGACTAAGATGCCAGGTTACTGCAGCTCCGTTCCCATTCACTTGAATGGTTGCTGAACTGCTGTAACCAGAAATTCCCACTACACAGTGTACAGAGCTTCATCAGAAAGCCGCGGCTTCTTCTATCAGCTTATTGGTGGAGGTGCCGCATGTTTGAACGGCCCTGATCTGTTATTGGTGATTTATGCAAAACCCCTTTAAAAGGTGAGTATAACTTTAAGGTAATTTAGCCAATAGGGGACACACTCCTATAGCTTTTTGGTTGAAAACTGAGTTAGATGAAACCCATAACCAATGGTTTTTATTTTAATACAATGGTGTATTGGAATTCAATAATAGAAGGATGTTAACTGATGTTTAGATTTTATTTGTAGATGAGCATGTTTTGTATGTTAGAATACAATGTGAGATATACAAAACATTTTTGCGTATTATCATAATTTTGGGTTCACTCTTAACCTCTGTGTCTTGGTAGATGTCCATAGTTGGGTGTATTGTCATGAATAGATGGCCCTGCAACACCTTTCACCAAGGTGAGGTGGGATCAGACAGATGGAAGTCGGTTCATTTATCTTCGCTGGTGTTAGATATCTGTCGGCCCAGGTATAATTTAACATATTACCTGCTTTCATTGACATATACCTGCATCTATTGGGTTTCATCGACCAGGGCTAAGGTGACAGCCAAATAGCACGGCCACGGGCAATTTGAAAAAGCAGTGCTGGTAAAAATAAATTAATAATAATGATGATGATTTTTCCACTGCCCTAGAAAGGTAAGCCCTAAGAGACCTCATGTGACCTGTGGTAGAAGTAGGTCTGCTAAAGAATAGATCTTGTGTGCAACAAACCAAGACCATTTCATTAGGTAATGGAACTATTCTTAATGAATGCCGTGCCAGTGTGGAGTTGTGCCATCAGCACAGTGCCAAGTGTTCAAGGTTATACACTTAACCTGTATGATTGATACAAATGACAGTCCCAAAGGCTGAGATGCAATAAATCATGACAGCCAATATATTTTTTCTTTTTAGAACATATGCAAAAACTCCAATTTGCTGTTGCATTTTACATGGATCTACAAATGGATTTATAAAAATCTGGAACAATCACATGTTCAAGGTCACTCTGAATCAAGATACTTCTTATAGCAGCTGAAGATGATATCTGGTATTGGGACATTGTACTACTAGCTGGCTGTTGAGGTCAGACATTAGATGTTGTTTAACAATCCCAGTTTTTTAAAGCTCTATAATTTAGGCTTTATGTTGCTTTAAAGTAGATCTCCATCTTTTATTATAATGTCATTTGGACATGGACTTGTTGCTTACATGCTATGCATTGCATTCACAGTAATATTTTTCCTTTTTTTTCCTTTCACAAAAGCCCAATCTTGTTGCACTTCTAGCTGTCCTCTTCTCTTTCTGGGGGAAGGAGGGGGTTGTCTGCATTCTAAGAAACATGGTAACCCGTGTTGGTGCTTGTACATGCATTGGCCAATGGGAGGACTAATATTGCCTCTAATATTAACTCTTTTCTGCTCTCCTCTATTTAAAGCCAGCTACAGTATTCTGGCTCTAGACCCACAACTATTCTGTGTGTCATGGCATTGCTATTACTACTGTTGACAGCATCACATGTGGGGACTATGAGACAATACACTCACGCTATGCGCACAGCTTTTCTGCATTGTCTTACAGTGCCCACACATATGATGCTGTAGACAGTAACAATAGTAACACCAGTACAATGTGCCCTACATGTCCAGGACACAAATAATAGTTGTGTCTACAGACAGGGCTAATATACTGCAGCTAGCTTTGAATGGGTGATAGAAAAAGGTTAATACAGTATTAGAGGCTGTGCATTCTGAAGAGGGATAGCTCACACAGAAAGAGGAGAGCAGTGCTTGAGACTATCAAAGCACATCCTTACCCCACTTCCTGCAATCTGACTCAGTGTCGCTGGTGGACTTCGTACCATAACAGACAGTGGAAAGCAAGTTAAGGGGAAGGGAGTCACTGGAACTTTTAGTAAATTTTTCAGCACACACACACAAAAAAAGATAATTTTAGGTAAATAAAGTGATTTGTGCCTTTGATGATGATCACATTGGCTGTCATATGAGCACATGTAAAATGAGACAACAGCACTCATTTTAGTGTAATTCTAAAACAGTATGTACTAAAGTACTAAGCTCCGTCTAGTACTGCAGATAGCCAGAATTTTATCATTTAACTTCATGGCTAGAAGTTCTGTATGAGATAGACACAAATAGGAGGATATATTAAGAAATTAATAAGCATAGAATAATAGCTATAAAAATTACATAAAACCAGATTAAGGGGGCATGTCCCAAACATGGCTGCTTGAAGACGGTCACAGCCGGAGGTTCCTCTACTAAGTTGCCCTGGGCAACCTATTTAACATTGCCTTATGTACTGGGCAATGTCTAGCAGGTGCAGCGGCAGGTGGGGGACCACATCCCAGACATCAGAAGGGAAGACAGCAAAGTTTTTATGCGCTTCTCCACTGGCCACGCTGCAGGGCACTGCTTCCGAGATGGTGGCCATGTGCACCACAGCGCTCACCTCTCCCGGTTATCATACACCTCCGGCCACTTCAGCCCCAGCACATGGAGAGCCAAATCCTATGAACCCCAGCACCTGGACAGAGGGATTGGAATAGCCATTGTAGCCCTATTTGGGGGGGGGGGGGGGGTATGAGTATTATCCCTCCCGCAACAGACTCTGGCGCTGACCTGTGTGTATAATGGGACCTGAAGCCTTCGCTGAAGGGAAGAGTGGAAACATATATGAAATATATCAGTGCCTCCACCCAGGATAGAGCCTCTGTATTACAGGGAGGATCTCTTCCTGGGACTTACCCATGAAATACAGTTAGTAGCCTTAACAAGGATCACTGTACTAATCTCACAGTCTGAAGAATACATACAGATACCACATAAGGTTATAACAGTAGCTTTATAAGAATCAACAGGGTAATAATACATACATAAAATATACTCAGAACACAGCAATACTACAACAACCAGCAAGTCCTCAACCGTCTTAGGTTATATACACGGGTATATATATATAGATATATAGCAAGAGTCCAGTGCACAATACCTCCAGGCAACAGAAGAGATGCAGGGGCCCCTGTGGATGACTGTGGATCCTCGGATTCTTCCAGGAGATGACAGACAGCCGATCAGGAGATGATGATGATGGTGAGATTCTTCACAGGCAGCAAACAGGGCGACGGTGACAGCAGTAGATGCAGGCCTGACTACCCTAACACTGAGTCCTTAACCTGCCAGCTAAACTACTAGTGCCACCGGGCCTCTAACTAGCTAGTTGGCCTTCGGAAGCCTAACCTATCACTGCCCTGAACTGTATATATATATGGATCCCTAACTACGGTTACTAGCTAGGTCCTGTGAGTATATAGGGGGTAACACATACCTAACTATATACTGTGAAGTACAGAGGAACAAGTGGCTCTTAGACTCCCCCAGACATAACATGTCTGTCTCAGCAGCTCTGCTCACATCTCTCCCCCCAGCAGCTCTGCATCACATGTGTCTGACTCACTGTATTTACAAAACAAAACTTGCACTGAATGCCTGGGGTCTCTGAAGCCAAACTGCAGGGGCAAAGAAGCCAGATACATTATATACTAGTAGAAATGGCAGTTCCCTACACCATCTTCTTCCTGGAAGGCACCCCTGGCCTCCCCACTGGCCCCAGCACTGAACACCATTGTCAGGAACTGAGTTCGCTGGGTCTTGAACCCTTGGCTTCCTGGCCATGTTCTGCAGCCTTGACCATTATGCCATTGTAGAAGCCTGTTTGTTCTTTGCTTTGCTGAGCCTGTTCCCTTCTACTGAGGTGATTAGCTTATGGCTCTCACTTGCTCTGTGGCCAATCACAGGGTAGCTGTTCCTATATAAACCCACAGTTTACTCCATCCTGTGCCTGATTATTCTGTCTGTCTGCTTCCTGTTTGCCCTGATCCTCACCATTACTCTACTGTTCCTGTGTACCGAACTCTGCATACATCTGACTACGATTGATCTACTGCTCCTGTGTACTGAACTCTGCAAATGTCTGACTACGGTTGATCTACTGCTCCCATGTATTGAACTCTGCAAATGTCTGACCACGGTTACTTCTACTCCTGAGGTACTATTTCTGCATCTCTTACTATTTATGTTTAATCAGTTTATTAAGGTTTTTAAATTAGGGAACACAAAAAAAGAAAGGGAGGGAACAATGCTCAGACAAAAACATCAAATAAAACATAGGGGCCACATGAGCTGCCCAAAGCATAGATGAGACACCAAAGTAGGTTAGAATAAAGGGCTGTTAAGGCCCACAACTAGAAAATCAGCGGTGGGTGGTGTAGTATAACTACATAAAAACTATATTATTAGGGAAGTGGTAGCCAGGTAAACAAATGTCAAACTGTAAAAAGCCGCCACGATGCCACCCACCTATCAGTATGAAAGACAAACATGAAGGGGGGGAGGGTCACAAGGAATACACGGATACTTGAAGACCTGCTAAGACACAGACATAAAAGAACGGGAAGGGACACACAAGGGGAGATGGGGAGGGAAAGAGAAAGTTGGCAATAAAAAGCATCCAGACATCGTACCAACAGGGGAACAGTGTCCCAGTCAGACAAAGAGGGAAGAAAACTCCGGAGAGTCCTGAAACATCACCCACGGCCGCCAGAGAGACTCAAATTTAGAGAAGTTAGGCGAGTCCTCAGTCATCTCTTACTATTTAAGTACTGTACTGTTAGCTTCACCAATTGGACTCCAGATCTGATAACTAGCATCGTTACAACCATGCTCTCCAGGGGAATTGCTCTGGTGCCTCAGCAACATCTACTGGCAGTGGTACAAACTTACCCCCTTCCACCCCCTCCTCTCTGGCTCCAGTGGGTCCTGCTGCAACCAATGTCTCTCCATCTCTTAGCCATCCCCTCAGTCTCTGCCATTGGAAGTGGGCAATACAGAGCGCAATTTGAGAAATGCCTACCAGTTGCCTCACCAACCCACAGCTACTGGGGTGTACTCCACCATCCCTGCCAATTACCACCAATCTCCTGGTTCAGAGAACCTGGACCAGCACCTGGAGACGCACTCATCCCTTTCTCTGACATCTCAGGGCTTTCAATCTATGCCAGCAATATTGCGGCCCCGCACTCATTCTGCCTCCTCTGATACATCTCACTCCATTCTTCAGCCAACCAGTCCATCCTCAGTACACTGCCGACCTGGAATTGATGATACACAGGGTCGAAGTTAAACAGATTCAGATAGTCGTTATTCAAAGTGGAACTCCATTCCTTCTCTACCCAGCTTTCCCTTCAGGAACAGAAAACTGCAGATTTGTTAATGTTTACCTTCCCAATACTAACCAATTGACAGCCCTGGAAAATATCCTAGCCACACCAAAGGACTTCGTGGAAGGCACTCTTTTGTTAGGTGGGGACTTCAATTTAGTGCTAGACTCACTGGTGGTGTATATGGATCCTCCCATCTTGCCTATTCCTATCTCAAACAAATTTAATGGCTGTTATTCACCGTCAGCTGGTCGACCTTTGGCAAACAGTTCATCCTCACGTTAAAGACTTTATTCCCACACACGTCATGTATACTCTAGACTTGACCACTTCTTGCTCTGCCACTCTGATGTTCCATTCATCAGCTCATCCTCCATCGACTGGACTGACCTCACTGACCTTGTAGGATCCCCTAGCCTCTCAAGAGGTTAAACAATTGTTAGAACTCTATTTTGCAGAGAACCAGGTGGAGGACACCTCCCCCACTCTCAGTTTGGCTGGTGCACAAATGCATAGCCCATGGGGCGTTCATGCAAATCGGAACAGGCATCAAAATAGATAGAGTACATGAATTTATGGGCCTCTTAGCAAGGAGTTTGTATGTTCTCCCTGTGTTTGCGTGGGTAATCCAGTTTCCTCCGACACTCCAAAGACATACTGATAGGAAATGTAGATTGTGAACCCTATATGGGACAGTGATTGACAATGTCTGTAAAGCGCTGCAGAATATAATGGCACTATATAAAGTAAGCAAAATAAATAAATAATAGATAGCCTTCTTGAAACAATCTCATAAATGCTCACATGCAGTCTCGAAACAGGAGGTCCTTATCCTGGCCCGTAGACACCTTCACGAGAAATTGGATGCCCATACCAAATAGTTGCTATCTAGGGGGCGCCATCTTTTTTACGAGTATGGGAACAAATGCAGTCGCATATTGTCTAAGTTGGTGAGGGAGCAGCGAGCTTGCAACTTCGTGCCGCAGGTCTCCTTGGGACGTGGTCCAAAAGCATAACCCCACTCGCATAGTGTCCGAATTTGCTAGCCATTATCGGGACCTATATAATCTCCACGTAGACCCTGCACATCCTGATCTCATGGGGCTATACGATGCAATTCGAAAATACCTGAAATACTCTAAAATGCCCACACTGTCTGCTGCCACTACAACCTTGGAACAGCCAATCTTGAAGGAGGAGGTAGTCCTAGCCCTTTAATCAATGCCATCCAATAAGGCAGTGGGCCCAGATGGCCTACCAGCCTCCTACTATAAAAAAAATATTTTGAAGCCCTAACTGTCCATATGGTGCAAGCCTTTAACTCGTTGAGCGAGGGCACCCTCCTGCCCCTGGATATGGCTACGGTCATCAACTTGGTAATACAGAAGGAGGACAAGGATCCTACGTTATGTGCAAGTTTTCAACCCATCTACCTCTTGAATGTCAACCTGAAATTGTTTGCGAAGGTCCTGGCGATGTGATTAGTTCCGTTGCTACCTAGACCAGACGGGATTTGTCCTGTCACGTGAAGCCAGAGACAATGCCACAAAGGTTATCAGTGCTATCCATCATGCCTGTAAAAAACGCCTCCCTCTCTGCCTTCTCTCGACTGACAATGAAAAAGCATTCGACAGGCTGGGCTGGCCTCTCATATTCTTAATCCGTCATCATATACGCCTAGGCCCAACTAGGTGGTGGTGGATCACCTCCCTCTATGCCTGCCCTTTGGATTCAGTACAAGTAAACAGAGTCACCTCGTTCCACGTCAGGGCTGTCCCTTGTTCCCCGTCAGGGCTGTCCCTTGTTCCCCTTGATCTTTGTACTGATGTTTAAGCCCCTGCTGATTAAAATCAGAGTGAACCTGGAGATTTGTGGCCTTTGACTGGGAGCCCAGGAACTCAAACTTGCTGTATATGATGATGACCTTCTTTTCTTCTTGACATACCCTCAATTCTAACTCCCTGAGCTTAGAGAGTTGCAAGCTTTCCAACAAATAGCTAACTTTAAAATTAACTACCAGAAATTGGAGGCTCTAAATATTTCCTCCCCCACCCTGATCCCACCCTTAATGTGTGTCTTTCTGTTTTGATGGGTGTCGGAAGATATCAAATACCTGGGTCTTAGAATTAAAGCTAATTTAAACCTACTCTTCTCTCGAAACTATGCTGTGCTGCAGACAGATCAGATCTAATCTGTTACACTAGTCAAAAGGCCTTCATACCTGGTTCGGACTCTGTGCTATCTGCAAAATGAATGTATTTTCCCACCTCCTGTATCTGTTCAAGACACTACCCATATGCATTCCCACGTCCTTCTTCGCAACTCTCTCCCATGACATGACCAGATTTATTTGAGCTAACAAACCCACTAAACTGTCCAGAACAGTGTTATTTCTCCATAAAACACTGGGGGAGTTGTTATTCCCCATATTAGGAGATATTACAAAGCTGCACTCCTGCAGAGGGTACTGACTGGTGTTGCCATGGGTCAATCAAGCAATGGGTCACTTGTGAGCAATCCGCCACCGGTGTTTCCCTCTCCCAACAGCCCTAAGGACACATCTGACAATAGGACCTACACGGTCTGTGTGAACCTCTTTAAGATAGAATAGATTTCACCTGCCCCATCCCCCTGTTCCCAATTTTGGACAACCCTGACTTTGCTAGTGAGAGATTTCCACTTGACCTGGACCCCCTACATGAATCTCTTGGCATCCCCGATCTTACCCTCTTTGGTCCTTGGAGGCCTCTGCAACTAATCCCCTTTCTGTCCTCCCTCACCTTGCAGGAAAGCTCTGATATACTGCTGACCTCCTTTGAGAGGGTATGTGTCGGAAGTGGTATGTAGCGACTGTGAAGGATCTTGCCTTGCCAAACCTCTTGACACACCTGCAATCAACCTTCTTTCTTAACCTCCCACTCACACACCATCAGCAGACCAGGCTCATAGGATAATATGAAACGGGCTTTATAAATTTTATATATTTATTAACCCCAGTGGGTTGGTACTAAGCAGTAACATATACAAAACTACATATCAATTTATCAAGCAAATACGGATAAAAGTAAAATGCAGCACAGCAAATAAAAAGGGAAATAAAAGATAGAAAAATACCAGAGCAAGTTTGTAGTCAGTTTCTCTGAGTTCCCATGTGGTGGGCCTCAGGGTTCTTCCTTAAGCAAGTCACAGAGCATGTGTCTCCTACATGCTGTCCAGAACAAAGAAAAAGGCTTCAGGCTGAATGACTAAGCCCCATGGCCCATGCTTCAGTCTACAGCATCACATGCTGCACAGTGGCTCAGTGGTTAGCACTGCAGCCTTACAGCGCTGGAGTCCTGGGTTCGAATCTTGCCAGGGACAACATCTATAAGGAGTTTGTATGTTCTCCCCATGTTTGCATGGGTTTTCCTCCAGGTACTCCGGTTTCCTCCCACACTCCAAAGACATACTGATAGGGAATGTAGATTGTGAGCCCTATATGGGACAGTGACTGTCAATGTCTATAAAGCGCTGTGGAATATGATGGCACTATATAAGTAATCATAATAAATAAATAATAATGCCCTCACATCCTCTCCAAGACAGGAACTACTCCTGTTCCCCAGGTGAGACTGTATAACTATCCCCAGTCTCCTCCCTGCGTGATGTCACTAGGAGGAGGAGCCCTGCCCTCCTTCCTAAAGACTCTATAACCATATTTCATTATATTTCCCCCCCGATGACCGTAGAGTTGGGCAAGAGGTATGATAGGGTTCGTGGCAAGATCCCCATCGTGTAGACACCAAAGATGACACCCAATCCCCTTTGGGTGAGGAGATCAGTGTCTGGACATTTTCCCTGCTTTGTATAGTACCTAAACATGCACCTGGGCTGGGTGCATCTGGGGAATTTATCAGGGCGACTGTAAGAGGTTCCCCAGGGCAGATATTGTCATAAAACCCTTCTGATCTGGCGCTGGCTCCAACTTGTCTGGGGGTGTGTGCCCAGGGCCCTCTCACCACATCCTTTCTACAGGACTCCCTGCTGTGTTAACGAGTGTCGTACTGTTATGTAAACAAAGGCCTGTGTAAGTGACTCTCTGGGAATTTAATGGTTGTGGGACAACAACGTGTTGAATACACAGAAGACATATCACATGGTGTAGGAGTAATCTGAGCACATGACCACACACTGACACAAAATACATATCTGGAAAATACATAGCTGGCAGTCTCTCATCATCATAGCGACACACTTTGTTAGAATTTTATGTACTCCTAATCTTACCACTGACAGCCTCACTGACTACAAACCGCCCTTCCTGCATAAATGGAAAGAAGACCTTGGACTGTCCTTTTCTGCCTCCCAATGCAGTAGGATCTTAGTATTCACACATAAATCTTCCATTGCTGGCAAGTACCAGGAGATGGGCTATAATCTTTTGACACGTTGGTACCATGTTCCATCTAAATTACATAGGATGTATCCAAATACCCCCCCCCTCTGCTGGAGATGTGGATCCACTGAGGGTACCCTGCTCCACATCTTCTGGTCGTGTCCCTTCTTGCTTTCCTACTGGGACGGAGAACACCAGGTTCTCATGCGAGTCTTCTCCCAGACCTGTTTTATGTTCCTACAGGCAGTGGCGTAACTAGGAATGGCTGGGCCCCAAGGCGAACATTTGACATGCCCCCCCCCGGACCGCCCCCTCCAACACCCCCTTCTCACAAACAGCATTCCTGAGCACACTATTATGAGCCATAGTGGCCCCTGCACACAGTATCATGCCCCATAGTGGCCCCTGCACACAGTATCATGCCCCATTGTGGCCCCTGCACACAGTATCATGCCCCATAGTGGACCACACATGAACAATTATTATACTCTGGGGTCTTTTCAGACCTCAGGGTATGATGATCAGAGACCCAGGGGAGGATACAAACATAAAAAACAATGCTACTTACCTCTCCCTGGCTCCAATGAACTCCCGTGCGCTACTTCGGCCATCTTCAATGTTGGAACAGATCTCGCGTGATCCAGGCTGGCGTCGCGAGGCATAATGACGTTGGCTGACGTCTGGGGCATCACCAAACAGGCGCGAAGCCTGTCGGAGCGTAGGAGAGGTAGGTAACGTTTTTTTTTTATGTTCGCTCACCTCCACTGGGCCCCCGATCATTATACTCAGCGGTATGAAAAGACCCCGGAGTATAATGATAGCAGTTTGTCGGGTTCGCGGTAGCGGCTGCCACAAGGCTCCGGGCCCCTTAAAGTCCCGGGCCCTGTGGCAGCCGTTACTGCTGCTACCCCAGTATTTATGCTCCTACCTGCAGGTCCTCCTTCAAACATTTCATAATGCTGCTAGAACCTGCATCCCTGCTCTGTGGAAGTCCCCCACTCTTCCCACACTGGTGCACTGGGTTCGCAGAGTGGAGGATATTCAAAAGATGGAAGACCTCACAGCATCTCTCCAGAACACTCATGACTCCTTTATCTCTACCTGGACCCCCTGGATCATGTTCCAGAGCTTGCAGGACTATCGAGACCTACTTGGAGACTGAGAGACACTGAGCAGTAAGCTGGGAGAGATCTGTCCCCCCAACCCTCCTCTAAACACCACCCCTTTTTTTTTTTTTTTTTTCTCTTCTTCTTCCTAGTTTATCATCCCCTCCAACACCACATGTTATCCTACCCCTGTTCTCCCCCCTGGTGTGGGAGCACTGACGTTCACCTTCATTGTTTATGATTGAAATTACCAAATTACCATATAGACCGACCTTTTTTTTTTTTTTTTTTTTTTTTTTATAGGCGTTATTTTATAGGCCTCGTTTATAGGCCAGTTGTTTTTTATTGTCTTTTTATTGTCTTCTATATTGTGAACCATCATTAGTAGTTGTTTTACACAATTTGTGTCCCATAAAAGGTAAAACAGAAGACTTCCTATTAATCTACATATCACTGCCTGTCAGTGTATATAATCATATGGGGAGCAGTATGGAGATTGAAAATGGTATGATCCATAAATCTATGATCTTGAGCAGTGGAGAGACTAGTTTATTATTATTTATTATTATTATTACCCTGGCCTTTTGATTGGTTTGTTTCCCAGTTTATTACTCTAAAAATAATGGTATAGAGAGATTAAGCATTGTGTAAGTGAAATCCCTGCCTGGGTTTAGTTAATATGACCACAAATCAGTATAGAGTTGGTGATGAAATATGTGGGTTAAACTCCCAGGTCAGACCAAAGGTTCATAATATAGACAGAGAGAACCCACAAGTGCTGCAACACAGTGGAAATATTATTTTGCAGATTTAAGGTTGCTTTATTGCAGAAATATAGTCAAGATAATAAAAGTGAAGCAAGAATTTTCTTATAAATTTCTAGACAATAGAAATTTATAAGAAAAAAAAAAAATCACACCATGAAAAGCAGAGTCATATATAGAGCCTGTGTAGAACCACAGGTAGTGGTGAATTAAAAAAGACATAAACCCTAGGATGTTCCCAACCTGGAGCTTCTTTCCACCAAACATCCCTGAAAAAATTAGTCGATGTAGGGACACATCCTCTTGACAAGGGGAATAGTAACACCCAGGTGTCAATTAATCCTGAGCTACATAGAGACTTTTTTTATAGTTTATGTGGAATGCAAGTATTTTTTTTAAATAGCTATATCAGGAATAGCAGCCTAATTCTCTAAAACCCAGCCACTCACAGGTGAAGTTTTCTCTGTAGATATTCCCTTTCCTTTTCTTCTCCATCCAACACAATCAGCCATGATAACTTTTCCTGACAACTGCAGAGTTTATTGACGAGACATATTTGCCCTTTGATTTTGTAGCCAAACAAACCAGATCCCTTAATAAATTCTGACCCTTGACCAGACCTTGGAATTAAGATACATCTTGGACCAACGTTACCAAATAAATACAGAAGCCTAACCCTCTTAACATAGTCCAGACCAGACCCCAAAAATATATAGAACTCAGGCTTGAACCCCTATATACGCATTCCCCCTAAATAAATTCATGACCAAGACCAGACCTCCTAATCTATTACACACCCCAGACAATTAAATACTGTTACTCACCTTTTGACTAAGTAGAGTCTTGCAACTTTTGCTCTTTGGCTTTGCCTTTAGGATATCCACACATATGATCATGTGCAGGTCTTTCTTCAGTAAAAGGACCTTAATACAGGTGCATCTCAATAAATTTGAATATCTTTGAAACATTTCTTTCTTTCAGTAAATCAATTAAAAAAGTGACCTCCTATATTTTCTAGATTCTTTACACACAGAGTGTTCTATTCCAAGTGTTTTATTTCTGAAACTGTTGATTATGAATTACAGCTAATGAAAACCCAAATCTAAAAATTTGAATATTGTAAAAAAATTCAGTATTGTAAATTCAGTGTGTCACCTGCCAAGGTTTCCTAAGCCTTTAAATGATCCCTCAGTCTGGTTCAGTAGGACACACAATCATGGAAGACGCTGATTATGAATTGAATTACTGAAATGATTGAACGTTTCAAAGATATTCTAATTTATTGAGATGCACCGGTATGTGTGTGTTTTGCTGTGGTTGTTGCTGCTTAATTTCAGTTATTTTCTCCTGACCCTGAGATACTCTTATGTTATCTAAAAATAGACTTGAAGACTGGATAGTTTAAATTTCTGATCAGGACTATTTACAAACTTGCTTCATTTATATTTTAGATGGACAGGAGCAACTGAAAAAATGGTTGAAAGGTATACAAACAAATTCATGGTAAGGATTCCTTAGGCTGGGTTCACACATAGCACTACTGTGCTACTCAGGTAATTTCCACACAATTTCCTGTACATGTTTTGCTTCAAATTGCAATGGTTTTGTGATGTGGTTACTGGTAAACAACTCATGGCCATTAACCACAGTAAAAAAAATAAATAAAAACAAAAAAAGAAAGGTGAATTTACTAGAACGTGTCGTTTTGGAGTGTAGAACACTACTGCTATGTATGAACCCTGCTTTATTCATAGAGCAGTCCTATGAGTCATGCTATAAAACTAAATACAAACATTAAATTCTAATATATAAAATTCTATCCTGGCCATTATTCTACCTTGATTTGTATCTATATTTTCTGTTAGGGTAGAGGGAATCAGACATCCTATACCTTCTGGCTAAACATACTGAATACCTGTGTTCCTGGGCAGTCATAGGGTAACTGATTCAATGCATGTCCAGACACCCAGTATAAAGTATGTATGCATTCCACAGAGCCGTTCAATTTATTTATTAGGGAGAGAGGGGCCAGAAGAGGGGGTGCATGGAACAGATGAACTATTCTCCCATGTTCACCAGTATAGGAAATATGTAGACAAGGTCTGGAGCTGATTGTAAGCTGAAACTGATTTGAAGGATTTAAATAGTTGCACTAAATATAGTAAATTGTTCCCTGTTATCAGCCATTTTAAACCGCAGACATGCTGCCTATTGTGTTCTTCAATATGATGACTCACACAGTTCAGAAAAATACTTGCCCACCATGATCACTAATTTATCTATCATATCTTGAGTTGTGAGACATTTATATACATATATGTATATAGTAGTAGTTCTTCAAAGATTTGTTCAAAGTTCTGCAAGATTTCATTTAATAAGCTGACGGTAATAGGTTTGGACCTCCATTTCCATTTCATTCAGTTAATGCAACACTAAAACAAGATACAGCAAAGAAGTAAAGGAAATCATGTGTAAATATCAAGGGGCACACTTGTGAGAAGGTGTTCTAGTACCTGGAACCCCCTCCTAAGCCATTCCAGATAAAACAATTAAATGATGATTTTGTTTCTGGCTGTCAAGAGAGGGATTGCACAGCATATTGATTACTGAATTCTATAAATCTCTGTACAGTGTGCTCCCTCTAGTGGTAGCTGCAGGCAGCCAGAATTTTTAATTGGATGCTGGTGTAAAAAAAAAAAAAAAAAGTATTTATTAGGTGCTAACAGAACATAATTCATCTGTACCCATTAAATACCTTTGCTGATGAGGTGGCTGAAAGTTTACATTATACTAATAATGCTTAGTCCTTTTTAGGTCAGTTTTCACAGTCATGGGCAGCTACCAACACATGACTTATTGATTGAGAGGATTTATGCTACTTAATTAGAATAAGGCATCCAAAACATTTGCCCCCCACTCCCAGGGAGGACTGGTTCAGTTAGTGGGTACAGATGCCTGTCAATATACCTGACATATAAACGTGGACGAAATTATTGGTACAGCACAAACAAGCTCTAACCAGAAGTAGAAAGAGAAGGCCCCGCTGCACAACTGAGCAACAAGACAAGTACATTAGAGTCTCTAGTTTGAGAAATCGACGCCTCACAGGTCCTCAACTGGCAGCTTCATTAAATAGTACCCACAAAACGCCAGTGTCAGCGTCTACAGTGAAGAGGCGACTCAGGGATGCTGGCCTTCAGGGCAGAGTGGCCGAGAAAAAGCCATATCTGAGACTGGCTAATAAAAGGAAAAGATTAATATGAGCAAAAGAACACAGACATTGAACAGAGGAAGATTGGAAAAAAGTGTTATGGACAGACGAATTGAAGTTTGAGGTGTTTGGATCACATAGAAGAACATTTGTGAGACGCAGAACAACTGAAAAGATGCTGGAAGAGTGCCTGACACCATCTGTCAAGCATGGTGGAGGTAATGTGATGGTCTGGGGTTGCTTTGGTGCTGGTAAAGTGGGAGATTTGTACAAGGTAAAAGGGATTTTGAATAAGGAAGGCTATCACTCCATTTTGCAACGCCATGCCATACCCTTTGGACAGCGCTTGATTGGAGCCAATTTCATCCTACAACAGGACAATGACCCAAAGCACACCTCCAAATTATGCAAGAACTATTTAGGGAAGAAGCAGGCAGCTGGTATTCTATCTGTAATGGAGTGGCCAGCGCAGTCACCAGATCTCAACCCCATTGAGTTGTTGTGGGAGCAGCTTGACCGTATGGTACGCAAAAAGTGCCCATCAAGCCAATCCAACTTGTGGGAGGGGCTTCTGGAAGCATGGGGTGAAATCTCTCCAGATTACCTCAGCAAATTAACAGCTAGAATGCCAAAGGTCTGCAATGCTGTAATTGCTGCAAATGGAGCATTCTTTGACGAAAGCAAAATTTGAAGGAGAAAATTATTATTTCAAATAAAAATCATTATTTCTAACCTGGTCAATGTCTTGACTATATTTTCTATTCATTTTGCAACTCATTTGATAAATAAAAGTGTGAGTTTTCATGGAAAACACAAAATTGTCTGGGTGACTCCAAACTTTTGAACGGTAGTGTATATGGTAAATATCAGCTTTATATCCAGTAGCCTACATAGTACCTTAGTAGTAATGTAGGAATTACTAAGTAACAAGAGTAGTGGTAACAGACCTCTCAACAGTCAAATGTCAACTAAAACACACATAAAAGAATCAAATCCCGTGGAAATTAATACATTATATATATATTATAATGCAAAAAAGATGTAAAGAATGATTATATTTAAAGGGGAAGCAGACTGATGTGGATTGCCACATGAGAAAGAATGTATACCATAAGCATCTGCGCTTCCTCCCAAGGTTTATCGTGTTGGATGTGGAGATGGTATTGTCCATAAAAAAAAGGTGTAATGTTACCAAGATGCAGAGAATGAAAAAAATGCAAAAAATAGATGCAAAAGCACCAAAGAACGTTTGAATGTTCTTTTGTTGCAAAAAATCAGGCAATTGTGGTAACGCATTTCAGAGCATACTCATAATGTATTTTGTGTATAATACCATCTACATATCCACCACGATAAACCTTGGGAGGAAGCGCAGATACTTATGGTATACATTCTTTCTGATTTGGCAATACACATCAGTTTGCTTCTATTGGAAATTCTTTGGTCTTTTTAACGGACGAAGGAACTACTACCAACTCTGCACCACTCCATAGAGACGTGTATGAAAAGTCTATTAGTTGTTGTGTCCATTACACAAAAACATAAGGTAATTATCCACCCACAAGGGAACGTGTATTCTTCATTTTTTATTTGTCTCTTGACTCATTTAAGGTTCCACACAAGGGAGCGCCCCTCTTGTCATTTTTTCTTTTTCAGCTACAGTACAGACCAAAAGTTTGGACACACCTTCTCATTCCAAGAGTTTTCTGTATTTTCATGACTATAAAAATTGTAGATTCACACTGAAGGCATCAAAACTATGAATTAACACATGTGGAATTATATACTTAACAAAAAAGTGTGAAACAACTGAAAGCTCATCAAGAGAATGCCAAGAGTGTGCAAAGCAGTATTCAAAGCAAAAGGTGGCTACTTTGAAGAACCTAGAATATAAGACATATTTTCAGTTGTTTCACACTTTTTTGTTAAGTATATAATTCCACATGTGTTAATTCATAGTTTTGATGCTTTTAGTGTGAATCTACAATTTTTATAGTCATGAAAATACAGAAGACTCTTGGAATGAGAAGGTGTGCCCAAACTTTTTGTCTGTACTGTATATTTAAAAGGGAGTAGGGAGGTGAATCTAAAAAATTTCCATCATTGCCAGTCTTCTAGGAATTTATAGTGTTTTCAAAAATGGAAGTTTTTATTGATTTTTGTATAATATCAGTTATTAGTGGGACATTAGTTGTTTTCCAGTTTTGTGCTAAAGAAGAGATAGTTGATAAAAGTTTATGCAATAATACTGTTTTGAGACTATGTCTATTCCTAATCCCAATAGTTTAAATTTGGGAGAATATGTTTTGTATGCTTAGTATGCATAACATATGTTCAATGGATCACGATAAAGGTTGTATTTAGGTGTGTACTATCGCACCAGTCCCGCAAACATTTTCATCTGACAGAATGACGGACACCAAATTGAAGCCCAATGGACCCCATTATAGTGAATGGGATCTGTCGGCCTCAAAAAGCAGCATAGTTTTCTATGGGAGGCATTGAGCACAACTTCTGGACAATTAAAAAAAAAAGTGTCCTGCCGCGTATTTCCCAGCAGATTCAGCTGTGGACTCCATGGCACGATACTCAGTCTAAATAGAACCATTGTGTCTGTGTCTGGCTAATCACTGAGCAAAGCCGCGGCAGAAAACTGAAGCTCTACTTTGGCTTTCCAAAACGGGATGCATGGGAACAGGTGAAAGACTGCCTTAAATTCTTCTTCACTTTCTGTCCCTTAGTGTTTGAGATGTAACCTTTCAGTGTCCATACCAAAAAACATAACAAATGCTGCAAATGTAACCTAAAATAGACATGTCATTAATGGTGACAGGTTCTCCTTTAAATCAGTGGTACCCTGGTATATGGCATTAGTACCAAGTCAAAATGTTCTACACAGACTACATAAAATCTTTTGACAACTGACAACATGAAATGAGGGAATCTACTTGAGCATCTCATTGTTTTGCAAGAGACCTCTACAGTGGACAACAAGCCGACAGCTTAGCCAATAGTTATTGGCCAACTTTATGCCTAAATATTGTATGTGTTATGAAAAATGTTGACCTAAGAACTTAGTTGGCAGTGGTGAAGACAGTTGGCGTTTTAGAGTTGATGGAGGTGATATCATCAAAGTGTCTAACAATGTAAACTTGGTAGAACAAAATGGTAGAACAAACTTGGCAGAATAAAGTACCTATAAAAGATCTTTAAGATCAGTACAGGATACCTTATCTTCGCTTCTATAAATGTAAAACTGGAGATATTGAAGCATATGAGCTTGAATGTTGAAGTTATTTTATCTCATAAAGCAATTGTGACCAGCCTGAAGCACTTTTATTCTGGACACCAAGTTGAAGGCCCAGCTAATGGGAAAAGAAAATAATCTAATGAATATTCTGGGGAAACCTTAATGACTGGGTTGAAATGCCCTTCAAATGGTAATTCTTTTCAAAACGGAAATAAGAATTTTTATACTCTGGCACTCATCACAAATCTCAAAATGTGCAAATACTCTTATCTTAGTTCCAGCAAATGATTGTGGTATAATGGCTTGAATAAGCTTCGATTATGCACTATTTTGAAACCAGAGTATGCTGCCTTTGCTCTGTCTTTGTATCTGTCTCTTTTGGATTAGCTTTCCTTGTGGTTGTAAAACAAATATTAGGTGGTTTAGACAAGGTCTAAATTTTGCATTGGTCCCAGTTGTGACCAGGTCCATAAGTCAGGGGGCCCACAGGGACATCTTACCACAATAAGACTGATTGTACATCTTTGATCTCCTTTGCTGTCTAGAAGCATATGTATCCTAAACTTTTCTCCCCTGCTCTCTGCACTACAATAAGACTTGATATGCAAGAGGGATGTGGGTTTATTGGTTTTCCCCTCCCTGTTATCCTAAAAACAGTCATGGATGACAGTGGAGGGGAAAACCACTAACCCACATCCCTCTTGCATATCAAGTCTTGTTGGAGTGCACTGGACTGTATGATCTGAAGCTGTTTAGCATCTTGCATAGGAATTGAAACATGGACAGATATAAATGCCATCCATCACCTTGAAAGCATAAATCTACTGCCAGCACAGAGAAGCTTTTAGTAACATGACTAAGCTCCACATCCAGCATCAGGTAGATCTGAAAGAGCAGATTTTATTAGAATCGAAAATGAAACATGCTATTAATTATAGAGTGAGCTTGGCAAGCCAGGCCAAGGCAGGTATGAAACTTCTCTTTTCCTGGCAAGTCATAGATGGAAACCAGAGACCCCATACCTGAGCACTCAGAGCCATGAATAATACAACAGCTTTTTAAATAATGAATTCTCTGCCCTGCTCAGTAACCAGTGTCTGACTGGAGGGGGCTCAAGAACTGAGCTATGAGTAGCTAGACCCTAAAGGCAAATGAGGTCTAAGGGTCAATGATTCTCAGCAAGTCCATCACAGTTGTGCCACTCAAGGCTTATCAGGCCAAGCACAATTACAGCTCTGTAACTTAACTACTGAGGAAATGAAGAAAACAAATATTACATGCAGGTGAGCTATTAACCTGTCAGCCTGTCTCTGCAGGTCGGTAGCCTCAAAGATACCTATATTAAATATTTGTATACCTAGTAGCTATTCATCAGCATACAAGGCTGCAGGGGAAGAAAGACTCAGATCTACAACCTTGAGACAGAGTCAGACGTTATCCAAGATAGAGAATGTTGTAATAAGACTGCATGGGGCAAACATATGAAGCTGCAGTTCCATTATCCTGGTTAATACTCCTCTTCTGGCGAGCTCAATGATTACATAATAAGGCTTTAGGACAACACTGTACAACACTTTAAGATGGAAGGGAATCTGTCACATTGAAAAATGTATTCAATCAGTAGGCAGCATGCCATAGAGCCAGAGAAGCTGAGACGATTGATATATAGTTTATTGGTAAAAGATTCAATATAACTTGTATTTCATTGCTCTAAATCTCTGCTTTTTAAAGGTTTAAGAGTCCAGCGGGTGATCCTGTTCAGGGATTGACAACCTTTCCTGTATAAGAATGTATATAGAGACAAATGTCAACCATTGATCACATTGGACACCTAGGCTCAGGATAAGCAGGGTTAAATCGATAAATGACAAATTATATTGAATATTTTCCCACAAAACTCTAGATCAATCTGCTCATAGTGTCTGCAGAGTAGATTGAATTGACAATATGATAGATCCCCATTAAATACTTGGTGTTAATAGCTCATTGCTGGTGGTGAGCTTAATATTATCTTCATAATAATTCGAAAAATATTAAGGCTGGGTTTACACATTCAGTTTTTTTATGCAGTTTTTGAAGTGAAAACCGGGAGTTAAATGAAAAATGGAGGACAACTTGTTGGTTCAGTGGTTTGCACTGTATCCTTGCATCACTGGAGTCCTAGGTTCAAATCTGAGCAAGGACAACATCTACAAAGAGTTTGTATGTTCTCCCCGTGTTTGCATGGGTTTTTTCCACGCTCCAAAGACATACTGATTTTAGATTGTGAGCCTTATATGTAAAGTGCTGTGGAATATGTTGGTGCTATACAAGTAAGAGATGCTCCATTCCCTATGCTATGCTGACGACACCCAAATATATCTCTCTGGACCAGACATTACCTCTCTGTTGTCCAGAGTCCCAGAATGTCTAGCAGCCGTAGCCTCCTTTCTCTCCTCCCGCTTTCTCAAACTCAACATGGAGAAAACGGAGTTCATAATCTTCACCCCTCCACGCACGACCCCCCCCCCCCACCTGACCCATCTATCAGAATTAATGGAACCACTCTCACTCCAGTCCCACAGGCCCGCTGCCTTGGGATAACCCTAGACTCTGACCTATCCTTCAAGGCGTATATTCAAACCCTCAACACCTCGTGCTGCTCCTTCCTCACCCCTGAAACTACAAAGATGCTAGTCCACGCCCTCATAATCTCCCGCCTAGACTACTGTAACACCCTTCTCCATGGCCTCCCAGCTAACAATCTCGCCACCCTCCAGTCCACCTTAAACTGTGCTGCTCGCCTAATACACTTCTCCCCCCGTTCTTCATCGGCCGCTCCCCTCTGCCAATCCCTTCACTGGCTTCCCGTTGCCCAGCAAATAGAGTTCAAACTACTAACACTGACATACAAAGCCATCCACAACCTGTCTCCTCCATATATCTCTGACCTAATCTCCCTCTACCTGCCCGCACGTAACCTTCGATCCACCAAAGACCTCCTACTCCGCTCTGCTCTTATCCGCTCTTCACACAATCGTCTCCAAGACTTCTTCCGTGCATCCCCCATACTCTGGAACTCATTACCAAGACACATAAGACTGTCCCCCACAATCACAAGCTTAAAGAAGGCCCTGAAGACTCATCTATTCAAGAAGGCCTACAACCTCCAATAACACTACTGTCACCACACCACCACCTGTACAGTCTCTCCCGTCACCTTCTGTCTCTATTCCTCTTCCCTCATAGATTGTAAGCCTGCGGGCAGGAACCTGTATCCCACTGTGCCAGTTGGTCACTGTTAGTATTATCTGTATTGTATATCTGGTGTACCGTATGTAAACCCTCAAATGTAAAAGCACCATGGAATTAATGGTGCTATATAAATAAATAATAATAATTCCCGGTTTTGGCTTCAACAACTGTATCAGAAAACCTGACTAAGCAAAAATACTGCCAGCCTTATTATAAGCCCAATAAATTTAGACTAGTTTCTCAAAGAATTTAATTATTTTCATAGATACAGGTGCATCTCAATAAATTAGAATATTTTTGAAACGTTCATTTCAGTAATTCAATAATACAATTCATACTCAGCATCTTCCATGATTGTGTGTCCTACTGAACCAGACTGAGGGACCATTTAAAGGCTTAGGAAACCTTGGCAGGTGACACACTGAATTTACAATACTGAACTTTTTTACAATATTCTAATTTTCTTAGATTTGGGTTTTCATTACCTGTAATCCATAATCAACATTTACAGAAATAGAACACTTGAAATAGAACACTCTGTGTGTAAACAATCTAGAAAATATAGGTGGTCACTTTTTTAATTTAATTAGTGAAATAAACGTTTCAAAGATATTCTAAATTTATTGAGATGCACCTGTATGACAATTATTGCTTCAAATACAGTGTAACCAGTTACATTTACACTGCATTCATCATTCCTCTCCAAGATGCTGCAGAAATAAGATGTTATCATATGGAATTTCATGGTGACTCAAACAACCCTGTCACATAAGGATACTTATCTGTAACTCCATAGGTCAAATTTTATCACTATGTGAGCCAGTTGGAGTATCTTGCAGGTATATTATATGAATATGTCACTAGTGGACATGAGACAGGCTAGTGAGACAATGAGCATGCTCGCAGCAAATTACTAAGTTTTCTTTACCAGCAACTTGCAATGTAAGGATTCAGCGCTGTGGGAGACACACAGGATCTCCAACAGAAATTTGGCAGCATATTTCTCCTGTATGCCCCTAGTCTAAAAATGAATTTAAGAAGGGACCAGTTTCCAGATTCCATGATTTGATCAGAAGAGGGGTGACATTGAGCTGCTGGCCACTTAACCAATTAGATGCTGTTTTATGAAAGAGTGCACCGTTCAGTGTGTAGGAACTATATGGGGGCATGTAAAAGTCTTGCATGCTTCAAATTTTTGTTGAGTAGTTAATTATAATTGCTACAATTGTAGACTTTCTTCATCATTCTTACTGTCAAATCTGATGGAACCTGCGACAGAGCCACCTAATGCAGATGTGAACATAGCCTTAACTGTCATCTCAATGGCAAAAATGCCAAGACAGATAAATGGTTGTACTGGTTCTACCAGAGCAAAACAGCCAGTTGTCAATAGTTTTTTAGTCTAGCTAATAACTGAAGACCCTGAACGGTATGTTACTATAGCATCTTTATACAGTAATGCTTGAGAAAAGGGGTTGTATTATCAATTTGCTCTTTGTATTTAGGGATCTGGGGTTGTTACAGTTATTGCATATTGTCCATCATCCTTACATTAGAGGATTCCAAGGGGCCTGGTGGGTGTTGTAATGTGATGAAAGCTGAAGAGTTACTTTTATAGACCATTACCTTACATGTGAAGGCTGACCCATTTACAACTACACTCACCATAGTACAACACTCACTGATGCATAATCATTTTGTTGTGCCTGGTCTTGGACATGGAAGGTCCAACGCAATAAAAATGCCAGAAACAGCAGATATGAATAAGATTTTAAAGGAAATGAATATAGAAACATACAAAAGAAGATATGGCACCTTTTAACATAAATGGCCTATGTCTTATATACAAATGATATTACATATGTATTGAGATACAGATACATCCAGCCTTCCCTATGTAGTATTTAAATTACTTATTGGTACAAAGAATCACGCCTCAGGACTGCTGTCTGCCATTATGACATCACTGCACAATGAGTCAGAAGCTCAATAACAGTGTAGGCACTATTAATACTCACGCATTACAATACCACTGTTCATGTGTGAAAAATGACATACATTTTATGTATGAACTGATTCCCCAGAATAAAATCACATCTCATTGCCACGTTTTGTAGAATGTGCTGATGACTTATTGCACTGTATGACGTTATACTGTCACTTTGATTGCATATTGCTGCTGAGTCATTGAGGTAGATTTACTAGTTTTAGACCGCAAAGTTAAATTAGACAGTCCTAAACTGTTCAAGATTTATCAAAGTGCCTCATGCTGTTTGATGAATCTGGTGTACTGTTAAACTGTCTAGTGTAACATTACACCACTTATTAGTTGTCTTAAAAAACTTTGGCACATTTTTGGCAGATGATGTCACAACTAGACAATCAGATGACTGACAAAGCGGTTCATAATGAAGTGGTTTCGACCGGAATAATTCTAATTGTTCAGTTTTTTGACAAAACAATTTGGGATTCATTTTGGACAAACTAAAATGGCCACTGCGACATACATTGCAGTAATTATTATATTCTGGGGTCTCTTCAGACTCCAGAGTATAATAGGTGGAGGCCCAGGGGAGGTGACAAAAATAAAAAACATTTATACACTCTTTTCATTACCTCTTTTGGATATCTTCATGGTGACTGGTGCACTGTCTCTGCCTCCTTGGTGACGTCATGTGCCTGGTATTGGGCCACAGCGGTGACATGGGCACACCGAGCGTCAAGACGTCATGAGCATGCCTATGTCACCACTGAGGTGACACTTGATAAATGAGGCGCACACCATGTTAGACAGTTTTTTTTTTTCCATGGATTACTCCAGAGTTCTTGTGCATTTTGCTTGATAAATCTCCCCTATTACATCTACCTCAGTCTTGTGTTTTTTACAGGATGCAACCATGTTGTGTTATGTTGGAAGAGGGTGGATGGGTGTCTATATATATATATATATATATATATATATATATATATATATATGGTGTCACTAATAGGCCAGCACATTATAATATGATTGCTACCTTATACAAGCCTTAACTGCGTGCATTTGAAATGCTAGCATTTACCCCCCTCATGGATTGTAGGTGTGTGTGTGTTTACCTCTACTATCCTCATCATATACCATTTGGGCCTGTCTGCATCCGTGGTTTCATATGACATTAGGTAAATGTGGCCTTTTTGTTTCAGTAAGGTGACCTGTAGTCATGAGGGTAGGAATCCTCTGCTATAAAAGGGAGGTTTACCTATACCTTTGGATCTGCGGATCCAGAGCTGAACCTGTTACTTCTTAAGGCTAGTGTTGCCGTATCCATTGTGTATCTGAGAAAGAGTCATTGTGAGCGTTGAGTGAAAACTAGGGATTTGCTGTTTACACCATGGAACTGTTGTTCTCAGGCTGAGAGAAGTGTTCTGCCTCTGTTGTGTGGGCTGCTTATGTTGAGCCTGACTGTTGCACATTAGCCATTGACGTGTGTTGTGCCAAACATCATCAGGTCATCACAGTTGAGACAATGTGCCTGTGTGAATACAGCATATTTGTGGCTGTGACATTACTACGCTCTAGGAATGGGAACTCCGGTTGCCTATCCTTTGGTAGGCTGGAGTAGAGAGAGGTGAGCCCAGCCTGGAAGAACATTTCATTAGCTTAGTCAGAGTGGGTCTTGAGCCCTTAGAATAATGGGCTGAGGAATATTCCAGGCATATACCTCTGATGTAAGCCTTAGATGCAGTCTGCATATAACCTCATTGTATCACAAGGCATTATGGGAAAGGAGCTTGGGAGCTCATGCGCCCTCTGTTGGATGTAACAGATCCTCAATTTGCTTTTGACTCACCGAGTCTTGAGAGAGCAAAAGGGATTTTAGCCAAGCCAGTTTCACTTATCTGCATACAGCGCTGTTTCAGGATTTTTGTCCCTCATCAGTACAGAGCAAAGTGAACTGGCTGGCTTTGTGGGAGGCAATGAGTGGGTTAGGGACAAGAATCTCTCACATTGAGGAGAGCACCAGTGTCTATAACCTCATTGGGATTTCTGAATAGTGTGTTCTGGAATGTTGCTGCTCCTCGTGTGATGCAATTACAAAAACATCTACATTTCTTACAGGTTCAGTTGGGAAGATACCTTATTACTGGTTCTGGATGATTGTCAGATTGCTTCCAGCAACATTCATTCCTCCCTCGTTCTTCTTTGATTATTAACATTCCAAACTGGCACATGGCCTAGTGCAGTTCCCATGTATGTTCCAGGGGTGGAAATCTGTATATTGAGTGGAAATCTTGAAACAGATTACAAAACTGGATGAAAAAGACACATGTCCATCAAATGGAGTACAGAGTGACATGAAGATTGCTTAAGAAAAAAAAATACCCCATAATACATGGAGATAAAATTCTTATCTGACCCCAAGTGGCTATCATACTGGTGGGCTTGTTGTAAGAAATCAGCTAGGCCTTCCTAGTCTTCAACTGTTTTTGTAAAAACCAAATGGTATGGTGACTATTACAGAGTTTTACTGTTTTTAACAGCCTGATCTACTCCTAGAGATGAAGACTTTGATTCTTCAACTGCAGTGTGTGCCCCTTTGTCTTTTCACAGTATATTTTGCTCAGATCAAATATTGAATATATATTCCTCTCATTAACTGTGTCTTTTAAAGACTAAATACATGTATTTCTTTTAATCATTACAAAGATCCTTCCTGCACAGTTTCACCTTTATTTCTCTTTTATAACTCCATGATGAACTTTTATAAACAGGTGCCGTGCCCAGAAGTAATATCTGTAATATCTGTAAGTCCATGCCTTTTTTAATACATGACAATATTCTTCAGTATATGATTTCCAAGATTACCCATATCCATTTTCTGTAGTAACACAATTTTTCTCAATACATGCTTAGGGTATATAATGATCACAGACTGCTATTAACCAGATGCATATCTTTACCTTTATCTGAATTGTATCTCATTTGCCAATTGAATCGCAAAACATCCCCAACTCAGCTTGAAATTTAGTCATTTTTCATAGACTGTATTACATCAGCTGGTGTCCTCCACAAAGTTGGAAACTAAGCTATTACTCTGATCCTCTATGAACATTTTGTACATAGCACCCAGATGGAAATCTTGAATTGCTGAAAAACTTGGCAGGCAGATATGTAAAGGATTACAGGTGTAGTCTGATTAGACACTGGATCTTGTGATAAGAAGGCGTAAGGCCCCATGTTACAGAAACGCAGCGTTTTTTGTTGCAGATTTTGCTGCGTTTTATTTTTTCAGCCAAAGTCAAGAGTGTATTTAACTGAAGGGAAACGTCTAAGTTCTTCCTTTATATTTTCCATTCTTTTTCAAGCCTCTCCAGGCTTTGGCTCAAATAACCAAAGCAAAATCTGCAAACAAAAAATGCTGCGTTTCCGCTATGCGGGGTCCCATGTGGCAGAAACACCAAGGCAAAAATCGCAGCGATTTACAGTCCCTGCAAAGTGGATGGGATTCTAACAAATCCGCAGCATGTCAATTATACCTATGGAAATGCTGGCGACTTCCCTATAGGTATAATGGAAGCAGACTTTCTGTGAAAAGCGCTGCCGGAAAAACCGCGATGCGTGGGGACTTAGCCTAAAAGTGCCTATAAAAGGTCTCTCAGAGACTACTTTTGGGAAGTGTACCTCTTAGTGAGAGATCATTAGGCTGAGGCTCCACGTTGTGGAAACGCAGCTTTTTTTTGTTTTTGTTTTTTGCTGCGGCTTTTTGAGCCAAAGCCAGGAGTGAATTGAGCAGAAGGTAGAAATATAAGTACTTCTTGTATATTTCCCATTTCTTTTGTAGCCATTCTTGGTTTTGGCTCAAAAAACCGCAGCAAAATCTGCAACAAAAAAAGCTGTGTTTCCGCAACATGGGGCCTCAGCCTTAGACATGCTTTTATGATGCACGCAAAGACATTTTGCCCAGTAGATGAACTTTAAAAGAGGGCGAATTAATAAGCTTAATGGTCATTTTGATAAATTGCCCACCATCTAGGCCAATGGTTGTCAACCTTTTCAAGCAAAGTACCCCCCTAATGAGAACTTCCCAACTGAGTACCCCCCAAAGTAGAGACATCTCCTTTACACACACCTATCTCTGCCCAGACTATTCCAGACACTTAGCAGAATTAAATTTGGTGTCATGGCACCTATTATGTATCCTACTATTGAAAGCCAGCCACTCTCACCTTTGTTTGCAATGAATGAGAAACCTGGACTGCTCTGGACTGGAACCGTATTGTCTACAGTAATAAATCCAGATTTGGTTTGGAATCCAACAACAGTCAGGTTTGAGTATGGAGGCCTTCTGAAGTGACACATTGCCCTAACTGCTAGTCTGAATATCTGGGGAGCCATTGCATAAAGAGGGTAGTCAATAACAGCTCAGTGATATGTGCAAGACATCCTGGGGCCACATGTCTTGCCTCTCATGACTCTACCAGATTTGCAATACTTTCTTGGCCTGCCCGGTCACCAGATTTTTTTTTTGCCAATCAAGCATTTATGGTACCAGCTAGCATGCCAGCTTTGGTAATCTACGAGTGTGCATAATCTAAAGATCCAGCTGCAACATCTGTGGGCAAATGGGCCTCAGGATACCATACAGAACCTGTATGTCTCCATGCCTAATCATATCTTATCTTGCATCCAAGCTAGAAGTGACCCAACAGGGTACTAGAACTTCCGTTCAATTGTATAGTTTTCTCCAACAAATTTCTCCTTTTGCTATAATACTATAGTCACTTATATATACCATCATTACATTCACATATTTATTATTATTTATTATGCTTACTTATATAGCGCCATCATATTCCGCAGCGCTTTACAGACATTGACAGTCACTATCCTATATAGGGCTCACAATCTACATTCCCTATCAGTATGTCTTTGGAGTGTGGGAGGAAACCGGAGTACCCGGAGGAAACCCACGCAAACACGGGGAGAACATACAAACTCCTTGCAGATGTTGTCCTTGGCAGGATTCGAACCCAATACTCCAGCGCAGCAAGGCTGCAGTGCTAACCACTGAGCCACCGTGCTGCCCAATGCTGAACATATATTAATTCCAAGAACTCCTTCCGGTACATTTTTTTTTTTTTTGTTATTTAGTTTATATTAGTGGTCCTAGGATTGTAATATACATGACTAGGAAGAGAACGACCAACTTATGATTAAAACAATGATGCAAGTGACTCTATATTTCCCCATCACATATGCATTAGCTGCTTGTATAGTAAATCACTCCACGCTATGACTGTTCAGGATGGAAAGTCTACTCACACATTCCTTGGCAATCATTTTCTGAAACAGGGCAACAATACAACAAAGTAGCATTCTGTAAATAGCACTTTCCAGGTAATCCCTTTGCTGCTGGAGGGGTTTACAACACATTGCTTTGCAAGTAGGAGCAAATTTGGGCTTAAGAGAGTGTGAGGTCTGCAGGGCAGTAATTTATTCAATTAGTCCTCACCTCTAAGGAAAGCACACCCAGCTATTAGGAACTCTACCATTTAGGTTGTCTCCACCTGAGTGTGAGAAGTGTTGGTGTCAGGAAATGTCACAGCATACAGCCTTTAAAATAGGACAGCGTGTCATCTGGACTTTTCACACATGGAGAAGGGGAGAATTTGTTTAGACTGGCAGTTTTTACGCCAGACTTAATGAATTCCCAACAGGTGCCCAGCTCACCAGAATTATTAAGAAGCTCTGGCCTCTCTGTAATTCTAGCTCATCTACTGGTCTACACCAGCCAGGAACATAGATTTATGATATAACTCACACCAGTTTTCTGGCGTGAGCTATAGCAAATCTAGCGGACCAGGATGCTCACTGTGTTGAGGCGCATTTATATATGAATTTATTTTGCAGTTCATGTATCTTTGGATTTTTCCAGCATGGCTTTAAAATATGAATTGCAGAAAAGAAAAAGAAATTTCATGTCAATTATTGCCAGGGAAACCAAGCTGGGTGATATCACATGGATTAGCCCCACTGAATACTCCATTTGTGACATTTTCAGCTACATAAATTGGCATTTGACATGGATCTCAGCACCTGGGCTCCCACCCATGTGACATGTTGGAAGTTTTAGATATTTATTTTTTTTATTTTACGCTCCGCTACATAGAAGAGAGAAGGCACCTCAGCAAGGATGAAAATTTTCCCATTCCTTTACAGATTTGACACCAAGAACAGAAGCGTACAGTTTGTGTCCCCCTTCCATACCTTCTCCATGACTCCTGGGGCTAATCTCCTCCCCCTCATTTGCTGACAGTAGAGTTCCTCTGTAAAGGAAAGTCTTGCACCTAATTGGGAATGAGACAAACCAGGGCTGGGCCCTCCAATGGCCCCAATAACAGCCATGTGGCCTTCACTGTGGTATGTTGCCTTTGTGTTCACTGCAAATTGTACATGCTATACAATATACAGATAGAAGAGTGAAGCTCAGGGCAAGCACCTAAGGGCTACATGTTTCCCTTGGGCTGGAAATCGCCTATCATTGTCAAATACAGTAAGTCATACTACTACAATACTAACAGTCACAGCAAGGAAAAGACAAAAAGAAAGACTTGCTCAATGACCAAATACTTTTTCTGTCTCCCCCTTAAATCTTAGCCTTGAAAAAAATCCAATATAATAAAAACTTCAGTACAGAAATTGGTGATAAGCGCTGTTCAGGAAAAGACCAAACCTCAAACAAGAGCAATATAATTCTTGTTGTAACGCTACATGTGCAAGATCCAGAGATATGAATTCAGGCAGAACATCCCCCAGTAAGCAAAGGCTCTCAGAACAAAGACACCATAAAAACAAGGCCCTGAAAGCCCTCTCCAAACAATTTGATTTTGTTTTAAAACCTTTTATAGCAAAAAATCACCCACATCTGCTTTGTGTTAGGGAGGCAGGGGCTAGACTTATGGAAAAAATATAGCAACATACACGTGCCGTCGTTTAACAGCCCCCCGCGTACAAGGCCCTTTCAACATGGCTTTGATAAAGCAGAAATCACACTTGGGATATGAATGGGTGGCAGTTCATGAGGTAGACGCTTGGTAGTCTAAGGGCACAGATGGCATTATTTTATGATTATCGTCATCATCACACCTCTAAATGCTGTTTGCACATGTGGGTCTATTATGCTCCACAAAAGTCTGCCCATACCTGCAGTCATAAATTCAATTTGCAACTAGAACATTAGCATTAAATGAAGGGAAATAAGTTACATGTTGTCCTGTAACATCTAAAAGGATTTCTATTCCCGTTTCTTCCCATTACCCATGTTTCAGATGAATATCAGCACGATATAATTAGTATACTAATACAAAACACATACAAATTGCAAATTCTGGAGGAAATATGATGAGAAATTATATTTCAACATGTTTCTTCTTTATGGCATAGCCTGTAACCCAGAGGGTCTCATGTATCAAAACCATATTTACCATATAATACAATAAATGATTGTAGTGAAAAAAATTAATCTGTGTGCATGTGTGTGGTGGTGTAATCATTTTTTTTTTTTAAGCACCTCAGCCCCAAAAAGCATGACTGAACTCTTATTTATATTTGAAAATAGCAAAATTTGTAAACTACTTAATGGGGTTCTCCAGGGAAAAATGTAATATTTTCAACAGGCTCGAGGGAAGTGGAAAAAAAAAAAAAAAAATCATAGTCACCTTTCCCCAGTGCTCTGATGCCTCCCAGCATGGTCTGGTCCTTCCAAGTCCATTGTTGTCTTCTGGTGGAAGTCCCCGCCGCATGTGTCTGCTGAGGCCAATCAGCGGCCTCAGCGAAGTACCTGTGACGTCCCAGGGTCGCTTCCTGAGGCCGCTGATTGGCCTCAGCAGTCACATGAGAAGTCTCACTTCAAGACGACACTGGAGTAGCAGGACCAGACCGTGCTAGGATGACACTGGAACACCAGGGACAGGCAAGTATGATTTTTTTTTTTTTTCCTTCACCTCCACTGCCTATTTTAAAAATAATTTTTTTTCCCCCAGTGTGAAGGATCTCGTCCTGCCAAACCCGCGTTCCGCGTACCTGAGATCACTTCAATTACCTCACATCCACCTCCAGTGAGTGTTCTGGGCCGATAGGATAATACAACACGAGCTTTCTACATTTTATATATTTATTAACCCCTAAACGAGTCGGTACTAGACACTTAACACACAGAGAATACATGCAGCGGTTAGCAAGTAAATACAAGTGGAAAACAACATGACACAGTGCACAAAATAAAAATTGGAATAACAGAAAGAAAAGGAAATATTACCACAAGCCTGTGTTGGTTCTCTGTGCTCTGGATGATGAGCTCAGGGCACGTACTTCAAAAGTCCAAAAGCATGCGTCTGGGCATGCTATTCCAGTCGTGGCACCTCCTAGATATGGGCAGTGCAATCCGGGTGGCTTTCAGAAGAACAAAAGACAAAAGAACCAGAACAAGTAGATAGTCTGTTTCTCTGAGCCCATATCGTAGGCTGAAGGGTTCTTTCTTAAGCCAGTGGCAGAGCATCTGTTTCCTACATGCTGTTACACCTCTTCCAGTTTAACAAAAAGGTCTCAGGCCTCAAGGCTAGGCAGCATGGTGACCACATGGCTGAAGTCTCCAACTTGACCTCCCCCCACACATCTCCTCCAGGAACAGCACAAGACAGACAGTAGACCAAAAACAAAGAGAGCCTCTCAACCTGGTCTGAGACCTTTTACCTCCCTTGGTCTTCTCCCTAAGTGAAGTCACCAGGAGGAGGAGCACTACCCCCCTTTCTACATCTCTCAAAATCATTTTTCTTTATAATTCTCGGGTTGACGGTATAGGGTTCGTGGCGAAATCCCCAACACGTAGACCTCAAGGGTGACACCCCAATCCCCATGTGGCTAAGGAGATCAGTGTCTGGACCTTTCCCAGGGTTTGAACTGTGACATGTGTGTATTCTGAGCGTGCGCCTTGACCTGACGCATCTGGGGAATTTAATCGGGGCGACTAAGATGTTCCACAGGGCAGATATTGTCATAAAACCATAATCCCTTTGAAGTAAAGCTGGCTCCAGTCTGTCTGTAGACGGTATGCAGAGCGCCTCTCCCGCACATCCTTTCGCAGGATCCCCTGCCGGGTTCAGTGAAGCAGTGTTATGCAAATAAAGGCCTGTGTCAGTGACTCTCTGGGGATCAAAGGGTTATTGATTACAGATCCCATGAACCACATCCCCCAACCCTATAAGCAAATTGCTGATAACAGACAGGAACCACACTATATGAGCGAATATTAGTACAATAAATCCATATCTGAGTCTCGTATCATCACACCCAGACAACCTCTTGAAGAAATGGGCACTTTTCTTTAATTTGCATTCTACCAATGCTCAAATCTGTACAATAGAACTCTATGGAGAGGGGAGAGCTCCTCAAAGCACAGAGATATTTGCACCATAGAGAGCCTTTTTTTTTCCCCTCAACACAGCTGTGTTATCAGCCTTTTGACAGAAATTAGTAATATAATTCTGTAGACTGCCTCATGTCCCTGTATCTCTCCTTCTCCTCCCCTCTCTATAGGCTCTGATGTAAAGACAGGACTAATCGTTAGAGATTCTTTTTTTGTGATATATTGCAAAGTTTGTTCCCTTCACCTGCACTATTGCTTTATGAAAAAATAAATGACCAACTAGAATGGCAACTGACTACATTGCAATTTTTTATGCAAGCTACAGAAAGAAAGATTCAATCTGATTTGATCTGATCTGCACATCTCCAAGTTCGGTCTGCACAAGCGTTCATAAATGAGGTATATCAATGCCTTATTCAGATGGGCATATTGTATTACACATGTGTTACTTGAACCCCTCTTTAGATCCCTATTGTGCAGAACAGAACTGACATCTAAATTCAGGACATGATCATAATATGGGAACATGACGGGTATTAACGGATACTATTAGTTTGAGTCATGAGACCTGCAGTTAGGCGGGGATTTAGGGCTGTAATACTGACACAGTAATGCACCTATA
Organism: Leptodactylus fallax; assembly: GCA_947044405.1. NCBI lineage: Eukaryota > Metazoa > Chordata > Amphibia > Anura > Leptodactylidae > Leptodactylus > Leptodactylus fallax. The sequence goes on from CAMRHE010000078.1 coordinate 2,774,175, forward strand.
CCAAAAGTTTAGATGGATTAGCAATTAACCCTAGGATGTTAAATCAATTCTGGTAAAAAAGAAAAAAAAAAATCTATAAAATTCATAAACACATGTCACTGAGGATCCTGATGCATCCTTTGTGGTGGCTGTATTGTGAAGAAACAGATTTGCAGCCGTTGTGAGATTCTTTATGCAGCACTACATACATACATACATACATACAAGTGCATCTCAATAAATTAGAATATCAAAAGGTTGTTTTTTAATAATTCAATTGAAAAAGTGAAACATATATTATATTGAGTCATTACAAACAGAGTGAACGTTTTCAAGTGTTTATTTATGTTAATGTTGATGATTATGGCGTAGAGCCAAGGAAAACCCAAAAGTCATTAATTTCAGAAAATTAGAATAATTAACCCAAAACACCCACAAAGGCTTCCTAAGTGTTTAAAACGGGTCCCTTAGTCTGGTTCAGTAGGCGACACAATCATGGGGAAGACTGCTGACTTGACAGATGTCCAGAAGGTAGTCATTGACACTCCACAAGGAGGGTAAGCCACAAAAGGTCATTGCTAAAGAAGCTGGCTGTTCACAGAGTGCTGTATAAAAGCATATTAATGGAAAGTTGAGTGGAAGGAAAAAGTGCAGTAGAAAAAGGTGCACAAGCAACCGGGATAACCGCAGTCTTGATAGGATTGTTAAGAAAAGGCCATTCAAACATTTGGGGGAGATTCACAAGAAGTGGACTGCTGCTGGAGTCAGTGCTTCAAGAGCCACCACACACAGACGTATCCAGGACATGGGCTACAAGTGTCCAATTCCATGTGTAAGCCACTCATGACCAATAGACAACGCCAGAAGCATCTTACCTGGGCCAAGGAGAGAAAGAACTGGACTGTTGCTCAGTGGTCAAAGGTGTTGTTTTCAGATGAAAGTAAATTTTGCATTTCATTTGGAAATCAAGGTCCCAGAGTCTGGAGGAAGAGTGGAGAGTCACACAATCCAAGCTGCTTGAGGTCTTGTGTGAAGTTTCCACAATCAGTGATGGTTCGGGGAGCCATGTCATCTGCTGGTGTAGGTCCACTGGGTTTTATTAAGACCAAAGTCAACGCAGCCGTCTACCAGGAAATTCTAGAGAACTTCATGCTTCCCTCTGCCAACAAGCTTTCTGGAAATGGAATTTTCATTTTCCATCAGGACTTGGCACCTGTCCACACTGCCAAAAGTACCAATACCTGGTTTAATAACCACAGTATCACTGTGCTTGATTGGCCAGCAAACTCACCTGACCTATGGAATATTGTCAAGAGGAAGATGAGAGACACAAGACAACAATTTAGACGAGCTGAAGGCTGCTATTAAAGCAACCTGGGCTTCCATAACACCTCTGCAGTGCCACAGGCTGATCGCCTCCATGCCACGCCGCATTGATGCAGTCATTCATGCAAAAGGAGCCCCGACCAAGTATTGAGGGCATTTACTGTACATACTTTTCATTTGGCCAACATTTCTGTGTTAAATATATTTTTTACAGTTGGTCTTAGATAATATTCTAATTTTCGGAGATCATGACTTTTGGGTTTTCCTTGGCTGAAAGCCATGATCATCAACATTAACAGAAATAAACACTTGAAAAAGTTCACTCTGTTTGTAATGACTCGGTATAATATATGTGTTTTACTTTTTCAATTGAATTACTAAAAAATAAATAAATAACTTTTTGATGATATTCTAATTTATTGAGATGCACTTGTACAGTACATAGCCCGGTGGCAGAAGTAAGATACCACACATTAGCAAGCCAAAAAAAAAAAGGCAATATCACAATACAAAAATGCTTAACGTGTACCTCTAATTATGAAACAACTTTAGAAGATTGAATAGTACATGTAAATATATAAAAAAAAAAATATAGCTTACTAAAGAAATAGGCTTGTTCTCCAATTAGGCTGCTCGCTTCCTCATCTTTACTCAGTCTATTTGTATATAATCATCTCAGTACTCACTTCACAAACAGAAGTCTATGGAGAGGGCTGTTAAAAGGAGTCTGTCAGCAGTAAATTGCTTATAAACTCAATCACAATACCTTGTAGAGGAGTTTCTAGTTTCCCGATATGGCTCTGTTATTCAGCTTTGGATCCCCATTTTCATGTATATCGCTACTTTATGCATATGCAATTGAGGGGAAAAGTACATTGTGTAGGAATCTGGATTTATTGCTGACAGACTCCTTTTAATTGATTTATCACCTCATTCTGTGCAGTTGTAGAATCTTGTCTTTAAGCTATAGCAGTTCCAAAAGTGTTCTATTGCTCATAGTGTAGCAGTGTTTAGAATCTGCAGTGTGACCAAGTTCACTACAGCCCAATTTCATTACAAGATCACTCCCCCCAGAAGCATTGCATGGATTCCAACAGATCCTGTATGACAATGCATAAAAGTTGTTTGTCATGAAAGCTCTAGTCATTAAGGGCCCTATGTCAAAGTTGGAAGTTGGCCCCAAGAATAAAATTACACCAGGCTAAGAACCTTATCACTGTTACTTGGATCAGGATCATATAACTGGCACTTGGCACTGTGGCCAGCACTGTCACACTAGACTTTACACCATCACGGCATCACTGCTGCTTGAGTTTTTACACCATGAAATTTTCTGGTTGGCTGTTTCTAATTAGAACAGGTTTACATCTGCTGTATTATCTAGCTATCTAATGCTTCAGACAGAGCAGGGAGACACGTATTGGTTGTCAACTGTTTCTTTAACTATTGTCTAGCATTGGAGAGAGCATTCTACATCATAACTTCGTATAGTCGTTACAAACTAACTTTATAATTAATAGATATAATTCCTGATACCAAAATTGCTGCAAAACAAAAACCCTGCACCATGCAGATTTGCCATGTGGATTTCCAATGACTTGGTGCTAAATTTTTAAGCAGCAAATCTGCTACATATGGATATACCCTAAAGCATGCATTTGCATAACAACATGCCTCCTTCCCATTTATACCAGGTGTCAAAGAAGGTCTCTCTGTCACATAAGACGACATTAGTATTATAAATTACATGGTAGATGGGAGACCAGGTCACAAATTTGGATTTGGAGCCCAGGAGCTGCAAGTTATGGTGGTCTCTACATGAATAATAGAAATTGTTTGTATATGTGGAAATCTTATAATATTTGCTTATTTGCGTTTCCTAAATTTCTTCATGACACTACAATGGCCAGATATTTGGTGAAGATATGTTATTAGAATCCCAGTAGTGCAGTGCAAGGCTTTGAATGATTTTACCCACTTGCTCACTCTTCAGGAAATATAAAAGGTCATAAATTGCGGTAAATATTGTAAAATATTTATAACATTTATCCAAGCAATTGCAACAAACAAATGCAAAAAACACAGCATACATTGAAAGCAACAGCATTTGTAAAATGTGGCATTGAGGGATCTACAATTAAATACTTACAGGTCTGACAGAGCACAGGAAAAATTAAAATGGTTACAAAAATTATAGGATAGATTACAAAAAGGATTTAGACCAGGTGAAGTGTGAGACAATAACACCCATGTAAATTGGAACCAATGGTGGGAAGAAAACACAAAATAACATACATCGACAACACTCCAGTCACGTAAAAGTAAACACCAAAAGATATACAACAGACCAACAACAGCTATCGGAGTGGTTACATATGAACAAAGTTTTATTTATGTCGGGTCATTGAATAAATAGGTTCAGGCTGAGAAAAAAAAAAAAAAAAAAAGTTGCCTGAAGTGACCTGAATCTGGAAATTTACCATAATTAAAGGGCAATTGTGAACCTTTCTAGAAATAGATGGGCTGTACAATTTCAATGCCATTACTATACGGATCACTTATGCCAGGTTCATGATGGTGGTTTTTGAAATGGAAACAGAGGAATTCTATGTGTAAGAGATACTACAAAAATACAATAAAAGAATTAAGCACTGGATGATCATTTATACTCTGCCTCAATACTTCTAATTTCTGCAGTCTGACAAGCTGCCAGTATGGTTGCTAGGGATTTAAACCTACAGTCTTATCAACTGCAACCTGATACATGCCCCTCGCAACCAGTCTTAACTAGATTACTTTAGCTCTAGGCTGAATTACCACTAAAAGCACAGAGAATGGCCTTGGGTTTAGACAAGACTGAAAGGGATTGTACCATTAAAGACACTTTTCCCCTATTCACACGATACGTGTCACATTACACTGGGGGTCCACTGAATGACTGGTGCTCCATTGACTTCTATGGGGATTCCAGAGATAGCAGTCTTGGCAGCCCTATAGCAGTGATTGGAGCTTAGGTCATGCAAGTACACTGGCACTTTATTCACATGGAGGATGCAGGGGGACTTTTAGTTCCTCATTCTCCCAATCACTTTGGGTTCCCAGGAGTCAGACCCCCAGCGATGTAACATATATCCCCTACACTGTGGATAGGGGATAAGTGTCGTTAATGACACAAACACTTTAAATGTCCACCTTTTAACACAGTTTGAGTTTTAGGTCCATCCTGCTGAACAGATACATTTCTTAAAATATATCCTTATTTCAATAGTGCTACAACAGGAAAAAAAAACTTGCAAATATGATAGGTTGCTGTGGACAACACCAATCTCCAACCATGTGCTTGTGTGAATCATTTTAATAACCTACTAAAAGGGAGTAACAAGAATGGGAATCACAGGTAATGAGGTAGTTTGGAGCAAGTATTCTGCATCATCTTTTTCTGTGCCGGTAAGCATGTACCTTAGGTAGTGGTGACCATTTACATTAGATGCATGACTTGATGCTGCAAACATAAAGATCCCATTTAAATGAAACCAGGTTCATGTGATGGGACACAATGGCTGGTTAAAGATTTCTAGAATACTAGTGCAATGGAAAGTATAATAAGTTCTAGCTAACTGGCCCATCTGAATGGTATTATCTACTCAACTCAGAAGGATGTTTTGCCATCATATATTCACTACTGATCTAGGATGACCAGGTCTACAGAAGGTGGGCACTGTATGTTCATATTCGCTTAAGCATTGGAAATTGTTTTGTTCACATTTCCCTATGAATGCATCCCATCTCTAAGGGATGAGTGTACTTAAACGGCAACAGCTCTCCCAGAGGTAGCATTGATGCAGAGTGCTACACATTTATTATGCAGTGCTGAACTCCTTTAAATTCCAGTTGTATGTAAATGTATAATGAAAGGTTATGCAGCTCTAAAACTGTGGTTGAATTTCTTGACATTTTTAATACCTTAGCTTGCTAATATTCATTAGGGCATATTTAGTATGTTTGGTTTTGTTTTTTGATGCAAAAACATTGTGATTTTTTATTTCTGTGCCATCCTCTTCACTTTCCCAAAAAAGGGATGAAGGCATGCAGAAATCTGACGTAAAGAGTACCAGAAATCTATGCAAGCTATGAGCTGGGGTAGATCTCCCTGCAGGTGGACAGTCCAGAATTTAGGAGGCGCATCCTCTGCCAGTGATACGGTTATGAGACGACTGGTGTTAATGATAGTCTTCATAAATTTGCCTCATTGTTTACATACCTTCAGAGTCTCCGGAGCAGAGTCAGACTAAAATTGCAGAGAAAAAAAAATCCCAGAAGTCCAACTTTTTTGCCCACCTTTGCAGGGAGAAAACAGTACCCAATGGATCCTATTATAGTCAATGGGATCCATCAGAATCTATTGTTGTTGGTCATGGAACTGAACCATCTTTATTGTTTAATCTGTTGTTCTTATCCTAGGGCGGACCAGAAGAATGGATTAAACAACACAGATGTGACTATATCCTTACATGCCCTGCACCTATGTTGGACACAATCACGGTGAGTTTTAGCAAGGTTATAATTAGAACAGTGCTACTTTAGTATAACCACCTTAGGTTTAGTATTGCTTATGATGTGGCTCTAAACTGCAGTTGTTACTAAAGGGGTTGTCCAGCTTCCTTTAAAAAAATGGACACAGGCAGGCGTTGGTGCTCCATCTTTGAGGCCAGTGACAGACCCACTCAACAAACAGCAATGGCGAGCAGCAGAGACAGAATGTCTGAGAATTTAGGAGGTATTTATCACTCTCTTTTTAAACCACTCCCTGTCTGTGGATTTTTTATTTATTTTTATTTTTTTAATGAAATCAGACAACCCCTTTAAGCTTATAATTTGATTTACTGCACTTATTGACCCGGATGTTTTATCATCCTCTATCAGTCTGTTGAGGTAAAAATAAAAGCCTTATGAAATCAAACTACAAAATATATTTTCACTGTAACAATTTCAATTCCAATTTGTGGCAAATAAAAATGTTAAAAATGATTCCAAAATCTAGTTAAAATAAACCCCTTATTAGGCAATAATAGGATTCAGGTTTGGCAGGAAGATTCACCTGTTCAGGAATGTATTGACAGCTTAGCCATAAATCTAAAAAATATGGTGACGTCTATCTTCTGTAGGCAGTAGGTGAGGCATAGGGAGCAATGCTCCTGTAAACCCGTTTAAGTTTCCAAAGATTTGAAAGTCAGTGGTGTAGAATAAAAGTGGGTATATAAAAAAGGTAGAGAAAAGTGGATCTGAGACATCTGAGGTAAGAGGTCTTGTACAGCACAAAGTCTTCAAGTCCTGGTTGCTGCAAGCTGCATTAATCGAGTCATTGGAGCGCCTCCTAATGACCGACCAAATGCAACAGTCCCTTTTCCTGTCTTCTTGGTAGTTTGCCCCCGGGGGCTGCTGGATATTTTCTCTGTGGGGAGAACTCAGAATTAGAAACTAGAATTGCTGCATATGTAGTTAAATGGTGCAAAAGTAAGATGAAATGAGGCAAGGGATGTTGAAGCAATTTAAAGGTATATTCATTCAGTCATAAAATAGTACTAGTACAGAAGGATGCACAAAAAAATATCAGGGGTTTTCCCAGGAATATTAATGACTTTATGAGAGGTCATCAATATCTGGTTGATGAAGGACCAATGCTCAGTTGCCCTGCTTCACATGCCAGTCACCTCTTATTCATTTGACACATGGTCTGTTTGTAGCTTCATCCCATTCTAGTGAACGGACCTGAATTGTAATAGTAAGCACAGCGCCATGCTTGATATACAGTTAAGAGACCACATTGATCCCCCAAATGCTGCGGTCTCTTAAAACAGTTGATCAGTGAGGGTCTTGGGTGTCGGAACCCCACCGATCCGATATTTATTACCTAAGGTCGTCATTATTACAATCCTGGAAGACCCTTTTAAAGTGAATGACCAATTTTTCACCCATGTATATAGGCTGAATATTCTATGTTGCATAGTATGGAGTGAACGCCACAACTCTGGTCACCGCAGAAAGCTAGCATGTTATCTTTTTTAAATCTAAGTCTATGCAGGTGGTTTGGAGCTCTGTATCAGAAAAAAAAACAAGCCCCATATATATTAAGAAATCAACAAAGATTTTTTTAATCAAACATTTAGAAGGTGGAGTTGCACTTTAAAAACACCGAACTATTTAAAGAAGTTTGTATATTCTTGAGTGTAACATTTCTCCTGGTTGATCTGATAAAGGAATATGCAAATAAGACCTCCATAGTGGAAAAGAGGAGCCTGCTCCAGTTATCTGGTGTACAAGGCATAAAGTCGCACATTTTTTCTCAAAATTTTTTTTTAACTTTTTTCTATGATCAAGGGTGTGATGTTGCACTAGATTTATTATGATTACACCATTTTACTGGCATAAATAATCCCTGAAATCTACACCAGCTATGAGCTGGGGCAGATTTCCGTGTAGGCGCATGGTTCTGCAGAGGGTGCACCTCATCATAAATGAAACACATCCTTTGCCATTGTAGGAGATATGAAAATGCCAGTCTTCATAAATCTCCTCCTTTGTGTCTACAATGCAACATGCTCCAAAACATGCAGATTTGAAAGATTCTTACTCTGAACCATCTTGAAAAGTAAAGCAAATATGGATTTTCAGTCACTATGTTGGCATATGGTAATCTAGAAATCAGAAAACAACCCTCCTCGCTCACCTATTATACTTGGTGGCCGTTGCACTGTCTTTGTTGTGCTCATCTGTAACCTGCCAATCCGACTATGGCCTATTGTTCCACTACCCACACGTGAGGAGGATGCACTGGTGATAAAAAGAGACACATTAGTGAGGTCAGTGTAAAGCACTAAAGCTGAATACACGGATGACAAGTTCTAGACACTTCTGATCACATTTTCAGTTGCTGTTTACACTGAACACAGTCATGTTTTGTGTTAAAGTGCAATCTTGTCGCTGCCAAACCTGCAAAGCACCTGTTTTCGCTTGTAACTTTCAGAAAGGGACAAAAAAAGACAACGCCGAGCGGCACATAGTGTAATATTGTTTGTAAAATTGGTGTACAAATAGAGCAGTGCGGTGAAATAGAAGTGAAATGCACCCCACACAAGAGCCTGTAAAAGCACTGTGATTGGGATGGATCCACAAAGAACAGGTAGAGAGTTTCCACACAAAGAAAAAAAAAACAAAAAAAAAAAACATTTTTTGGTAAACAATGTTGTGATTTGACTCTCACCTGGGCTAGTTGTGATAAGCCACAACTACTTAGCATGCATGATAATCCTATATGTGGAGGCAGCAGAATCTCTCAGCGTCGGGACCACAGGAATCCAGGCGATGATGGTACCAGTTGTAGATGGAGTGGATACTCCAAAAAAAAGAGAGATAGTATATCTGCGCTTTCCAGATGAAAGAAACTTTATTGGTGCTCAAAACACACAACGCATTTCGGAGATCAAAATACTCCTTTTTCAAGTGTAAAATGAGACAAGACCAATAAAGTTTCTTTCATCTGTTTTCGCTTGTAGACATTGAACATAGAGACCTGTCAGTCTATATGTTAGGGGAAGACTGGGTGGCAACCACAGACAAAAAGGGGTGCTTTGGCAGGTGTGGCCAAGCCCAGGATGCGCCAAACAGCTTATCTGTATATAGACTGAAAGCTGAATTTCTAAGCAGCAAGAATACACGTTGAATCCAAAAAGGTGCGTTCACTATGCCCTAACAGCCCCTATATTGCCATGTAAGTGAGAAGTGAGTTTGGTGGTGGTAGACTGCCTTTAAAAGTGAAAGTCAATGGAAGTATAACAATTACTTCCAACCACCCAACAGAACAGAATGCACGTGTAAATGGGTCAATAAACAGGGCTATTTTTCGAGTACTCACCTCATAGATCGCCTTCTCCTCTGAGACTTTATACTTGAAGCACATGAAGCAGAGTTGAGGCCCTTTACTGAAAGCCCATTTGTGGTAAACACAGGAATATCAGAGCTGCGAGTGAAAGAGATCCTTATTAATAAAGGGGTTTAGTTTAACAATCTTCACATACCCAGAATTCAGAGCTAGTAGAGGGTGGAGTACCCTGTACTGGATCCTCATCTCTTGGTCAGAGTGAAAAGAAGTTAAAAAGCATGTCTCTCATCCTGAAAGACCTGTCCTGCATTACACAGACCATCCCCTGATTTATATAGGTACAGTGTAATATTCCATTTCCCATGTGGTGGCACTCCAGAAAAAGGGAACACTTACTGACAGGTTTCTATAAAGTTTTAGGAAATCCCTTTAGGATCAGCTTATTGTCAAAAACCCATCTTACAGGAAGGGACCAAAGCCAGGAACAACTTTAAAATTATTTTTTAATATAGTAAAAGGCAAGTTATAAAACTAGGAAATAATTTTATATTCTTTGGACTGAGCATTGGTGAATTAGGGTAAATTAACACTACTGTTATTTAATGTCCGTTGCTCTTGTCCATCACAGATGGAGGCCCCTCAGCCAAGTGTCTGCTTTCATCCCAATGTAAAAAAAAACAGCAGGACTTTTATCTTGTGTCTTAAAATTAAAAAAACATGACAGAAGACAGCGTCCATTATGTTGTTTACATTAGAGTCAATAGAAATGGACACAGAGAGGGCTCCATCTGTGTCCGTTACTCTGCTACAGTTAATGTCTGTTGTTATCATCCTATGATGGATTACAGCAATGGACATTAACAAACGGCAATGTGAACATAGCTTAAAAGCAAATTCCAAATCACTGGATGCACTTCTCTTTTCCTTTGTTGCAAGTCCATGGCCGCCCCTCAACACTTTAGATAGATGAAGCTCGTGCATAGCAGAGTCATACAACTGTGTCAGAATGCTTATCTTTATTCAGTGCTATTAACATCTGTGTGTTGGATCCCCTAGTACCCAATGGGAATTCATCTGCTACAGGGGCCCCAAGGACTTCAAGGAAATCCCAGATTAATCTCCATTAGACTTTTTTTGCCCTATGCTAGTTTATCAATGTTTTTCTATCAACTGTATGTACATACAGAACTAAAACTTACAAAAAGACACCCTACAATCTAAATGCGCAAATGAAAATCCAAAAATACTTATTGCTATAGTAATATTGAATCATTAAATAGCATCACTACAATAATATATATAATATGTGACCCCTGCCTTAATCCAGAAAAAAACATTACCAACCTTTTTACAAATGTGCAGTCAATCTGTGACGCCCTGACATTTTCCCAGCCTGTAAATTCTGCTGGTCCAAAAGTCACAGTTTTGTCCATATCTGACATCACCCAGCCATCTTCAGACAATTCAAAAGTGGTGTTCATGTCCCTGACATTTATAGTTGGTACTGGTACTATGGCACTGTTTTGGAGGGCAGATGTCCCTAGCGGTACCCGGCCTTTGGTGACTGTCTGAGAGAGCATACTTGGTGCAGTTTGTGCGATCTTCTTTGGTGTACATTGAGACTGTTTAGACTGACTGGCACCAGGGAAGTCAGTGGCTTTATTAGGAAATAGATTTGTACTTGATCGGAGGTTTGGTCGGCTGGGAATGGAGGATTTTCTTGGTCTTTTGACTTGAACTTCTGGGGTGCTGGGAAGGACGTGGATGGATTTAGATGGGGTGTGTGTTTCAGCTTGTCTTCTTCGTTTCACTGGCACCACTGGACTGCGGAGTGTGGGGCTGATATCAGGAAGAAGTTCCTTACGGCTGCGTTTAACGGTTTGCTTCTTCCTGGCAGGATGTGCTTGAACCACTGGCTCCTCATCTTTAATCACTAAAATATCATCTAAAATAAAATAAAAAATAAAAAAAATTATAAAAGTCATGAAAATATTCAGTTTGCAGGATATCTGCAGAAATAAAAAAAATATAAAAAATATGGCGACTTTCTTCCAAAAACACTGCAACTCATTGAAATGAATGGAGCTGTGCTGCCATACCACACACAGCTTGTGGAAAGAAAGTAACCATGTTTTTCTGTCCCTGCACTTAAAGTAGCAATGACAGAGCAACTTTGCTGCAAACATTATGATGATCCCTTGCAGCTTCTGAAAGTGTATGGATAAACTGACAACTAGGTCTTTCTCTTTCCTTTGTCAAAGGGGTAGGGCTGAGCTTTTGTCTAAAAAGTAAATCTTGATTTTTTTCCTCCAAGCTTATAGGCAATTCTCAATCAATCAAATTTTCTTGTTTTTGATATATTCTTAGAAATATTAGATTTGCGGGGATCCGACACCCGGAAACCCCTCAGGTAACCGATACTGAGACAGCATGGTTAGCGGTATTGTCACTCGCCGTACAAACTGTAGCGCCAAGTGTAGGTACTGCAGCGTTGCCGCATAGATTTCAATGGGCCAGTATGTAAACTACATCACGAATCGCACTGTCTCAGTACCGGTGACCTGCGAGGGTCCCGGGTGTCGGACTCCCGCAGATCTAATATTGATGGCCATGGCCTATACTAAGGATAACCCCTTTAAGAGTCCATGGACACGTCCAAGTGTGCCATCCAAAAAAAAAATTTAAAAAAATGGATTAATAAAAAACAAACAAACAAAAAAAACCACAACAAAAAAAGCCGGATATATTAACATCAGTTAGTGTCCTTTGTGATAGGTGTCTGTTTTTTTTTTTGCTTTTTTTAACAGACCCTATCAGGATGGACATCCTATACTAGTGTAAATGCCATGGTCATGTGATGGGCAAACAGGTGCACAGCTGGTTATAGTCACAGCACAGTAATCAAAATCTGTCTGGTAACGAGCTGTGCACCTGTGTGTACATCACATGACCATGGACTGATTTTTATCCACTGGGAGCAAACAGAATGAATGACAGCAAGCAGAGATCTAGAAAACTGTGAGGAATTGATACAGAAAGTATATTGGTAAATATACAAACAGTAACAAAGTCAGTGAGCTGGCACAGTGAAAAGGAGTCAAGTATATTTGATGCAGACTTCCTCATACTACCTCCTGAGTATTGACTACAGTGAAGAAAGTGTTGATCGGTGGGAATGGAATGTATGGAATATATTATACTCCGGGTGAGGCCAACATCAAAATCACAATTCTGATGAAAATCAATGCAGATTTCTAACAAAAAATGCTCCACATTTCTTTTAAAATCAAAATTGTGACAAAATATACACTAAAACTTAGCTTTTATTTAATAACTCTGTAGTAAAAATGCACCATTAAAGCGCATAAAAACTAAATCAAGAAAGTAGCGGACCAGCCATTGATTGACTCAAGTTGATCCCTAATAAGATACCCCTAGAAGGAAAAAAACACAAACAAAAAAAAAAAACAAAAAAAAAAAAAACACACACCCCCCACATGTGGTCCATCTAGTCCTTATATTATTTAGCATTTTATCTTACATGTGTTTACACAAACTAATTTCAGATAGTGTCCCCATGCTCTTCTGCTTAGTTTTTTTTTTTTTTTTTTTTTTTAAATACTTCCCTAAATCTTATGATATGTACAAAAAAAAAATTATCTTCAGTGTCCCTTTGCTCCAGCTTCTGGCATTTTAATCTGCGGTAATAAATACACATGAATGATTATTTTAAAACACTTTGGGATAAACGTCTGACTTCATCTAGACCTAAACCTATATGGGCCAGAGAGTTCAGTTATGTTCCATCATGGAGGCAGAGGGAATGTTTTATAGCTCTCCAGCCATCACTGTAAATGAGGCATTATAACTGGAAAGCTAAAGCAGAAATAAAAGTTTAGTAATACACGCTCACCATAAAGTTAGAAACAAGGGAAATGTCAGTTCTACAATATTCAGCACACATAGACATAAACCTTTTGAGACCCTGGGAATACATGCAGTTAATATCACATATATATCTATCATCTAGCAAATCATTGAATGATACCCATATCTATCAGTGCTTGCTATCCCAGTTGCTTGTCATTCTCTCCAACCAGCGCTCCAACTTTCCCCTGCAGAACATAAGAGCTCAGACGCTGCAGATCTTTTATAAGAGTATGATGAGGAAACTTCCCTAATATATAACAGATCTGAATATAATATACTTGCTAATATTAATGGTTTACACGGTTTAAGCTCTATTCACACAAAGTTTACAGCGTACGTAGGAAGTATTACTTGTCATATATTTTTAACGTATCCTACTGTAAAAGGAATATAGGGTGGCATGTGACGCACATTTACTCTCATTTAAAATAGTGTACTACGTGGAATCCAGTTCTCTCCAATGTTTGCTACAATTTTCTTTACCCAACTTACCCTCCATTGATGGCAGCTGATTGCCATCTTTAGGGCTCTTACTGCGGTCTTCTTCATACAAATCAGATTTCTGCTCCTCATCATTCTGTGTATTAGAAACTTCCTGATCCCCAGCAACTAAGGACTCCAGTGCTTGTATCTCAGCATCCATTTCTGGGGTCTGTAGGTTGGCTTGTTTCAGAATGGCGTATTGCTTGCGCACAACATTCAGAAGAGCAGTGACCAGTCTAGAAATACATATCAAATTTAGGGCTCCTTTCACAAATTGTGGTTAGGATTCATTAACATTGAGTTTCTGAACTTTATTTGAAAAAATAAACACATTGTAAAAAATTAACATTAAATTATGGACCACCATCTGGTTTCAGCTTTGTGTCATTTTATGTTGAAACACAGCTGAGAACCATGTTGCACCTGTTAAAAAAAAAATCCCACATAATAAAAACCACCATCGCAACCAATCCAAGAGGACCTTTCAGTTTCCCATCAGAATTCAATATAAAAGCTGCGTTGTGAGTGGCTGCTATGGGCAAAGACAACAGGTTTTTCTTTTAGACAATGTGTATACATCTGTTCTACTGGATGTATACACACAACATATGTTCTCAGCGGGCCAAATCATTGGTATGAGATTCATAGCAGTCCAAAGATCACTGCTCTATGTGAAATAACTGCTGACATTATTGTACAATACAGTACTGTGAGTGCCAGCTCAACGTCTAAACTACACACCTTAGCTACACCAGAACTCCTAGCTGCCGATTCCAGGATATTACCACATAAGTAATTAAGTCAAGTCACCCATCTACAGAAATTATTATTAATGCAAACAACAAAAATGATTTTGTCAAAAAAAACTTACTTTTCTGTGCTATGACTTTGGGGAGTCAGCAGGGTACTAAGACTGGTCTCTCCTGCTCTACTTTCAAAGCTCACTGACGCAGAACCCTAAAAAAAAGAGACAAAAAATAGGAAAGATTTATTTTGCTTATAAATAGCACAAATGTCTACTGTAGTAATACAGACATTAGTCCCCATCTCCTCAGGCACAAAAACTAGGGCCAATAATATATGAAACCAAACATCAGTGGAACAGATTTACTAGGCTAAATGCCCCAGAATTCAGAAAAAAACAAACAAAAAAAAAAACAACACAGTGCTGTAGACCACATTTATTATGCCATCAAGTTTTTATTTGCCCATCAAGGAGGGGGATGCTTAGCTGAAAGGAGGGGGCTAAAATACAGTAAGGACTAGAATGTCTACAAATGTGCCAGATTTTCAACCAGCTTCAGTCGCTGTGATAAATCTGGTGCATTTTCAGACTGTGTATCTATATTTGAACAGTCTAAAAATTAGACGGGATTAATACATCTGCCCCACTAGGTTTTTGATGCCCAGAAAAACCCACTCACACAGACAGAACAAACAATCTTCATGTAGCGGTTGCCCTTGGTTGTATTCAACTCCAGGGCCCCATTGCTCCAAGGCACCAGAATGCTATCCACTGAGCCACCCTAATGGATCCTCTTTTTTTCATTATAATATCCAAGGTCAGTTTCAGAAGACTTCATTTTAGAGTCACATCACCAAGAACTCTCATAGTTTTTCTAAAGCAAACTAATCACCATAAGGCTAAAGTCCCACGTTGCGGAAATGCAGTTTTTTCGGTTGCAGATTTTGCTGCAGTTTTTTGAACCAAAGCCAGGAGTGGATTGAGCAGAAGGTAGAAGTATAAGAGCTTCCTATATATTTCCCATTCCTTCTGTAGCCATTCTTCGCTTTGGCTCAAAAAACCGCAGCGAAATCTGCAACCAAAAAACAAAAAAAAAAAACAATGATATGTTTCTGCAACGTGGGGCCATAGCCTTTAACACAGTTTTGTATAGGACCTGTATATATATATTTTTTCATTTAAAATAAAGAATAAATTGCAAATTAAGGAGTTAACATGCTCATGCCAGCTTTCTGTCTTTGGGACAGCTGACTATTTCTCATTTGTGACAAACTCACAGCTTCTTAGTTTCCTGTGTTCATGATTTTTCATTCATATGTCGTCTGATTTGTACATCCATTTAAAAAAGCATTTTAGCCCAGCTGAGAAAGATCACATGACTGCAATTTTCTGAATGTCTGCTAGTAAGTGTCCATGAAAAACAAGGGCAAATTATATCCATGTGCTGTTTTTCACAGACCCATTGACTAACATGGGTGCACAAAGAAACAGCTAAAAATAGGACACGCATTTGCTTCTTTCTATGGAACCATGGTGCGTAACGAAAAGGGAGCAGACGTCTAAATGAAAATATAGAAATTAAAGTGTAACTCCCATTTCATTGATCATTTTTGTATTATACTTCATTAATCTATCAAACTTCCTTTTAATTAAAAAAAAAAAAAAAAAAAAACACACACACACACACACACACACACACACACACACACACACACAACACAGTCGGGAATTTCAACTTAATATGCAGCAGTTCATTCATACTGCATATAAAAATCACATTCCAGACTGTGTTTTTAACTAATGATATGTTAGGTTATGGCTATTTCTTAAATGAGAATCTCAGCTTTCTTATAATACCAAAACCATTTTTCTAGGGGGTATAAAACCGAAGATACAGCCTTTTGATGTGACCATCGCCCTTGGTAAATTCTTCAGCTCTGCATATTTACAATATAACTGTGTACAGACTTTCCCTAGTAACAACTCAGTTAGAGGGTTGCTAAGGAGAATATTACAGACTGTTTTATAATAAAAAGGAATTTAGATAGGGTAATAAAGTATATTACAAAAATATGGTCACCAAACTCTCCCCTACACAATAGCAAAAAAAAAAAAAAAAAAAGGGAGTTACACTTTAAATGTGCCAGAAGTTGACGTGACGTATTAATGAGCTCTGACTTTTTCTTGTAAATATGCACATGGCCTATGATTCCATGTACACAACGGGCAATTACATTGTGTATAGGCAATATATATACTTCAAGAACAAACTAGAAGTTTCAGAGGGTTTTAAAGTAACAAGGCAGATGAAGTCCCAAACAACTTCACCCCACAAGAAAACAGCTACCATTTTGGCACTTGTTCTCAGATGTTTGCATATTAGGTAGGGTTCACATATATATCCACCAATATGGCATGATTTGTAATAAAACTATGAAGACTGTATTAAACAGCAAAAAAGCAAGTCCACATTGTAGCGTTTGGTGCATTCCTATGAAAAATGCCTACAGAGGACTGAAGTAATAGAAAACACATTGGTAAATGATGCTGGTCACTGGTACACGGCATCAGAGAGCGTATACCCAATTATTAGTCCCAGCTGCATCACAGCTCCAGCCATCAAAACACGGAAAGCGCCAACCGCCTGTGCTGTTTGTCAGGCAGATTAAATAACATGCAAACGCCAAGCCGTCAGAAGATCAGCCAATTAAACATTTTATGGGTTATTAATTGTATTCCTTCTCATTTAGGAAAAAAAGATTTACATAATGGTTTTTGAAAAATAGAATTTATGAACATTTTTGTTAAGAATATCCCAGCCTCATGAGATCAGTGTTTACCATTAGACGCAGCCTATTTAAAGGAATAGCAGAACAAGATGATAATGCCAATAGGACCGAGCAATTGACTGCAAAATAACCAAAATCCAAAGCCAGCTCAATTAATCGTTGCAAAACTTGCTCATCATTTATTTCAATTATTTTGCACCCCTGCCATCCTGTCTAACAAGTCATTGACTAAAGGCTAGATCACTAGCTGAACACTATCCAGTCAGGACTGATGATATGTTAAGACCAGAAACTAAAATTCAGCGTGGCATGTAATAAAGGAGTGTGTCCAAAAATAATTGTCTATTTAATTGTAATTGATGTAAAATGTTCACGTAATCGTGAACAGTCCCTTTAACCCCTTAGGGACACGGCCAAAAACCACCTCAAGGACACGACCCCATTTTTCAAAACTGACATGTCGCTTTATGTGGCAATAACTTTGAGACTCTTTAACTTACCCAGTTTTTTCATGGCACATTGTAATTCATGTTCGTGGTAAACTTTTGATTTATTTATTTTTTATTAAAAATAGGAAACTTGGTGGTAAACTGTAAAGATTTCCAATATTCAAAATTGTGAAATGCTCTGGTTTTCATGCAGATAGTTATGTTACCCAAATTAGTTAATAAATATTATCTACCATGTCTCCATTTTATGTTGGCATAATCATTTAATTGTCCCTCAATTTATTTTGGAAATTGGAAGGTTTACAAGTCTAACAGTAATTTTACAAATTTACAACAAAATTTCCCAAACCACATCAGTGCTGAAGGGAAAGGACCCAAATGGGCAATGGAAGAGCTGATTTTGCTGGAATGGTTTTAAGGTGCTATGTCTCATTTGCAGAGCCCCTAAAATATCAATACAGAGGAAACCCCCCAAAAAGTGACCCCCACTTTGGAAAACTACACATCTCACAGAATTTAATCACAGGGTATAATGAGCATTTTGGCACCACGGATGTTTCACAGCCCAAGAGTGCTTCCCAAAAATTGACTAAGTGAAAATTATTATTTTTATTTTTTTTATGAAATCTGCCATTTCAGTGCCCAATATGTTGTGCTCACTTTCCTTAAATTATAAATGGGTTATCTAGGGTACTAAAAAAGGTGTATATTAGAGCATATAACTGCTGTTTGGGGACACCAAGGGCCTCAGGAGGGAAGGAGTGCTGCACTAGTAGTAGAAAGTGTAGTGTATCTTGTGTATTTAGTGGAACTGTTTTTTTGGATATCATGTCATTTTTGCAGAGCCCCATTTTGTAAACTGCACCCCTCAAGGAATTTGTCAAGGGGTGTAGCAAGCATTTTTAACACTTGAGTGTTGCATTAATATATTTTCTAGAAGTGAATGAACAGCTAATGGGTATTGTCATGACGTACTTCTGGAAAAATTGCCATTTCCACATTTCACCATCAGCTGTGTATTTATTTCTGGAAAATAAATCTTTGCTCAAAAAATCAACTAGCACTGCTTCCCTTCTATGTCCTGCTGTGTGCCCAATCAGCAGTTCATACCCAAATATGATGTTCAGTGGAGTATTCAGCGTACAACAATAAATCAATCTATGGCCATGTGATATACAGTCATTGTCAGGTGATGAACACACAGGTGCACAGCTCGTTCCAGTCACAGCACAGTAATCAGACATCTTCCTGGTAACAAGCTGTGCACCTGTGGTCTTATCACATGAAGTAAGCAGAATGAATGACAAAGCAAAGATCTAGAAAACTGATACAGAAAGTATATTGGAAAATTGTACTTTTCATTATACAAACAGGAACAGTTGTTTCTTAATATGGTGTGAAACTGGAAAACCCCTTTAATGTTTTCGTTTTATTGTACAGGTTGTTATGGACGCGGCGATGCGAAATGTGTATTTATGGAAAGAGAGGCATTTTGGGGAGGTGATTTATTTTTAATACTTTTGACCTTTTTTTTTTTACTGCAATACAAGACTTGAGCCAGTAATCTATTGATATGCAGCTGATATCTTCTTAGATGATGGTTATGATTGACCGCGGCATCTAATGGGTTAACACCCGTGATCAGAGATTAGCAACGATCATGGGTGTTACAGGAAGATGCCAGCTGTAACATAAGCTGACATCCACTAGCAATGGCACCCGGTGAACTTCCGAGCTAGTGTCTTCCACTGGATGAGAATGCTTGCCCAAAGGGCCTGCTGCTTAGGACAAGCACATGGGGATACCTAGTATGTTTGTTTACATTATACTTTTTTGTTGTTGTTTTTAATTTTAAAAGGGTTTTTGTTTTCAACTTTTTAATTTTTTTTTTTTTTTTTTTACACTTTTTAAATTTATCTACCTGTTCTACAACGGGACTGAAACCTGGAACCCTTGATCTTCAGTTCAATGTACTGCAATACTCCTGCAATGATTGGACAATTTCTCGCTACTTGGATATCCATTTCTATTATTTTTGCAGAGTAAATTTACATCCTCAAACCTAGATAAATAATAATTGAATGTATTACATTTTTGTGAAAGAGGGGAAAGTAATGCTTTATAATATTGCACGCTTACATGTCATTCAGTCTACATAAAAAATGTGTGACAGCCTCCTTTATCCCTCCCTTTACTGGCTGTTATTGAGATTGCCCCTTATATCTCATATAACTACAAGCACAGATACAGTTGATAGGAATATTGACAGGTTTCCCACAAAAGGATGCCTCAGGGACTAATCTGTATTGTTCTGAAATATAGCTAGCTCAGCTGAGAACTTTGTGAAAGGATTTGGATCCTTTTAACTAGACTCAATCCTTGCAAAGAATCCCAGAGAATGACCTTGTTCAACCTAGGGAAACAGACCCCCATGGTAGAGAGGAGGCCTCAGGAACCTGACATCCTTAAGGAGCCAAAAACAACCTACAGATGCTAAATAGATCAGGAGAACTTATTCAAGATGACTAATTACTCCGACAGCCCCCAAAATTTCATGTAGTGTTGTGAAGAACTTTAACTGTTTTTGTATTCAGACCTCCAGACATGCACAAGTTGTATTGCTGTTCATATAGATATCTGCTGGCGTTTCCTTATTAGGAACCTAAGGGCACAGTGATCTACCCTGTAGAGAGTCATAAGTATTAGACCCCAGTTGAGACATTTACAAAGAAACCCCTGTTCAAAAATGCCCAGCTTGGGATAATACATCACTTTATGGTTGATATAAGTCCAACCTTTGGTGCCCCAAAGATCCTGAAAATGAAGAGGATGCACTGTTAGTTTTCTCTGAAGAGGAACCAAGGCCATGAACCGCAGCCAATCCTATTCACATGAATAAACATTTAAAAGGGAAATGCAGAGAAAATGATTTCCCAGTTCAGGTGAGGAGATCACATTTATTGGGTGATAAGCTATGATATATTTATTCCCCCTAGTCCTTTTTACTGTAAAAGTGCCAAGAATAAGAAGTTATACCACATTTCTGTAACCTGTCTTACTGAAATATTTAAGCTTGACCAGCGGCCAAGAAGAATCGAGGCAGATTTGGCCAGTCCAAGAAAAGCTGCATTTCTTTCTGCAGTAGGTATTCCAAGTGTCATTTAATATGTAGACAGCATATGGTGATTTGTAATACAGTTTTGTGTCCCATCATATGAAAAACATTACCTTCTGTCTGAACTGGTTACTCTGCATAAGACAAGCGATACGTGGACTGGCATACAGAACAAACCTAAGGGATCTTTAATGCCCCATAAATCAGGGGAGGTTTTCACTGCTGAGCAGACCCACAACTCCCACACTCTACATAAATGTATCCACACATTTAGGAGAAATTCCTACATGTCTGAAAGCACTTGCAGTTTGTGTGCAGAGACTAAAGCCGACATAAACAAATAACATACTATCAGCATACTGACAACGAGGAAAACACAGCAGCCAAGTCCTTCCACGGGTCAATGATATTGTACCTGTACTTCCTGTCCTGCCCCAAGCCATAAATAACAGATGAAACAGGACCAGGGATATTGCTATACCAGACTTTAGGGGATGGGGTTGCAAGGTGCAGAAATTAGGTTATTCTGCAAGCACACGTGTTGGAAGAAATGTACATTAATTCATATTTGGCTGCATTTAATTCAGTCCCCACCGAATTAACAGGAGTCTAAAAGTATTAGTGCTAAAGGTTTCTTAACTTCTTCCTGCCCTGCTTCTAAAAGCCGTAATTTTTTTATTTTTCCGTTCACTGAAACATAAGAGGGCTTAATTTTTGAAGAACAAATTTTACTTCATAACAATTTTTTTTTTTTTATACAGGCTTTGTTTTACGATGTTCATGGTGTTGCCAAAATTACATGTCAAATATATTCTAGAAGTCGGTACGATTATAGTGATACCAAATTTTATATTATATATACAGTACAGACCAAAAGTTTGGACACACCTTCTCATTCCAAGAATTTTCTGTATTTTCATGACTATAAAAATTGTAGATTCACACTGAAGGCATCAAAACTATGAATTAACACATGTGGAATTATATACTTAACAAAAAAGTGTGAAACAACTGAAAATATGTCTTATATTCTAGGTTCTTCAAAGTAGCCACTTTTTGCTTTGATTACTGCTTTGCACACTCTTGGCATTCTCTTGATGAGCTTCAAGAGGTAGTCACCTGAAATGGTTTTCACTTCACAGATGTGCCCTGTCAGGTTTAATAAGTGGGATTCCTTGCCTTATAAATGGGGTTGGGACCATCAGTTGTGTTGTTCAGAAGTCAGGTGGATACACAGCTGAATGGAGTCTTAGAATTTGTATTATGGCAAGAAAAAAGCAGCTAAGTAAAGAAAAACGAGTGGCCATCATTACTTTAACAAATGAAGGTCAGTCAGTCCGAAAAATTGGGAAAACTTTGAAAGTGTCCCCAAGTGCAGTGGCCAAAACCATCAAGCGCTACAAAGAAACTGGCTCACATGAGGACCTCCCCAGGAAAGAAAGACCAAGAGTCACCACTGCTGCGGAGGATAAGTTCATCCGAGTCACCAGCCTCAGAAATCGCAGGTTAACAGCAGCTCAGATTAGAGACCAGGTCAATGCCACACAGAGTTCTAGCAGCAGACACATCTCTACAACAACTGTTAAGAGGAGACTGTGTGCAGCAGGCCTTCATGGTAAAATAGCCACCAATTGTGCAAGTTCTCCCACTTAAAAAGATGAGAGGCCTGTAATTGCAATCATAGGTAGACCTCAACTATGAGAGACAAAATGAGAAAACATATCTAGAAAATCACATTGTCTGATTTTTTTAAGAATTTTTTTGCAAATTATGGTGGAAAATAAGTATTTGGTCACCTACAAACAAGCAAGATTTCTGGCTCTCACAGACCTGTAACAACTTCTTTAAGAGGCTCATCTGTCCTCCACTCATTACCTGTAGTAATGGCACCTGTTTGACATTGTTATCAGTATAAAAGACACCTGTCCAAAACCTCAGTCACAGTCCAAAGTCCACTATGGTGAAGACCGAAGAGCTGTGGAAGGACACCAGAAACAAAATTGTAGAACTGCACCAGGCTGGGAAGACTGAATGTGCAATAGGCAAGCAGCTTGGTGTGAAGAAATCAACTGTGGGAGCAATAATTAGAAAATGGAAGACATGCAAGACGACACATAATCTCCCTCGATCAGGAAATCTCACCCCGTGGGGTCAAAATGATCACAAGAACGGTGAGCAAAAATCCCAGAACCACATGAGGGGACCTAGGGAATGACCTGCAGAAACCTGGGACTAACGTAACAAAGGCTACCGTCAGTAACACACTACGCCGCCATGGACTCAAATCCTGCAGTGCCAGACATGTCCCCCTGCTTAAGCCAGTACATATCCGGGCCTGTCTGAAGTTTGCTAGAGAGCATTTGGATGTTCCAGAAGAGTATTGGGAGAATGTCATATGGTCAGATGAAACCAAAGAAGAACTGTCTGGTAGAAACACAACTCGTCGTGTTTGGAGGAGAGTGAATGCTGAGTTGCATCCAAAAAACACCATACCTACTGTGAAGCATGGGGGTGGCAACATCATGCTTTGGGGCTGTTTCTCTGCAAAGGGACCAGGACGACTGATCCGTGTACATGAAAGAATGAATGGGGCCATGTGTCGTGAGATTTTGAATGCAAACCTCCTTCCATCAGCAAGGGCATTGAAGATGAAACGTGGCTGGGTCTTTCAGCATGACAATGATCCCAAGCATACCGCCAGGGCAACGAAGGAGTGGCTTCGTAAGGAACATTTCAAGGTCCTGGAGTGGCCTAGTCAGTCTCCAGATCTCAACCCCATAGAAAACCTTTGGAGGGAGTTGAAAGACCATGTTGCCCAGCGACAACCCCAAAACATCACTGCTCTAGAGGAGATCTGCATGGAGGAATAGGCCAACATACCAGCAACAGTGTGTGCCAACCTTGTGAAGACTTACAGAAAACGTTTGACCTCTGTCACTGCCAACAAAGAATATATAACAAAGTATTGAGATGAACTTTTGTTATTGACCAAATACTTATTTTCCACCATAATTTGCAAATAAATTCTTTAAAAATCAGACAATGATTTTCTAGATATGTTTTCTCATTTTGTCTCATAGTTGAGGTCTACCTATGATGACAATTACAGGCCTCTCTTCTTTTTAAGCGGGAGAACTTGCACAATTGGTGGCTGACTAAATACTTTTTTTCCCCACTGTTTGTGTATATATATTTTTTTTTTAACGCTTTAACCACTTAAAAAAAAAAAATCCAGTAAAAGCCTGGGACCGGACGGGTTCACAGCTCGGTTCTACAAGACTTTACAGCCTGGTCTTGCACCCCTTCTACTGACATCCTTTAACTCTATCTCGCCTAACACTCACTTTCCCCTCTCCTTTTTACATGCACATATTACGGTTATACCCAAGGAGGGTAAGGACCACCTGCTCTGCCCTAGTTATAGACCGATATCCTTGATCAATACTGACGCCAAACTTTATGCCAAATTGATAGCTAATAGACTGATTCAGCATATGGAAAAATTTGTACATTATGATCAAGTTGGCTTTATCCCACATAAAGAGGCACGGGACAACACATTGAAGGCCTTCTCGGCAATCCATCATGCAAAGCGTTCACGAATCCCTATGATGCTTCTCTCTTTGGACGCAGAAAAGGCCTTTGACAGGGTTGATTGGGGCTTCCTGGACGCTACTCTCTGCAGATAGGATTGGGCCCCAAGATGCTTACCCGTATATGCTCCCTTTATAATGGCGTACGAGTTAACGGCGCGCTGTCTTCACCTCTTACTATCCCGCAATGGCACCCGCCAAGGTTGTCCTCTCTCACCTATGCTTTATGCCTTGGTGATGGAACATCTACTCGTAGCAATTAGGGATAACCCAGACATCCAATGCCTCAGAGTCCACAATCTACATCTTAAGATCTCATCATTCGCAGATGATGTCCTGCTCTTCATTACTCAGCCGCTTACAACTATCCCATCTCTCCTCCGAGTAATCAACTCTTACAGTTACTATAGTAACTACAAACTCAACCTGTCCAAATGCTCTGCTCTTAATGTCTCCCTGCCAGAGTCGCTGCTTTGTAGTCTCCGCTCCTCCTTTTCCTTTACATGGTCCCAGAAAGCGATTAAATACTTGGGGGTTCAGCTCCCTAGTAATCTCGCCGATTCCTATACACTTAATTTTCTTCCGATACTGCGTACCTTGCAGACAGATCTGAAACGCTGGGACACCAAAGGCTTCACTTGGCTGGGACGCATTAATTTGCTAAAAATGAATGTCCTCCCCAGACTACTCTATCTATTTCAGACTGTCCCTATAATGTTGCCCAAACATTTCTTTACAACTATCCAGAAAACATTTACTAAATTCATATGGGCATCCAAGCCACCGAGAATTGCAAGAAGCATCTTGACTAAACCCAAAGAGTGAGGTGGACTGGCGGTACCGGATTGCTCTAACTACTTCCTGGCTGTGGTCACTTCGCGTATCTTGGATTGGCATCACTCGGCGCGCTCTAAACTCTGGGTCGCCTTGGAGGGCTCCTTGAGCTCACTTCCTCTTACTGCCCTCCCGTGGCTTAATAAGCGCTACTGGACAGATAGCTCCGCCCATACACTTCCATACGTCACGCGTCAGGTTCTTTGATCGTGCCGACACTATGGTGCTGTGCGTGTACTGTTCCTAAACGATGGACCTATGACACCTGTCTCAGGCAACCTGGATTTTCCTGCTGCGCTTCACTCCTCCTTTTTATCCTATACCAGGGGTCAACCGATTCTTCGATTCCACCAAGTCACAAACACGGCATCTCTCCTCTCCCACCAAGAGCTGACCCCCCCAGGGTCAGACCCTGATTCTGCTGTATCCCATTCGCAATATGCCCAGCTATCTCACCTATACGACACTCTTAAGATAACGCACAATCTGCACAGAGAGTTATTGCCCTTTGAACGCATATGCCTCTCTCCCCATACACCAGCTCACACAATCTCGCTCATCTATGGCATGCTGCGGGAGACCGCTACTGAGTCCCTACCTGCTTATGCGGGTGGATGGGAAAGGGAACTGGGGGGTCTTGTTCGCGCCAGATGTGTGGTCATCGGCATTCCAGGCGTGCCACAAATTCTCTATTTCCTGCAAGGCACAGGAGACTAGCTATAAGATACTCTCCCGATGGTACAGAGTCCCGTCTGTTCTCCATGAGATGTATCCCTCCACCTCAGATCGATGCTGGAGATGTAACTCTGGCCGGGGCACGATGAAGCACGTCTGGTGGGAATGCACACTCTTACGTACCTTCTGGTCAGAAGTCCGTCGTATAATTAGAACGGTTACGGGAATTTCTTTAGACGATGACCCTGCTCCCCTTCTTTTCATCTTCCCATGTAAATATGAGAAACACACCCGCAAATTGATAGGCTTCATGCTCGTAGCCGCAAGGTCTGTGATTCCTAGACTATGGAAGTCTCAGACACCGCCTTCTCTGGTGTCCTGGCTTAAGGAGATTTTGCTCATTCATAGTATGGAAAATATGCTGGCAGAGCTGCGACAGGATGACAGGACCCATCAACAAACATGGCTCCTTTGGAATTATTTTTACCACTCTAATGAATTTAAGTCTGCTTTCCCCTCTATATCCCCCCAATAGGGACCTCCCCCCTGACCTCTTCCAATCTTTTGTTATAATAATGTAGGCCCTGCTGCGACAGAGCTTATGTTATTCCCCTCTAATTTGCTCCATTTGTCACTTCTCAACCCCTATCTCCATCCCCTCCCTCCCTTCCCCACCCATGAGCTTCCCGCATCATAATTTTGTTTGAAAAGTTTTATTTCTGTTTATATGCAAAAATTTAATAAAATCCCTAATGTCAAAAAAAAAACAAAAAAAAACCACACACAATATCCAAAGGTTTGCAAATAGAAAGTTTCTTGGAGTTGACATATTCTGACACCAGTAACTATTTTATAATTCCATGTATGGGGATGCATAAGATGTCTTTTCTTGCAGGGCCATATGTGCTTTTTATTCATACCATTTTGGGGAATGTCTATTGTTTTGATCACTTTTTATCCAACACCGTTCACTGTAAGGGAAAAAGTTTGTAGACCGGGCGTTTTCAGATATAGGGATCCCTAATGTATATGTTTTACTTTATTTATTCATTTTTATATGTGTCCTAGGGAAAAATTTGATATTTGATTTTTATTTATTTATTTTTGTTATTTTTGGACCACCCCTTTCCCTCCTTAGTGCTCTTGAACCCAAGGGGTATGATCACTAATACAAAGCCCTTGGCAGCTAATTAGATTAAGATGCAGATTTGATACCGATTTTCCTGCTGAGTGTCTTCTTAACCTAGGTAATGCTTTGAAGGAATTGAAGGTTCTAATATCTCAATTGATGATTTTAAAGGGCGACTACCACCAACCCAAAACATATTTAGCTGCCACCACCATGTTACAGAGCACATTACAATGATAAAGATACTTTTGTCATGTATGTCACTTTTGTTTATATAAACTATTTTGAAGTCTTATACAAATAAAGTAGTTAGGAGTGGTCCTTCAGCTCTGGGAGCATTGCTCTTGCTGCTGTAGCAGGATGGGTGATATCACAGGCAGGAGGAACTCTTCTGCTTGGGGTGGTGCAGGAAGGAGATAGGAGCGTCAAATGAAGTGCTCCAGGGAGCTGAAGGCCCACCCCCAGTGCACCATCTTCCTTATTTGCATAACATTTAAAAGGGATTGTCCAGGATTTAAAGAAAAAAAAAATTAAATGAATTAGACCGGGGGAAGTGTAAAAAAACAAAAACAAAACAAAAAAACCCACACAACATACTTACCTGTCCCCAGTATTCCGGTGTCTCCCAGTATGGTCTGGTCTTGCAGCTCCGTGGTTTTCTTCTGGGGGAAGTCCTCGTTGCACGTGACCGCTGAGACCGATCAGTGACCTCAGTGAAGGATACACGACATCACTACCTGTGACGTACCCGGGTCCTTTCCTTGCTACTCATTGGCCTAAGGAAAGGGAACTGGGACATCACAGCCGGCGAGGACTTCCGGCGAAAGAAGACAGCTGAGCAGCAGAACTGGACCGTACTGGGAGGACTCCGGAACACCGGGGACAGGCGAGTATGATTTTTTTTCACCACAGAAGAGTCTGCTGCTTCACACAGCTCAAAGTTAGTGTATTTACTTCTGACTAGCTGCATGTGTTATTGGGATGTTAGTCATAGACAGCAAGTATTTTTCCCCCAATTGTGCTCAGATCTATCAGCATC
This sequence comes from Leptodactylus fallax, assembly GCA_947044405.1. Classification (NCBI taxonomy): domain Eukaryota; kingdom Metazoa; phylum Chordata; class Amphibia; order Anura; family Leptodactylidae; genus Leptodactylus; species Leptodactylus fallax. The sequence continues at coordinate 2,802,140 of CAMRHE010000078.1, forward strand.
ATAACCTGGATTTGTAAACTAGTGTCCCTGGATCTCCTATATTGTTTATTTGGGTGTTTCTCATATATTTGTTTGCAGAATTTGTTTCCAGCACTAGTAATAATGGATTGGGGGGACTGCTCTATATTGTATACACCACCTGTCTCAGGGAGAAATGTAGAATGGGCTTCAGTCATAATGGAGCTATTAGCAGCAGAAACACTGATCGGAAACCAAGGAAACCATGTATGAAGGCTTATACAGCCATAGATTACCAACAGATTTTGATGAAAACTCAGGTATCCTGAAGGATGTCATTAACCCCATTATTTCTCTACTGTACTCAATCTTAAATGCACCTCACCTCTCTATAAAATGACTTCTGAAGATGGGTAACATTGCTACACTACTCTCTCCAGGGTTAGCCACCAAATTTATCTAATGGAAACTTCAATGGGTGCATGGGAGCCTATGTTGTGCCTATAGAGCTCTACAGAATTCATCCAAATATTTATGACATGTGTTCTGGTGGACCTTTCCGGTGGCTTTACAGTCATTAAACTCAAATAAAATACTCAATAGTTAACATACATATGCAGGAATCAATTTTACCCGTTTCTCTCTATTCTTCTTGGAACAACGCTTGTAATGTAAATTCTCTGATGACAACTCGCTTAGGGATTGCAGTCGCTTCTTAAGACCTTGCTCTGGACTTGACGTATCTAAAGGCTCTTCCAAACTTTGATAAATCAATAAAGAGAATGAAGAATTATAAAAGTAAAGGCAGAATATACATCTATACTTGATATACAATAGAAAACCAAGCACATATTAAGAACATAACGTGAAGTTTACAGAGAGAAAAATCCATATAAAAGCCATATATTTGAAGCAATTTTATTTCATCACCATTTACTAAAGCGCAGGGCATTGTGGGTTTCACAGGTTGCATATCCCACATAAGAATGGAGCTACACTGGCATCTGCTACCATGGGTAACTAATAGAGAAGATAATGCAGTACACATGTACCTTTGCAGCCATTTAAAGAGTCTTAAAAATATGAAGAAATATCCTTGGTTTGAAATATCCTAACACTATGCGTATGCAGTTTTCATGCAGATCTGTCTCTTTTTCTAACACAGCAACATAGTTTGTAAAGAGGAAAAAAAGGGAGAAATGGTCATCCAGATAAAGGTTATTGTACAGTACTGTTAATCCAGAGGAAGACAAAAAAACTCCCATGAGGCAAAAAATCTTTTTCTTATCATAGTAAAAAAATTCCTTCCTGACTCCAAATCTGTCAGAATAAACCTCTGGACCCACATTGGAAACCACTCAAGCTCCACTATGTTGCCCTTGTGCACTGGTATGTAAAAAACATTCCATAAGTGGTCTGACTAGTGTTTTGTAAAGTGGTACAACCATGTTCATCATGTGCAGCCATACCCCTTTTAATGCACCCCTTTTTTGCCTTTACAGCACCTGTCTAGCACTGGTTGCTACAGTTAAGTTTAGTTAAAACCACATCTCGGCAAATCGCTTCTCTACACTGTTCCCATAGCTCACATAGAGATGAAATGGAACCAGGATGGTTCACGCCCCTTTAAAACCACACCCTCTTTACAGTATGATTAAGTGTTGGGTGATCCCCGCGAGGTTCGCTCGGTGGTTTTATATGGACTGAACCGAAATGATTATTATACCATGGGGTCTCTTCAGACCCCAGATTTCTGCCAGAAGGGCCGAAGACAGCAGGGAGTAGCACCAGAACGGTGAGAATTACTGTTTTTTTAAGTTTCCTCACCTCCCCTGGCCCTCCGCTCTGGGGTCTGAAGAGACCTGACAGTATAATAGCAGTTTTGGTTTGCTTCCTTCCCTGGTTGATGTTTGGCTTCTGTTATTTTTCGATTAATCGCCCAACCCTAACCTAGGCCCTAGGGGTTGGGACTTGAGTTATTCCCATCTAGGCAGTTATTTACCATGCCATTTTTATCCAGTATTTTCCCATTTAATTTGTCGAGTCACATTCATGGCAACAGACTACAAAGAAACCATGTGTAGTCTCATCCTGTAGCCAAGAGTTATTCCCTTCCCTTGTCCTTTTCTTGTTTACCTATAGACAGATAGAAGGTAACATGACTGCAGCTTTTCCCCATTCTCAGCTATCAACATGGTTTGTCAATCTGTGGTTGTTAAAGGGGTTGGCCACTTTCAGACCAATATTGAGAGACACATATTATTTGTATAATGAAAAGTTATACAGAAAGTATATTGGTAAATTGTATTAATCCCTCGTGGCTTTCTGTATTAATCCCTCATCTCTGCTTGCTGTCATTCATTCTGCTTACTCCCAGTGGATAAAAATCAGTCCATGGTCATGGTGGACAGCTCATCACAGTCACCTGTGTGCCCATCACATGATCATGGACTGATTTTTATACACTGCAAGTAAGCAGAATGAATGACAGGAAGCAGAGCTCTAGAAATCCATGAGGAATTGATTTTAGAAAATTGTATAACTTTTTATTATACAAACAATAATATCTCTCAATAGGTCTAATAATAAGTCTCTCAATATTAGTCTGAAAGTGGCCAACCCCTTTAGTACCGTAGAAAAGTGGCCTGAGATGGACATGTTTTTGCTAATATCTAAAAAAAATAAAATAATAAAAAATAAAATAAATAATAATAATATATTATATATATAATATATTTTAATTTTTTTTTAAAGAGGGATATTATATTTAGATAAATTCTTGCACAGATGTTTCTAGCTAGTGAAAAGATACACTTCATGAGAAACGTATGTGGAGGAAGCAGAAGTGCACCTGATAAAAATGTCAGTATTCCTGCTCCATAAAAAGATTACAAAAGTTAAAACATCTGGACCTATTTTTATCATGTACTGGTCATTTCACGCCGATATCAAAATCAACAGCTGCACTTCACAAAACATTTGTTTGCATGACGGCAAGAAAAAAAAAATGCATATACATAAATATAGATCTACATGATATCATATACCGTATTTTTCAGACTAAGATGCACCGGACCATAAGACGCACCTAGGTTTTAGAGGAGGAAAACAGGGAAAAAAAAATTTTTTAGCAAAAAATGTGGTAAAATATTTAATATATGGGAGTTGTAGTTTTGCAACAGCTGCAAGGCCACATTGACAGGTAGCCCTGCAGCTGTATGGGGATGCATAGGGTGTATTTTTTTGCGGGGTCAGGTGTACTTTTTAGTTATACCATTTTGGGGAATGTCTATTGCTTTGATCACTTTTTATTCAAATCAGAGGCGAAACAGTGAAAAAAAAAAAAAAAAAAAAAAAAGGCACTTTTGATTCTTTTTCCTGCTACGACCTTCACCCTACGGGAAAAATATTTTGTAGACAGGGCATTGTATTTAAGTTTGTAGACTGGGTATTTTCGGACACAGGGATACCTAATGTGTATGTGTTTCACAGTAATTTTCTACTTTTATATGTATTCCAGGTAAAGGGGGTGATTTATATATATATTACACACACACATATTTTTTTTTTTTTTTTTGTATTGCAGTCTCTGGGATATTCTGTACATTACTATTGAGGTTGGTTATAGACCAGCCCCAGTATTAATATTACTATGACAGGCTTGGGAGCCTTCATCTCGCTGCGCAGGAGCCGGCCTGCAATGAACATGGTAGCCACCAGCCCGGGGGCAGTTTGGAGGGGGGTCTTACAGGTAGTAATGCCCGCAATCAGAGTGGACTCTGATCGCGGGCATTAGCTCAGCGGAGACCCGGTAGCTATGGAGACCGCTCTGTCTTTACAGTCCCGGCATCCACTGTAATAGCACGGCGGATGCCAGGGAGGGATCGCGCCGCCAGGACACCCTGTCCTCGCGCCCAGGGCCCGCAGTATTGCCCCACTCCTGCCGCTGCAGGAAGCCGGCAGCGGCAGGAGTGGGATGATGCATTCGGACTATAAGACGCACCCCCCATTTTCCTCCCAAATTTGGGGGAAAAAAAAGTGCGTCTTATAGTCCGAAAATACGGTGTGTGTATATACACACACACATACACTAATATATATTTATATATTACACACACACAGTATAGTAATTGTTTAGCAGATGTTGCACCATCCTTCCAAAGTCTGAAGACAAACAAGCCTGGCATAGAGGGGAGTAAATAATATCTTCATCTTTCTACATTATTAGGTAGTTTAACAACTTCCAAATAACAGCATAAACAACCAGAAACCCTGGGCCAGAAACATTTTAAGATGGGCATGAAAGGGGGAGAGCCATAATACTCAGCTGGGAATATACTTTCCATGAAATAACAGGAATTTAAAAAAAAAAGTCAATCTAAAAGGAATTTTTCTTAAAAGAACAAAGCAAATTGCTAAGCGCCCCCTGCTTACCCGTGATTTTTATTTTATACATTTTTCTCTTTTTTGTTGTTTTACTTGTTCCAGATTCTATGTTAATGGCCAGAAATAAAAGGGAGAGAACATAAGTTACAGGAAAAATGTTTCCTAAGCCCTGCAGCTGATGCATATGTAACACATTTCAGCTAAATGGTCCCAGATCCCATGGGTGGAATGTTATTGTCAATGGATTGGATAGGAGCGCACACAAACATGTGAGCGACAGACAAGATAACTGGTAATGAGAATGTCACTACTGTGGATAGCATGATATGCAGGACCAGGACCAGATCTTTTGATGCGTCAGCTTTCTACCTACAAATGACGAAAAAGATTATTTCACCAGAAAAAACTAGTTAATATTTAGGCTGGAACTACAGTACTAGTACAGTGAAGCAGGCTACAGGGCTACTTCATTCTCAAGTCATATCCTTGTGATATGCCATTATTCATTCCCAATAACTAAACTGAGATGAGATCAGAGTTAGATTCTATCATAGCAACTTAATCTTTTAGCATCTAAGGCGAGTGCCACCCTTTATATTAGGACTATACAATGCGATTGAGGGGTACTGATGCATTACTGCAGCACCTAGGGGCCTAATCAGTTTCTGCATGTGAAGCTAATTATAACAACTTGTAGCATAAAGACAACTTATGTCATATAGAAACAACGGAGGATTTAAAAAAAAAATAATAAAATAAAATAAAAATTGGAGGTCAGTCTGTTTCTTAAAGAGAGTCTGTCAGCAGGAAACCTGGTATCAAACTAATGATAGTACCTTGTAGGGCTGCTTTTTCACTTTCCAAAGATGCCTTTCTTATTCTGCATTGCAGCTCCATTTTCAAGAAAATCTGCATTTTATTCTTATGTGAATTAGCTAGAAAGGGCATTAGGAGCATTTATTCTCCTAGCAGGTTGGACTTCACTCCCTGCTGTAGATAATCTCCCCTAACTGCTGCCCAGCTCTACCACCCCCCATTGCTTGAGTGACCTTTCCAAAAGGTTATGTTTGGAAAGTGCAGAAGCAGCCATACAAGGTACTCATTAGTTTGATACAGATTTTCCTGCTGAAATGATATAGAAAGGATATTGGAAAAGTGTACAACTTTTCAATATACAGACAAAAACATTTATTTGCTTAAACTGGAATCCCCTTTAACCCCTTCCCGCTCAGCACCATACTATTACATTGCGCTGAGTGTATAGATACCGCTCAGCACCGTAATATTACGGTGTTGTGCCTATGGCATTACTCCCGGCAAACATGACCGAGGCCTGGGACTACTCTCCGGAGTCGGAATATAATCTTACTCCAGCGGACTTACCCCCCTGGATGCAGTGACAAATAGCAATGGGGAACTTATTTGCGCAGGGGATCAGAGATCCCAGGTTGAAATCCCATTTTGGGACAGTAAAAATTATATAATATATTAGTTTAAAAATAATGTATACAAAAAAAATTAAACAAAAGTACAAATAAGCCGCCTTTACATTTAAAAAGCATAGAATATAAACAAAAAACCCAACCATGTTATGTATACACACACACACCACAATGCGCAAAATAATAAAATAAAAAATAGCAATAAAAAAATCAAAAAGTCATACATACCATTCTTACATACCAATATAAAGTACAACTTGCCTCACAAATAAAGAGCCATTACATATATCATTCAAAATACGGTGATCCCTGGAAAATCTTTTCTTTTCAAAAAGTGACGTTTTATTGGTAAAAGCGGAAAAACCTAATAAAACCAATATAAATATGGTATCGCCATAATCGTAATGACCTGTCGGACAAAGTTGCCATGTCATTTTTAATATAGATTGAACACCGTAAAAACAAAATGCAAAAAATGATACTATTGTGGGTCACATGGACCCCCAAAAAAACGTTAATAAAAGCTAATCAAAACATTATATGTATTTAAAATGGTACCAAATGAAAATACAACTCATCACTCAAAGAATGAGCCCTCACATAACTTATTTTTCTGTCGAAATAGCTATGAATTTTGGGAGGCGGGGGAAGGAAGATATGAAAAAAAAAGTCGCCGAGCATTAACTACAAACTACCCTGCGTCCTTAAGGGGTTAATAATTGCATTCAAAATTAAATAATTTTAATTTGAAGCTGCAGTCTGAGTCGATAACTTTCTTTCCAACTATATAGTAACTTATGTTGACATATGTGGGCTTGATTTTTGCGGGATTAGTTGTATTTTTTTTTTTCTTCATTTCAATAGATTTTTATTGGTTTTTCAAAACAAAAACAAAAATTCACAGAAAAAAAAAATTCTACACAACTAATTATATAAAAATATACAATTTATTAAAAACAAGTTATACAGACAGTTAAATATTCATAGGGGTAGAAAGACACTATATCCACTGAGATATTATACACGTGGTAGAGAAGGTACAATTTGATGAAACATGAAAAATACATGGGAATATAATCAATTTTAGTCAAGTCACATATATCTAACATAAGGTGGGAACTAGAGAGTCCAGACACTGCTACAATACATTGAATAGCCACACGTATCTTATTGGAATAAGAATGCAAAAAAAAAAAAAAAGAGAGGGGGGGGGGGGGGAATTCCCCAGTTGTGAAGCACAAATTGCCCAAGAGTATCATAAATAAGCGGGGAAAAAGGCAGACAGTCACCACAATAATAATTAACAGGCAGACCAAAATGACATCCTATAATATAAAAAATGAAAAGAAAGAAAGACCTCACTGCATACCACGAGAAACACACACACCCCAACGCGCGTTTCGCCAAAAATGGCTTTGTCAGGGGGTAGAGCCAAGAAGAAATGACATCCTTTTTATAGAAAAATGACTTGCCAGCTGTATGAAATGTTAATAAATAGTAAAACTACCTACTAAATAACGCTAGCCGCCGATGGGGTCTATCCACGGGACTCCCTTCCTATTGCGCATGTGCGAGGACAGAAGAGGCATCGCGAGACTCAAAGTATAAGAACAAAAGTATCTTGACAACATGCATGCGCAGAAAAGATGACGGTATCTCGTAATAACTGAGTAGTAAGCATGCGTGTCAACCAGAACGATAGAAAGCACAGAATAGCAAAATATATATATTATATATCTGCCTAAAAAAAAAAATATATACATATAAAAATAAAAATAGAAGAGGGGGGTAGAAGAGAGCATGCCGCCCGAGCCCCTTAAAGAGAGCAAACTATCCTTCCAGTTGGTCACCTGTGCTAAATGGGATTCCATAGTAGGCCACAGCTTATCATGGCTAGTGGTGAGCCAATAGCTAAGTTGTCCCAATACAATAGCAGTGTGGTAGCCATACAAATTGGGAACTCCCATCCCTCCGTGAGCCCTATCCTTTGTCAGTATAGAAAAAGCAACTCTTGGCTTACGTTTACCCCAAATAAAGCTAGACATTTGTTTATGGAACTCATTAAAGACATGGCGAGGAATAGGGACCACAAGCGTGCATAAGTAATAAAGAATTTTTGGAAGGATCAGTATTTTATATAGTACTATTCGACCCATCCAGCTATTCTCAAACCTAGCCAGGGCAGTAAGTTCTTGCTGTATAGAGGACAATAGCCCCGGGAAATTTGCCTTAACCAACGACCTAGGGTTAGCTGTAAGTTTAATGCCTAAATATGGTATAGAGTGGGGACACCATTGATAGGGGAAAGGGTTTTTAATATGTTGTAGAAGTGTTCCAGAAATATTCATCTTCAATAATTGGGACCGCGTTGACTTTATAATAGGACACGTCCCCAAAGTCAGATAAAAGTCGTGACACGGAGGCAAGAGTGGTACTCGTATAGGTAAACCAGAGGATCACATCATCCGCAAATAAACTAATTTTGTGGTCGCTAGACCCCAATCGTATGCCCAGAACATCCCTGCTTGACTTGATGGAACCCTTGGCGGAAGCTATCACTAATGAGAAAATTAAAGGGGATAGGGGGGACCCCTGCATAGTGCTGTTTGTGATGGAGAAGGGCCGAGAGAGAACCCCATTCGCTAATACCCGAGCGGATGGTGTGGAGTACAAAGCAGAAATAGCAGTGAAGATAGGACCGGAAAAAACAAATTTATGTAATATCTCGGAAAGATAGCCCCAATGCACCCTGTCAAAAGCCTTCTCCGCATCCAGAGAAAGGAGCAGAGAAGGCATCCAACCGGCACCGGCAGCTTAGTTGTATTTTTTTTTTTAACAGTCATGTTTACAACACAAATCATTTAATAAATAATTAACTTTTTTTTTTTTTTACTTTAATTTTGTGCTTTTCATTGTATGGTAAAAATAACATTCTTAATTTATTCTGCGGCTCAGTACGATTATGGTTACATCCAAAAAGGTCAAATTTAATACACAAATTGGTACTGCAAACCAACCCTGTGTTGCGATATAGAGATAGTGGGATTTTTGTGTACTCACCGTAAAATCCTTTTCTCGTTGTATTCACTGGGGGACACAGCACCATGGCTATAGACCCCGGCCACTAGGAGGCTGACACTAGGAAAAAGCAAAAGCTGTCGGCTCCGCCCTATAGTCTATACCCTCTCACACACAGAGTGCTGAGCCAGTTTGTACCGCAGCAGTAGGAGAGAGACACCAAAGAAAAAAAGGAAAAGGGAACCAACAACCGCCAACATGTCCTGAACCCGAAAAGAACCAAAAACAGCTCGGGCAGAAACAAAAAAACAAGGGTGGGATCTGTGTCCCCCAGTGAATACAACAAGAAAAGGATTTTACGGTGAGTACACAAAAATCCCACTTTCTCGTCTACTTCACTGGGGGACACAGCACCATGGGATGTCCTAAAGCAGTCCCAGAGGGCGGGAAATAAACAGCCATGCGAACAACCTAGCGCACAGCCGCTTGCAGAACCTTACGACCCAAACTGGCATCGGCAGAGGCCAAAGAATGAATCTGGTAAAACTTTGTGAAAGTGTGGATGGAAGCCCAGGTGGCGACCTTGCAGACCTGGGCAGCAGAAGCCTGATGCCGAACAGCCCAGGAGGCTCCAACAGCCCTCGTGGAGTGAGCCGTCACGCGGAAGGGCAGGGCCCTACCCTTAAGTCGATAGGCCTCCCTGATCGCAGACCGAATCCAGGAGGAAATGGAAGCCTTGGAAGCAGGAAGGCCCTTGCGAGGACCCTCGGGGAGGACGAACAAGGCGTCCGATCGGCGGAAAGGGTCAGTAAGAGACAAATAGATCCTAACCGCCCGGACAACATCCAGGCAGTGAAGAGAACGTTCCCGAGGATGTTTAGGGTCCGGACAAAAGGACGGCAAGACAATGTCCTCGTTGATGTGGAAAGAGGAAACCACCTTTGGCAGGAAAGACGGAGGTGGACGAAGGACAACCTTGTCCCTATGGAGAACCAGAAAGGGAGACTGCCGAGTCAGGGCAGCGAGTTCAGAGACCCTGCGAATGGAAGTAATGGCCACCAAAAAAGCGACCTTCCAGGACAGGAGCCGAAGTGGGATATCCCGCGAAGGCTCAAAGGGGGGGGGGCCTGAAGCACCTAAAGGACAAGATTGAGATCCCACGGATCTGTGGGTGGACGATAAGGGGGGGCACAGTGTGCCACACCCTGCAAGAAGGTCTTCACCTGAGGGCGGAAGGCCAGGGTCTTCTGAAAAAGGATAGAGAGAGCAGAAACCTGCCTCTTAAGAGAAGAAAGACCAAGACCCTGATCCAGACCGGACTGGAGAAAAGCCAGGATCCTGGGAAGCGAGAAAAGGAGCGGATGATAAGCATTACCCTCACACCAGCGGACGTAGGACCTCCACGTGCGGTGGTAAATCTTGGCCGACTGAGGCTTCCGGGCCTTGAGCATGGTCTGGATAACAGGCTCCGAAAGACCACGTCGCCTCAGAACCTCGGTTTCAACAGCCATGCCGTTAAACGCAGCAGATGTAAGGCAGGGTGGAGCATCGGGCCTTGGGACAGGAGGTCTGCCTGCAGGGGAAGAGGCCAAGGAGCATCCGCCAGTAGGAAGATAAGATCCGCGTACCAGGCCCTGCGGGGCCAATCTGGAGCCACCAAGATGGTGGGAACCCTCTCGGTCTTGAGCTTCTTGAGAACCCAAGGGAGAAGCGGCAGAGGAGGGAACAGGTACAGAAAACGGAAGTCCGACCAGGGAACCACGAGAGCGTCGACTGCAACGGCTTGAGGGTTCAAGGACCTGGCCACGTACCGGGGTAGCTTGTGGTTCAGGCGGGAGGCGAAGAGATCGACGTCGGGAGTGCCCCACCGGGAACACAACTCGAGGAATATCTCCTGATGAAGAGACCACTCGCCTGGGTCGAGTCGTTCTCGGCTTAGGTAATCCGCCGCCCAATTGTCCACGCCCAGAATGTGGACCGCAGAAAGAGCTGGAACATGTCGCTCCGCCCACTGGAGGGAGCGAGAGGCTTCCAGAAGAGCCGCCTGGCTCCTGGTGCCCCCTTGATGGTTTAGGTAGGCGACTGCGGTGGAATTGTCGGTCTGGACTCTGACTGGACGCCCCTGGAGGAGAGAGGTCCAATGAGACAGGGCCAAGAAGATGGCCCTCAGTTCCAGCACGTTGATCTGGAGAGAGGACTCCGCCCCGGACCACAGACCCTGAACGGTCAAGGCCCCGAAGACCGCCCCCCAGCCTATCAGACTCGCATCGGTGGAGACCACCTGCCAATGGAGAGGAAGGAAGGACTTCCCCCGAGAGATTCCCGGAGAGGAGAGCCACCAAAGAAGCTCTCGACGAACTCGAAGAGGGAGGCGAATCATGCGGCCAAGGCTGGATGGAGACCTGTCCCAGCGTGCCAGAATCGCCAACTGCAGAGGGCGCGAGTGAAACTGGGCAAAGGGGATGGCCTCGAAGGTCGAGACCATCATGCCCAGGACCCGCATGCAGAACCGAAGAGAGCAAGGCGAGGCCTTCCGAAGGTGGGAGACCCCGGACCGAAGGGCCAGAATTTTGGACTCTGGAAGGAGAACCCTGCCCTGGAGAGTGTCGAGGGTCATGCCCAGGAAATCCATGCGCTGAGAAGGCACGAGACAGGACTTTTCCTCGTTGATGAGCCAGCCGAACCGGCGAAGGAGGTCTAAAGTGATCCGTAAGCTGGAAAGATTGTCCACCCTGGAAGGAGCTTTGACCAGAAGGTCGTCCAAGTAGGGGATAATGGCAACTCCTCCTGAGCGGAGAATGGCCATGAGAGGCGCCATCACCTTGGTGAAGACCCGAGGGGCAGAGGCCAGCCCGAAGGGAAGAGCAACGAACTGGAAATGACGCGAACCCACAGCAAAACGAAGAAAACGCTGATGGCCCAGCGCAATGGGAATGTGAAGGTAAGCGTCGCGTATGTCTATGGACGAAAGAAACTCGCCCGGCTCCAGGGAAGCCACCACCGACCTCAGGGACTCCATGCGGAACCTGCGGACACGGACGAACCTGTTGAGCCCCTTCAGATCCAGGATAGGGCGAAGAGAGCCGTCCTTCTTGGGGACAGTGAACAGGTTGGAGTAGTAACCCTGGAAACGCTCTGAAGCGGGCACGGGGACGATGACTCCCTGCTGCTGGAGAATGGAGACAGCCAGAAGGAATGCAGTCGCTCGAGCGGGGGAAGGCGGCAAAGTGGACGGAAAAAAATCTCCCGGCTGGGAGGGAGAAGAACTCTATTGAGTATCCGTTTGACACGACCTCTCGAACCCAGGCGTCGTCGACGCTGGCAAGCCAGGTCTCCCGGAAGGAGAGCAAACTTCCCCCCACCCGAGAACCCCCGAGTGGGGGAAGGCCTTCATGCCGAGGTGGGCTTGGTACCAGAAGGCCTGGAGGGCCTGGAGCGGGGCTGCCAGGCAGGTCTGGGCTTGAAAGAGGGCTTCTTGGAGCGAGATCCCCGAGGGGAGCGACCTCTGGAGCGAGAGGAGAAGCCACGAAAGGAGCGAAGGCGCTGAGTACTCCTGACAGAAGATAGCTGGCGCTTAGAACGCCTCTGGGGGAGGAGAGAACTTTTGCCCCCATTGGCCTCAGAGATAAGCTTCTCAAGACCCTTACCAAAAAGCCGGCCCTGTTCTTCCCGGGAAAAAGGGAGGGCTACAACAGCTTTCTTGGAGGCGGCCTCAGCGTTCCACGAACGAGTCCAAACCGTACGGCGGATAGCCACGGCATTGGCGGCCGCCTTGGCAGAGCGGCGAGCTGCTTCCAAGGAAGCATCACACAGGTACTTGGAAGCGTTCAGGATTTGAGCAACAAGCAGTTGGTTGTCCTGGAGGGAAGCTTCATCAGAGAGGCTAGCCTGGAGCTGTTTGGCCCAGGATATGCAGGCCTTGCTGACCCAAGAGGCAGCGAAGGATGGCCGCAGAGAAGAGCCGGCCGCTGTGAAGGCCGTTTTAGCGAGAGCTTCCACCTTCCTGTCTGAGAAATCACTGAGAGAGGCGGAGTCCGCCAAAGGCAAAATGGTAGCACTAGAGAGCCTAGCAACCGCGGGGTCCACCGCGGGAGATTCTGACCACTTAGAGACACACTGGTCCGGGAAAGGAAAGAGGACGTCCGACTTCCTAGTCGAGGACAGAGGACGGTCCGGGTGAAGCCATTGTTCCTTCAAGATGTGGTCAAATGCCCCATGGTTAGGAAAGACCAGAGGAGGGCGCCGATTGTGACGGAAGGAGGGGTCCGGGTCCTCTGAGATTTGTAGAGTATCTCTGACCGCACGGATGAGGTCCCGCGTAGCAGCGGATATAGCTGTGCCTTGCTGATGCTCCGAGTCGGAGTCAGAGGCGTCCCCAGGAGAAACAGATCGAGCAGGGGGAGACAGAGTTCCGCCTGTCGGAGTGGTTCCGCGGGAAGAGGCCCTGCCTGGGGAGTGCCCAGGGGTAGGGGAGGATGACCGTGACCTGTAGGAAGACTTCCTGGTCCTCTTGCGGGGACGGCTCCTGGATCTGGAACGGGAGCCATGTGAGTGCCCGGAAGGTTTCCTGGAGGCAGCCGACTGAGCGGCGATCTGGGAAGGCAGCCGTTCCAAGGTCTCCACCACAGACTGGTTAAGCCTGGCCAGGTTACCAATGGCCTGGGTGAGAGCAACCGCCCAATCCAGAGAAGGGTGACCTGGTGAGGGGCCAGAAGGCTCTTGGGCTGGCTGAGACGGAAGGCAGAGCGCGCAGATGGGCTCAGGCTGTCCACATGGTAGCTTCTTGTTACAGCGGGCACACGTATAAAACGTGGCGGCACTGGAGGGGGCCGAGGGCCGAGATGACTCTTCACGAGAGGACATGGCAGTGCAAGGCCCAGGAAAAAAGGGGGGAAACCCAGGAGGAAACCTACCAGACCTGAGAAAGGTGTCTGCTAGCCGACTGCTGCAGAAAGGCTGCACAGAGAGAGATCCCCCGATGCTGTGTCTCGCAGGCTGAGAGAGAAACACGCTGTCTGGAGAACAAGGCCCTCCCCCTGGAGTTCCCGCGCTTAGGGGCTAGAAGAAAGGCTGGACGACAGTCCAGGACAGCCCCCCGGCCAATAGAGGGGATAGGAGGAGCCTGGAGGCCATGAGCGCCTGGAGGAGAGCACGGGGAGGGGGGCGGGCCTAAGTGCGGCCTAGTCCGAAGTGAAGCCTGGGGCTAAAGTAAACGCCGCGGCCGGAGCACCCTGAAACCAGCGACGCGACACCGCCGGGCGAAAAAGGCCCCCGCCGGAGCCATGGAAGCCCTCGGTGGCCAGAAAAAAAGGGAGGATGAGGAGACCCCCCGAAAACGGATGCCGCACGCGCCCCTCCCCCCGCAGGTGCCGCTCAGGAGCGCCATAGAAAGGGGCCCATTCACATAAGGGGACCCAGGGAGAAACTAACCCCTTAGATCCAGATGGCCATCCTAACCCCTGAAAGAAGAGCTGAGGAAAGGGAGTTGGAGAGGGGAAATACTCCTTTCACACTCACCTGCCTTCTATTCTTCTCATACTCACCAGTCTGGCGACTTCAGGCGCCGCAGGGTCACCCCCTCGGTAGGACCTCGCACGTGGGAGTGGGGTCACCGGTACTCCGGCCGCTTTCGGGGTGCGGCGAATGGTGAGTGGGGACTGGGTGACCGGCGAGGCTGCTCTTTACAGAGCGCTGCGCCCGCAGGAGGGTATGACTAGTGTGGCGTACACACTGACTACCCCCTGCACCTGAAAGAAAGGTAAAAATAAAAACGATGCAAGACAGAAGACCTGAGTCAGGTCGTGTCTGCCTCCTATGACACTAGGTTAAAACTGGCTCAGCACTCTGTGTGTGAGAGGGTATAGACTATAGGGGCGGAGCCGACAGCTTTTGCTTTTTCCTAGTGTCAGCCTCCTAGTGGCCGGGGTCTATACCCATGGTGCTGTGTCCCCCAGTGAAGTAGACGAGAAAGAGCAAATTAATTTTGTTGCCAATATTATTCTAACCAGTTATGGGTAATTGGATGCTAAGAATTTGTAACAGCTTTTTAGGAATCTAATAATAGTTATACTTTAAGCACTCGATATTTACACAGATGGGAAATATGGGTTTATTAACCCTCTCAAGTGTTGCATTTAGTTTCCAGAAATGAATGCATAGCTAATGTTAAAATTGCAATTTTCCCAGAGACATCCTATATCTTGCAACCAGCTTGTGTCAGCATAGACACACAATACAAAAACTGTTAAAGCGTACCTCCAGTTATAAGAAACTTTTCATAAACGAATAATACAAACTTTGTAATATAGCTTACTAAAGAAATATGTTGGGGGAGTCGCCCCTCTACCAATGTCCACCACCACCACCCATTAACTATACGTCTAAAAAGACGGATTCGGGTATCCGCTGTATAACCATTTGGAATCCTTTTTGTACCAAACTGTTTTTTTATTTTTAAACGGTTTGCAAACGGATGGATACCAGGCGCAAGTGTGAACGAAGCATAACAAGTTACCTTTATTCTGTTGGTCTGTATGATTATGGCGATACAGAATTTCTATTGTTTTTTTTTCACGGGTTACTAATTTTGCAGAATGAAAATCCATTTGGAAAAAATAAATAAATAAATATATATATATATATATATATATATATATATATATATATATATTTTGCATTGCCATTTTCTGAGAGGCATAACATTTTTATTTTTCTGTTAATAGAGATGGTTGAGGGCTTATCTTGAGGGATGACCTGTGCTTTTTAATAAAAAAAATTTTTAAAAATTGGTTACATACAATTTTTTAAATCACTTAATTCCATATTTTGTGAGGTGAGAGAGAAAAATCTTTTTTTTTTTTTTTTTTTTTTTTTAAACAACATTCACCTTGCAGATTTTAACTAATGTATTAATTTTTAATTTTATTGCATAGGTTGCTACAGATGCGGGACTACCAAATGTGTCTTGTTTTAAATGTTAATATTTTTACATTATAAAGCTTTTTATATGAAAAAAGAGGGGA
Source organism: Leptodactylus fallax (assembly GCA_947044405.1). NCBI lineage: Eukaryota > Metazoa > Chordata > Amphibia > Anura > Leptodactylidae > Leptodactylus > Leptodactylus fallax. Next base: position 2,817,966 of record CAMRHE010000078.1, read on the forward strand.
ATTTTGGAGTGGGATGTATTTTTTTAAATACTTTTTTTTTCTATTTGTCCCAATAGGGGACATGAGCCAGCAATTCTATGATAGACAATACATAAGTATTGCAGTGTATAACAGCAGTCAGCCTATGAACATGCATAGGCTGATAGACCTCACAAGAAGATGGCAGACCTGGGATGAGGGAATATCCAGGTAATAAAAAGTACTTGCAGTGTATTCACTGCAGTAGGTGGTCCTACTTACATGTTGCACATGCATCACACAGACTCTCAGGCACTGCTAGAAAATGGTCAGAATCGATGCAATGGCGGAGCAGCATGTATTTAGTTAAGTAGGACCATCTACTAGGCATTCCCTGAGCAACCCTTTTAATCTTTTGCATACATGGTCCTCCATCTTTTGCCACTGCTCCAGTCTGTCACTCACTTTAGTTTTATGTTTATTGTACTTGTGCTTGGTATTATGTATGTAAATCCCTTTTCACATGTACAGTGGGCAAAAAAAAGTATTTAGTCCTCCACCAATTGTGCAAGTTCTCCCACTTAAAAAGATGAGAGAGGCCTGTAATTGACATCATAGGTAGACCTCAACTATGAGAGACAAAATGAGAAAATATATCTAGAAAATCACATTGTCTGATTTTTAAAGAATTTATTTGTAAATTATTGTGGAAAATAAGTATTTGGTCAATAACAAAAGTTCATCTCAATACTTTGTTATATATCCTTTGTTGGCAATGACAGAGGTCAAATGTTTTCTGTAAGTCTTCACAAGGTTAGCACACACTGTTGCTGGCATGTTGGCCCATTCCTCCATACAGATACCCTCTAGAGCAGTGATGTTTTGGGGCTGTCGCTGGGCAACACGGACTTTCAACTCCCTCCAAAGGTTTTCTATGGGGTTGAGATCTGGGGACTGGTTAGGCCACTCCAGGACCTTGAAATGCTTCTTACGAAGCCACTCCTTCATTGCCCTGGCGGTGTGCTTGGGATCATTGTCATGCTGAAAGACCCAGCCACGTTTCATCTTCAATGCCCTTGCTGATGGAAGGAGGTTTGCACTCAAAATCTCACGATACATGGCCCCATTCATTCTTTCATGTACACGGATCAGTCGTCCTGGTCCCTTTGCAGAGAAATAGCCCCAAAGCATGATGTTGCCACCCCCATGCTTCACAGTAGGTATGGTGTTCTTTGGATGCAACTCAGCATTCACTTTCCTCCAAACATGACGAGTTGTGTTTCTACCAAACAGTTCCACTTTGGTTTCATCTGACAATATGACATTCTAACAATACTCTTCTGGAACATCTAAATGCTCTCTAGCAAACTTCAGACAGGCCCGGATATGTACTGGCTTAAGCAGGGGGACACATCTGGCATTGCAGGATCTGAATCCCTGGCGGCGTAGTGTGTTACTGACGGTAGCCTTTGTTACGTTAGTCCCAGCTTTCTGCAGGTCATTCACTAGGTCCCCCCATGTGGCTCTGGGATTTTTTCTCACCGTTCTTGTGATCATTTTGACCCCACGGGGTGAGATCTTGCGTGGATCCCCTGATTGAGGGAGATTATCAGTGGTCTTGTATGTCTTCCATTTTCTAATTATTGCTCCCACAGTTGATTTCTTCACACCAAGCTGCTTGCCTATTGCAGATTCAGTCTTCCCAGCCTGATGCAGGTCTACAATTTTGTTTCTGGTGTCCTTCCACAGCTCTTTGGTCTTCACCATAGTGGAGTTTGGAGTGTGACTGTTTGAGGTTGTGGACAGGTGTCTTTTATACTGATAACAATGTCAAACAGGAGCCAATACTACAGGTAATGAGTGGAGGACAGAGGAGCCTCTTAAAGAAGAAGTTACAGGTCTGTGAGAGCCAGAAATCTTGCTTGTTTGTAGGTGACCAAATACTTATTTTCCACCATAATTTGCAAATAAATTCTTAAAAAAAAAAATTAAAAAAAATAAAAAAAAAAAAATCAGAGAATGTGATTTTCTAGATATGTTTTCTCATTTTGTCTCTCATAGTTGAGGTCTACCTATGATGTCAATTACAGGCCTCTCTCATCTTTTTAAGTGGGAAAACTTGCACAATTGGTGGCTGACTAAATACTTTTTTTTCCCCACTGTACAATACCATGGAATTAATGGCGTTCTAAAATACAGAACATTTATTACAAAGCAGCTGAGATATACGCCTAACGTGCATAGTTTGCAAATTCCCAACCTACTGACCATCAAATATGTATGGTATCTCCTGACCCCACCGACAGCAAATATCACAAGACAGAAGGGATGGAATGTTGGATTTCAACACGCCGATTTTTTTTTTTTTATCTGGGGAAGATTAGCCTCCGCCAGAAGCTTACTCCTCATTCAGAACAAATGCAAGTTTAGGAGAACCAAGAATGCAAGTGTTTGGAGGTGTTAAAGTATTACAAGCTGCTGTAAACCTGCCATAAAGTCATCAGGCAAGACATATAGTCTACTTTGCTTTTCCCCCATAAGCATATTTAAAGGTTGCGCATTTGTTTAAGCCATCATAAATGCATTTATATTCTGAAACATATACCTACTATGAAACACAGAGCAGAGTATTACTCTCAGGCATGTGTGTAATAAGAACATTACCTGGGGGATTTCCTCTGAACAGGACTATGGCACAGAGATGAGGTCTCCGTAGTGTCATGGTTGGATTCCTTCATTTCATAGGAACGCAGTTTAGCCTTTAGTTCAGCTACCTATTTAATAGTTTAATAGACAATAGTTTAAGAACAATTGCTGCCTAGTTACCCGCACCAGGCTGGAATTCAGAAACAGAAGAAATTCTCACCTCAGCTTTCAGTTCCTCGCACACGACAGCGTATTTGCTGATATGACAGTCCAAATTGATCACGTTGCTCTTCAGCTATATAGAACAAACAATATGCAAATCAATTAAACTGACAAGGCATATCCATGGCATAAATACACTTATGTACAATTAAGGGACTTTGGGTTCTTTAAAAATGTGCCTGTTGGAAGTAAACAACATGGCTATGGGTCATTTGCCATTCTAAACTTTAAAGAGGTTACACACACACACACACACACACACACACACACACACACACACACACACACACACACACCCACCCCTGTTCCAGGTGCTCTGGTGTCCTCCCAGGACTGTCCGATGCTGCTCTGCTGTCATCGTTTACTGGAAGTCCTCCCTGGTTGTGACATTCCGTGTCTCTGTCCTTAGGCCGCTGATTGGCCTCAGCGGTCACATGCGGCGGGAACTTCCGCCGGAAGAAAACACAGGAGGTGCAGTACTGGACAGCGCTGGGAGACAATGGAGCACCAGGGACAGGAAAGTATATTTTTTTCAACCTTTCCCGGCATAAAATGAATAAAAAAAAAAAAAAAAAAAAAAAAAAAAATATCCTGGAGAACCCCTTTAAGTTTAAATGTAATCAGGTGACCAATGAATTGTACAGCAAAAGGGCTGAGAGTAGAAGACTAATGCAAACGTACTTCCCTTCTATTTACAAGCCTTAATGAACAGGCAGCTTAGCTGTATCTTCTACTGCTCTCCTCCAAAAAGGTTTTTAAAATACTTTGTTCAAAGTAAATATCATTGGCCACAAAGTCAAGAACTGCTGGTATATAAATAAATAGGCTTCCAACGGATGTGAGAGAAATGTTCTCCCCTTCTTCAGCTATTGGCTCTTGTTAAAGGAGTCGTACAGTATCAGAAAAATATGGCTGCTTTCTTTCAATAAAGTTGAGCTTAGCTGCAATCAGACAACTTGTGGACAAGTGTGGCTACATTCACATCTGCCTCGAGTCACTGTTGGAGTCTTCGTAGCCAGGTCTGCCAAAAATCGGCAGAGTAAAAAGTCCTGCGCGGAGGACTTTTTTGGCGCCTGGTTCAGGTTAAACATGACGGACCCAAACAACACAGAAGCAACGTTAGGTGAACCTAGTGTAAAGCTTTGGTTTAAAGCTCCCACAATCTCGCAGGTGCACGTTTGGCAACAGAAGTAAACTCGGATGAAAAGATATCGGTGGCTTATAACCACTTCTGTCTTCTCCTTTTCACACTACAGTGCTCAATGAGTGCTATGCAGTGAATACAGGAAGCAGCAAAGCCATCACTATTATTGGATCCAGGGATCACATGATTGCCAAGATTTGCTGCTCTAGGGACCTGTCACTAAGGGGGCTGCTTTCACCTGAATCTGGGTCTCAGTTAGTTTGAAAATCTACCAAGTAAAAACTAATTACTACAAATATTACATATCAAAATGACTGACAGAAAATAGAAAACCCATTTTAATAGAATGTGGCATTTAGTTAAATATGTGCACACTGCGAAGCTCTTCTGAAACATAGAGAGAGCATTTTAAAATCCATTGATCTGCTTGTACTTGACCCAATATGCGGACGCCTAGAGACCTTTAATGGTAATCCTTAACACATCAATGGGCACAGAGTTTTTACACACTGTATCCAGGTTTTCAAACACTGCATAGTACTTCTTTAGCTACACAACAGATAGATAGCACTCAGTAAATAGAATATTTAGAACTTACCGACAGTTTTATTTCCTTGGCTCGATTGGCATATTTAAGAGTGTTATATGTGTCATCATAACTTAGACATGAAGGGCTGATGGCTGCAATCATCACTGTCCTACAGTTCCCTCCAATGGAGTCTTTCAGAAGCCGGGTCAGTTTACTGTCCCTATAGGGGATGTGAGCCTTCTTATTCTACAACAAGAGAGAATGTAAATCAAGTCAATAGCAGTGAAAAAGATTATTCAATAAAGATGGACAGAAAGGAAAATTAAATAACCCCATTCCCTTCAGTGTGTGTTTCGGTCTTAAGACAACCATATACTGGTTATCACATTTGAGCACATGGCAGTTTAATAGTCCTAACTTTTTATATGGATTTGTATTATTTTTTTTGTATTTGTTTGCTATCAAAATAATTGTTTTTTAATGATATTTTTATTAGGATTAATGCGGCGTACAAAATAGAAAAAAAAAATCATATATTTTTTATATCAAATATATTTCAATACAATATATTTCTTATTCTATAAATTAGCATCAGTTTTGAATATTGATGGCCTTTCCTTAGGATCAATCATCAAAATTAAATCTGCGAGAGTCGGGATCCTGCATATCTGCTGTTCAGGAACAGTGCGGCTCACAGTAATGTTGTGCTGCTCACTACCTGTAGAAAGTGTAGCGGCAGGTTTAAATACTGCTGCCCAATTAAAGTCTATGGGGCACCGCAGCAGTACCTAAACACGCCGCTATACTTCGTATGGCGAGTGAGCAACGCAGCTCCTGGCATGTAAAAAATACTGGGAGCCACTATGTCCATGAACAGCTGATCTGCGGGAGTCCCTGATGTCAGACTCTGGCAGATGTAATACTGATGACTGATCCTAAGGATAGGCCATCAGTATTACAAACTGGATGACCCCTTAAAAGTAAAACATAGGATCCCTATTTTCAGTTTCAATTGTTTGTCATATACTGTAATATGTAGTTTTACAATGACTGGGGTGACTATAGAGTGTTTTTTGTTGTTGTTTTATTTGCATCTTATTCCCTTTCACTCATTGCAGACGCTGGATGTTTTCTTCTGTCGGAAAAGCAGACACACATGACGAAAATAAACTTCTGTCATATTTTTTTTTTTTTTTTTTTTTTTTACATTGGAGTGAACGTAGACAAAGGGGGCTACATTTGCATCAGTCATTCCAGAGCAGTTTAGGTCCATTGCTCTCATCCTATGACGGAATGTCATAGCATGACAGGAATGTAAACTTAGCCTTAGGTGTTAATATGAATAGGTTTCTTTTGCAAGTTCCTTGCACAGGGGGTGCCTGGGCGCACTGCAGTTTAACTAACACTGTGGCTTCTATCCCTATAAAAGGTCCTAGCAGTTGGACTCTAGCGATAAGTAGGTAACAGCATATCCCAGTGACAAACCATGAACTACTATGTTGTAATAAAGGCTTCTATTGAATATAATGAATTAACTACCTGTCTATGCCATCCAAAACCAGATTGTTAAATCTAAATAAAGATACATCTACATCTGAGGAAGATGAAAGCAAGCAATATTTAGAAAATAATAGTTTGTATGGATAAACTCCAAATGTAAACCTTGGGAGCTCTAGACTCCTGAAGGAAATAAAAAATGACAAACAAGAACCATGTGTTACAAATGATGTTATGTTGTCCCTTCAGTTGTGGAACATCCTAACATAAACACAATGAATCTGTGCCAAGTGTCCAAGTGGTCTACGCAAGGAAAAGATTACTTTGTGTTTGCTTTGTGCCCAGGAACTACAGATTAAATTAATACACAGCAGACACTGAAGGCTTTTCATGAGGCTCAAAACACAACAAGATACTAATCAGACATTGTGCTCATATGAAAAGAATCAGAACTGAGCACCAAAGGCATGCAAGTTTAAAGGACAGCGGGTACCTTGGCATCCGCCAGCGCGTTTATGACATTTATAAGTGCCAACAGAGAACGATTGATGTTGGCGCCCTCTCTGAGTCGCTCGCCTTTTGCGTTTGTGGATGAGGCTCTCTCTGACCCGGCTAAATCAATAAGGCTCATTTTAGCAACACGAATGTCCTGGTTTATACTGGCTGTACGATCTTGCTGCTTGACATAAATCTACAAGGAAAAAGGACAAAAAGGATAGTCAGTCAGTGGTTTCTTTACTGTGAATTGGTTAGTTGAAACCTTTGAAAAAAATTACCACTGTTGTAACTCCTGTTCAAGATGTAAAAGCATCTAAAGAGTTAAACAGTCACGACTATATTTTTTAAATATGGACATTAGAAGACAGTTGACAGCTCAACTCACTGACTAGAGTGGGACCACACGGTCAACTAAATTATATGAGGAAGTGTCAGCTTTTTCCAGATGACAGAAGAAAGAAGGTTGCGGCATGTTGAATTTCAGTAGGATAGAATAACTTCAGCTTTTAAAGGTTTTTCCAGCATAAAATTATTTATGACCTATCTTAAGGTCATCAATATCAGATCGGTGTGGGTCAGGTATCAGGTACACCCATGAATCTACTTACCTCAACAGCAGCTATACAGAGAATGAAACAGGAAGCAAACAGCTCTGTTCTCTGTGTAGTGGCAGAACTGAGTCACTGCAACTTAGCTTCTATTCAAGTGAATGAGTGCTGATCTGCAGCAACAAGGTCTGTTCACTGCATAGAAAACAAAGTAGCCTGGTTACTGTTCTAATCTCCATGTATTAAGGGGCGTTCACACTACCGTTGGTGACCGTCAGTAGTGTCCGTTGCTATTGTCCTTTACAAGATTTTAGCATCAGATACTAGCTGAACCGTCAGAAATCTGTTAAATTTTCCATTCATTTCAATGGCTTTTAATATTGTGTCTGTTTACACCCAAGCTGTCAGAACTCCATTTTTTTCCGCGGACAAAAAAGAAATCCTACATGCAGGACTTTTTTGTCTGTTTGGTAAAACGGATTCTTGACGGACAGCAAGTGTCCGTTATTTTTTTTAACATTGAAGTCTATGGGTAACGGACTTATAAGGGACAGTAACTGATAGCCATCAGTTACTGTCCGTTATTTTATGTCTGTTTTTTTTCTGTGCATGCTCAGGAAGCAGAAACAAAAGAAAAAAAAAAAAAAAAACAGTGTTAAAAAAACGGACACTAACTGATGCTAATGTGTCCGTTTTTTTCTTTTTTTAACTGGATCAGTTAAAAAAAACTGGCACATTAACATCAGTTAGTGTCCGTTAATGTCTGTTATGATAGGTGTCCGTTTTTTTTTTTTTTTCGGTAGTGTGAACCCTGCTTTAGCTGTGGAGAACAGCAGTTTCATTTGGGTGTCAGACCTTCACTGCTGTGATATTGTTGACCTATTTCTAAGATAGGAAATCAATATTTTTAGCCCAGAAAACCCCTTTAATCTCAGTGCTATAAAATGTATAGTAGAGTCGGAAGGAGCATTTCTGAATGCACTATCCATTTTTGCCACCAAGCAGAAAACTTGACTGTTACTCTGCGTATGATACGTTCTATGTTGCGGAATTAAAACAAAAACATGTTTTAGAAAAATCCAACATCAATACACTCCTGGACACTGAAATTGCAACAAGGAGGAAAAAATTCTGGGAATTATGGAAATCACAGGATCAATAGACATGTTAATGATATGCAAATTATAAAAAAACAAACAATCAAAACATCTCAATGTATTCAGTATTGAGTAAATACATTTATTTACACGCCTTGGCATGGTATCACTGAGGATATGGTTGTCTGAGGAATGTTATGCCACACTGAATGCACTTGACTAATGACAACCATCCATCAAGTGTGCTTGATGGGAGACAGTCCAGAGATACTGCAGGCAATGGTAGCATGTTTAGGCCACGCAGGTTGCTCACAGAAGCACGAGCAACATGCAGCTTGGTGCTGTCCTGTTGAAAACTGGATCCTGGGAAACATTGGAGAAATGTCTATACCAATGGTTCCATGAACAAATCAATGTAATGCCCAGCTGTATATTATGCCACCCAACAGCAGAATCCCAGGAGTAGAATCGGTGTGATGTTCCCTACTTGGTTTCCAGCCCAATCTCTAGCTATTGTTAGAGACTGCGTTCAAGACAAAAGAGGGACTTATTGTTGAAGAGGTTAGACCTCCATTCCAGCCTTCAATACTTTGGACCACGATAGCCTTTGAGAGCGGTGGCATGAGGTCAATGGAATACCTGTAGCTGGACGTCTGGTTCGAAGTCTGATGTCATGCAAATACTTTCTGATGGATTGTGTTGACACAGTTTGCTGTCCTAGGCTTGGAATGTGGTGTCCAATTTCACTTACAGTACAGAATAGATCACTTATGCACCATTCCTCTAATCAGACAATTCGTCCATGCAAAGGTTTGCCTCCGCACAGCTTTTGCCTTCATTGCGGTTTGTTGTCTTCCTTCCACCAACTGGGACAAGCAACAGTGCAGCCATCTCCTCCTAGACGTGCAGCGATCTGGTGGAGCGATGTACCAAGATCTCATAGTTCAAAGATTCTATCCCTTTCAGTTTGTGTCAAGTGTCGAAAACTGGCATGTCGATGAACAAGAGACATTGTACAATCATGCCACACCACTTGATCAAATTTTTGACATTTCATGTAGCTGAAAAACTTTGCTTTCAATCTAACTTATGTCCCTCCCAAATTGGAGCTAAGCGCCTGAAAATTTGACCAATCGCAGATATCAGCAAAACCTGCGACTTCCTTGATTTGCATAACCTTATGGATTATCCTTCTTGGTGTTGCAGTTTCAATGTTGAGGAGTGCAAGTCTGAATTCAGTCTTTTGTGATGCACCCATAGGTTTCTATCAGCCAAACAAAGGTCCTTTTGGCCCACATTTCCATACTTTTTTAATTTGTTACAATGCATCTAAAATAAAAACGAAGCAGCCTTGTCTTAAAATTTATCTTCGGGTTACTGTTCACTGTTATATGTTTTCACTGTAATATATACGTTTATACACATGTGGACAAAATTGTTGGTATCCCTCGTTTAATGAAAGAAAAAACCACAATGGTCACAGAAATAACTTGAATCTGGCAAAAGCAATTTGCCAAACTACATGTTGACAAGACACAAAGCTTCTGAGAGACTGTCCTATGGACAGATGAGACAAAAATCTAAATTTTTGGCAAGGCACATCAGCTCTATGTTCACAGACGGAAAAATGAAGCATATCTTGAAAAGAACACTGTCCCTACTTTGAAATATGGAGGAGGCTCTGTTATGCTCTGGGGTTCCTTTGCTGCATCTGGCACAGGGTGTCTTGAATCTGTGCTGGGTACAATGAAATCTCAAGACTATCAAGGGATTCTAGAGAGAAATGTGCTGCCCAGTGTCAGAAAGCTTGGTCTCAGTCGCAGGTAAAGGTCTTGCAACAGGATAATGACCCAAAACACACAGCTAAAAACACCCAAGAATGGCTAAGAGGAAAACATTGGACTATTCTGAAGTGACCTTCTATGAGCCCTGACCTAAATCTTATTGAGCATCTTTGGAAGGAGCTGAAACATGCCGTCTGGAAAAGGCACCCTTCAAACCCGAGACAACTGGAGCAGTTTGCTCATGAGGAGTGGCCAAAATACCTGTTGAGAGGTGCAGAAGGCTCATTGACAGTTACAGGAATCGTTTGATTGCAGTGATTGCCTCAAAAGGTTGTGCAACAATATATTAAGTTAAGGGAACCATCATTTCTGTCCAGGCCTGTTTCATGAGTTTTTCTTTTTAAAAAATTCTGTTGAAGCATGGTTGAAAAGCAATGTCTGACTTTCATTTGTTCATTTTCATAGAATTTTTATATATTATTACTTTTGTCAGATTCAAGTTATTTCTGTGACCATTGTGGGTTTTTCTCTTATTAAAAGAGGGGTACCAACAATTTTGTCCACATGTGTATATATTTCTATTTATTTGCATTTATTTTATCATACTAAACCCTACATATATGATATGAACCGGTGAACCTAAATGTGATATGCTTTACAATTATGCACCTGTGTGCTCATCACATGACCATGGACTGTAAATCACTTGACCATGGTCAGAATTTCATTCAGTAAAAATAAGTAGAATGAATGACAGTAAGCAGAGATCTAGAAAACTGTGAGGAAGTGATACAGAAAGTATACTGGAAAATTGTAGAACTTTTTATTATATAAACAGTAACATTTGTCTCTCAATATTGGTCTGAAAGTGGCCCCTTTAAAGATGAAACTAAAGGATTGATTGAGCGAGCCCCCAGTGTTCAAGCAAGGCTAAAAAAAATTAAATGTTTAAAAATAATAAGTAATAAGCCCACACACAAATCTGACTCATTTAAAATGCTTTATTGTGTAAAAAGATTAAGAAAAACAAAAAAACAACAAAATATATTTGTTATCACTGTATCCAAAACAGACCTGTATGATAAGAATGAAAAGTGTTGGGCTATTATGACCTAAATCAGGATCATGATTAAAAGGGGTTGCCCACAAATTTCAGGACCCAGGAAGGAGGCCAGGGAAGGGTGTTTTCCACAATGTGCTGTAGAGTCACAGCAGGAAGTCCAGTGCCACATGTGACTGCTGAAGCCAATCAGCAGCCTTAGGAAAGGAACTGGTGACGTACTCGAGCGACCGTGCTCTGGGGACAGGAGAGTATTGTGTTTTGTTTTGTTTAAATATACTGTATGGTTCCTTTCCTGTGGCCACCACTTGTCTGTCTGTCTGTCTGTTCTTTATGCGTGACCAAACGACTGTACCGATCCTCACCAAATTTGGCACACATGTACTTCAGGTGTCCGGAAATATTTTAGACCGGGTCTCAGCTCTAAAGGACGTACCTTTCCTGAGATACAGTATTCCCAAAAAATGACCAGCATTAGCTCATACAAGCCTGCAAGTCTTTCACTCATTTTCTAACTGCCATACACATGGTCACATGTCCCTTATCAGCCAATAGAAGCTTGCAGGCGCTTACTCTCCTCAGGCATACAGGCTTCCATAGCAACCAAGCTATTTATGACCTGTATTAGTCAATAGTAGTTCGCAGGTCCTTAAATATTCAGTCATACCACGTGTATCAGCCAATATAAGTTCACATTTAATTTACCAGGTTTCCATAACAACACAGCCATAAATAGACTGTACCTATACTGGACTCAGTGGCGTAACTAACAATGGCTGGGCCCCAAGGCAAACATTTGACATGGGACCCCGCCCTTCCCCCGGCAACAGCCCCCCACACAAACTGCATTCCTACACACACTATTATGCCCCATAGTGGCCCTTGCACACAGTATTTTGCTCCATAGTGGCCCCTGCACACAGTATTATGTGCACTTCCCGCTACCTCTTCAATGTTGGACCAGATGTCACGTGAGCCAGGCATGCATCGTGACGAATAATGATGTTGGACTGGCCCACCAACGTCTGGGACATCACCAAGGGGGCCCGAAGCCTGCTGGAGCGCAGGAGAGGTAAGTAACAGTGTTTTTTATGTTCCCTCAACTCCTCGGTACCCCAGAGTATAATGATAGCAGTGTTTGTGGGGTTCACAGCCCGCAAGCCTTACTTACCGATCCCCGCTTCTGCTCACAGTTGCCTCCGCAGAAGGTGAAGCACAAGCGGCCATGAGCAGGTCCGGGGATCGACCTGCTGGTGTTACACCAGCGGGTAACGGCCTATTCAAAAAAAAAAAAAAAAAACATCAGGGGCCTGCTGAGACCCCTCATGTCCCGGGCCCTGTGGCAGCCGCTACTACTGCTACACCGGTATTTACGCCACTGACTGGACTGCCATACTGGATTTCAGCATTCTTATAAATTGAAACGTTTTTTAAACTACTCATGCCCCCTGCAGCAAAACGCATGGCTGCTGCTCGATCTAATGACAACTCTCAGCAGACCCAAGCCCGTCTCCAATCTGAAAAGGTATGTCACAGACAACAGCGAGCTGCTGAAACAACCCAGCAGACCCAAGCCAATCTCCAATCTGACAAGGCATTGTCAGCACCATGCACACAGCTGCACTCCATGTTTCCATAACAACCCAGCCATTTTTCTTCACTGCTGTGGGTCAGCTTTAAAGGGGCAGGGCGCTGTGGATGACACTGTTACAAAAGGTCACATACACACAGCTTTACTCCAGGTTTTCCATAACAATCGATCGCAGGTCTTTCACTGAAAATCCAAACTGAGATACACATGATCACATGACACTTATGGACCAATGGAAAATCGCAAGTTCTTCAGTCTTGACATACACACAGCTTTACACCAGGTTTCCATAGCAACCAAGCTATTTATGACCTGTATGAGTCAATAGCAGTTCGTAGGTCCTTAAATATTCGGTCATATGACATGTATCAGCCAATATAAGTTTACATTTCATTTACCAGGTTTCCATAACAACACAGCCATAAATAGACTGTACCTATACTGGATGTCAAATGCAAAACTGGCCAATTCTTATGGGGCCACTACAAAAACAAAAAATGAAATATACCCGTGCGAAGCCGGGTCCTTCTGCTAGAGTATATATACAGTACAGACCAAAAGTTTGGACACACCTTCTCATTCCAAGAGTTTTCTGTATTTTCATGACTATAAAAATTGTAGATTCACACTGAAGGCATCAAAACTATGAATTAACACATGTGGAATTATATACTTAACAAAAAAGTGTGAAACAACTGAAAATGTGTCTTATATTCTAGGTTCTTCAAAGTAGCCACCTTTTGCTTCGATTACTGCTTTGCACACTCTTGGCATTCTCTTGATGAGCTTCAAGAGGTAGTCACCTGAAATGGTCTTCCAACAGTCTTGAAGGAGTTCCCAGAGATGCTTAGCACTTGTTGGCCCTTTTGCCTTCACTCTGCGGTCCAGCTCACCCCAAACCATCTCGATTGGGTTCAGGTCTGGTGACTGTGGAGGCCAGGTCATCTGGCGTAGCACCCCATCACTCTCCTTCTTGGTCAAATAGCCCTTACACAGTCTGGAGGTGTGTTTGGGGTCATTGTCCTATTGAAAAATAAATGATGGTCCAACTAAACGCAAACCGGATGGAATAGCATGCCGCTGCAAGATGCTGTGGTAACCATGCTGGTTCAGTATTCCTTCAATTTTGAATAAATCCCCAACAGTGTCACCAGCAAAGCACCCCCAAACCATCACACCACCTCCTCCATGCTTCACGGTGGGAACCAGGCATGTAGAGTCCATTTGTTCACCTTTTCTGCGTCGCACAGAGACACAGTGGTTGGAACCAAAGATCTCAAATTTGGACTCATCAGACCAAAGCACAGATTTCCACAGGTCTAATGTCCATTCCTTGTGTTCTTTAGCCCAAACAAGTCTCTTCTGCTTGTTGCCTGTCCTTAGCAGTGGTTTCCTAGCAGCTATTTTACCATGAAGGCCTGCTGCACACAGTCTCCTCTTAACAGTTGTTGTAGAGATGTGTCTGCTGCTCGAACTCTGTGTGGCATTGACCTGGTCTCTAATCTGAGCTGCTGTTCCTGCGATTTCTGAGGCTGGTGACTCCGATGAACTTATGCTCCGCAGCAGAGGTGACTCTTGGTCTTCCTTTCCTGGGGCGGTCCTCATGTGAGCCAGTTTCTTTGTAGCGCTTGATGGTTTTGGCCACTGCACTTGGGGACACTTTCAAAGTTTTCCCAATTTTTCGGACTGACTGACCTTCATTTCTTAAAGTAATGATGGCCACTTGTTTTTCTTTACTTAGCTGCTTTTTTCTTGCCATAATACAAATTCTAACACTCCATTCAGTAGGACTATCAGCTGTGTATCCACCTGACTTCTGAACAACACAACTGATGGTCCCAACCCCATTTATAAGGCAAGAAATCCCACTTATTAAACCTGACAGGGCACACCTGTGAAGTGAAAACCATTTCAGGTGACTACCTCTTGAAGCTCATCAAGAGAATGCCAAGAGTGTGCAAAGCAGTAATCAAAGCAAAAGGTGGCTACTTTGAAGAACCTAGAATATAAGACACATTTTCAGTTGTTTCACACTTTTTTGTTAAGTATATAATTCCACATGTGTTAATTCATAGTTTTGATGCCTTCAGTGTGAATCTACAATTTTTATAGTCATGAAAATACAGAAAACTCTTGGAATGAGAAGGTGTGTCCAAACTATTGGTCTGTACTGTATATATATATATATATATATATATATATATATATATATATATAATAAAAATGTTTCTCCTTCTCTGGCCTCTTCCCTGGGTCCTGAAGTTCATGGACAACCCCTTGAATTGAACATTTTACCTTGATAATGATTATCGCATGGTGAATGTTTATTTAAAAAGAAAAAAAATAAATAAATCCCAAAACACGGTTTTTAGCCATCTTGCTTTATAAAAAAAAAAAATTATATATATATATATATATATATATATATATATATATATATATATATATAATAATAATAATAATAATAAATAATATGAAACAAAAACTCATAAGTGCCCCAAAATGGTAGGGCTAAAAAGGAAAAAAAAAAAAAAGTTATGGCACTCAGAATATGGCAACAGAAAAACTTACCTGGAAAACAGCATGTGATCGGGATGACGTTGCATTAGCGTCTGTTGGATGCTGAGTCCGGTTCAGATTACCATTAGCCAACATTTGCAGTAGCTGTTCGGCAGATTTGGGCTTAGGATAGGAAAATAAAATAAAAAACCATTAGTATATAATTCAGTGTCCTGTGTTGATTCTTGGAAGTATTTGGTGTATGTTACATATCAGCCTATTTATATGGCAGAATCTAAGATGTGGCGTAAGTCACCCCTATGCTCATGTATAGAGGAGGCCAATGTACAAGTAACTATTACAATGTAAAAGTACTGGACTTAGGACACATCTTGAGTTCTTGTTTAGATTATTGAGGTTTACGGTAACTAAGAACATAATGACCAGCGGCGAAACACAAGTTTTCAAATCCCATGTTTCCAAGAATGTTGTATAGATGTATATCTGTCCAGAACCAATCCTGTCAGGCAGATAAGAGAAGTGTAACTCATTGATGTAACACAATTATTTAAGTATTTGCAGATGGTTTAGAAATAAAACAGAATGAAATTTGTTAGGTACGGAAATTCCCAAATACCAACATAGTTTCCCATGAATGAAATCAAAGTGCAAGTACAGGGGGTAAAACTATTATTCAAGTGTGTGTGTGTGTGTGTGAGTGTGTGTGTGTGTGTGTGTGTGTGTGTGGTTGGGGGTCTGGGTTGCTTCACAATGACTACTGTGAGGAACAGTCATTGTAGTATTCTGTAAGGTCTTGAATATGAACAAAGGAGGGACATCTCAGCTGATAGAAGCAACATCATTGTGTACTCCATTAGGTACCAATAAATACTACATTTATCCTGAGAGCAGACCCTCAGTGATAAGAGGCAGGCATGTCCTTTAAAGGAACAGCAACCAAAGGGGTAGGGGTGGTGGAAAGAGATTTTTATCACACTAGGATTTCGTACTGCGGTCTTGATAATCCCTAAGCAGACATAGAATGTGCATAATGTACGAGGGAAAAAACATCACACATTTCATTTCAGCTATCATTTATGCCAGAAGAGTGGCGTAAACAATGGTATTATTCCATAAGATGTACTGGGAGCTAAAAAAAAAAAAAAAAAAAATCAGATTCAGAAATTCAGTTTTTACAGCATTCACTGCAGTCAAAATTAAATGTACCCTGTATTCTGCGTGCTGTTACTATTATGGCGATTGCAGATTCATATAATTTTTATTACATTTTAACACCTTAAAAATAATCCAAAAAAAACAATTCGGAGTTACCATATTCTGACACCCTTAACTTTTTTTTTATATTTCTGTATATGTAGCTGCATAAGGAGTCTATTTAGCAGGGCTAGATGTACTGTATTTTTCGGACTATAAGACGCACCGAGATTTTAGAGGAGGAAAATAGGGGAAAAAAAAATTTTGAAGCAAAAAAAAAAAAAAAAAAAAAAAAAAAAAGGTAAAATATTTAATATATGGGAGTTGTAGTTTTGCAACAGCTGCAAGGCCACATTGACAGGTAGCCCTGCAGGTATACGGGGATGCATAGGGCATCTTTTTTGCAGACTCAGGTGTACTTTTTAGTTATACCATTTTAGGGAATGTCTATTACTTAGATCACTTTTTATTAAAATCAGAGGCGAAACAGCGAAAAAAACGGCGGTTTGGCACTTTTGATTTTTTTTTCCCGCTACGACATTCACCCTACAGGAAAAATCTTTTCATAAGTTTGTAGACCGGGCATTTTTGGACTCAGGGATACTTAATGTAATGTTTCACATTACATTTTTTTTTTAAACCTTCATCTGTGAAAATAAAGTAGTTTGGGTAATTTTGGAAGCGGGAATACCTAATGTGTATTACTTTATTTTTTATACCAGATCTAGGGAAAGGTAAGTGATTTGAACTTTTAATTTTTATTTTATTATTAAGGGGGTTTCTAATTACTAATACAACATACTGAAATGCTAATGTGGGCACTGATCAGCAGCAATGCAGACGGGTCTCTCCTGTGTAATACCTCCTGGAGCTGGAAGTAGGTGTTCAGACAGAATGCCACAGGAGAGAGTGTAGTGAGGGAAAGATTTCAGCTGACTTCACAACTCAAAGAGTGATTGACTACCTCCATGATGGCTTGACTAGTGAAGATAAGTTTATGTACGGCATGGAAACATTTAAAGTGTTATAAAATTGCTTGCAGTGAAGGAGGGGGTAGGTTCCCCAAGGTATGGACTGTCTGAGCTCTTGGGAAGGAAGATCTTAGGTCACTCTTGTAGATAAAGGTCTCTTTATTAGGGTACAGAAGGCACAACGCGTTTCGAGGAAGGACTCCCCTTTTTCAAGTGCAAATATAGATAAAAACCACTGGACTGGTGCTTGATTAAGAAAGAGATAGCTAGAAGCGGAGATGAGGCTTCTTTAAATACCTTGGAGTAACACTAGGTATCCCTCCTTATGTAGGCCTGAATGCGGCCTTGTTCTCTGTAGCAGTCTAACGCCTCCTGCTCTTGTGCCACCCTCACCACTCATAAGAGCTTATGCGTTATTTGTGATTCACTCACAATACTTAAAGGTGAGGGGCCATCTTGGTCACTTATTTTTGTTTTCTTATTTTCACTTTTGGATCATAGCCGGATCTACATTATTTTTGGCCGCTCGGTGTCTCCTTTTGTTTTTGTGAATAAAATTGCTTGTCATTATTACCCAGCTTATTTAAAAGAATGATAGAAGAGGAGATTAAAGCTGGGGCCCCATGTGGCGTAAACTCTGGGGTGGAAACGTCCCTGCAAAGTGGATGGGATCCCATCTACACATTGCAGAAAAATATCTGCAGCGGACATGATGCGATTTCCAAAACTGTCGCATTTTTAGAAATCAGAGCATGTCAAATATACTTACAGAAACGTTAGCGGTTTCCCTATAGGTATAACTGAAGCAGAAAGTCCGCAGATGAAAACTTTCTGTGAAAAGCGCTGCAGGACAAACCACACTTTTTCGCTGCGGCGCGCTATGTTGGGCTTTAGCCTAAATGATGCTACACCTGTAAAGTCTACAATAGAGACTAGACATGCTGAAGAGACTGTTGAACTGTTTTTTGCATTCTTTTCATCTCTAGCACTAAAGTCACAGCACTGTTTCCTATCCAGATTATGGTTTCAAGTTGTTAATGTGATATTATAGGCTTGCCTAGACGTGACTATTTGCATGGAATTATGTAATCTGTGTGCATGCTCTATACTCCCCCTTCTCCACTTGACATGCTGCAGATTTGAAGGTCAGTTTCTGTGTAGAGGATGTATTACAAAATCAGCAACAGGTTTTTCCTGTGGACTCGAAGAAACTCCTAATGCTATAAAGTTATAGGCATCAGTACGACCTTACAGAAAAGGGAGATCATTTTATAATCTGTCACTCACAAGAAGTCATAGGCTCACATTCCCAGGTGGATCATTATTATTTTACTTATATAAAGCCAATATATTCCATAGCCCTTTACAGAGATTTGCATCAGTCACATCAGTCCCTTCCCCTATGAACTCAAAACGTAAATTCCAAGTAGTTTTTTTTTTGGAGTGTGGGTATAAACCAGAATACCCAAAAAGAAACCCATGAAACACAGCAAGAACATATAAACTTCAGTCAGATGTGTACTTTTGTCAGATTTGTACCCAGGACACTAATGCTGAAAGGCAACAGTCCTAACCACTGAGCCACCGACTGCTCTAGGAGGGTATATATTAACTATGTATGCCAGTCCAATAACCCACCACTTACCTGATGAAAGGAGAGGCCCTGAACTACAACCCCTTTCTGAGGATCTTCTCTGATTGCTAGAAAGCCTTTGGGTTCCAGCAGGTCCTGGATCTGTTCATTGTACACCTGAAAAAACCCAGGAGAGATTTTTTTTTTTTATTTTCAAAGAAAGTAAATTCTGCTCCAAAATACTGAATGTATTGTTTCAATTCTGAAAATAAAGTGGAGATGATTTCCTTTTTTTTTTTTTTTTAGCTTTACACATAGCATTTATAAATTAAAGAAAAAAGTTTTTAAGTAAAGATTCAAAAGCATATAGGGCTTGGGCAGAATGGATTAAAATTGATAGATGGGGTAACAACAGTTTGAAGTGACGTACATTTTGTGTGACAGAAAGGTATTACTACCCGGGCACTTAACCCTCCCATACAAAAATGTGTTCGTCACCCAGAATGTCTAAAAGTGGAGTGTGTGGAAAGATGTGCACTTTTTTATTTCATATTTTGCATATTTATTATATTTATTGATTTTTACAACTTAAAGAGGAACCTACCACCTTCCCAAGTATATTCAACTGTCACCACCATGTTACAGAGTACATTACCGTGGTAAACATCATACCTTTGTTATGTGTGTCACTTTTGTAGATTTGGAGGAAAACAGTCTTGTGCAAATGAGGTAGATGGTGCACTGAGAGAGGGTCTTCAGCTCCCTGGAGCAGTAAGAGCAGTGCTCTCAGGACTGAAGGCCTGCCCCCAGTGCACCAACTGCCTCATTTGTATATCACTTCAAATTGTTTATCTCCAAATCTACACAAAAAAGTTATGGTGTTTATCTCTGCAATGTGGTGGTGACAGCTGAATATACTTGGGGGAAGTGTTAGAATCTTATAAAGGGGTTTAAGGCTAAAAATTTTAGTGACCTATTCTTAGGATAGGCCATCAAATATTAGCTTGATGGGGGTCTGACACCCAACAGCCCTACTTATCAGCTCATATTAGTATCTATAGTGCAAAGAGCTGGAAGCAGACAGCTCCAACTACAGTGTAGTGGCAGTTAATGATTACTGCAGCTTGGGTCCCATTCAAATCAACAGAAACTAAAGATGCAGTAATCACTATACAGTGATTAGATGGAGCTGTCTGCTTACAGCTCTGTGCACCATAGCTACTGATATCAGCTGATCTGTAGGCTAGTGAGTGTCAATGACCTACCCACCAGTTTGATATTGATGACCTATCTAAGGCGTGGTCATAAAAATGTTTCGCCTGTAAAATCCCTTCAATGATGTTTCCTTAGCAACTGCACTTTTGCTCAGTAGGAGAGCTACTGTATATTGGGGTTCTTTTGAGACAAGGAACTGGTTATTTCAGAGTTGAGCAAAGTAATTTTTTCTACATTATTACTATGACATTACATTCTAAATTATTCACTTTAACAATGATCGAACGATCCATACCTCTAGGTAGGAGATGAGCACCTCACAGGACTTCTCCTCCTTGACTGCTTCTATTCGCTGATATAGTTCAACCATAGTGAGATACATGACTCCAGGGTCAGCTTCACTTCCCAACATTGTATGCGTCTTCCCTGCTCCAGTAGCTCCATAAGCAAAAACTAGATGATAATAAAGATTTAAAAACAAACATTTTTTTTTATGGACTCAAGTGCCTCCTATTCAGGAACTTTGTAAATGGGGATTCCTATGAAATACAATTATCAGTCCACTGGAATCTAACATAGTGCATTTAAAGAGAGTCTACCACCACAAAACTCACTTCTAAATCAGTGACAGTGAATATAACTTTGTGCAATCTTGCTGCTGAGAAAATCATCTTTTATTGAATATGCAAATGGACTGTTCAGTGCACTCAGAGAAGGGTCAAACAAACAAATGGACAGGGCTTTGCAGTGGCTACAAAAGATGATGGTGCTCCAGCAGGTGTGGTGCAACCCTGAGCGCACCAAACGGTTTATTTTTAGAATAAAAAATAAATTTCACAGCTGCAAGACTGCACTTTGACACAAGAAAGGTATATTCACTATGCCATAATCCAGACTGCCCCCCCCCCAGCTGCATATAAGTGGTTTAAAAGCTGTTTTGGTGGTGGTAGTAGACTCCCTTTAAGGGAAAGTTTATCATTTAGCATTTTGATCTCCGTGATACAGACTGTTCATTATGTTTAACAAAGTTATTGTTTATAACAGAAATATATTTGATGAATACAATTTTAGGCATGTTATCGTACTGTGTTGTGATCAGTACAGGTCTCACAGATTACCAGAATGAGGTGCTCTAGTGACCCTCAATGTCCCTCTGACTGTTATGGAGAGCTGAATGAGGAGCATACTGTACACTGCCTTTAGTCACATTTCTAATAGAAAAAGGGGCACTGCAAAATGCAAGTTCTCGTTCTAGCAAGTCTCCAGAACTCTTTTGTCTCAACAGATTCTAACAAATGGACTCTAGCAGATCTCATAGGATTTTTAAAGGGGTATTCTGGTTGCCAGGTGCTCTTTTATACTGATGACCCATCGACAGGATAGCTGATCAGTATCTGATTGGCTGGGGTCCTACACCAGGAGCCTGCATCAAGCAGCTAACAGTTACTGCAAGTTACTGCAAAGAAGGGGGTTGAAGCAACTCTGTTCCTATGCAGGCACTAGAGTATAGTGGCATTGCCAGGGTACAGTAGCTCTGTACTACCACTTGAATAGCAGCAACGCTGCCTGAGCCCCCATCTGCCTCTATAGTTTTTTGTGCCAGCAGGGTCTGGATGTCAGGTCCCAATTGAGTGAAAAACAGTCACCTATCCTGTGTATGTCAGTGATATATGTAGGGAGGATTTCCCAATGTATAGTAATGCATAGGCACACAGTGTCATTGCCTATAGGATTCAATGTTAAAAAACATTATACCACAATGATGAAGGACAAAATGGCAGTTCAGTCCACACTAAGGACCACCTTAGAGACTTTCTACCTGGATTAAAGCCCCCTATAGAAATATTTTTCCAGGAGTCATTTTCTGCTGTCCTTTCATTAACCATGATCACACTGGAAACATTTCATGCATGACAGAAAATGACTGGATCCAATAACCTGACATCCCATTGATGACAGTGTCCCTTTAAACAAATTTGCCAGCGAAATTATGTTTGACAAACTACAAACAATTGGGGTCCGATTTCAGACGCCTTTGACTTTATCTACATGTCTACAAAGCGTCTTCTGTTCAGCGGACGCCACAATGTACCAATAGACGCAATACAATAAATAACAGACAGCAGGGATTATTTACTAAAATGTAAATGAAGCGTAGCCGAGAACAAGCAGACATATTCTTTATATGCCCGATGGCTCAAAATAAATCCATTGTTGTGGGATTCTGCGCACATGAATTCAATAATACCGATTCTTGCATGCTGTGTGGCTGTAGTTCACTAAATCACACTAATAACATTGACACAGCACTTGACTGATGTTCACAAAGAGTCACAATATAAAGAGTTATTTAACCCTATTAGAACATGGCCTAAAAACACCTTAAAAGGCCAAGCCCTGTTCATGAAAGCTGACGTGTCACTTTATGTGGTAATAACTTTGAGATGCTGTAACTTACCCAAGCGATTTTGAGATAGTTTTTTCAAGACACGTTGAACTTCAAGTTAGTGGTAAACTATGGTCAATACTTTTTGTACTTATTTATGAAGTAATAGGTAATTTGGAAAAAAGTGGGATTTTTGTGTACTCACCGTAAAATCCTTTTCTCGTTGTATTCACTGGGGGACACAGCACCATGGGTATAGACCTGGTCACTAGGAGACAAGACACTAGGAAAAAGCAAAAGCTGTTGGCTCCGCCTCCAGGCTATACCCTGCCACAGCCACTGTGCATGAATCAGTTTGTACCGTAGCAGTAGGAGAGAGAGACACAAAGGAACATGGAACCAACAACCACCAACAATGCCTGAACCCAAAAAGGAACCAACACAGTTCGGGCAGGAACACTGAAAAAAACAAGGGAGGGATCTGTGTCCCCCAGTGAATATAACGAGAAAAGGATTTTACGGTGAGTACACAAAAATCCCACTTTCTCGTCTACTTCACTGGGGGGACACAGCACCATGGGATGTCCTAAAGGAGTCCCAGAGGGTGGGAATAACACGGCCATGCAAACCTGTAATACTCAACCGCTTCCAGAAACTTACAACCCAAATTGGCATCAGCAGAGGCCACAGAATGAATCTGGAGAAACTTAGAGAAAAAGGATGGAGGCCCAGTGGGATACTTACAGACCTGGGAAGCATAAGCCTGATGCCGGAGGCCCCGGGAACTCCAACAGCTCTAGAGGAGAGAGCCATCACACGGGAGGCAGAGCCGTACTCTTAAATCGATAGGTCTCCCTAATCTCAGACCAAAGCCATCGGAACATAGGAGCTCTGGAAGCAGGAAGGCCCTGGCAAGGGCACTCAGGGAGAATGAGCAAAGCGTCCGAACAAGAGAAAGGATCCGTGAGGAACAGTATACACGCAAATTGCCCGGGCAACAACCGGGCAGGGAAGAGCAAGCACTCACGTGGATGCCTGGGGACCGAGCAGAAGGAGGGCAAGACCAAGTCCTCGAAGTGGAAGCAGGAAAAACACCCTAAGAAAAAAAGACTGTGGCAGACAGAGGAAAACCTTATCCTTGTGGAGGACCAGAAAGGGAGGCTGGCGAAAAAAGGGGCAGCCAATTAGGGACCCCTGCGGATGGAGGTAATGGCCACCAGAAACTCATTCTACCAGGACAGAAGGCAAAAAAAAAAAAAAAAAGGGATATCATAGGCTCGAAGGGGAGAACCTGAAGCACCTTAAAGATGAGGTTAAGATCCCACGGATCCAAGGGTTCCAAAGGAGCACAGAGTGGCACTCCTGTAGGAAAGTCTTTTAAAAAGAAAGAAGACTAAGACCTTGATCCAGACCAGACTGGAGAAGATCCGATGAGAATCGTTACTCTTCCAACAGTGGACGTAAGCCTTCCACGTTTGATGGCAGATCTAAGCTATCTGGAATTTCCGGGCCTTGAGTATGTTAGAATAACAAACTCCGAAAAAACCACGATGCCAACAGGAAAATGAGATCCACATACCAGACCCGGCAGGGCCAATCTGGTGCCACCAGGATAGCTTGAACCCCCTTGGTCTTGAGATTCTGGAGGACCCAAGGGAGAAGAGGAAGTGAAAAACCGAACTTACAAGAGCGCCAGCGGTGATGGCTCGAGGATACAGAGGCCTGGCAATTTAGCCAGGGACCTTGTGGTTCCGGCGGAGGCTAAAAAGGTCGACGTTTGTCACACCACAGCGGGAGCACAGTGGATGGAAGATCTGCAGATAAAGCGACCCTCGCCCGGAGCAATATTTTCTCGACTCAAGTAGTCTGCCACCCAGTGGTCCACGCAGAAAAAAGGTTGACCACCGAAAGAGCTGGAACAAGGCGCTCCACCCAAGGAAAAAATTGTGAGGCTTCTAGTAAGGCCGCACGGCTCCTGGTGCCACGCTGAGGGTTCAAGTAGGCGACCATGGAGGAGAGGTCAGTCTGGACTGTGACAGATGTCCTTGGAGAAGAGAGGTCCAAGGAGTAAGGGCAAATAAGATAGCCCTGGGATCCAGCAGGTTGAACCAGAGGGAGGAATCGGCCCTGGACCACAGGCCCTGAACAATCAAAGCATCGAGGACCACTCCCCAGCCGGGGAAATTGGCGGCAGTGGGAATCACTTACCAACAGAGGGGAAGAAGGACTTCCCTTGAGAAATTCCTGGGGAGGAATATACACTAAAGAATCTCTCAGTGAACCAAGGTGGAAAGAGAACCAAGCAGATGAGGCTGTCCGGAGATTTGTCCCAGCAGGCCGTAATCTTCAAGAGGAGAGAACGACAGAGTGAATGAAAGGTACAGCCTAGATGGTTGAGGCGATCGTGCGCAGGACCCACATGCCGATTCAAAGACAGCAAGGAGAGTACCTCCAAAGGTGGGACACTCAGGATCTTGGCCTCCGGAGGGAGAATCACACCCTGGAGCGAGCAGAGGATCATGTCCCGGATTCCATGTGCTTAGAGGACACGAGACATCCTCATAGATGAGCCAGCAGAACCGGCGAAGAACATCCAAGGTGAACCACAAGCTGGTCAGATTGTCTGACCTGGAGGGGCTTCACCAGGAGGTCGTCAAAGTCTGAAAACACGGCAGCACCTCTGGCGCAGAGGATGGCCAAGAGAGACGCCATCACTGAGGGAAAAAAACCCCCGGTGGCAGAGGCCAGCCTGAAGGGGAGAGAGACAACTGGAAAGGTCAAGGATCCACAGCAAAAACGAAGAAACCGCTGACGGCACAGCGAGATGATGTAGATGGACGAAGAATTCGCCCATCTCCAGGGATGCCACCACAGACTGCATAGACTACAACGGAGCCTGCAGGCATGGAAGAACCTGTGGAGCCCTTTCAGGTCCATGATGGGACAGAGGAAGCTGTCCTTCTAGGCGAATGGAGAACAGGTAAGAATAGTAACCCCAGATACACTCTGCAACGGGAACAGGGACGCTGACTCCCTGCCGCTGGAGATTGGAGACAGCCTGGATTGTCCGACATAGCGAAGGCAAAGAGACTCCAGCGAAAACTGGAGTAGCCGGACGACACCGCCTCTCAGGCCCAGGCTCCAGACGTCCCGCCATTTGAGATGCCCAGAGAGGGGAAAAAACTTCATGCCGAGGAGGCTAGGAAGAGGAAGACCTGGACGACCTAGTGCAGAACCGCCACGGAGGCCTGGACTTGAAAGAAGCTTTCTGGAGCAGGAGAACGGCTGACACATAGGACGCCTCTGAGGGAGGAAGAATCTATTTCCCCGTGGCCTCAGGGATAAGCTTCTCGAAGCCCTTAACAAAAAATTTGGCCCAGGACGACCTGGAAAGGGAGAAGGGCTGCGTTCGCCTTCTTGGAGGCGGACCCAGTATTCCACAACGGATCCCAACGGTATGGCAGATAATCACTGCATTGGCGGCCGCCTTAGCAGATTTGGGAGGCATCTCCAGTTATTGCTCAGAGACGAGCGGCTGGAGGGAAACTGCATCAGGGAGGTTTCACTGAAGCTGTTTGGCCCAGGAAAAGAAGGCCTTGATGACCCAAGAGGCAGCGAAGGAGAGCCGCAGGGAGAAACCAGCCACTACAAAGGCCACCCTGGTGAGGGAAGCCACCTTCTTGCAGCAATGCAATAGCCAGCATTTAGGGCAATGCAATGTATCAGTTCTGCATTGCAAACAATACAACAGATGCGATCCGATCTCACTCCGAGGGATCACTGAGGTAGGCAAAATCCGCTGAAGGCAGACTAGAAGCCTTGGAGAGCCTAGCTATCATGGGATCCACCGTGGGAGGCTCTTAGTGATAGGAAGCGACACATGGGGCGGCTCGCTGACAAAATGTCAAGACAGGCCAGCTTGCGCTCACTAGTTACTGATATCTAAGTACCGTGCGCTAACCGATTGCACCACTGGAGCAACCTGCTTCCCTTGCCTCGGATGTTCATCATTGCCAGCCAGGGAGAGCTAGAGACGTGTGTCACAGCATAGCCTGGCAGAACTGCCCGAGCTCACCTTCCACTTGGAGACACACAGGTCAAGGGAAGGGATGTCCGATTTCCTAGTCGAAGACAGAGGATGGTCCAGGGAGAAGTCACTGTGCCCTCAAGATGATATCAAACATCCAGTGGCAGAAAGAGATGTCCACTTGAGGGGATGAGTCCGGGTCCTCAGAGATCTGTAGGGTCTCTATCGCATAGATGACTCCCGCGTAGCAGCAGATATAGATGAGCCTAGCTGAAGCTCCGAGTCGGAGTCAGAGGCGTCCCCAGTTAAATAGACCGAGCAGAGGGAGAAAGGTATCCGCCTGTCGGAGTGGAGCCGTGAGCTGAGTTCCTATCTGGGGAGTACCCAGAGGAAGGGGTGGCGGACCGTGAACCGTAGGAAGACTTCCTGGTCCTTTTGAGGCTCCTGGAGCTGCGAAGGGAACTATGAGGGTGTCCAGGGAGATCCCAAGAAGCAGCCGACTGAGCGGCGATCTGGGAAAGCAGCCATTCCTAGTTTCCAGCACTGACAAGTTAAGTCTGGTAAGGACACCATGGCCAAGGTTAGGGAGGCCGCCCAATCCGGGGGATGGAAGAACCGGAGAGGGGCCAGGAGGTTACTGACTGGCTGAGGCGGAAGGCAGAGAGAGCACATGGGCTCGGGCTGTCCGCATGGCAACTGTTTTTGATACAGCGGGTGCACGTATAAAAACGTGACGCAACCAGAGGGGCCGGAGGGGGGAGCCCAAGAAAATTAGGGTAACCCAGGGGGTTAGCCTACCAGACTGCAAAAGATGGCCGCTCACAAACTGCTGCAGCAAGGGTTCCGCAGGTGCAATGTCTCCCAGGGAACTGGGAAGAATCCCTGCTGTCCCAGCAAGCCAAAAAATAAATAAATAAGCCAATAAATAAATAAATTGAGAATATGAGGAGAGCAAAGCTCTTCCCCTGGTAAAAACAGGCTCAGTAGCTACTGGGCAGGCTGGATGGCTTGCCAGGACAGCCCCCTGGCCAATGGAAGGCCCTAGGCGGAGTCTGGGTACCAGAAAAGCCCGGGAAAGGGACGGGCCCGTTGCGGCCTAGTTCCCGGCCAGGCCTCGGACTCGCGTACAACGCGGCCGACCGCGAGGCACCGTCGGCGGCGCGACCGCGAACTCCGGAGGTTCCGCGGAGGCCTGGGAAAAGGTACCGGGGGGCTAGGAAAGGGGGTCCCCACACGAGGGGGGGGGGGGAACCGGGTGCCCCCCCCCGACGGGGGCCGCTCGGTAGGAGCGACCAGAAAGCCCAAAAACGCCCCAGAAAAAAGGGGCTTATTTACTAAGATTTAAGGCCCAGTTCAGGGGAACCCTGTGATGCCCCCCCCTAAACAGGACCCATACTATTGTCCCCCTGGGAAATGGCACTAAGGGGCTGAGAGGGCCTGAAGGGGAGGTGGAGAGGGCCTGAAGGGGAGATGGAGAGGGGCTGAGGTAACTTACTCACCAGCCTTCTATTCTTCTCATACTCACCAGTCTGGCGACTTCAGGCGCCGCAGGGTCACCCCCTCGGTAGGACCTCGCACGTGGGAGTGGGGTCACCGGTACTCCGGCCGCTTTCGGGGTGCGGCGAATGGTGAGTGGGGACTGGGTGACCGGCGAGGCTGCTCTTTTGCAGAGCGCTGCGCCCGCAGGAGGGTATGACTAGTGTGGCGTACACGCTGACTACCCCCTGCACCTGAAAGAAAGGTAAAAATAAAAACGATGCAAGACAGAAGACCTGAGTCAGGTCGTGTCTGCCTCCTATGACACTAGGTTTCAAACTGATTCATGCACAGTGGCTGTGGCAGGGTATAGCCTGGAGGCGGAGCCAACAGCTTTTGCTTTTTCCTAGTGTCTTGTCTCCTAGTGACCAGGTCTATACCCATGGTGCTGTGTCCCCCAGTGAAGTAGACGAGAAATAGCAATTTTCAAAATGTGAAATGCTCTGCTTTTCAGACATATTGTCATTCCTCGCAAATTACTTAATAAATATTATCTATCATATTTCTATGATTGAAGACAGCAACGGGCATTAGTAACAGTAGTGTGAACTCCTCCTTAGGCTTTTGGAGGGCAGAATCATTTTTAGGTGCCATGACACATTTGCAGAGCCCTAATTATCAAGGGGTTTAGTGATTATTTTGAGCCCAAGAATAATTAATGTGCAAAGTCAAAATTAAAATTTTTAAAGAAATATACCATCTCATTGCCCTATATGTGCCCACTTTGTGTCAACAGAGACCTGCACTCCTAAAACTTTTAAGTGGGTTATCCTGAGTACAAAAAAGTTGTATATGTGGGTGTAAACAGCTGTTTGAGGACACAGCAGGGCTTGGAAGGAGTGGCACACTTTTTGGGTTTTGGACTGTTGATTTTGAGAGACTAGTTTTTGGACGCCATGTTGCTTTTGCAGAGTCATCAGTAAAGTGTAATTCCCCAAGAAATGTTACTTTTTAGTAAACTACACCTGTCAAAGAATTTATCAACAGGCATAGCAAGCATTTCTATTCTATTCAGAAAAGAAACAAACATGACGGAAGAGAGCAAAAAAGCATTAAAGGGGTTGTCCAGGATATAAAGTTTTGCTCAAGGAGGCCAGGGAAGGTGTGTTAAAACAGAAAACAAACAAGGACAGGACAAGTACCAGGACGTCACTAGCATACATCACGTGTCCTTTCCTTAGGCCACTGATTGGCCTCAGTGGTCACGTGCGGCAAGGACTTCCACCAGAACAAGACCCTGGGATCAGTTGGACCGGATCATGGTGGGAGACAACAGAGCATCGGGGACAAGTCAGTATGTGGTGTTTTTTTTTTTTTTTTTTTTTTTTTTTTTTTTTACACTTTCCTAGGCCTCCTTGTAGAAAACAGTATATCTTAGACAGCCCCTTTAACCCTATGAAGTGTAAATAAACTTTCAGACAACTTTTGATTTTCTGCCAGTATTTGTGTCATTAATACATTTTTTAATATACTTTATTAACAAAATTTGGATCCTTTCTGTCAAATCGTGCATTTTTTTCACGCTTCCCCTGGCTTCTGTATCGAGAGCTATTTCTGCCTCTCACTGAGTAACTGTGCATGGAGTACGGGTATGTGTAAAATGTATAGAAAATGAGGGAGGTACTTCAAATAGCTATATCTCCAGCGTTATAAAAAGTAGAAACTTGCTTTTGGTGTCATACGAAAGAGGAGAGTCTCTTCTGTCAAATAACACGAAGGTTGCAGCTGCAAAAATGGAAATATATAGCACTGCAACCTTAAAGTCATATGACAAGAGAATCTCCTCTTTCATATGAAACCAAAAGAAATGCGTTATAACTGTTTGAAGTGACCCTCCCCTACACTCATTTTCTCTACATTTTACACAGCACAATACTCCAAGCCCGTACTCCATACACAGTTACTAGGTGAGAGGCAGTAACAGCTCTCAATACAGAAGCCAATGGAAGAATAAAGAGAGGCAGGATTCATAACTTTTTTATATTTCTGTCAACATAGCTAAGCGAGGGCTTATTCTTTGCGTGAAGAGTTGTACTTTCATTTGGTACCATTTTGGGGTACATACTGTTTTGATTAGCTTTTAATTTTTTGGGGTTTATGTTTTGTGTTTTTTTTTTTTTTTTAAATATAAAGGTGGATTTTTTTTTAACTTTTTATTATTTGTTTATTTCTATTCCTTATATTAAATTTTTTTTTTTTTTTAAACTTTTTACTGTCCCACAAGGGGACTTGAACCATAGTATTGCAGCACATCACACATAGGTTCCCTATGTGTAATGTGCATAGTCTGTCCGGAGTGCCACGCAACCCCTCAGACCCCGTGATCTTATGGCAGGGAGGCAATCTTGCCCCCAGACGCCGTGATTGCTATTCCGAATCCAGCGGCTAATCCGGGGCCACGGCGCTGAGCATTAACTATGCACTCAGCACAACATAATAGTACAGCACAGAGCAGGAAGGGGTTTATAAAAGCAGTGTGAATTTACGCTAATGTTATCTTGATTTCTTACCTGAACAATTGTAGCCATTTAAGACTCCATCAAGGATCTGCTTAGTTGTATGCTCAAAAACATCTTGTTGGCTGCTTTGCTCACCAAAGACACAATCAAATATGAATTTCAGATCCTTCCCTTTACGCTTTGTTCCTTCGTGACCTCTAAGGTTGGAGAAGATCCTTGAAGTCTCAGGTTCATCAGGATCAAATATCAGAATATTGTGATCCACTACTTGCACAACAGAGTACTGGTTTCCTTCTTGTTCCTTTGAGTTAGGGGGGCGGACACGAACCACTACAGAGACATTTCCTTCTTCAGCACCCATAGGAGCAGCCATATTCAAGTGATGTTACAAGGGGTGTCAAAGGGTCCTGTGGGGATAAAGGAAAGTGTCACTGCCTAATGTCAGCCATATTATTACACTGCTCCCTACTGACATCTATGGACACTTCATCCTGAGCCATGCCGATTACGTCACATTTACGGTTCTCTAGAATTTTGGGGAACCTGTTCAAAATTAAAAGATTATTTTAAGAGTTGTACTTTCCATATTAAAAGCAAATAGAGCTATTCTTTCTGCTAAAGTCATGATGAACCACAATGAAGTAAATGGGGTCCATCAGGTGCCCAGATGTAAACACAGCCTGAAGCATACAGGATAGGCCCCAGCTCCAATGAAGCCACCCTGTTGATCAGCATATATTATAGAGAAAGCAAAAAACAGCCAAGCCCTGCAGAGGAACTGTAGAAAAATGAGCATTGAAACAGAACATGGCATGTCCAATTCTTATTTTACCTAGCATCAACTGTCACTAAGAGACCCCCCATACACATACGATAAGCAGTCGGACCTGCTACAATTGGTGGGTTCAGACGACTTAGGTCGATTATGTATGGGATCTTTAGTCCGTAGCTCCCAAAAAAAAAAAAAAAAAAAAAAAGCAAAATGAACTGACAGGTGCAAATCTGGTTCAACAGCAATAGAAAAGCAAACACAAAGATGCAGCAGCACGCAGGGAACACTAAAATATATGAAAAGATATACATTTTATTAGTCTAAACTCAATTACTGCTACATTTACTTTTAGAAATCTGAGACCCTCTGGGCACATTTTGATAATGTTGTGTGAGCCCACCTGCCACATACACATTTCAGGGATATAAGAATGGCATCCTATCCTTAAGGAAAGGCCACCAATGTGTGACTGGATGGAGTCTATTCCCACACCTATGTCTGGTACTGCACCTCAGATCCATTATTATGAATGTGACAGTCCAAGGCACCTGACCCACATCACGTCAGGGGATCGCAGCACTCAAGCAAGGGCCACAACATTGTCTTTCTCTAGCACTGGAATGGCAGGTAGTGATGTGACAACTGCAGCGAGTTATCTCCTGATAACAGCCAATAATAGTCATGTGGTTCCAGCACCCTGTTTCCATCATTACATGACATAGCACCATTACCCAATGTTCTACATATAGCGCTGTACCAAGTAAAGCATTCCTCTTATACTGTAGCTAAAACATAATTCAGCAAGGTCCTTTATTCAGAATGCAGGATAGTGGCGCCATGTCACACGACCATCATGGCAGAGTACTGCAATGACTGTATGCAGCAGTATTCTTGCACTTTTTAGACATCTACACCGCTCGTTTTGGCAGAGGCAAAGAGGCACAAAAATCATCTGACTAAAGTGTTGGTGCTGTGTGGGTCTAATACACAGACTGGTCTAGAATCAATGGAATAAGGACAGGGCCACATGGCGATTTTGACTGCAACTCCCTTCACATGACCATGGATCGCCAGGTGACCCTGCCACTTCTTCAGTCATGTTAGTGCATGAATCGCATTGTGACCCCTAGTGTGCCACAACTTGACTTTAAGTGACAGTAGATCAGGGCTGCAATGCGACTGCTTTGGCCAACATGCGTAAAGGAGTTGTAGTGCGACCCACAGATCTTTGATTACGGATACAATCATTGTTTATCCCCGGCCTAAATGTAACGTAAAAAAATATTCTCCAGGTTGCAAGAAGAGACATTTTAAGAACAGAGGGGCTTCTGTTACAAATAGACCTTCCCTGCAGAAGTGTAACATTTGGAAGGTATGATTTAGTGTGACATTTCCAGTGAATCGTAGGCAAGTACAGCAATGTACTGAATCAGAGGGCACTGTGGCTCTACACATACCCTGGCACAGGTGGCTGCACATTTGTAAGTCGGGTGCTGGAGCCCTGCTCCCGCACACTAGGCAGACAACACGATACCCCAGCTTTCCGCATCATGTGACCACTCACCTAGTATAAATACAGCTGATAATAACGTCTCTAATTCCCATAAATGTTGCGTTCTATTATGATTCTTTATTAGATCCAGCCGGCGGCCCCGCCCCCGCCCCCATCTCGCTACACTTCCGCCAGACTAAGTTCAAATCAAGCGGGCTCTGCCGGACGCGGACGCTGATTGGACAACCAATTTTGTGCTCTGATTGATGAGGTGTTGACGTAAGTAAACTGCGCGGTGTACGCCGGTAGTCGTAGTCCGTACGGCTAGGCGTTTGTCACAATAATTGGGGGAGTGGTAGTGCCATGCACAATTTTGGCTCCCATTGCAGGAGCAGGGCAGTGGTGTATATTTTATACAGCCTGAAGAATAGGCTAACCAAAAGGACCACCCTGTATCTATGTGGTCGTGTATATGAGGCTTCTGGGAGTAAAACTGTTTTAAGAAAAATTGTGTTATTTTCTTTTTTTTTAAACACTTTGAATTGCTGGAAAACCTGTGTGAGAGAGGGGCCAATTTTTGGGACATGACTGACACATACAGTGCCCACGTCCTGTATACAATGACAGGAATGCAGGAGAAATGGGATTGGTCTGTATCATAAATATAAAAGAGGACCTTTTCCCATCTCCAACAAATCTAGCCCGTTACATCATTTAACAGGCGCTGCTTTACTGATTCTGAAACAATTGGAATTTTTTTCTCTAGTCCCCACCGTTCCCGAGCAATCAGTGCTGTTAGTTTTGGTGTCTGCTATGCTATCTCTCCTGTCAGGAGGGCAATGTCCGGCAGGAGCAGGCAAGGGTTGTGACACTGAGCTCTGGCTCGCTGCCCCTGCTTGGAACTCTGAATCACACTTCCCTTCCTGACACTGCCCTTCTGACAACAGCTTCCCACTCTGCGCCGTACTATTACATATTACATATAGTAATAGTATGGCGCTGTAATGTTGTGAGCACAGGAGCTGTGCCTGTGGCACTACCTCCAACACTCGGTTGTGTTAAATAGCAGAGTCCCAGGACTAGCCACTGGAGTCAACTCCAGTGGATTAACCCCCTGGATGCCATAAGTTAGAAAAAGTTTAAAATAAAAAAAATAAATATATAAAAAGTTCAAAAACCGCACCTTTACATTTAAAAAAAAAAAATAGTGTAAAAAAAAAAAACTTTAGGTATCAACCCCACTATCAAAAAATAGAGTTCTTTATCCGTACGGAGAACATTGAAAAAAAAATATATACCATAATGCGTAAATTTGGTCAAATCGCTTTCTCCAAAAAATAGCAATAAAAAATGATAAAATAGTCATACATACCAAACATTGGTACCAATAAAAAGTAAAACTTGCCCCACATATAATGAGCCCTGACAAATCTCCAGCAACAAAACAGTGAAAAAGTTATACAGTCATATGAAAAAGTTTGGGCACCCCTATTAATCTTAATCATTTTTAGTTCTAAATATTTGGGTGTTTGCAACAGCCATTTCAATTTGATATATCTAATAACTGATGGACACAGTAATATTTCAGGATTGAAATGAGGTTTATTGTACTAACAGAAAATGTGCAATATGCATTAAACCAAAATTTGACCGGTGCAAAAATTTGGGTACCCTTATCATTTTATTGATTTGAATACTCCTAACTACTTTTTACTGACTTACTGAAGCACAAAATTGGTTTGTAACCTCACTGAGCTTTGAACTTCATAGCCAGGTGTATACAATCATGAGAAAAGGTATTTAAGGTGGCCAATTGCAAGTTGTTCTCCTATTTGAATCTCCTCTGAAGAGTGGCATCATGGGCTCCTCAAAACAACTCTCAAATGATCTGAAAACAAAGATTGTTCAACATAGTTGTTCAGGGGAAGGATACAAAAAGTTGTCTCAGAGATTTAACCTGTCAGTTTCCACTGTGAGGAACATAGTAAGGAAATGGAAGACCACAGGGACAGTTCTTGTTAAGCCCAGAAGTGGCAGGCCAAGAAAAATATCAGAAAGGCAGAGAAGAAGAATGGTGAGAACAGTCAAGGACAATCCACAGACCACCTCCAAAGAGCTGCAGCATCATCTTGCTGCAGATGGTGTCACTGTGCATCGGTCAACAATACAGCACACTTTGCACAAGGAGAAGCTGTATGGGAGAGTGATGCGAAAGAAGCCGTTTCTGAAAGCACGCCACAAACAGAGTCGCCTGAGGTATGCAAAAGCACATTTGGACAAGCCAGCTTCATTTTGGAAGAAGGTCCTGTGGACTGATGAAACAAAGATTGAGTTGTTTGGTCATACAAAAAGACGTTATGCATGGCGTCAAAAAAACACAGCATTCCAAGAAAAACACTTGCTACCCACTGTAAAATTTGGTGGAGGTTCCATCATGCTTTGGGGCTGTGTGGCCAATGCCGGCACCGGGAATCTTGTTAAAGTTGAGGGTCGCATGGATTCAACTCAGTATCAGCAGATTCTTGAGAATAATGTACAAGAATCAGTGACGAATTTGAAGTTACGCCGGGGATGGATATTTCAGCAAGACAATGATCCAAAACACACCTCCAAATCTACTCAGGCATTCATGCAGAGGAACAATTACAATGTTCTGGAATGGCCATCCCAGTCCCCAGACCTGAATATCATTGAACATCTGTGGGATAATTTGAAGCGGGCTGTCCATGCTCGGCGACCATCAAACTTAACTGAACTGGAATTGTTTTGTAAAGAGGAATGGTCAAAAATACCTTCATTCAGGAACTGATTAAAAGCTACAGGAAGCGACTAGAGGCTGTTATTTTTGCAAAAGGAGGATCTACTAAATATTAATGTCACTTTTCTGTTGAGGTGCCCATACTTTTGCACCAGTCAAATTTTGGTTTAATGCATATTGCACATTTTCTGTTAGTACAATAAACCTCATTTCAATCCTGAAATATTACTGTGTCCATCAGTTATTAGATATATCAAATTGAAATGGCTGTTGCAAACACCCAAATATTTAGAACGAAAAATGATTAAGATTAATAGGGGTGCCCAAACTTTTTCATATGACTGTATGCGTCAGGAAAGTCGTTCATTTTCAAAAAATTAAAAAAAGGCTAGATTAACACAATAGTGAAAACTGGCCATGTGGTGTCTGTTTTTTTTTTTTACGGATGTCACATGGCAGTATTACTTTCACTGTCAGTGAATGGGGGC
Organism: Leptodactylus fallax; assembly: GCA_947044405.1. Taxonomy (NCBI): domain Eukaryota; kingdom Metazoa; phylum Chordata; class Amphibia; order Anura; family Leptodactylidae; genus Leptodactylus; species Leptodactylus fallax. Next base: position 2,853,931 of record CAMRHE010000078.1, read on the forward strand.
TATTCTCATGACCGTTATTTTGATGGTCTGTGACCACAATATAGGTCATGTCCTATTTTCCGCCGTGAAATGTATGGGGGATCCGTGAAAATGGCCACTTCTCAGGTGCAAGACAGCCAAGAAAAATGGATCTGTTTCCCGGCTGTTTCACACTTCGGTTGTGTGTATCTAGCCTTAAAGGGTTAAATAGCACATCAGGCACCAAAACTAACTGTGATTGTTGCTCAGGAATGGTGGGGCTAGAGAAAAAATTCCAACTGCACTGGAATCAATTGAGTGGCACCTTTTAAGAGATGCTAAGAACTAGAATTGGTGGAGGTGGCGAAATGTCCTCTTTAAAGAGAACGTTTCACCACATCCACCTATTCTAGTTCTTAGCATCTGTTATTAGGCACAGCTCCACTGATTATAGTGGGTTTGGAATTTTTTCTCTAGCCCCCACTATTCCCAAGTAACATGCGCAGCTAGTTTTGGTGCCTGATGTGCTATTTAAGCTCTATAAGGCGGTGGGCGGTGTCAGACAGGGAGGGTGTGATTCAGAGTGCCAGTCAGAGACAGCGAGTGTCAGAGCTCAAAATCACGCTTGTCTGCTTCTTCCTAACACCACCCACCTGACAGTACAAAACTTCAGGCACCAAAACTAACAGCTTTGATTGCTCGGGAATGGTGGGTGTTAGAAAAAAAAAAATTCCAATCAGCGGAGCAGCAGCTATTAATTTATGCAAAGAGCTGGACTTGCTGAAGGTGGTGAAAGGTCCCCTTTAAGGCTAAGGCCCCATATTGTAGAAAAGCTTCTTTTCTTTGTTGCAGATTTTGCTGCAATTTTTTTGAGCCAAGGTAAAGTGTGGCTTGAAAAGGAATTCAAAATATAAAGAAAGCTGTTATTCTTCTCCCTTCTGCTAAATCTACTCTTGGCTTTGGCTCAAAAACAACACAGCAAGATCTGCAACAAAAAAGCAGCCTTTCTGCAACGTGAGGCCTTAGCCCAAGAGTAAAAAAGCTCCACCTTTAAAATAGTGACCACCAACCACAGAAGGCTGTGTTCAAATATGCAGTCAGCACCAGTCTAGTGTTCCGATATATAGAAGAAGAATGCTATAGATTAGATGTGAACAGAATCAAAGTTTCAGACCACCAAAATATAATAACATTTTAAAGAGGTTTAAAATGTGGACAGCATGGCTGACGGTAATATTTGCATATCAGGAGCTGCATTGCTCACTCGTACATTTTGTAGTGGCAGGTTTAGGTACTGCAGTGATCCTCTATTGAAGTCTATGGGGCAGAGCTCTAGTACCTAAAGCCACCGTTACAGTTTGTAAAACTAGTGAGCAGCGTGGCTTCTGGCGTGTAACCATTACCATCATCTGTTCCAGAGATGCTGATCTGCAGGAGTGTCTGACTCCCGCAAATGTAATATTGATGTCCTGATATTGATGATCTTAAGAGGAGGCTTTAAGGTATGATGATCTAAATCTGGTTCAATATTAATGCAAAGCATAATTGGTCACAGCCCCATATCATGTTGACATCACTTTTAAAATGAGCATTTCAACAGGCCTAGGAGACTTGTCTACTGGGACTCTGGGAGGTCCCCCCTCAATTTGAGAGCCTCATGGATGTTATGGAAAAGTTGGCAGGTATGCTTTAGGATAGGTAATCAATATCTGATTGGTGTGGGTCCAATATCGTTCCCCTGTGCAGTGTGATTTGATCCTCCCAGTGTCAGCTGATCCTCCCACTGCCCAGGGGGAGGAGCCTGAATGCAGGAGGGGCGTATTTAGTGGTGATGCAGCAGTGCTCAGTAATAGAATACTCCCCCCTGTGCTCCAAGATCCTCATTTGAATAAAGAATAAAATTGCTTTTTCTCCGCTCTTAAACATAAGAAAGGTATGGTTTTTATTCTGCTAACAGCATCTACTGCACTATGGGAGCAGTTTAAAGTAGCTGGGGCAGTGATAGACTCCCTTTAAAAGTATAGTAAATGAAAAAAAGTTGATCAGTTTTTCATGTATGTGAAATTAATCAACCATGGGCATCACATCACTCACAAATAAGCAGGGTGGAGTGCTGTCTGTGATTATGAGAGACATCACACATCTGCAAAATGCAGACATGAATACAGAAGTACTTCAGAAAGCCCTGACTACAAATGATCCTGAAAACAACAACTACATGGGAGCCCTGACTCCTGGATTAATGAGAGGAAAAATTAAAAAATGTTTTTGTCCTAAGATCCAAAATAATTTTTTTTAGTGTGAACCCCAAAGAGTTACATTTAGTTTATACTGGCATAGCCAAGTTGACTGAGGCTATTCTCCACAACAGTCTTCTCCAATTTTTAGGGCTGATGTAGAGACTATTTATTGTATTTATGAAGTGACCTGAACACATCTCCAACTCTGGAAGCACTTCAAAAACATAATGACTTATGGGTCATATGGAAATTAAAGCATTTGTTATGAATACAATTATCCTGATGTCATAAAATCTTATTAGTGCTGAGGCATATCACATTTAATAGAGCAAGTGATGGCGGAATTCATTAGCCCGTGTGTTTTCTATCACCTATAATGTTCTTATACTAGAACAGTTTACCGTACTGGACTCATGTTCTGCCAGCAGTATCAGAGATGATAGCCAAATTGTTAGGTGGAGCTCAGCTTTGATGTGAGTTTTAGCTTTCATAGATTAAGGAAGATACTGGCGTGACCAGTCAGATTTGTGAATGTTTATAGTGTTTTATTCATAACAATAATAGAGACTGATGTCAGTGCATATGTGTTTGCACATGTCTGTTTTCCATTAATTTTGTATAAAATCTATACTATATGTATAATCATGAACCTTAAAGGGGTTTTCCGGGCAAAAAATGTTTTTTTTAAAAAAAGGTCTGTTAGTGCTATTAATGGGTTAATAAATGCACCCATATAGCAGTGTTTTGAGTGATTTCTGGGAGCTCCTGGTATCTTCTGCATTTGTTTACATGGTTCAGCTTTCTGCTATGTAACTTCCATGCTAGATATCTCTCACCTCACTCCCTCCCCCCTTCCTCTCTCCCTCCCTCACATGCACCCACGCCCTGTCTCTAGCTATCCAGCTCACAACTACTAACCCTTCCCTACCTACTCAGCTCAACCCCTGACCCCATTATATACTTACCTATCTTCCTCCTGCGGGATGCCCATCCTTCTTTTCTGACTGCTGCCGCGTGTTCTTGTTTCAGCTCTACTCTGTAGCGATGATCCACCTCTACTGCGCATGCAAAAGTTATAAGAGCATAGTCAGAGAATTCCAACCCCAGGCATTCAAACTTAAAAAAAAGCTGTTAATTTAACATGCCGTTGTATCTGTAGGCAACAAGTTGTAGAGCAGGAGGACTGAGCAGACTGATTTGTTGCTTTGTGGGAAAAGATTCAGTGTAGCTTGTAATTTTGTAATGAGCGGTCCAACTCACTGATTGACAGCTTTGACTGCCCCCTAGATGCCTAAACCCAGAATCAATCAATAAAACCATAAATTATCTTGGTCCTGGTTCATTTTACACAGAATTCTATATTAATCTCTTTAGTTTAATCTGCTTAATAAAAGACTGCTTACAGATTGGACAGTATGTTCAACATGACAGGACCTTTCACCACCAACTCCAGTTCTTGGCATCTGTTAATAGTCGCTGCTCCACTGATTTCAGCACAGTTGGAATTTTTTCTCTGAATCAAAGTCACTTTCCTGCTACTTCCCATCTGACTGTAGAGAGCCTAAAAATCACATCAGGCACCAAAACTAACAACACTTATTGCTCAGGAACAGTGGGGGCTAAAGAAAAAATTCTGACTGTCAAAATCAGTGGAGCAGCACCTATCAAATGATGCAAAGAGCTGGACTTGGTGGAGGTGGTTTCTCTTTAAAGGCATTGTCTCATCAGTTTCACATAGGAGTCTTGTGGCAAACACCTGATTGTACTGGAGATGCCAGCCATGGTCAGCAGGACATTTTGACATGGATGGAGACCACCAAAGCTACTCATATAGAGGATTGGATTGATGGGTAAAGACAACTACTGAAGATGACCCCTTTCAAGAAAGAACAACAAATCTAAGAAACAGAACAGATCAGAGAACAAGAATTCAGCTGGAAAGTAGGGACTAATAAGAAAACCAGAGTCATAATGTAAACAGAATTAATGGCATTTTATGGCCCCAAATGGAAATGTCATGCTGATGATCTATCCACAGGATAGTTCATCAATATGTGATCTATGGGGATCCGACACCCAGACCCTGTACTTAACAGCCTGTGTGTTCCAGCAGCCTCCAGGTGCCAGAAACTGTTGCAGTGGTTGGGGAGTGCGTACAACCTGCTCTTATTCAAGTAAGAGGAGCAGAGCTTTATCCCCATTGACTGTATATCGAACTGCAATAAGAGCAGGTTACACACATTCCCCATCCACTGCAGCAGCTTCCAGTGCTTGGAGGATGCTGAGACAGCTGCTGTGTATGGGATCCAGGAATCAGAAAACATCACATACTGATGACTTATCTTGTGGTCTTCAGTATGAAAAATCCATTTAGGGCCAAAAACCCCTTTAAGTCATGATCACAGGCTAGAACCATGAGGTGATCTCTGATGAGTGTTGAAGGCCCAAGTGTATCAGTAAGTTGATCTGTAATATGAACCAAGTTATTGCAATCCAGGATACCTGACTTGTTCATCAGTGTTAAAAACTCAACAGGTAGGGAATCTCAGTGCCCATAAGCCAGTAGCCAATAGACTATTGAAACCTATGCACAAAATAATAAAGACTGAAAAGTTGGGAAAATTTGATAAAATTTGATAAAAATCAATCAATGGTCATGTGATTTACAGTCAATGGTCATGTAATGGCACACAGGTGCACAGCTCGTTACCAGGCTGAGACTATAACGAGCTGTGCACCTGTGTGTCCATCACATGACCACGGACTGATTTATATCCACTGAGAGTAAGCAGAATGAATGACAGCAAGCAGAGATCTAGAAAACCGTGAGGGATTGATACAGAAAATATATTGGAAACTTGTATAACTTTTCTTTATAAAAACAAAAACATTTGTTTATCAACATTTGCCTGACAGTGGACTTTAAGGGAACTTAGGTGCTAGACATGTATTTATACACAGTTGATTTAAAGCATAACTGAACTTTTGATTTTCTGGCAGTATTTGTGTTGTAAATTAATTTTGTAATATACCTTATTAACTAATGTTGGATGCTTTCTGTGAAATCCTGCATTTTTTCAGTCTTTCTCTTGTTTCTGTATTGAGAACTGTTCCTGCCTCTCACTGAATCTCACAGTGTACAGGAGTATTGGGCTGTGTAACATGTAGAGCAAATGAGGGGAGGGTCACTAAATGAGGGGAGGGTCACTAAATTAGATATATCTTGGACGTTATAAAATGTACAAATTTGCTTTTGGTGTCATATGAAAGAGAGAGAGAAAGAAGATTCTCTTTTTTCATATGACACTAAGGTTACAGTGGTATCTAAATGATTTCCAGAGATTTCACTGGTTGAAAACACAGTCAGGATTAGGATATTTATATGCAGATGTATTATATATATATATATATATATATATATATATATATATATATATATGATATAAATATCCTAATCCCGACTGTGTTTTCAACCAGTGATATCTCTAGAAATAATTTAGATGCCACTGCAACATTACTGTCAAATTAAAGAGAATCTCCTCTTTCATATGACACCAAAATTTGTATGTTTTATAATGTCCAAGATATAACTGTTTGAAGTGACCCTCCTCTACCCTCATTTTAAACAGCCCCTACCCCATACACAATAACATTCAGTGAGAAGTAGGAACAGCTCTCAATACAGAAACAAAGGAAAGAGTAAAAAAATGCAGGATTTCACAGAAAGGATCCAAAATGTGTTAGTAAAGTATAATACAAAGTTTATTAATGACACAAATAATGCCAGAAAATCAAAGGTTTTCTGAAAGTTTAGTTACGCTTTTAGAACCAGATGAGCATATGTCACGGCCTAACTGTGACGTGTGTATGTGAGATACACTGTGTGATTTGGACTTTTCTTCAAAAATAAATCTTGAAATCACAATATTTCAAACAACTGATTTTGCCAAGGCTTCATAATTCTAGAGGATCTTATGGAATATTCCCAAGTAGACAAGTAGAAGATGGTCTCCTTATGTTCGTATTTGGCCTATAAACATTTACATAGTTTAGACAGAGTTTCACACATTCAATCCTGCTTTATATATTTAAACATCTCTCTCAGAACATGGTTTTAGACATATATAAATCACATCTTATTAATATGATAATCTTTGCCATTAAAGTTGCCATCATTCTAGTACAACAGAGCTGTAATGAGTTCCAGGATTCTGCAAATACAATGTTAATCACAAACCACATCCCTGAATTTCCCACTGTTTGTATACCCTTGGATGATAAGAAAGAAAAATGTGTCATATTCTGGAATTGTGACAATGTTTCTTGGGGTCTCCTAACCCCTTGCCGAGAAGATGTCAAATTACTTTATATATTCCAGGTTAGATGCATTATTTTTTTTATTACTCTAAACAATAAAGTGTGGACATAAGTGGCCCCCAAACAAACAAGGGAAATCAAAATGGCAATAACAAAGAAATGCAAACCAGCAGTAAACAATATATCCCATTTTTGTATACTATTTTTTTGAACCTCAATAATTAAAGGGGTTGCCCAGTTTCAGACAGATATAGAGATATAAATGTTATTATTTGTATAATAAATAGTTGTGCACTAGATACATTTTCATGGCCAAGTGCACTGGTCTGCCACGTAAATGTACTCATTAGGGTGGATTCATGCGTGGCAGATCTTACCTGTGGATCTGCACTGGTAAAGTCCACAATGGATTAACATAAAAGCTAGGGCTGTGGAGTCGGGGTCAAGGTCAGTCGAAAGGTACCAAATTCAACTGCGGCCTCAAAATAAAATGATTACATATTTTATATTGTACAATTAAAAAGGGTTGTCCAGAAAACAAATGTTATTGTTTGTATAATGAAAAGTTATACAACTTTCCAACTTAATTTCGGTATCAATTTCTCATTTTTTCTAGATCTGTACTCGCTGACATTCATTCTACATACTTCCAATGGTGCATGTTTTTTTACAAAACAGATTTCTGATTACTGTGCTGTGACTGTAATGAGCCATACACCTATGTGCCCATCACATAACCATGGACTGATTTTTATCCACTGGACATAAACAATGAATCAGAACAAGCAGCGATCTAGAAAACCATGAGTAATTGATACAGAAATGATATTGGAAACTGAAGAAATTTTCATAATAATAAATATAGCATTTATTTGCTGAAACTGGACAACATATTTAATAAAATGCATAGCTTGTTACATATTTACTTTCATAGGAATTTAGAAACCTTTGGAAATGTTGACTATAAATATATGTAAGGCTTTATTCAGATCATGTTTTTTATATCTGTGTAATGGATGTAAAAAATGGAAACAAAATGATGCAACTGGATTGCCATCCATTTATATAGACATCAATGTTTAAAAAAAACATCAGTTTCTGTCCAGTTTTTTGTACGGTCACAAAAGAATATTATACTACGTTTTTGTGTCCTTTAAAAAAAAAAAAAAAAGACAGCAACAGGTAAGGGTGGGTTCACACCTGCGCTTGGTGTCCGTCCGTCGCCAATCCAGTGAAAATCTCGGCGAACTGGATTGGCGTCGGATACAGACTGGTCAGCGGCGCATTGGTTAAAAACCCATTCATTTGAATGGGTTTTTAAAGCAGTGCGCAGGTGTGCGCTTACACCCTCTGCGCTGCGAATCCTTTTTTTTTCGTCGGAAACAAAGTCGGACACGCAGGACTTCGTGTCCGACGAAAAAAAAAGGATTCGCAGCGCAGAGGGTGTAAGCGCACACCCGCGCACTGCTTTAAAAACCCATTCAAATGAATGGGTTTTTAACCAATGCGCCGCTGACCGGTCTGTATCTGACGCCAATCCAGTTCGCCGAGATTTTCACTGGATTGGCGACGGACGGACAGCAAGCGCAGGTGTGAACGAAGCATAAGTCTTTTTTAACATTGATATCTATGTAAACGGATGGCCATCCATTTACATCTGTTTTTGTCTATTTTTTGCATCTCTTAAACGGATGTAAAAAACATGATCTGAATAGAGCCTAGTATGTAGATATATATTCCATCCTATTAATACACTCCTTAACATTGAAATTTCAACACCAAGAAGGACAAGTAATAAGGTTATGTAAATCAAGAAAAGTAGCAGGTGTCACTGGAATGGACCAATTTTGGTATGGGATGGTTATGTCGACATGCCAGTTACTGCCACTTGTCACAAACTGAAAGTCCTTGAACTGAGAGTCCTTGGTTTATCACTCAGACAGATTGCTATGTGCTTAGAACCAAATGTCAGCTCTGTTCTACATTGTGTGGCCCTGTGGTTGAGAGAACAACGATGAACTGGAATGTCAGCAAGAGGTAATGATAGCTGGAGATTGGTCTGGAGACCACATGGGCAACGCCATGAAGAGGCCTTCACAGGTTAATGTCTCACCAGTCCTACACCCAGGATTATGGTGTGTGGTGGCATAATGTGTGGTAGCTTGACCCCTATAGTCTTCATTTCAGGTACACTGAAAGCTCAGCATTATATTGATCTAGTTGTGAAACCAGTGGTATTGCAGTGTCCCAGAACGGGATGTTAACGTTCTGTTTAAATCGTCATTATGCCGTCATAATATCTTGTATTTTGTCAGGTGGTAATTTCTCATGTCAGCCTTTTTTTGTGTGCTGTATATTGTATTCTACTGCATTACTTAGCATACACTGAGGATTGTCTGCAACAGTGTAAGGGTTAACTAGCTTTGTACCTTGTCTTAACTCTGCAAACTCACATGTCTAGTCTCGTGCTGCTTCAGTCACATGTTTTGCTCTCGGCCTATAGAAGCACACGCTGCTTCTGGGGCAAGCCGAAACAAGTCCAGCGTCCAGCCCCTGCCTGCACAGGGGAAGGTTGTTGCAAAGAGAGTCTCAGCCTGGCCTCCAGCCAGTGCACATGTCTATGGGCTATATACAGCTACCAGTCCTTCCCAACTACTGAACTCCTGCCGGTCCACACCTGGGAGATCATCTAAAAATCTAACCCTGTTCTATCGGCCTAAGCCAGAGGAACCTGTTGGATAAAGAAGTCCTCTGCCTGGATCCACGCTTTTCATGGGTTCCCCAGCTGGATCTAACCTAAGCGGCTTCCACGTCGTTGAATCAGCGCTTTAGCACCCTGCGATAGGGCATTGCTCTAGCACCTACCCTGTAAGTACTCTCTTGCACCACATTGCACAGTATAGCCGAACTGTGTTATATCTCCCAAGGTAGAGTTAAAGCTGCACAGGACCGTGTGCACAGTAACTATTACTTACTCAGAATCTGCATACCTGCTATTACAGAGGATATATGGGACTGTGACTGAAGTACTGCAACTACTTGTAAGAAGTGTAAAAGCTGTACTGCCATTTACTACCAAAGAGACTGTGATATATGTACTTTGCCTTACAAGAGGTGTTCCTAGTAAAGTTCTTTAAAACCGTTGTTACTGGACTGTTTATCGCAGAAGTCATTCCAGCCTGTGCTCTGCAGAAAGGTAACAGCTGAATTGAAAGAGGTCCATGTGTGTGACAGGGGAACAGGGTTGTAGACCACTCAGGCCAGTGAGACAACTGTGACTACTACCGCCATCAGCCCTGCACTACCACTACCATCATGCATCCTCTTGCTCACCGCATGCCCCTTTTTACATCATGGCCGTATCTCCAGGGTGTCCCAGGAGCTGTTTTTCAACAGGATAATTCCAGGCTGCATATTGCTTGTTCTGTAATGAGGAGCCTGCATGACCTAAATGTGCTACCATGACCATGGTCTTTAGCCTTGTCTCCCATTGAGCACATCTGGGACATCAATGGTTGGCAATCGCAAAGGGAGCTACCAGCACCCAATCTTGTTGTTTTGCGTGCCCAAGTGCAATTAGTCTGGTATAATATTCTTCAGACAACTGCTAATACTTCATTGTTCGTATATCAAGACATGTAAGATGGTGTATTTCTGTGCTTGACACTCATACTTAATAGTGAATAAATCAAGATGTATTGATCATTTTGAGTCATTTTTTTCCATTTGCATATCATTAACATGTCTATTGATCCTGTGATTTCTATAATTGCAAGACTACTTATTGTAATGTTGAGGAGTGTAGAAGACCCCTATATAAAACTGATATAGACTGACCAATATTTTCAAAACTTTTTTTGCTTTTCTTGGCTAGTTGTTGATGGTTTTTGTAAGAAGCTTCTGTCTCTACTTGCACAGCTTTCATTTTGACTGGTATCACCTGATGGTCTTGTTTGGACTCTTCTGTCTAAGGGAACATTGATGACAAATAGCATCCTTTCCATGGTCTGTTCCTGTCTTGCATTCTCATCCCAGTGACTCTTTTTTTTTTCCCTGAATCAGATGAAATCTTTGCTCAGACTTACAAGGATAGTCTGGGGAAGGATTGCTGGTGTGCACACTGACAGAATGGGAAGGGAGCGCCCACCCTGTTGGTGGATCCAGCAGGAGGTGTGCATGCATGACACCATGAAGGAGCAAGAGCTGCACAGCATGCAGCAATGATAACCTGTTGACTACGCCTGCTGAGAGTAGTAGTATGCTGGCAAGTGCAAACAGCTGGCATTACAGTAGCCCCCTTATGCCCCCCTCTTTGGTCCAGAACAAAGAAAAAGGAGGGCCAGAGCATTAATATTTTTTTAAGACATTTCTTCAGGGCTAAGACCCTTTCAGCCTACTAAATCATTTCTTTTTCTCCCAACCTGCTTAAAGTGGGAGATGTTCTTGACTTTAAATACATCTCCAGGTCCAACAGAAGCAGATGAGACAGAAGCTTTTGAAGAGCAAGGGATTTAATAGGGAAAGAATTGTGAATCCCAAGAGAAAGAAGCAGACAGAGGGTGTGCAAAAGTGGGTTAATTCTTCTCAGCACTTTAAAGGGATCGAGGAACAGAGTTGTAAAATGGAATCTTTATATGTATGTTTATAGAAGACAAACAAGCTTTCTCAGCAGCAGAGAATACAGGAGGAGGTCTTCTTTTCTTGTCAGCTGATCTCTTTGCTACAAGAGAAGGGCAGGGAAATGGCAGTTTTGGTCTTTTGCAAAACTTGAAGAAAGTCTACAGGCAGAATTTTCAGCAGAGACCTTGGAAGATGCAGATATTGAAAGGTCATGATGTTGGCCATAAATGATGAAGAAAAGAGAAGAAGCAGTCTATTCTCAGGATGAATATTATAGGAGAATTTTACCCAGAGAAGAAGACCCACCCAAATTGTTGTACTTTTCAAAAACAATGTGAGGAAGGTAGTTCACCAGTGTCTGGTTAACCCTATTGACTTTGCCTTTGGACTGCATGAAAGAAGTCATCCTTGCCCAACAGTCTGCAAAGAGCTCTCAAGAATTTTGACGTAAACTGAGCTCTTCGATCTGATTCAATATGCTGAGGTAGACCATGTAGGCAGGAGACATGTTTTACAAACAAATCAACCAGGTGAGTAACTGAAGGAAGAATAGACAGAGGAATAAAGAATCTTTCACTACCAGCCAGATAGTAGTTCAACCGGCAGAAGGTGGTAAGATCATGACAAAATGCATCACGATGTGCAACCAAGGAGCATCAGACATTGTCAGAGATAGAAGGTCTGCAGGTCGAACTTTAGATGGAATATTTTGGGCACTGTCCCTATATCTCAGATGTCTTTAGCATGCAAAGGCCACCAAAAGTTGTGAGACACCAGCTTCAAAAGTCCTTTGTATCCATAGGTGACCTGTCTAATTGGAATTAAGGACCAAGACAGTACCTTATTTTCTGCAGTATTAGCAGAAATAAGTATATACAGTGCTGGCCAAAAGTATTGGCACCCCTGCAATTCTGTCAGATAATACTCAATTTCTTCCAGAAAATGATTGCAATCACAAATGCTTTGGTAATAATATTTTCATTTAATTTGTCGTCAATGGAAAACCACAAAAAGAATTGTCAAAAAGCCAAATTGGATATAATTCCACACCAAACATAAAAAAGGGGTGGACAAAAGTATTGGCACCCTTTGAAAAATCAGGTGATGCTTCTCTAATTTGTGTAATTAACAGCACCTGTTACTTACCTGTGGCACATAACAGGTGGTGGCAATAACTAAATCACACTTGCAGCCAGTTGAAATGGATTAAAGTTGAGTCAACCTCTGTCCTGTGTCCTTGTGTGTACCACATTGAGCATGGAGAAAATAAAGAAGACCAAAGAACTGTCTGAGGACTTGAGAAACAAAATTGTGAGGAAGCATGAGCAATCTCAAGGCTACAAGTCCATCTCCAAAGACCTGAATGTTCCTGTGTCTACCGTGCGCAGTGTCATCAAGAAGTTTAAAGCCCATGGCACTGTGGCTAACCTCCCTAGATGTGGACGGAAAAGAAAAATTGCTGAGAGATTTCAACGAAAGATTGTGCTTTTTGGGAAAAGGCATCAACATAGAGTTTACAGGAAAAAAAAAGAGGCTTTCAAAGAAAAGAACACAGTCCCTACAGTCAAACATGGCGGAGGTTCCCTGATGTTTTGGGGTTGCTTTGCTGCCTCTGGCACTGGACTGCTTGACCGTGTGCATGGCATTATGAAGTCTGAAGACTACCAACGAATTTTGCATCATAATGTAGGGCCCAGTGTGAGAAAGCTGGGTCTCCCTCAGAGGTCATGGGTCTTCCAGCAGGACAATGACCCAAAACACACTTCAAAAAGCACTAGAAAATGGTTTGAGAGAAAGCACTGGAGACTTCTAAAGTGGCCAGCAATGAGTCCAGACCTGAATCCCATAGAACACCTGTGGAGAGATCTCAAAATGGCAGTTTGGAGAAGGCACCCTTCAAATCTCAGGGACCTGGAGAAATTTGCCAAAGAATGGTCTAAAATTCCAGCAGAGCATTGTAAGAAACTCATTGATGGTTACCGGAAGCGGTTGTTCGCAGTTATTTTGTCTAAAGGTTGTGCTACCAAGTATTAGGCTGAGGGTGCCAATACTTTTGTCCAGCCCATTTTTGGAGTTTTGTGTAAAATGATCAATGATTTGACTTTTTTTTTCATTCTCTTTTGTGTTTTTTCATTGCAAGCAAAATAAATGAAGATATTATTACCAAAGCATTTGTGATTGCAATCATTTTCTGGAAGAAATTGAGTATTATCTGACAGAATTGCAGGGGTGCCAATACTTTTGGCCAGCACTGTATGTATAAGAGCATGGAGGAAGAAGGGATGCATGGCATGCAGCAAAGGTAAGCTGGTGTTTGTGCCTGCTGGGATTAGTAATATGCTAGTGAGTGCATGCAACTAACATGAAAATTGTCATGGCCCTTTTTATTTGGCAATTAGTAGGAGTCCATGCCCAAAAATCTCTACCACTGCCTATATAATGTAAGATAATTTTAGGTGGAGTCCGCATTTAAGTCTCATTTTTCCTATACATATTTTATCAAAATCTGTACTCTACATTAAAGCAAAGTTTCACTTTTCCAAAACCTGGTAGGTAAAAGATCTAACAACAAATTGACTCCTTGTGATATCAGTGAGCGCTGAATGATGTCTGATTGCATTCTTGGTCACAATATTTGATTTCAATCTTGGTCTGGAGGTTTGTAGAGAGCAGCAGATAACATGCCGTCTCTGTTACCTGGGAATTTGCTCATTAATGTTAATGGCTGCTTTACTGATGACAATTTGTATCTCTAGCGCCAGGATTTAGTTTACTCTTAAGTAGCTGTGATGAGAGCTATGATGATCTTGATAAGAAGTCTTCTCTCAGACAGTAACACAGAAAAAAAAACAAATAAAAGAGATGCATACAACTGAAAGGGCAGCTCTCCCAGTTAAAGTACAAAGAAAGGATATTATTAGTGTCCCTGTGAAAATCTGGGGCATCAACTGGCAGCAGATTCATCAAGGTTATATGCGGTTAAGTCCTGACCCCATTAACCTTTTCATTGTTAATTTGTTTTTTCTTTCTTTTTTTGTTTATGATAATGTTTATATACTTGTTTTTATTTTTTTTATTGATTTTTGTAGTCTTTTACTTCTAAACTAACCTAGATCAGAATTTACTATAAATCAAATTTAATCTTTATTCTTCATCTTTCTTTATATAATAAAAAAAATTCACATTTAATGAAAATGTGTATCAATTCACCTTAGGCTGGGTTCACATCTGTATTTTGCTTTTTGCTTTACATATCTCTGTTCTGTCATAGGAATTGAAAAATGGAATGCGAGGTAGATAGACACCAATGGTGCCCAACGGGCTCCATTACAAATTCTTTACATAAATTTTTCCAATAAAAAGAAGATAAAAGGCAAACAGCTATAAATATAACATTTAAACACATAAACAAGCGCTGATGAAGTGCACAATAACAAACCATAACACATTTACAGTGAAGGATGGTTTACAATGAACCAGCAGTCAATGCAAAATGAAGTATATCCTCAACGAGGTTTTTGTTGGCAATGGAAGATTTTTGCAAATTGTAAGATCCTGCTACACTGAGGAGTAGAAAGGGATAGACCCAATCCATTTTCCCACTTGTGTAGGAAAGGTGATCTTTATTCCTGTGAAGAAGTAAACAGTAAAGTGTAAAATTCTGACAGAGTGTTGATATAGATGATTCCCAGAGCAAACCTTTTCAGATGAGTTCAGGGACCTGTCAGAAGTGAAAGTGAGAATGGGCATGAAGTGAGTTATCTGGAATGCTCTCCAGGGGCCTAATGGGTCCAGATCCAAAGTCCGAAGTAAGTCTGAATAAGGAATCCAGTTATTCTGTGAGGTGGAGCGGCATCTAAGGGGTTAAAAAAAACCCGATCGGCGCTCAGCTTTGACCGGGGTTTAATGGAGCGGGTGTTAGCTGTCAGTTACAACTAACACCCACTCCCGATGCCACCCACGGCATCCACTTCTGCAGGGAAACAACTAAGATGCCGTGGTCACTATTGACCACGGAATCTTAAGGGTTAAACAGTGTGGATCGGTGTTATCACCATCCCCGCTGTTGCAGCTGGAGGCTGACTGTCAAATACACCCTGGTTCCCGTGGTGATCGCACGGGCTCTGCTTCTGAGCCCCCTAGATCACCCTCACGTACATGTACGTACATGGGAATCCAGTAAGTAACCACATTTTCCCACGTACATGTACGTGAGAATGTGTGAAGGGGTTAAAAGGCATAAAGTTAAAGATTAAACACACTTGTCTATAATTTTAAGCAATATCATTGTATTATTATGTTTGAGTACAATTTTAGAGTGAAAAGGGGAAAGGAATATCTTGCAAAAGTTTGGGAACCCTTGTAGATTTGTGTGCTTAGATAACTTGACCAAGGTCTCAGACTTCATTAGCCAGTTAGGGTTATGGCATGTTCACTATCATCGTTAGGAAAGGCCAAGTGATGCAAATTTTACAGCTTTATAAATACACAGCCTCCTCTAACCTTGTGCCAAAAACAGCAGCCATGGTATCTTCTAAGCAGTTGCCTAGCACTCTGAAAATGAAAATAGTGGAGGCCCACAAAGCAGGAGAAAGCTATAAGAAGA
The DNA here is from genome assembly GCA_947044405.1 of Leptodactylus fallax. Lineage (NCBI taxonomy): Eukaryota > Metazoa > Chordata > Amphibia > Anura > Leptodactylidae > Leptodactylus > Leptodactylus fallax. The sequence continues at coordinate 2,869,672 of CAMRHE010000078.1, forward strand.
TAGCAAAGCGTTTTCAAGTTGCCCTTTCCTCAGTTCCAAATGTAATTAAGAAATGGCAGTTACCAGGAACAGTGGAGGTCAAGATAAGATCTGGAAGATCAAGAAAAATTTCAGAGACAGCTGCTCGTAGGACTTCCAGAGTGGCAAATCAGATCCCCGCTTGACTGCAAAAGACCTTCAGGAAGATTTACCAGACTCTGGAGTTGTGGTACATTATTCTACTGTTCAGTGATACCTGCACAAATATGGCCTTCATGGAAGAGTCATCAGAAGAAAACCTTTCCTGTGTCCTCACAATAAAATTCACCATTGGAAGTTTGCAAAAGAACATCTAAACAAGCCTGATGCATTTTTGAAACAAGTCCTGTGGACCATTGAGGTTAAAATAGAACTCTTTGGCTACAATGATCAAAGGTATGTTTGGAGAAAAAAGGGCACAGAATTTCAGGAAAAGAACATCTCTCCATCCATTAAGCATGGGAGTGGATCAATCATGCGTTGGGGTTGTGTTGCAGCCAATGACTAGGGGAACATTTCACAGCTAGAGGGAAGAATGGATTCAATGAAATTTCAGCAAATTCTTGAAGCAAACATAACACCATCTGTAAAAAAGCTGAAATTGAAAAGAGGATGGTTTCTACAAATGGATAATGAATCCTAAACTTATGTCAAAATACACCATAGACTACCTAAAAAGGCAAAAGCTTGAAGGTTTTACCATGGCCCTCACAGACCCCTGATCTGGACATCATTGAAAATCTGTTACTAGACCTCAAAAGAGCAATGCATGCAAGACGACCCAGGAAACTCACAGAACTGGAAGACTTTTCCAAGGAAGAATGGATGAAAATCCCTCAAACAAGAATTGAAAGACTCTTGGCTGGCTACAAAAAGCATTTACAAGCTACGATACTTGCCAAAGGGGGTGCTACTAGGTACTAACCATGTTGGGTACCCAAACTTTTGCATCGGGTCATTTTCATTTTTGGTTATTTTGAAAATGTAAAATATGAAAATATATTTTTTTTCCCAAAAAATATATTGGGAATGTGGTCATCTTTAATGTTATGCCTTTTGAAGATCGTTTTATCTTCAATTTGCTTAACTGTTCACAATAACCAGGAGTTATTGACGAGGAGTGTCCAAACTTTTGCATGCCACTGTATATATACTGTACATCCCATCTGCAATAGCATATAAAAATAGTTATATATATTTAAGGTGGATGTGTGAATTGTGACTATATAATGAATGGAATCCGGAAGTGGGTGGATCCATGTGACGAAAGCGTGGCATGCCCACTTCCGTCCACAATTTAGTGCTATTTAATATACAATGAATAGAGGTGGGTGGATCCCTCTGACGGAAGTGGTTTATCCCCACATCCGATAGCGTTAGTTCCAGGAAGATGGGGTAAAGGAGGACGCCGAACCTTATGCTTATAAAGTGAGTACAATATTGGATAAACAATATGGAATATTTTTTATGCTCCTTACAAAGGAAATCCTGGATGTATGTAAAAATCCCCTGAAATGCTTTGAGTATGACAAAATAAGGGGGCGTTCACACTACCCTTGCTAATGTCCGTTGCTGTCTTCCGTCATAGGATGACAGCAACAGACATTAAACTGTCACACAGAACGGTCACAGACTGATTCTGTGTCCGTTCCCATTGACACTAATGTAAACAACATGATGGAAGCTATCTTTTGGCAGGTTTGTTTACTTTTGTAACGGAAGATAAAGTCCTGCATGCAAGACTTTATCTTCCATTACAAAGGTAAACAAACATGACTGAAGACAGCAAGGGACATTAGTAACGGTAGTGTAAACTCCCCCTAACAACTTTTGTTATATTTTTAGCATGCAAATTATTTATTAATGTATGTAATGCATTTTTGTTTTATTTTGGAATATCATTGCTGTTGTGGTGATCTCTACTTTTTAATATTTTTTTAATTTTTTTTGTATATTTTTGTGTTTTTTCTGTGATTGTGATTTTTTGTGGATTGTGTGAATTTTTGTGAATTTTTGTTTTTGCGGTTTCTTGTTATTGTGTTTTTTTGTAGGTAATTTTCATTGTGGGGCGTATCTGCCATTTATTTAATAAATATGCTATGGATGAACTGGGTTATAATCTGCTTTAAATACAATTACCTGGATTGGAATTAAGCTCAAGGGGTCTGGTTTGGAATTTGGGGAAAGAGGGGGTGTAAAAAATACATTCCACCGACCCCACTTGAGGTAAGTGCCAACATCACCTATTACTAATAGCATATACTGTATGATCCATGGATCTCCATTTTTTTGTTTTTCCGCTTTTATGACAGTAATATATGCCTGGGAGTTGAGGAGTAAGCAGCCTTGGAAAAACATTTAATTTGATTGAAAGAAAAGGGATCCGAACATAAAGATCTGAGGGATGATAATAACGTGAAATATTGTCTATTTTGGAATTAACATCCCCTCACCCAAAGAGGGTCAGCTGAGATATCACAATATAGTACTGGATTTGGATACTGGTTGAGGGCGCTCCTCCTTTTCTTGAGACACTTGTCGATCAACTGATAGGTAAATAGTAATTTCTTAATTCGCCTGAGATAGGAATAGGCTAGGTGAGAGGCCCCACACCATACATCAACCAAGAGGTCTAGTGTCAAGTTGAGATCTCATCCCCTCTAGGAGTGTGCCCTCAGATGGTTAGTATTAGGGAAGTATATATTAGCAAGTGTAAATAATTTGCCTGCCAATTCAGCTGACACAGTAGGTAACCTGCCATTGCTATCTAAATGAAAGGCTTTGAGTTACCACTAGGTCATGGCTATGATCACTGGCTATGAGAATGCTAACTGTCCTAGATTTAGATTTCGTGAAGCCGCTGTGGTATGTGTTGGGGTATCTGGGTGAACGCAAACAACAGTAGTGCCCTCAGAAATTCATCTGCTGAATAAACACCACCTGGTTCCTTTTGCATCAGAGCAGTCAGAGGAGGGATAATCGCTTCTCCAGCATGTTTAATCCATTGGCATTGATAGAGGCAAATGCGATGTTAATCATGGTGGGTCACCAGTGGAGGAGGCAGAGACGAAGAGAGGGAAAAAAAAGGGAGTGACGGTTGGTGGTGTGTGGTGGGAAAGAAAGTGTAATGGGGAGGGGGTACATTAAACAATACAGTAGCTACCGGCTAATTTACCTGCACAGGCTAGTCCCTTGCAAGTGTCAACACGCAGAGGTGAGAAATCATAAACAGAAGTCAAACAATTGCAAATGTTCATGGTTGTCCCAAGGGGCAAAACCAACAATCCCTCAAAGGGTACTTGCATTTTCATCAAAACTTGAAAAGAGGAATTCCTCTTCATTTTCCGCCATGTGAACTTACCCTTAGTGTCCATTCTTTGTGGAGGACACTACTATACTATATACTGTATAATACTAGTCAAAAGTTTTGATGCCCTTTTTATTTCTATAGTTTTTCCTGGTTGACTATTTTATATTCTACAAAGTAGCCCTTTTTTGCTTTGATGACAGCGTTGCACCCTCTTGGCCTTGAAGTAACTCCTAGAGGTGCTGAAAGCTTGTTGGCCACTTTTCCTTTACTCTGCAGTTCAACTCCATTACACCTCTTCCTGGTCAATTAGCCCTTAAATAGCCATCATCTGAGTTTGGGGTCATTATACTGTTGCTTCAGAATCTGCTCATAATTTCTGCATCTCACATAGATATGGTAGTTGGAACCCAAAATCTTAAATTTAGACACATCACACCAAAGTACCGATTTCCACTTGTCTATCCCTTGTGTTTCTTGGCCAAGCAGTTCTGGTTTTCTTGTCATTAGTTCCTCAGTAGTGGCTTCTTTGCAGCAATACTCCCATAAAGGTCTGATTCTCATGATCTTCTCTGAACTGTTCATGCTGAGATGTGTCTGGTGCTTGATCTCTGTAAAGCTTTTATGTGGGCTACAATCTAAAGTGATATTAATTTGTGGTTTTTGAGGCTGGTATCTCTAGGGAATTTATCCTCTGCCACAGAGGTAACTCTTGTTCTTCCTTTCCTGGGCTGGTCCTCATGATAGGCAGTTTCATTATAGAATTTCATTGCTGCACTTGAGGAAGCTTTCAAAGTTCTTGAACTTTTCCATATTGACTCATCTTCACATCTTAAAGTAATGATGGACTGTTTCTATTTACTTAGTTGAGTATCACTTGCCATAATGTGGAATAGAACCGCAGTTAAATAGGGCTAAATACAGTTTGGAAATGTGTACCAATCTTACTTCTGTACATTACAACTGATGGTCTCAAACTCATTATGAATGCAAGAAATTCCATAATTCAACTTTTTGACAAGACAAGCCTGCTAAATGAAAACTATTCCAGGTGACTACCTCCAGTTGATTGAGACATTGTTTGAAGCTGTCAGCAAAGCAAAAGGGGCCTACTTTTACAAGATCGCTTAGTGAGCATAGTGGGCATTGATCAAAATGTATACTAAAAACCTCTTGTTCATTTTTGCAGATTTTGCTGATAAGCAAAGTTCAGTGTACAGATGTAGCACATGTTAACATTACTTTTAACACATTACTGTCCTTAAAAGTCATAAGAGTTTGGGGCAAATATGTTTTTTTTTTTTTTTTTTACCCAATCCAGTTCTGAATTCCACATTCTGAATTTTTTTTACAGCTTCCCAGTACATTGCACAGGATAATGAATGGTGCCAATACAAAGTATAATTTGTCCCACAAACAATAAGCCATCATGTGATGAATGTGAACCAAAAAATAAAAAAACATAGCTTTTGGAACGTCGTTAAGGTGTTTATTTCATTAATGTTCCTTCCTTTTTTCTTGTCTTCAATATGAATCTACAATGTAGAAAGTAAAAAACATGGTACAAATCTGAATGATCTAAATCCAAATCTAAAGTACCAGTACACTGGAAAATCCCCAAAAGTAACACCTGTCAAGTTAATTTAGTTTCTAGAAATTAATGTGCATTGAAAAGTTAGAATAACTATTTTTCAATTTCAGTGCCCAATGTGTTTCATCAGAGACATGGGGCCTCAGGCTTAAGCAGTTTTTGGAGTTCAACACTTATGTGGTAAAAATGTTCACACTTATGGGGTAAAATTTTCAATACACCTCTGGATATATTCCTTGAGGGGTGCAGTTACCAAAAAAGGATCACATTTCAGGGGATTCCACTTTAATTCTATTTCAGGGGCTCTGCAAAAGTGGCATGGAGTTTAAAAACCAAATTGTCTAAATCTGTGCTTCAAAAACCAAAAGGCACTCTTTCCCTTTTATGCCCTGCTCTGTGCCAAAATAGCTGTTAATAGCTATATATGACATTGTTAAGTGGGTTATCCTGGATACACAAATGTCATATATGTGGGCATAAACTGCTGTTTGGGTACACAGAGGGTTGCAGAAGGGAAGGAACACTATTTGGCTTCTAGAGCTCAGATTTATATGGTTTGGTTTATATATGCCGTGTCATGTTTCCAGAGTCCCATGATGCCTGAAAAGTAGAATCCCATGAAGTGATCCCCGTTTTCAATACAGCACCCCTCAAAGAATTTATCAATAGGTGTAGTGAGCACTAGTTTTCCTGATGTGACTGTACAGAGGATGGTGAAAAGTGTAAGCTATGCGGAATACATTGGGTACACAAAATTCTGCACTATTTTCCCAATAGCTCCTAGGATGGGGGGAGCATTCTAGGGGTCAATTCTGTTGTCTTTTCACTTATAAACTCTAAGCCTTGGGTGTACCCTGATATACGTTTGCACAGCTTTTATATTTCCCCTCCTGTTGCAGCCACTTTTGCCCTAAAGGATTTAGTGATATTTGGATATATCATTGTTACATTGTACAAGCTATCATTTTTTAAATTTCCTGGTGATGTAGCCATATGAGTGCTTGTTTTTTATACCATGAGATGACTTTTCAGTGACCCCATTTTTGGGAGCCTATAACTTAACTAACTTTTATTAACTATTTTGGGGGACAGGATAAAATAAAAATTCTGACATTACTTTTTAACATTTTCAAATTTTTTGCCATTCGCCATACCGCATAAGAAACATGTTATCTTTATTGTTGTTGTTGTTTTTTTTTTAAAACAAACAACCCCTCTCTCATGAGGGGAAGGGAGGGGAAGGAAAAATGTGAGGTGAGAAGGGGATGCAGGATTGGTCAGTGGACAGTCCAAAGCTATTTGGTCCTTTGAGGGGAGTAACATTCCAGTTCTTTGCATATATCAGTCTATTTGGCAAGAGGTCTGTGATAGCTGATGATTGTCAATAGTAATTATAAACCGTGAAATAAGAAAGTCCATGGTGTGCAACTGCTAACTTCCCCTGTATCTCTGATTCTGCCCAATATTGATAACCAGTTGAGGTAAGAAAAGGGGGAAAGGAAATGTAGGGGAGGATGATAAGGACATGCCTGGTGTTCCTCTGCATTTCTCAAATCTATGCTGCCCAGGGAGACAATAGTAGAAGACTCCCCTAGTGGTACTGAATTATGAGCATAGGAAATTGGTCGTATTTTATTCTTAGTTTGATATGAGAGGGTAATAACCTAATCACAGGAGCACCCCACTGCTGACACCGAGACATAAAAAGCTAGACTGCAGTTTGCCAAAATGTACGTGAATAAGCCAAAATCCTTTTGGGAAAACATCTTGTGGACAGATGAGACCAAGATAGAGCTTTTCGATAAAGCACATCAATCTATTGTTTACTGAAAATAGAATGAGGCCTATAAAGAAAAGAACACATTACCAACAGTCACATATGGTGGAGGGTTATTTTGCTGCCTCTGGCACTGGGTGCCTTGACTGTATGCAAAGCATCATGAAATCTGAAGATTACCAAAGGATTTTGGGTCTCAATGTAGGGCCCAGAGTCAGAAAACTGGGTTTGTGTCCTAGGTCATGGGTTTCAAGCAGGACAATGACCCCAAGCATACTTCAAAAAACACCCAGAAATGGATGGAAACAAAGCGCAGGAGAGTTCTGAAGTGGCCAATAATGAGTCCAGATCTAAATCTCATTGAGTACCTGTGCAGAGATCTTAAAATTGCTGTTGGGAGAAGGCACCCTTCAAATATGAGAGACCTGGAGCAGTTTGCAAAAGAAGAGTGATCCAAAATTCCAGTTGAGAGGTGTAAAAAGCTTGTTGATGGTTATAGGAAGCGATTGATTTCAGTTATTTTTTCCAAAGGTTGAGCAAACAAATATTAAGTTAAGGGTGCCAGCAATTCTGTCCAGCCCATTTTTGTAGTTTTGTGTGAAATTCTATGATTTTGAGGATTTTTTTCTCAGTTTTTTTTGTGTTATTCCAATACACATAAAGGAAATAAATGTGTATAACAAATATACAATAATTTTCTAGGAAAAATTTCAGGGGTATCAACACTTACAGTCATGACTATATTGATTTATATGCTTTACTAACTTTGCAGAATAAAATCACATTTTGGGAAGAAATCAATTGTTTTTGCCTTGTCATATTCTAAGAGGCATAAGATTTTTATTTTTCTGTTGATGCAAGCTTCACACTAACATCAATAGAAGCTAGGACCGCTAAAACAGCGAGTACACACAGAGCCCAGCAGACCCCATTAACTATAATGGGGTCCATTGGGTGTCCATCGTTTTGAAACTGAAACTGGTGATTTTCGGCAAACACTGTGCTGGAGTTTCTGGAGACTCCAGCGCAGATGTTAACATAACCTGAGCTGGTTGAGGGCTTATTTTTTTGTGAGACTAGCTTTGCTTTTTATTGGAGCAGTTATGGGGTACATATGACTTTTTTTTTATTGTATTTTTATTAAAGTTTTGGCAACTAAGTATATATAGGGAATGCATGAAATAGGGAAAAGAAGATACAATGTCAATGATAAACTAAGAATCCAAGGAAACCAAAGCATGAACCATACTAGGACATAGAACTTGCCCGAAACAGGGGGAAGGGGGGAAGTTCAGTAGGTTACCAATCAACTTGTTTAGCAGATGAGCTAGCAGCCCTCATAAACCTATCATTCCTGAAACACCCAGAAGAAATCCCAGGGTTCCCAAATAGCCTGAAACCTCTCTTCCTCATTTTCTAGGAGGGCTGTTTGGAAAACCTAAGTCCTGAATTCCCTAAGCCTGGCATACTAAAGATGGGGGGAGGGGGATTGTGTGCAATTGTTTTGTTTTTTTGCAATGAAGCACCTAGCTAAGGTCAAAATATGCATGAGCAACTGCAGGGTATTTTTTTCCAGGAAGTTCCAGTGACAGGTTAAAGAGAAATGTTTTGGGGCATGGGGGGAGGGGAAGATCTACAGGTGCATCTCAATAAATTTAGAATATTTTTGAAAGATTCATTCATTTCAGTGATTCAGTAATACAATTCATAATCAGCGTCTTCCATGATTGTGTGTCCTACTGAACCAGACTGAGGGACCATTTAAAGGCTTAGGAAACCTTGGCAGGTGACAAACTGAATTTACAGTACTGAACTTTTTTTACAATATTCTAATTTTCTTAAATTTTGCTTTTCATTACCTGTAATCCATAATCAACATTTACAGAAATAAAACACTTGAAATAGAACACTCTGTGTGTAAAGCATCTAGAAAATATAGGAGGTCACTTTTTAATTCAATTACTGAAATAAATAAAGATATTAAAGATAAAGATATTCTAATTTATTGAGATGTACCTGTATCAGGTTTTGGAACTGCCTCCAAAAAGGTTGCACTAGGGGACAGGACTGAAAAAGATGGAACAAGTTAGCTGCTGAACAGGTACCACACTGCAAACAAGTATCTGGTGTAGCAGCGGTAAAAGAATGAATCAGCATTGGGGTGTGGTATCAGTGCAACAATATCTTAAATAGGTTCTCTCTATAAATAACAAATTGTGAAGTTTCCGCAGCCTGCTGTCAGATCAATAGCCAGGACGTACTGTATATAATTTTTTTGAATACTTTTTATTCCATATTTTGTGAGACGACATGGTGAAAAAATCATTACTTCTGGCTTTTGTTCATTTTATTTTACATTTATGACAGAAGCTTTATTATATGGGTTATTACTGAAGTGGTGGTAAGAAATATGTATGTATTTCTTTACATAACAAATCATTTTATATAGTAAAGGGCCATTTTCTGGGTTTATTATAGTCACGTATTTATTTAATACTTTTGAAAAAAGCCCTTGAATGACGCCGTCATGAACACCCACGATCATAGGCTAGCTCTGGCTACAGTTGGGTGTCAGATGTATATTTCAGTTGACACCCAATCTCCATGGCACCATAAATTCTCCTGAGTGGGTGCCTTGGCCATGATGTAATAGTACGTCATGGTTTGGGAACTTGCACCTTTCCATGATATATTGTTACATCATGGTGCAGGAAGGGGTTAATAATATATCCTAGTATTTAGTATTTTTACTCTGAAGCTGTAGTCAGAACATTTCTACCCATTCCGATTCCACCAAAAACTAACATCATAACTCCACAGCCCTGCCAATGGCCTTGGTAAATGACTATACTAAGTTGGCTGGTCCAAAATCCCTACGGCAAACCATGACCAATGGCTTTCTACCTTGACCACTGGTAAGAATCAATTTTCCATCTAACTTTCATGCCAATTCCCTTACCAAAAGGGAGCTAAATGGATTCATTGTGCACAGACCTATAAATCAAGGATTAGGCTTCTCATTCTTCTCAAGATGTATAATTGACATAATGAGCAACTATCTCCTTACAAGTGACCACATTGAATCACTCAATAGCATGATTAACCCCTTAAGAACACAGCCTAAAATCACCTTAACACAGTCCTATTTTTCAAACTCTACATATATCACTTTGAGATGCTTTTACTTTTTGTGATACACTCTACTTCATGTTAGTAGAAAGTTAGTAGATTTTTTTGCATTTATTTTTGAAAAAATAGGAAACTTGTGCCTTTTCTTTTTACAATAATCTGTGAATGCAAAGACCAATTGCTGAAGTTTTGGGAGGGAAATGTTGTCCCATTTTTGCCTGATGTAGGATTCTAGCTGCTTAGCAGTCCTAGGTATTCTTTGCCTAAGTTTTCATTTTATAATGCACCAAATTTTTTCTACTGAAAAAAGAAAAAAAAGCACATCTCATAAGACGCACACCAGGAAGGATAAGAAATATATTAAAGTTAACAAATAACCAATAGTATAGGATAGGCCATCAATGTTAGAAACTGAATAACCCTTTTAAAGAGGTTGACCAGACTAAACATAATTTTCTAATTAGGCCGGGGGAGGTGAAAATTTTTATTTAAAAAAACATACTCATCTGTCCCCAGTGTTCCGATGTCCTCCCTAGGTGGTCCAATCCTGCAGCTTGGCTGCCTTCTTGCTGTGGAAATTCTCGCCAGCTGGGATACCTGTTGTTCCTTTGCTGAGGCCACTGATTGACCTTGGCGGTCAAGTGTGATGGGCAGGACCAGACCGGGCAGGGAGGCACTGGAGCACCAGGGACAGGTGAGTGTTTGTTTGTTTTTTATTTTTTTTCACCTCCCCCAACCTAATTAATAAATAAAATTTTAGCCTAGACAACTCCTTTAGGCCGGGGCCCCACGTGGCGGAAACACCGCGATTTGTCCGCGGTGTTTTACAGTCACAGTATTGAGGACTTTTCTCTCTGCTTATTTCAGTATAAAAATGGTGGACCCCATAATAGTCTATGTGGTCTGCCGGTAACCACAGTTTTGGCGATCCGGGTACAATACTATGGGATAGGGCATGTATAGGGTCAATTTGCTGTAGGACTAGTGTGGGTACTGTGGGAGTTATACTGGGGTGGAAAAGGGACTGTGGACTAAGGGCCTTACAGGATGAGTTCCAGATCCGGTGACTCCCAAGGATGTGGTAGAGTGCCCCATTTTCATGCACACCTTGCTTTTATCTCCCTCCCAACTTCCCCCACATCTTTGGATATTTCAGAGGAAAACTCCGGAACTGTGGTAAGATCTTTCTAATCTTGTGTGACTTACTGCTGTTTTAGGATGATTGTGCAGTGTGCGTTCTACTTGCAGTTACAATTTCTGGGTGTTATTACTCTTTTTGGTATAGTAATACTTTAATAAATAATTATGTATTTATTAAAAGTTATGTTTTAGGCCAATTGTTCTGTATTTTGCCTTAGAGAGCTAGAAATTGGATAGATGGGTCCCTAGGACCCCAAAGACTACTCTACATTATTTTTTAAACCAATTAAAATTGTGGTTCGAACCGGCTTGTTCGTTCGTCCCAGAACGAACTGAGGATCTGAGCCACCAAACACAAAACGAATCTTGAGAGGTTCGCCCATCTCTAGTAAGTACTAACAATGACAAGTGCAAGTTAGAGAAAATTACTATTGCCTATTACTATTATTATGTAACAGCGTCAGAGCACTAACAATGTAGGAAGAACAACTTAAGAATGGGTCTCATAGTGCTGTCACACAGCATGAAGAGTGCTGAGGAATCCGTCTAGTCTAACGGTCAGGAAGTAGTCTATTGTGCATGTACACACTGCCAATGCCAGGTGGTAATGCTGCCAAGACATAAGACCTGTGTGCTCCTACTGCTAGAAAAGGTAAGACTGGTTTCACACGAGCACTTTTTCTGGCAATTTTAACAGCATTGTTTTTTATCACAAAAAATATTATTATTGGTTACTATTATCATATGTTACATGTTATTCAATAAGAAATCGTGAGTAACCTTACAAACATGGTTTGGATTCTTTCCACCATCCAGACATGTGTAGTACCTTCATTACATACCACTGTCCCTACCCAGACCATATCCAGGCACTTAGCAGACAGAACTTTGGTGTAACAGCACCCATCACATGTCCTGCCATTGACAGCCAGTCACCATCACCTTACTTTGCAATAGTGAGAATGAGAAATCAGTACTGCTACAGACTGGAACTGCATCATCTGTAGCAACTAATCCATGTTGTGTTTAGGATCTGACGATGGTCGCGTTCGAGTATGGAGGCCTTGTGGTGTGCACTTCAATCCTGCCTTTGCTGTGGACACACTGCCCCAACTGTTGGTGTGATGATCAGGGAGTCAACACATACAATGGTCGGTCACCCCTAATACTGATACAAGGGACACTCAGTGATATGCAGCAGGCTTCAATAGTTAGACTGTAAATTTGCTATAGACTTCAATACAGTAGTATTGCAGTCTATGGCACAGGTCATCTGAAGATCACATGTTCGAGTCCCCTTGGAGGGGCTAAAAAAAAAGCTTAAAAAATAGAAAAAAAGTTTTTAAAAATAGAAAAAAAAATAAAAGTTTAAATCACCCACTTTCCCTAGATCACATATAAATATAAACAAATAAAAGTAAGCATAAACACATTAGGCATCCCTAAGTCCGAAAATGCCCAAACTATTAAAACATAAAAACACGGTAAACGCCATAGCAGGAAAAAAGAAATCAAAATGGCTGATTTGGCGTTTTTTTCACCGATTTGCCTCCCTAAAAAAATGGAATAAAAAGTGATCAATACATCATACATTCCCCAACATGGTATCAATAAAAACTACATATTGTCCTGCAAAAAAAGACAACTTACACAGCTCCGTACACTGAAATATAAAAAAGTTACAGGTGTCAGAATATGGTGATTCACAGAAATTTTTTTTTTCTTCAAAATTTTGAATTTTTGTAAAGTTATTAAAACATGAAATAAACTACAGTGGGGAAAAAAAAGTATTTAGTCAGCTACCAATTGTGCAAGTTCTCCCACTTAAAAAGATGAAAGAGGCCTGTAATTCACATCATAGGTAGACCGCAACTATGAGAGACAAAATGAGAAAACAAATCCAGAAAAATCACATTGTCTTATTTTCTTAACAAATTTATTTGCAAATTATGGTGGAAAATAAGTATTTGGTCAATAACAAAAGTTCATCTCAATACTTTGTTATATATCCTTTCTTGGCAATGACAGAGGTCAAACCTTTTCTGTAAGTCTTCACAAGGTTGGCACACACTGTTGCTGGTATGTTGGTCCATTCCTCCATGCAGATCTCCTCTAGAGCAGTGATGTTTTGGGGCTGTCACTGGGCTACACGGACTTTCAACTACCTCCAAAGGTTTTCTATGGGGTTGAGATCTGGAGACTGGCTAGGCCACTCCAGGACCTTGAAATGCTTCTTACGAAGCCACTCCTTCGTTGCCCTGGTGGTGTGCTTAGGATCATTGTCATGCTGAAAGACCCAGCCACATTTCATCTTCAATGCCCTTTGCTGATGGAAGGAGGTTTGCACTCAAAATCTCATGATACATGGCCCATTCATTCTTTCATGTAAACGGATCAGTCGTCCTGGTCCCTTTGCAGAGAAACAGCCCCAAAGCATGATGTTGCCCCCCCATGCTTCACAGTAGGTATGGTGTTCTTTGGATGCAACTCAGCATTCACTCTCCTCCAAACACAACGAGTTGTGTTTCTACCAAACAGTTCTACTTTGGTTTCATCTGACCATCTGGCATTTTCACAGTACTCTTCTGGAACATCCAAATGCTCTCTAGCAAACTTCAGACGGGCCCGAATATGTACTGGCTTAAGCAGGATCTGGCACTGCAGGATCTGAGTCCCTGGCGGCGTAGTGTGTAACTGACGGTAGCCTTTGTTACGTTAGTCCCAGCTTTCTGCAGGTCATTCACTAGGTCCCCCCCGTGTGGTTCTGGGATTTTTTTCTCACCGTTCTTGTGATCATTTTGACCCCACGGGGGTGAGATCTTGCGTGGATCCCCTGATCGAGGGAGATTATCAGTAGTCTTGTATGTCTTCCATTTTCTAATTATTACTCCCACAGTTGATTTCTTCACACCAAGCTGCTTGCTTATTGCAGATTCAGTCTTCCTAGCTTGGTGCAGGTCTACAATTCTGTTTCTGGTGTCCTTCCACAGCTCTTTGGTCTTCACCATAGTGGAGTTTGGAGTGTAACTGTTTGAGGTTGTGGACAGGTGTCTTTTATACTGATAACAATGTCAAACAGGTGCCATTACTACAGGTAATGAATGGAAGACAGAGGAGCCTCTTAAAGAAGAAGGTACAGGTCTGTGAGAGCTAGAAATCTTGCTTGTTTGCAGGTGACCAAATACTTATTTTCCACCATAATTTTCAAATAAATTCTTAAAAAAATCAGACAATGTGATTTTCTAGATATATTTTCTCATTTTGTCTCTCATAGTTGAGGTCTACCTATGATGTCAATTACAGGCCTATTTCATCCTTTTAAGTGGGAGAACTTGCACAGTTGGTGGCTGACTAAATACTTTTTTCCCCACTGTATATAAATTTGGTATCATCATGATTGTACCGACCCGGAGAATAAAGTTAACATACCATTTTTACTGCAGAGTGGAAGCTGTAAAAACAAAATCCATAAGAAAATTCTCAATTCCACCTCATTCTGAATTTTTTTCCCGCTTCACAGTACAAGGTACAGAATAATAAATGGTACCATTTTGAAGTACAACTTGTCACACAAAAATCAAACCCTCATATGACTACGTAAACGAAAAAAATTAGAAAGTTATGGCTTTTGGAATCCATGGAGTAAAAAACCTTTAGGCTAAGGCCCCACGTAGTGAGGAAATGCATTGCGTTTTTTTCTGCAGAGTTTTTCACAGAAAGTCTGCAGTTTTCCTCTGCAGACTTTCTGCCACTATTGTACCTATACGGAAAACACCAGAGTTTCCATAGGTATACAGTAATTCTATTATTATTCTAGGTATAATTGACATGCTGCAATTTACAAAAACACTTGCGTTTTTTAAATCACAACATTTCCGCTGCAGATTTTTCTCTACAATGTGTGGACAGGATTATTATTATTGTTTATTTATATAGCACCATTAATTCCATGGTGCTTTACATTTGAGGGTTTACATATGGTACACAAAATATAAAAAACAAATATGTGACCAACTGACACAATGTGGACCAAACTCCACATATACTACCGGAAACTACTATCAACTGACACAATGGGATAGAGGGCCCTGCCCGCAAGGGCTTACAATCCATGAGGGAACTATTAATCAGAATCCCATCCACTTTGCAGGTAATGTAAAATGCAGGGTTTTCACAACATGGGGCCCCGGCCTTAAAGTTTGTATTTGTATTTGTACTTGCAACTTTTTATTGTCTACCATTTTAAATATACAGTGCCTTGCGAAAGTATTCAGCCCCCTTGAACTTTTCAACCTTTTGCCACATTTCAGGCTTCAAACATAAAGATATAAAATTTTAATTTTTTGGTGAAGAATCAACAACAAGTGGGACACAATTGTGAAGTGGAACGAAATTTATTGGTTATTTTAAACTTTTGTAAAAAAATAAAAAACTGAAAAGTGGGGAGTGCAATATTATTCGGCCCCTTTACTTTCAGTGCAGCAAACTCACTCCAGAAGTTCAGTGAGGATCTCTGAATGATCCAATGTTGTCCTAAATGACTGATGATGATAAATATAATCCACCTGTGTGTAATCAAGTCTCAGTATAAATGCACCTGCTCTGTGATAGTCTCAGGGTTCTGTTTAAAGCGCAGAGAGCATCATGAAGACCAAGGAACACACCAGGCAGGTCCGTGATACTGTTGTGGAGAAGTTTAAAGCCGGATTTGGATACCAAAAGATTTCCCAAACTTTAAACATCCCAAGGAGCACTGTGCAAGCAATCATATTGAAATGGAAGGAGTATCAGACCACTGCAAATCTACCAAGACCCGGCCGTCGCTCTAAACTTTCATCTCAAACAAGGAGAAGACTGATCAGAGATGCAGCCAAGAGGCCCATGATCACTCTGGATGAACTGCAGAGATCTACAGCTGAGGTGGGAGAGTCTGTCCATAGGACAACAATCAGTAGTACACTGCACAAATCTGGCCTTTATGGAAGAGTGGCAAGAAGAAAGCCATTTCTCAAAGATATCCATAAAAAGTCTTGTTTAAAGTTTGCCACAAGCCACCTGTGAGACACACCAAACATGTGGAAGAAGGTGCTCTGGTCAGATGAAACCAAAATCGAACTTTTTGGCCACAATGCAAAACGATATGTTTGGCGTAAAAGCAACACAGCTCATCACCCTGAACACACCATCCCCACTGTCAAACATGGTGGTGGCAGCATCATGGTTTGGGCCTGCTTTTCTTCAGCAGGGACAGGGAAGATGGTTAAAATTGATGGAAAGATGGATGGAGCCAAATACAGGACCATTCTGGAAGAAAACCTGTTGGAGTCTGCAAAAGACCTGAGACTGGGACGGAGATTTATCTTCCAACAAGACAATGATCCCAAACATAAAGCAAAATCTACATTGGAATGGTTCACAAATAAACGTATCCAGGTGTTAGAATGGCCAAGTCAAAGTCCAGACCTGAATCCAATCGAGAATCTGTGGAAAGAGCTGAAAACTGCTGTTCACAAACGCTCTCCATCCAACCTCACTGAGCTCCAGCTGTTTTCCAAGGAAGAATGGACAAGAATTTCAGTCTCTTGATGTGCAAAACTGATAGAGACATGCCCCAAGCGACTTGCAGCTGTAATCGCAGCAAAAGGTGGCGCTACAAAGTATTAACTTAAGGGGGCTTAGTAATTTGGTACGCCCCACTTTTAAGTTTTTTATTTTTTACAAAAGTTTAAAATATCCAATAAATTTCGTTCCACTTCACAATTGTGTCCGACTAGTTGTTGATTCTTCACCAAAAAATTAAAATTTTATATCTTTATCTTTGAATCCTAAAATGTGGCAAAAGGTCGAAAAGTTCAAGGGGGCCGAATACTTTCGCAAGGCACTGTAAATATGTATATGGGAAGACCTCTTTAAGAAAGAATCAATGACTCAAACTTTTTATTATAAAGATGGTTGAGTGGTAATAGAATGTAGTAGACAACTGAATAGAAATAGTCACCATTCAGATGACAGCATAACTTCATTCTTGACTTTGCTGGGACAGTCACTTTGTTGATGATCCAATAAATTTCAAGACAAAAATATGATATTTGGTAATTCAATTCTCAGTCTCTGGTGGTCAGTATATAAAGTACTTACTGTATTTACAGACTATGTTTTGTCTGTTTGTGATATATTCAGGGTTACTTTACTCATGGTCATTGGTACAATTATTGCTTCAGTGGTCAAATAGTACTTTATATGCACTTGAGTCTCAGTGGTCCACTGATTTATACAATGTACTGCACAGGTATATGGCAAGAGTTGTTGTCACACTCTGCTCCTCTTATCCTGCTTTTTGCTGTCGCCCTTTGCTTCTGGGCAGCTATGTCCAGTGTCCTGCTCTTTCCTGCTGCTCTCCTGTTTGGAACTTCTGTGTCTGGCGTCTTGCTCACCACTGCGGCTCTCCTACTGTTGGGGCCACATACCTGTTCAAGCATGCTGAGACTCCTGACACTTGGCTACTTAAAAAGTAGTACTTGTTATCCAGTCAATGCCTAGTAGTCACAGTCTTCTTTAGGACTCTTTCCACACTTTCCTGAGCCTGAGCAATAAAGTCTGTTAGGTACCAGTGATTGCAGAAATGTTCTTGTGTTCTGTTTTATTTGGTGCTTAACCATACTTTGTTTCTTACCACATCTACCTGTCTGCTACGGGTCCTGACCTACCACCTGTCTATGGTAGCATCTGAACTTATCAGCCCTGACCCAGGCCTGTCTATCTCTGTGAGCCTCCGCCATTTGACCTGAACTCTGCCTATATGACTACTACTTCTGTCTGCTTCCTTAGAACTGCATATTGACTCTCCTGTCCATCCATACATCAGGAGTCCTACTCACAAAAACATGGACTCTGCTCTCTGGTTTAGAACAATGCAAAATTTAAGTAACCCTGTAAATTTATCTTTAGTATGATTTTGTGCCAGCTATTTCACTGTACTCCTGCCCGCATCTTCAAATATGACCTGGTATTGTGGTGTAGACCAATAAACCAACAATCCCATAAATATCAGTAGAACAATAAAATAATCCCCTACATTGTGGCTTGGATTCTCTATAGGATCAAAAAAATTGCGCTATATCTAGGAAGCATTTGAATTACTATAGTACTGATTTGCAAAAGTGGCAATTGACTATAAATGACTGGATTCCCCAAAGGCTGTCATGGCATGCTCTTTCCCAAAATATTTAATCACAAAGAACCCTACAAAAATACTGAATATAGAGCCATGAATTACTTTTCATGAGCCTACTATAGTACCTTTGTATGATTGTTTATGGGATATAAACTTCTTGTCTTGCATTGGGGCTCTAGAACTTCAATTTACGCCTGTGATTGCTGTCATTTTGTAAAAAATACTTCTTGAAATAAACTAGTATCCAGAAGATACAACTACAAATTACATTGCATTGTACAGGTAGGTTTGGTCAAGGAATATGGTACCTTCTAGGGAAAAACAGATGAAGTGATGTCATGAAGAAGTAACTACAGACTAAGACTGACCCCCACAATCACAAGCTTCAAGAAGGTCCTGAAGACTCACCTATTCAGGAAGGCCTACAACCTCCAATAACACTACTGTCATCACACCACCACCTGTACAGTCTCTCCCGTCACCTTCTGTGTCTATCCCTCTTCCCTCATAGATTGTAAGCTCTTGCGGGCAGGGCCCTCTTTCCCACTGTGCCAGTTGGTCACTGTTAGCATTGTGTTTTTTTGTATATTTTGTGTACTGTATGTAAACTCTCTAATGTAAAGCACCATGGAATTAATGGTGCTATATAAATAAATAATAATAATAATAATAATACAGATGAGTGTACTTAACCTCATAATATGCTGCACTGATCTACTACAGATTGTTTATTAATCATGGTATGTCGCTATTCCTTCCACAGCTGCTGCTATCTTACCTACTGTCCTTTTGGATTTCTGTTTCTCTCCATATTCCTCCAATACAATGTCTGATGAAGGTCCATGGTCCTATAAACGTCATGCTGACATTGTTTTGGATTGCTAATAAAATTGAAGTAGATTTACCTGTATAAATTATTTGAGTTCCAGTATTATTCTTGCGAGTTGAGTACGGATTAAGTCCCTTTCTGTGCATCATCCTGATATTTCCTAATGCTGTATCACTAGTATCTGAAGTCATAAGGAAGACATTACATCTGGGTTCTGTAAAATGTATAGACAATCCCAGAACATAAAGCAGATGTCTTGTATTAAGTGCACAGTGCACTACTATGGCAAGGGCTGATCCTGTTCTTGAGAAAGTTCACTAGGAAACTGTCAATTATAAGTAGAATGAGGCCCATTACTTTACATGACGTACACCACCTGAGTACCAAGAGTACCATTATTCTGTTCCCACAACTGGAATTCTTCTGAATGCAGCCACATTCCTTATAATCCAAATGTCTAGTACAATTTCAGAAAATGTTTTTGTTTTACATCTGTGAGATTAAGAACAAGAGATGAAGGCCTTGAGTGCACATCAGTAACTATGAATTCTTGTTTTAATATCTCGGGACAGAAGGGGTAATATGTCTCATTAGGGAGAAATGGTAAAGGGATTTATTAGAATATGCCTGCCCTTCTATGAATTCTCGGTAAGGAATTTGCAAATAAGACCTATCCTAGTGACACCTTTTGGAAGATAACTTCTGAAAGATTAATGAATGGCTTTCAAAGAATCCTAAGGAATAATCTGGGAATAATAACCAAGCCAGTATAACTCCAAAAGGAAGAGAGTCCCATCCGCAGACAGTATGAATCCAAGTGATAAAATTATCCCATATCCCATTAAAGGGGTTTTCGTCCGCTAATTAATTTTTCCTATTGTTCCACAGGTTTGGTCATTAGTATTTGATCAACATCCAACACATGAATCTTTTACAGATCAGCTGCTGTAGCAGCCTCTGTGTGCTGAAAGAAGCTAGTGGATAGTGAGCTGCAAGAGCTGAACTATGCAGGGTGCTGGTGTCTGACCCTCACAAATCACACACTGTAGTATACATCGATATAAAAATTGATTTGGGCCTGAAAAATCCATTTAAAATACTAATTTCATAGATATTTTTACCCCCCAAATTGCTGATTTTAGAGAAGTATAACTCCATAATACAGTATCATAAGGTGTAAGCATTTGGTGGCAAACAGAATGCCTACAATTCTGTTGTGCGGAATCATAAGGATTCCTTGTGTCACTGTGCAGGGACTGTATATACAGATCT
The DNA here is from genome assembly GCA_947044405.1 of Leptodactylus fallax. NCBI lineage: Eukaryota > Metazoa > Chordata > Amphibia > Anura > Leptodactylidae > Leptodactylus > Leptodactylus fallax. Next base: position 2,889,909 of record CAMRHE010000078.1, read on the forward strand.
ACCATGTGCCTATCGCCACATTTGGCATTAGTACCACATAACATAACATAACAGACCACAAAAGGAGCCATAGAGAATAAGTAAATAATTGAAATATTTATGATGACTAGATGATGACATTCCCACCTAGGACTGTTTCCTACATAAGCCCCAATATGTTGTCAGCTAAAGGTGAAGGCTGAGCATGACGTTTCAGTATTATCTAAGTGTTTAAGAGAAAATCTGCATGGATTTGATGCAAATTGGAAATAAAATCAGTAGATAACAGTGAAAAATGATAACTGGGTACTTTGTGACTTATGGGACCTTTCTAATACATGACCAACCTTGAAGCTATGTTATGTCTGGATCAGTGCAAGAGCATAATAGGAGCCTGGAAAGTTCTTACCACTGAATTGCTCCAAATTCAGGCAGGTGCGTACATCAAAAACCTTCTGAGATAAACAGGTCAATGGAATTTGTCAAGCCAATATCCTTAATTACCCATTTATACCTGATGAATTACCTGATAATTATCAGACTGTGATGACGCAATTCCCAGCCTCACTGAAAGACAGCAGTGTAGATATATCAGCTCCTTTCGTCATTGAAATAACTTAATATTGTTAGGATTCAGATGCAAGGTAAGAAATGAGAGCAGCAGCAGAAATGGGCTGACAACTGCGAGCAGTAGAAAATGCTACTTAAAGGTAATACACCTATGAGCCAAGACCAGCCTCAGACGCCTTCACCAGAGCTTCTTGCAAGAAGAGATGAATTTTCGCTGAATCTAAAGACCGGATGAGTGTACAACAATAAACGCACTGCAGCAGAAACCAAATACCAAATCCTCACACTTACTCACAGGGACAGAGATCACAGAATGGTCGTCAAATCACAGGTCAGCAGCTGAAGAGGGCAACGAGAAACCAAAGCACGAGACGAAGACAGGTCCAAAAAACAAAGCCAATTGTCAAATACAATTGGGAACACCAGAATTAAATCGCTAGACAGAGAGGTATCAAAGAACACAGCCAAAGTCAGTATTAGAGCAGGCAAATCAATGTCAAGAGCCAAGCAGGAAGTTGCAAACTAATTAGCCAGCAAAGCTGGGTGAAAAGGGAGTTGTTTATAAAGGCCTGCTCAGTAAGTTTCCCTATGTTGTCATGGCAACCTTAAAGAAGCAACAACCAATCCTAACAGAAAGCTTCCTTATGTTGACACGGCAACCTTAAAGCTGCAACAACAGATGTAACATTCCTGATAAATATTTATCGTTATGACATTTAAAGGGTTGCCCCCCCCATCCCTCAGCGACTTCGCTTCTCGGCGGTGACTTTAATATGGTTTTCTCAGAGCACGCAGACAGACAGCAGTGCCTCACAGTTCTCTACACCACACTGAGACCCACTTAGCGAGAGAGTTTCGATGTGTAGTCTGGTCCCGTGCCCTATAATATTGATTTCTTCTGGAAAGCTCCTCCCTTAGGTTACTTGTTGAGTCCGATATCAGCACCCTCACCTGGTCTGACCATGCTCCAGTAATGGTGACCGTGTCCCATACACCGACGCCTACACAGCAATGTCATTGGCGCCTTAACGAATCTCTACTTAAGAATCCCTCCACTTTGTTGAAATCCCATTTGACGGCATATTTCCGGGATAATCTCGGTTCAGTAGCTTCGGTTGCGGTCCTATGGGAGGCCCACAAGACGGTTATGCGGGGACATTGTATTGCATTGGCCTCTCAGCTTAAGAAAGACATATAAGTGCAGACACAGTGGTTGCTGACCGGAATACAATCCCTCTCATCCAAAATGACTGAGCACCCATTCCTGGGGGTCCTCTGCGAATTGGTGTCAGCCCTTGCAGACCTCCGAGATTTGGAGACCCACCTTTTACAACACCTCCTCTTGTACACTCGCCAACGCTACTATGAGAGAGGCAATAAGGCTCACACACTGTTGGCCAGAACCCTCAGGGATCGCCACGAGGCCTCTAGACCCCATACTGTAAGTTACTCTTCTGACCACTTGCAACATCACTCAGAGGCCATTGCAGCGGCTTTCAATTTTAATATTTCAAACTATACAACTAACCCGCCCCTGGCGCGTCGGAGCCCACCGATAGACACCCCTAACTCATGGACTACCTTTGTGACTTGTCATTTGTCGTGGCTACCACTGGACACCCTGTCCTCCCTTAATGCTCCTGTCACCAGTAAGGAATTAGAGAATGTATTGAAGGAACTTCCAAATGTTAAGGCCCCGGGATCTGACTATTAGAAAACGTTTCAAGGCAAACTGTCAGGCTACCTCCTGGACCTGTTCAATTCGTTCCTCTCGGGTTCCCCAATCCTCTATGGTATGCTCACACATTACTCTGGTCCCTAAACCGGGTAAAGACCTCCAGAACTGTTCTAGCTACTGCCCTATTGCCCTGCTGAACACTGACCTGAAGCTCTTCACCAAAATACTGGCTAATTGACTGAATGATTGGCTTCCCTCACTTATCCACAAGGACCAGGTGAGTTTGGTCCTCTGTTGTCAGGGGAGTGACAACACCAGAAGGACTGTGGATTTGGTAGAGGTGGCCAATCATCACTCTACTTCTGCCCTGCTGTTGAGTTTAGATGCCGAGAAGGCCTTTGATTGCCTTGATTGGTCATTCATGTTGGCCACCCTGGAGAATTTTGGGTTCTCAGACGCTTTCCTTGGGGCTATATGGGCTTTCCCAGCCCACGGCAGTTATAAAGTTTCCTCACTCCTCCTTAGCTTGTTTCCCCATCAATAACAGAACTAGACAGGCTGCCCCCTCTTACCTCTTATATTTGCTTTTTGCAACAAACCCCTGGCAGCTATGATACAGCAGGACTAATGGAATCAGGGTTCGGAACAGGGAATTTAAGATTTCCCTCATTGCGAATGATGTACTTACTCTGACTTCTCCCCATACCACCCTACCCAACCTATTTAGGGTGCTGGGTGTCTATAGTAGCTTCTCGGGATATAAGATTAACATCTTTCAAAACTGAAGCACTGCGCCTCAACATTCCCCACGACCTCCTAACTCTCCTCCGTAGTAGCTATAATTTTCAGTGGAGGACTACCTCTATCCATTATCTTGGGATCCACATCATCCCCACGAATGCAACCCTATACTCTGCGAACTATCCACAGCTTTTCTGCAAACTCAGGATCCTCCTTGATAAGTGGTGACCTCTGCCTATTTCCCTATTGGGTCGCATTGTGGCAGTCAAGATGACCCTCCTGCCAAAATTACTCTATTATTTTAAGACACTCCCAGTGGCGGTCCCTTCTGTGTCTATCCCTCTTCCCTCATAGATTGTAAGCTCTTGCGGGCAGGGCCCTCTTTCCCACTGTGCCAGTTGGTCACTGTTAGCATTGTGTTTTTTTGTATATTTTGTGTACTGTATGTAAACCCTCTAATGTAAAGCACCATGGAATTAATGGTGCTATATAAATAAATAATAATAATAATAATACAGATGAGTGTACACAACCTCATAATATGCTGCACTGATCTACTACAGATTGTTTATTAATCATGGTATGTCACTATTCCTTCCACAGCTGCTGCTATCTTACCTACTGTCCTTTTGGATTTCTGTTTCTCTCCATATTCCTCCAATACAATGTCTGATGAAGGTCCATGGTCCTATAAACGTCATGCTGACATTGTTTTGGATTGCTAATAAAATTGAAGTAGATTTACCTGTATAAATTATTTGAGTTCCAGTATTATTCTTGCGAGTTGAGTACGGATTAAGTCCCTTTCTGTGCATCATCCTGATATTTCCTAATGCTGTATCACTAGTATCTAAAGTCATAAGGAAGACATTACATCTGGGTTCTGTAAAATGTATAGACAATCCCAGAACATAAAGCAGATGTCTTGTTTTAAGTGCACAGTGCACTACTATGGCAAGGGCTGATCCTGTTCTTGAGAAAGTTCACTAGGAAACTGTCAATTATAAGTAGAATGAGGCCCATTACTTTACATGACGTACACCACCTGAGTACCAAGAGTACCATTATTCTGTTCCCACAACTGGAATTCTTCTGAATGCAGCCACATTCCTTATAATCCAAATGTCTAGTACAATTTCAGAAAATGTTTTTTTTTTTACATCTGTGAGATTAAGAACAAGAGATGAAGGCCTTGAGTGCACATCAGTAACTATGAATTCTTGTTTTAATATCTCGGGACAGAAGGGGTAATATGTCTCATTAGGGAGAAATGGTAAAGGGATTTATTAGAATATGCCTGCCCTTCTATGAATTCTCGGTAAGGAATTTGCAAATAAGACCTATCCTAGTGACACCTTTTGGAAGATAACTTCTGAAAGATTAATGAATGGCTTTCAAAGAATCCTAAGGAATAATCTGGGAATAATAACCAAGCCAGTATAACTCCAAAAGGAAGAGAGTCCCATCCGCAGACAGTATGAATCCAAGTGATAAAATTATCCCATATCCCATTAAAGGGGTTTTCGTCCGCTAATTAATTTTTCCTATTGTTCCACAGGTTTGGTCATTAGTATTTGATCAACATCCAACACATGAATCTTTTACAGATCAGCTGCTGTAGCAGCCTCTGTGTGCTGAAAGAAGCTAGTGGATAGTGAGCTGCAAGAGCTGAACTATGCAGGGTGCTGGTATCTGACCCTCACAAATCACACACTGTAGTATACATCGGTATAAAAATTGATTTGGGCCTGAAAAATCCATTTAAAATACAAATTTCATAGATATTTTTACCCCCCAAATTGCTGATTTTAGAGAAGTATAACTCCATAATACAGTATCATAAGGTGTAAGCATTTGGTGGCAAACAGAATGCCTACAATTCTGTTGTGCGGAATCATTAGGATTCCTTGTGTCACTGTGCAGGGACTGTATATACAGATCTACCATGTGCCTATCGCCACATTTGGCATTAGTACCACATAACATAACATAACAGACCACAAAAGGAGCCATAGAGAATAAGTAAATAATTGAAATATTTATGATGACTAGATGATGACATTCCCACCTAGGACTGTTTCCTACATAAGCCCCAATATGTTGTCAGCTAAAGGTGAAGGCTGAGCATGACGTTTCAGTATTATCTAAGTGTTTAAGAGAAAATCTGCATGGATTTGATGCAAATTGGAAATAAAATCAGTAGATAACAGTGAAAAATGATAACTGGGTACTTTGTGAATTATGGGACCTTTCTAATACATGACCAACCTTGAAGCTATGTTATGTCTGGATCAGTGCAAGAGCATAATAGGAGCCTGGAAAGTTCTTACCACTGAATTGCTCCAAATCCAGGCAGGTGCGTACATCAAAAACCCTCTGAGATAAACAGGTCAATGGAATTTGTTAAGCCAATATCCTTAATGGAGCTTCTCATTTACAAGTAATCACATTAGTGTGTATTACCCATTTATACCTGATGAATTACCTGATAATTATCAGACTGTGATGACGCAATTCCCAGCCTCACTGAAAGACAGCCGTTTAGATATATCAGCTCCTTTCGTCATTGAAATAACTTAATATTGTTAGGATTCAGATGCAAGGTAAGAAATGAGAGCAGCAGCAGAAATGGGCTGACAACTGCGAGCAGTAGAAAATGCTACTTAAAGGTAATACACCTATGAGCCAAGACCAGCCTCAGACGCCTTCACCAGAGCTTCTTGCAAGAAGACATGAATTTTCGCTGAATCTGAAGACCGGATGAGTGTACAACAATAAACGCACTGCAGCAGAAACCAAATACCAAATCCTCACACTTACTCACAGGGACAGAGATCACAGAATGGTCGTCAAATCACAGGTCAGCAGCTGAAGAGGGCAACGAGAAACCAAAGCACGAGACGAAGACAGGTCCAAAAAACAAAGCCAATTGTCAAATACAATTGGGAACACCAGAATTAAATCGCTAGACAGAGAGGTATCAAAGAACACAGCCAAAGTCAGTATTAGAGCAGTCAAATCAATGTCAAGAGCCAAGCAGGAAGTTGCAAACTAATTAGCCAGCAAAGCTGGGTGAAAAGGGAGTTGTTTATAAAGGCCTGCTCAGTAAGTTTCCCTATGTTGTCATGGCAACCTTAAAGAAGCAACAACCAATCCTAACAGAAAGCTTCCTTATGTTGACACGGCAACCTTAAAGCTGCAACAACAGATGTAACATTCCTGATAAATATTTATTGTTATGACATTTAAAGGGTTGCCCCCCCATCCCTCAGCGACTTGGCTTCTCGGTGATGACTTTAATATGGTTTTCTCAGAGCACGCAGACAGACAGCAGTGCCTCACAGTCCTCTACACCACACTGAGACCCACTTAGCGAGAGAGTTTCGATGTGTAGTCTGGTCCCGTGCCCTATAATATTGATTTCTTCTGGAAAGCTCCTCCCTTAGGATACTTGTTGAGTCCGATTTCAGCACCCTCACCTGGTCTGACCATGCTCCAGTAATGGTGACCGTGTCCCATACACCGACGCCTACACAGCAATGTCATTGGCGCCTTAACGAATCTCTACTTAAGAATCCCTCCACTTTGTTGAAATCCCATTTGACGGCATATTTCCGGGATAATCTCGGTTCAGTAGCTTCGGTTGCGGTCCTATGGGAGGCCCACAAGACGGTTATGCGGGGACATTGTATTGCATTGGCCTCTCAGCTTAAGAAAGACATATAAGTGCAGACACAGTGGTTGCTGACTGGAATACAATCCCTCTCATGCAAAATGACTGAGCACCCCTTCCTGGGGGTCCTCTGCGAATTGGTGTCAGCCCTTGCAGACCTCCGAGATTTGGAGACCCACCTTTTACAACACCTCCTCTTGTACACTCGCCAACGCTACTATGAGAGAGGCAATAAGGCTCACACACTGTTGGCCAGAACCCTCAGGGATCGCCACGAGGCCTCTACACCCCATACTGTAAGTTACTCTTCTGACCACTTGCAACATCACTCAGAGGCCATTGCATCGGCTTTCCAATTTTAATATTCCAAACTATACAACTAACCCGCCCCTGGCGCGTCGGAGCCCACCGATAGACACCCCTAACTCATGGACTACCTTTGTGACTTGTCATTTGTCGTGGCTACCACTGGACACCCTGTCCTCCCTTAATGCTCCTGTCACCAGTAAGGAATTAGAGAATGTATTGAAGGAACTTCCAAATGTTAAGGCCCCGGGATCTGACTATTAGAAAACGTTTCAAGGCAAACTGTCAGGCTACCTCCTGGACCTGTTCAATTTGTTCCTCTCGGGTTCCCCAATCCTCTATGGTATGCTCACACATTACTCTGGTCCCTAAACCGGGTAAAGACCTCCAGAACTGTTCTAGCTACTGCCCTATTGCCCTGCTGAACACTGACCTGAAGCTCTTCACCAAAATACTGGCTAATTGACTGAATGATTGGCTTCCCTCACTTATCCACAAGGACCAGGTGGGTTTGGTCCTCTGTTGTCAGGGGAGTGACAACACCAGAAGGACTGTGGATTTGGTAGAGGTGGCCAATCATCACTCTACTTCTGCCCTGCTGTTGAGTTTAGATGCCGAGAAGGCCTTTGATTGCCTTGATTGGTCATTCATGTTGGCCACCCTGGAGAACTTTGGGTTCTCAGACGCTTTCCTTGGGGCTATATGGGCTTTCCCAGCCCACGGCAGTTATAAAGTTTCCTCACTCCTCCTTAGCTCGTTTCCCCATCAATAACAGAACTAGACAGGGCTGCCCCCTCTTATCTCTTATATTTGCTTTTTGCAACAAACCCCTGGCAGCTATGATACAGCAGGACTCCATTATTAATGGAATCAGGGTTCGGAACAGGGAATTTAAGATTTCCCTCATTGCGGATGATGTACTTACTCTGACTTCTCCCCATACCACCCTACCCAACCTATTTAGGGTGCTGGGAGTCTATAGTAGCTTCTCGGGATATAAGATTAACATCTTTCAAAACTGAAGCACTGCGCCTCAACATTCCCCACGACCTCCTAACTCTCCTCCGTAGTAACTATAATTTTCAGTGGAGGACTACCTCCATCCATTATCTTGGGATCCACATCATCCCCACGAATGCAACCCTATACTCTGCGAACTATCCACAGCTTTTCTGCAAACTCAGGATCCTCCTTGATAAGTGGTGACCTCTGCCTATTTCCCTATTGGGTCGCATTGTGGCAGTCAAGATGACCCTCCTGCCAAAATTACTCTATTATTTTAAGACACTCCCAGTGGCGGTCCCTCAGGCGGAACTCTGGAGTTTGCAAAAAGCTATTTTCCAATTTGATTTGGAACGCTAAGCGCCATCTCATTCCCCAGTCGGTGATGTTAGTGGGAAGGGGGTGTGGCAGACTGTCCATCTTCATTATTATCACTTTCTTCATTATTACTGGGCAACCAACCTACGCTGTATCCCATTTTGGGTGGCTTTACCCGCATTCACCAAATGGGGTACTGTGTGCAGTCCCAAGGGATATGTGCTGTGGCTGAGAAGCACTGCTCTGGAAGATGCAGATTTAGTGAGTGCTCAGGTTCTGAAGCTCCTGGGGGGATAGTGTCACCCAAACCACCGACAATCTTTAAATATTGAAGCAAAGTAGCCAACAAGCAGAGGAAAATATCAGAAGACATCAGGTCAGGGTTAAGAAGGCGAATCTCCTCTACAACAGCAGATAGACTGTGCTGAATAAACAGATAGCTTCTGAGCTATAATTTGATGAGTGAAAAGCTGGTTGGAAGTTAAAAGATCCTATCACAGGTGCCCCCATATTCAAAAGGATTTGCTTGGCACGCTATGTGTGCCAATTTTTCTTCACAACTTGAGATCAGGAGAAGGATTTGTCACATGACATACACATTAGGGATAATCGGTTGGAACTTTTTTCACAAGGGGGTACTTGGCTTGAAAAGGTTGAGAAACACTGCTCTTGACAACCCCGGTCCATATGCCTGTAGTATATATCAAAGTAGAGAGTCCTCCCACTCTGGATCCTTCTATACCATGCTTACCAACATTTAATAAACCAAACTGTGGGACATTTAATCTTCCTCACTGCTGTTCTGTCTCACAAAGACCCTTTTAAGGCAAATTAGTATTAAATATTAAGAGTCACCTAAAAGCACCTCATGCTTTGGTGGACTTGTAAGAGACAGCCAATGTTGTCCTAAGCTTCATTTGTCTGTATAAACTGTTAATGTTGAATGTATTTCTGTGATTCTGTTCCTTTAAGACAGCAGCCATTGTAATTGTGACATGATGCTGGAGTGAGACCCCCCCCCTTTTATGTCAGCCTGCCTGTTCTGCAGACAGAGTGTGAGCAGAGAAGCAGGAAGTGATGAGACAGAGAGCAGCAGCCATCTTGGCAAGTGTTGTATTGAACTGGTGTGGAGATTGTTCTGTACAGCTAAGCTGTATCTTGGTCCAGAGACAAACAGAGTGTAAAGAGACAACAGGACTAGTGAGTCCACGTGAAAGGAACTGTGCTCAGTGGCTGATCAGTGAGACTGACATTGTGACTGTGTATATGGATACCACAGATAGAGACTCGCAGTGCTGTTGATGTACTGGACAGCACCTGCTAAACCCCGGCTTACAACCCAGCTCAGTGTATGGATTCGGCAGGACTGTCAGTGTGCTGAGTGGAATCTGCTGTTGGATTACATTGCATTCATTGGGTTTCCCTGTTAAAGAGGACTTCATTTCTCCCAAGATCCTGATAACAGTGAGGAGAGGACGCTTCACTATAAAAGAAAGGAACGACTTTGGGCCCCACCGCGCGCTTCTACGGACTGTAAGCGGTCCACCTGGACCACTGGGGAAAAGGGGGTGCACCCAAATGTGATGTCAGGGTCAGTTAGGGATAGTTTTGAGTATATTGTTCATTCAGTGTCCATACTGCAGAAGTGGACAGAGTAAAAGTAGAAACCATTGCAGAATTTGCCTTGAAATTGTTCATGCTATATTGTATATTTTGCTTGTCTTTATCCCTGTCATTTTACCTTCAAATAGCCTTTATTAACTTATAGTAAATATATATTCTTTTCTTGAACTACCGCGTGTGCGTTCATTTCTGGTTGCGGAGTCCAAACCACCTGCCTTGCTCTCGGTTCACAAATTGGCGTAGTCGGCAGGATCCGCTTACCAGAATGGACGGTGACGCACCCGTTCGGGAGAATGGTGCTGGAGGAAGAATGCCAGCAGGGGCTATAATAAGTCAGTTAGCTAAATTTGATGGCAATAATATGTCAGTGAGTATGTGGGTGGAACAGATACGAATGATACAGCGAATGTACCAGACCGCACCAGAAGTACTAGTAGAGCTAGCAATATTGACATTACAAGGGGATGCTAAGACCACGGTGATATTGAGGCCATTTGAACAAAGGCAGACATTTGAGCAAGTAGTCCAGATTCTAGAAACCATTTATGGAGAAACTGCATTGCTGGGGTCTCTGCAGGCTCGGTTCTTCCAGAGGGTACAACAGGAGAATGAAAGCCTTCCCCAATATGCAAATGCCCTACAAGAACTGCTCCGAGATATTCAAGTGAAGGAAAGAGGGGGCTCGCCAGCCTTCTGTAACCCTGATCGGACTCTCCGTGACCAGTTTGTCCTGGGGATACGTGACGGCAGTTTAACTGTGACTATGCAGGATTTTATACGACGAGAGACTGATGCTAAATTCCATGATGTACAGGTAGAGGCCATCTCCCGTGCCAATAGTATGTTCCCGAAGCCCCAGACCGCAGTTGGAGTTACTTTGTCACAGGGGGCTAGTTCTGGCTCAGAGACAGTAGAAAAAGGGACGGTTAAAGAAATTCTCACAGTAATGCAGAAACTGCAAGAGCAAATGGAACACTTGCACACCCGTTGTGATGAACATTCTATGAAAATTGCAGACTTCCAGAAAACTGGAGGTGAAAGGGTGAGCCGTTCATACCCAGAAAATCAGAATCACCCACCACCCCGCTGGAGGGATGAGGATAGGACCTACCGAAGGGGTCCAAATCAGTTAATGCAGTGCTCAGGAGAAATCGAAGGGGCTTACCGAAGGGGCCCAAACAGATGGCCAGAACGACGGGAGATACGCTGCTGGGAGTGTGGACGGATGGGCCACGTTGCTGCTAGATGTCCAGAGCAGCGACAAACTTATGAGAGACCGCCGTTAAACTGAAGTCCCCTGCTGCTGTAGGGCGTGTAGTAGGGGAGACTGACAAGGAGACTATGTGGGGAGAATGCCCTAATGATGACCTGATCGCTGCAAGTCCTGTTATACAGGTGGAAATGGAGGGTATTCCGGTTACCGGGATGATTGACACGGGTTCCCAAGTAACGACCTTGAGTAGAGACTGTTATGAACGGTACTTCCAGCAACATGTGAAATATGATCCCCATACATTCGTACGAGTGGTCGCAGCTAACCAGTTACCAGTTCCAGTCGTGGGAGTGGCCTGGATGAATGTCCGGGTATGTGGCCAAGATCTAGGTAGGAAAGGCATTGTGGTGGTACAGGAGTCACATGAAGTAAAGGTCCCTGTCATTTTGGGGATGAATGTGTTAAAAGAATTAGATCAGATCCTCTTTGAAAAGAAAGGTCACGGTTATTGGAAAGAAACCACCACCCATCGGCCTACTCAAACAGCTTTCCAGCGGCTGATCCGGACATGTGGCTTACAGAAAAGTTCAGATGCACAGCGTCCTCTGGCTCGAATTTCAGTTCCTTTGCATACAAAAGTTACACTGCCACCCAGTCGGGAGACAATAGTGTCCATGCCCATAGGCACCTGTCGGAAACTAGAGGGCATAGCTGTGTTGGTAGAACCACTGCAGGCAGCCGAAGGAGGTGTTGATCCGCTAGTGGCCCGTTCCTTGGCAATAGTTCGCAATGGAAGAGTACCACTTCGATGTGTAAACACTCAGGACCAGAGTGTGGACCTGACCCCAGGGAGGCAGCTGGCTAACATCTATGTGACTCCGGAGGAAGTAAGGAAAGTAACTCCAATGCAGCTGAAGCCGACTGAAAGGGATGAGTGGACCGTAACTGTGTCCATGGGAGAAGATGAGGAACCCACCTCTGAATGGAATGGCCGTGCAATTCGAGAACAGATGAAGATGGATGCAAGTTCATGTTCTCTGGAATGGGTGCAGAAGGTAGATGAACTGTTGTGGGAGAACCGAGCCGCCTTTTCACGGTATGCTGAAGATTTTGGATGTACCACAGGGATCTACCATGAGATTCCCACAGGAGACACCCCTCCAATTAGAGAGCGCTACCGACAAATTCCTCCACAGTTGTATCAGGAAGTAAAAGAACTGTTAGCTAAGATGCTACAGGGTGGGATCATCCAAGAAAGCCAGAGTCCCTGGGCAGCTCCTGTGGTGTTAGTAAGAAAAAAAGATGGGTCCATCCGATTTTGCGTAGACTATCGGAAGTTAAACGCTTGCACCGTACGAGATTCCTACCCCTTGCCACGGATTGAGGAGTCCCTCTCAGCGCTGGGGAGAGCCCGGTACTTCTCCTCACTAGATCTGGCTAGTGGGTATTGGCAGGTGCCGATGGCCACAAAAGACAAGGAGAAGACGGCATTCATCTTGCCCATGGGACTATACGAATTTAACCGGATGCCCTTCGGGTTGACAAATGCACCCGGAACGTTTCAGCGGTTGATGGAGAAATGTCTCGGTGACTTCAACTTTGAGTTCACTCTCATCTACTTGGATGACATTATAGTGTATTCTGCGACCTTTGAAGACCATCTCCACCAGTTGGGGCAAGTATTTCGAAGATTGCGGGAACATGGGCTCAAATTGAAACCCAGTAAATGTCGGTTGTTCCAATCTGAAATTGATTACTTGGGTCACCGCGTATCAGGAGAAGGGGTGAGACCATCAAGAGACAAGATAGCGGCTGTTCAAGATTGGCCAATACCGACTACCCTGCGAGAAGTGAGGGCGTTCCTTGGAGTAGCCGGTTACTATCGACGGTTTATTAAGGATTTCGCCAAGGTAGCAGCACCACTTAATGCTCTCCTACGAGGCACATCCGGTGGTCCAAAGAACCGGTCCGTGAAGTGGGGACTTGAACAGGAACAAGCCTTCCAGGCATTAAAGGATGCACTGACAACAGCCCCAATCTTGGCATATGCTGATTACCACTTGCCGTTCCAGCTGTATACGGATGCAAGCCTGTATGGTCTTGGAGCAGTGCTTTCCCAGCTTCAGGATGGCCAGGAGAGGGTCATAGCGTACGGCAGCCGGTCTTTGAGAGATTCTGAAAGAAACCCCGAGAATTATAGTTCATTTAAGTTGGAGCTGATGGCACTGGTATGGGCCATGACCGAGAAATTCTCTGAATATTTGACCGGTGCTGAAGTTTTAGTACTGACTGACAACAACCCACTAGCTCACCTGGAAAATGCCAAGCTCGGGGGGGCAGAGGTGGATAGCCCGAATGACTAAGTTCAATTACCGCATTAAGTATCGGTCCAAGACAGAGAACCAGAATGCTGACGGGCTTTCTAGGGTAACCGCCCAGACCCCCACAGTAGACGTGGATCATGAGTTGGAGCATGTGGAGGTGCCCGACTTCAGCAGATTTTCACAGGCCTTGGCCGCCGCTAATCAGTTTGAGATGGAGGGGACTGAAACGGCTCCTTTCTTTGGTCCCTCACGACAGGAATGGGCACAGATACAACAGACCCATGAGGGGCTGGCACAGATGATCAAGTGTGTTGAGAAAGGCCAGAAGCCCTGTAGAGAGGAAAGAGAACGACTGACACGTGAGATATTATCTGTTCTGAGTCAGTGGGAAAAGTTGGAGATGAAAAATGGAGTGCTATGCCGAAAGGTCTATTTACCTTCTGAGATCGACATTCGATACCAAATTGTGGTGCCTAGTGAACTGGCTCGCTCGTTGGCAGTTGAGGCTCATAATAAGAATGGACATTTTGGTCATGAGAAGACCTTTCGTTGGTTACAGCGACTGATTTACTGCCCTGGTCTTCGTCAAATGGTCGAAGAAGTATGCCGCAGCTGTCGAACTTGTGAGATCCATAAGGCAATAGAACAGAGAGCTCCCCTGCAAACCATCGTGACCCAGGAACCTTTAGAAATCGTCATGATAGACTATCTAATAGTGGGCCCATCCAATAGCGGACACCAGTATTGCCTCGTAATGGTGGATCACTTCACCAAATTTGCGGTGGTAACCGCCACCAAGGACCAGACAGCTGAGTCAGCAGCTCGTGCTCTGTGCCAAGATTTCATTCGAGTATATGGGTGCCCTAAACGCATCCACTCCGACCAGGGTGCCTGCTTTGAGGGACAAGTAATGAAAGAAGTTCAACGTATCTACGGGATAAAGAAGTCGCACACGACTCCATACCACCCTCAGGGAAATGGGGCCTGTGAAAGATTCAACAGAACTCTGCTACAGATGCTGCGGACTCTGGAGGAAGACAAGAAGTTACAGTGGCCTCAGTTCTTGTCTGAAATGGTGTGGGCCTATAACAATCAGGTCCATTCTACAACGGGGTACTCTCCTTATACACTTCTCTTTGGGCGGTCTGGGCGAAGTATAGGAGAATTACAGTTGGATGATGTGGATGGGTTCCCTCCGAGGGATCCAACCTCTTGGGTGCGGGCGCACCGGCAGAGACTTGAGACGATCCATCGATTGGTGCGGCAGCGCCTGCAAGAACATCCCCATCCTGATAAGACCCCAGTGCAAGAAGCACCATTGCAACCAGGCGACCTGGTGCTAGTTCGTGTCAAGAAACCCCAAGGGAAATTGGAAAGCCGATGGGAGGCTTTGCCGTATCGTGTTGTTGGCCGCAAGTATGCGAATGGGCCAGTGTACCAGGTCCAGAAAGAAGGAACTGATTGTGTTCGAGTACTTCACCGAAATATGTTGCGCCTGTGTCATTCTGAAGGGACAAATCATGATGGGCCTGCCAATGTGAATGAGCTCCCACAGTCAGAGAATGGAGGTGCGGAATGGGCCTCCGACGAGGAGGATGATTGTTGGCCGATCCCTGCTCCTGGGGATGTTCCACCTGTGACTACTGTATCTCCGGCCTGTGCCCCCTCAGGTGCGGAATCCGCTGGTCCTTCTCAGCCCATAGCTGCAGCACCCCATAATATAGCACCGGTCCTCAGACGGACAACTAGGCCAAATGCTGGTATTCCCCCTGTTCGGTATGCGCAGGATGAGTTTGTTTGGCCTGCCATACATCGGTATACTACCACCCTGTGCATAAAAGTACAACCCTCTGGATATACAGTCATAGGCAGGGACTGCCAATCTTAAAGTGGGGGGGAATATGTAAGAGACAGCCAATGTTGTCCTAAGCTTCATTTGTCTGTATAAACTGTTAATGTTGAATGTATTTCTGTGATTCTGTTCCTTTAAGACAGCAGCCATTGTAATTGTGACATGATGCTGGAGTGAGACCCCCCCCCCTTTTATGTCAGCCTGCCTGTTCTGCAGACAGAGTGTGAGCAGAGAAGCAGGAAGTGACGAGACAGAGAGCAGCAGCCATCTTGGCAAGTGTTGTATTGAACTGGTGTGGAGATTGTTCTGTACAGCTAAGCTGTATCTTGGTCCAGAGACAAACACAGTGTAAAGAGACAACAGGACTAGTGAGTCCACGTGAAAGGAACTGTGCTCAGTGGCTGATCAGTGAGACTGACATTGTGACTGTGTATATGGATACCACAGATAGAGACTCGCAGTGCTGTTGATGTACTGGACAGCACCTGCTAAACCCCGGCTTACAACCCAGCTCAGTGTATGGATTCGGCAGGACTGTCAGTGTGCTGAGTGGAATCTGCTGTTGGATTACATTGCATTCATTGGGTTTCCCTGTTAAAGAGGACTTCATTTCTCCCAAGATCCTGATAACAGTGAGGAGAGGACGCTTCACTATAAAAGAAAGGAACGACTTTGGGCCCCACCGCGCGCTTCTACGGACTGTAAGCGGTCCACCTGGACCACTGGGGAAAAGGGGGTGCACCCAAATGTGATGTCAGGGTCAGTTAGGGATAGTTTTGAGTATATTGTTCATTCAGTGTCCATACTGCAGAAGTGGACAGAGTAAAAGTAGAAACCATTGCAGAATTTGCCTTGAAATTGTTCATGCTATATTGTATATTTTGCTTGTCTTTATCCCTGTCATTTTACCTTCAAATAGCCTTTATTAACTTATAGTAAATATATATTCTTTTCTTGAACTACCGCGTGTGCGTTCATTTCTGGTTGCGGAGTCCAAACCACCTGCCTTGCTCTCGGTTCACAGACTCATTACATCTTTAGTCATCGATGTGCCATGTAGTACTACTTTCCTGTGCAGCATCATCGGTGTGTGGTTAGAGGTTTTCAATGTGCAGATGATCACTTGCCATAGGATTGAAATTCTAACAATATATTAGGGCTTGTTATTTATTTACTATTGTATTATTATAGGTATATCATAAGCTCCCTAAATATTTTATAGCACTTAACATTCATTTTGGATTTGCTTCCACATACTGGTGCATGTTTACTCTAGTTTTACAGCGTATAAAAATATCAGTACTTTAACTAATCAATTAACACAGTGAATTGCATAAATGACCAGGAAATTACTATCTAATCCCTTAAATAAAGGTAGAAGATAAAAAATGAAATCAGAGAAGGCATTGAAGAAACCAACCGTATAAATGATGGCGTTTGTGGAGAAATCGAGATGAGAAGACGCACATGCTCAGCTTTAGAGAAGTTCTGCTCAATTATGCACTGTAGAATCCCACGAAAAACTGGACGTGGTGCAAAAGACAACAGCTTATGTGGGGGAAGGTGAAAGAGCATTTATTATCCAATGAATAAAGATACGTAATGCATGTATCACACCAAGCATAAGCTTAGAAAATAAATGGATAGGATGTAGATGTTGTTTTTGGTAATTTGGATCCACAGAAAACTTCCATGAAAAAACTATGCTTGATCAAAAAAGAGAATTGGGTCAGACCTTACAGGGTTTATTGTTCTTTGAGACAATTAGCTTGACAGTTACAGTCTCACTCGTAGGTAGAAACAGGTTTAAATGGTTAAAATACAGCGCTTTTTTTTTTATAGAGGCAGAATACTTAGCAGTTACATTGTGGAAAAAAAAGTATTTAGTCAGCCACCAATTGTGCAAGTTCTCCCACTTAAAAAGATGAGAGAGGCCTGTAATTGACATCATAGGTAGACCTCTATGAGAGTCAAAATGAGAAAACAAATCCAGAAAATCACATTGTCTGATTTTTTAAGAATTTATTTGCAAATTTTGGTGGAAAATAAGTATTTGGTCACCTACAAACAAGCAAGATTCTGGCTCTCACAGTCCTGTAACTTCTTCTTTAAGAGTCTCCTCTGTCCTCCACTCGTTACCTGTAGTAATGGCACCTGTTTGAAATTGTTATCAGTATAAAAGACACCTGTCCACAACCTCAAACAGTCACACTCCAAACTCCACTATGGTGAAGACCAAAGAGCTGTGGAAGGACACCAGAAACAAAATTGTAGACCTGCACCAGGCTGGGAAGACTGAATCTGCAATAGGCGAGCAGCTTGGTGTGAAGAAATCAACTGTGGGAGCAATAATTAGAAAATGGAAGATTTACAAGACCATTGATAATCTCCCTCGATCAGGGGCTCCACGCAAGATCTCTCCCCGTGGAGTCAAAATGATCGCAAGAACAGTGAGCAAAAATCCCAGAACCACACGAGGGGGACCAAGTGAATGACCTGCAGAAAGCTGGGACTAACGTAACAAAGGCTACCGCCAGTAACACACTACACCGCCAGGGACTCAGATCCTGCAGTGCCAGACGTGTCCCCCTGCTTAAGCCAGTACATATCTGGGCCCGTCTGAAGTTTGCTAGAGAGCATTTGGATGTTCCAGAAGAGTATTGGGAGAATATCATATGGTCAGATGAAACCAAACTAGAACTGTTTGGTAGAAACACAACTCATCGTGTTTGGAGGAGAGTGAATGCTGAGTTGCATCCAAAGAACACCATACCTACTGTGAAGCATGGGGGTGGCAACATCATGCTTTAGGGCTGTTTCTCTGAAAAGGGACCAGGACGACTGATCCGTGTACATGAAAGAATGAATGGGGCCATGTATCGTGAGATTTTGAGTGCAAACGTCCTTCCATCAGCAAAGGCATTGATGATGAAACGTGGTTGGGTCTTTGAGCATGACAATGATCCCAAGCACACCGCCAGGGCAACAAAAGAGTGGCTTCGTAAAAAGCATTTCAAGGTCCTGGAGTGGCCTAGCCAGTCTCCAGATCTCAACCCCATAGAAAACCTTTGGAGGGAGTTGAAAGTCCGTGTTGCCCAGTAACAGCCCCAAAACATCACTGCTATAGAGGAGATCTGCATGGAGGAATGGGCCAACATACCAGCAACAGTGTGTGCCAACCTTGTGAAGACTTACAGAAAACGTTTGACCTCTGTCATTGCCAACAAAGGATATATAACAAAGTATTGAGATGAACTTATGTTATTGACCAAATACTTATTTTCCACCATAATTTGCAAATAAATTCTTTAAAAATCAAACAATGTGATTTTCTCGATATGTTTTCTCATTTTGTCTCTCATAGTTGAGGTCTACCTATGATGTCAATTACAGGCCTCTCTCATCTTTTTAAGTGGGAGAACTTGTACAATTGGTGGCTGACTAAATACTTTTTTTCCCCACTGTATCTACAATATATAAAAATAAACTAGGTAGTTTATTAACGTACCCAGTATATTGTACTGTATAGTGGCACATAGCGTGGTTAAGATGCTGTACAATGAGTATCTGTATGAAGTAAAATGAGTGTACTGTACCATGCCAGGCTGAGTTGGGGGCCCACCTGGTTCAGGCACCCTTCGGGGATTCACCTGTTTACCAGTCGAAGCCTATAGAGATCTATACTGTAGCACCCATAAGACTGCCATGGACCGATACAGTTTGCCTCCAGTTTTATATGGCACACATGAATTTATTATCACAGAGCTATGTTCAGGTTCCTAGGGGGAAGGATATGAAGCCTCATGGAGGCATATATGGGAGCACCTATAATTGTGAAATACAAACCCATACGGCTTCAGTGTGCCTCTATACAGACTTTGCTGTATGCATAGACTTAAAGTGCTGGGATCGGGATTAGACTCTTAAATAATTTTCAGTCCGCTGTTCTATCATATGTATGGGCAGCCAGACAGAAACCAAATCCCTTTTGTCCAAATAGTCCATTCTTACAGAACAACAGTTTTTTTCCCTGTGGAAACTTGGGATCCAACCAGAATCTTCTCTTCTCATCTGCCTTAATAATTTTTATTAAAACAATTTTACAATAAATTGAACCCAGTAACTTCAGAGGACTGCAAAGAAATAACCGCAATGAAGAACAAAATATTCAGACGGTAAAATGTGGACACATTTATCACTACAGATGTGGCATACATGGATAGTAACCATTCCTTCTTATTTGACATCCCTTATGGTTTAATTCTATTACTCATGTACACCATTTACCATATGAATATAGAATTATTATATACAGAAAAAATAAGCCACTTTGTTAATACATAACTTTAATTGTACAGATCCTGAATTACAGCCTGTATTACGCTTTCAAGCTGCATTCACAATTCTATGTACTTCAAAACTGAAATTTCCCAGCATTCCATGTTGACTTAATCAGCATAGAGCAGGCACTACATATTAAGAACAAATGGGGTTCATCTCATGCATGCTATGTGTATAGTTACAACACCAAGCAAGGGCATCTGTAAATTGGCTCCCTGTACAAACAACTGACCCTTGTGGGTGTTGAGGATGAGCGCCTGAATAGCAGCCACTCCCCTACTCCACAATGCTCCCTGCACTTTGAGTCTCCGTGAGAAAAGGGCTTTAGAAATGGGGACTGTATTGGGACATTACATTATACCGTGTGAAATGGCTGCTATGGGACATTATACTGTGTACAGGGGCCTCTATGGGACATTATACTGTATGCAGGGGCTATGATGGGACATTATACTGCGTGAAGTGGCTGCTATGGGAGATTATACTGTGTACAGGGGCCACTATGGGACAGTATACTGTGTGAAGGGGCCGATATGGGACAGTATACTGTGTGAAGGGGCCGCTATGGGACAGTATACTGTGTGGAGGGGCCGCTATAGGACACTATACTGTGTGGAGGCCACTTTGGGACATTATACCGAATGGGGGCCGATATGGGACATTATACTGTGTGAAGGGGCCACTGTGGGACATTATAGTGTGTAGAAATGGGGTGTTATACCTTGTGGAGGCCAGAAAAGGGAGTGCTATTGGGGGCACCCATTTTCAGTTGTTTTTTTGCTGAGTCTCTGTCGCTCAAGGGCCCATACAAACCTGGAACTGGCCCTGCCCTTAGCCTTACTTTGTCCCAGTATACATGACCTTGCTGCTTTGTGATAGGACACTGTATTCCAACTTCTCCAACATAAAAGAATATTAGCACTAGTCATTAGGCTAGGCTGTGAGCATGGCGTTCATGTGGTGGCACTCAGCACCCCTATAGTTACCTAGTACGGAGCTATAGGCACTCATGTAAAGCACTTCATGGTCCATATATTTTTATAGAGGCACATCATAGTTCCATACAGCTCTGATAAAACAAAAGGCTATGTGAATAAGACCTAGCTTTTTCAATTGACCACTCCCTGATCATAGTTGTTGCGCAGTAACAACAAGTATACTTTTTTGAGAAAAGGAGAAAAATCTCATGGCTTCATTTTCATAGAGCCTACATTGTTTGAATTTACCATGTTTATTAATTTGCTGTTAATTGAATTACTATTCTGCAATTATTAGAAAACAACTACCTAAAATCCTGTAGTTGTTAAACTTTTATAATGTTTCAGGATGACACAAATTATCAGATTTTTGTGCAAGATGATACTCTGGTAGAATTGACTTTGCATGATGTATTGTGTGATGATTTCATTATTGTCCACAGTGCATTGCAGCAATTATTCACACTTTAGTAAATAATCCCTTAAATAAAGGTTGAATAAATCAGTGTGAAAAAAAATCTGAAATCAATAAGTATGCAAATAAATACATAAATCATCTGGCCAAGGGTTACATCTAGGTACAATACTAGTCCCTACTGGTGGACAGTGCTACTAATAAACCAGGTCATGTTTATATTTTGCAGACTGTAACTCCCATGCCAGCCATTTCCACTACTAACTACAAAACCTGCAATTCAGAATTCAATAATTCAGAAACAACCAAAGAAATTGTGGAAGCCACGTGACATCATTTTAAAGGTTTGCCTGTTTTCATCAGTCTTCATTAGCACCCAAATAATAAATTGGTAAAAAAAAAAAATGTCCTACTATTGGAACAATGATAAAACTGGGGGAACTTGGCAGCAAATGGCCAGTTCAACCAAGACCAAGCTCTCAAATCACCGGCTTTGATGTATGGGCTGTCTCTGTTTATGGGTCCCTACAAGTCCATACTCAAGATGAACAAATCAAATAGGCACAAATCAAACTTGCAATGAATTTCAAAATGGTGTGTCACTGACTGATGTGAATGGGTCACAGGCTCTATGAATCAGTGCTGCTGAAGATATGCCATTCTTACAGTAATTTGTGAATCATCATTCTTCATCACGACACATTATTTACAAATCAAAACCAAAAAAAATCACAAAAAGGGTCTAGGATACAGTCCTAGGAGAGCCATACACAAATTTTCAGGGCAACTGGGGTACTTTTGATTCAAATCAGATCCTAAATGATTTTCAGGAAATCTCTAGCTCATACCATGGAGCTTTAGTCTCCCCATTTCTGCCATAGTGTACCTCCATATGATATTTCTGTGACTCATCTCGCAGTGGATCAAGCTTCAATGGATGCACAGTATGGGCCCATTGCATACCTCCCAACCATCCCGGATTCAGCAGGACAGTCCCGATTTCCGCCTGCTGTCTTGCTGTCCCGGTCGGCGGCAGGTATGTCCCAGCTTCAACTCATCTTTGTCCGGAGATGAGTTGAATACAATGGTGAAGCAGGAGCCGTCCACTTTGGGAGCTGTAGTTGCCGTCAGTCACTTTGCGTCTGATGCCTTTGGTAGCAGAGACTTTATTTTTATTTATTATGCTTACTTATATAGCGCCATCATATTCCGCAGCGCTTTACAGACATTGTCAGTCACTGTCCCATATAGGACTCACAATCTACGTTCTCTATCAGTATGTCTTTGAAGCAGAGGCGTAGCTAGGGGTTCAGCCCAGGGGGGAGGGCCAACACCTCCAAATGGGCCCCCAACTCAGGTATACCAACATTATCACTATAGGTTGACCGTATAGTGGTAGATAGTGGTTCTACACAGGGCTGTGAAGACCAGTTAGGTAAATACAGTACAGTACACAGGTAAATACGGGAACACTGTTGTGACTTACAGGTGACATCTCTGATGGTTTACATTTATCATCTCTTCCATCTGGACCTATGTGCCCCTAAATGAATAATCCCCCCTAATTAATAATGCGCTGTGTACCCCCTTAAATCAATGCCCGAGTGCCACCTAAAATTAATATTGCCCATTTCCCCTATTATTAATTATACCCTCTTATGTCTCCTTGTATAAATTATGCCCTCTTACATAAATGCCCCTCTGGATTAATAATGCCTATTAATAACCCCTTTGTATTAAAGATGACCTTTCATGTCCTCAGGCACATGCGGTTTTATATACCACTAGAAAGCTGACAGCACACTGTTGGCTTTCCTGTTATGTTTCCTGGTGGAGGAGATATCGGTGCCATTAGTTTTGGCACCGGTGTCTCCCCACCATTAGAAAGCCCCCAAGACTTGTACTGGGGGAGGGGGGCCTTCCTCATAGCTCAGTGTCATCGCAGGGTGGTAAAGAACGCCCCCTCTGACAGTACAAGGTTATGTTAGAGTACTGTCAGGGGGAGCCTTCCTCACAGCCCAGCAATGGCGCTAGACTGTCAGGAAAGCCCTTCTGACAGTGGGGAGAGATCGGTGCTGAAACTAATGGCACCGATATCTCCTCCATCGGGGCACATAATGGGAAAGCCAACTGTCGGCTTTCTAGCAGTATATAAAATCACAGGTTCATGAGGACATGAAAGGTCCGCTTTAAAGGGGAAGTGGACAAATCACAGTGGAGGTGGGGTAGGTGATAAAATTCATACTCAGGCTGGGTTCACACCAACACTTGGACCCCGTTGAGGGATTCTGTCCCCATTCTGTTTTTCTCCACATTTTTCAGGCACAAACCGGGCAGAAACCCAGCAGACCCCATTATAGTCTATGGGGTCTGTGGGTAACCGCTTTACAAGCGGATTGGATTTCCATTTTCGGGTCCCCAAGTGGACCCGAAAAACAGAAACCAAGCGCTAGTGTGAACCCAGCTTTACCTGTCCCCAGTGCTCTGTCTGCTGCCACTATCTGTTCAGACACGTGCCATACGTGCCTGCTGAGGCCATCAGTGGCCTCAGCGTTGGCAGGAAAGGACCCAGTTATGTATATAGGTGACATCACCGAGTCCTCTCCAGCCACCGCTGAGGCCAATCACGTGCAGTGCAGGACTTGCGGCAGGGAAGCAGCGTGTGTGTGCCTGAACAGACAGCAGAGGGCTGAGGACATTGGTAGCCCGGGGACAAGTGAGTATTTTTTTTTATGTTTCACCTTCCCCGCCTCCTCTCCAATTTGCCCAATACAATCCTTACCAGTAAACTTTATTATTCCCTAGAAAAACCCCTTTATTACTGCCCCAATGCCCCCTAATATTATCTCCCCTTACATTCATACAGATCCCACTGACCTTTCACTATAATTTATATCCTCTTTTATTAAAGCCCCCTAATATCCCTTATATTAGTTATGTCCTCTTTCTTAGCTAAATTCCCAAATGACCTTTTATATGTATTCCCCCCATCCCCCCACCCCCAATTAAAATGCCCAAAGTGAGTTAAAAAAGAAAATTTGATGACACTTACCTACCTCCGATTTCCCGAGGAGGAGCCTCAGCCGCCAGCACTGCCGCTGCTTACTGAAGAAGCAGGACCTGCGTCCTGGCGCGGAAGGCGCAGGACAGGGACGTCATCGCACAGACGTCTGTGCCAGGACGCAGACGTCTTAGGGAAGCTCGTAGGCCACAGACCTTAAGTGGTTTGTGGTTTACGAGCTACGTACGAGTAGAGAGGCTTCCTTCACTATGTATTTCAACTGTGAAATATGTGAGGGTAACCTGTGCTGCGGCTGGCCCGAGGTGGGCCCCCGAGAGACAGTGGGCCCGGGGTCACCGCCCCCCTACCCCCCGCTAGCTACGCCTCTGCTTTGGTGTTCAGACAGAGCAGCAGGGGAGCAAGGAATGGTGAATATCAGTGTTTTTTTATGTTAAAATTGTGTGGTTAGCTGGATGGGAACATTAAACTGGGGGCAGCTGGAGGGAGGTAGGCCATTGATTCCTAATGGTGCTGTATTCCCTATTTAAGGGAATTATCTAGAATCTAGAATAAAAAAAATGGAGTGAAATTGGCAGGAAATGGTATGGAATAACAAGCTACCTATTAGATCCCCTGCCATTACACCACCACTGCTCCCCAAACACTGCTAGTGCTTGTTTACTGTTTCTGCAAGACCGATGTCACATCGACATACAGTACAGACCAAAAGTTTGGACACACCTTCTCATTCCAAGAGTTTTCTGTATTTTCATGACTATAAAAATTGTAGATTCACACTGAAGGCATCAAAACTATGAATTAACAAATGTGGAATTATATACTTAACAAAAAAGTGTGAAACAACTGAAAATATTTCTTATATTCTAGGTTCTTCAAAGTAGCCACCTTTTGCTTTGATTACTGCTTTGCACACACTTGGCATTCTCTTGATGAGCTTCAAGAGGTAGTCACCTGAAATGGTTTTCACTTCACAGGTGTGCCCTGTCAGGTTTAATAAGTGGGATTTCTTGCCTTATAAATGGGGTTGGGACCATCAGTTGTGTTGTTCAGAAGTCAGGTGGATACACAGCTGATAGTCCTACTGAATGGAGTGTTAGAATTTGTATTATGGCAAGAAAAAAGCAGCTAAGTAAAGAAAAACGAGTGGCCATCATTACTTTAAGAAATGAAGGTCAGTCAGTTCGAAAAATTGGGAAAACTTTGAAAGCGTCCCCAAGTGCAGTGGCCAAAACCATCAAGCGCTACAAAGAAACTGGCTCACATGAGGAAGTACTTATACAGTACCTCTACCTACTGCTTAATGCACTTGGCTTGGCTCTTGGCTTTGGCTTAAAAAAACCACATCAAAATCTGCAACAAAAAATTTGGCTTTCTGCAACGTGGGACCTCAGCCTTACAGTGTCTTGACCTGCAACGATCATCAGCCATAGGGCTTATTACTCTCATCTGTTATACATGGCCATGTGCTGTCCATGGTCTCCACGGACAGCCCACAAGCCTCTTAGTTTTATGGATTGGTTTTGTCCATGTTTGTCATATCTGTGAAAAATGAATCAACCATTTTTTAAACAAATTGCCAAGCTTTATAATTTATTGGATTCATCAAGAAATGGATAGCATGTGAGATATATAGGTTTGTCTATGTGATGGGTGATGGGGGGGGGGGGGGCAACCGGGCTCACCCATGATTTTAGAAGGTCCTGGTGTACTGAATGATAAAAAGTATAAACTAGGGGATAGGTGCATAGTATTCTGTACTGGTAGTGGGTAGTTTTCTAGCTAAGGACATGCATAAATGTTTTGATTCTGTCATGCACTGCCATCAAGTGGTGACTTCCAGAATTATGTTGAAATTTTAGATATGCCTCAGAGCTAAATAAAAATCGGTTGAGGCCTACAGATAAAAAAAATTCTGCAGCGCTCCTCCTGAGTAATGGTATCATATAATATGTTACTTAAATAGTTTTCAGGGGAATTTAAAACTTAGAAGATAAATGCTAAAATAGAGGAAATTCCAATAAATACTTAATAACCAGTGGTGTAACTAAGTCTTGTGGGCCCTGCTGCAAACTTTTGTCTAGGGCCCCCTACCCCCTCCCTACAGCGAATTCTTGATAGTGACAGTTACAGGTGCTGCAGCTGTATCTGAAATACTTGAAAGGGATATACAGTGGGTACGGAAAGTATTCAGACCCCTTTACATTTTTCACTCCTTGTGTCATTGCAGCCATTTGCTAAAAGCAAAAAAGTTCATTTTATTTCTCACTAATGTACACTCAGCTCCCCATCTTGCCACAAAAAAAAAACAGAAATGTAGATATTTTTGCAAATTTATTAAAAAAGAAAAACTCAAATATCACATGGTCATAAGTATTCAGACCCTTTGCTGTGACACTCATATTTAACTCACCTGCTGTCCATTTTCTTCTGATCCTCCTTGAAATGGTTCTACTCCTTCATTGGAGTCCAGCTGTATTTAATTAAACTGATTGGACTTGATTAGGAAAGGCGCACACCTGTCTATATAAGACCTCACAGTTCATAGTGCATGTCAGAACAAATGATAATCATGAGGTCAAAGGAACTGCCCAAGGAGCTCAGAGACAGAATTGTGGCAAGGCACAGATCTGGCCAAGGTTACAAAAGAATTTCTGCAGCACTCAAGGTTCCTAAGAGTACAGTGGCCTCCATAAGAAGTTTGGGACGACCAGAACTCTTTCTAGACCTGGCCGTCCAGCCAAACTGAGCAATCATGGGAGAAGAGCCTTGGTGAGAGAGGTAAAGAAGAACCCAAAGATCACTGCGGCTGAGCTCCAGAGATGCAGTAGGGAGATGGGAGAAAGTTCCACAAAGTCAACTATCTCTGCAGCCCTCCACCAGTCGGGGCTTTATGGCAGAGTGGCCCGAAGGAAGCCTCTCCTCAGTGCAAGACATATGAAAACTCGCATAGAGTTTGCCAAAAAACACATGAAGGACTCCCAGACTATGAGAAATAAGATTCTCTGGTCTGATGAGACAAAGATTGAACTTTTTGGCGTTAATTCTAAGTGGTATGTGTGGAGAAAACCAGGCACTGCTCATCACCTGCCCAATACAATCCCAACAGTGAAACATGGTGGTGGTAGCATCATGCTATGGGGGTGTTTTTCAGCTGCAGGGACAGGACAACTGGTTGCAATTGAAGGAAAGATGAATGCGGCCAAGTACAGAGATATCCTGGAAGAAAACCTCTTCCAGAGTGCTCTGCACCTCAGACTGGGCTGAAGGTTCACCTTCCAACAAGACAATGACCCTAAGCACACAGCTAAAATAACAAAGGAGTGGCTTCAGAACAACTCTGTAACCATTCTTGATTGGCCCAGCCAGAGCCCTGACCTCAACCCAACCCAATTAGAGTGAAAAATTTAAAGAGGTCTGAATACTTTCCATACCCACTGTAACTTTACTTATAAAACAGATGGCGTGTAATCAGGGCCCTGTTGGGCATACCTCCCAACCGTCCTGGATTCCGAGTCCTGTACCGCTGTCCAGGTCGGCGGGAGGTATGTCTCCCGGACGCAGATGAGTTAAATACAATGGTGAAGCAGGAGCCATCCGCAGACAGCTCCTGCTTCACCACTCTGTTTGAAGCACATCCCTGGGCGTTATGGCCCCGGGAACTGTAGGCACGATGTGATGACGTCACTCACATCACGCCTGCAGCTCCCTGAAGAAGGGGGGACATCAAACTGGGGGCCAATGAAGGGGGAACATCAAACTGGAGGCAGATGAAGGGGGGACATTAAACTGGGGGCAGATGAAGGGAGGCATTAAACTGGGTGCAGATGAAGAGAGGGCATTAAACTGGGTGCAGAGGAAGGGAGGACATTAAACTGGGGGGAGATGAAGAGGAACATTAAACTGGGGGCTAAGGGGGTAGATGGAGGGTGACATTAAACTGGGGGGAGATGGAGGGGGACATTAAACTGGGACAAGTTGGAAGGGGGCATTAAACTGGGGGCAACTGGAGGAGGACAATAAACCATGGGGGTAGCTGGAGGGGGACATGTCTCACTCCATCTGCCCCAGTTTAATGTCCCCCTCTAGTTTCCCCCAGTTTGAACTTGGGTACCAGGAGAGGGGACTTGATACTGTGGGGCAATTGGAGGGGAATGTTATAATGTGGGGGCATATAATGTTAGGGTGACTGTAGGAGGATTATACTGTGTGGGGGCACATAGGAAAATGGATGAGAATGGGCTGAGTCAACGTAGAAGTGGGTGTAGCTAAATTTTCTGCGGCGTGTGTAGCGCGTCACACATTCTGTCCCTCTTTCTATCCTTTGAAAGTTGGGAGGTATGCCTTTGGGACAGTCCTGCATATGTTGTCCCGCGGGGCTTCCCCAGTTGCATATAATGATGAAGCAGGTAGTCGGTACATTATCTTGGAAGGCCTCTTACACGGCCAACCCATAGTGCTATGTAACCTGTATGTCCCCAACTCCTCCCAAATTTAATTTCTACGGCAAGTTTTTAGGTCCCTCTGCTCCCATCCTAACTGCCTGGCTGCTGGGGGGGGGGGGGGGGTGGACTTTAACATGGTTTTCTCGGAATGTGCAGACAGACTGTCTTTATCAGATAGGCACACACAGGCCCATCTGGCGAAAGATTTTAGGTGCCTGATCTGTTCCCATGCCTTATTTGATTTGCGGAGCGTGGATAATCACAAGTTAGAAATGCGTGGGCATTTTATTGCCCAGGCATCTAAGCTTAAGAAGGAAGCTTTATAATCTCCCTACTTCGCATGACACATCCTCGACGGGCAACCCACTCCAGTTACAGGAGTATTTGCTGAATGCCACCTGCCTCAGCTTCCTGTGGAAGCACTGGCTTCTCTTAACGACCCCATCACAAACAAAAGGCTATTGGGAGTTTTGAAAGACCTCCCAAATGGCAATGCGCCCGGCTCCGACAGTTTTACTTACCTATACTATAAGGTGTTCCAGGTGGATTTTTCTCCTTATCTCAGGGACCTGTTTAATTCCTTCTTGGTGGGATCCCTGATCCCGAAGTCCATGTTGCATTCCCACATTACTTTAGTTCCTAAGCCTAATAAGGGCCAATAGGACTTCTCCAGCTATAGGCCAATTGCCCTCTGTATTGAGCTGTTATCTATCCAAATCTGATGAAACTCAGATATAACAGAAATTAGTGTACGGGACAGGGAGTGTAAGATTTCACTTTTCGTTGACAACGTCCTCACTCTTACTCACATACACACACCACTCTAACTAACCTGCTGTGTACCCTAGGAACTTACAGTTGACTATCTGGCTATAAGGTTAACTCCTCTAAAACAGTGGCCCTTCCAATTAACATCCCACATGATCTTCTGACCCTTCTTCAAAGCAACTATGATTTCTAATGGAAAGCCCATTCCATCTGTTACCTGGGGATGCAATTCATGTCTTCCTAGTCCACCCTGTACACCGCAAACTTCCATCGGTTGTTTTGTGGCCTTAATGCTTTACTAGATAAATGGTGTCCTCTCCCTATCTCCCTTTTAGGCCGCATGGCAGCGGTTAAGATGTCAATACTACCAAAGCTACTGTATTATTTTGAGATGCTGCCTGCAGCAGTCCCATGCTTTGAATTCTGAAATCTCCAGAAAGTGATTTTTTGCTTTAAATGGAACGCCAAACATCATTGTATCCCTAGTACAGTGATGTGGGTGGGGAGGGTGATGGGGCTGGCAGTCCCGCACATTCTCCACTATTATTGGGGCGACCCAACTGCAATGCATTCCCTTTTGGGGCGGCATTGCCTGCATTGACTAAATGGTTGGAGATTGAAAAATTGTGCCTTGCGCCTATGCATCCCAATGCTTTCTTATGGACCTGCTCAACTCCCCTTCCCCCTCTTTGCTGGATCCTATTTGGTTCACTAGGTCCACCTGGGCTACCTGCAATCCGCTTCTCCCTTATGGTATGACGTCTACTATGGTTCGTACATGGTCAGCCACAGGTTTGTTCCAGCTGGATGATGTGATTGACCCTGCTACTTTGAAGCCCAGGCCTCTTCAACCCCTCACATCCACTTTGAGCCTTCCCGAAACTGAATGGCTTCACTACCAGCAGGTTACTCACTTTATTCGTTCCCTCTGTGGTGGCTTATAGGTCTCGTTTCCAACCCAGTTTGAGAGGATTTACAGAGCTGTCACCTCTACGAAGGGCCTGATCTCTGCCATATACAAGATACTCTCCCACCCGGAGGACAGATATCCTTCAATTCATTGATACATGTCCGGATGGGAAGCAGCTATGGGGAAATCCATTTCCCCCAACCAATGGCAGATTATCTGGTCTAGGGCCTTCAAATCTTCCACTTGCATGACATTCAGGGAGACACAGTACAAGCTATACAAGCTACTCTGGTATCACACCCCAGCCCTGCTGCACTCCTTAAAGCAGTCTATCCCATCTGCTGACTGCTGGCAGTGCCACAATGCAGTAGGCTCATTATACCATGTTTCTCCTAAAATAAGACCTGCCGCGAAAATAAGCCCTAGCTAGATTTTTCAGGTTTTTTTGAGTAGGCTTGAAATATAAGCCCTACTCCAAAAATAAGCCCTAGCTAGTTTAACCCCTTTCCGACATCTGCTGTGCGATTAGGGCAGATGCTGGGTCCTTAAAGATGTTGGCCGCTCTGCTGCAGAGCGGCTACCATAGCTACTGTACCCAGTCTCCACTGTAATGTACAGCGGAGTCCCAGAGTTAATGCCCGCGATCAGTGTCTACTTTGATCACAGGCATTGTTGAGCGGGAACCCACCCCCAAAGTCCGTGACCCCCCCCCCCTTCACCCCCAACCCCAAAGTAACACACCTGTACCTGGGGCAGGTCCCCACCGCCACAGCTACTGTTCCGGGTCTCCGCTAATGTACAGTGGAGACCCAGAGTTAATGCCCGCGATCAGAGTCTACCTGTTCCTTTGACAGCTGGGAGCCTTATGTAGGCTCCCAGGCCTGTCGTAGGAATATTACTATTGAGGCTGATCTATGACCAGCCTTAACAGTAATGTGGAGAATCTCCCATAGATTGCAATAGGTTGTATTGCAGTCTATGGGATGAGTGCAGGTTGAAGCCCCCTAGGGGGAATTAATACTAAAAAAAAAAAAAAAAAAAACATAAAAATTCAAGTCTCCCCGTTTTCACTAGAATACATATAAAATTAAAAAATTACTGTGAAGCACATATACATGAGGTATCCCTGTGTCCAAAAACGCCCGGTCTACAAAATTATAAAACTATTTTTCCTGTATGGTGAACACTGTAGCGGGGAAAAAAAAAAAATCAAAAGTGCCGAACCGCTGTTTTATTTGCTGTTTCAATTTAAATAAAAAGTGATCAAATGTGTGACTGTTGTTCATAGAAAAAAATAAGACCTACCCCAAAAATAAGCCCTAGCTCTTTTTTCGGAGAAACACGTTATCACATCTTTTGGGAGTACTCTATGATACGGGGATTTTGGGTGTCCTTGAGATTTTGGGGATCTTCATTAATGGGGTGTCCTTGAGTAGTTCTTGGACCTATCTTCTAAATTTGCCCCCTAGACACCTAGGCAAAAAGACCTCGAGGCTCTTCCTCTACCTGTGCACAACTGCTAAGACTCTTATAGCCAACACTGGAGAAATGTTAACCCCCCCCTCACACACACACACGGACATTAGTCTCTCACATGAAGGATGTTCTTAGCCTAGAGTTTCTGACTGCTTCCCTGAACAATACTTTAGAGAGACTCCAAGCTATCTGGGACCCCTGGGATACATATTGCATACTGCAAGGTCTGTGGTGGTGCCTCTCCTTTGCCTTTCTTCCCCTTTTCCTCCCCACCATATTTTCTCTTGTCAGTGGTTGTTCCCTCTATTGTTTTTTTATTTGTTTTTTGGGTCATTTCTTTCTGTGACACTGTTCACTGTGTTGCTCACCGCATTCATGTTTACATTGTATTTTATTTTTCTATAAAACTTTCAATAAATATTACAGTTATAAAAAAAATACAGTAAAGTCTGGATTCTGTAATCAGAAGGAGTCTCAGCTCTTTAAACCGAGGTTCTGTATTTCTTAAGGTGTCAGGGGTCTACATTTATTTAAGGGGGTCTAAGGTCTGTATCCTTTGATCCTAGGGTCTTTTTAATTTTAGGGGTGTGAAAGAATCTGTATTTGTTTATGGGTCTTGTAAGCTGATGGCTGGAAAAGTATTGGAAGGGATGTACATATCACCCAGGTTGCTCAGATGGGTGAGATGAGGAAATCCAGAAAAGTTTGCTTCTCAGCAGACAACTTTGTTTGCTGGGCATTATTTAAGTGCTGTGTACTGGGCTGGATTTTTATGGAATGGCGGGTAGGTTGGTAGTGGGACCTGCCATTCCCATCCTCTCCAATCCACACCTTGTAGACTCTCCTGGAGAAACCCAGCTGACTGGGATTGTCCTCATCAAAGGGATATAAGAAGTCTGCTGGGAGAGCAGACTTTGGCATAACTTGGCTGGAAAGCCACAAGGAAGGTTGCACTACTGGAGACAAACCTGACTATCCAAACCTGTCTTATTCTAGGTGAGGTAACCACTTCTGTTAGTTAGAGCCCAGACAGGCAGGTGTTTATTTTGTGCTTCTGTATGTTGCCTGAACCAAGGAGCGTTTTTGAGTGAATAAAAAACTCAACACTTGGACTAACTGCTTGGAGTCTGTGTTCATGTCAGCCCACCGAGCACCCCAGATCCTGACAATTGGTGGAGGATGCAGGCAGTCAGGGGTTGCTAGGGGCAACAACACGACAACTCCTTGCTGAAGAAAAAAAAAAAAAAAAAAAAATTTTTTTGTATGTCCTGGGTGAAGGCTGCTACCGCCAGACAAGACCAGACCCGGAATATGGAAGAGCTACTGAAGCATCTGGTGCAGTCTAATGTACAGCAACAAGAAACCAACCGTTTGTTGATGGAGCAGCTGGCCATCATCAAAGAGACTAGTGTCACTAGTCTGCAGAGACCTGTGGAGCACAGAGATGTAAAGCAGGCTGTGCAAAGAGCTTTGCAGAAAATGACCCCAGATGATGATGAACGAGAGAGGCTGCCAGCTGCTGACTGGGCAGATGTCATTGCACCTTATCTGACAGGTGAACCTCAGAAGGCGTATTATGACCTCTGCCAACAGGATGTCAGAGACTACAATAAGCTGAAAGCAGAAGTTCTTGCTCGGCTGGGAGTGACCACGGCTGTCCGTGCCCAGCGGGTGCATACCTGGAGTTATGATTTGGACAAACCTGCCAGGTCCCAGATGTACGATCTTATTCACCTGGTAAAGAAATGGCTGGAACCAGACACCTGTACCCCTGCACAGATTGTGGAGAAGGTGGTCCTAGACCGGTTCTTCAGATCTATTCCTCCTGTATTGCGGTGCTAGGTCGCACATGGAGACCCCAAAGATGCCAACCAACATATCAGCCTCGTAGAAAGGTTCCTTGCGACTGAGGCTGAACTCTGCGAGGTCCCTACAGCGTGATCACCCCCTAGGAACACCAGGTGGAGGGCACCTCCTGGTAAGACTGTTCCATTTATAGAAGGCGGAGGGAAAAGAGTTTGAGGGGTCTCATGGGCGACAGACTGAAATGTCTCCCAAACAGTCCTCTAGGCCCAAATGGGACTCTCTGCTGGAGAAACCAGGCCTAGTACAGTGCTGGAGATGTCATGAGTGGGGACATATTGCTGCCCATTGCCCTCTCACCTCTGAGCTGATGGAGTGTGACGCTGGTTGGTGTCCGTCCTTGTTCGCAGAACCTGTCTGTGCTGCGGCACCGGGTCTAGAGACTGAGCCTCAGGTCTGCAATATTGTGGTGAATGGCTATCCTGTCCAGGCGTTGCTTGATTCTGGAAGCCTGGTAACCTTAGTACATGCCAGCTTGATAGCTGGGGACTGTATCCCAGACAAGCACATGAGTGTACTTTGCATCCATGGGGATACTAAGGACTACCCCATGGCCAATATCAGAATAGAGACTATATTAGGACTTGTCTATTATAAAGTGGGTGTTGTGAAAAATCTCATGCATAGTGTGATTTTTGGACGTGATTTCCCTTTGTTCTGGGATTTGTGGGGAAAAGGTGAAACCTGCAAGCCAAAGATAGAAACCCCGCCTATGCCCATAGTACATGATGAGTGTGACCCTTTTCCATTAGAGGTCCTAGCTGGAAAGGAGAATGATACCCCTTCCCCAGCTCCTGAGCATGAAATACCTGAATTACAGGTCTCCCGGGCTAATTTTGGTACTTCACAGTTGAGAGATCCCACTCTTGCTAATGCTCGTGAAAATGTGGCAGTCGTAAATAGTGTGCCTCAGGAACCTGATGCTGACCACCAATTTCCCCATTTTGCCATAAATAATGACCTCTTGTATCGAGTTACAAAAAGTAATGGGGAAATTGTGGAGTAGCTTCTCATATCTAAGCCATACCGCCATATGGTACTTGATATGGCCCATAATCATGTACTTGGGGGACACCTAGGGTCTGAGAAAACACAGGAGAGGATTCTCCAAAAGTTTTATTGGCCAGGTGTGCATAAGGAAGTGAAGGACTACTGTGCATCCTGTCCTACATGTCAGGTACATGCCCCAACCCCACATTTCCGTAGTCCCTTGGTTCCACTGCCCATCATTGAAGTACCTTTTGAAAGGATTGCTATGGACTTGGTCGGTCCAATAGTCAAGTCAGCTAGAGGTCACCAATATATCCTGGTTGTTTTAGATTATGCTACTCGCTATCCTGAGGCGGTTCCTTTGCGTAATACTGCATCAAAGAGTATTGCCCGTGAGTTATTCTATATGTTTTCAAGAACAGGCATACCTAAAGAAATACTGACTGACCAGGGCACACCATTCATGTCAAAGGTGATGAAAGAGCTGTGCAAGCTATTTAAAATTACCTACATACGGACCTCTGTGTATCACCCCCAGACAGATGGGTTAGTGGAACGCTTTAACAAAACTCTTAAACACATGCTTAAAAAAGTGGTAGAAAAAGATGGTCCTGATTGGGACTGCCTTTTGCCATATCTGATGTTCTCTATTAGAGAAGTTCCACAAGCCTCTACAGGTTTTTCCCCCTTTGAATTAGTTTATGGTAGACACCCCAGAGGCTTACTAGATATAGCCAAGGAAACATGGGAAACTGTGGCTTCCCCATACAAAATTGTCATAGAGCATGTAGCTCAAATGCAAGACCGCATTGCAACAGTCATGCCAGTGGTAAAAGAACATCTGCAAAAAGCAAAAGAGGCCCAAAGCCGAATCATTCTGCAGAATCCAAGAATTTAACCCAGGGGATAGAGTACTTATATTGGTGCCAACGGTGGAAAGTAAATTCTTTGCGAAGTGGCAAGGCCCATATGAAATTGTGGAAAAAGTAGGGCCAGTGAACTATAAGGTGCACCAACCAGGGAAAAGGAAGCCATTTCAAATTTACCATGTGAATTTGCTCAAACCCTGGTGTGAAGGATCCGAGTTTACCAGGGCCTCGGGCCTGGCCTACCTGCGATCACTTCGATTACCTCACACCCACTTTCCGTGAGTGAGGCGGGTCAACAGAGGATAGTACGCAAACGGGCCTCCTAAATTTTATATATTTTTTAACCCCTAAATGGGTCGATACTAGACACTCAACACATACATAGAATACATGCAGCGGTTAACAAACAGATACAAGTGAAAACAGCATAACACGGTACATAAAAATAAAAATGGGGATAAAAGAAAGAAAAGAATATATATTACCAACACCAGCTTGTGCAGGTTATCTCTGACTTCCAATGGTTGCCAGGGCACTTTCTTATGGGACGACCAGCGGCAGAGCACCTTAACAAGGTCAAATGGCAGAAGACCTCTGGAACAAGCAGTTAGTCCATTTCTCTGAGCCCATGTGGTAGGCTCAGAGCAGTCTTGGGCAAAAGCATGTGTTGCTTACATGCAGTGACACCTCTTTTAGGGTCACAAAATGGCCTCCAGTTTGGCTCCTTAGGCCGCATGGCAGCCAGCATGGCAACCACATGTGGTCACATGGCTTCCCCCACAGCTTGCCTCCAAGAAACGTGCATCTCCAAATTCAGACAACAGAGACTGGCTCAGCCTGGGCAGAGCCCTTTTGTCTCCCCTGGTCTCCTCCCTGAGTGAGGTCACCAGGGGGAGAAGCCCCGCCCCCTCTCTACATCTCTCAGAATAACTTTTCAGTATAATTCTATGCATGATGTTTATAGAGTCTGGCTGGTAGTATAATGGGGTTCCTGGCGAGATCCCCAATACATAGACTCCAAGTTTGACACTCCAGCTCCCTTTGGGTAAGGAGATCAGTGCCTGCACCTTTCCTGGACTTTGAACGGTGTTATGTGTATATTCTGAGCGTGCACCTTGACCTGACGCATCTGGGGAATTTGTCGGATCGACAATAAGATGTTCCCCAGGCCAGATATCGTCATAAAACCATAATTCCTTAGAACTAATAATGGTGCCACTGAGTCTCTCAGGGATATGCGGATCATTTGCATAAAGCATCCTGTCTAAATGAACCCCCACTGGGTTAGTGAGGATGGCAGTCTTATGCAGATGAAGGCCTTTGACCAAATGGCTAATTGCTTCAGGGACAGGACAATAGACCTGAACTAGAGAGTAGTTTGACCACTTTCCAGGTGCTCTTCTAAGCCTGATTCTAGACACCAACCCCCGCTGCGCAGCAGTATAGACTAATATTGATATCCTAAGACCATATATGCCCCTAATATCATCACACCTCCCCCTTTTAGAGCGTGCACGGAGGAAGGCGGATCCGGCGATCACCTTCCGCAGGCACCTTAGTGGCCTGACCACGATGCCCTCCTCCTCTCTAGTCTGACTAGGGACACTTCTAAGGCTCAGGCTCTGAGCCACGTACACCTGGCTACCTCCTGCCTGTTCTGGGTCCGCTTTCTGAGTGCTGGCATCCCGTGGAGCCCCACTCATGACCCCAGGTCTTTGAGGTACCAGTTCAGAGACCCCATCCCGGTGGTCTCTCAGGGCCTCTCTCACACTAGCTGCTAGTTGGGAGAGTTCTAGGGGATTCTGCACCTCCCCCTTTGCTTCCAAACCTAGGGGAACCTCTGGTTCTGGTACAGGTATGTTTGGACCCTGTCCTCCCTCCCAGACCCCTTACCCCTTTGGACCTACACCCTGTTCCTCCTGTACTTGGGTGGGTGATGGTGATACCTTGGGCAAATGACTGAGATCATGCTTCCCCAAACCATCCCCCCACAATACATTGACAGGTAATACATTTGACATACCCCCTTCTTAGGTCCCACCTCCAGCACCCCATGCCATCTGCACTTGGGCCATGGGCACTCCTGGAATAGACCTAGACAGAAGAGACATGCATGTCTCATACCCACCGGACTCCTCCGGCTTCAAGGGAGTGAGGCTAGTCATGGCGGTCTCAGCATCGACTCCCTTTGCTTCCAAACCTACATCCTGTTCCTCCTGTACTTGGGTGGGTGATGGTGATACCTTGGGCAAATGACTGAGATCATGCTTCCCTAAACCATCCCCCCACAATACATTGACAGGTAATACATTTGACATACCTAGTTGGGAGAGTTGTAGGGGGTTCTGCACCTCCCCCTTTTCTTCCAAACCTAGGGGCACCTCTGGTTCTGGCACAGGTATGTTTGGACCCTGTCCTCCCTCCCAGATGCCTTGCCCCTTTGGGCCTACACCCTGTTCCTCCTGTACTTGGGTGGGTGATGGTGATACCTTGGGCAAATGACTGAGATCATGCTTCCCCAAACCATCCCCCCACAATACATTGACAGGTACTACATTTGACATACCCCCTTCTTGGGTCCCACCCAGCCCCCCCCGCCGGGCGGGGCCCGGGCCGGGCGCCTCCAGCACCCCATGCCATCTGCACTTGGGCCATGGGCACTCCTGGAATAGACCTAGACAGAAGAGATGTGTATGTCTCATACTGGCCGGACTCCTCCGGCTTCAAGGGGGTGAGGCTAGTCATGGCGGTCTCAGCACCGACTCCAGGTGGTGTAGGCAACGGTTCAAGGGTCGGAACGCCCTCCACCCTTGTAGCACTCTGGCTGTGGGCTAGCACCGCACTACCAGCAGTCCGTCCCTCACCTGGATCGGCCATGAGATCCCCATAGCCTACCTGACCACCTGGCACATGATCAGCAGTTGGGTGCTTATCGGATGCACTGGGAGAAATAGTAGAAGTCGCTCCAAGTGCCTCAGAAGAGCTACCCTGTACACTTTCACAACAAGCCTTGGCAATTACATTGACAGTACATTCATTAGCAATTGTTAATTCACACCGGGTCTCAATGAGATCTGTGGTAGACATATTAACAAGCTGGGAGGGGAGACGCCCCCACAGATGTGGGTGTGTCTACAGACAAGGTCTCACTGGTGAACAAAGCATCAATAACCTTTTTGCTGAGCTGGGTTGCAGGAAGCTCATTTGCATCTCCCCGTCTCTCAGCTGAAGGCAACTCATTATCATTTACACTTACTGCCATGAAAAGTATCTCAGAGGGGGGGTTACGGGCCCCCTCTGCAGATATGACAGACACATTATCAACATTAATCATAGACAGTTTATCACAGTAAATAGGGGTGCTCCCCACCCCATATTGGGACACAATAGGTCCTAAATCAGTTCCCAACAGTACATTAGCAGGCAAATCAGTCATTAGTCCCACAGTCCGCATTCCTTTTCCTGCACCCCAGTCCAGATGGACACAAGCCATGGGTACAGTGAAGTGTTCCTGTCCAATTCCCCTCAGGGTTACAGTTTTCCCAGAGATAATACTGTCCGGGGGGACCAAATCAGGTTGCACCAGAGTAACAGCTGCCCCAGTGTCCCGAAGTCCTATGACCACTTTATCCCCCACAATAACCGGCTGACGGTTGGCCTTGGGTTTAGCCCCCACCCTCCCAACCAAATACACAGATGAGCCACCTGCTGTGGCTTGGGAAGCAGGGAAGTTCTCAGGGCGGTTGGGGCACTCCGCCTTGAAATGTCCTGGCTGGTTGCAGGCATGGCACCGCCGCACCTCCCCTTTGGGCTTGGGGAAGGTCGCAGGGGCGCCCAGAGTTCTTGGGACAGGGGAAGGACCACCCGGGGCATAGTTTGTCTCACCCTACCTGACGACAGACGGCTGTGGAGAACTCCGGCCTGGCCTCTCCTTCTGACTTGGGGACCTCTGCAGCGTTGCTCCTCCCTTGGTTTCAGACATCCTGGTGGCCGCATAGGAGTCAGCGATCTGCTCCACTTGGTCTGCTGTCTTGGGTTCACGGTCACACACAAGCTGGAGGACATTCTGGACTTGGTTCTGGGAAGAGCTGCTCGTCCTCTTCAGCCGGGCCATCGCCAATTGGTGCTCTCGCTCGGCCTGGCGCTCAGCATCGTCCCTCTCGGCTTGTTGAAAATGGCGGATCACCTGTAGGCGAGCATTAGAGTCTTTGGGGCCTAGCTGCTGTAAGGCCAGTTGCAAATAAAAGTCCCATCTCCCCACCTGGCTGGGGTTACTGGCCCCTCCAGGCATAGTGATTTCTGGTACAGGGCTAGTTGCTGCACCTTCTGGCCTGGCAAGGATCTCTTGTCCTAACACCTCAGGACTTTGCTCCGCCTCCTGCATGGCTATGGTACCTTCCATATCAGCCACCTCCTGGAGTTCAGCAGAAGCCAATTCCTGCAGACGTTTGGTTCTGCTTTTGATCCCACTGGCCATTCACTGGAAGCCGTTGCCAAATAAAAGATAGGATAGAAAAACAAAGAGAAAGGGAAGGGAACAGCACCGTGCTAAATTTTCACTGTATCTTATAGCCTGCCCTAGTACCGAGCTCGCTTCGTAGGATTTTTCCGCAAATCCCCAGCATCTGAGTGATACCACACACACAAACGCTGTCTATCCTCTATCCCACAACGCTGCCACCACTGTGAAGGATCCGAGTTTACCAGGGCCTCGGGCCTGGCCTACCTGCGATCACTTCGATTACCTCACACCCACTTTCCGTGAGTGAGGCGGGTCAACAGAGGATAGTAGGCAAACGGGCCTCCTAAATTTTATATATTTATTAACCCCTAAATGGGTCGATACTAGACACTCAACACATACATAGAATACATGCAGCGGTTAACAAGCAGATACAAGTGAAAACAGCATAACACGGTACATAAAAATAAAAATGAGGATAAAAGAAAGAAAAGAATATATATTACCAACACCAGCTTGTGCAGGTTATCTCTGACTTCCAATGGTTGCCAGGGCACTTTCTTATGGGACGACCAGCGGCAGAGCACCTTAACAAGGTCAAATGGCAGAAGACCTCTGGAACAAGCAGTTAGTCCATTTCTCTGAGCCAATGTGGTAGGCTCAGAGCAGTCTTGGGCAAAAGCATGTGTTGCTTACATGCAGTGACACCTCTTTTAGGGTCACAAAATGGCCTCCAGTTTGGCTCCTTAGGCCGCATGGCAGCCAGCATGGCAACCACATGTGGTCACATGGCTTCCCCCACAGCTTGCCTCCAAGAAACGTGCATCTCCAAATTCAGACCACAGAGACTGGCTCAGCCTGGGCAGAGCCCTTTTGTCTCCCCTGGTCTCCTCCCCTGAGTGAGGTCACCAGGGGGGAGAAGCCCCGCCCCCTCTCTACATCTCTCAGAATAACTTTTCAGTATAATTCTATGCATGATGTTTATAGAGTCTGGCTGGTAGTATAATGGGGTTCCTGGCGAGATCCCCAATACATAGACTCCAAGTTTGACACTCCAGCTCCCTTTGGGTAAGGAGATCAGTGCCTGCACCTTTCCTGGACTTTGAACGGTGTTATGTGTATATTCTGAGCGTGCACCTTGACCTGACGCATCTGGGGAATTTGTTGGATCGACAATAAGATGTTCCCCAGGCCAGATATCGTCATAAAACCATAATTCCTTAGAACTAATAATGGTGCCACTGAGTCTCTCAGGGATATGCGGATCATTTGCATAAAGCATCCTGTCTAAATGAACCCCCGCTGGGTTAGTGAGGATGGCAGTCTTATGCAGATGAAGGCCTTTGACCAAATGGCTGATTGCTTCAGGGACAGGACAATAGACCTGAACTAGAGAGTAATTTGACCACTTTCCAGGTGCTCTTCTAAGCCAGATTCTAGGCACCAACCCCCGCTGCGCAGCAGTATAGACTAATATTGATATCCTAAGACCATATATGCCCCTAATATCATCACACCTGGAACTAGAGGGAAACCTTGGTGGCCTCAAATGCAGAAGTGGATGATTCGTTACCACCAATCCCTCCAGTCCATATAAATGAGACTCTGTCAGCACCCCAACAACAAGAGGCAAAAGAGTTCCTGCAGAGAAATAAACGTAAGTTCTCTGACCTACCAGGGCGTACACACCTAGTAGAGCACTGTGTGGAGTCGGAACCTGGGTGGAAAGTAAAACTCAAACCCTATAGAATACCAGAGGCACGTAGGGAGGTACTGTCAGCCGAGGTTAAACGCATGTTGGAGTTAGATGTGATTGAGGAGTCTAAAAGTGACTGGTCTAACTCAAATGCCTTGATACCAAAGCCCAATGGTACCTGGCGGTTCTGTAATGATTTCAGAAAATTAAATGAAGTTTCAAAGTTTGATGCTTATCCAATGCCCAGAGTAGATGAGCTTCTTGAGAAGATGGGTAATGCGAGATACATAACCACACTGGATCTCACAAAAGGTTACTGGCAAATACCTTTGTCTGAGGAAGCCAAAGAGAAAACTGCCTTTGCTGTACCAGAAGGATTGTTCCAGTACAGGGTTATGCCATTTGGGTTGCATGTAGCTCCTGCTACCTTTCAGAGGTTGATGGACCAAATCTTGCGGCCACATCGTAACTACGCAGCGGCTTACCTGGACGATGTGGTCATTCATAGCCCAGACTGGGGAAGTCACCTCTGTAAGGTACAAGCAGTACTAGACTCCATAAGCGAGGCAGGCCTTACTATTAACCCTGAGAAATGTGCTTTAGGGCTAGAAGAAACCAAGTACCTGGGCTATGTAATTGGCAAAGGAGTAATAAAGCCCCAAATCTATAAGGTGGAGGCAGGGTCGGACTGGCCCACAGGGGAACCGGTGAATCCACTGGTGGGCTCCGAGCCCCGACTATTAGTCCTCATGTCATGGGGGCCCGAACGGGATCCTGACCATCCCGATCGGGCCCCTGACCAGTGGAGTAACGATCGCGGTCGCAGGGGATGCGACCGCGACCGGACCCGGCAGGGTACGGGGACCGCGGCCAGCTGGAGATGGCCGGTCCCCGGACCACTATGATAGCGGTCGGGGAAAGCCTGGTTCCCCGACCGCTATACATACTATTATTGGAAAGGGGCCAGGGCATTTTGCAGGCCCCTTTCCATTAGATGGCAGCCCAGGGGAGGTGACTGAAAATAATAAACACATATTCTCACCTCTCCTGGGCACAGCGTCCTCTCCGGCGCTCCTCCGTCATGTGACTGAGGCCTGTGATTAGGCCCCAGCAGTCACATGTGGCGCGGCCGCGTAATGACGTCAGTGCGCCCCCACGTGACCGCTGAGGCCCAATCACAGGCCTCAGCAGCGACATCGGAAGAGGGCATGAAGACGGCAGGATGGAGCGAGGATGCCAAGGAAAGGTAAGGCAAGGTGAGTATGAATGTTTGTTATTTTTAATCACTTCCCCTGGGCCTCCGATTATTATACTCTGGGGTCTGAGGAGACCCCAGAGTATAATAATAGCACCGAAGCGGAGGGGGGCTGTTGGGCACATATAATAATGTGTGCGGGTCACTGTGGAGCT
This sequence comes from Leptodactylus fallax, assembly GCA_947044405.1. Lineage (NCBI taxonomy): Eukaryota > Metazoa > Chordata > Amphibia > Anura > Leptodactylidae > Leptodactylus > Leptodactylus fallax. Next base: position 2,932,829 of record CAMRHE010000078.1, read on the forward strand.
TATAATACTGGGTGGGGGGGGCCACTGTGGGGCATATAATACTGGGTGGGGGCCACTGTGGAGCTTATAATACTGGGTGGGGGCCACTGTGGATCTTATACTCCATACAGTGGCTCCTTCATTTTTTTTTTTTAATTACGCCGGGGCAGGTGAAAAAAACAAAACAAAAAAAAACAAACTTTCTTTCCTGTCCCCAGTGTCTCCCAGTGCAGTTCGGTCCTGCAGTTCTGTTTTCTTCTAGCAGAAGTTCCCCCTGCACATGACTACCTGTGACGTCACGTGACCCCTGAGGCCAATCAGCGGCCTAAGGGAAGGGACCTGGGACGTCACAGCCAGTGAGGACTTCCGGCAAAAAGAAGACAGCGGAGCTGCAGGACCGGACCGTGCTGGGAGGACACCGGAGCACTGGAGACAGGTGAGTATGTTTAGTATGTTTTTTTTGGGGGGGGGGGGGGGGTAGGGGGGATTCACCTCCCCTGGTCTAATTATAAAAAAGAAAAAAAATTATACTGGACAACCTCTTTAAAGTGTGGCACATTAGGGGGGCCCTGGGAGTATATTAAAGGGGTTGTCCAGGCATAATTTGTTATGGTTTATCCTCAGGATAGGCCATAGATACCTGATCTGTAGGGGGCTGACCCCGGACCGATCAGCTGTACAGAGCCAATTCTGGCGCCCGTCCTGTACACAATACAGGGCCAGAAGCAGAAAGCTCTGTCCACTGTATAGGGGCTGGGCACCTTCACTGTATCTCAGCACTTATTGACGTCAGTAGGAGCAGAGCTGCAGTGAAGGCATCTGACTGCTATACAGCGGATGGAGCTTTCTGTTTCCAGCCCTGTGTTGTGTACAGAACGGGCTCCGGAAGTGGCTCCGAACAGCTGATGGGGCCGTGTGTCAGCCCCCTACCGATCAGGTATTTATGGCCTATCCTGAGCATAGGCCATAAAAAAGATTAACCCTGGACAACCCCTTTAATATGCCCCACACAGTTTAATGTCCCCCCCACAGGATGTTAGCCCCCATCACTGCTCCCACACAATATAATGACCCCATCACTGTTCCCCATACAGTATGGAGGACCAGTGAAGAGGTCACTATGTGGGGGGACCAGTGAAGTGACCATAGAAAAATTTGGCCCAGACAATCCGTTAAAAGAGGTTTCCATAAACTGGAGCGACCACTGTGGCGGCCGCCAGGGAGGTGTAAAAATAAGAAAATTTAAAAAAAAAAGCATACTCACCTGTCCCCAGCACCCCGTTGTCCCCTGCCTGTGTCTGTTTGGTCTCATGGTCGGCGCCTCATTTCTGGAAATCCTGTACCTAATTGGTCTTAGCGATCACATGAGGTGCAGGACTCCCAGCAAAGAGTCGCTGGCATGAGACTGAATGGACACTGGCAGCGGACAATGGAGCACCGGGGACAGGTGAGTATGCTTTTTAATTTACTTATTTTTTACTTTACACCTCCCGCCAGCTACATTGGTTGCTCCAATTCCTGGACAACCTCTTTAAAGGATTTATCCATCTTTCTAATACTGATGGCCTGTCCTTAGGATAGGCCATCAATATTACATCTGCGATGATACAACAGCCAGGACCTCTGCAGATCAGCTTTTCCAGGACAGTGCGGCTACAGGTAAAGGTAGCAATTCTTGGAGCCACGCTGTTCACTTGCCATACAAGGTGTAGCAGTAGGTTTAGGTAGTGCAGTGGTGCACATGGTATAGTGTATGAGCAGCATGGCTCCCGGCATGTTATTACCTTTAGCCGCCCTGTCTCGGTACAGCTGATCTGCAGGGGTCCTGATGGTGGGCCCCTAGAAACAATTCCACTGGTGGGCCCTAGACATCCCAGTCCGACACTGGGTGGAGGCAATACAGAACTGGCCAAGGCCGCTAACCAAAAAACAAGTCCGGGCGTTTCTTGGAATTGCTGGCTACTATCGTAGGTTTGTGCCAAATTTTGCCTCTAATGCAGCTCCTCTCACTGACCTGACAAAAGGAGGGAAGTCAGTGATGATCCACTGGACACCAGAAGCAGAGGAGACATTCCAGAGGCTAAAGTTAGCTCTATGCCAACAGCCAGTCCTGATAACTCCTGATTTTAGGAAGGAGTTCCTGGTGCAGACAGATGCCTCTGATGCAGGTCTGGGAGCGGTGCTCTCTCAGGTTATAAATGGAGAGGAGCATCCAGTGATGTACCTGAGCAGGAAGCTGTCCCCTGCTGAGAAAAACTATGCCATTGTGGAAAGGGAGTGCTTAGCTATTAAGTGGGCACTGGGTGCCCTAAAATATTACCTCCTAGGCAGAAAGTTTAAGTTGATGAATAAGGATAGAAATACTAGGGCTACCAGATGGTTTCTGTCCTTGCAAAATTTTGTTTTCAGTGTAGAGCACAGACCAGGGAAGTTGTTGGGAAATGCTGATGCCCTGTCAAGGGTACACTGTATGATGGCCACTAATGCCCAGCCCTTCGATCTGGAAAAGAGGGGGGGATATGTAAGCTGATGGCTGGAAAAGTATTGGAAGGGATGTACATATCACCCAGGTTGCTCAGATGGGTGAGATGAAGAAATCCAGAAAAGTTTGCTTCTCAGCAGACAACTTTGCTGGGCATTATTTAAGTGCCGTGCACTGGGCTGGATTTTTATGGAATGGCGGGTAGGTTGGTAGTGGGACCTGCCATTCCCATCCTCTCCAGTCCACACCTTGTGAACTCTCCTGGAGAAACCCAGCTAACTTGGATTGTCCTTATCAAGGGGATATAAGAAGTCTGCTGGGAGAGCAGACTTTGGCAGAACTTGGCTGGAAAGCCACAAGGAAGGTTGCACTACTGGAGACAAACCTGTTTTATTCTAGGTGAGGTAACCACTTCTGTTAGTGCCCAGACGGGCAGGTGTTTATTTTGTGTTTCTGTATGTTGCCTGTACCAAGGAGTGTTTTTGAGTGAATAAAAAACTCAACACTTGGACTAACTGCTTGGAGTCTGTGTTCATGTCAGCCCACCCAGCACCCCATATCCTGACAGTCTGAATAAGTGTAAGGTGTCTGTTCTGGGGTCTGGATGAGGTCCAATGTGTGATGTATATTCATTTTGTGGTAGGCTGAAGGGTGTTATGTACATTTGGGGATTCAATTCCATATGTTTGGGTATATCCTTTATATTGGCTCAGCATAAAGTTAAAAAAAATTAAGACTAGTGTGAAGTTATAGTCCAAAAGTCTGAGGTTACATGCAGGCTGCACTACTGAATTATGGCATTTGTGGGTCTAAAAGCACAGATGTTAGTGTTATTTAGTGTAGCTTTTTATATATGCTAACATTTGTGCCAATTTTATAAGGATTGTTTGATTTCCTCAGTTGGCAAGGAAATATTCTTGTCTTACATGAACAATTTTCCCTTGCCATTAAAGAAAAAAATCCCAGCAATACATTTGAAAGATGGATATAACACAAAGCAGAACTCCATAGTATATACACTTAATGCTATTAATACCAACTATGTATGCATTATATCATGATTTCATCTGTACCTCTGTCAGAGGCAGTAAAGTGTGACATGTATAGACATGTTCACATTTCAGTTTAATATACACAACTGTTTTAGTAAGTACAGTATAGATGTTTTATTTCAAGGGGATATGGATAGGACATCAATTTTAGATCAGCAGAGGTGACCCTCACTGATCAGCTGTTTCCCTGTGCTATCTTACTTGTCATACTTTTTATAGCAGCTGTTGCGAGAGCAGAAATGGTTGTCCCATAGACATGAATGGGAGTTTGATAGCCACCACAGTACTCTCTACAGCCACTATTCAAAGTACGGAGCACTGCAGCTGAAGCCAGCATGGGGAACAGCTGATCTCCAGGGGTCCCAGCAATTAGACCTCTGCTGACCTAACATTGATGTCCTATCCAATCTATAGATAAGAATTCAATTTAAAAGAAATCTACATAACCCCATTTAAACTACCATGGATAGCTTAACAGAATCCTGATATGATTGTCAAAAAAGGGTTAAACAAATTGGTGGAATTCATCAAAGTCTGCGCTCCAGAATTCTGGTGTGGAGAAAAAAAAAAAAAAAAAAAAGTTGCATTATGCATTTTTACACCACTCACTCCAGGTTTGAAAATTGGGTTGGAAAGTGGGTGTAGTTAGCCTGTCTATTGGCTGTGCTCAAAATTTATCAATTGTATCTCTTTAGAAAGGCACAAAATTGTCAGTCTTGCTTCAGTGAGTAGGTGGTGTAGAAAGTGTGCGTGTCTATTAACATGATGATTTACAGTTCTGATACCTGCAGTGTTCTCCCAGAACAGGTCTGAGGTATAAGAGAACCTGAAAGCAGAGATGGTAATCATAGCACAGTCCAACCCCCTACTGCTGTGGCGCTTGGTGGAAATAGTGATATCTAGCATCAAAACTGCCTGTCTAAAGTGCTCATGGTTTATAAACGCTTAGATTCTAAGCTCTTGTTGGAGCAAGCCATTGGAGGGAGCTGGAGGATGGGAGTAGTAGTTTTTGTAAGCGGTGGCTAATAAATACTCAACCAACTCTTACATCCCATCTCCTGAGTTGGTGCAGTGCTGAGGGGGCTTGTCGGGTACCTGATGGTGACGGCCAAACATCTTCCAGATTGGTTCAGCAGTGTAATGGGCGTTCCACTGTAGGACGGGGATGATCCAGTTAATGGTTCTTGGCCAGAGATGCCCAGTCTATATATTTAGTGCCAGATAACTCTAGTTCTGATGTTTCTCACCCTATCTATAGAGCTGTAATTAAGATGGTTGTCTCTCTCATTGCAGAACTTAGACCAGACTTCTGCTTCTGTCTTTGGCTGTGTGACGACTCCCATGAGGTAACTTAGAGTTTCCTCCCCTTATTCCAGCCCGCTGTAGAGTTGGACTGTCCATGGGTCAATAAAAAGGAGTATTCTTCCATACCCAGTGGAACAGCCACATATACACATGGAAGCATGCAAACTATATACACAGTGGCACAGCCAGTATATACAGTCATATGAAAAAGTTTGGGCACCCCTATTAATCTTAATCATTTTTAGTTCTAAATATTTGGGTGTCTGCAACAGCAATTTCAATTTGATATATCTAATAACTGATGGACACAGTGCAATAAACCTCAGGTTTCAATCCTGAGAATATTGCACTAACAGAAAATGTGCAATATGCATTAAACCAAAATTTGACCGGTGCAAAAATTTGGGTACCCTTATCATTTTATTGATTTGAATACTCCTAACTACTTTTTACTGACTTACTGAAGCACAAAATTGGTTTTGTAACCTCACTGAGCTTTGAACTTCATAGCCAGGTGTATCCAATCATGAGAAAAGGTATTTAAGGTGGCCAATTGCAAGTTGTTCTCCTAATTGAATCTCCTCTGAAGAGTGGCATCATGGGCTCCTCAAAACAACTCTCAAATGATCTGAAAACAAAGATTGTTCAACATAGTTGTTCAGGGGAAGGATACAAAAAGTTGTCTCAGAGATTTAACCTGTCAGTTTCCACTGTGAGGAACATAGTAAGGAAATGGAAGACCACAGGGACAGTTCTTGTTAAGCCCAGAAGTGGCAGGCCAAGAAAAATATCAGAAAGGCAGAGAAGAAGAATGGTGAGAACAGTCAAGGACAATCCACAGACCACCTCCAAAGAGCTGCAGCATCATCTTGCTGCAGATGGTGTCACTGTGCATCGGTCAACAATACAGCACACTTTGCACAAGGAGAAGCTGTATGGGAGAGTGATGCGAAAGAAGCCGTTTCTGAAAGCACGCCACAAACAGAGTCGCCTGAGGTATGCAAAAGCACATTTGGACAAGCCAGCTTCATTTTGGAAGAAGGTCCTGTGGACTGATGAAACAAAGATTGAGTTGTTTGGTCATACAAAAAGGCGTTATGCATGGCGTCAAAAAAACACAGCATTCCAAGAAAAACACTTGCTACCCACTGTAAAATTTGGTGGAGGTTCCATCATGCTTTGGGGCTGTGTGGCCAATGCCGGCACCGGGAATCTTGTTAAAGTTGAGGGTCGCATGGATTCAACTCAGTATCAGCAGATTCTTGAGAATAATGTACAAGAATCAGTGACGAATTTGAAGTTACGCCGGGGATGGATATTTCAGCAAGACAATGATCCAAAACACAGCTCCAAATCTACTCAGGCATTCATGCAGAGGAACAATTACAATGTTCTGGAATGGCCACCCCAGTCCCCAGACCTGAATATCATTGAACATCTGTGGGATAATTTGAAGCGGGCTGTCCATGCTCGGCGACCATCAAACTTAACTGAACTGGAATTGTTTTGTAAAGAGGAATGGTCAAAAATACCTTCATTCAGGAACTGATTAAAAGCTACAGGAAGCGACTAGAGGCTGTTATTTTTGCAAAAGGAGGATCTACTAAATATTAATGTCACTTTTCTGTTGAGGTGCCCATACTTTTGCACCGGTCAAATTTTGGTTTAATGCATATTGCACATTTTCTGTTAGTACAATAAACCTCATTTCAATCCTGAAATATTACTGTGTCCATCAGTTATTAGATATATCAAATTGAAATGGCTGTTGGAAACACCCAGATATTTAGAACTAAAAATGATTAAGATTAATAGGGGTGCCCAAACTTTTTCATATGACTGTATGCATGCAAAACACTTTAGCAGTATCCACTGGGATGCTGCATTGTGAGCAGGACCCTCAATTCTTTTGTTTGAAAACCTTTAATGTCTGACTTTGTCCCTACATATATCCCACAGATTGTAAAATGTTGCAGAATATTTGTATGCTATCTTTTGTATTATTATTATTATTATTATTATTATTATTATTATTATTATTATTATTACATATGTTGGAAGTCAGACCCCCACAAATTTTCTAATTATGGTCATCATTAGCAGACGCCATTAGTTTTGTAGAACTGGAGAATCTCTTTAAAGAGGACCTGTCATCAAGTACAAATGCTAAATGACATCAGTTGATGTCACTGTGCCCCTGAACATACAGTATTAGCGTTTTTTTTATCACTCCCTGAGGAAGACATTCGAAACTCATGTCAGATGGGGCAACGGCGGCTGCCTGGGACCATGCATCATTGTATCTGAGTCAGTATGATACTATATCATTGAATTTGTTACGGGACATATGACCCAATGTGTACCTGTGCTAATTAGGTTATATGAGTTGGAGACTTTGTTGGGGCTATACCTAATACCTATTTAGGGTAATATGTTAGGGTTGTGATTCAAAATGGTCCAGGCGATACTTTTCTTTCCCGCTTTTTATATTTCTTTATTGATTTTAATTTATTGTGCTGTTATTTGTTTTTCTAATGTGACATGATTTTATGATAGTAAAGGTGATTATTGAATTATATATCGAATGTGATATTTGCTAAATTATGCCTTCCATGTTTTGATGGGATTTATATTTAGTTACTACTGTGGTTGGAGTCACAGCTTAGAGGCTCATTTTTCTGGATGTAGGTGTTTAGTTAAGCTATATATAGTGGCACAAACAGTGTGTGTGTATATATATATGCAGGCAAAACATTTCAGAAGTATCCACTGGGATGCTGTACTGTGTGCAGGGCCCTCCCTTCTTTTATTTGAGAACTTTTGTGATGTCTGATTTTATCTCTACATATATCCAATGAATTGTAAAATGTTGCTGAATATTTTTGTGCTATATAAATAAGCTTTATTGTTTTTCTTTATTGTTGTTACATATGTTAGACCGCCACAAATTTTGTAATGATGTCCATTGTTAGTACTATTGGATGTCCAGTTTTTAAATATGGTGGAGAGCCGGTGGTAATGCCCGCGATAACTGCCCGCACTAATCACATGCATTAACCCTCCTAACATCTTGGTTAAACATGACTAAGGTGCCATTTTTCCAGATCCATTTTGGGGTGGATTGCTGGCCCTGAGAATGAGATTCGGGGCTGATGATCCATTGCCTATTGAAGGCGAGAGCGTTGTTAAGCGAAGTTTAAAAATAAAAAATGAAAAGGAACTAAAAATTCATATAACCTTCTTCTTTGCCTATTCAACCAGGTATCAGAATTAGTAGATGACAAATGACTATGGACCAATTTGTCTTTAAAACTGGTACCACGTCTATATGTTACAGATGGAAAATCCCCAACAATGGGCCAACATCAGGATCCGATAGAAGAATGCCCCAAGATTCCTGTAAAATTTGTCTAACTTCCAAAAAGGCATTATCATAGGTTGCTATAATCCTTAATTCTTGTCCGCCTACTTTTGATTTCGGCTGCAATAAATGACTACGTTCTGCTGTCAAGGCATGTTGGTATGCTGCCCATAAAAAACCATCTGGGTATCCCCGTCTATGAAATCTATCACATTGATCTTGTGCTGCTACGTGATAGTCAGATATTGAAGTACAATTTCTGCGAAGTCGCAGGAATTGTCCTTTAGGGACTCCCTTTCTCAAAGAATTTGGGTGCCAACTGTCCCATTTCAAGAGACAGTTCGTAGCCATATCTTTTCTATAAATGGTCGTAGTTAATTGTCCCGTTTCTGATTTTAATATGGTTAAATCCAAAAAAGTGATAGAACTCTCCTGAATTTCAGAAGTAAAAAAGAGGCCCATCGTATTGACATTTAGGGCTGCAACAAATTCTCCAAACTCCTCTCTTGTTCCCCCCCCAAATCAACAACACATCATCAATATAATGGACCCAAAACAAGATAGATGAGGACCAAACCTCCATTGGGTCTGCAAAGACCACCTCCTTCTCCCACCAGCCCAGGTATAGGTTAGCAAAAGTCGGGGCACATGGACTCCCCATAGCCACCCCCCCCTGAGCTGGTGGAAGAAGTGGCGGTCAAATAAAAAGGTGTTGCATTCCAAAACAAATTTCAACAAATGCAAAACAAAAAAATTATGACTATCCATATGGCTCCCTCTCGCCCTGAGGAAATCCCCCACAGCTCCACACCCCTCACTATGGGGGATGGAGCTGTAAAGGGCCTCCACATCAAGACTAGCCAAAAAACCCCCCGGTGGGACTGCCAAGTCATCTATCCGCTTAAGGACATCAGTAGTGTCCCTTACAAAAGATGGTAAAGCAGAGACAAACGGTCTTAAAATCGCATCCACATATAGCGACATATTCTGCGTTATACTATTAATCCCCGCTACAATAGGTCTACCCTTTAGGGGAGTTAACCCCTTATTGATCTTAGGCAGCGCATAAAAAGTAGGTCATGTAGGGTATTGTGGCAATAGAAAACTAAATTCCCCATCACTAATGAGGTGATTGTCTCTAGCCTCAGTCAAAATCCTTTTTAATTCAAAATAATAATGTTGTGTTGGATCTTGGGAGAGAATTTCATAGCAATCAGGGTCATTAAGAATATTCCTGCACATTTTGATGTAATTTGCACGGTCCATAACCACAAGATTCCCCCCTTTGTCTGAGGGTTTAATAACAATAGATTCATCCTTTTCAAGCCCACTTAAAAGATCCCTTTCATCACTAGATAAATTTGATTTCTGTCTGAAAACACTCCCATCAATACAAGACAACCGATTTGTCACCACCTTTTAAAAGGCATCAATAGCCGTATCTTCCGATAAAGGTGGAAATCTTGTAGACGGATTATGTAAATTTGTAAACTGGCCTTCTCCTAAACTTCTTTGACCTTCCTCCCATAAACCCCCCAAAAGCTGTAAAGATGGCACATCTTCCTGATCTATTCCTAGCTCATCACAAGTCCTCTTATCATTGAGCTTAAAGAATTTACGCCATTTTAATTTTCGACAAAAAAGATTAATATCTTTTACCCATGTAAACAAGTCAAATCGAGGGGTAGGAACAAAAGAAAGACCCTTTTTAAGTAATTCAACCTCCCCATCAGATAGTTGTCACGAAGAAAGGTTAATAATCTGCATATCGTCCCATGTAATCGCTTTACATTTATTCATTTTCGTGTCCTTAACAGGTAATCTGATATGGGGGGACCCTGAGATATACCCCCCCCCCCACCTGAATTAATCCTGCCTCGACTTCTCCCTCTTCTAGGACTATCAGTAGAATAATTTGCTTGATTAAATCCTCTGCCTCCTTGTTGACTCCTACCCTTACGGCTTTGGGATCTAGAATGCTCACCCTCAGATCCTTCACACTCAGAAGAGGAGAGCTCAGTCTCAGCTCCCAACCTATTATAATTTTTTGATGAAAAATCTAAAATTCTCCCCGATTTAAAGTCTTCAATATCTCTCTTATACTGATAGTGTTTCCGTTCTTTCATAAACACTATAAAACGTTCTACTGTTTGCTGTAACGCTAACTCTTTTCTTTCAAATTCGGCATTATTTGAAAACTTTTTTTTATTGCTTCAATTTGTTCTTTTAGCTCCTGAGTGGTTTTACTGAGCAAAGTTTTCTCCTCCTCCAGTAAAATATTCATAAGTCTTAATGAGGATTCAATAGATTCCTTCTCCCATTTTTTAAGGAGGGTTTCAGATCTGAGACGTTGTGCAGGAAACAAATTAATACGTAAGCCACGAGGAACGATATTATTCTTCAGATACGTCTCCAAAGTTTGGACCTCCCAAAAGGATCTCAAATGATCCTTATATACACGAGTTAATTTCCTAAAGGAAGCAGAGATACTCAAATTGGGGGACTGAATGGATAAATCACCTTCTGAAAAAGCTTCTCTGGTATCAACTAGCCATTTTTCTATATCAAGTGATCCTGTCAAAAAACCTTCCATTCCCATCCACACTCACAGAATATTAAATGAATAAATATGTAATAAGGTATTGCGTGCCAATAAACTATAAATATAAAGACTAGGAGAATTTGAAAAGAGTTAGCGTTACAGCAAACAGTAGAACGTTTTATAGTGTTTATGAAAGAACGGAAACACTATCAGTATAAGAGAGATATTGAAGACTTTAAAGCGGGGAGAATTTTAGATTTTTCATCAAAAAATTCTAATAGGTTGGGAGCTGAGACTGAGCTCTCCTCTTCTGAGTGTGAAGGATCTGAGGGTGAGCATTCTAGATCCCAAAGCCATAAGGGTAGGAGTCAACAAGGAGGCAGAGGATTTAATCAGGCAAATTATTCTACTGATAGTCCTAGAAGAGGGAGAAGTCGAGGCAGGATTAATTCAGGTGGGGGGGGGGGGTTATCTCAGTGTCCCCCCATATCAGATTACCTGTTAAGGACACGAAAATGAATAAATGTAAAGGGATTACACGGGACGATATGCAGATTATTAACCTTTCTTCGTGACAACTATCTGATGGGGAGGTTGAATTACTTAAAAAGGGTCTTTCTTTTGTTCCTACCCCTCGATTTGATTTGTTTACATGGGTAAAAGATATTAATCTTTTTTGTCGAAAATTAAAATGGCGTAAATTCTTTAAGCTCAATGATAAGAGGACTTGTGATGAGCTAGGAATAGATCAGGAAGATGTGCCATCTTTACAGCTTTTGGGGGGGTTTATGGGAGGAAGGTCAAAGAAGTTTAGGAGAAGGCCAGTTTACAAATTTACATAATCGTCTACAAGATTTCCACCTTTATCGGAAGATACGGCTATTGATGCCTTTTAAAAGGTGGTGACAAATCGGTTGTCTTGTATTGATGGGAGTGTTTTCAGACAGAAATCAAATTTATCTAGTGATGAAAGGGATCTTTTAAGGGGACTTGAAAAGGATGAATCTATTGTTGTTAAACCCTCAGACAAAGGGAGGAATCTTGTGGTTATGGACCGTGCAAATTACATCAAAATGTGCAGAAATATTCTTAATGACCCTGATTGCTATGAAATTCTCTCCCAAGATCCAACACAACATTATTATTTTGAATTAAAAAGGATTTTGACTGAGGCTAGAGACAATCACCTCATTAGTGATGGGGAATTTAGTTTTCTATTGCCACAATATCCTACACGACCTACTTTTTATGCGCTGCCTAAGATCCATAAGGGGTTAACTCCCCTAAAGGGTAGACCTATTGTAGCGGGGATTAATAGTATAACGCAGAATATGTCGCTATATGTGGATGCGATTTTAAGACCGTTTGTCTCTGCTTTACCATCTTTTGTAAGGGACACTACTGATGTCCTTAAGCGGATAGATGACTTGGCAGTCCCACCGGGGGGTTTTTTGGCTAGTCTTGATGTGGAGGCCCTTTACAGCTCCATCCCCCATAGTGAGGGGTGTGGAGCTGTGGGGGATTTCCTCAGTGCGAGAGGGAGCCATATGGATAGTCATAATTTTTTTTGTTTTGCATTTGTTGAAATTTGTTTTGGAATGCAACACCTTTTTATTTGACCGCCACTTCTTCCACCAGCTCAGGGGGTGGCTATGGGGAGTCCATGTGCCCCGACTTTTGCTAACCTATACCTGGGCTGGTGGGAGAAGGAGGTGGTCTTTGCGGACCCAATGGAGGTTTGGTCCTCATCTATCTTGTTTTGGGTCCGTTATATGATGATGTGTTGTTGATTTGGGGGGGGGAACAAGAGAGGAGTTTGGAGAATTTGTTGCAGCCCTAAATGTCAATACGATGGGCCTCTTTTTTTACTTCTGAAATTCAGGAGAGTTCTATCACTTTTTTGGATTTAACCATATTAAAATCAGAAACGGGACAATTAACTACGACCATTTATAGAAAAGATATGGCTACGAACTGTCTCTTGAAATGGGACAGTTGGCACCCAAATTCTTTGAGAAAGGGAATCCCTAAAGGACAATTCCTGCGACTTCGCAGGAATTGTACTTCAATATCTGACTATCACGTAGCAGCACAAGATCAATGTGATAGATTTCATAGACGGGGATACCCAGATGGTTTTTTTATGGGCAGCATACCAACATGCCTTGACAGCAGAACGTAGTCATTTATTGCAGCCGAAATCAAAAGTAGGCGGACAAGAATTAAGGATTATAGCAACCTATGATAATGCCTTTTTGGAAGTTAGACAAATTTTACAGGAATCTTGGGGCATTCTTCTATCGGATCCTGATGTTGGCCCATTGTTGGGGGATTTTCCATCTGTAACATATAGACGTGGTACCAATTTTAAAGACAAATTGGTCCATAGTCATTTGTCATCTACTAATTCTGATACCTGGTTGAATAGGCAAAGAAGAAGACTTGTGGGTACCCATCCATGTGGGTCCTGCAGGGCCTGTTCCTTTATTAAAACTAGTAGAGAGGTTGTCAGTACAATAACAGGTAAAAGATATAATAACAATAAATTTATCAACTGTAAAACGGTTGGCGTGGTTTACCTCATTACGTGCTCCTGCGGAATCCAATATGTTGGTAAAACGATGAGGGAATTCCGCAGGAGGATAAGGGAACATGTAAATAATGTCATCCGTCAGGATGATACCACAGTGGCACGTCATATATGGGCACATCATGGGGGTGATCCTGTGAATACTCAATTTCAAGGCATTGAACAGATCATTCCTTCTCCTAGAGGGGGCAATTTTGATCAGAGGCTCCTTCAGTGTGAAGCCCGTTGGACTTTCATGTTGAAAACAGTTAAACCATGGGGCTTGAATGATGCAATTTCATATGCATCATTTATTTAAGTTATTGGGTGCCTTATTCTCAAATACTACTGCGTCTGCAATTATTGTTAACAGTCTGATATTTATGAGGAGAATTGTCCATTTATGTTTCGAAAATTATTATACAGAATTCTTTAAATTCAGTGTTTATTACTGTGTCTGCGATTATTGGGAATAGATTGATATTTGTGAGGATAATGGTTCATTTATGTTTCAAAAATATCATAATCTTTTAAATTAAGTTTCTAGTGTTTATTCTGGCCATTATATAGTAGATCCAGGGATTTCTAGCCTGCAATAAGTGAATTCCCTTTTGAATATTTCTCCTATAGAGAGATGTGTATATGGTCTCCGTTCAGGTGGGCGGGGCTAGAGGGGGTAGGTTCTTTTGATAGACCCTCTGTGATTGGTCTTTGTTTAATGTATGCTCATTGGACTATTCTCGGTCAGTGGGAGTTCCTTACCATTCAGCTGAGTATGGAGTGATTGGCTGGGGGGACGGTGGGCGAGGCTAAATGTATTTGAGACCGTCTGCTCTGCTGCTCCATGTGGCCAAACACTAGTGCCGATGGGGGAGCGGGAGTGTATGTTGAGGAAGGGTGATATGCCTATATTATAACATACATACTTTAGTGGCTCTTTGAGATATAGATACGTACCTATGATGAATGTGTCAGTATCGCTGTATATTCTGACACAGGAAACGCGCATTTGGTGTGTACAGGTGTTAGTAGTATATCATGGCTAAAAATCAGTTGCTGTGATATGGAGGTAGCATAAAGGATTGGACACTATAACACTGGATAGTGGGCAGAGCGTTTTTAGTCCTGGGATCTTATTTATAACACTCTATTAGGCGTGTGAGTGGGATTTCTTGGTGAAAGTTAGCTGCTGTGATATAAGGTGTTAATAGGACACTATAGCTTAAACCAGCCGATATGCTAAGTGTTGGTATGGATGCTAGGTAGAGTTTCTGTTAGTCCTAAAAGTTTACCTTAAATAGCCCAAATAGTGTCTTAGTGGGACGTTACGGTTTGAAATGGCCGCTGTGTTACCAAGGTGGCATTAGGAGTTTGATACTTTAAAATGGTTGATACTAGGTAGAACCCCCCCCCCCCCTTTTTTTAAGTTATAAACATGACCGTAATTTCCAATTGCTGCTAGTTTAACATGTGGAATTGAAAGGGTTATTTAGGATAGGCTTATATATCCACATACCTCATACACAATAGTAGTGAGATATTAAACAGGTCCTATATTTGACCTACCTTCCCCTCTTTCATATAAGTTTATTTATGTTGTAGTCTCTCATGTATTTTAATATTTATATTCTAATAAAAATTATGTTTTAATGCGTCTGGATACTGGTGGGTGACTCTCCTAGTCTTTATATTTGAAAGGCCAACTAGTTTTGACACTACAGCAGCCTCAACATCGCTGTAAACTCATATTTGCAGTTTTTTGAGCCTAAACCATGCAAAAAGTAAGAGGACTAGGAACATGGGGTTTGGCCAGTTCATTAAGCCCTAAAAGTTGTGCAGGTTCTCCAAATATCCCCCTTATACTACTAAAACTTCCATGTTTACAGCTCCTGGAAGTTGGCCCAAAAATATCATTTTTGCTCAGGTGCCGTTTTGCAACCCTTCACTTGAGGTCCCCTAGAACCTCCAATTTTTAGTCTTTTGAACTAAAATTTTGCACAGCTTAGTTTTATATCATAGAGAAACTATGTACCAAATTTCATCAAAATCTGAGATGGTGAGGTGGGGACGACCTTTAAAATTGGTCCACTTGACACGGAATGACTCAGGCCAAACCACTTAATAATTTAGGTATACCTCACACCAGTCCAAGACTTTATTAAGACTGGCATAGGAAAGGCAAGTCTTAATAAATTCCCCCAATATTGTTAAAAGGGCAGATGGATTTATGGGCATGGTGGTAATCAAAATAGTTATTTCATTTAGCATTTTGAACTTGGTCACAAGTCCTCATAAAGCTGATCAGTTTGTCATTGTCAGTAAATCGCCAAAAAGATAGTAGGAAACTGTTAAAGGACTTTTGCCACAGAATATTTATCAATGGAGGTGTGACTAATGGAGGTTCAGGCTTGCTAGAATCTTGCAACCTGGACCTAGCAAACCCTTTAGGTAGACAGGGATCCTTGGCATTTACTTATTACAGCCCCATACATATTGGGAGAGGCAGGTGTATAGCTGTACAGGAGTGGAGAGACTAGGCACTGGGTTGCATACATATTGGGAGAGGAAGGAGTTTGGGCAGACTGCTAAAACCGTTTTTACCCGCAGACACCCGACAGATGTGAACCTAGCCATACTATGTTTTTATACAACCTACAGACCTATTTAATTTACTGACAATGATATAATTTAATGTAAAGTAATGCCATTGTGAGCCTTATGTAATACAAATTCCTGCATGATGAGAAGATCTAAGCACTAACATATTACAAATCACACTGTATAGCAAAGACAAGAATAGATTTGTGAATCATGTGGTGACAGTGTAGGATATTACCATACATCAATCAGTTGTTAGTGCTGTAACTGAAGCTGCTGCATGGAACATTCCTTTGAAATGAATCCATAGAAAAATTATTATAGGGTTGAAACCCAAAGCAGCTTTTACATATTTAGGGTTCTACAATAAACAAGACTGACATGCAATTGTAAGCAAAGATAAATGACTTAAAGTACTTAAAGGGTTTTCATATTTATGGTCTATCATAAGAATTGTAATTAAGACAGTTTAAGTAACTAAATCCCTCCATGTTAAAGAGGTTGTGCCATTTTGGACACTTATTCCCTATCTACAGGACATGAGGTAAATGTCCAATCACTGGGGACCCGATTGCCGGGTCCTCCCGTGATCAGGAGGATGGGGACCAAAAGTCCCTCTAAAGCCTCCTTTTGAATGGAGTGCTTGTGTGAACAGCACTCCATTCACTGCCATGGGGCTGCCGGATCTGTAATCTCCGGAACTCACAGCCTCATAGAAGCGAATGGCGTGCTGGTCATGTAAGTGAACTGGCGCTCCATTCACAAGGAGGATTTAGGGGGACTTTTGGTCCCGCATCCTCCTCATCACTGGGGAACCTCGGGCGGTCAGACACTTATCCTCTATCCACAGGACAGAGATAAGTGTCCATAATGGCACAACTCCTTTAAGTCTAAGTAACTTAAGTAGAGTAAGTTGCACACATTTGGTTACTTCTCCATTCAGTCTACTCCTGGGTTTTGCCACCAATCTGCTTTCAGAACAGGGTTCAATCACATCAGTTTGCTGTACAGTGCCTTGTAAGATAGTGGCGGAGTGGTTGCCATATGAAGAAACGTTTGCAGAACATGTTGGTTAAAACATAAAATTTCAGTTTTTCCAACTTCACACAGCAGCTTAATGGTTACAAATATCAGAGACATGGAAGCTTACTAGATGCAGTACACTCTAGGTGGTGCTATATACTTGAACATTAAACAGGACCTTTCATGTACTCTAAGATGTGCCATATTATATACTGCTGCAAAGCCAACAGTGTGCTGAATTCAGCGCACTTTCAGATTTTCAGGTATGTGCCCCAGTGCCAGAGATATTGGTGCCAGTAGTTTCAGCTAACAATATCACTATACTATCAGAAGGGCCGTCCTCATAGTTCAGGATCATCAATGGGCGTGAAGATCACCCTCCTGACAGTACAAGTCTATAGAAGTGTACTGTCATCTGTATGTCATCAGAGAATCTACATTTTCATTCTGTTTGGCCACATATGATTAGTCAAAATAATGGCAACCTCTTATCTGTCAAGAACTATAAGTAAACTGTAGTGACTGACAGCCTGTTACTCAGAGCTGATCATGGACTGAGCAAAAGGGACTGACTTTTTCGGAAAACATCTTAGTGTGAACAAAAGGGGCTGACTTTTTTCAGGGCCATGTTTTTTGGCTCCTGGAGGTTTTAAAAAAATGTAAAAATATATCAAATATAAAAATACAGAAAAGAGTTTATCAGTTAGTTTTGTTAGTTTAGATATCTGTCTGTTGCAGCTTGGTTAGCATGTTATGATTGAATTCATAGGTTTACATACACTTTAGCCATATTCATAAAAATGCTGAAAAACTCATAAAATTGGTGCATTTAATCCTAATCCACATTCCCTCTCTTATGCCAGTTAGAAATGTGTTATCTCTGGAATAACACATTGGGGTTAAAAGGGTCTTTGCACCCCAAGATGAATGCTTTAAGTGTAGTTTTTAAAATGTGGTCACTTCTCAGGGGTTCTGCATAAATGACTTGGCACCTGAAAGCCATTCCAGACAGATCAGCGCCAAAACAGCAGGTTAATGAGGGTACTGGCATATGGAGATATTGTATGAGAAATGGGGTATTTAATTCCTTGTGAAAATGCAAAACTTCAAAGTGAAACTACACATTATTGGAAAAATTTATTTTTCTGTGAAACATTTGTGGGGTCTAAATGCTCATATTACAAAATGGGGTCACTTCTGGTGGGTTCCATTACTCTGGTTCTACAAATGTGACAAAGTGCCTGAAACAGTAACCTATTATGCCCTTGCGCGTAGAAGCCCAATATGTTCCTCTGTTTTATACAGAGACTAGTGAAAATGATGTGTGACCCTTGGAGAGCCCTGTTTATAAATTCCCCTTTGAAACTAAGGATGTTACATCTCTTGGAAGCAGTATGTAAGTGGTGAAATAATGCTAAAATCCTAGTGTATTTCGTGATCACTTCATGACAGATTTGCCACTCAGGAGTCTTGGAAATTTGGGTGACAACCTCTGTGGAAGCAATTATGATGACCATATTGGATCCCATTCAATTTTTTAGATCAAGTGTTCTTTAACTATCTCATATCTACTTGGAAAATGTCTCCTTTAACCAACTTTTATTGTCTAACGGAGGCAGACCTACTCACTGCCTTTCTCCACTTTCAGGCTCACTTTCCCTGCCTCTTTTGGGTCTGTACCAAGGGTGAGAATTTACCATGATGTTATATTTAGAAGGGGCTGAGCCTAGAGACACGACTTGTTTACGATGGGAATGGTAACCTAGCCCGTGGTTACAAAGCACACACCTGTCACTCCTACTGGAGCCATGGGAGGGAGAGGGAGTCAGGGGGCAGCTCACTGCTTACTAGAGTCTCCTGTGCTGGAGCAAGTCCGTGACAAAATATCACAAGCATTCTGTTTCTTCTCACTCAGTAGGGCATTGCTTTAATTGACTACAGGCTTTGAATGTTTCAAGGTCTGACCACTGTTTTTAAATAATAATGCATTAACGTTGTACTACTGCTGGATCAATAAGCAGAGTCTACATGGTGATGGCCCCCAGAAGAAGCTGGAAACTATACCCAGCGAAATGTAGGTAGCGACAGCACACCAGCAGGAACAGCTTACTATATCCCACTAGGTGCTACTAACTTCTCCTATACCTTGCCGTATCCACTATTTGTACTGTGTCTCTCTCCATAGGGAAAATTATTGCTGGGAGACAAAGTGTTTGAGTTCCTCCTAATTAGAAAGCTACAATGTAGCAAACTTCATTGCAGACAATCAGACCGCAGTGAATATATTGTGGCCAGCAGGGGAGCTGAGACAATCCAGCCCCCATGATTTAGCTTTGCGCCGTAGTCCCTCAAAGTATCGCAAGACTTCTGCTGCTTTTGTGAACACATGTCATTCTTCTGTTAAACACATGAGACAGAGCATTCTCCGGGGCATTTCTTTGCAGTTGGTTCGTGTGTGTCTAGCAAGGTACACCTGAGGACCAGGGGTGCACACCTGGCCCCAGGGTTTTGATTTTGACAACAATGGACTAATTATTGTACCACTGGCTCAACTATAGTTACCATATTTACTGTCGACGCAGCTAGTCAGGACATGTGTTTTGCTATCATTTAGCAACTGAACCTAATTAGATTTTGAAGTGATAATTTAGGCAGTCACACAGGTACATTAGAATATAGTTTCCCTTACGTTCAACAGCAGCACAATATGGGGTATTTCTGCCCCTGTGTGCTGGTAGGACAGGCAGAAATTTTAATTTACATAACTAATTAAGCTATACTACCCTATAAGAGGCCAAAGACACTTCCCACCCCCACTGTTTTTCCTGTCCTGTGTGGTGGGACAGGTGGAGGGAGAAATAGTGAGGCTACTTACGGTCTGTGGCTTCTTTATTCTTGTGTCTTCCTAGGGATGATTTCTCTCTACCTGGGAAAGAGGAGAGAGTTAATTGTGTGCTGTTTCTCTAGCAGCACAACTTTTTTTTTTTTTTTTTTTTTTTTTTTTTCCTGCCGTGCAGGTTAGTTGGGCAGGGCTCCATTGCCCCGTCTTCAGTCAACGTGTCTGCAGCCTGGCTCCGGAGCTCCATACCGGAGGTGACGTTTCTTTGCACGCCCGGTCCGGAACTTCCGGTGCTAGGCTTTCTTTCCAGCCAGTGGCCATTCTCGGGCGCTCCCTGCGTCACTTCCGGTCCGCAGAACAGCGTTTTTTTTTTTTGTTTTGTTTTTTTTCTCTGTACAAATTATTTGAGTTTGATTTTAACTTGAACATATCTGTTTGGGGTTATTGTATCTTGTGTTTTCCTTTGCCCCTTCTTTAAAGGTGCAGGAGCGACATTTGGGGGTCTTGTGGTTCCTCCCCTTTTTTTTTTTTTTTTTTTTTTTTTTTTATGGCAGGTCCTCCCCCTTTCCCTATTTATTTCTGGGTTGGGGATTACCTGGTGGCTTGTCTCTTAGAGGGAAGTCTCCACTGAGCGTTGGTACCAGTACTGCGTGTTACCTACTTTGTTAGCTGTTATTACTGTGATACTATAATTATAATTAACCATCCTGCAGGGTATATACCTTTGCTCTATATGCTGTACGCACTTTTAACATGTCATTTTGTCACATTTGACTGTTATTGTGTTTCTAGGTCTCTTCCTTTCCATCTGATGGCGGCGAGTTACTCCGAAGGAAGAGCACCTTCCAAGCGTAGACACCTCGCCTGTAGAGATTGTGATTCACCTCTTCTTGACGGATATGATTATAATCGTTGCCGCCAGTTTGTGGCCCTCCTCCCGAAGAACCATCGGGATGTCATTACTTGGGTAAAGAAGTATGTGGAAGACTCCATGAAGGAGATCAAGGAGTCAATATCTCAAGTTACCAAAAAACCTCGCACAGAGAGGCAGTCTCACTCGATGGGACCTTCTGATGAAGAATTTCAGTGCTTGATGAGACACACTCTTCAGATGAAGATTTCTCTGAGGTGTTTGGCAGGCCTCTTTCCTCTGGAAAAGATACAAAAGCTGCTTAAGTCCATCCAGTCAGGCAATCGTGATGTTGACCCAGGGGAAGCCTCAAGTTCCACCAATAGGGGGCCAAGGGCCTTCCAAGTGGACGATACTCTTGGCAGAGCCATGTCGGCAGAATGGAAACGTCCAGAGAAGGGCTTACTCTACTGCCCAAGCCTCCTTGGGGATCGCTACTAGCAAGGTAGCAAACAAGCTACAATCAGACCTCTCTCAGCTGGAAAGAGACATAGATTCTGGTGTCTCTAGAGATAACCTCTTAACCCTTATGGGTTCCTTATCTCTTGTGGCAGATTATCTGGCTGAAGCTTCCCACCACCTGGTTAAGCTTGCCGCAAAGTCAATGGCTCTTTCCACTGCTGCCAGGAGGCCATTATGGTTGAAACCTTGGAGGACTGACTGCCTCCAAGTATAACATATGCTCTCTACCCTTTGAGCCTGGCAAACTTTTCGGTAAGGGGTTGGACGACATTATGGAGGGCCTAGCTGATAAGAAAGGGAAATGCCTTCCTCAGTCTTTCAGAGGCATATTTAGACCTCCAGGTCGTGGAAGAGGTTTCCAGCGTCAACCTCAAGCCAGGCCTCACTGGAGAATGATCATAGACTTAAGATACCTGAACCACTTCATTCAGAAAAGACCATTCCGGATGGAAACCATAAAATCTTTAATTGCCTTTCTACATCCCTGCGATGTCCTCATTACTCTGGACTTAAAGGATACTGCATACTTACACATCCCTGTGTATCCTTCTCACAGAAAATACCTGAGGATTGCAATGGTGGTTGCTGGCCTGGTACAGCACTTTCAATTCATGGTACTGCCCTTCAGCATCTCCTCAGCTCCCCACACGTTCACCAAGGTGGTGGCCCTTGTAGCTGCGGCCCACAGACTTCAAGGTCATAAAGGCTCAGTCAGAGGATATCCTGCTTCATCATCTGCAGATGGCCGTGTTGTTCCTCCAGCACCTAGGCTGGATTATAAATTGGGAAAAGTTTGATATCAGACCTTCCACCCGGGAGAAGTTCCTGGGATTTATCCTGGATTCTGACAGATGAAAATTTCCTTACCACCCCAGAGGAAAGAAAAAAATTATCAGGGCACCCCATTATCTGCTCCAGGTCCAGCAGGTCCCTCAATCAGGATACCTTCCATCAAATCACCCTGAAATGGGGTCTCCCGGATGTAGACCTCATGGTGACCAGACTCAACGCCAAGGTGGAGACGTTATGTTCCCTGTATCAGGAGGACAATCCCTTGGCAGTGGATGCCCTGTCCATCCCTTGGAGGTTAAGGCTGGCTTACATCTTCCCTCCACTTTCCATGATACCAAGTGTATCATTCAGATGAGTCGAGAGATTTATTGGAGGCTTTCCCCCTAATCCAGAACTTGGTCTCTCAAGGAACTCAGCATTGCCAGGATCTGAGGAGATTCAACTTGACAGCCGGAAGTTGATCAGTCCCTATGGAAATCTAGAAGACTGTCAGAGGCTGTCCTGAAGACTCTATCCTGCTCCAGAGCCAAATCTACTACTAAAAATTACCTAAGAGTAGGTAACATCTTCAAAAAATTGGTGCTCCAGTAAAGGAGCTGATAGTTCGGATCCTTCTACTGAAGTTCTACTAAACTTTCTTCAGGACAGTCTGGATACAGGTCTCAGCCTTGCGACACTAAAAGTGCAAGTTTCTGCCTGATTAGGCAGACACTTGTCTCAAGATGCCTTGATTTCTAGATTTCTGAGAGGCGCTATGAGGTTGAGACCTACTGTTTATGCTCCCATTTCTCAATTGACCTCTCTACAGTTCTTTCTGGCCTATGTGGGCCTCCTTTTGAACCTCTGGAAGATTCAGACTTCAGGTATTTGGCTTATAAGACTACCTTTTTGCTAGCCATTACCTCTGCCAAAAGAATGGGAGAGTTACAGACTCTATCAGCCATAGAGCCATACATTTCCTTTTTTCCGGACAGTCCAGTTGAGATTTCTTCCTGGGTTCACTACCAAGGTACCCTCCTGGGCTAATATTAATCAGGTAATTTTCTTACCAGTTTTCTTTCTTTCTCCTTCCTCTGATGAAGAGAGGAAACTCCGCTCTTTAGACCTAGTAAGATGCCTTCAAATCTATCTTTAACGAACAAGAACCTTCAGAAGATCAGAGAATCTCCTAATCAACTTCTGTGGAAAGAACAAGGGACTGAAGGCATCGAAACCATCCTTATCCAGATGGATAAAGGTGACTTTTTTTCTTTCCAGGGATTAACTCCCCCTGATTTTGTCAAAGCCCACTCAACTTGAACAGCAACACAAGCTCCCCCCCTTTGTTTTGTTTTTTTCCTTAATAACTAACACAGTGCGGGGAGGTCTCTCTGGACTCTTATAGGGGAGTATTGCGTATTTAGTTATGTAAATTAAAATTTCCACCTGCCCTACTAGCACACAGGGGTAGAAATACCCCATATTGTGCTGCTGTTCGGACTAAGGGAAAACAGTTTAACTATATAATCAACAAAACTACATGAGAATTTGCCCTGAGGAGTGAATTATAGGGGACCAGTTGTATAATACTGTTGTATTTTATATATCAATTATCTATTTACTTGAAGATTTTAGGGACAATTAATAAAACTAAGTTTACTTTTTATTTAAACTTACTTTTTTATTCCCCTGCCCTAGTCCTACCTTTACCTTTTCCCTTACATTATTGTTATGGTAATACATTGTATAATCCCCAATTTAGAAGAATTCCCATAGCAGCAATGGGAAAGCCCTTAAAGAGGACTTGTCACCACTCTTGACATATCTATTTTATTAATACCTTCCTGCTGGTGGTATCTTTTTAATTTTCAGTTTGACTACTTGCCTTCCAAGTTCACAGACCCATATGAGGGCTTAATGATCGCGGGATAAATTGTTCTTCATAATAGTACCATTTATTATTCTGTACAATATACTGGGAAGCCGGAAAAAAATTCAGAAAGGGGAGGAATTGGAGAAAGTGCATTTGTGCGACTTTTTTACAGGCTTCATTTTTATGGTGTTCACTGTGCATCCAAAATAACATGTCATCTGTATTCTATGTTTCAGTATGATTCCAGGGATACAAAATTTATATAGTTTTATTAACATTTCAACCCCTTAAAAAAAAAAAAAAAAATCCAAAACTTTGCAAGAAGATTTTTTTTTTTTCTTAAAGTCGCCATATTCTTATGACATACCACTTCTAATATAATATGCCACTTATGCCATTTACAATATGCCACTTATAATATGCCACTTATAACATACCACTTATAATAAAATATGCTACTTATAATATGCCACTTATAGTATGCCATTTATAACATACCACTTACTGTATAATATGCCATGACACATATAATATATATATAATATAATATGCCACTTATAATATAACTTGCTTATAATATTCCACTTATAACATACCACTTATATTAAAAAAATGCCGCTTATAACATGTCACATAATATAAATCAGATCAGTTTTGGCGCCATATTTGCCGCAGTTGCTGGCTTCACTACTGCCCCAGGACAGGCACTTTCATTTTGACAGCGGGCGGGAAAAACCTGCATCTCCCGCCTACTGACCCTCTCCAAGCCCCGATCCCCCTACACTAGCGGCAGCAGGGACCAGTCATCCCTGCTGCCTTCACACATGTGCGCTCTTGTGCATGCAGCTGCAACGCTGCCATTTAGTGTAAGGGATGAGGACTTGGGGACAGTGGCGGGAGGTGAATATTACTACTTTTACTTGGGCCCCCACTGCATAGCACCCACATTTACACACACTATAGTGTCCCAAAGTGGCCTTCACACAGTATAATGTCCCATAGCGACCTCTCCTCAGTATAATGTCCCATAGCAGCCCCTGCACATAGTATAATGTTCCATAGCAGCCTCCTTACAGTAGAATGTCTCAGTGGCCCCTCCAAACAGTATTATGTCCCATAGTGGCCCCTACAGTGTTCACTAAAAAATAACCTTTAGTAATAAAGTTAAAAGTTAAACCAAGCCACCTCTAGACATCAGGTGCTTGAAACAGATGGGGTTATTAATTGGACATAGGTAGCACCAAACAAATAGAGATATGGTGTGATACAGAGTAGTTTGTTAAAAGAGAACCACCAGTAATGACCGCACACTGCCACAATAGCACCGTGTGGATCAAGTGCATAGGTAAGGAACACTCAGATAATTCATACACACAAACACACACACGCTCTGGCTAGTAGGTCAGTAAAAGACCGACCCAGTATATCTAACTAGCCACTAACTTAGGAGCTTACATTACCCTCCCACAATTGGCTACCTAATATCTTCCACAATGCACACAAAGAACGGCACATATAGAAACTGCCCTAACACCCATCCTGACGCGTTTCTGCTGGGGAAACCAGCTCATCAGAGGCATATAGAACAGGGCAAAAGCAGAGTGCACCTGTTTCATGTACAGTCTGCCAATAAGAGTAACGAGCGCCTAGTCGTTATCTCGGCCGGCCGTGATGTATGGGTACATATATACCCCTGGGTCTGAAAAGATAATAGCAGTATTTGTTGGGGTTTGCCCAACAAATACTCTTTTCGCGGGCCCGCGGCCTTACTTACTTCTCCTCGCTCCTGCTCATAGCCACCTCCTCTTTCCCTACTTCCCTCAAGGAGACCCCAGTGACGTGATATGAAACGCCCAGAGCCCCCTGGAGGACAGAAAAAGAGGAGGCGGCCGTGAGCAGGAACAGGGATCGGTAAATAAATAGGGTCCTTTACCTGCTGGGATTACTCCAGCAGGTAACAGCCTATTAAAGACAAAAAAAAAATGCAGTAGGCGCCCATCGAGGTCGCCTCCCTTTGGCAGCCACTACAGCTGCTAGGGCAGTATTACGCCAATGTTGAGTACCCCTTCTCTATTGGCCTCGGCATCCCCTCATGCCTCGTGGACCATCATGTTAAAAACTGATGACATCTGATGGTAGCTGATGACAATGTTTTAGAGTAGTAATTTGTAAAAAAAAAAAAAAAAAAAACTTGCTGACAACTGATTTTTGGATCAGTTTTGCCATCAGTTGTAATGACTAAGGAGCATAAAACTGATACTGATACATGCAAACGTACCCTAAGCCTTAGGGCTCAAGTGACTTGTGGCTTATGCTAGGTTCACACTAGCTTTCGGGTTTCCGTTCTTCGGGTCCACTTGGGGACCTAAAAAACGGAAAGCCTAACTGCTTAAAAAGTGGTTACTCACGGACCCCATATACTATAATGGGGTTTCCCGGGTCCCGCCTTCTTTCCACCCAAAATTGGCAGAGTGAAAAGTCCTGCTTGCACAACTTTTCTCTCTGCATATTTTAAGCAGAATGGGGGCATGGAGTCCCCATACGGTCACACAACGCTAGTGTGACCGCAGCCTTAGGGTATGTTCACATCTGCATCGGAGTCACTGTAAGTCGCAGATTCTGCCAAAAATCAGTGGAGAGAAAAGTCCTGCACGGACACCCAGGGGACCCCTTTATAGTATCAGGGCGGGTGTCAGTGGGTAACGGCTGTTTTAGCATGCGGGTTCTGTCATTCGGGTCCCATGGTGAATACGAACGATGGAGAACATGGAGCCAGTGTGAACCTAGCCTAGGTCATTACAAATAATGCCAAAACTGATGGGAAAATGCATCAGTTGTCGTCAGGCTTTTACAAATTTCAATTCCAAAACCATCAGTTGTTGTCAGTGTATACCATCAGTTTTTACCATAAAAAAGTAGTCTACGCTCTGAAAACAAGCCAACTTCATCAAAGTGGTGTATGCTTTGTACAGGGACAGTATATGGTTTGGGTGCCAATGAATAAGCCAATATATTATATGGCGGTCAAATACCGTGGGGGGGGGGGGTCAGTAAAGAGAATCGATTAATTCCCCTCACTGTGCCTTTAACCTAAAGCAGTACAGTGGGGGGAATTTATTATTCCCTATATGCCAGAACTGGTGTGGACCACCACGCTGTAGGGAAACCGATCCCTGCAATGTGCATATGTAAATGCACAAGTTAGAGTGCCAGAGCAGGAAGCCAACTATTTCCTATTCTGCTATGTATTTTAACTGTACAGTATTAGTGCCCTGAAGATGCCAATACAGTTGAAGGGGCCGCTCACTGTTTGCAGTGGCTCCGAACTGCCGCCTGTTAGCTAGGCCTCTGAACTATGGCCAATATTATCAATGAAAGGGGACAATGGAGTCTAGAAATGAGAAGGAAGCCATACTAGGAACCAGGAATGAGAGGGAAAGCCATGCTAGAGACCAAGAATGTGAGAGGGAGCCATGTTGGGGACCAGGATTAAGAGGGGAAGCCATATTAAGGAACAGTAATTATAGGGGGAGCTATGCTGAGGACAAGTGCAATCATGTTTAAAACAAATATTTAGAGCAGTTTCACTTTGAGGCCAAGAATAATAGGGCCATTTTGAAGTAGAATATAGAGAGGTCACCATAGGGACAAAGAAAAAGAGGGGGGGGTAACTTGTACAGTACCATAGCTGTTTTTGTCTAGGCCTGGCTCTGTGTGATGGGACACATAAAATACATGACTTTGGGCTCTTTCATCATTATTTGTGTTGTGTAAAGGTTTACAGATGCATCTCAATAAATTAGAATATTTTTGAAACGTTCATTCATTTTAGTAACTCAGTAATTCAATTCATAATCAGCAGTCTTCTATAATTGTTTGTCCTACTGAAACACACTGAGGGACCATTTAAAGGCTTAGGAAACCTTGGCAGGTGACACACTGAATTTACAATACTGAACTTTTTTACAATATTCTAATTTTCTTAGATTTGGGTTTTCATTACCTGTAATCCATAATCAACATTTACAGTAATTAAACACTTGAAATAGAACACTCTGTGTGTAAACAATCTAGAAAATATAGGAGGTCACTTTTTAATTTAATTACTGAAATAAACGTTTCAAAGATATTCTAATTTATTGAGATGCACCAGTATATTATTGGTGCAAGTACCTAGGCAGGGAAATAGCATGCATCCCTGTACACAGAAGTATAAAAAAGATACGGGTGTCAGAATATGGTGACTTTTAGAAAAAAATTTTTTTTGCACAGTTTTGTATTTTTGTTAAGGTGTTAAAATGTAAATAAAACCATATAAATTTGGTATCCTGGAATCGTACAGATACACAAAGAATACAGATGACACATCATTTTGGCTGCAGAGTGAACGCCGTAAAAACGAAACCCGTAAGAGTAACACAAATGCACTTTTTTTTTTTTTTCAAATCCACCCCATTTGAAATTTTTATTTTATTTTTTTTTTTCCAGCTTCCCAGTACATTGTACAGAATAATAAATAGTAGCATCATGAAGAAAAATGTGTCTCGCAAACATTAAGACCTCATATGGCTCTAAGAGTGGGGAAAAAAAAAATCTAAATTCCTCTGGCGGGAAGGGGTTAAGGCTCCTTCATTAACAGGAAGATGTCTGTGCAAAGATACCTAGCCTGCCAGTGTCCTGCTGAGGTTTCCTTTACTGCTACACACGTGGACAAAATTGTTGGTACCCCTCGTTTAATGAAAGAAAAACCCACAATGGTCACAGAAATCACTTGAATCTGACAAAAGTAATAATATATAAAAATTCTATGAAAATGAACAAATGAAAGTCAGACATTGCTTTTCAACCATGCTTCAACAGAATTTTTTTAAAAAGAAAACTCATGAAACAGGCCTGGACAGAAATGATGGTACCACTAAAAATAATGTGAACAAAGGGACATGTTAAATCAAGGTGTGTCCACTAATTAGCATCACAGGTGTCTACAATCTTGTAATCAGTCAGTGGGCCTGTATATAGGGCTACCGATACTCACTGTGCTGTTTGGTGACAAGGTGAGTACCACACTCAACATGGACCAGAGTAGCGAAGGAAAGAGTTGTCTCAGGAGCTTAGAAATAAAATTATAGACAAGCATGTTAAAGGTAAAGGTTATAAGACCATTTCCAAGCAGCTTGATGTTCCTGTGACTACAATTGCATATATTATTCAGAAATTTAAGATCCATGGGACTGTAGCCAACCTCTCTGGACGTGGTCACAGGAGGAAAATTGATGACAAATCAAAGAGAAGGATAATACGAATGATAACAAAAGAGCCCAGAAAAACTTCTAAAGAGATTAAAGGTAAACATCAAGCTCAAAGAACATCAGTGTCAGATCGCACCATCCGTCATTGTTTGAGCCAAAGTGGACTTCATGGGAGACGACAAAGGAGGACACCATTGTTGAAAACAAATCATAAAAAAGCCAGACTGGAATTTGCCAAACTACATGTTGACAATCCACAAAGTTTCTGGTAGAATGTCCTATGGACAGATGAGACAAAAATCAAAATTTTTGGCAAGGCACATCAGCTCTATGTTCACAGACTGAAAAATGAAGCATATCTTAAAAAGAACACTGTCCCTACTGTGAAACTTGGAGGAGGCTCTGTTATGTTCTGGGGCTGCTTGGCTGCATCTGGCACAGGGTGTCTTGAATCTTGGCGGGGTACAATGAAATCTCAAGGCTATCAAGGGATTCTAGAGAGGAATGGCACCCTTCAAACCCGAGACAACTGGAGCAGTTTGCTCATGAGGAGTGGGCCAAAATACCTGTTGAGAGGTGCAGAAGTCTCATTGACAGTTACAGGAATCGTTTGATTGCAGTGATAGCCTCAAAAGGTTGTGCAACAAAATATTAAGTTAAGGGTACCATCATTTCTGTCCGGGCCTGTTTCATGAGTTTTCTTTTTAAAAAAATTCTGTTGAGGCATGGTTGAAAAGCAATGTCTGACTTTCATATTTTCATAGAATTTTTATATATTACTTTTGTCAGATTCAAGTTATTTCTGTGACCATTGTGGGTTTTTCTTTCATTAAATGAGGGGTACCAACAATTTTGTCCACGTGTGTATGTTTCCTGACTACCTGTGTTTGACCTTAGCCTGTTTTCTGACTGATCCAAATGTGAACCGAGAGCAAGGCAGGTGGTTTGGACTCCGCAACCAGAAATGAACGCACACGCGGTAGTTCAAGAAAAAATATATATTTACTATAAGTTAATAAAGGCTAGTTAAAGGTAAAATGACAGGGCTAAAGACAAGCAAAATATACAATATAGCATGAACAATTTCAAGGCAAATTCTGCAATGGTTTCTACTTTTACTCTGTCCACTTCTGTAGTATGGACACTGAATGAACAATATACTCAAAACTATCCCTAACTGACCCTAACTTCACATTTGGGTGCACCCCCTTTTCCCCAGTGGTCCAGGTGGACCGCTTACAGTCCGTAGAAGCGCGCGGTGGGGCCCAAAGTCGGTCCTTTCTTTTATAGTGAAGCGTCCTCTCCTCACGGTTATCAGGATCTTGGGAGAAATGAAGTCCTCTTTAACAGACAGGGAAACCAACTGAATGCAATGTAATCCAACAGCAGATTCCACTCAGCACACTGACAGTCCTGCCGAATCCATACACTGAGCTGGGATGTAAAGCGGGATTTAGCAGGTGCCGTCCAGTACATCAACAGCACTGCGAGTCTCTATCTGTGGTATCCAAATACACAGTCACAATGTCAGTCTCACTGATCAGCCACTGAGCACAGTTCCTTTCACGTGGACTCACTAGTCCTGTTGTCTCTTTACACTCTGTTTGTCTCTGGACCAAGATACAGCTTAGCTGTACAGAAAAATCTCCACACCAGTTCAATACACTTGCCAAGATGGCTGCTGCTCTCTGTCTCGTCACTTCCTGCTTCTCTGCTCACACTCTGTCTGCAGAACAGGCAGGCTGACATAAAAGGGGGGGGGGGGTCTCACTCCAGCATCATGTCACAATTACAATGGCTGCTGTCTTAAAGGAACAGAATCACAGAAATACATTCAACATTAACAGTTTATACAGACAAATGAAGCTTAAGACAACATTGGCTGTCTCTTACATATTCCCCCCCACTTTAAGATTGGCAGTCCCTGCCTATGACTGTATATCCAGAGGGTTGTACTTTTATGCACAGGGTGGTAGTATACCGATGTATGGCAGGCCAAACAAACTCATCCTGCGCATACCGAACAGGGGGAATACCAGCATTTGGCCTAGTGGTCCGTCTGAGGACCGGTGGTATATTATGGGGTGCTGCAGCTATGGGCTGAGAAGGACCAGCGGATTCCGCACCAGAGGGGGCACAGGCCGGAGATACAGTAGTCACAGGTGGAACATCCCCAGGAGCAGGGATCGGCCAACAATCATCCTCCTCGTCGGAGGCCCATTCCGCACCTCCATTCTCTGACTGTGGGAGCTCATTCACATTGGCAGGCCCATCGTGATTTGTCCCTTCAGAATGACACAGGCGCAACATATTTCGGTGAAGTACTCGAACACAATCAGTTCCTTCTTTCTGGACCTGGTACACTGGCCCATTCGCATACTTGCGGCCAACAACACGATACGGCAAAGCCTCCCATCTGCTTTCCAATTTCCCTTGGGGTTTCTTGACACGAACTAGCACCAGGTCGCCTGGTTGCAATGGTGCTTCTTGCACTGGGGTCTTATCAGGATGGGGATGTTCTTGCAGGCGCTGCCGCACCAATCGATGGATCGTCTCAAGTCTCTGCCGATGCGCCCGCACCCAAGAGGTTGGATCCCTCGGAGGGAACCCATCCACATCATTCAACTGTAATTCTCCTATACTTCGCCCAGACCGCCCAAAGAGAAGTGTATAAGGAGAGTACCCCGTTGTAGAATGGACCTGATTGTTATAGGCCCACACCATTTCAGACAAGAACTGAGGCCACTGTAACTTCTTGTCTTCCTCCAGAGTCCGCAGCATCTGTAGCAGAGTTCTGTTGAATCTTTCACAGGCCCCATTTCCCTGAGGGTGGTATGGAGTCGTGTGCGACTTCTTTATCCCGTAGATACGTTGAACTTCTTTCATTACGTGTCCCTCAAAGCAGGCGCCCTGGTCGGAGTGGATGCGTTGGGGGCACCCATATACTCGAATGAAATCTTGGCACAGAGCACGAGCTGCTGACTCAGCTGTCTGGTCCTTGGTGGCGGTTACCACCGCAAATTTGGTGAAGTGATCCACCATTACGAGGCAATACTGGTGTCCGCTATTGGATGGGCCCACCATTAGATAGTCTATCATGACGATTTCTAAAGGTTCCTGGGTCACGATGGTTTGCAGGGGAGCTCTCTGTTCTATTGCCTTATGGATCTCACAAGTTCGACAGCTGCGGCATACTTCTTCGACCATTTGACGAAGACCAGGGCAGTAAATCAGTCGCTGTAACCAACGAAAGGTCTTCTCATGACCAAAATGTCCATTCTTATTATGAGCCTCAACTGCCAAGGAGCGAGCCAGTTCACTAGGCACCACAATTTGGTATCGAATGTCGATCTCAGAAGGTAAATAGACCTTTCGGCATAGCACTCCATTTTTCATCTCCAACTTTTCCCACTGACTCAAAACAGATAATATCTCACGTGTCAGTCGTTCTCTTTCCTCTCTACAGGGCTTCTGGCCTTTCTCAACACACTTGATCATCTGCGCCAGCCCCTCATGGGTCTGTTGTATCTGTGCCCATTCCTGTCGTGAGGGACCAAAGAAAGGAGCCATTTCAGTCCCCTCCATCTCAAACTGATTAGTGGCGGTCAAGGCCTGTGAAAATCTGCTGAAATCGGGCACCTCCACATGCTCCAACTCATGATCCACGTCTTCTGTGGGGGTCTGGGCAGTTACCCTAGAAAGTCCGTCAGCATTCTGGTTCTCTGTCTTGGACCGATACTTAATGCGGTAATTGAATGTAGACATTCGGGCTATCCACCTCTGCTCTAACGCCCCGAGCTTGGCATTTTCCAGGTGAGCTAGTGGGTTGTTGTCAGTCAGTACTAAAACTTCAGCACCGGTCAAATATTCAGAGAATTTCTCGGTCATGGCCCATACCAGTGCCAACAGCTCCAATTTAAATGAACTATAATTCTCGGGGTTTCTTTCAGAATCTCTCAAAGACCGGCTGCCGTACGCTATGACCCTCTCCTGGCCATCCTGAAGCTGGGAAAGCACTGCTCCAAGACCATACAGGCTTGCATCTGTATATAGCTGGAACGGCAAGTGGTAATCAGCATATGCCAAGATTGGGGCTGTTGTCAGTGCATCCTTCAATGCCTGGAAGGCTTGTTCCTGTTCAGGTCCCCACTTCACGGACCGGTTCTTTGGACCACCGGATGTGCCTCGTAGGAGAGCATTAAGTGGTGCTGCTACCTTGGCGAAATCCTTAATAAACCGTCGATAGTAACCGGCTACTCCAAGGAACGCCCTCACTTCTCGCAGGGTAGTCGGTATCGGCCAATCTTGAACAGCCGCTATCTTGTCTCTTGATGGTCTCACCCCTTCTCCTGATACGCGGTGACCCAAGTAATCAATTTCAGATTGGAACAACCGACATTTACTGGGTTTCAATTTGAGCCCATGTTCCCGCAATCTTCGAAATACTTGCCCCAACTGGTGGAGATGGTCTTCAAAGGTCGCAGAATACACTATAATTTCATCCAAGTAGATGAGAGTGAACTCAAAGTTGAAGTCACCGAGACATTTCTCCATCAACCGCTGAAAAGTTCCGGGTGCATTTGTCAACCCGAAGGGCATCCGGTTAAATTCGTATAGTCCCATGGGCAAGATGAATGCCGTCTTCTCCTTGTCTTTTGTGGCCATCGGCACCTGCCAATACCCACTAGCCAGATCTAGTGAGGAGAAGTACCGGGCTCTCCCCAGCGCTGAGAGGGACTCCTCAATCCGTGGCAAGGGGTAGGAATCTCGTACGGTGCAAGCGTTTAACTTCCGATAGTCTACGCAAAATCGGATGGACCCATCTTTTTTTCTTACTAACACCACAGGAGCTGCCCAGGGACTCTGGCTTTCTTGGATGATCCCACCCTGTAGCATCTTAGCTAACAGTTCTTTTACTTCCTGATACAACTGTGGAGGAATTTGTCGGTAGCGCTCTCTAATTGGAGGGGTGTCTCCTGTGGGAATCTCATGGTAGATCCCTGTGGTACATCCAAAATCTTCAGCATACCGTGCAAAGGTAGCTTGGTTCTCCCACAACAGCTCATCTACCTTCTGCACCCATTCCAGAGAACATGAACTTACATCCATCTTCATCTGTTCTCGAATTGCACAGCCATTCCATTCAGAGGTGGGTTCCTCATCTTCTCCCATGGACACAGTTACGGTCCACTCATCCCTTTCAGTCGGCTTCAGCTGCATTGGAGTTACTTTCCTTACTTCCTCCGGAGTCACATAGATGTTAGCCAGCAGCCTCCCTGGGGTCAGGTCCACACTCTGGTCCTGAGTGTTTACACATCGAAGTGGTACTCTTCCATTGCGAACTATTGCCAAGGAACGGGCCACTAGCGGATCAACACCTCCTTCGGCTGCCTGCAGTGGTTCTACCAACACAGCTATGCCCTCTAGTTTCCGACAGGTGCCTACGGGCATGGACACTATTGTCTCCCGACTGGGTGGCAGTGTAACTTTTGTATGCAAAGGAACTGAAATTCGAGCCAGAGGACGCTGTGCATCTGAACTTTTCTGTAAGCCACATGTCCGGATCAGCCGCTGGAAAGCTGTTTGAGTAGGCCGATGGGTGGTGGTTTCTTTCCAATAACCGTGACCTTTCTTTTCAAAGAGGATCTGATCTAATTCTTTTAACACATTCATCCCCAAAATGACAGGGACCTTTACTTCACGTGACTCCTGTACCACCACAATGCCTTTCCTACCTAGATCTTGGCCACATACCCGGACATTCATCCAGGCCACTCCCACGACCGGAACTGGTAACTGATTAGCTGCGACCACTCGTACGAATGTATGGGGATCATATTTAACATGTTGCCGGAAGTACCGTTCATAACAGTCTCTACTCAAGGTCGTTACTTGGGAACCCGTGTCAATCATCCCGGTAACCGGAATACCCTCCATTTCCACCTGTATAACAGGACTTGCAGCGATCAGGTCATCATCAGGGCATTCTCCCCACATAGTCTCCTTGTCAGTCTCCCCTACTACACGCCCTACAGCAGCAGGGGACTTCAGTTTAACGGCGGTCTCTCATAAGTTTGTCGCTGCTCTGGACATCTAGCAGCAACGTGGCCCATCCGTCCACACTCCCAGCAGCGTATCCCCCGTCGTTCTGGCCATCTGTTTGGGCCCCTTCGGTAAACCCCTTCGATTTCTCCTGAGCACTGCACTAAATGATTTGGACCCCTTCGGTAGGTCCTATCCTCACCCCTCCAGCGGGGTGGTGGGTGATTCTGACTTGCTGGGTGTGGATGGCTCACCCTTTCACCTCCAGTTTGCTGGAAGTCTGCAATTTTCATAGACTGCTCATCACAACGAGTGTGCAAGTGTTCCATTTGTTCTTGCAGTTTCTGCATTACTGTGAGAATTTCTTTAACCGTCCCTTTTTCTACTGTCTCTGAGCCAGAACTAGCCCCCTGTGACAAAGTAACTCCAACTGCGGTCTGCGGCCTCGGGACCATACTATTGGCACGGGAGATGGCCTCTACCTGTACATCATGGAATTTAGCATCAGTCTCTCGTCGTATAAAATCCTGCATAGTCACAGTTAAACTGCCGTCACGTATCCCCAGGACAAACTGGTCACGGAGAGTCCGATCAGGGTTACAGAAGGCTGGCGAGCCCCCTCTTTCCTTCCTTTGAATATCTCGGAGCAGTTCTTGTAGGGCATTTGCATATTGGGGAAGGCTTTCATTCTCCTGTTGTACCCTCTGGAAGAACTGAGCCTGCAGAGACCCCAGCAATGCAGTTTCTCCATAGATGGTTTCTAGAATCTGGACTACTTGCTCAAATGTCTGCCTTTGTTCAAATGGCCTCAGTATCACCGTGGTCTTAGCATCCCCTTGTAATGTCAATATTGCTAGCTCTACTAGTACTTCTGGTGCGGTCTGGTACATTCGCTGTATCATTCGTATCTGTTCCACCCACATACTCACTGACATATTATTGCCATCAAATTTAGCTAACTGACTCATTATAGCCCCTGCTGGCATTCTTCCTCCAGCACCATTCTCCCGAACGGGTGCGTCACCGTCCATTCTGGTAAGCGGATCCTGCCGACTACGCCAATTTGTGAACCGAGAGCAAGGCAGGTGGTTTGGACTCCGCAACCAGAAATGAACGCACACGCGGTAGTTCAAGAAAAAATATATATTTACTATAAGTTAATAAAGGCTAGTTAAAGGTAAAATGACAGGGCTAAAGACAAGCAAAATATACAATATAGCATGAACAATTTCAAGGCAAATTCTGCAATGGTTTCTACTTTTACTCTGTCCACTTCTGTAGTATGGACACTGAATGAACAATATACTCAAAACTATCCCTAACTGACCCTGACTTCACATTTGGGTGCACCCCCTTTTCCCCAGTGGTCCAGGTGGACCGCTTACAGTCCGTAGAAGCGCGCGGTGGGGCCCAAAGTCGGTCCTTTCTTTTATAGTGAAGCGTCCTCTCCTCACGGTTATCAGGATCTTGGGAGAAATGAAGTCCTCTTTAACAGACAGGGAAACCAACTGAATGCAATGTAATCCAACAGCAGATTCCACTCAGCACACTGACAGTCCTGCCGAATCCATACACTGAGCTGGGATGTAAAGCGGGATTTAGCAGGTGCCGTCCAGTACATCAACAGCACTGCGAGTCTCTATCTGTGGTATCCAAATACACAGTCACAATGTCAGTCTCACTGATCAGCCACTGAGCACAGTTCCTTTCACGTGGACTCACTAGTCCTGTTGTCTCTTTACACTCTGTTTGTCTCTGGACCAAGATACAGCTTAGCTGTACAGAAAAATCTCCACACCAGTTCAATACACTTGCCAAGATGGCTGCTGCTCTCTGTCTCGTCACTTCCTGCTTCTCTGCTCACACTCTGTCTGCAGAACAGGCAGGCTGACATAAAAGGGGGGGGGGGTCTCACTCCAGCATCATGTCACAATTACAATGGCTGCTGTCTTAAAGGAACAGAATCACAGAAATACATTCAACATTAACAGTTTATACAGACAAATGAAGCTTAAGACAACATTGGCTGTCTCTTACACAAAGATCCTACTAAAGCATCTCCCTTTGTGCTGTCTGACTGTGTTTGACCACTGCTTCAATTACTGTAGCAACTTTGTGTCATCTGCCCTGAACTCTGTCTGTGTAACTATTATGCAGAAACTCTGCCTGCACTGACCTCAGCCTATACCTCAACTATGCTCTTGTATTTTCCCTCAATGACAGACACTGGTGTCTCTTGACGTTACCTATACTATTAGAGGTAGCCACCTAGTGTTCCCCTGCAGTGAAGAGCACATTCCTCTAAGGGTTACTGGGTGAAATTCAGGGGACCACTTAAATAACGCGCCAAAGGCCAAAATCAAGCCAGTTAGGCAGCACAGTAGGTCCACATCTGCTGTGTTGTACACCACTGCAACCGTATCACACTTTTTTTTAAGCACTAACTACTAGCTAGATATTTCTTGGTAGATCCTGATACCGTCTTTAGTCTGCTGCTTTCATCCGACAATGGATGTGAGTAACAAAGTTAAATGGCGATAGAATGACTGATACAGACATAACCATCTCTGTCTGCATTCACTGTAATGTAAAATCCATGATGACTGTTCCCATTATTTTAGTTTATCCCATTTAGGGGGAGCTCACACTACCATTACTAATGTCCGTTGCTGTCTTCTGTCATAGGATGATAGCAATGGACATTAAACTGTCACAGAGAACGGTCAGACTGATTCTGTGTCCATTCCCATTGACACTAATGTAAACAACATGACAGAAGCTATCTTCTGATATGTTTGTTTACTTTTGTAACAGAACATAGAGTCCTGCATGCATGACTTTTTCTTCTGCTAAAAAAGTAAACAAACATGAAGGAAGCTAGCGACCCAGTCATTTCATTGCACTCTGCTTAATTATAATAATGATTGCCAACAATTCTGACTTTTTTTTTTTTTTTGTAAAAAAATTAAAATGATATAAAAACTAAGAAAAATAGCAAAGCTAATTGGGTCACCTGGTCTGTGAGTATTATTAGATTAGAGCTGCATCAGTTATATATATTGGGTAACAAAAAAAAACTAACTGAGATTTTTTTCAGATGTGCAGGCTGCATCACACTGTATTGACTGATTAAAAAAAAATTAAATAGTGTATTTTGTATATTAGTGCAGGCGGTAATACTGTATATATGAGCAGCAACACAAAAACGCATAAGAAACAAATATTTTTTCAGATTAACACTCCATCAAGCTGTGTATTTGGTGAGCAGAAAAAAAAGTTACATAGAGGTTTTTTTTTTTTTTTTTTAGATTATTGCAGGCTGCTAGACTGTATATTGGGTGAACAACAAGAAAAAAGGCTTAAATACTGGATTTTCTTTAGATTTGCGCAGGTGGAATCAGCATTTTGCTGTTAGAACAACAGTTTGTATGTATTTAATGAAAAAAATTTAACTCTTGTCCAAAAATATTTTTCACTAGGACTGTCAGTAAAAAGTACAGCAGCACAGATATTCTTCCTCACTCCTATCTATTTCAATCTGACTAAATGTTCCTATTCCTAACTATTGAAATTGTAAGCTTTTCAGAATTGAGTGTATTAGAACTTTGGATGATAAAGTGAGATGAAACACAGACCCATCCCTATCCCCACCATTACTGTAATGCCTTGTATTCATGGCCAGAGCATCATATGTAGTTTCTATGACATCAGCACTGAAATGTGTCCAACTACCACTGTTTATTGTCTAAGAGGCTGTCAAATGCTGCTAGAACGTTACACAGTGACTCATATACACGCATCTTTTCTGTATTTCCTGCTCAATAAATGTGGTGGCGGCCATTTTAGTTCATCCGAGATGAATCAGCATTTGTTTGGTTTCATTAAAAACCATACAATTTGGAATATTTGTGACAAATCAGTTTCGCCCATCTCTACTATTCACCGGTTATGTTTGGTATCGCAGCTTAGTCCCATTCACTTCAAAGTATCTGAGCTGTAATGCAAGGCTCAGCCTATGAACAAGGCAGGGTGATGACTTTGAGTTTTATACATATATTATGAAGAATGGTATAAGGTTTACATATGTATTATGTTATAATCTGTGCTGTTATAATGTCGTTACTTATTTACTATGTATTGTATATAACCCAAATCTGTCTCTTCAGCTTTACTTCAGGGATTGCCTCAATTAAACTACTTCTGCTTCCAAATTTCGGCATCTATAAAACGAAAACTCCAGAGAGAAGTTCACTGAATCACCTAGAACAGCTGTTCTCCTTCGTCTTGTTGACAAGACATGAAGCATGGTGAATATTACTGAAACAAGCAGGTGCCCAGCAAGATGAAGTACTGTGTATGTAACTGAAGAGCCAGTCGTGTGTGCAATCATATGCTGAGTGTCAAGTGATCACACTCACTGTCATGTCACTGCCATCAAGCTTGAACCCCTCTGTAAGGTAAGATGGGAATTCGTCTTCAGTCATTTGTCATTTAATATAGGGATTCCCTTGCAGAGTTCTCAAAAAAAACTTGTGTACCACAGAAGAAAACACCCTTTCTTGGAAGACTTTTTGCTTGTCTTTTCTCAGTACTAAACTTATGCAATCACAAGACTCACTGAGAATTACTATGAATGACTTTTGCTATATAAATAGAAATATAAAGCTTTTAATAGAATCTAAAGAGGCGTTATAGAGGGTTAGAGAAACAAAACTGCTTACTTCCAGAAACTGTACCACACCTGCCCATGGGTTGTCTGGTATTGCAGCTCAGCTCCATTGAAATGAATGGGGTTAAACTGTAGTACCCCACATGACCTGTTGAAAAGGTTGGCACTGTTTTTGTTAAAGTGATCCTAAAAAAAAAAAAAAACCTTTAACTTGAGTCATGATATTGACAGACACTTAAAACTAGCAACCTATACATAGGCTAATGTTAGGACATTTGTAGTAGCATACCATCCAGCTTTTTAGATGGTCAAAGAAGCACATTTATGATTCTAGAAATGAAAACTGGTATAAATATCACAGCACAGAAGGTTATCACACTGCAGAAAATCAACTTAAAGGGGTATTCCCATCTCAAGGATTCTATCTAAACTGCTAGCTTACGTAAATTCAAGAGTTTTCTTAAATATATTGCTTTAGAAATGCTGCTTCGTTTACCTATGTTAGGTTATTCCTAATGTTGTCAAGGTACCCAGCCTGGTATCTCTCCTTACCTAGCATTATAAGTCGGATAATGTGACCCACTGCTCTCTGGAGGGGAAAGGGAGCTGAGTACTCAGGATCACACTTGCTTTCAGAGCTGTTATCTCCTACTCTGCAGTCTGGGCAATCAGGGTAGCTAATTACAGTTTGCTCATAAAGGCTCAGACAATGTTTGTTATCTCTGTATGTAAACACAAAGATACAAAATCTGTGTAAAGTAGAAAGACCTCTAAACCTGTGTAATGTAATATACATTTACTGTGTATATTTGATCTGCATTATTATAGATTTCTAGTTATCATAATAAATAATCTTTAATGGTAAAGGTAATGTCTATCCATCTGACAGTCATAGCCCACCCAACAGCTTGTTGAAAAATACAGGGAGTGAGAAGAACAGAACCTGAAAATTGATGAGAAGTGGATGGGAAAACCACTTTAAAGAGGTCCTTTCACCACCTTCAAGTCCACTTCTTTGTATTATTTAATAGGTGTTGCTCCACTGATTTTGGCACAGTTGGGATTTTTTTTTCTCTAGTCCCCACCATCTTCAAGCAATCAGTGCTATTAGTTTTGGTGCCTGATATGCCATTTAGGATCTGTACTTTCAGGAGATCAGTGTCAGACAGGAGAAGACAAGGGGTGTGATTCTGAGCTCTGACACTGGTCTCCTTTGATTGGATCTTTGAATCACAACCCCCCTCCCCTCTAAGAACTTGAATTGTACGTGTGTATCCCTTCATGTAGAATCCACTAATGTGTTTTTATATATATATATATATATATATATATATATATATCTCTGATCAGTCGTCTCCTTGTTTGAGTGTAACGTCTCTGCTGTTTCGGGTCTCGGCGCCGCCCTCCGCTCGCACGCTGTGGCGAAGGAGGCATCTTCAATTTGGTTCTTTGTGTAAGCTTCTTGATGCTCAGTCTGAACATGGTCCTAGTTCTCTTGCTGTGCAAAGCCACACCCGTGTAATTAGGAACATTTCTCTCTGGACTGCATAGAGTTAATCTCTTCCTGGCCTGAGTGATTGACAGCCTGTGTACCTATCAGCTCTAGGGCAGGTCCCAGACTTTCTATAAACAGGTTGTCAGCCCTCACATGGTCGCCGGTTATTTCTCTGTCTTTGCCTGTTCTCCTTGTGTTATACCTTACTACTTTGTTACCTGATTTTCTGACCACTGGCTTTGACTTTGACTATTCTCTTGGATTTTGACTTTGTACTGCTTTGCTCGTTTGTTACTGACCCCTTGGCTTCCTGACCTCT
Organism: Leptodactylus fallax; assembly: GCA_947044405.1. Taxonomy (NCBI): domain Eukaryota; kingdom Metazoa; phylum Chordata; class Amphibia; order Anura; family Leptodactylidae; genus Leptodactylus; species Leptodactylus fallax. The sequence goes on from CAMRHE010000078.1 coordinate 2,974,369, forward strand.
CTTTTGTCGTTTGTCTTGTCCTGTTCTGTGTGTCACTTACCCAGTATAGGGCTTGTCTTCAGGTTGTCCTTTTACCATTTAGGGTAACTGTGGCAATAGGAAGGGACAGTGGCTGGGGTGAGATTAGGGCTCACTTGTCTCTGTCCTTCCTCCCAGACCCCTGCAGTAGTGTCAGGGTATTGCTTCGTTTGGCAAGACCCTTACATTGAGATGAAAGTTTAGAGGCCAGTTCTTGGTAGACTTGCAGTGGTCTGATACTCCTTCCATTTCAATATGATTGCTTGCACAGTGCTCCTTGGGATGTTTAAAGTTTGGGAAATCTTTTTGTATCCAAATCCGGCTTTAAACTTCTCCACAACAGTATCACGGACCTGCCTGGTGTGTTCCTTGGTCTTCATGATGCTCTCTGCGCTTTAAACAGAACCCTGAGACGACACAGAGCAGGTGCATTTATACAGAGACTTGATTACATACAGGTGGATTATATTTATCATCATCAGTCATTTAGGACAACATTGGATCATTCAGAGATCCTCACTGAACTTCTGGAGTGAGTTTGCTGCACTGAAAGTAAAAGGGCTGAATAATATTGCACGCCCCACTTTTCAGTTTTTTTATTTTTTACAAAAGTTTAAAATAACCAATAAATTTCGTTCCACTTCACAATTGTGTCCCACTTGTTGATTCTTCAACAAAAAATTAAAATTTTCTATCTTTATGTCTGAAGCCTGAAATGTGACAAAAGGTTGAAAAGTTCAAGGGGGCCGAATACTTTCACAAGGCACTGTATGTGAAGTGTTTGAACAACATATCCACAACACTAAAATCCACATGTGAGGCTTACTGAAGGTCTAAGTTGTATTCATACAAGGTGCTTAGGGTTGTAAATAAAGCCCTGGGGCAACATATACATCCATAATCATATATACTGTGCTATTCCCCTTTCAACGTGCAGACTGGCGTTTCAGAAATGATTTAGAGAGCACATTTATTTGGCAGCTATATTATGCACTAATAGAAAATAGGAATAGGTTTCATTCATGGAAATACACAGTATAAAAAAGAGCAGAGGAAGCAAGTGTCCCTCCTTTGTAGGGATAATCCCTAGTTTTACCTAAATACCTTCTTATTTTAGCTTCTCTGCCATATAAGAAAAAAAAGAAGTCCTATAATTTCACATGGAGGGTGGGTGCCCTGGTACAGATTTTGCATTGGGGCCCAGGAGCAAAGTTACCCTTGAGAAGATTATTAAGATTGTGCACAACCTTTTATTTCATAATTTGATACAAATTGAGTCTAAAAATATCTATACTTCTATGTAAATGAAAAACTCTTTTAGAATATAGATATGAATGAACATATGGCTTGTTAACACAAAGAATTATAAATACAATCAATGTCAAATTCACCAATACTCCTATCTGAATTCACACTGCACTTCAACATTAGAAAAATAAACCAAAATCTGTCCCTCTCCCTTTTCCAACAATAAATGGACAGACAATACATTAGGGAAAGCACTTCCTTTGGCAGCTGTGAGCATGCAAGGATACCCCCCTCAACCCTCAAATTGTAAATATATACAAAAGGATAGCAAAAAGGATAATGAAGGCTATCCTATAACACTACTTTACTTACTATACTATTATACGCAGGGACAGGGAAGATGGTTAAAATTGATGGGAAGATGGATGCAGCCAAATACAGGACCATTCTGGAAGAAAACCTGTTGGATTCTGCAAAAGACCTGAGACTGGGACGGAGATTTATCTTCCAACAAGACAACGATCCCAAACATAAAGCAAAATCTACAATGGAATGGTTCACAAATAAACGTATCCAGGTGTTAGAATGGCCAAGTCAAAGTCCAGACCTGAATCCAATCGAGAATCTGTGGAAAGAGCTGAAAACTGCTGTTCACAAACGCTCTCCATCCAACCTGACGGAGCTCCAGCTGTTTTCCAAGGAAGAATGGGCAAGAATTTCAGTCTCTCGATGTGCAAAAAAAAATATCCAATAAATTTCATTCCACTTCCCGATTGTGTGCCACTTGTTGTTGATTTTTCACCAAAAAATTCAAATTTTATATCCTTATGTTTGAAGCCTGAAATGTGGCAAAAGGTTGAAAAGTTCAAGGGGGCCAAAGGCACTGTATAATAACTGCAGAGTTTCAAACCTCTTCTGGCGTTAACATCAGCAGAAAAACTGTACGCCAAGATCTTCATGGTATAAGTTTCGATGGTTAAGCAGCCTTATATTACCAAGTACAATGCCAAGCATCAGACGAAATGGTAAAAAAAAAAAAAAAGTCACCACTGGACTCTAGAGCAGTGGAAGTGTTTCCTGTGAGGTGATGAATCATAATTCTGATGGACGAGTCTGGGTTTGGTGAATGCTTAGAGTGTTACCTGCCTAGCTGTATTGTGCCAACTGTAGTTTGGCGGAGAAGAGATAATGTTGTCAAATTGTTTTTGGGTTAGGCACTTAGTGATTCTTAATACTTCATTTTGGACAACTGAATGCTTCCAACTTTGTTGTAACAGTTTGTTCCAGAATGACTATTCCCCAGTGCACAAAGCCAAGTACATAAAGGTTTGACTGGGTGAATTTGGGGTGTGATGAATTAGAACAGATCTTGCAGATCAGGCCCTTTCGTACAACTTCAGTGTCTGGCCTCACAAATGCTTTTCTAGGTGAATGGGCAAAAATTCCCACAGTAGGCTTCAAAATCTTGTAGAACGCCTTCACAGAAGAGTGGAGGCTGTTTTTGTTGCAAATTCTATATTAATGCATATGCATTTGGAATGAGATGTCATTAAAATTCCTGTAGGTGGATCCGCCCACACCCGACCCCCCCCCCCCCACACCTTCTCGCACAAACCACATTCCTGCACGCTATTATGCCCAATAGCGGCCTCTGCACACAGTATTATGCCCCATAGTGGCCTCTGCACACAGTATTATGCCCCATAGTGGCCTCTGCACACAGTATTATGCCCCATAGTGGCCTCTGCACACAGTATTATGCCCCATAGTGGCCTCTGCACACAGTATTCCCCGCTACTTTGACCATCTTCACTATTGGACCAGATCTCGTGTGATCCAGGCCAGCGTGGCGACGCATAATGACGTCGGCTGATGTCTGGGACATCACCAAACAGGCCCGAAGCCTGCCGGAGTGCAGGATAGGTACGTAACAGTGTTTTTTATGTTCAGTCTCCACCCCTTGGCCTCCGATTGTTATACTCCGGGGTCTTCAGACTCCGGAGTATGATAGCAGCGTTCGTGGGGTTCGGGCTCTGGGCCCCATAATGTCTTGGGCCTGTGGCAGCCGCTACCGCTGCTACCCCGGTATTTACGTATTTACTGGCCCCGGTGCAAACTTTTGTCTGGGGCCCCCTAATCCCTCCCTCCCTACAACAAATTCTTGATAGTGACGGTTACGGGTTCTGCAGCAGCATCTCAGATACTTGAAAGGGATACACCTGTAGTACCCACAACTGCAGTTATCAAGAATATGATGAGTGAGCAGCGCCTGGCATGTAAACAGTACTGTGTTGCATGCTGTGGGAAACAGCTGATCTGCAGTGTCCTAATAGTCTAAGAGATCAGAGGGGGTCCAACACCTGGGGCCACTGCTGATCAATTCTTTGAAGTTACTGTGGTGCTTTTCTGAATGCTGTGACTCCTTCCCTATTTGCATTGCACAGCATCAGTTTTATAATCACCAAACAATGTTAATACAGCCTGTAATAATTGTGCACAACTGCTATAAAACAGATGGGGTGTGATGTGAATAGTGAAGGGGCCCCACACAGTATTACACTACCGTTCAAAAGTTTAGGGTCACTTAGAAATTTCCTTATTTTTGAAAGAAAAGCACAGATTTTTTCAATGAAGATGACATGAAATGAATCAGAAATACACTCTATACATTGTTAATGTGGTAAATGACTATTCTAGCTGTAAACATCTGGTTTTTAATGCAATATCTACATAGGTGTATAGAGGCCCATTTCCAGCAACCATCACTCCAGTGTTCTAATGGTACATTGTGTTTGCTAACTGTGTAAGAAGGCTAATGGATGTTTAGAAAACCCTTGTGCAAGTATGTTAGCACAGCTGAAAACAGTTATGCTGGTTAGAGAAGCTATAAAACTGACCTTCCTTTGAGCTAGTTGAGAATCTGGAGCATTACATTTGTTGGTTCGATTAAACTATCAAAATGGCCAGAAAAAGAGAACTTTCATGTGAAACTCGACAGTCTATTCTTGTTCTTAGAAATGAAGGCTATTGCATGCGAGAAATTGCCAAGAAACTGAAGATTTCCTACAACGGTGTGTACTACTCCCTTCAGAGGACAGCACAAACAGGCTTTAACCAGAGTAGAAAGAGAAGTGGGAGGCCACGCTGCACAACTGAGCAACAAGACAAGTACATTAGAGTCTCTAGTTTGAGAAATCGACGCCTCACAGGTCCTCAACTGGCAGCTTCATTAAATAGTACCTGCAAAACACCAGTGTCAACGTCTATAGTGAAGAGGCGACTCAGGCCTGGCCTTCAGGGCAGAGTGGCCAAGAAAAAGCCATACCTGAGACTGGCTAATAAAAGGAAAAGATTAATATGGGCAAAAGAACAGACATTAGACAGAGGAATATTGGAAAAAAGTGTTATGGACAGACGAATCGAAGTTTGAGGTGTTTGGATCACACAGAACATTTGTGAGACGCAGAACAACTGAAAAGATGCTGGAAGAGTGCCTGACACCGTCTGTCAAGCATGGTGGAGGTAATGTGATGGTCTGGGGTTGCTTTGGTGCTGGTAAAGTGGGAGATTTGTACAAGGTAAAAGGGATTTTGAATAAGGAAGGCTATCACTCCATTTTGCAACGCCATGCCATACCCTGTGGACAGCGCTTGATAGGAGCTAATTTCATCCTACAACAGGACAATGACCCAAAGCACACCTCCAAATTATGCAAGAACTATTTTTATTTGATAAATAAGTGTGAATATTCATGGAAAACACAAAATTGTCTGGGTGACCCCAAACTTTTGAACGGTAGTTTATGTTCCACAGTGGCCCCCACACAACATTATATGCTCCACAGTGCCACCACACAGCATTATATGCTCCACAGTGCCACCACACAGCATTATATGCTCCACAGTGGCCACCACACAGTATTATATACTCCATATTGGCCCCCACACAGTATTATATGCTCCACAGTGGCCCCCCATACAGTATTATATGCTCAGCAGTGGCCCTCACACAGTATTATATGCCCCACAGTGGGCCCCACACAATAAATAATGCTCCACAGTAGCCCCCTACAGTATTATATGCTCCACAGTGGTCCCCACACAGTATTATATGCTGCACAATGGCCCACACACAGTATCATATGCTTCACAGTGGCCCCCACCCAGTATTATATGCTCCCAACAGCCCCCCTCCACTCCGGTGCTATTATTATACTCTGGGGTCTCCTCAGACCCCAGAGTATAACAATCGGAGGCCCAGGGAAGGTGATTAAAAATAGCAAACACTGATACTCACCTGACCTCTCCTGGCTCAGTCCGGCTGTCTTCAGCATCTTTGGCCCTCTTCAGCCATCCCTGCTGAGGCCTGTGATTGGTCCTCAGTGGTCACGTGAGGGCCCACTGACGTCATTACGCTGCTATGCTCCATGTGACTGACAGAAGAGCCCCGGAAAGGATGCGGAGTCCAGGAAAGGTGAGTATAAGTATTTATTATTTAAGTCACACCCCCCCCCCCCCCCGGACTGGCATTGATTGGAAAAGTGCACGACGACATGCCGACTGCCTGCGCCCGCGATCGTTACGCCACTGCACACAGATTAGAGCTGTAGAGTATTTTAGATGCATAATAGTTCAGGATGACAAAGTCTAAACCCACCAAAAATAGGACCCATACTTTAAAAGACCACTTCCTTGTTATTAGCATCTTTAATTTGATAAAAATTAACTGCTCCAAAGACTTGTCATAATTCTATCATATGTTACATCTCTGCTTTCATACATCAATTTCCTGCAAGTTTTCTCTGGAATGTTGTGACTTGAATATCCAGAAAAATTTAAGTCGTCTTCTTTTAGATCTTGCCTTCCTCTACAGGAAATCCCTTCAGAGTGTCAGCTGAAAAATAGCTTCTAAATCAGGTCCAGATAATATCAAATGGTTACTAGTATAAGTCTGAGATGAGATGTGTGCAGGTGGCACCATATATTTGGCAGGCTCCTTCATGTGGGGAAGAAGGCATTTGGCTCATAAGTACGGTCAGTGAAACATAGATTTTCCCAAAATATACTCACAAGTCTCAGTAAAAATCCTTTTTTTTCTCATATATTAGTTGCCATGATTGACATATGATAAATAAAAAGTAATGGAATAATATCAGATTTATTTAAATTGGCAACAATGAAGCTGCCAAGGAGGCAAAGAACTGGGAAAGCAAGAAGAGTGACAGTGAGAGACTTGCAGTTTTGAAGATCATTTTAACTCAATAACAATCTAGGAATATGCTTCAGGCAACATTGCTGAGTGGACTACAGATTAAAATAACCTTTTCAGGGTAAACTGTTATGTGTACATGAGGAAGAACAAGGCATATCTAAAGGGGTATTCTAGTCACAAAAAGTTACCCTGTATCTGCAGGAGGGGAGGTTATATTTTCATGTAGCGGTCATCCTGTTTTTGCTAAAGAGGTCTCCTAACCATAGACTTATCACAGTGAGTCCCATTGAAAGGAAACCCCAGCAATCAAATGTAATTTGTGTTGTATAGCCAAGTTGTAAGTGATCAGTTTTCCTGCAGAGTGACTGTTCATGTATGACTGTCAAAAGCTGCCACTAGAGCTCCATAGTAATCTGCTCCACTATAGAAAAGTGTCCAACCCTGTGCATATGAGAGGTATCCAGTAAAGAAAAACTATACTTCTGAAGACAGTATGCGTCTACTACTTTTTTTTAAATCAATATTTCAATGTTCAGTGATCTTAACACTATATGAAAGGTTTTCCTTCTTTAAAAGGGTTGTCCAGTTTAGGTTGCAATTCTCATCTCTTAATCATAATATAGAGCAGATACAACAGCATCTATTGCTGGAGGATATTAATCTTGCATTACATAGATAGCCCATTGTGAAAGATCCTCAGTGCGCCAACACCGCGTTGGCCCACACCTGAGACTTCTTTCATAAAAACCACACTCACCGCCAGTGAGTGCTGGGTTCACAAGATAAATACAAGACAAGCTTTCTAAATTTTATATATTTATTAACCCCTAAATGGGTCGGTATTAACATCTAACATATACAGTTCAGAACAGATATGTAGATATATACAAGCATTAACCCTGCTGTTCTGTTCGGTTCTACTATACACATATAATGTTCTGGTCATTTTTGACCGGGCCTATTAAAATCTGGATTTAACTAATTTAAGTGTTTTATTTGAATTTCTTTTGCAGTATTATACTGTATGTGAACATGGTTGTTCATAAACAAATGAAAAATGAAATCAAAAACTTAATTTTTTTTTTTTTTGTCAAAAAATGTTACATGGCCTTATTGCATTATTCATGCATATTGCACATTTACACAAAAAAAATCTTTATAAAACTGTAAACTATAACTAATAACATCAAACTGTATGTAAATATTTTTTTTTTCAAAAAAAACAAACAAAATAAAAATCTAGTTTTTTCTATATAAAATGGGAATAAGGTTCAAGGTGCTAAATTTACTGTTTGCAATCGTCACAAGTATAATTTACATGTCTTTTGCATAAGTACTTTGCACATTTGCAACATATCACATTTGATTTGTGATTACTTGATGTTGGACAGAAGGCGCTTCGTTTCCGTTTTAGGCTGGTTCCACAGCTGGTGGAGGCCGTAGGTATCGTCACAGTGCTAGCGAAAGCCCTTGGTTCACTTTCTTCAGCATGCTGTTGGATCCTGTGGACAATGGCTGCAGCTCCATCATCTCTGGTTGTTACTTTTCTTTGTTCAATATATGGGCTAACCAGTGATTTTCCCAACTCCTCTAAAAAAAACCTCTTCTTTTATATAGTTTATTTTTGTTCCAATTTGGGTCTATTTCACGCCATAACACAAATGCATTGTACGCCGACACATCAAGAATGTTGTAGAAAACAACCATTGGCCACCGATTAGTTTTGCGTTTACTGGTGTAAGTGCCTATGAGTTGATCTAGAGTATCAACTGCCCCTTTTGTGGCATTGTAATGTAAAATCATGTCTGGCTTTCTGTCGTCTCGGTTACTGATTGCATTATCATGGTGCATTGTGCTCATCAGAATGACCTGTTTGTGTTTTTTGGGAACGTAAGAAACTACTGTTGTATCCTCAGTAAAATAAAACGTAGAACTATAAACATCTCTCTTACTGAGGATACCTTACGGCAGATCTTCCCCAATAAAGAAATAAGTACACTTAAAAACTAACTTTTATTATTATCCACTAAAAGTATATAAATCTATAAAAGAAAGCACCTAATAAAGAGATGCCATACTACAATGGGGTCATATAAAGGGTAAAGGCAGCCTGCCTCAAATTAAGAGGCTAGTATGGTGATACCTGTATCACTTCACAAACACCCCTCAGTTATAAATTGCAATACCCAATATTTAGATCTCAGTTCACTGAAGGGGAAAAGTAAAGGATAAATCAACTGAGGTATAACACACACACACACACATACACACACACACACACACACACACACAAACTGGCTAGAGGTCAGTAAAAGACCGACCAAATTGTCTGACTAGCCACTACCTAGTGGAAGAGTGAAGAAATCAGGCGATACCTTTTAGAGGCTAACTGAGTATATTTATAAGTAAGCTTTCAGGAGTACTCGCTCCCTTCATCAGCCATGGTGTGATACAAGAACTAAAAATTAACAGATTTTTATACACATGGTTTTCAAAGCATTTTAGAGTCCTTAAAAAAAAAAATTGCAATCTAAGTAGAGAAGTTATTTACAACAGGTCAAAAAAACAGTCTGGAAACTTGAGGTGCGTGACGGAGGGATCAGTAATTCTTGCTGTTATCTGTTTGCTATCAGGAGGTGATTTGTGACCCTCACAGGTCACAACTAAAGAGTATGATCAAGAAGTTTCCAGTCCAGATCCAGAATCAGGTAAAAGGACTTATCCCACAAGATCCCAGGCCGGGCTGCTTCTATATGCTCCCAAAGATACACAAAGATGGCAACCCTGGGAGGCCTATCATTTCTGGCATTGGGACACTGACAGAAAACATCTCAGGTTGGGTGGAAAATCTCCTAAAACCCCTTGTCAGGGATACTCCAAGCTATATCCAGGACACCACTGACCTTCTTAACAAACTGAATGCCCTGGGCCCTCTACCTAAGGGTACCATTTTGGCCACCATGGATGTGGAATCCCTGTATACTAACATTCCCCACAAGGATGGAGTTGCAGCATGTCAGGTACACCTGGCAAAACAAAACATTCATCATGGCCGGCCGAGCTGATATATTAAGTGCTCTATATTATACAGGCAGTTTGCACACATTTATGGTGTATTCTGCTTTGCCCTTATGCATGTGCCTCTGATGAGCTGGTGTAGTTCAGCAGAAACGCGCGTCAGGCAGGCTGGGAGTTAGGGCAAATACTCCTGTTGTAACATTTATGGTGTTTGTGTGTTTGTGGTATTAGGCAGTCAACTGTGGGAGTGTAATGTAAGCTCCCTAGGTAGTGGCTAGTCAGACAATTTGGTTGGTCTTTTACTGACCTCTAGCCAGTTGTGTGTGTGTGTGTGTGTGTGTGTGTGTGTGTATGTGTGTGTGTTATACCTCAGTTGATTTATCCTTTACTTTTCCCCTTCAGTGAACTGAGATCTAAATATTGGGTATTGCAATTTATAACTGAGGGGTGTTTGTGAAGTGATACAGGTATCACCATACTAGCCTCTTAATTTGAGGCAGGCTGCCTTTACCCTTTATATGACCCCATTGTAGTATGGCATCTCTTTATTAGGTGCTTTCTTTTATAGATTTATATACTTTTAGTGGATAATAATAAAAGTTAGTTTTTAAGTGTACTTATTTCTTTATTGGGGAATTTCTCTATGTTGCTGGTACACATACCTTGCTATCAGATATATATCCTTGCGGCAGTTCTGGCTTATTTTTTTCTAACCGTACCCAGCATGATCATTTTTCTTTTCAGCAACATCTGCCCCAGTTGGTGTGATGTGAAAAAATTGTCACATGTAACATTTCGTCCTTTGAGTCCATGTGTCACATAACTATACTGGAAAGGAATCCATCTACAGTATCATAATTTGAAAATGTATGTATGTATGTGTAACTCTGCATGGACCAAAAGGACCTAGATAAATTGATAAATAGTAGTAGATGAACTATATAGACCAAAATGAGATTATAACTCCTTTATTTTTTTTTAAAAATGGCTGGAGATTAGTATAAAAGGCTAACGGTCATTTTTGACCGAACAGAACAGCAGGGTTAACAGTTACTAGTTACAATATACAGTGCAATAAAATAAAAGGGAATAAAAGTGAAATAATTACTTTACCACACATCTCCTTGATGTGGTTCTGTAGTCCAACATTCACACATGCTCTGGTATGTGTGAATAACCAGTGGAGGCTTCTAGCAGCAACATTCTAGCCTGCATGCTCATTACAGTATGTCCCAATAGTCTCTCAGTCTCTTGTAGTCTCATCATAGTATTCTCCCAGTGGTAGTCTCAGCCCAATCTCCTCCCACTGACCTCTTACCTCATCTTTTATACCCTTGATTACACCTCCCAGAATGAGGTTACCGGCGACGGCAAGTCTGATTGATTAACGCACTCAAGTCCAGATTCTTTGTAAGGAGCTGAGACCAAGTGAAATGATACAATGTTATCAACCATGTCTGATCTACCAGCCCAGGCTGAACAATGCATGTTTATTTGATCACCCAGGGCTATGTAAGAATTCAATGGAGCTATTCTTTGATGGATACAAAGCCCTATTGTTACAAGGTTGCCCTACTGACAACCTATATCTAGGATTATAGCTGCGCACATTATGAGTAAATGGAAGTAAGAAGAAGATACGATACCCAGAGATCAAAATACATCTTTGAGTTATAGCCATATTTAAGTGGAATCATCACACCCATTGATTTGGATGGGCAGCGTGTAATGTTTAGTTTTTTCTGTTGTGGTTTTTCAGGGAAATTGAAAACTTCCTTCCAGATTTCCCCACACATTACAAATGATTACTGGGGTTTGATGGTTGCCTGTGTACTTGTCCCTTCAGGACATATATTCAGTACAGACAGACACTAATGAGCAAGCATTTTGTGTGCAACTTGTGATTCAGACGTCGCAACTCTGTGTCCATCTGAGAGCATTGCAGACCAAAGCTCTATTTTGAGCTGAGAGTGCATAAATGTGATGAGGTACACGATCTTTTTGTAGTATTCTTTGGGGACACAGTTTAGCTTACCACAGGTCTCTTCTTTTTTTAATCCGATTTTTATTTTACATCGTTTGAATGTATATGACTTTCTTGTTTCTATCTTTTTTTGTTAAGCACTGTACTACTTTGTGTATATTAAATCTAAAATTTAATAAGGTTGTCCTTGGCTCCAAACGTCCCCACAATTCAACAGAGAATAAATGTTGCTTGGCCTTTGTCACTATCTTTATAACCCACAGTAATACAATCAAGGATGCCACACATCACTGATGTAAGTAATTTAATAAAAGGATTGCAAATAAACAAGCATGTACAATCAAGCAAGCAAAAGACCATAAACAAGAATATAAGCACACCTACAAGCCTGGGGTGAACCCAATGTCCGCTAGCTGACACTCCAAGATATACAGGCAAATCACAGATGATGGGACTTCAAGCAGACAGCTAAATAATGGGTTGGCTTGCTTACAATACCTCACCAATTTATAGTGTTCTATATCCAGTTCACCCCCCTTTTTTAATGTAAGGAATATGCATGCCTGTTGGTCACTGGTTTGCAATATGACCAGAACTTTTTGCAAGCTTACACTGCGACTAAGCTAACACATAGCTGATTGAAGTGAGAGAATCATTAAGTAATTTTTAATATTTTACAATACATTCCACTCCTGGTTCAATTTGCGCTAAACAATAAGAAGTCTAATACTATGCTAACAATGATTACATAGTGTAGTATGTCCAGTGGCGTAACTAGGAATGGCTGAGCCCCAAGGAACCCCCCCCCCCCGCACAAACCACATTCCTGCGCACAGTGTTATGCCCCATAGTGGCCCCTGCACACAGTGTTATGCCTCATTGTGGACCACCCAGGAACAATTATTATACTCTGGGGTCTTTTTAGACCCCAGAGAATAATGATCGGAGACCCAGGGTAGGATACAAACATAAAAACAATGCTACTTACCTCTTCCTCGCTCCGGTGCACTCCAGAGCATGAGTATAATGATAGCAGTGTTTGTGGGGTTCGCGGTAGCGGCTGCCACAGGGCTCCGGGCCCCTTAATGTCCCGGGCCCTGTGGCAGCCGCTACCGCTGCTACCCCGGTATTTACTCCCCTGGGTATGTCATAATGAACAAATCAATTCAATAAATAGAAACACTTATGTGGGTAATACAAATTGCCATGAAACCTTTCTCCACAAAATTATGCCCCCTATCCATTTTATTAAACATTGGAACCATTGTCTCAATCTACCTCTTTCTTGCTATTAGCAAAAAATGAAAAGAGGTATAGAAAAATTCATAGATTGTAAGCTCTCACGAGCCGGACCCTGTCTCCTTTTGTTTGATATGTTATTTCTTTGTCATGTTGTAATGTCAAATACTGTCCATGTACACTCTGATTTGTAAAGTGCTGCCGAATATATTGGTGCTATATAAATGCATTTATTATTATAATAAGGAAATACTAAGTCTCTTCCTGTTGAAACCTTTCTTCTGATTTTCTCCTATGAAGATCACAGTCTCTGGTGCAGGAAACAGTATCACGTCATTTCACAACTTGGCCAGGATAAAAATCGGTCTCCATTACGTACCGAATGTTTGTTACAGTCTTTTACCACTCTGTTTGTCTCTGAGTGAGGGGAATACAAGTGTGTCCATGACTGTAAGTGTAGGTACCTGTAGTACCTGTGGCTGTCCACGACTGTCCATTAGTCTTTCTTACTAGTAGAACAGCAGCCATGGCAGTTATTGTTTTACTGCTACACCATGTTTACTATTCCATTTGCTTGGGGAGAAGAATTTGCTGACCGATTATAGTTCTGGCAAGGGCCACCCCAGAATTCCTATTGGCAGACCTATACTCCTTCATAAATAAAGACCTGCACAAGATTAAAGGGTCAGTGGAAACAGAATTGACCATACTAGGAAAGCGTACTTCCCACAGTGAAAGTAAAAATATCTGAGATAAGTTTTGCCCATAATGACCTTGTAGATGTCTCCACTTCCATGAAGGAGGAAATTAAACTCTAAAGTTCAAAATAGCAGACCTGGAGGACAAGTTCAGGAGGAACAATTTGCATTTTCGAGGAGATCTGCAGATTATTAAGACTGATTCACTCAATTCCTTACAGATTATTTTGTGAGTCTCATCCCAGATGCCTTCCGGGCTGATTTGATCATAGATAAAGCTCTCTGCCTTCCCAAGTCAAAGACATTGCCTGCCTCCACTACACAAGACAAGAAAAGCTGATGAACACTGTGAGAGCTCCACCCTCCCTAACAGGTTTAAAAACATGACTATATGTGCTATCATATCTGCTGCAACTTTAGCCTGTAGATGAACATTTATCGCAAATAAGATATCACAAGATTTCTGTTTGCTTCAGCTAAAGGTTTAACTATCTTGTCATAGAGGTACTCACTTTGGTGTCCCATTACCCCCAAGCATTATACATGCTGGCATATAGCTTCTCGCTAACTAATTAATCCAATCTCTAGGAAACTTTTGTATAAATGGTAGCTTACACCCTATCATCTCTCCAAAATCTACTGAAGTGCCTCTGATCAATGCTGGCAATGTTGTTGGCATGAAGGTACCTTAATGCATATTTTGTGCTATTATGACATTCATCTTTGTGGCCTCATATACATGTTGCTCTTAATGACATAGTGGACTATGATCTGCCAGGGGGCCTAGTATTGCCCTGCTGTCTCTGGGGTTGGAGGACTTACTGCTCAAGGATAGCACAAATATTTTTCATGTATTAAGTCACCAAAGCCTGCGTGGCCAGAAAGTGAAAGTGTCCATCAAGGCAAGAGAGTTTCCAAATAGAGCTATATAACTGCTCATGGGAACACTTGACTGCTAGTAGATGTACACATTACTAATTTATTTTGCCGTAAGTAGGAAAAGTGGCATTTTTACCACAGTTCCTCTCTAAGTTCTTCAACTGATGTACATGAGAAAAATGGGACTGCATTATAATTCCTATATTACATAATGGAAGAGTGAAGAAATCAAGAGATACTTTTTAGAGGCTGAGTATATTTGATAGTGAGCTTTCGAGAGTACTAGCTCTCTTCTTCACGTTGTGTTATACAAGAAACTGAAAATTCACACACTCTTCATACACACACAAGACATGGATCGTCAAAGGATCTTAGAATAACAAAATGCAATATAAGTAGAGAAGTTATTTACAACAGGTCAAGAAATAAACAATCTGGAAAACTTGTGGGGTGTGACGGAAGGATCAGTAATTCTTGCTGTTATCTGTTTGCAATAAGGTGGTGATTTGTGACCCTCAGAGTTCATACAGTGTGTGACATGAAACTGGCATGAATATTAAGTCCAAATTGCATTTCGGGTTGGGTGAAAAATCTCCTAAAACCCCTTGTCAGGGATACTCTGAGCTATATCCAGGACACCACTGAACTTCTTAACAAACTGAATGCCCTGGGCCAACTACCTGAGGGTACCATTTTAGCCACCGTGGATGTGGAATACCTGTATACCGACATTCCCCACAAGGATGGAGTTGCAGCATGTCGGGTACACCTGGAAAAACAAAATGTCCCAACAGAACCAGTAATGTAGCTCATACAATTCCTCCTTAGCCACAACTATTTTACTTTTGGAGAGCCGTTATATCTACAACGAATGGAACTCCAATGGGGACAAGATGTGCACCCCAGTATGCAAATCTCTTTATGGCAGAACTGGAAGGAGCATATTTGTCAACATGCACCACTAAACCTATGATTTACATTATATCAATGATATCCTTGTCATCTGGACTGCAGGTGAGGAGGCCCTACTTCAATTCCATAATGACTTCAATGACTTTCACCCTACCATGAACCTTAAACTTAGCTATTCAGAGAATGAAATCCACTTTCTGGATACCACAATATGCATTAAAGACCACCGGCTACTCATCAATATACCACAAACCCACAGACAGAACGGCCTACCTGAGAAACGATGGCTTCCACGCCAAGCACACAAGACAATCTATTATTTACAGCTAGGCTATATGATACAATCGTATTTGCTCCGACAAAGCAGACCTGTTCAAACAACTCCTGGATCTGAGGACGAAAATTGGGATATGAACCAAAAGTGACAGACAATCAATTAAACAAATCGGCAGTGTCATGATCTGAGGCTCAGATATGGTTTTATGATTTTAATATTCACTCACATATTATGGTTCCTGTCTGTTATCAGCAATTTGGTTACGGGCCAGGGGGCTGTGGCACCTAGGATCTGTGGACAACAACCCTTTGATCCCCAGAGAGTCGCTGACACAAGCCTGTATGTGCATAAGACTGCAACCCTCATTAACCCAGCAGGGGGTCCTACAAATAGGATGTTCTGGGGAAACTACCCGCATACTAATAGCAGACAGACCGGAGCCACCTCTACTTCAAAGGAATTATAGTTTTATGACAATATCTGGCCTGGGGGACATCTTACTGTCACCTCGATAAATTCACCAGATGCGTCAGGTCAAGGCGCAGGCTCCGAATACACACAGGTCACAGTTCAAAGTCCGGCAAACGTCCAGTCACTGATCTCCTTACCCAAAGGGAGTTGGGGTGCCAACCTTGGAGTCTGCGTATTGGGGATCCCATTACAAACCCCATCATACCACCGGCCCTACTCTATAGTCATCGGGCAAAGAATTATACAGAAAAATTATTCTAAGAGATGTAGAGAGGGGGCAGGGCCCCTCCCCCTGGTGACCTCACTTAGGGAGGAGACCAGGGGAGACAAAAGGTCTCCGTCCAGGCTGAAACAGTCTCTTTTGTCTCCTGTCCTTTGTGATGTGCTATTCCTAGAGGAGAGGTGTGGAAGAAGTCAAGTGTGAGACTTCAACCATGTGCTCACCATGTGCTTTCCCTGCTTTTCTTTCTGTTGTTCCCATTTTTATTTTATGTACCGTGTCATGTTGCTTTCTACTTGTATTTGCTTGCTAATCGCTACATGTATCCTCTGTATGTGTTAAGTGTCTAGTGCCGACCCGTTTAGGGGTTAATAAATCTATAAAATTTAGAAAGCTTGGTTTCATATTCTCCTCAGAGCCTGAGACACTCACTGGAAGTGGGTGTGAGGTAACTGAAGCGATCTCAGGTGTGCCGGAAGCGGGTTCTTGGCAGGACGAGATCCTTCACAGACAGCCATTAACAGAGACAGTCTGCTCACATATAAAGAGACCCAGAAAGAAGCCCAAGTGCCCCTAGTTGTCATCTACAACCCACAGCTGGAGATCCTACGAAGGATTGCCACGCAGCTCCAACCTGTGCTACATAGAGACAACAGAGTCAAGGACATATTTTCAGTCCACCCTCTCCTTTCCTTTCGACAACCACCAAACCTGAGGCATATTATTGTCCGGAGTGCCCTGAAGGCCCCAACTGAAAATGGCACCTCACCTTGCCTGCAAAACAGGTGCAAGGCACATCCACACCGAAAGTGTACCTGTCCCACAGTCACAACAGGTGCACAAAATTAGGAGGACATTTTCCTGCAGGTCTTCCAATGAGGTGTATCTCATAATGTGTGTGCAATGTCCCACCACAGGCCTCTATGTGGGGGAAACAGGGCAGAGATTACAAACAGATAACAGCAAGAATTACTAATCCCTCCGTCATGCCCCACAAGTTTTCCAGATTGTTTGTTTATTTCTTGATCTGTTGTAAATAACTTCTCTACTTATATTGCATTTTGTTATTCTAAGATCCTTTGAAGATCCATGTCTTGTGTGTGTATACAGAGTGTGTGAATTTTCAGTTTCTGTCTGAAGAAGAGAGCTAAGTCACTATCATATATACTCAGTTAACCTCTAAAAGGTATCCCCTGATTTCTTCACTCTTCCACTACTCTCTATGGCTAACATGGTACAACATTATACTACTGTATTACATAATCTCATCCTTAATGTGCTCTATAACAAGTTTTTCACATCTGGATTTGGGGATCCTCTGCCATTCTTCCTTGCAGATCCTCTCCAGTTCCGTCAGGTTGTATGGTGAACATTGGTGTACAGCCATTTTCAGGTCTCTCCAGAGATGCTCAATTGGGTTGAGGTAAGGGCTCTGGCTGGGCCAGTGAAGAATGGTCGCAGAGTTGCTCCAAAGCTACTCCTTTGTTATTTTAGCTGTGTGCTTAGGGTCATTGTCTTGTTGGAAGGTGAACCTTCGGCCCAGAGCACTCTGGAAGAGGTTTTCTTCCTGGATATCTCTGTACTTGGCCACATTCATCTTTCCTTCAATTGCAACCAGTTGTCTTGTCCCTGCAGCTGAAAAACACCCCCATAGTATGATGCCACCACCATGTCTCACTGTTGGGATTGTATTGGGCAGTTGATGAGCAGTGCCTGGTTTTCTCCACACATACCGCTTAGAATTAACGCCAAATAGTTCAATCTTTGTCTCATCAGACCAGAGAATCTTATTTCTCATAGTCTGGGAGTCCTTCATGTGTTTTTTTTGGCAAGCTCTATGTGGGCTTTCATATGTCTTGCACTGAGGAGAGGCTTCCTTTGGGCCACTCTGCCATAAAGCCCTGACTGGTGGAGGGCTGCAGTGATAGTTGACTTTGTGGAACTTTCTCCCATCTACCTACTGCATCTCTGGAGCTCAGCCACAGTGATCTTTGGGTTCTTCTTTACCTCTCTCACCAAGGCTCTTCTCTCACGATTGCTCAGTTTGGCTGGATGCCCAGGTCTAGAAAGAGTTCTCGTCATCCCAAACTTCTTCCATTTAAGGATTGTGGAGGGCACTGTGCTCTAAGGAACCTTGACTGCTTCAGAAATTCTTTTGTAACCTTGGCCAGATCTGTGCCTTGCCACAATTCTGTCTCTAAGCTCCTTGGGCAGTTCTTTTGACCTCATGATTCTCATTTGCTCTGACATGCACTGTGATCTGTGAGGTCTTATATAGACAGGTGTGTGCCTTTCCTAATGAAGTCCAATCAGTTTAATTAAACAAAGCTGGACTCCAATGAAGGAGTAGAACCATCTCAAGGAGGATCAGAAGGAAATGGACAGCAGGTGAGTTAAATATGAGTGTCATAGCAAAGGGTCTGAATACTTATGACCATGTGATATTTCAGTTTTTCTTTTTTGATAAACTTGCAAAAATATCTACATTTCTGCTTTTTTTCTGTCAAGATGGGGAGCTGAGTGTACATTAATGAGAAATAAAATGAACTTTTTTGCTTTTAGCAAATGGCAGCAATGAAACAAACTGTATATGTGTAGCCTTGTACATATATTATGCCATAGTGTAACGCCTCTGCTTGTTCGGGTCCCTGCGCCACCTTCCGCTCGCACACTGCGGCACAGGAGGCGTGTTCAGTTTGATTCCTTGTTTAGGGTTCTTGTTGATGTGTCTGAAAACTGCTCTATTACCTCTTCTCTGTAATTGATTTTCTACCACACCCATCTCCTATACCTTTGTTTCCCTCCGCTTCTCAAATACCTAATCCTAGCCTTACCTTGTGATTGACAGCCTATCTGCCAATCAAGTCTGGGGCGGATTCTGGACTTCCTATATACTGGTCATCTGCCCACACATGTTTGCTGGCTATTGAGACTTTGTCCTTGCTAAGCGCTTCTCTTGCTATTATTGTATTACTGACTTCTGACCTCTGGCTTACCCTTTTGACTATTCTCTTGGATTTCTATTTGGTACTATTTGTCTTTCTGGTTTGACCTTGGCTTGCTGACTCTGCTTCTGTGTTGTTTGTCTTGTCTTGTTCTGTGTACACTTATTCAGAAAAGGGATTGCCGCCCAGTTGTCCCTGTCATTAGGGCCGTTGTGGCAATTAGGTAGGGACAGGGGCTGGGTCGAGTTTAGGGCTTACTGTCTCTGTCTTTCCCTTCTTCCCTTGTTTCAGCAGCAGAACTAGGGAATAGCACAACTAGCAATTCCCTTAAACATAGCTTAATTTCCTCAGTGACAGTGTCACACATGATTCTACCTTGTGTAAGTATGTGAGCCAGAGGGCGCTGTTGAGCGACCCAGGCCAGGCCAGAAAAGGCCCTCAGCCATGCCTTTGGGTGGTGGCACGTAACTCCAGGATGGCTGGAGCATCCTGCAGGAAGTAGTGGACCAGCGAGGACAGAGAGAGAGGCTCTGTCCCAGAGGGCTGGCAGCCACAGGAGTGGACCAGTGAGGACGGAGAGAGAGGCTCTGTCCCAGAGGGCTGGCGTCCACAGGAGTGGACCAGCTAGGACAGAGAGATAGGCTCTGTCCCAGAGGGCTGGCGTCCACAGACGCTAGAGCTGAGTAACAGTCAGGACAGTTAGGGGCTCAAGGAGTGAGTTAGGGCCCTAACTGTGGCATAGGTTTTTTGTTGTTTTGCTGTGTTGCAGTTAAGCTGAATAAAGCCACTTTTATTTTACGCTTGGACCGTCTGAAAGCTATCTTTCCGGCGCCCAGTACCATGAACC
This sequence comes from Leptodactylus fallax, assembly GCA_947044405.1. NCBI lineage: Eukaryota > Metazoa > Chordata > Amphibia > Anura > Leptodactylidae > Leptodactylus > Leptodactylus fallax. The sequence goes on from CAMRHE010000078.1 coordinate 2,994,336, forward strand.
ACCGCTGTCCGGACCAGGAGTGTGCTGCCATTTTGAGCTTAATTCCCCAAATTATCACATATGGTGGAGACCACGCACATAAAGAGATCCACGCAAGTCCTGGAAGACAAGTGTTTGGTGACTGCAGTACTGCTAAGTGTGCATTGTGGCCTACAGCTGGAAGAAATTGGTGATTTCAACTGAGAAGCCCAGAATGGGGTGAGTGAATTGCAACATAGCAATCTGTGTGCAAAAAAATGGTGAAAGTAAAACTCTGGAAGAGGAATCCAGGGAATGGACTTTGTGTATACTGTGGCACAGAAGTCTGTGAAGTGTATGCTGATGGCAAGAAAGTATGCAATGTGTATAGAAAACAGTCTATATGAAAGGCTATGGTGCCATGTTGATGTTTTCTGTGGAAGACAGAAGAAAATGCTGGTGGTTGTAGTGCCACATAAGTTAACTGTTTGAATACAGGTGACTGCAGAAGATAGTAAAAAGTTGCTGCCGGTTGAAACCAAGGTTGCTGTGGAATATTCTGTAATTTTGTTAGTAAACCATGGGCAAGAAAAAGAGAATTTCAGCTTGTAAAAAAGCAGAGAAGTTATGCTCAGGTTTATTAGGGCAGCAGTCTGAATGCAGAGAGACACAAAACCCGGAGCAGATCAGGTGGAGTGCAAGTAAAGATAAAGGATTGCATGATGGTGACTCAATTTTTCTAAAGCACCTCTGTTCTATGATGGAATATGTCCCTGCTTAGTGTGTATCTCATAATGGAGTGCAAAGTGCCAAAGATGAAAATGTTAGGGTGCAGCAGCTTCAAGATGAGAATAAAACCATCAGGTTCATGTATGAGAATGAAATATCTGATTGGAAATGGCAACTTTTGGTATCAGAAAGAGAGAACCTTAAGTTGAAGGCAGAGCTTGACTCTATGAAGAGGTTATATCCTAGTCATTGTGAAAATGTGGTACTGGGTTTGCCTGGAATGGACTGTGTTACTAACAAGGAGTTTGCTGAAATGAAATGTGCTCTGTCTAAGGAAGTTATACAGAGTGTAGAGCAAAAGCAAGTGCTTGAGAAGCAATTGCAGGATTTAAAGGAGCAGCATGTTCAAGACTCCATTGCCAAAGAGAGTTTCATTGAAAAATTAAGAGATGATCTTGAAACTGCTAAACGTGAGAGAAGTGAATTTTTGCAGAGTCAGTCAAAATGTCTGGATGACAAAGTCAGGATGTGTGAAAGACTTTCGGTTGCCTTGACTGACACAGAAAATGAAATTGCAGAGCTGAGGAAGCATGTGTCTGACCGAGAGAGTGATTTAGAATCTGTGGTGCAGACATTGCAGTCAGAGCAAAACTTGTATCAGGTTCGCATAAGTGGTGAAATCCACGAATGGCGAAGCAGATCTGGAGTTCTGGAACAAAGAGAAAGTGAACTCAAAGCTAGAATATGTAGCCTGCAGAGGGCGCTGTCAGGATCTTGTGAAGATAATGAGAAGTTGTCTGTTTTGGTGCAAAATAAAGACAAAGATTTGATGGAGATGTCGTCTGTCCATGCTCAGAAAGTGCAAGCCTTACAGGAGAGTCATAAAAAAGTAGAGACTCAACTTCAAGTGATGCAACTAAAAGTCACAGAAGGGGACAGATTTCAAGCAGAACTGCTAGACAAGGCAAATGGACTACAGGTGGAATTGGATAATGTCACAAGGCTTCTTTCTCAAGCAGACAGCAAGTTTATCAAACTTTCCAAAGATTTTTCTACACTAGAATTTCAGCTTCAGGATACTCAGGAACTTTTGCAAGAAGAAACTTGTCAGAAGCTTGACCTTAGTACAAAACTAAAACAAATGGAAGATGAGAAAAATGGTTTCCTTGAGCAACTAGAGGAAGAGGAGATAGCAAAAAGAGATTTGACAAAGCAGATTTCAACACTACAGGCTCAGGCGACTGATATGAAGGAAAAAATGGAAGATAGTATTGGGTCCTTGGACTCTGTTGAAGAACTAAAGGAAAAGTTGCAAAAGGAGCTGGAAGCTACAAATCAACGGTTTGAGGAAAAGGTTGCTGCTCATGTCAAACTTGAGAAGACGAAAATTAGACTGCAGCAGGAACTAGAAGATGTAGGTATAGACCTTGATCATCAACGTCGGATGGTGTCAAATTTGGAAAGGAAGCAGAAAAAGTTTGATCAGCTGCTTGGTGAAGAGAAGACTCTTTCTGCTAGATATGCAGAAGAACGTGACCGTGCTGAAGCAGAGGCCCTTGAATTGAAGGCCAAGTTAGAGAGGCTCAACAAGCAACGGCGCATTGAAATGGAGAATTTGGTTAGCTCCAAGGATGAAGTTGAGAAAAACCTGGAATCTGTGCAGATATTGTATGAGAACAAAGCTAATGCTTATGACAAGCTGGAAAAGGCCAAGAGAGAATTGGACCTCCAGATAGAAGACATGAAGATTCAGTTTGCGGGAAAGCTGTCTAATTTGTATGCTGAGATTGTAGATCTAAAAATGCTTGTTGCTAAACTAAAGGTGCAAGTGAACCATCAGGAGGAAATTGCACGTATCAAGGAACAGCTGGAGTTGCAGATGGATCAGGTGAAGCGCGAGTCAGAAATAAAGCTGCAAGGTGCACTAGTAAAGACTGAGATGGAAGCGGCACAGAAAAATGTCGCAGTGAAGAAAGTTTTGGAGCTGGAATCAGAGATTTGTGCACTACAGAAGGCGTTAGAATTGGAAAAAGCTGCCAGCATAGAGGCAGAGAAAGGAGAATCATTAAGTCAGACAGACATGAGTGATCCTGCAAAATGTGAGGAGGCCAAAGAAGGTCCAACAGAAGAAGAAACTGTGATTGGTCACACACTGCCTGTGACAGAGTGGGTCCAGCCTCAAACCAATGAGGTCCAAAGCCTAGAGGGCTGTGAGATGATAAATAAGGTGAAGGGTCACCAACAGTGTGGAACAAGAGTCCGTAAGAAGACTGACCACGCATATGTTGTCCCAACAGCTAAAGTGTCTGAAGCCATTGTGGATAAAGGTGTTGCTGTGCCTGTCTCTAGCCAAATGTCTAGTGGACAAACGGTGAATAATGACTCCATGTTGTCTGTGAAGGGGGAGTCAAGAAGTAAGAGATGGTTACATGTCACCAATGATGTGACAGTTGTTAAAGACATGCCAGAAAATGTAGTTCAGCGTGAGCTATTTTGTGAGGGTGTACGGTATGGCCCTCGTGCAGAAGGAGAAGATATTGCAGTACAGAGTTTGTGTATCTCAAACAAAGAGGAGAGCAAGCAGTCTATGTCTCCTAAACTTCTAAGCCTTGATGGTGATGGCAAAGTTTGTTTTGAGATGAAGGTTACGGAAAAAGTACCCGTGAAACAGTTATACTCTAAAGATATTGATGTGCATGAAATACGTGTTAGTTGGTCTCTAAGCTCTTGTGGATTCAGGATAGGAGAAGATGAAGATTCTTACGGCTATTCACTAAAGGAATCAAAGTCCTGTAATGGGATAGCTGAAGACTATGGCGAGAAATGTGATGAAAATGATGTGATCCCCTGTATGGCGAATTGTGAAGGTGATGAAGAAAAACTTGCCTTTGCACAGAATGGCCAGGCTCTTGACGTAGCAGTTAAAGTGATGAGAAACCGGAAGTGTCGAGTAACCGGAATCTGGAAGAAGAGACCCCCAGATTGGGAATTCTGGAGAGACACTGGACAGGCCTACTTGGTTGAAGAGGGACTTCGTCATAGGATGTCTCGTCCCATTGTAGCTCACCCCATGGGTAGTGAGCTGAGGGGGAGGGTATGTGAGCCAGAGGGCACTGTTGAGCGACCCAGGCCAGAAAATTCCCTCAGCCACGCCTTTGGGTGGTGGCACGTAACTCCAGGAGGGCTGGAGCATCAAGCAGGAAGTAGTGGACCAGCGAGGACAGAGAGAGAGGCTCTGTCCCAGAGGGCTGGCGTCCACAGAGGACTGTTGCTAGAGCTGAGTAACAGTCAGGACAGTTAGGGGCTCAAGGAGTGAGTTAGGCCCTAACTGTGGCATAGGTTTTTTTGTTGTTTTGCTGTGTTGCAGTTAAGCTGAATAAAGCCACTTTTATTTTACGCTTGGACCGTCTGAAAGCTATCTTTCCGGCGCCCAGTACCACGAACCACCGCTGTCCGGACCAGGAGTGTGCCGCCATTTTGAGCTTAATTCCCCAAATTATCACACTTGGAATACCTCAAGGCACCTTGGTATAATCCCCCTCCCCATCCTGCTTCAGTCCCTAATTATCCGTAACACCCACCACCACCTTTCCTGTCTCCTCCACAATCCTGGCTGCACTGGCTGTTACTGCTACTGCTACATGTTTCTACACCAGCCTTATTTGTGGTATGCATAGTTGAATGTACCTTGTTATATTGCACTTATCTGTTTTGTCTTCATGTTGTTCTAGAAATTCTGGCAATGTAATTCTTTTCATTGTTGAAAGCAATAAATTATTTGCATAAAAGCATACGTATTTTGATACATATTTTATAAGCATAAAAGTTTAAAAAAAATAGTAGTGATGCATTCCCTTTAAGTAGAGGTTGGAGTCTTTCATCTCCCTCTTCCAGTGCATCCTCAACAACAAATAATTAGGTTGGGAGTATTTTTAATTTTCTTTTTTAGTGTAACGGAAATATTACAGAGCGGAACTGCTCACATAGATATTTACAAGAGGTGACTGAAACTTTATAGCACAGTCACTTTGAATGAAATCATGTTATTAAAGAAGAACCACTTAAAACCTGCATGGTGTGAAGAAACCTTCCTGAGTCCTGACCAGTCACCCTTCTGAAATGTCTTGTTTGAATCTTAACTTGCTGCCAGGATCATATTATGATGGTATTTCCATATCTAAAACACCCCAGATCTGAAAGAATTGTACTAACAAGTCTGAGAGGTTTAGTAAGTCAAGTGATACATAGGATAGATCATAAATGATGAGAAAAACAGTGAGTCTTGAGTCAATTTCAAGCACTGGAAACACCAGGTCATGTAGACATCCACAGCCTTCAGGATCCTAGTTGAATCTTCCTAACAACAAGTGAAAAGTGCATTCAGGAGATGCCATACTGTCTACATTGGCAGCATTCCAGTGGACTGTTGCATTGTAATTTGTGCCAGTGTGTAATATATTTTGCATGCTTCCAGGTTTATTTACCCCCTCTAAGGGATGATTCCACTGTAGGCACACCCCTCCTTTTGGGAGAGCTTTGTCCAGTCCAATCCACAGTCACCTCATGGCAATCCGTTATAGCTACCGTTAAGTCAGAACTCTGCTAATGAGCCATTTTCCATTATTACTGCTGCAGCCCTGAGAGAAAGGAGAGAAAGTGCCAGTTTGGAGGAGAAGTTGAGGTATCTTGGAACCTCACATTCATTAATGCACTTACCTCCTGACTCTAGGTTTACACCTGCGCCCGGTCTCCATTCCTCGGGTCCACTTGGGGACCTGAAAAACGGAAACCCAATTCGATTAAACAGTGGTTACCTGGAAACTGCGGCCCTCTTAGACTATAATGAGGTTCACCAGGTTTCCGCCCGAAAAATGCGGAGAGAATATCCGCATTTTTAAAGTGGAATAGGGGACGGAATACCCAAACAGAATCCGGGCGCAGGTGTGAAGCTAGCCTGAGTCATTATTGCACTTACCATCATGGGCCCTTCCAACCACCAGGAGGAGGACTGGAGACTTCCAGCAACTGGAAGCACCCTGGGAAAACTATCACCACTATCAGGTACCCTGCAGGCTCCCTCAGCACTGCACCAATCCAAGAGGTGGACTGATGGAGTAGGTTGAGTCTTCAGTGGTCACCATTGACAACTACTACTAATCATCCTTCCATACTTGCCTCCAATGTGTTGCTTCATATTGAAGAGCTTATATATTGTTGTATGCATACAGTGACTGGATGACCAAAAGGTGTCTTAAAGAATACCATATGGATGTTAAGTCCAGAGTTAAAATAAAATTATTAAACATTATGTATTGTGAATATTGTATAATAATGCTTAACTACATGGATTGTTGCATATTTGTTTTCACAGGAATTTAGGAACATGTAGAAATTTTAATCAAATTATTAATACCAAATTTATGTTATGTTTTAGCAATCTAATGCCTCTATTTCTAATTACTACAAAATGCATCCATAATTCTGGAATCTGAGATAGTTAACAATGCTTACAACAGAAAAAGCAGGTCTGGAACATAAACTGTTGCTTAAACTCATGTATGTTTTATTTTTTTAAGGTGCTTGTATCTATAGCCCTGTGTACTAAAACTGTATATGTTACTCATTTAGCATACTTTTGCATTGCCTTATGGTACAGGAGATCAATGGAGTTAGTAGGGACAGTTCAAGCATGGATGATGGTTCAAACCACTAAAGATATATATCTAATAACAAAGTATGTGTACCAACACCATAGATTAAATCCAAAATAATATAATTTTAGTACACTAAGAAATAACTTTTATTAATATCCACTAAAAGTATATTTATAAAAGAAGAAACACCTAATATATGAAGGTGTCAAGATATGAATGGGGTCATACATAGGATAAGGGCAGCCTACCTAAAAATGAGGGAGTAGTGTGGTGAAAACCAATATCCCTTCACAATTAACCCCTAAATCTTGCATTATAATTCCCAGTCTCTAAATGCCAATTCAGAAGAGGGGAAAAAGTGAGGGATGCATCCATATGAGGTAAAACACACACACATACCGCCGCCCCAGCTACCTCTTGTGTCACCCCCTCTACCTCATAGATTGTAAGCTCTTGCGAGCAGGGCCCTCAGTCCCAGTGTGTGAATTGACTATTTCTTTGTAATGTATCTTTTTTGTCAGTACTTGAACCCTAAAAGTTGTACAGTGCTGCGGAATATGTTGGCGCTATATACAGTCATATGAAAAAGTTTGGGCACCCCTATTAATCTTAATCATTTTTAGTTCTAAATATTTGGGTGTTTGCAACAGCCATTTCAATTTGATATATCTAATAACTGATGGACACAGTAATATTTCAGGATTGAAATGAGGTTTATTGTACTAACAGAAAATGTGCAATATGCATTAAAACAAAATTTGACCGGTGCAAAAGTATGGGCACCTCAACAGAAAAGTGACATTAATATTTAGTAGATCCTCCTTTTGCAAAAATAACAGCCTGTAGTCGCTTCCTGTAGCTTTTAATCAGTTCCTGGATCCTGGATGAAGGTATTTTTGACCATTCCTCTTTACAAAACAATTCCAGTTCAGTTAAGTTTGACGGTCGCCGAGCATGGACAGCCCGCTTCAAATTATCCCACAGATGTTCAATGATATTCAGGTCTGGGGACTGGGATAGCCATTCCAGAACATTGTAATTGTTCCTCTGCATGAATGCCTGAGTAGATTTGGAGCTGTGTTTTGGATCATTGTCTTGCTGAAATATCCATCCCCAGCGTAACTTCAAATTCGTCACTGATTCTTGTACATTATTCTCAAGAATCTGCTGATACTGAGTTGAATCCATGCGACCCTCAACTTTAACAAGATTCCCGGTGCCGGCATTGGCCACACAGCCCCAAAGCATGATGGAACCTCCACCAAATTTTACAGTGGGTAGCAAGTGTTTTTCTTGGAATGCTGTGTTTTTTGGACGCCATGCATAACGCCTTTTTGTATGACCAAACAACCCAATCTTTGTTTCATCAGTCCACAGGACCTTCTTCCAAAATGAAGCTGGCTTGTCCAAATGTGCTTTTGCATACCTCAGGCGACTCTGTTTGTGGCGTGCTTTCAGAAACGGCTTCTTTCGCATCACTCTCCCATACAGCTTCTCCTTGTGCAAAGTGTGCTGTATTGTTGACCGATGCACAGTGACACCATCTGCAGCAAGATGATGCTGCAGCTCTTTGGAGGTGGTCTGTGGATTGTCCTTGACTGTTCTCACCATTCTTCTTCTCTGCCTTTCTGATATTTTTCTTGGCCTGCCACTTCTGGGCTTAACAAGAACTGACCCTGTGGTCTTCCATTTCCTTACTATGTTCCTCACAGGGGAAACTGACAGGTTAAATCTCGGGGACAACTTTTGGTACCCTCCCCCGGAACAACTAGGTGGAACAAACTTGTGTTGTGGATTTTTGTGGGGGGTGGTGGGGGGGCCCGGGGGCCCCCCTCTGGGGGGGGAGAAAAAAAGGAGAAAAAAACATGGAACCCCCCCAAAAAAACTCTCTCGTGATGGGAGAAACCGGGGTGAGGAGGAGAGAGGAGGGGGGGGGGGGAAAAAAAATTTTGTGTGTGTGTGAGAGAGAAAAAAAAGAAGGGGGGGGAAATAAAAAAAAAAAAAAAGAAAACCAAATTTCGGGGGGGTTTATTTTGATTTAATTATATTTATATTTTTTGTAAAAAAAAAAAAATTCAAATCAATAAATAATATTTGTGGTTCAATAATTAATAAAAATAAAAAAAAAATAGGTGTAAAAAAACAAAAAAAAAAAAAAAAAAAAAATAAAAATAAAAAGGGGAAAATTTTAAATAAAATAAAAAAAAAAAAAAAAAAAAAAAAAAAAAAAAATACACACCAACTGACTAGAGAGGTCAGTAAAAGACCGACCAAAGCATCTAACTAGTCATTACCTTGGGAGCTTACGTTACACTCCCACAATTGGCTGCCTAATATCCAAACAAACAACAAACACCAAAGACGATATATAAGAGGTGATTGCCCTCCCTCCTAGCCTGCCTGATGCGTTTCTGCTGAACTACACCAGCTCATCAGAGCCAATGCATAAGGGCAAAGCAGAGTGCACTGTAGATATGTGCAAACCGCCTCAATAGTTTAGAGCGTCTAATATACAGCCCGGCCGGCCGTGATGAATGACCGCAAATGCCGGAGCACACAGCCTAGCTTGATATATGCTAAGTCACACCCCTTAGCAGTCCACGTCATCGGGGGTGCGCCCAATCACCAAGCGCCAACACCCAGAAGATCCGGACAATGCTGTAAGAGAGGAACGCCCACAGAAGGAGTTCCCTAGGAACTTAGACAGACACATTAACGCGTTCATGATAACGCCCGGACCATAACATTGTGGTAAATATAAAAATCGGGCCACAGAGATACAAGACACCATGAGAGATACCAAATGACACCAGCAAGGGACCAAAAATGGACTATTGCGATAACAACATGAATAAATAGGGCTCAAAACAAAAGAACCACAATATAGACTTAATAGGAGGAATTAAGCACACAAAAGGAAAAAAATACCCCAGCAGAATAGAATTATCAATGGAGAGGACATATATTAAAGAAATAAACAGAGATGGAAGGGAGGAGAAAAACATATGGTTTAGAATTTATAAGAGGGGATAAGGCTATATAAGATGTCACTAACTAGACAACATGGAAAAGGAAGAGAAGAGGGATATGACACTAACCAACGAAAGATGAATAAGATATAAATTCATTAAGGCCCCTAGGATAAACTGTGTCAAACAAAAAAATCCAACGTGCCTCCCTCTGGAGCACTTTCCTGTCATAATCCCCTCCCCTGGGGGACCGCACCACCATTTCAATGCCCTGGAAACTAAGATGCTTAGCATCACCACCATGTTTCTCCCGTATGTGTCCGGACACGGATGTATCTTCTTCCCTAGCTATGTCGTTGATGTGTTCCCTTATCCTCCTGCGGAACTCCCGGATAGTTTTACCAACATACTGGAGTCCGCAGGAGCAAGTGATAAGATACACGACACCGCTAGTCTTACAGTTAATAAACTGGTTCACCTTAAAAGTTCTGGCAGAAGCTACACTCAGGAGTTCATTTCCTCTTTTTATGAACACACACGATTTGCATGATCCACAGGGAAAATTTCCATTCAGATTTTGTTGCATCTGATGTAACCACATAGTTCCAGGGGTACTAGAAAAATGGCTATGTACCAATTTGTCACGTAAATTGATAATAATAATAATAATAATAATAGTCCTTTAATAGTCCCACAATGGGGAAATTCAGTGTGTTACAGCAGCAAAGATAAGCAGATACAAATACAAATACAACATGTACAGTAATGTTCCAAGGTAAGAGGCATTACATTGATAGTAGACAGACAGATAGGAATTAGCAGGGGGGGGGGGATTTAACAGGCAGAGAGATATTTCAGTTCTCTGTGTGTAATGATCTCCGCTTAGGTCGGTGTTGGTTGTACAGCCTAACCGCGGTGGGGAGGAAAGACTTCCGATAGCGCTCCTTCTCACACCTAGGGTGGAGCAGTCGGTCACTGACAGTACTGCCCAGCGCGATCACAGTCTCATGCATGGGATGGGACTTCTTCTTCTGCATAGAGCTCACCACGGACAGTATCCTTTTGTCACCCACCACCTGCACTGGGTCCAGTGGGCTCCCCAGGACAGAGCTGGCCCTTCTAATCAGCTTGTCAAGTTTATTTCTGTCCCTGGTTGATATACTGCTCCCCCAGCAGGCCACTCCAAAGAAGATGGCTGATGCCACTACCGAGTTGAAGAAAGTTCTAAGAAGTGCCCCTCGGATTCCAAAGGCTCTCAGCTTCCTAAGCAGGTAGAGCCTGCTGTGGCCCTTCCTGTACAGGGCCTCCATATGATCTGCCCAGTCCAGCTTATTATTAAGGAGCAAACCCAGGTACTTATAGGTGTTCACAATCTCGATGCCCGTCCCCAGGATGTCCACTGGTTTAGGAGGGCATCTGCCTTTACGGAAGTCCACCACCATCTCCTTGGTCTTCCCCGCGTTAATCTTCAGGTGGTTCCGGTGGCACCAGTCCACAAAATCCCGGTTCAGTTCTCTGTACTCCCTGTCATCTTCGTCTGTGATGAGACCCACTATTGCAGAGTCATCAGAATACTTCTGTAGGTAGCAACTAGATGAGTTGCACCTAAAATCTGCAGTGTACAGTGTGAAGAGGAAAGGGGCGAGAACCGTACCCCTGAGGTGCCCCCATATTACAGATCACGGTACCTGACACACAGTCTTGGGCTCTCACGTATTGAGGTCGATTTGTGAGGTAGTCTAGGATCCAGTTGGAGAGGTGGTGGTCCACTCCAGCAAGGCCCAGCTTGTCCCTCAATAACCTGGGCTGTATGGTGTTAAAAGCACTGGAGAAATCAAAGAACATTATTCTCACCGTGTTCCCTGGTTTCTCCAGGTGAGACAGAGCCCTGTGCAGAAGATGGATGATGGCATCATCTACCCCAATGCCCGGCCGATAAGCAAACTGGAGGGGGTCCATAGCGGGGGCTCACTAGAGGGCGGAGATGTGTGAGAACCAATCTCTCTAAGATCTTCATCAGGTGGGATGTCAGTGCTACAGGTCTGTAGTCGTTGAGGTCCATAGGGTGAGGTTCCTTTGGAACTGGTACCACACAAGAAGATTTCCATAATTTAGGGGCTATTTCCTGCCTCAGGCTCATATTATACATATATGTAATTATACTCACACAGCTGGTCCCCACAAGTCTTAATTAGCCTTGCACTGATGTCGTTCTGGCCCTGCGGCTTTCCTCGCCTTGATCTTTTTCATCTCCTTCCTCACCTGGGCCCGTGTGAAGGTTAGACTGTAGTCAGATAAAGATGGATTTTTCTGGATTTACTGGTCTGTTGGGAAGTAGCCGCATGGGGTGAAGTCATTGTGGTGGGGGGAGCTGAAGGACATACTGGGGTGGGAGGAGCTGGTGTGTGATCAAATCTGTTGAAGAATAGGTTTAGTTCATTAAGCCAACTAACATCTGCCTCAATCCTGGCAGACAGACTGTTTATGACCCAAATTGACCCCCCTTATGTCTTTTCTTTCCATTTGCTTTTCCATTTTTTCCTTATAACTGGCTTTTCCCTGCCTGATTTGATGCCTCAGCTCCTTTTGTACTTCCCTCAACCCTCATATCTCTTGTCCTGAATGCCATCTTTTTCTCCTTAAGTAGTGTTTTTATATCAGAATTAATCCATGGTTTGTTGTTGGAGAAGCACCTCACCACTTTTGTCGTCTATTGTCACACAAAAATTTATGTAGTCCGTTATGCAGTGTGTGAGTCCTTCTATATCTTCTCCATAAGAATCCTGCAGAGCTTCCCATGCGGTTGTGTCAAAACAATCCCTCAGAGCCTCATCACTCTCCTCCGGACCATATCCAAACTGTGCGGGTAACCAGCTGGTTCTCTGCTGGCACCAGTGGCTTGTACACAGGTCGGAGATGCACTAGGTTGTGATCCGATCTTCCCAGGGGTGGTAGGGCTGATGAGTTATATGCCTCCCTCGCGTTGGCAAAGAACAAGTCCAGTGTTTTGTTGTCTCTTGTGTGGCAGGTTACATACTGTGTGAAACTGGGCAGTGTGGATGATGGGGAGGCATGGTTGAAATCACCCGACACAAGAAAGAGAGCCTGGGGATGTTTCAACTGTAAATGGCTCAGCCATTGAAATGGTGGTGCGGTCCCCCAGGGGAGGGGATTATGACAGGAAAGTGCTCCAGAGGGAGGCACGTTGGATTTTTTCGTTTGACACAGTTTATCTTAGGGGCCTTAATGAATTTATATCTTATTCATCTTTCATTGGTTAGTGTCATATCCCTCTCCTCTTCCTTTTTCATGTTGTCTAGTTAGTGACAACTTATATAGCCTTATCCCCTCTTATAAATTCTAAACCATATGTTTTTCTCCTCCCTTCCAACTCCGTTTATTTCTTGAATATTTGTCCTCTCCATTGATAATTCTATTCTGCTGGGGTATTTTATTCTTTCTGTGTGCTTAATTCCTCCTATTAAGTCTATATTGTGGTTCTTTTGTTTTGAGCCCTATTTATTCATGTTGTTATCGCAATAGTCCATTTTTGGTCCCTTGCTGGTGTCATTTGGTATCTCTCATGGTGTCTTGTATCTCTGTGGCCCGATTTTTATATTTACCGCAATGTTATGGTCTGGGCGTTATCATGGACGCGTTAATGCATCTGTCTAAGTTTCTAGGGCACTCCTTCTGTGGGCGTTCCTCTCTTACAGCATTGTCCGGATCTTCTCGTTGTTGGCGCTTGGTGATTGGGCGCACCCCCGATGACGTGGACTGCTAAGGGGTGTGGCTTAGCGTATATCAAGCTAGGCTGTGCGCGCCGGCATTTGCGGTCATTCATCACGGCCGGTCGGGCTGTATATTAGACGCTCTAAACTATTGAGGCAGTTTGCACATATCTACAGTGCACTCTTCTTTGCCCTTATGCATTTGCCTCTGATGAGCTGGTGTAGTTCAGCAGAAACGCGTCAGACAGGCTAGGAGGGAGGGCAATCACCTCTTATATATCGTCTTTCGTGTTTGTTGTTTGTTTGGATATTAGGCAGCCAATTGTGGGAGTATAGCGTAAGCTCCCAAGGTAGTGACTAGTTAGACGCTTTGGTCGGTCTTTTACTGACCTCTAGTCAGTTGGTGTGTATGTGTGTGTGTTTTTACCTCATATGGATGCATCCCTCACTTTTTCCCCTCCTTTCTGAATTGGCATTTAGAGACTGGGAATTATAATATAAGATTTAGGGGTTGATTGTGAAGGGATATTGGTTTTCATAACACTACTCCTTCATTTTTAGGTAGGCTGCCCTTATCCTATATATGACCCCGTTCATATCTTGACACCTTCATATATTAGGTGTTTCTTCTTTTATAAATATACTTTTAGTGGATATTAATGGATGATGGTTCAGCCTCAGATATATGTGCACCTATACAACTACTTTCATCTACCATCTTTATATAGCTGGTCCTAAAGCTAGAACAAAGATGAAACCTTCCCAATGATGTATTTGCTTTATAGGCAGAGATGGAGAAACAAACATGCTCACAAGATAAGAAGCATTCAAAAAAGTATCCCTTTACTGCTGTAGTTTTATGTAAAAAAAATGTACAATTATGATTGCAATATATTCTCTTTAGTGCTTAAATGAGGAATATTACTTTTCATTGTGCTACAATTATTTTTCAGAAATGTTAGTTAAAAATGTTGTCCAGTTTAGACAATTTATTTTTGTTAGAAGTTTCCTATTATGTCCTGCCATTAGTGCAACTGAACTTTCTGCCAGGAAGCGAATTAAGGGTACCATGGGCCTGGGGCTGTTGAGAAAGCATGTGTCCTCCAATCACGCCAAAGATTCCTGTGACAGTATAATGTCCCATAGCAGCCCTCAACACAGTGTAATGTATCATAGTGGCCCTCCACGCAGCATAATGTCCCATATCGGCCCTCCATAGAATATAATGTCCCGTAGCAGCCCTTCCACACAGTATAATGTCCCATAGTGACCCCTCCACACAATATAATGTCCCATAGTGTCTCCCAATAAAGTATAATGTCATATAATGAAAAACAAATCAATCTCCAAAGTTATCCTCCCCCTGCCAGTAAAATGAGGTGCATGTTGCACCAAGAGGTAAAGAGTCGTAAAGTAGTAAGCTGCAAACTTACTGTCTCGTTGAATTGCGTGCTGTGATTTCATGATGAAATAATGTTGTACTCTTAAAAGTCCATTTATCCGTGTGATATACAGTTCATGGTCATGTGATGAACACACTGGTGCACAGCTCATTGTCAAGCAGATGTCTGATTACTGTGTGACTGTAACTAGGTGTGCATCTGCGTATTCATCACATGACCATAATAATAATAATAACTTTATTTATATAGCGCCAACATATTCCATAGCACTTTACAAATCAGAGGACACATGAACAAACAATGAGACACTACAATGTGACACAGAAATAAACATATCAAACAATAGGAGTGAGGGCCCTGCTCGCAAGAGCTTACATTCTATGAGGAGATAGGGGGACACAAGAGGTCAGAGGGCTTGTTTGCTACCATGGTCCAGCCATCTTTTATTAGAAAAGGTTGTGTGACTGAAGCTGTATGAACCCGTCACCAGCCAATATCTGTGAATAAACATATACTAAGTGCAAGAAGTGCAGTGTAACTTCTAGATGGAGAGGACAGGATCTGGGGAACAGAGGAGGAAGGATAGAAGGCATTATTGTTCTGCACCTCCGCACACTACACTGTGATCAGGTCATGTGATAAGCCTGACCAAACAGATGTGATTTTAGGGCAGTTTTGAAGCTGCTGTAGTTGGGGATTAATCGGATTGTCTTGGGTAAAGCATTCCAGAGCACTGATGCGGCTCGAGAAAAGTCTTGGAGACGGGAGTGGGATGATCAGATAAGAGGTGATGCAAGTCTAAGGTCATTGGCAGAACGGAGAGGATGGTTAGGGTGATAGACAGTGACGAGAGAGGAGAAATAGGGGGCGCAGCGCTATGGATAGATTTGTGGGTTTGTGTGATAATTTTATATTGTATTCGGTGATGGATGGGCAACCAATACAGCAACTGACACAAGGTAGATGCATCTGTGTACCACTTTGACAGAAAGATGAGTCTGGCGGCCGCATTCAGGACAGATTGTAGTGGGGAGAGTTTAGTAAGAGGAAGCCCAATTAGAAGAGAATTGCAATAGTGAAGACGAGAGAAAATCAGACTGACAATGAGGGTTTTTGATGTTTCCACGGTGACAAAAGGGCGAATTCTAGAGATGTTTTTAAGGTGCAGGTGGCATGAGCGTGCAAGTGTATGTGGGGTAAAGGTGAGATCTGAATCAAATACAGCCCCCAGACAGCGGGCATGCCGCCTCGTGGGTAATAGTAAGGCCACAGACAGAAATGGAGATATCAGGGTTAGGTCGGTTAGTAGATGGAGGGAACACAAGAAGTTCAGTTTTTGAAAGATTCAGTTTCAGATAGAGAAGACATGATGTTAGAGACAGCAGAGAGACAGTCACTGGTGTTAAGTAGTAGTGCAGGGGTGATGTCACGGGATGAGGTATATAGTTGGGTATCTTTTGCATAAAGATGGTATTGAAAGCCAAATTTGCAAATGGTTTGTCCAACTGGGGCTGTGTACCGACAGAAGAAGAGGGGACCTACGACTGAGCCTTGAGGAACCTCAACAGCGAGGGGCAGAGGAGAAGAAATAGCACCAGCTAATGATACACTAAATGAGTGGTCAGAGAGATAGGAAGAAAACCAAGAGAGAGCGGTATCCCTGAGGCCAATAGAATGGAGCATAGTGAGGAGGAGTTTGTGGTCTACAGTGTCAAATGCTGCTGAGACCTCCAGAAGAATAAGTAGTGAATAGTTCCCTTTAGATTTAGCAGTCAAGAGACCGTTGGAGACCTTTGCGAGGGATATTTCTGTAGAGTGTAGTGCACAAAAACCTGATTGTAAGGGGTCCAGAAGAGAGTTAGCAGAGAGATAGCGGATCCTCAGGTCTAGGGGTGTGTGAAAATTGGAGTCCATTATAACAGAAAGCAGCAGGGGATGTGGTGTCAGACTGGTGCCAGCAGGTTAAAAGACTTTGAGATGCAGAGATCTTGAGTAATGTCAAGTTTGTTGCAGAGTGAGCGGACGTTCCAGAGAACACAAGAGAAAGAGACTGGTGGAGGAGAAGGAGACGGCAGACAACGAATATTAATAAACTTAGAAGGGTTTCTTGGTGACACCATGGACTAATTTTTAATCACTGGAAGTAAGCAGAATGAATGACAGCAAACAGAGATCTAGAAAACCATGAGGAATCTTTTTATCATACAAACAATAATATTTGTCTCTTAATGTTAAATGCTCTGCTTTTCAGACAGACAGTCATACCAGATATTAAGACCACAGACACCTCAAAGATATACAAAAAACAGCTCATTGTATAATAATTTGAACTACAAGAAAAAATTATTATAAACCGTATCAATTTATTAATACACACTATACACATATAAATATGAAAGAAAGACAATTTACATCAGTGCAACATTGAAAGTTGGAAAGAGGTATAAAATATAACCTGTCTCCACAACAATGAAGAACACGGGAAGAAAGTGATGGGGGGATGTGGATGAACTCCACACTAACAAGTTCACAGTGTATTATATAAAAATATATGTGTGCCCAAACAGTATTTTATGGCCAAATGTATGAAACTGTTCTACCCAGGATAACGTACTTAACAATGCCATATGTGGGTATAAACCGTTGTTCGGGCACAGAAGGAAAGGAGCGCTATTTTGGTTTTTGGAGCACAGTTTGGTTTTTGGACATCATGCCACTTTTGCAGAACCGCTGTGTTGCCAGTAAAGTGGAACCCGCAGATACATAACCCCACTTTGGAAATTACACCACTGAAGGGATTTATCAAGTGGCATAGCGAGCATTTTTAACCCTTGAGTGTTGCATTAATTTAATTTCCAGAAATGAATGCGCAGCTGATAATGAAAAGTCAAAATTGCAATATTTCCAGTGAAACGCTATTTCAGTACCTGATATGTTGTGCTCAGCTTGTGGTAGAAGAGACATACACTTCAACAACTGTTAAGCGGTTATCATGGACACAACAGCCTTTGAAGTATTCGTCTCTGACAGAAGCTGGGCACAACAAATTGCGCACTGAAATGACGTATTCCTGGAAAAACTGCCATTTTGTCCTTTCACAGTCAGTTGCACATTCATGTCTGGAAAATAAATTAATGCAACACTTGGTAGTTAAAAATGTTTACTGCACCCCTGGATAAATTCCTTCAAGGGTGCAGTTTGCAAAATGGGGTCAAGTGCTCTAAAAACTAAAATAGTGTTTTTTCCCTTCCATGCCCGGCTGTTTGCCCAAACAGCAGTTTATACGCACATATGACATTAAGTATGTTATCCTGGGTATAACTGGTTGGGTGCACAGCAGGGAGAAGATGTTGAAGGAACGCTATGTGACTTTTGTAGTGCAGATTTAGATGTTTGGTATCTGCACGCCATGTCATGTTTTCAGAGCCTCTAAAGTACCAGTAAAGTGGAATCCCCTAGAGAGTGATTGCATTTCAAAAACTGCACCCTCAAAGAATTTATCAAGGGGTGTAGTGAGCATTAGTTTCCCCAGATGTGAATGCAAAGCAGATGGTGCAATTCTTCCAGAGATACGCCATTTCAGTGCCCGATTTGTTGAGCCTAGCTTGTGTCAGCAGAAACACACATTCCAAAAACTGTTAAGCGGGTATGCCGGGCACAACAGCTTTTGGAGAATTGGTCTCTGATACAAGCTGAACACCCTTGCACACTCCACTCTTGAATTCCTTCAAGGGTGGAGTTTCCAAAATGGTGTCACATGTCAGGGGATTCCACTTTACTGGCATTTCAGGGCTTTACTGTCATGGTATCTAAATGTCTAAATCTGTGCACCAAAAACTAAATAGTGCTGCTTCCCTTCTATGCCTGGCTGTGCCCAAATATCAGTTTATTCCTACATATGACATTAAGTATGTTATCCTGGGTACACCAGTGTCATACATATGGGCATAAACTGCAATTTGGGCACAAAGCAGGGCGCAATGTGAAGGAGCTCTATGTGGCTTTTGGAGCACAGATTTAGATGTTTAGTGGAATTCCCTGAGGAGTCACCCCATTTTGAAAAGTGCATCCCACAAAGAACTTACCAAGGGGTGTAGTGAGCATTAGTTTCTTGTACGTGAATGCACAGCGGATGGTGAAAAGTGAATATGTAAGCTGTGCGGAGTACATTGGGAACACCAAATTCTCTATTATTTTCTGAGTAGCTGATCGGGGAGTGTCTCTGAGGGTTACTTCTGGTATCTTTTGCCTCGTAATCTGGGGTGTACCCTGAAATATGCTTGCACAGCTTGTACATTCACTTTCTCCCAGAGCCAGTTATGCCCTAATGATTTGGTGATTTTTGGGGTTTTTGTCTTCACATTGTGCAAGCTATATATTTTTTTTAAGGTGATATAGCCATGAGGACTTGTTTTTTTGCAGTATCAGATTCATTTTGGAAAGACACCATTTTGGGGTATTAACCCCAAAGATCAATTCTGGCATTGTTTTTAACCTTTAAATTTTTTTCCATGTTACTTTTCTTTATTCTATGGGTAGGTACAATTACAACGATACCCAATTTATATATTTTTTTAATGCGTTACTAATTTTTCAGAACAAAAACCCATCAATTATTTTTGCATCGCCATCTTCTGAGATTTGCAACATTTTTATTTTTCTGTTGACAGAGTTGGTTGAGCACTTATTTTTTGTGGTACAACCTGTGCTTTTTATTGGTACTGTTTTGGGATACATGTGACTTTTGATCACTTTTTATAGCATATTTTGTAAGGTGAGATGGCAAAAAATCATTACTTCCACCGTTTTTTTTCCGCTTTTTTTTCCGACGTTCATCATGAGGGTTAAATAATGTTTTAGTCTTATTGTACAGGTTGTTATGGACACATAATGTTTTAGTCTTATTGCACAGGTTGTTATGGACACAGCAATACCAAATATGTATTGTTTTTTATTCATTTATTAATTTTTTTTAACCTACTGAACTTATCTTTTTACACTTTTTTTGCGGTTCCATTAGGGTACCTGAACCAGCGATGTTCTGATTGCTGGTTTAATACTATACACTGCAATACACGTGTGTATACACGTGCATTGCAGTATATAGAGGAAGTCCGCCTATACAGATGCATAGGATCTCCCATTGGCGGCAGGATCAACCAGATATGTGGGGCTCCTGGCAACTTGGGGTCACTGGTCAGACCCCGGGCTGCCAAAAATACATATTGGCACCCCTGAACTCATCGTGGGGAGGCGGATGGAGACATTATTATTGTGCAACCCCTTAGATGCCACAGTCATGATTGACCGCGGCATCTAAGTGATTAAAACCCCCGATCAAAGCTCAACTCCGACTGTGGGACAGCTAACACCCGCTTCTGATGCCACCTGCTCAAATAGTGAGCAGGCGGCCATCACAGGACGTACTATTACGTCCATTTGCGTTAAGACTCAGATGGCCAGGGCGTAATAGTACGTCAAGTGTTGTTAAGGGGTTAATATTGGTCTGAAACTAAACCCCTTTAAGGAATGTTTTATATAAAGTGGAATACTCTATAAATATATAGCAAATCATATCAATTATTCCAAGCAAAAATAGAAAATGATTTATTAAGATATTATTCAGGATGGAAACATTTTAATTTGTTTATTTTTCAAAGTTGCTGGTGTTTTTGGAACGAATTCTGACAAGTGATCCCCAAGGAGAATTTTAATGAGAAAATACTATCAATGGTCATAAAAAAATCCTTTGAGACAGTTAAAACTATACATAGTTCTGTCTTCAAGTATTCAAGTAAGTATGTATTATAAATAGTTACAGCATACAGACCTACTTACTAATGCTTTAAAACCACAAAAAATTCTGTCTACCTGAAGGGAATGCCTTTGCTTTTAGTGTAATCAATTAGACACCTGAGAAGAAATAATACATATTCTTATATATATATATATATATATATATATATATATGACTAGCAGAAGGACCCGGCTTCGCACGGGTATATTTCATTTTTTGTTTGTGTAGTGACCCCATAAGAATTGGCCAGTTTTGCACTTCACATCCATTATGGCAGACCAGTATAGGTATAGTCTATTTATGGCTGTGTTGCTATGGAAACCTGGTAAATGAAATGTGAACTTATATTGGCTGATGCACGTCATATGACTGAATACTTAAGGACCTGCGAACTGCTATTGACTCATACAGGTCATAAATAGCTTGGTTGCGATGGAAACCTGGTGTAAAGCTGTGTGTATCTCAAGACTGAAGAACCTGCGATTTTCCATTGGGCCATAAGCGTCATATGATCATGTGTATCTCAGTTTGGATATCAGTGAAAGACCTGCGATCGGTTGTTATGGAAAACCTGGAGTAAAGCTGTGTGTATGTGACCTTGTGTAACAGTGTCATCCACAGTGCCCTGCCCCTTTAAAGCTGACCCACAGCAGTGAAGAAAAATGGCTGGGTTGTTATGGAAACATGGAGCGCAGCTGTGTGCATGTGGCTGACAATGCCTTGTCAGATTGGAGACGGGCTTGGGTCTGCTGAGAGTTGTCATTAGCTGGAGCAGCAGCCATGTGTTTTGCTACAGGAGGCATGAGTAGTTTAAAAACGTTTCAATTTATAAGAATGCTGAAATCCAGTATGGCAGTCCAGTCAGTGGCGTAAATACCGGTGGTAGCAGTGGTAGTGGCTGCCACAGGGCCCGGGACATTAGGGGCCCCTGATATATATATATATATTTTTTTAATTGGCCGTTACCTGCTGGTGTAACACCAGCAGGTAACGGGCCCTATTTACTTACCGATCCCCGCTCCTGCTCACGGCCGTCTGTGCTTCACCTTCTGCAGAGGCAACTGTGAGCAGGAGCGGGGATCAGTAAGTAAGGTCTGCGGGCCGGGAACCCCACAAACACAGCTATCATTATACTCTGGGGTCTTTTCAGCAGGCTTCGGGCCTCCTTGGTGGGCCAGTCCGACGTCATTATGCGTCGCGATTCATGCCTGGCTCACGTGACATCTGGTCCAACATTGAAGAGGCAGCGGGAAGTGCGCATAGTACTATATGAAGGGGCCACTATGATACTGTGTGCAAGGGCCACTATTGGGCAGAATACTGTGTGCAAGGGCCGCTATGGGGCCTAATAGTGTGTGCAGGAGCCACTATGGGGCATAATAGTGTGTGCAGGAATGCAGTTTGTGCGGGGGGGGGCGGTTGCCAGGGGGGGGGGGGTCCCATGTCAAGTTTTTGCCTTGGGGCCCAGCCATTGCTAGTTACGCCACTGAGTCCAGTATAGGTACAGTCTATTTATGGCTGTGTTGTTATGGAAACCTGGTAAATTAAATGTGAACTTATATTGGCTGATACATGTGATATGACTGAATATTTAAGGACCTGCGAAATGCTATTGACTAATACAGGTCATAAATAGCTTGGTTGCTATGGAAACCTGTGTGCCTGAGGAGACTAAGTGCCTGCGAGCTCTTATTGGCTGATAAGGGACATGTGACCGTGTGTATGGCAGTTGGAATATGAGTGAAAGACTTGCAGGCTTGTATTAGCTAATGTTGGTCATTTTTTGGGAATACTGTATCTCAGGAACGGTAGGTCCAAGAGAGCTGAGTCTAAAATATTCCCGCACACCTGATGTACATGTGTGCCAAATTTGGTGAGGATCGGTCCAGTCGTTTGGTCGCACATAAAGAACAGACAGACAGATAGACAGACAGACAGAAACTCATTTTTATATACACTATATAAGAGATTATGTGATATATGATTTTTTAATGTTGTACATAGTTATTTTTATGTAACCCCCCTTCCCAAAATAGCTTCTTTCCCTAGAATACATAAAAGTATAAAACTAAAGTGAAACATATAGACATTAGGTATGTTGCCTCTATTACAAAATTTAATAAAAAGCGATCAAAGAAACATTCCCCAAAATGATATAACTAAAAAGTACATCTGGCCTCACAAAAAAGATGCCCTCTGCATCCCTCTATTTTTTTAAGGGGTTATAACATAAATAAAACTATATAAATTTGGTATACTTCAGTACTGGGAAAAATTCACTGGTTCAGGACCAGACACATTTTTGGGTTTTTTTCTATGTTCAGTTTTGAGGGCTATAACATTTTTATCATTTCTGTTATTCAACTACTTTTCGCATCTTTTTTCGGTGACACATAGGGCTTTATTTTTATATTTTATATTTTTTTTTATATCTGGGAAAATATAAACAAAAGAGGAGAGAAATGTGTCTGTTTTTCACGTTTTAACTTTTTTTTTCTTTCTTTTTTTTTAATAGCACAAAGTGCTACTTAAAAACTTTTTAAAATAGTTTTTCCTCTCCGTTACAGTAATTTTTATTTTTAATTATGTAGTCGGGGTTGGGGTTAGAATCTGTGATGTGGGCGTAGTATTGCCATATTATTTATTTATTTTTTATTTATTTTACTTTAATTTTTATTTTTTACATTTCTATTTTTTTTTTTTTTTTTTTACATTTTGTCCCCATACACTCATGAAAGACCTTTGGGGGCATCTGAACACTTTTTTTTGGTGGGGGAGGCTGATTTCCCTGTAACTGGGGCTGCTACATTTAACCCCAGTTACAGAAGGAATGCAGCCTCCTGCCCATTACTGCTGAGCTGATCTGGGTCCTCTAGGACCCAGCAGCTCTTACAGTCTCTGATCCCCAGGCTGATCACGTGGCCTCCAGGTCAGAGGGGAGCTTTAATCATGGCGGCTGTGTACATAGCGCTCATTGAGCGCTGTGTACATAGCGATCGGGAAGGTAACAACAGTAATAAACCATCCATGCCTTCTCTAGAGGAGCTCAGGCTGTAGTAAAAGCCAAGTCCCCACTTCTGCAGCTGCATGATTTCGTGCAGCTGCTTAAAACTGCAAGGATGTACCAGTACATCCTTGCAGAACAAGACAACCACTATCCGGACCTATATACCCAATGGGAGGTCCGTAAGTGGTTAACCTTATTTTTAGACTCCCCTAGGGGGTTGAACATGCAGTTATTAGATCTATTATACTAAATACTGCAATACTATAGTATACTGAGGCATGTCTTAATTGGATCTTAATTGGCAGGTCTGGGAACCTTCAAAAGGTTCCTGGTTGCCTTCTCAATGTGGGAGAAGCCTTTCCCTGCAAAGCAATGCAAACAAATGGCAACCTGCTTTATTGTCGATATGTGCACATCTGCTCAAGCATCAGGCAATGTAAACAAAATCTTATGCAGTATCTAGGATTAGTCAGCATTACCACCATAGACCTCTGTGTGTGCATAAGATATAGTCTTTGTCAAGTATGGGCCGTCCTAGCATGTGACTTGGGTGCGACTGTCAGGGGTCAACTCACTCCACTCACTCAATCTTGCTCTCACCCCTCACTCAGGCTGCAGATTGAGCATAAATCGTACTCCAACACAGTCCACATGCCTCAAACACATGCTGCAACCACCACCACTGACTTGACAAGCTTAGTGGAAACCTCACTCGCATATACACACGTCTCTCCAACAGTCAGATACAAACACACTTTAAAAAAGGTAATTGGTGCATAAAGCGACACAAAGTGATCTTAAATTTAACAATTTAATACCCAATGGGTTCTCTGCAATATAGATACCCAAAGGGTTCAGTGCTATATATATATAAAAAAAAAAAGAAAAAAAAGAAACAAATGACAAACAAGCAAACAGACTTAAAAATAATGGGGTAAAACCAGAATAAATCCGATACTTAAGAGTTCTTTTTGTTCCATGGAGTTTGGAGGAACTCTTCTGATGGCATTGGACACATCCAGCTTTGTTGCTGCTCCAAAAGATGTGACATAGTGGGAAGGTAAAACAGTTTCTTATGGCTTGTGCCCCCCTCTCTCACTCCATGAGATGGGGGATGAACAACTCATTTTCATCCAGAAAAGCTGGAGCATGAATTGTTTCACAGAGCTGTGGTTGATGACAGGTCAGCCTCTTCCATGCCTATCTGCCCAAGAAGCTGTAAAGTAAGGCAGGTCAGTACCATGAACTCAGGTCCTATATATCCTTATTACGTTTATAAGTCAGCCTGCTGGCCTTTCATCTCTGAGCTCAGGGCTGAATAGAGAGAGGCCTTCTCTGTGCTGGTTTTATGACTCTGTGCTGCAGATAGACTAGAAGTGTCCTGTCCCTACTCTTTGGAAGAACATGCAAGCTGGTTAACCATTCCATTGCTGCACACCTCAGCAACTGACAATTTAGGAGGTTTATAGCCAGGAAACCCTGAGTTAGGGGGGGTGACCTAACCATGCCAGGTCAAAAGGTAACACAGGGTTTCCTGGCTATAACCCTCCTAAATTGTCAGTTGCTGACTTTATAATCCCTCCTTTGGTACTGGACCCTCATTTATAGGATCCCTATAGGTCACCTCTTTTCATTGGGGACCCCTGGACCTAAAGTGGACCACAGGCTGCATACCCTTATGAGAGTCTATGTTTTCCAACTTCCCCTCCATACCAGGTCACTCTCTCAATCCCTGAGATGGAGGATGAACAACTCATCTTCATCCAGAAAAGCTGGAGCATGAATTGTTTCACTGAGCTGTGGTCGATGACAGGTCAGCCTCTTCCATGCCGGGCTACCCAAGAAGCTATAAAGTAATAAAATCTGGCAGGCAGGAAAATTCCTTGTATACAGACATACCAATGGAGTATACTGATATACTGATAACACATGCCTGAACAATACATTACCAAAAAAAAAATATATATATATATATATATATATATATATATATATATATATATTACACATATTCAATATGATTCAGTAATAATACATACACAAATGGGCTTCTTTCATCACAGTCTTGTTATCCTTATCTAGGCCTGCAGCAGTACAATATGCTGTCATCTGTCAAACCCCGTAATGATAATGAGATACCTCTCCCCATCATGTGATGTGATGTGAAGAAAACAGGAGATTTTAGTATGCTCTATGTGGCCAGCATAAAAAGAGCAACATTTCAGTACTGTATTTCATACTTTGTATGGATAGTCATATAAAAAAATAACACCATTAAAATTTTTTTAAAATATAATGTCATTTTCTGATTATTTTCACTTTTTAGATATTATGTACCAAGAGAACAAATCTCCTGTTATTAGCTCCTCTTCTGTCTGTCAAATTGCTCCATTCACTGAGAGATTGGTCTACACTGAAGACAGATCAGGTTACATAAAAATCTATGGAAACAGAAGGTGGAGTAGGAGAAAGAGCCCAGTGAAGAAGAAACAAGCAAAGACACAGGACAGTAAGTGTTCAAGACTTCAAGCACTTTTATAGCAGATTTCTAGCAGTTTTTCAGCAAGTTTTATCAGAGCTGAGCAGTATAGATATGTATAAAGCTCTGGTGAGATAGAAATCTTAGTGTATCTTCCCCAGGAGGTGTGCCTGTGTCTCTTTGCTTCGCACTCATATCACTCACTCCTCTCCCTTCTTTCTCGATAGACTTATAATAATTGCAGTCTGTCTTCGGTAAAGATGTAACTGAGCAGTGAATCAAACAGTTTAGCAGTCAGGAGAGGAGCTAATAAGAGGAGACAGAAGGTTTTTTTTCCCTCTGACAAGGTATATTACTAACCTTGAACTATTAATTTACAAAAGAATTTGAAACAACAGTTACTCTTTAACCCCTTAAGGACGCAGGGTAGTTTGTACGTTAATGCTCGGAGGCTTTTTTCATATTTTCCTTCCCCGTCTTCAAAAATTCATGGCTTTTTTATTTTTCTGTCGACATAGCTATGTGAGGGTTGTGAGGGTTGTACTTTCAGTTGCCAACATTTTGGGGTACATATAATGCTCTGGTTAAATTCACAGGCGGTGAACCAGAACCACTGAAACAAGAAATAAGGTCACAGAAATGGCCCAAAAACAAAAAAAAAAACAAAAAAAAACTTTTAATAAATAACCACTAAAATACCCAACCCACAATACATCATCGACCTATATAAATGTGAATTTAGATCGCAGAGAGCGTACTCAAACACTTCTAGTCAGCTGATCCCCTGCAGGGGGGAAAAACTACATGATAAATTGACCATGGATATATCTGTCGACCAGGTCCATCAATAAAGCTACATATCCTCTTCCCATTCCCACAGTTTGATTACTCGCGGTGGAGATTGTGATCGGGTTATCCTATGTAAAGAAGCCCAATGGATTTTTAGGTTTAATTCTATTAAGCCTTTAGGACTCAATGAGGCTATTTCATTTACTTCCTTTATATAGAATTGCATTGTCTGTTAGGGCTAGGATTATTCTTCTCCCTACAACTATCTTAGGTGTATATTGTTTGATGACAAGATAGGATAGGATTTATTTTGTATTGAGATAATATAGGTTTACATGTTGATGTTGCTGACTTATTCTTTTTTTTTTTTTTTTTTTGAGACTCAATGCATTGATTTATAACTTCGAGTCTTGGCACTGATATATATCTTTACATATATATTTGGGTTATTATAAACTAGATAACCATGAGCGAATAATTAGTACATAGGCTTGTGGATTATAGCTCCAATATTATTTTATTTTCATGGTTTTTTTATTTTTATTTCAGTAGTATCTATTAGAATGTATACTTATGTGTCATCCATATGTGACTTTGACTGCGGAATGGATATACATAATGAAGTGTTCCTTGTTCTGGTTACATCTGCATGATCGTATGCCTCGGCTTCCTTCCACACCTGATCCTTCACACACACACGTTACATTTCTCCGCCTCTCCCTTGGTACTGCTCCGTGATTGGCCATTGATAGGGCGTTTCTTTCAAAGGAGCCCTGATTGGTAGTGACATCTTAGGGGGGACGTGTTTCACTGCTCGCGCATGTCTCTATTACATCTGAACGAGCGAGCTTCAGCATCGGCCGCAATTCAGTACCGGGGCTTACCATCAGAGCTCCGGGAATCGTGGTTTTAACCGCGCCTGTATTTATCCTTGTATTTATCTTGGGCATATCCATGTTTGAGCCCTAATTATCATACTCCTGATGAACCTTTATGTAGGAAGGGGAAACGCGTTGAGAGAATTAGAGACGCTTCATGGAGACGCTAGATTATAGAGACGTCTCATAGGGGCGTTAGTTTATAATAGAGAGCACTGCACTTAAGTTGTTACTAGTAATCAAACTGTGGGAATGGGAAGAGGATACAGTCATATGAAAAAGTTTGGGCACCCCTATTAATCTTAATCATTTTTAGTTCTAAATATTTGGGTGTTTGCAACATCCATTTTAATTTGATATATCTAATAACTGATGGACACAGTAATATTTCAGGATTGAAATGAGGTTTATTGTACTAACAGAAAATGTGCAATATGCATTAAACCAAAATTTGACCGGTGCAAAAATTTGGGTACCCTTATCATTTTATTGATTTGAATACTCCTAACTACTTTTTACTGACTTACTGAAGCACAAAATTGGTTTTGTAACCTCACTGAGCTTTGAACTTCATAGCCAGGTGTATCCAATCATGAGAAAAGGTATTTAAGGTGGCCAATTGCAAGTTGTTCTCCTATTTGAATCTCCTCTGAAGAGTGGCATCATGGGCTCCTCAAAACAACTCTCAAATGATCTGAAAACAAAGATTGTTCAACATAGTTGTTCAGGGGAAGGATACAAAAAGTTGTCTCAGAGATTTAACCTGTCAGTTTCCACTGTGAGGAACATAGTAAGGAAATGGAAGACCACAGGGACAGTTCTTGTTAAGCCCAGAAGTGGCAGGCCAAGAAAAATATCAGAAAGGCAGAGAAGAAGAATGGTGAGAACAGTCAAGGACAATCCACAGACCACCTCCAAAGAGCTGCAGCATCATCTTGCTGCAGATGGTGTCACCGTGCATCGGTCAACAATACAGCACACTTTGCACAAGGAGAAGCTGTATGGGAGAGTGATGCGAAAGAAGCCGTTTCTGAAAGCTCGCCACAAACAGAGTCGCCTGAGGTATGCAAAAGCACATTTGGACAAGCCAGCTTCATTTTGGAAGAAGGTCCTATGGACTGATGAAACAAAGATTGAGTTGTTTGGTCATACAAAAAGGCATTATGCATGGCGTCCAAAAAACACAGCATTCCAAGAAAAACACTTGCTACCCACTGTAAAATTTGGTGGAGGTTCCATCATGCTTTGGGGCTGTGTGGCCAATGCCGGCACCGGGAATCTTGTTAAAGTTGAGGGTCACATGGATTCAACTCAGTATCAGCAGATTCTTGAGAATAATGTACAAGAATCAGTGACGAATTTGAAGTTACGCCGGGGATGGATATTTCAGCAAGACAATGATCCAAAACACAGCTCCAAATCTACTCAGGCATTCATGCAGAGGAACAATTACAATGTTCTGGAATGGCCATCCCAGTCCCCAGACCTGAATATCATTGAACATCTGTGGGATAATTTGAAGCGGGCTGTCCATGCTCGGCGACCATCAAACTTAACTGAACTGGAATTGTTTTGTAAAGAGGAATGGTCAAAAATACCTTCATCCAGGATCCAGGAACTGATTAAAAGCTACAGGAAGCGACTAGAGGCTGTTATTTTTGCAAAAGGAGGATCTACTAAATATTAATGTCACTTTTCTGTTGAGGTGCCCATACTTTTGCACCGGTCAAATTTTGGTTTAATGCATATTGCACATTTTCTGTTAGTACAATAAACCTCATTTCAATCCTGAAATATTACTGTGTCCATCAGTTATTAGATATATCAAATTGAAATAGCTGTTGCAAACACCCAAATATTTAGAACTAAAAATGATTAAGATTAATAGGGGTGTCCAAACTTTTTCATATGACTGTATGTAGCTTTACTGATGGACCTGGTCGACAGATATATCCATGGTCAATTTAGCATGTAGTTTGCCCCCCCCCCCCCTGCAGGGGATCAGCTGACTAGAAGTGTTTGAATACGCTCTCTGCGATCTTAAATACACATTTATATAGGTCGATGATGTATTGTGGGTTGGGTATTTTAGTGGTTATTTATTAAAAGTTATATTTTATTTATTTTTTTGTTTTTGGGACCATTTCTGTGACCTTATTTCTTGATTCAGTGGTTCTGGTTCACCGTCTGTGAATTTGTCTCTCAGGGTGGTATTTATTACCACACCTTTTTTTCAGGTGACACCGTCATAGGTGTATAGGTATATAGTATATATATTACAGTTACATTTTATCCCTGCAATTATGGCAGGATTCTTATCAGAAGATGTTAAATCAGTTCAGTGGTTGGAAGAAGCTAAAGTGGTTTTTTCTGAGAGAGAATATTCCTATAGTGAACAGTTATGTAATATTAAAGAAGTGTTTAAAGGATTGACTAAAATTTACAGAGACTATGTTCGTTGTTGGTGGGAGGTTCAGGGGTTGAGTATTTATATGGAACATAAAATCATACCTCGGGGACTGAGGAACCCCATTCAACCTTCTAAGAGACTTAAAACACCACAACTGCTATCTGCCTGGATTAAGGAGATCACTGAATCCTCTCTTCGTCTTATTTCTCTTATTAGAGGAGGAGAAAAAGAATTTAGAGAAATTGGAAATCTCCTTAAATGAAATGATTTTGAAAGCTAAATCTTTTACAAGTGATGTAGATTATTCTAAAAAAGAAAAGGAATTACAAATAAATATTGAAAAATTTACGGGTTTCATCAAACAAAGAAAACATCATCAGTTTCAGAGAGATTTACAAGAGTTCCGTGAAAATAGAGCATATATAGATTTATCAAAAAATACAGGGGTGAGTGATTTATCTTCATCAGACTACGAGCTTTCAGATTCAGATAGGGGGACAAGATCAAAGAGCTTCAATCGAAATAGAGGTAGGAGTTCTGCCGTCTTTAATAGGGGTAGAGGTAGAAAAGAGAAAACTAATGGTGGGGAGATTCTAGCACAGGTTGAAAATGGTGGGAATGGTTTTTTATCCCAAACCCCACATATTACACAATATCTACTACGCGGACGGCAAGAACCCACTTTAAATCCAATGAAACAGTGACAGATAATGCCTTACAGGTTATTAAGTTATCACAACGAACTCTTACTGATATTGAATGAAGTGTACTATGTAAAGGACTCTCCTTTGTTCCCTCGACTAAATACAATCATTTTGGTTGGGTAAAGGATGTGGCACTGTTTGTGCGTAAATTAAGATGGTCTAAATTTATGAAAAGCATTGAACTTAGGAGGTCTAGAGAGCTGGGAATCGAGATACAAGACTTACAGGGTCTTCGTGTGCTAGAATCTCTATTTTTAGAAGGGCAGGGATTAGTGGGATCCGCTCCACAAACTGATTTAAGATTAAAAAATCGAACAAACCCACCACCATGTGATACCAGATGCATTGACATCTTTGAGAAATTAGTGGTGGATAGGTTATCAAACCTGGAAGGGGGTCCCAAAGGTAAAAGCAATTTGACTACTTCCCAATTTAAGGCCCTAATCAATCTTGAGAAAGATGATACAATAGTTATCAAGTCGGCAGACAAAGGAGGTAATTTAGTGGTGATGGATCGGGAACAATATATTCTATGTGTGATAATATCTTAACCGACACCTCTAATTATGAAAGTCTACCCGGAGACCCTACTTCCATATATTGTGACCAGCTCATACAAATTCTTGATCGTGCTAAATCAGAGGGACTTATCTCCCATAAAGAATGGGAGTATATGTATCCGAGGTTTCCATGAGTCCCCACTTTTTATTGTTTACCCAAAATACACAAGGGTTTTAATCCTCTTAAGGGCCGCCCTATTGTCTCGGGTATTGATGGATTAACACAAGGAGCTAGCACATATATTGACAAAATATTACGTCTCTTTGTGCTGGCTCTTCCGTCTTATGTCCGAGATACGATGGATGTCCTCCGACATCTTGAGGACATCCATCTTCCACCTGGGACTCTTCTTGCTAGTTTAGATGTGGAGGCACTCTACAGCTCCATCCCCCACGATTTGGGGTGTGGAGCTGTGGAATATTTCTTGGGGACTCGTGGTACCCAATTTACAGCCCATAATGATTTCATCTTGGAATTATTGAGTTTCATTTTGACACACAATTCTTTCTTGTTCAACAGACGTTTCTTCCATCAGCGGCGGGGTACCGCAATGGGGAGCCCCCGCCGCACCCACTTATGCAAACATCTATTTAGGGTGGTGGGAGGAACGTCATGTTTTTAATGAACAGTGTGAACAATGGACTACTTACATTGTGGACTGGATTAGATACATAGATGATATTTTGATTATATGGTCAGGTTCCTATGATGCCTTCTATGAGTTTGTATCTTTTTTGAATGATAACAATTTAAACCTTCACTTCACATCCTTCATCCATGAGAAGCAAATTCCTTTTTTAGACATTATGATTTCAATTACAGGAGATAATTCTCTGTCTACAACCTTATATAGGAAAACCACAGCAACTAACTCCCTGTTGAAATGGGAAAGTCACCATCCTAAACCTTTAAAAAGGGGTATACCAAAGGGACAATTCCTCCGTGTTCGGAGGAACTGTTCATCTTTACAGGAATTCGATCAACAGAGTCAACTTTTGGTCGATAGATTCATGGAAAGAGGACATCCTAGACATCTACTAGAAACGTCACGTAAACTAGCCAGAGATACTCCGAGAGAATCTCTATTGGTACCCAGACATCGTGTGTCGACATCTAATAATATTAGAATAATTGGTACATATGACAATAAATCAGAGGAAGTTCTTAAAATATTACGAATGTATTGGGACATCTTAAAACAAGATCCTGATGTCTCTGAAGTGATTACTTCTAAACCATCTATTACGTATTGGAGAGGGAGGAATTTTGCAGATAGGATTACACACAGCCATTTGAATTCTATCCAAACCGGTTCAACATGGCTGGGTACCAAACGGCCTCCTGGTACTTACAAATGTGGAGCATGCCGGGCCTGCGCCTATATTGGCAAAGGTCCTACTATAACAGCGCATGCCACGGGTCAACAGTACGTAATTAGGGAATTTATTAACTGCCTTACAGAAGGAGTAGTTTCTGTAGCATCGTGTTCTTGCCCGCTAAATTATGTGGGCAAGACAAAAAGACAATTTCGTAGCCGGATTCTGGATCATATTGGTGATATTACTCGAAGAACAGATACCCCTATTGCCAATCATGTTTTGGAATACCATCATGGAGATGTTTTCTCCATAAAGTTTCAGGGTATGGAAAGGGTGCACAAATCCCCTCGCGGTGGAGATTGGGATCGGGTTATCCTATGTAAAGAAGCCCAATGGATTTTTAGGTTTAATTCTATTAAGCCTTTAGGACTCAATGAGGCTATTTCATTTACTTCCTTTATATAGAATTGCATTGTCTGTTAGGGCTAGGATTATTCTTCTCCCTACAACTATCTTAGGTGTATATTGTTTGATGACAAGATAGGATAGGATTTATTTTGTATTGAGATAATATAGGTTTACATGTTGATGTTGCTGACTTTATATTTTTTTTTTTTTTTTTGAGACTCAATGCATTGATTTATAACTTCGAGTCTTGGCACGGATATATATCTTTACATATATATTTGGGTTATTATGAACTAGATAACCATGAGCGAATAATTAGTACATAGGCTTGTGGATTATAGCTCCAATATTATTTTATTTTCATGGTTTTTTTTATTTTTATTTGTCAGTAGTATCTATTAGAATGTATACTTATGTGTCATCCATATATGACTTTGACTGCGGAATAGATATACATAATGAAGTGTTCCTTGTTCTGGTTACATCTGCAGGATAAATGGACTCTATACTTATGTATAATAGTACCGCTTATATATTGTATTGTTTTTGTATGATCGTATACCTCGGCTTCCTTCCACACCTGATCCTTCACACACACACGTTACATTTCTCCGCCTCTCCCTTGGTACTGCTCCGTGATTGGCCATTTATAGGGCATTTCTTTCAAAGGAGCCCTGATTGGTAGTGACATCTTAGGGGGGGGGCGTGTTTCACTGCTCGCGCATGTCTATATTACATCTGAACGAGCGAGCTTCAGCGTTGGCCGCAATTCAGTACCGGGGCTTACCATCAGAGCTCCGGGAATCGTGGTTTTAACCGCGCCTGTATTTATCCTTGTATTTATCTTGGGCATATCCAAGTTTGAGCCCTAATTATCATACTCCTGATGAACCTTTATGTAGGAAGGGGAAACGCGTTGAGAGAATTAGAGACGCTTCATGGAGACGCTAGATTATAGAGACGTCTCATAGGGGCGTTAGTTTATAATAGAGAGCACTGCACTTAAGTTGTTACTAGTAATCAAACTGTGGGAATGGGAAGAGGATATGTAGCTTTACTGATGGACCTGGTCGACAGATATATCCATGGTCAATTTAGCATGTAATTTCCGCCCCCCCCCTGCAGGGGATCAGCTGACTAGAAGTGTTTGAATACGCTCTCTGCGATCTTAAATTCACATTTATATAGGTCGATGATGTATTGTGGGTTGGGTATTTTGGTGGTTATTTATTAAAAGTTATATTTTATTTATTTTTTTTGTTTTTGGGACCATTTCTGTGACCTTAATGCTTTGGTTAACTTTTATTTATGTTTTTTGGGGGACCATGTGAAATAACACACAATTCTATCATAATTTGTTGCATTTTCTTTTTACAGTGTTCACTCTGCATTAAAAATGACATAGCAGCTTTGTCCGGCGCTTCATTATGGGTCATTGATTTGCGCATTGCCAGTGCCATATATCTTTTTTTTTTTTTTTTTTTTTTTTAACTGCGAATTTCTCAAAAGTTCGATTCGGCAGTTCGATTCGAAGCTCCAAAAAAATTTGCTTCGATCCGAATTACTTCATGACAAATAAA
This sequence comes from Leptodactylus fallax, assembly GCA_947044405.1. Taxonomy (NCBI): domain Eukaryota; kingdom Metazoa; phylum Chordata; class Amphibia; order Anura; family Leptodactylidae; genus Leptodactylus; species Leptodactylus fallax. The sequence goes on from CAMRHE010000078.1 coordinate 3,028,712, forward strand.
CATCTATTTCCGGGCTGCAGAGAACCGGAGTGGGCGGGTGGGTGGCAAAATGGCGGAAGCCCTTGGAGGCCGCGGTCACCCCCCCTCTCTCTCTCTCTCTCTCTCTCTCTCTCTCTCTCTCTCTCTCTCTCTCTCTCTCTCTCTCTCTCTCTCTCTCTCTCTCTCTCTCTCTCTCTCTCTCTCTCCCTCTCTCTCTCTCTCTCTCCCCCTCTCTCTCTCTCTCTCTCCCCCTCTCTCTCTCTCTCTCTGACAAGTTTTACTCATGTGGAAGGATCTGATAACAATCAAAGACACGACTACCCAATCACATCACTACAGAACATCATGTGACCATCTGATGTCACAAAGGTCCTTACTAAATATTCGTTACCGCGAAGCATCAGGAAATCCGGAATCGTGGCGAATCGAAGATTTCCTGAAATTTGGATCCAATTCCACTAATGCAGAATCGATTTGCTCATTTCTAGCGTTCACCATTCAGGATGTTTGTTTATTTATTTTTGTTTACATTATATTTTTTAAATGTAAAGGTGAGTTTTTTAACTTTTTATTATTTGTTTGTTTTTTGTGTTTTTACTGTTTTGTAAAAACTGGCTGTCATGGCTAGAAATGAGCAAATCGAAGCTGATGAAGTGGAATTCGATCCAAATTTCAGGAAATATTCAATTTGCATCGAATCCGGATTTCCTCACACTTCATGGGAACAAATCGTACAACTCCAATTGGCGGTTTTAACCACTTGGATGCCGCGGTCAAACATGACCTCAGCATCCAAGGGGTTCCACCATGCTACATGTTCCCCTCGGCACACCCCGCGGCGAGATTGGGGGGTGCCGACAAGGCCGGGGCCCCATGATAGTGGTTGGGGAAAGCCTGGTTCCCCGACCGCTATACATACTGCTAATGGAGAGGGGCCTGGCAATCACCGGGCCCCTTTTCATTAGATACCAGGCCAGGGGAGGTGATTAAAAATAAAAAAAAAATACTGATACTCTTCCAGCCCATGACTGAGGTCCTGCTCTCCAGACCTCATTGCTGGGGCCTGTGATTGGGCCCCAGCGGTCACGTCAAGCGCGCCAGCGTAATGATGTCATCGCACCTCATGTCATCACTGAGGCCCACTCACAGACCCCAGCGGTGACATCTGGGGAGCAGGACCTCAGTCGCAAGGAAGAAGAGGAGCGAGGAAGACGCTGCAGACTGCCAGATACCCAGAATAGGTGAGGTAAGGTGAGTATAAGTGTTTGTTATTTTTAATCACTTCCCCTGGGCCTCTGATTATTATACTCTGGGGTCTGAGGAGACCCCAGTGTATAATAATAGCACCAGCTCTAGAAAAGGGGGGGGGGTTTAAACACTTTTTTTTTTACTTTTATTTTTACATTTTTTCTTTTTGTTCCCAAAGGGGGTTGAAGCAGGGATATTCTGATTGCTGCTTCAATAGGTATATGCTGCAATAGACGTGTATTGCAGTGTATAGGAGGCTGTCAGCCCGTGCAGATGCATAGGCTGACAGTCTCCATTCAAGGCAGGATCAACCAGGTATGCGGAGGGACAGTGGTCAGACCCTGGGCTGCCGAATAAGGGCAGTGCCCCCCCCCGACTGCGGCATCTCAGGGGTTAACACCCGCGAACGGAGCTCAGCTCCGACCAGGAGTGTTAGAGGACAGTGTCAGCTGTTACATACGGCTGACAACCTCAAAGAAGGGTGCGCGCACAGTTTCTGTGTGCGCACCATGGTTCCGCTGTGGTTTGCGGAAAGACCTTCCTGGAGCGCTGTACTATTAGGGCAGATGTCGGAAAGGGGTTAATGCGATTTGCAGTGAATTAATTTGGATCGAATCAAAATTTACGGAAAATTCGACGAATTGGCCGAATCGAATTTTTGAAAAATTTGCTCACCTCTAGTCATGGCAACCCCTCAGAACCCACAATGTTATCGCAGTGGGGTCTGAGGGGTGATACGGCAGGCAATCTTGCCCCCAAACCCCCTGCATGCAGAGATTGGTATTGATCATGGCATCCAGGGGGGTTAATCCGCCAGAGTCAGAGTATCTTCTGACTCTGGCGGCTGGTCCTGGATGTGTAACACAGCTGAGAGCAGAAGCTGTACCTGCTGGATTACAGCACCGTACTATTACAGCATTGAGAGTTTACTACAGTATATGCTCAGCAAGATGTAATAGTATGCCGCAGAGTGGGAACGGGTTAACAGGGGAATACAGCTGGGTCTTAAAGTGGTGACCCACAAGATGTGATATGTTCCAGGATATGATTTTCCATATTCTCAAACCCATTTTGTGAAATTTTAGGACCTCTTCATGGGTATGTTTAGAAGGTATAAAATACATCATAATTGACATAAATCTCATATATCTCTCATAGATCTAATTTATCAGGTTGTATTATTGTCATGGAGCCTGCAGCAGAGACCCAAAATTGAATCATAAGGTTCTGATGCAGTTTGTAGTTTTGTACTGCCATGGATCAACATACAGATTAACCCCATTAGATGGGACTAGTGTTTCACTGCTACTGTGTAGTACCTTTAAAATCAATTCAGCATGGGCAGTTTTGACATGGATTTTGGTGTGGAAAATATGCTAAATCGTCATGAACAACTCAAACATGCAAACATAGTTTAAGGCTGGGGCCCCACATAAAAAACATGCCGTTTTACAGTACCTGCAAAATGGATAGGATTCTGGCTAATCCCATCCACACATTGCAGAAAAAATCTGCCACGGAAATGTTGCAATTTCAAAAACGCTTGACTTTTTGGAAATCGCAGCATGTCAATTAAACTTAGGGAAACGCTGGCTGTTTCCCTATAGGTATAATAGAAGCAGAAAGTCCACAAAGGAAAACTCTGCAGACTTTCGGTGAAAAGCACTGTGGGAAAAACACAGTGCATTTCCGCCACACTACTACATGGGGCCTTAGCCTAAAGAAGTATTTGAAGCACTGACAAACTGTGTTTGGTATATTAGTTCAGTGAACAAGCTTACATCCTGGCAAATCTGGACCTGTAAGGCTAAGGCCACATGTTGCGGAAACGCACTGTTTTTGTTGCAGATTTTGCTGCAATGTTTTGAGCCAAATTCAGGGGTGACTTCCCTTCTGTTAAATCCACTCCTGACTTAGGCCCATAAAACCGCAGCAAAATCTGCAACAAAAACACTGTGTTTCTGCAACATGCATCCTTAGCCTAAATAAGTGATTCAGATAAACCACTTACAACCTTGGACTGCACCCCAATATATGTCAAAACTGGAAGTTTTTATTGTGTTCTGAACTACAATTGTTCAGGTAAGTTAACTGTGATTGTTTGCCTAAATTTATATGACGCTCTATTTTACAGTGTTTGCTATTTTGTGATGTAAGCACTATTCTTAGCAGGTGGTGTGCCCCTTTAACACTTCACTGTTGGTTATGTTACTTGTTTATTTATACAGGTGGGTGCATGAGCCACACTTATTTCTAGTGATGGGTGTGGATTCTGGAGCAAGGCACTGCACAGGTTCACATGATGACAGGGTCAGACTGTATATGGGGCAGTGACATATTCAGCAATGGAGCGTACAGCCATAAAACATGCTAATCTGTTGAACTTGTAAAACTGAATAATCCACTGCCCTGTCATCTCGACCAGCACTCAGCATGTGACTTTTCTGACTGGTAGTCTCAGAAAGGCCCTTAACTGGAGTTGTCCCTGGAGTATTGGAGTGCTTCTGGATGGCTTTCTAGATAGAGGCCCTGAAGTAAGGGACCAGGACCACACCCAGAACTGACCATGGGCATTTGCATGAAATATATGGTCTTAAATAAAAGGCATACTTATAGTAAACTAACATGTCACTAGTAAATATACAGTGGTTACTGTGTTGTAAGTATGTAATTGGCAAATGAGATTGCCAGATCAAAGATGACTAATTAAGAAGAATTGCTAACAAAAATATTTCCAACTTCTGACTATATCATTATTCTTAGGAAACACACAAGGAGCCAATTCATCAAGCTTAGATTTCTGCATCCTATGGGACTATATGTTACCAGAAAAAGAAATGCCCTCTAGAAGAATGCGAGGCAGACTCCCATAAGTATAATGTCACGGCTCAACAGCTCAGATGTCTGTCTATTACACCACTATGCATAATGCCAATATACTTTATATATGTATATATATATATATATATATATATATATATATATATATATATCTGTAAATATATAGCTTTTAAATAGTTTAACTGACCTGGAAGAAAATTGAGTTTTCATTCTCAATTATTAAAACCTGTACTGAAACTACTTTTTTTTACCTCTTTTTTTATTTCCTGGTTGTAGACTTTTTTTATTCTGTTTTCTGTATGTGATTATGGTGGCAGTCATCTTGCCTAAGCAGCTAGTCTGTGTTGATAACAGTATTTCATTAATATGCTTTACAGCAGCCAGATGGACCATATGGACCTGTATTTGAGAGATGATTTTTTGACATCTGTAAGTGTTGTACGCGTGCTCTGTGGCGTGTGCAGAGGTCATTGCGAAGAAGTGTGTGATCCTGTGCTATCTGCCTTTTATTGTAATACCGCCTGATATGGCAAGATGACTGCTCAAATACTGAACACTACAAAACATGACATGTTAGCCTATTATGAGGCTCAGTTGTCAGTGTGGAAAATTTCTAGGGGCTACAAGGCACTAGTCAACTTTATAGGAAAGAGCAGCCGACTGTTCCAAGCAGTGCAAACATAGCCTTAGTTCTAGGAATCAATTGATGATCCACAAAAGGTGCCCCCAACAACTTCTTACAGTCACCCATATGTAAATTTAATAATAACTCCTTAATAATAGACCTTGTGTTAATATGAAATTATAAAAAGTAAGAAAAAAAGTAATGACAAAGTATTAAAAAAGTCACAAAAATTTAGGAAATTACACTTTGCAATAAATAAATGGTTTATTATTAGATAAATATACATTTTTCAAGATGACATTGTGCTCACATATACTATATTAAGAAGCGGCCTGTTGCACTGGCCAATGTATCTTTGGCACTTTGATATAGTAGCCTTGTGTAAACAATTTGCATAGTATTTTGCTTTGTTAATTAAATTATAACAAATGATATATGCTAAAAAGCACTCAAAACACCACTGTGGCTCCTTTACAAACATAATAAATGCAATTTGTAATAGTTATAAGAAATTCAAAAGCAATGCCAGCTTTAATAGTTCACTCTTAAGCAGAAGTCACTGTTCATCTTCCTCAAAAGCTTTGAATGCATAGATGTTTTATTTTTCTTTGTGTCATCGAGGCTTCACATCACACAACCCGCCAGCCCCCTGGAACAATCTTCAGCAAATCACTTCACCTCATTACTGTCTTGCTGAAGTTAAAGGCTCATTATAACACAAGAATGCTGTCTATCCTGTCTGGCCTTTCGGTAAGCCGCTTGATTGAACCAATTATAGTCTTCTTGTAAGTTTGTAATGATCATGACCCGACTGCCTTCGGAAACGTCTCAATGAGGTAGAGGTAATAGGCACACCCTTCCAGTTCACTTATAACTTATATAATTTACAAGTGAAGATATGCAGTATTTCTCCCAGAGTAGCTGTATCTGTACTTTTTGTTCTTGTCACCTCATTCTACAGGTTAGACCTTATCTATGGTGTATGTTAGTCACATGTAAATGTTGTGAGGGTAGCCATAGTCAGAAGAATTTTGACCACCATCACTGGAAAATCCCTCTGTAATACCAAATATATTTTGATGTCATTTCCAGTAGAACAACTTTGGTCAGTTGTTGTTAGATACTAAAATAATGGCTAGACACAATTTCAGATTTTACTATTGTGTAAAGAATACGTTATATTGTGGAAATTCAGCTGTAATCACAGTCAAGTAATTGAGATAGAAGGAGTTGTCTACCATGGTTCTTACACAATATATAGTTGTTTTAGCTGAACTTGGGTCACACAGGTTTCCAACAGTGTTACAAGCAGCTACAGGAACAGACTTAGCAGGTCTACAGTTTGTAAGGACCCCAGGGAAGTAGCTATAGGGATGGTAGGAGAAGCTAGAGGGAGGTAAAATTTGGCCTTGAGAGGCTGAAAAGCTCTACATGTACGTATATTATATAGCACATGGTATGTGGTGGCCCTGTTAGAGAGTCTTGTGGCCTAGGACCTTTAAGTAACACTTTTGCCAAGCAACTCCTCATACTGTAACTCATCTTCCTGAAACCCTGTAAGAGTGTCATGGGATGAGTGTGATGTCAGCTGCATTCAAATCTGCATTTTCATATTTTGGGCTATCACAGAACACATGTTAAAAATAAGAGGTCATAAGAAGTGATGTAAAGATGTACGGCTCAGCGTGAACATTGGAGGGGATGGTTTGTGCCTTGATTTCCAGGGAAAAAATTAAAATTCATTGTTATATTAAAAAAGAATTGAAGACTTTCAGCAAAAATTAAGACAAAATATTTGACTGACGTTTGTATAGCATTCATTTTTGGAGACTTTCCACAATTTTCCCAATGTTGTACCATACCGCCAGTGACCAAGGAAATAACAATGAACTGAGTATAAGAAATCATGCCATTAGAAGCTTTTACCTTGGGAATCTTTCTCCATACATATAGAGATTACTGTCCTGTACTGCAATGTTCTTCAAAGGCAGAGCTCATAAAAAATGACATGTAATTTGTAAACCCAAAGACTGCTAAAATGGATTAAATGAAATATTCCACAAACAGGATTTCTGGTTCCCTATCAGGTGAACACCAAATTTTCCAGTCTTTAAGGATCACATTATTATAGTAGATAACATTCAGCAGTGTAGTATAATGATTGCTACCATATAAATCCATACACTCCTTTGCCCTCAGTTATCTTTTCTGTCCTACTTGTAAATTTAGCCGTGAGCCATTATTTGATCCTGATGTCACTATCTGTTTCCCTGAACTCTTCAGCACATGTGATTTAATAGTAAAGTCTGCCGACTTCATTCTTCTTGTAGAAGTTTCCACTGGCCGAGAGTAAGTATAAAATTTGCAATCCATTATTCTTCACTGCAATGCTTATGTTATTTTTTTTTTCAAAAAATCACATATTTAATGTCATGTCTACCTCAATTCTAAATCTTACAGTGATGACACTTTAGCTGCATCATAATCTGTTTATCTAAAGATTGCCAAAAAGCCATTAATATACTTGTAATGTTTTTCCTAATTTAAAGTAAGCCAAGTCTTTTAAGAATTCAGCATGGTACTATTTATATTTTCTCCAATTGATTGGACACCAAAATGCTTCATTTAAGACTCCAAAATAAAAGATCATGATAGGATGATGATGAGGATGATGAAGTGATATTAGATAGGAATAAGCCTCAGTTGCAAAAGTTACACTTCAGTTATTATATGTGACTGTCCAGTATTTAGACGTTTATCATCCACCGGGCCCAGTCCATCCAAATATTCTGCCTTGGAATTGCTATATAAATTCTTAATTTTATCCAGTATGGGACTCTTATCTTTCCCTCTGGTCTTTGGAGTATGGGGTGGACCATTAGGACATGAACCAACATGATTATACTGGCCTATATCAGAACACTCTGTCTCACGATGGTAGAAATAACTAAAGTTGGATACAATGACTGGCACAGGAAGAGAGATGGTCAACACACCAGCAATAGCACAGAGTGAGCCCACCAATTTACCACCAACTGTCTCAGGAGACATATCTCCATAGCCTACTGTTGTCATTGTGACCACAGCCCACCAGAATGCTTCGGGGATGCTGGTAAACTTGGTGTCTTCATGATCTGCTTCTGCAAAGTACACAGCACTGGAGAAGAGAATAACTCCGATAAACAAAAAGAATATGAGAAGCCCAAGTTCTCTCATACTTGCTTTTAGTGTCTGTCCCAAGATCTGTAATCCCTTAGAGTGTCGGGACAGCTTAAAGATACGGAAAACTCTCACCAAACGAATTACCCTGAGAATGGCTAGTGACATAGCTGGTTGGCCCACTCCTCTGTGGCGAGCTAGCTCTGTGCCTAGAGCAACAAAGTATGGTATTATAGCCACAAAGTCGATCATGTTCATGATATCCTTAAAGAAGGCTGCCTTGCTGGGACAAGCAATGAAACGTACAGAGAGTTCAAAAGAGAACCAACAGATACATATTGTTTCCACAATGAAGAAAGGATCCTCAAATGGACTTTTTTCTTTAACGGTATGAGTGCTGTTACTCCTATGATGGGGCTGCACCTGCAACAAAAAAGAAAAAATAGCTTAGGACATTTAGAATATATAGTAGTGGAGAACTTTAAAAAATTGACAAGTGGGCATTCCCTGCCTAAGGCTAAGTACCCACATAGCGAGCTGCAGCTGAAAAACGCTGCGGAAAAGAGAGCGGAAGAAACACATTGCGGTTTCTTCTGTAGCATTTTTCACAGAAAGTCCGCAGAGTTTTCCTCTGCAGACTTTCTGCTTCTATTATACCTAAATGGAAAACGCAAAGATTTCCATAGGTATAATTAACATGATGCAATTTTTTTTTTTTCTGCAATGTGTGGATGCGATTAGACAGAATCTCATCCACTTTGCAGGTAGCGTAAAACGCAGCATATTTTGCTGCGGTGTTTCCGTCGTGTCCAAAACTCGGCGTTTTCACAACATGGGGTCCAGGCCTCATTTACTGTGTTATTTAACTGTTGCCCTTGTGTGTAGTAGAAATATATACAGGGAATTGCTTTAACGTCCCTGGGAATTATATAATCCTGCTGGGGTAGTTTCAGTTTAACTTTCTGGTTTTACTATACAGTTAAAAATGTTATGAACTGACCTCTGTGTTGACACTGAACATGTGTAGCCAGTTTGAAAGACTCTACAGTATGCGCTAAACTGTTTATGGCCACATCTGTGAAACTATTGTTCATCAGGTGTCTAAAGTATATGGTCACCTTAATGTACATACACATAGTACACCTTCAAGTTAAGGAATAATGAAATGGGAAGCTCAATGAGAAATCAAGATAGGGTGACATATAAGAACAAGGGTGAGCATAACTATGGACAAGGTAAGTATTTTCATCTGAAGAAACATAGATTGGACTAATGATTACCAAAAGGAACTGCAAGAGAACTGTATTCCATTACAATATAACAAGTTCTGTACAAACCATTACTTAAAGGTTATTTATCCTAGAACTCTACGTTCAGAACCTTCCGTACTATCTTCAGACTTGAAAACAGACCCTGTGCGAGTGATGAGCAGTAGTGTAAAATGAAACACAAGTTGGTGACTCTTGAAGGCAATTTGCCATGTGCTTCAAATAAATACTGCTGGGCAAACACCCTCCCAAAGTGGCTTTTTAGAGGTCATAACATGTGAAAATAAGATTTATTTTTGGATACTTGATTCTCTGTAGAACTTCAAAAATGTCTCCAAGCTTAACCGTACAGTCAGAAAGACTTCATAATTTAGTTCTACCACTGACCTCAAATACCAGAGCATTTTACCAGCCATGTAAATATGGGTCACATCAGGACATAACCTTTCAAACTTTAGAGATGGGGTATTCCTTCCAAATGAATGAGTCACTAAGCCTATACACATAGCAATGAGTGTTTGGTTCTATGATACAATCGAGAAAATGGAACATATGAAACATCTTTATTGGATACCTGCATATTATCTGTGTTGTAGCATCCATTTTAATAAACATTTACTTGATATAAACCAATAATGACACTTTCAAAACAACCTGCAAAACATATCAACCATTCATAAATTGTCCTTATCATTCATCTAGATTCCATTCAAGTACAACAATTATGTTCATTTTAAATGGACAAAATGCAAAGCTAGGCAAAATAGGTTTCTGTGTGAAGATGCCCAGAATTTCCACCCCACAAGACCTACAACTCAATGGTATCCAGGGGTGTAACTACCGGGGTAGCAGCGGTAGCAGCTGCCATAGGGCCCGGGACATTACGGGGCCCCCAATGCTTTTTTTTTTAAATAGGCCGTTACCTGCTGGAGTAACCCCAGCAGGTAACGGGCCCTATATACTTGCCGTTCCCCGGGGTCCCGCTCACGGCCGCCTGCGCTTCCGATTCTGCGGAGGCGGCTGTGAGCAGTAGCGGGGATCGGTAAGTGAGGCGGCGGGCCGAACAACGCAATCTCTGCTATCATTATAATACGGGGTCTTTTCAGACTCTGGAGTATAATAATCGGAGGCCCAGAGTTGGTGAGGGAACATAAAAGACAGTGTACTTACCTCTCCTACGCTTCTCCATGCAGGGGCCACTATGGGATATAATACTGTGTGCAGGGGCCACTATGGGACATGATACTGTGTGCAGGGGCCACTATGGGACATGATACTGTGTGCAGGGGCCGCTATGGGGCATGATACTGTGTGCAGGGGCCACTATGGGACATGATACTGTGCAGTGGCCACTATGGGACATGATACTGTGTGCAGGGGCCACTATGGGACATGTTACTGTGTGCAGGGGCTGCTATGGGGCATGATACTGTGTGCAGGGGCCACTATGGGACAGGATACTGTGTGCAGGGGCCACTATGGGACATGATACTGTGTGCAGGGGCCACTATGGGACATGATACTGTGTGCAGGGGCCACTATGGGACATGATACTGTGTGCAGGGGCCGCTATGGGGCATGATACTGTGTGAAGGGGCCACTATGGGACATGATACTGTGTGCAGGGGCCGCTATGGGGCATGATACTGTGTGCAGGGGCCACTATAGGACATGATACTGTGTGCAGGGGCCACTATGGGGCACGATACTGTGTGCAGGGGCCACTATGGGACATGTTACTGTGTGCAGGGGCCGCTATGGGGCATGATACTGTGTGCAGGGGCCGCTATGGGACATGATACTGTGTGCAGGGGCCACTATGGGACATGATACTGTGTGCAGGGGCCGCTATGGGGCATGATACTGTGTGCAGGGGCCACTATGGGACATGATACTGTGTGCAGGGGCCGCTATGGGACATGTTACTGTGTGCAGGGGCCGCTATGGGGCATGATACTGTGTGCAGGGGCCGCTATGGGACATGATACTGTGTGCAGGGGCCACTATGGGACATGATACTGTGTGCAGGGGCCACTATAGGACATGATACTGTGTGCAGGGGCCGCTATGGGGCATGATACTGTGTGCAGGGGCCGCTATGGGGCATGATACTGTGTGCAGGGGCCACTATGGGGCATAATACTGTGTGCAGGAGCCACTATGGCACATAATAGTGTACGCAGGAATGCGGTTTTTTTTGAGGGGGGGGTTGGAGGGGGCGATTGGGGGCAGCGGTTCGGGGGGGGGTAGTGGGCCCATGTCAAATGTTCGCCTTGGGGCCCAGCCATTCCTAGTTACGCCACTGATGGTATCTGGTGTCAACTTGAAATACATGGCTACAAGACAGTACTGTAATGACCCCATGGTCTTGCAAGTCTATTAATATGCAGTAAAGAGAGCGTTACAGATGACAAGATAGACTATGAGAATGCTTGAAGGTGGCATCAGTACTAAACTAACCTTGGCAGAAAACAACAGGATATACATACTCTAGTTTGTTAAGTGTGGGGTGGATCGGAGGTCCACATAATTCTGGAGTAGCCCTAACAATGATGTTTTATAATTATTCCCTGAAGAAAGTTTATGGGAAAGCTTCAGAGCCTTAGTAAGATATATTTTCTCTAAGAAACCTTAGACTGCATAAATTGCATGCAAACCGTAAATTCCTTATAGCTCTGTTAAGAAGTACCTGTCCACCAATGCCTAAAGCAGTTGTTCTAAACCTGTTCTAATCCTGTGGTACATGTACCCAATGTGCCCTGCAATCCCTGGGGATACCTGCCACAGCTAATTAGAATACTGTCCCCTGCTCAGTAAGGATTAAGGCTGTGTGTGAGGGTACTGTGGGGACAGTGAAGGGGCATTATACTATGTGGGGAACTTTGCGGGGGCAATAAGAGGGAATTATACTGTGGGAGGCATTATACTCAGTAGAGGCATTTATACTTGACAACTCTCCTAGAACATTCAGGAGAATCCCAGAAAAACTTTTTTTAGTCCTCTCTTCACATTGAATCTAATAAATAAAGTATAAAAGAAAAAAATAGTAAAAAAAAATATAAAAAAAAATTAAAAAGGATTAAAAATTCTAATCACCCCCCCCTTAAAAAAATGACTGTGAAACACATACACATTAGATATCCCTGTGTCTGTCTGAAAACACCCGGTCTACAAACTTATAAAAATATTTTTCCTGTATAGTGAACGCCGTAGCAGGGAAACAAATCAAAAGTACCGAACCAACATTTTTTCGCTGTTTGACCTCTGAATAAAAAGGGGTCAAAGCAATAGACATTCCCCAAAATAGTATAACTAAAAAGTACACCTGGAGGGGCGTGGCCTGGCTAATAGTGGAGTAGGATGCAGTTCACTTTGGCTCCTGCACTGGACACCTCCTGAGCCTCCTCTACAGCAGCAGACGCTACCCAGAGCATCCCAGAATGGTAAAAACTAAAAAGGGAGCATCCCAGTCCTCTTCTACCCCGCCGAACTTGACCCCCAGCCAGGTTTTCCGCAGATTCTTTCCTAGCTCCAGAGCGCTAGTACACCATGAGGGAGAATCCAAGATGGCGCCGGACTTCCCTTGGGCTCCTTCCCTTTGCTCACCTCTCGTGTCCACTCCCCAAGGCCAATCCAGCTCTCTGGAGTCTGGTGTGGTGCTGCACAGTGTGCTGGAGGTGCCTGTGTCTCTGGTGCCCTCGCCAGGCATCCTCCTCCCGTACTTTCAGCTCCCTACGCATGTCTTCTACCACCAGGAACAGCGCCATCATCCCCCGCATCAGGGGCGGCATGAGAGCAGGTCAGGCCATCTCCACCCCCTTTTGCCTTCAGCATCCTCCTCTGCCTCTGAGGCGCTGTCTGAGCACAGCACCCGGTACCCCAGCCCCTGAATCCAGGACGGCAGCCTCAGGGCCCTAATATTCATTCCTCATCTACTATATGGCCTCCCATGAAGCCAACACCCTCCTACTCATCTTCCTCCCAGGGGACTGCAGTAGCTCCTCCTGGCAGCCCAAGATACCCACAGACAGCACCTCCTCTCGCCATGCCAAATACAGTGTCCTCAGCTGTTGGCACTGATAGCCCTCCCGCTGCCCCCTTACTGATACCCTGGGAGAACTACGCAGCTCAGTGCCCACCTCAGTGTGATCCTACTAAAGCTGACAAGGAAACCTATATCGCTCACCTGGAGAAATCCTGTAAAACAGAACTGTCAGCGCTTCGTACTAATGTTCAAAGCTTGGATGCGGCTGAGGCTTCTTCTGTTACCATCTCTGACAGGTTGTCTCAGCAGGAATCTACCTCACTGACTCACTCCTACCAGCTCCAATATCTGGCTGACCTCTTTGACGACCTGGAGAACAGAAATAGGTGCAACATCTGTGTCAGGGGCATCCCTGAGTCCATTGACCCTCAACAGCTGGATTCTACTCTGCGCACCTTTTCAATTCCCTCCTTGGGGGTCTCCCCGAACTCTCCCTTGGAATTGGACAGCGCACACAGCTCCCTGGACCGCCCACCTGACCCCAACAACCAAAGAAACGTTATCTGCAGGGTTCACCATTATCAGCTGAAAGAGGCGACGATGCGAAATGCTCATGAATCTGATCAAGTGTTCCTCCAAGACCACCCATTGTCTCTCTAGCCTGACTTTTCTCGCCTCACCCTCGCTAAACGTCGGGCACTGAAACCGTTTCTGGACGTTCTGATTCAACATCATAATGTCAGGAATGTTACATCTGTTGTTGCTGCTTTAAGGTTGCCAAGTCAACATAAGGAAGCTTCCTTAGCAGGCCTTTATAAACCACGCCCTCATCACCCAGCTTTGCTGGCTAATTAGTTTGCAACTTCCTGCTTGGCTCCTGACAGTGATTTCACTGCTCTAATACTGACCTTTGGCTGTGTTCTTGGATTCCTCTCTGTCTTGCGATTTTGTTCTGGCGTTCCTGATCGGTTTTGACTATTGGCTTTGTTTTCTGGATTTGTCTTCGTCTCATGATTTGGTTCCTTGTTGCCCTCTTCAGCTGCTGACCCGTGATTGATAACCATTCTGTGATCTCTGTTCCTGTGAGTAGTGTGTGGATTTGGCGTTTGTCTTCTGCTGCAGTGCGTTTATTTGTGATACACTGTCTGTTCTGGTGACAATTCCGGTCTTCAGATTCGGGGGAAAATACATCTCTTCTTGCAAGGAGCTCTGGTGAAGGCGTCTGAGACCAGTCTTGGCTCGCAGTAGTGTATTACCTTTAAGTAGCATTTTCTACCGCTTGCAGTTGTCAGCCCATTTCTGCTGCTCTCCTGAAGACCAGTACATTTCTTACCTTGCATCTGAATCCTAACACATAATACTTGTTCCTGGGGATTCTGCTTTCATTTGCAAGTCCAACCCGAGGGGTACCTTCTCATCCTGTCTCACCCAGGCAATGTTCCCTATTTCATGCTACTCTGGGCATCTCTCCTGTGGACATTACTGATTGGACTGCTCTACCCGGTCCGCCTATGACTGCTCAGTCTCCCAGAGCCCAACGCAGATCCAGACGCCGCAAAGGACTGTGCTCTCACTGGAGGAGGGCAACCTCGGGAGAGGACTCTTCCCTGACCTGACGCTCACCTTCTGCATTGTGTAATTGATTGCTGATGATGCCCCTTGTTGTGACTTGGTTGGACTGCTCTCCGGGTGATGCTAGGGGTAGCTGACGCTCCTTTATCTTCTGTGGGTGCATCTGCACCCCCTGGTCCTCCCGAAACCTCCGGGGAGCACACCCTTTCACAAATCTCCTCTTTATGCTGATTTTGCCTTCCTGGTTTTGTTATGTTCCTTATTACTCTCTCTCTGTTTGATGTTGGGTTCGCTGCTGTTTATCATTTTGATGATGTCACGGGGAAACGCGGCTTCTTCATTGGAAAGTTCGCCTCCCACTGGGGCTTTCAAACTACTGAGTAGTGTGCACATTGGTGTATTAGCCAATTTCCCCTTCTTTTTCTTGGTGAGGACCTTCCTCTCCCCACTTTGTGTTTTTTTTGTTGTTTTTCATTTCCTCTCTCTTCTGACTTTCTCTATTTCCTGCCTGTGTCCTTGTCTTTGTCTTCCTTCTTGATGTGCTCCTTCTGTTTTATCCCTTTCTATACTTTACCTGTCCCCTATTTGACATGGCTTCCGTGAATTTTTGTTCTCTTAACGTCTGGGGCCTTAATGTTCTCCAGAAACATAACCAGATCTTATACCAGCTCTTTAAAACTTGTTCTCATGACTTGATTTTGCAGGAGACATACTTCAGGGAGAACCACATCCTGGACATCCGTAACAGACACTACCCTTCTTGGTTCCAGAGCGTCAACCCGAAATCCAAGAGAGTATCTATTGCTCTGCATAAATCTCTCCAACACAAGGTACTAGACACAATCCTTGATGCCGAGGGTAGATTTGCTTTTCTGAAATTGCGCATTGCCGACAAGGTTGTTATTGTAGCTATCTTCCAAATCAACAGCAGATGGCATATTGTAGGACCTTGCTAGGGAAACTTGGGGACTTCTGCGAGGGGTGGTGATTAGAGATGAGCGTGGGACTGGGTTTCACGTGCCTTTGGTTCCAGTTCTACCTTGTGTTACTTGCACTATTTTCATGTTACTCTCTGTTATTTTCTGAAAAACCTTTACTAAAATTCGATTATACATAAGAAGTACACCTGGGCCCGCAAAAAAAAAGATGCCCTATGCATCCCCGTACACAGAAATATAAAAAAGTTACAGGTGTCATAATATGGTGACTCAAAGAAAAAAATTTTTTGCAAAGTTTTTGGATTTTCAAGGGGTTAAAATGTAAATAAAACTATATAAGTTCTATCCCTCCCTGACATGAAGTCGTATTACCTCGATGCTCATCTGAACCGTATAGTTGAGTTGTGTAGACACAGCGCGATCAAACCTTGGGTTTATATAGAGCAAGCATTCTCTATGGTCCCTCTTCTTTGACGGCCCTCCATTCACACCCCACCATCGGCCCCACGCTTAGACTCCAGACGTCTAAACCGCTCTCACTTCCTCCCTCTGGACTCTTCATATTATCCTATCTTGGGGAACCCTAGGTTTTCGCCGGGAATTTTTGATAGGGTGTTTCACAACTGGCGTCGCCAGGGAATTTATTGAGTATGCCACTTCCGAGATGACTCTGGGTGGCGGATGTCACCAAGTGGCATGTTGAAATGGGAGGCGGATTTATCCCTTTCCCTCTCCCAAGAGCAGAGAGACGTATTTTCCACCTTTCGCATGAGGCCTCTGTCAGTTCCCGCTACCAGGACGCAAGTTTCAATATCCTGTCCCACTGGTATAGGGTTCCCACTAAGCTACATATGTTTTACCCGCAGGTTTCACCGATGTGCTGGAGGTGTGGGCAGGAAGAGGGTGACATGCTTCATGTCTTTTGGTCCTGTTCTGTCCTGTCCCCGTTTTGGGATGGTGTTAAACAGATTATTTTGCAAATTACAGAGACCTCTCATTATCTGGGCCTGCTTTGTTTCTTCTTCATCATTGCGAGTCTTCGGTGCAAACTTACAAGCACTCACTGGAATACTGGAAGCGAGTTGAACCTCCTCCCCTTTCCCTCTGGATTTTAAAGGTCAATGAGATCATGCTCATGGAAAACCTCACGTCCTTCCTGCATGACACGGTTGAGGTCTTCAATACAACCTGGTTTTATTGGTTGGAATTCCAACACTCTGGAGAGTATCAGACGCTTCTGGGCTCTGGGCCTTCCTCTACGGCCTAAGCGTTATACTCTGTCCACCGTCAGCCATGGTGCTATTGCTGCAGTTATGCTAATTTCTGTCCTAATGTTATTGATTATAGGTCCTTCTGATGGGGACCTGACACGGCTGGTTCCCCGGACCCTCGTTGGGGCCCTTATATGGTTTGTTTTCTGCACATCCCCTACTCACAGCCTTTCGCTACTCCCCCTCCCTTATTTTTTCCTCTCTTATCTCTCTCTCTCTCTCTCTCCTCTGCTTTCTTGCCTTTTTCTAGTTCTCCTTCCTTCTACTTTCACTCTTTCCTCATATCTTTTCTTAATATCTATGTAACCTTGTTGGCTGGATCCGTCTGGGGGTCTTCACAGGTGGCTCCGACCTGCTTTGTTAGTGTTTGTATGTTTGTATTTTTTTTTTTTTTTCTTTTTGTACTATTGGTCTGTTTCAGATCTTGTTGTATTATTACATAAAAATTTGAATTAAAAAAAAAAAAACTATATAAGTTTGGTATCCCCTGAATCGTACCGAAACATAGAAGGTGACATAAAAACGAAGCCCGTAAGAAAGGCACACAAATGCACTTTTTCTCTACTTCTACCTTATTCTGAATTTTTTTCCAGCTTCCCAGTACATTGTACAGAATAATAAATGATACCATTATGAAGAACAATTTGTCACGCAAACATTAAGCCCTCTTATGGCTCTGTGAACGAATAAAATAAAAAAGTTAAGGGGTTTGGAAGGCGGAGAGTCTAAAACGAAACATTAACTGAATTAATAAAATTCTTGTGTATTCTACTCTGCTTAAGAAATGTTCCCTAAACCTACAGATTTAGATAACCAGGAAAATATGGCAAAGGGGGAATGTGAACCTATGCATTTTTCACTTTACAGCGTAACTGTCTAGAGAAAAAAATTGGCCTCTTAAAGGGATTCTGGATGTAAAAAAATAATTGTTAAATACACTATTAAAGGGGTTGCCCAGCCCCTAGAATGAAACACCCATTTTGAAGGCCATAAAATATTATAAATAACAATAAAAGAAATAATTCTCAAGTTAATTTACCACAGCTGCCATTCTGACTTTTTATGGGTCCCCTGCTGGTCTCTGATCTTTCTACTCCAGCAATAAGATGGTGACACAGACATATGACTGCTGCAGTCAATCAATGGCTACAGAGATGATTTCAGTGACAGGCAGCAGTGGTCACATGTCTAAGTCAATATGTCATCCCTGGAGAAGGACTAACAGAGACCCAGTAAGTGTTAGAACAGGATTGAACACCATCTTTCTGTCTGAAGGACTTCAGCATTCCTCTTGCAACTTAGACCCATACCATCTCCTGCCTGCATTGAGAGTTAAAGGGGTTGTGCCATTAGAGACTCTTATTCCCTATTCCCTGGACCTGCTCTTCATTCTTTGCTCTGCAATCTCTGGCAGCCCCATAGAAGTGAATGGAGCAATGGACTGGACACACAAGTGCACTGGCGCTTCAATCACAGGGAGAATTCAGGAAGACTTTTGGTTCCCCATTCTTCTGATAGCTGGGAGTATATCTGCTGGATAGGAGATAAGTATTTCTAATGGCACAACCCCTTTGATACTCCCACTGCTATGACATCACACATCCTACTTGAGCAGCAACAGCAGTGCTCCCAGTGTTGAAAACCCACCCCCAGTGCACCAGTTGCTTCATTTCCATAAACCTTCAAAGTTGTTTTGCTCCAAATCAACAAAAGTGACATACATAAGATAGGTATGTTGTTTGTACTGGAATGTCCATCTTATTATGTCCTTTCTGTCAATGGCCACCTTAACAAACCATCCTGACATTTCAGGGAGGAGACAGACTTGCAAGACTAGTGACAGCTATTTTAGATAAGGGTAGCGTGTCCAACTATGTGCTATTTCATGCTTCTGAATCCTTGGCAAAAGATTTATTGCAATCAGTTGTACCATTAACTCAAGGGATTGTATTTCCAAAGTGATTTCTCCCTAAGTGACAGTATTATTCAAGATAAATAGACAATTATCTCCAGATCCTTTCTGAGTATTTTTTAAAGAGGACCTGTCATCAGGTGTGAAAAGTCCAATTACATATCATCGGATAGGTACTTGACCCTGAGCATTTTGGTGTTTTCTTTATCCAAATACGTTCTGTCATTTCAAAGATTTCTTTGTGTTTATGCAAATAAGGGTATACTAGCCAGGTGGGTGGTAATACTGTGGTTTCTCTGGGGGCAGGTCTCAGTGTCCTCTATGTCATGCAGTCTTACCACCCACTTGGCTAGTATCCCCTAATTTGCATAATTTAAAACTATAAATCTGCTCTGATCCTCCTTCTCTATAACATGCTGGCTGCAGATTGAACTGCATTTTTACGCTGACAAGTTCCCTTTAAAGGGGTTTCCTATATATGGCATATCCATGGGGTTCTGATACCTGAGAACCAGTGGAGTAACGATCGCGGTCGCAGGGGGTGCGACCGCAACCGGGCCCGGCGGGGTATGATAGCCTGGTTCCCCGACCGCTATACATACTGTAAATGAAAAGGGGACCCGGCATGTCTCCGGGCCCCTTTTCAATAGATGCTAGACCAGGGGAGGTGACTTAAAATAATAAATAGTTCTACTCACCTTTCCTGGGCTCAGCATCCTTTGCGGGGCTGTTCCGTCACGTCACTGAGGCCTGTGATTAGGCCCCAGTGGTCACATGGTGCACAGCGGTGTGATGACGTCAGTGCGCCCCCCCACATGACCGCGGAGGACCAATCACAGGCCTCAGCAAGGACGTCTGAAGAGGCCGAAGATCCTGAAGACAGCTGGACTGAGCCAGGATGCCCAGGAAAGGTAAAGCAAGTGAGTATGATTGTTATTTTTATTCACCTTCCCTGGGCCTCCGTTTATTATACTCTGGGGTCTGAGAAGACCCCAGAGTATAATAATAGCACCGGAGCGGAGGGGGGCTGTTGGGAGCATATAATACTGTGTGGGGGCCCCTGTGAAGCATATAATAATGTGTGTGGGCCACTGTGGAGCATATAATACTGGTTGGGGGCCACTGTGGAGCATATAATAATGTGTGGGGGCCACTTTGGAGCATATAATACTGGGTGGGGGCCACTGTTGAGCATATAATACTGGGTGGGGGCCACTGTGGAGCTTATAATAATGTGTAGGGGCCACTCTGGAGCATATAATACTGTGTGGAGCCCCATCACTATTCACATCACACTCCATCTCTTTTATAGCAGCCGAGCACCATTATTACAGGCTGTAATAACATTGTTTGGTGATTATAAAACTGATGCTGTGCAATGTAAATAGGGAAGGAGTCACAGCACTCACAAAAGCACCACAGTAACTTCAAAGAATTGATCAGCAGGGGCCCCAGGTGTTGGACGCCCACTGATCTCTTATATCTCTTAGACTGTTAGGACCCTGCAGATCAGCTGTTTCCCAAAGCATGCAGCTCCCAGTATTGTTTTTATATGCCGGGTGCTACGCTGCTCACTCATCATATTCTTGATAACCGCAGTTGTGGGTACTACAGCTATATCGCTTTCAGGTATCTGAGATATTGCTGCAGCACCGTAAACGTCACTATCAAGACTTTGCACTGGGGCCCACAAGACTTTTGTTACGCCACTGCTGAGAACCCTATAGATCAGCTGGTTGCAGAGGCTGCAGTGTTCAGGTGAGTGAATGGCCTCCTCACTGAATACCAAACATAGCACCATGCAGTGCATAGAGGTTGTGCTTTGTGTTGCAACTGAGCCACATTCACTTGAATGAGACTGAACTGCTGCTGTACTTTGTAACCAATAAACGTGACATCATCAGCACAGAGGAAAGACCACAGCTGATCGGCAGTTGGTCCCAGGTGTTGGACTATGCGTTAACATATTAAAGTGGTTGTCCAGGATTTAGGGCAAACCCAGGGCAAGCTGGTGTGGGTGTAAAGCAGAAAATTTACCAAATACAAAGTGTACAATTCTGTGGTCAGTTTTCAGAGAAGAGACAGCATTGCTTGTTTAAACTCTGCAGTCTCTTTGAGCCAAAGCCAAAAGTGGCTACAAAAGGAATGGGAAATACATAGGAAGTTCTTATACTTCTACCTTTCCGCAACATGGGGCCTTAGCTAAAATTTAATATTCTTGGATGCCAAAATAGGGCAAGATGAATACTGTAAATTAAATAAATCTGTCTGGTCCACTAGGCTTTTAGGGAATTCTGAATTGTTCCTAGACCCCGTTTTATACAATTTTAATGGTAAATTTCTATGGGACAAGTGTAAGGAAGGTATCGTAATCAAACACTCAAATTCGTTCTACTGTTATATGGCCTACATCACTGCCCAATTTATCCCTACCTAGTAGAGGAATTCGGCCTATACCCGTCCAAACAGGAATCTATATGATGTACACAGAACAAAAGCTTGCCCAGCAGGGACGTAACTAAGAAAGACAGGCCCCTTGCAACCTTTTGAATGGGACCCCCCCTGGCCCCCACATGGTCTAATACCTTCTTTAATGGCTCCCACATGCTATAAAGCCCCCTTTACTGTCCCCCATACTGTATAATGCCCCCTTTCCTAGTTCCCACATGGTTTAACGCCCTCTTTCCTGGTCTTTACACAGTATTAAGCCCCCTTTACTGGTGACCACACGGTATAACACTCCCTTTAATGGCTCTATCATGCTTTAACGCCCCTTTACTGGCCCCCACGCGGTACACCTACTTTTCTGGCAACCCATATGGTATTACACCCCCTTTAATGGCTCTATCACGGTATAATGCCCCCTTTACTGGCCCCCACACAGTATAACACCCACTTTACTGGCAATCTATATGGTATAACACCCCTTTTAATGGTTCTGTCACTGTTTAACACC
This sequence comes from Leptodactylus fallax, assembly GCA_947044405.1. NCBI lineage: Eukaryota > Metazoa > Chordata > Amphibia > Anura > Leptodactylidae > Leptodactylus > Leptodactylus fallax. The sequence continues at coordinate 3,050,466 of CAMRHE010000078.1, forward strand.
CCCTTTACTGGCCCTACACAGTATAAAGCCCCCTTTACTTGTGTTTGAAGCCTCCTTTACTGGCCCCAACACATTATAATGACCCTTTTCCTGGCCCCCTGATAATATAACAACCTCTTTCTTGGCCCCTACACAGTATATAGCCCTTTTTACTGGCTCCCACATGGTATAATGCCTAAAACCTGCCAAAACCTGGAGTAACCGCTTTACATGATTTTTCCTCTTTTTCAGAGAGATGGAAGGGTATTTGAAGAGGTGGGGGGGGGGGATAACATTAGTTCTTGTATAATTTATAAAGGTACCCCTGGGATTTTACTGTCAGCTGGCTATATTGGAATTAAAGATTTGATGAATGATAAAAAAATGGACGAAAATAGTACATGATCTACATTTTGATGGTCTGTGAAAACAGACCATCAAAATAATGGTAATGTGAATAGACACCATTAACTGACATTGAATTTAAAGCTGCCATGTGACATCTGTTAAAAACGTGTGAATGTAGCTTTTACTTATTTTATTTTAACCTGGATCTCTTCCTCTCCAAATAATTTGATTAAATATAACTTTCTGACACTAGGTTCACACTAGCGTTCAGGTCTTCATCGTTTGGGTCCGCATGGGGACCCGAAAGACGGAGACCCTGTCCGCTTTAAAAGTGGTTACCTGCGGACCCCATAGACTATAATGGGGTCCACCGGGTTTCCACCTGGTTTCCACCAGTGTTATACTTAAACCAGCTGAGAGAAAAGTCCTCCTTGCAGGACTTTTCTCTCCACCAATTTTAGTGGAATCTGCGACGGAGTCTCCTGCTACAGAAATACCTTAGATACAGCGATCATCTTGAGGTTAATACCCATAATTGGAGCTCAGCTCCGACCTCAGTTGTTACAGGTGTACACGCTCTTGATGGCACCTGCTCAGGTTCTAAGCGGGTGCCATTACCATGACATAAAAGTTAGCCTGTTCTATGACATACTATTAGGTCATGGTGCAGGAAGGGGTTAAAGTGTAATTCCCATTTTATTAAATTTTTTTGCTATTGTATCAGTAGCAATTGTTGTAATTTACTTAAATAGTTTGTCCGGGCAGTTAGCTTTAGCTTAATGGATCTTGAAGAATCTTGATGATGGTCCCAGGGGGTCACGTGATTGGAACCAGAGATTGGAAACTGCACTATGAGGGCTGGCTTTACTACAGTACCTGTGAGATCATTGAAGGAGGGAGGGTGTGAAGTGACCCAGGGGGTGGAGCATTGGATCTCATTCCGTGATCTGGGCTTGGAACAAGGAACTGAACAATACCAGGGATAGTCTGTCCCATATCCCTGTACTCAATGCAGTATTGTAGAGCTGTAGCATTTGTCAAAGGTGGATGGACATTTCAAATGGCTGTTTCACTGGCTTTATACCACCTGGAAAAATATCATCTATCATGGTATGACATGAAAGCTGAGATTCTCAACTTTCATATGATGCCAAGATTTCAGAACTAGCTATAAAAGAACTGGAGATAGCACCAGTTATATACACAGTCAGGAATGTGATTTTTATATGCAGCATGAACTTATGCATATAAATCTCAAATACCTCATATATAAAAGCTCTATCTTCTTAAGAAGCATCATGTCAAATTGTCAGTTAAAAGTAATTTACATACTGTATAACTCCTGTTTTTCCTTCTTATCAAAGATACTCTGCAGAAGCTGGTCCAGACTGCAAAATGTTTTACCTGTAAAGGGGTTTCCACAAACATGACCATAGATATACATATACTATATATATATATATATATATATATATATATATATATACACACACACACACACGTGGACAAAATTGTTGGTACCCCTCGTTTAATGAAAGAAAAACCAACAATGGTCACAGAAATAACTTGAATCTGACAAAAGTAATAATATATAAAAATTCTATGAAAATGAACAAATGAAAGTCAGACATTGCTTTTCAACCATGCTTCAACAGAATTTTTAAAAAAAGAAAACTCATGAAACAGGCCTGGACAGAAATGGTGGTACCCTTAACTTAATATTTTGTTGCACAACCTTTTGAGGCAATCACTGCAATCAAACGATTCCTGTAACTGTCAATGAGACTTCAGCATCTCTCAACAGGTATTTTGGCCCACTCCTCATGAGCAGACTGCTCCAGTTGTCACAGAAATAAGTTAAAAAAGCCAGACTGGAATTTGCCAAACTACATGTTGACAAGCCACAAAGCATCTGGGAGAATGTCCTATGGACAGATGAGACAAAAATCGAAATTTTTGGCAAGGCACATCAGCTCTATGCTCACAGATGGAATAATGAAGCATATCTTTAAAAGAACACTGTCCCTACTGTGAAACATGGAGGAGGCTCTGTTATGTTCTGGGGCTGCTTTGCTGCATCTGGCACAGGGTGTCTTGAGTCTGTGCAGGGTACAATGAAATCTCAAGATTATCAAGGGATTCTAGAGAGAAATGTGCTGCCCAGTGTCAGAAAGCTTGGTCTCAGTCGCAGGTCATCGGTCTTGCAACAGGATAATGACCCAAAACACACAGCTAAAAACACCCAAGAATGGCTAAGAGGAAAACATTGGACTATTCTGAAGTGACCTTCTATGAGCCCTGACCTAAATCCTATTGAACATCTTTGGAAGGAGCTGAAACATACCATCTGGAAAAGGCACCCTTCAAACCCGAGACAACTGGAGCAGTCTGCTCATGAGGAGTGGGCAAAAATACCTATTGAGAGGTGCAGAAGTCTCATTGAAAGTTACAGGAATCGTTTGATTGCAGTGATTGCCTCAAAAGCTTGTGCAACAAAATATTAAGTTAAGGGTACCATCATTTCTGTCCAGGCCTGTTTCATGAGTTTTCTTTTTTAAAAATTCTGTTGAAACATGGTTGAAAAGCAATGTCTGACTTTCATTTGTTCATTTTCATAGAATTTTTATATATTATTACTTTTGTCAGATTCAAGTTATTTCTGTGACCATTGTGGGTTTTTCTTTCATTAAACGAGGGGTACCAACAATTTTGTCCACGTGTGTATATATAGCCAAATTAGTGTGACACTCTTTTGTATTAATTGGTTGCCAGTAGATACAACCCTGAATGTATTAACTTTTTATGCTCTGGCACGTATCAGAAACCCAGCCATGATTTTGTTATTGTAGTCAGGTGATCTTCTAATGCAGAACGCATGCCTGTGTCTGTGTAAGGAATAAGGAAATCAAAGCTGAATTTCTGACAAGTGCCAAGGCATAGAATGATTCTGTATTCTAGCTCGTATGCACTGGCAACTGATCAAGACAAAAGATGGTCACCACTAAGATAGATAGAGAAAATCTTTAAAATTCTGCAAAATTGTTCATTTATATGTGCAAAAACTATTTAATGTTTCTTTTCTGCAAATTTAAACATGGTTATGTTTATGGGAAATACCCTTTAAATAATTTATACTCTATTTGTACCTCACAGCTGCAGAAGAATCTTTTTGTTTTCTCCTCTGTAATTGCTAGTTTTTCCATTTCAAATGAATTTTTGTTGGGTGTATATACCCCCAAATATAAACAAATATCTTTAAGGTTAAGGCCCCATGTTGTGGAAACGCATTGTTTTTTGTTGCAGATTTTACTGAGGTTTTTTGAGCCAAAGTCAGGAGTGGCTTGAAAAGGAATGGAACATATAAAGGAAGCTCCTAGATGTTTCCTTTCTGTTTAATCCACTTTTGACTTTGGCTCAAAAAATACAGCAAAAATCTTCAACACAAAATGATGCGTTTCCACAACGAGGGGCCTTAACCTAAAGCTACATTTACAAGACTGATAAACAAAACTGACAAAATATCCCTTTTTCACAGCTGTTTTGCATCTGAGGGGCATCTGTTTTCAGGGATTGCTCATGGATTTGATTCTATTGAGGGATCCGTGAAAATGGGCAAAAATAGCAAATTACCTATTTCTAGATGATTTGTTAAAACGGGCCGTAAAAAAAAAAATGGTCATGTCAATAGACCCATTCACATGTATTGAAATTTATGCAGCCTTGTAACAGCTGTTAAAAATAGCCATCACGTGGCCATTAATATTGGTTGTGTGAATAGGGATTAAGTGGTTTTACAATTCGGTAGGACATGTGATTCAAGTTTGATTTCTGATCGTTTGACCAACTTAAAGGGGTTGGCCATTTTCAAACCAATATTGAGAGACAAATGTTATTGTTGGTACAATAAAAAGATATACAATTCTCCAATATACTTTCTGTATCAATCCCTCACGGCTTTCTACAGTCATGGCCAAAAGTTTTGAGAATGATACAAATATTAATTTTTACAAAGTCTACTGCTTCAGTTTTTCTAATGGCAATTTGCATATACTCCAGAATGTTATAAAGAGTGATCAGCTTAACAGCAATTACTTGCAAAGTCAATATTTGCCTAGAAAATGAACTTTATCCCCCAAAACACATTTCAACATCATTGCAGCCCTGCCTTAAAAGGACCACCTAACATGGTTTCAGTGATTGCTCCATTAACACAGGTGTGGGTGTTGATGAGGACAGGGCTGGAGATCAATCTGTCATGATTAAGTAAGAATGACACCACTGGACACTTTAAAAGGAGGCTGGTGCTTGCCATCATTGTTTCTCTTCTGTTAACCATGGTTATCTCTAAAGAAACACGTGCAGTCATCATTGCACTGCACAAAAATGGCCTAACTGGGAAGAGTATTGCAGCTAGAAAGATTGCACCTCAGTCAACAATCTATCGCATCATCAAGAACTTCAAGGAGAGAGGTTCCATTGGTGCCAAAAAGGCTCCAGGGCGCCCAAGAAAGACCAGCAAGCGGCAGGACCGTCTCTTAAAAGTGTTTCAGCTGCGGGATCGGGCTACCAGCAGTGCAGAGCTTGCTGAGGAATGGCAGCAGGCAGGTGTGAGTGCATCTGCACGCACTGTGAGGCGGAGACTCTTGGAGCAAGGCCTGGTCTCAAGGAGGGCAGCAAAGAAGCCACTTCTCTCCAGAAAAAACATCAGGGACAGACTGATATTCTGCAAAAGGTACAGGGAGTGGACTGCTGAGGACTGGGGTAAAGTCATTTTCTCTGATGAATCCCCTTTTCGATTGTTTGGAACATCTGGAAAACAGCTTATTCGGAGAAGAAGAGGTGAGCGCTACCACCAGTCTTGTCTCATGCCAACTGTAAAGCATCCTGAAACCATTCATGAGTGGGGTTGCTTCTCAGCCAAGGGAATCGGCTCTCTCACAGTCTTGCCTAAAAACACAGCCATGAATAAAGAATGGTACCAGAATGTCCTCCAAGAGCAACTTCTCCCAACCGTCCAAGAGCAGTTTGGCGCTCAACAATGCCTTTTCCAGCATGATGGAGCACCTTGCCATAAAGCAAAGGTGATAACTAAATGGCTCAGGGAACAAAACATAGAGATTTTGGGTCCATGGCCTGGAAACTCCCCAGATCTTAATCCCATTGAGAACTTGTGGTCAATCATCAAGAGACGGGTGGACAAACAAAAACCAACAAATTCAGACAAAATTAAAGCATTGATTCTGCAAGAATGGACTGCTATCAGTCAGGATTTGGTCCAGAAGTTGATTGAGAGCATGCCAGGGAGAATTGCAGAGGTCCTGAAGAAGAAGGGTCAACACTGCAAATATTGACTTGCTGCATTAACTCATTCTAACTGTCAATATAAGCTTCTGTTACTCATAATATGAATGCAATTATATTTCTGTATGTGATAAAAACATCTGACAAACACACATAAAAACCAGAGGGCAGCAGATCATGTGAAAATATAATATTTGTGTCATTCTCAAAACTTTTGGCCATGACTGTAGATCTCTGCTTGCTGTCATTCATTCTATTTATTTCTAGTGGATAACATTCTGACCATGTGATGGACAGTCCATGGTCATGTGATGGGTACACAGGTGTACAGATCGTTATAGTCACAACACAGTAATCAGACATTTGCCTGGTAATGAGCCATACACCTCTGTGTCCATCACATGACCATGAACTGTATATCACATGACTATGGTCAGAATTTTATCCACTAGAAATAAGCAGAATGAATGACAGAAAGCAGAGATCTAGAAAACCATGAGGAATTGATACAGAAAGTATATTGGAAAATTGTACAAGTTTTTATTATACAAAAAATAACATTTGTCTCTCAATATTGGTCTGAAAGTTACCAACCCCATTAAGGCTAAGGCCCCATGTTGCAGAAACACAGCTTTTTATGTTGCAGATTTTGTAGCATTTTTTTGAGCCAAAGCCAGGAGTGGATTGAGCTGAAGGTAGGAGTAAAGGAACTTCCTATATATTTCCCATTCCTTTCGTAGCCATTCTTGTAACCATCATGCCACCACTTTATGTCTAGTTGTTGCCATTTTCCAACAGATAGCAAGGACTGTTTTAGCCACCAGCAGTTTTACTTTTTAAGAACTTTTTGGGATTTCTGGACCAGTTTTATTAAACCTTCTATTCTTATAATGGATTGTTATTAAATTGATTTACTTGAATCCAGAAATTGTGCACTTTTGGAATATTCCTATCAGAAATTGTGCATGGGCCTCCAAATTCTCCACCACAACTAACTTTTCTTTACTTGTGCTACTATCAATACATGCAGCCAAAGATGTCAACAAAGAAGACTATAATTTGGAAATATAAAGAAAGGTATTAAACTTCAAAAGACCACTAGTGGCTTCGCAACAGAAAATAGGTATTTTATGAGTTTTTACAAGATAATCTAAGGTTTCAAAAATTCTGTCTCTGTATCTGAAACCAAGCACAGTCAACACACTGTCTCATCATGTCCCTGGATTAAGTGACACCAAGATGTCGGTACACCTCAGAATGTTGTTAATCCTGTCAAGAATAGATGTGTAACTATGATGACCTGTCACCCGATCCAAGCACACATCATGTAAAGAGAGAGATATCTTTGTGGCAAGGGAGGTCAAAGCAGAATCATCAAAAAGCCTCAATATATTTCATATAGAAATGCATTTTTACTAGTTGTTGTTTTTGTAGTAGATTTACTATAAACTAAAACCAACCAGTACATGTAGTGCTAAAAAGGTAGATCTAAAAGATCTTAGAGTAAACTCTGTTATGAAAAGTGACTTTTCTGTATACATATGACTGTTGCTGGTGAAATACAGGTGATCTCATGTTAGCCATGGTGACTCTCATGGCATGCACATGAAAGAAGTGAGAGGTATAAGAAGAAATCAGTGCTCAATCAAGATATAGATAAAAATAGTTTCTCTTCCAGCATAACTCAAGTCACTCCCAGCTGGCATTTAGCTAAGTGTCATATGCCCAACGCCAGACAGACTTCTCAAGCCTAGGATTTTATGTAACTTCCATAAGCATGACCATGCTTAAGAGGAACAGATCAAGAACATAGACATAATAGTTTCTAAAATGTGGTGAAACAAATAAGGATCTGCTCACTCTAATTCCATGGCTTAAATTTTTACTTGATGGATACAACAAATCTGTTAAAATCGGTTCTGTAATTAATCAGAATCTGATGAATAACAATGATTTAAAATGTGTCCATGGGTTTGAAATAGCAAAGCATATTGCTTTAACCTGGCCATCAAAGAGCAACAAAAAACAGGCATAAAAACCAGGAATTAGAGCAATCCGTGGGATGGCTGAAGGCTTCAACAGTTGTTGGAAAGTGACCAGTGACTTCAGGCACAGGACTTCTGGCAACAAGACCCTGGCACGAGCCTGAATTAATGCCGGTGGTGGACAAATGAGCATGTGGTTCCCTGACCAATATCTGGCTATTATTGAATCTGAGACTATAGTAGGACTAATTTCTGAAGAGGACAGACCTCCATTCCAGCCTACCATGAGCCTTTGAGAGCTTTGAGGTGAGGTCAGTGGAACACCTGTAGCTGGACGTTTGTCTCACAGCCCAATGCCATGCAAACGTCATCTGATGGTTTGTGTCAACACTATTTTCCACGCTGGACTTGGGATGTGACATCCAATTTCACTTGCACTACAGAATGGATCACCATACACCATTCTTGCAATCAGATGATCCATCCATGCAGAGGTTCACCTCCATGCACCCCTTGCTGTCATTTTAATTCATCATTGTTTTCCGAATCAGTGGGACATGCAACATTGACATTGCTGATATTTTGGCCTAGGCTCATAGAGATCTGTCAGAGTCATAAACCAAGGATCCTGTCCCTCTCAGTTTACAACAAATGGCGGTAACTGGCACGTCAATGAACAGGACACATCACACAGTAATCCCACATCACTTTGATTTGTGAGGTTTCATGTGGCTAAAACACTTTGCTTTCAATATGGCATTTATGCCCCTCCTACATGACAGATATTTGAGTTAGGTGCTTGAAAATGTGATCATTTGCAGAATTTTGTGACACCTGCTACTTCTTCAATTTGCATAACCTTACATCTCGTCCTGCTTGGTTTTACAATTTTAATGTGTGTTTTTGCAAAACTGCTCAAGTTTAAATGTCTACAAATGTAATATAGTTATGTTTATTGGAAATCCCCTTTAGACTAAGGCCCCAGGTAGCAAAACACTGCTAAAAAAACAGCTGAAAAAAACACAGCAAAAATCACATTTTTCATTGAGTTTTTGCTGCATTTTTCTATGTGTTTTTCCTTCCAATTTAAATTTATAGGAAAATTCTTGAAATTCCACAGCTTAAATTAACATGCTGCTGTTTTTCAAAAACTGCACACACTTTTTAAAAAGCACCATTTCTGCAGCTCTTTGTTTCTGCAATGTGTGGATGAGATTACCCAAAATCTCATTCCCTTACGTCCTACAGCAGCACAATATGGGGTATTTCTTCCCCTGTGTGCTGGTAGGACATGCAGAATTTTTAATTAACATAATTTATGCATGACTATGGAACCCTATAAGAGGGCAAAAGAGACCTCCCCCTTGTGTTTTTTTTCTGTCCTGTGTGGTGGGACAGGTGGAGGGAGGTCTTTTTTGTCTTCCATTTGAGCCATTAGAGGACGTGGATCTTAAATATCTAGCCTTTAAAACCACCTTTTTATTAGCCATCACCTCAGCAAAGAGAGTGGGTGAGCTCCAGGCTTTTTCTTCTAGGGAACCATATACATCGTTCTTTGCGGATAGGGTCCAGCTCAGATTTCACCCTAGATTTAACCCTAAGGTGCCTTCTCATACCAATATCAACCAGATGGTATCCTTACCAGTGTTTTTTCCAGCTCCATTCTCAGAAGAAGAGGAAAAACTTCACACTCTGGATGTTGTAAGGTGTCTTCAGATCTACCTTTCACGTACACGACCCTTTAGGAAATCCGAGAATCTCCTTGTTAATATGTATGGTAGAGACAAGGCTCTCAGAGATTCCAAGCCTACCTTATGTAGGTGGATCAAGGAAGCAATTAAAACTTCTTTCTGTGTTCAGGGGTTAACTCCATCTGAATTTTTTATAGCCCACTCAACTAGGGCTGTGTCGACTTCTTGGGCTGAGATGTGTGCGGTACCTCTGGATCAGATTTGTGCAGCCGCTTCTTGGTCATCTCAACTGACCTTTGTAAAGCACTACTGGCTAAATTTCCGGAGTTCGGAGGAGACTGCCTTTGGACAGTCAGTCCTAAGTACTGTAGAGCGAGGAAACCCTCCCTAAGGAATTTACTTGCTTCATACACATATTGTGTTGCTGTAGGATATAAGGGAATCGTTGATTATGATGTTAATCTGTTTTACCTTAGTCCTAACAGCAGCACAAGCTTCCCTCTCTGGTTGGGATTATTTTTCTTTATAACTAACACAAGGGGGAAGTCTCTTTTGCCCTCTTATAGGGTTCCATAGTCATGCATAAATTATGTTAATTAAAAATTCAGCCTACCAACACACGGGGGCAGAAATACCCTATATTGTGCTGCTGTTGGTAGGCTGAATTTTTAATTAACATAATTTATGCATGACTATGGAACCCTATAAGAGGACAAAAGAGACTTCCACCTTGTGTTAGTTATAAAGAAAAATAATCCCAACCAGAGAGGGAAGCTTGTGCTGCTGTTAGGACTAAGGGAAAACAGATTAACATCATAATCAACTATTCACTTTGCTGGTACTGTTAAACGCAGTGTTTTGTTCCACTACATTTCTGCTGCAGCCAAAAACGCTGTGTTTCTGCAACATGGGACCTTAACCTAAAGCAGGTTGCTTTGCTAGGTAAATGGAAAGAAAAAGAGGTTGAGGTTGGGACTTTAGGCTTAGTTACAAACTTATCAGAAGAGGTTAGTCTTTAGTCTGCATAACAAAGTTTTGAGGGTTTCAAATAGGATTTACACAAAAAAAAAGCCTTGGGTTAGAGAGTGTGTTGAGGTCTTTCAAGTGCCTAGCAGGAGAAGTCAGAAGTGAAAATAGAGGTTTCCTCTGCGGAATTTCTGCTTCAATTACACCTAAAGGGAAACCGCCAGCGTTTCCGCAGGTATAATTGACATGCTGCGATTTCAAAAACGCAACGATTTTGGAAATTGCATCATGTCCTCTGCACGTATTTTTCCACAATGTGTGGATGGGATTTGCAGTGACTGTAAAACGCCACGTTTTTTTTCAGCAGCATCTCCTCTGCATCCAAACTGCGGCGTTTCGCCACATGGGGCCTCATTCTCAGCCAGTTAATAGATGAGGATGCTGAATTAAGGGCTTCATTCTATTAAGTCAAAATTCCATGAGATTGCGTTTGAAAATAGGTTTTACAGACCAAGCATGAATTCAAGCCAAATAGTGAGAATAAATAGATTTGCATCCTTGTATACGATTCACCTGTGTGTAAAGTACTGTCTCTATTGCTCTTGATGGTTTTAGTGAGCTAGTGAATGTGGTTGTCAATCATGACCTAGATTTCATTAAACATAATATAAAAGTAACTTTTCTACGAAACTCATGTATTACATGGCAACCAACTGTCCGTAATCTCTAGAGATAATCCCAGGTTTTAAAGATTTATACCTGTACATGTTTTTGTCTACTTTTTTTCTCTTATAATTTGTTCCCAAGCAATCACCCAGAGATTTTCTTCATCTTCACTACTCAGTTCATTGTACAAATTCATGTTCTGTGTTTTTTAATAATACATGTGATGTAGTGATTGGAAAACAACAGCAAATTTTGTAATAAGATTCAGTAACTCAATTTGAAGGGTAAATTTTGTGTTTGATCTCCTAAATCAATTTAGCTTCTAAAAGTTGGTCAGTCATGAAGAAGGAAATGTTCTGGGGAAATGTAAGCTAGTATTACCCATGGCTTGGTTGTGGACTTAGACTAAAGATAGTCTTTTTGCATATGCACTATTTGGCTAAGACCTCACGTAGTGAGCCAAAGCCAAAAAACACTGTGGAAAGCCCGCAGCAGAAACGCATTGCGTTTTTTTCTGCAGTGTTTTTCACAGAACGTCTGCAGGGTTTTCCTCTGCGGACTCTATTATACCTATTATACCTATACAGAAAACTCCAGCATTTCCATAGGTATAATTGACATGCTGCGATCTACAAAAATGCAACAGTTTTTGAAATTGCAGCATTTCAGCTGCGGATATTTTTCTGCTATGTGTGCATGGGATTAGCCAGAATCCCATTAACTTTGCAGGTACTGTTTTTGCCAAATCATGGAGTTTACACTACGTGGGCCCCTGGCCCCAGAGGGCTTCCAACCTTTCGATGGAGTTTATTATGTTAGGAGGTTATTAATCACTGGCCACAATGATGACCCAGCTCAGCCAATGATCGGTTGAGAGGTAATTTCCTGGATTTTATGAGGGACAAAGATCCAGCATCTTCATTTTCTGTTAGCTATAATTTTACAGTCTTCTACTGATGTAACTTTATAAGAACTTTATAGCATTTTTCAGTAGGACCATTTTGGGCTACACATAATGTGAGGAACTATTTATATATTGTACTGTGTAATTTCAGTTCCATTTCACATCCCTGGATACAGATAGTGAATTAGGTTCAGGGTGTTAATTTGCAGGTCAATGTGTGTGGCTTGTAGACCAAACCCCATGGCTACTTTTTTAGTCTGGAAGTATGCCAGGCCAAAACTGTGATATTGAATAAAGTGAAAATATGACTTCAAAAGAACGGATGTCATAATTCATGTTTTAAAGCCATTTGCATACAGGAATATGGCCAGGGAACCCCAAGTAGCTGATGACGTCATGTATCTGGACCTTCAACGTTAATAACTACCCAAAATTATGTATCTGTGGAAGAAATAATGATTATTCCATGTTTGGTATGCTCGGACTTGGTATAAATGGACTTTAACAAAAACAGCAGCATGGTGGCTCAGTGTTTAGCACTGTTGCCTTGCACTGCTGGAGGCCTAGGTTCAAATCCAACCAAGGACAACATCTGCAAGGAGTACTCCTCGTGGGTTACCTTCGGCTACTCTGTTTTCCTCCCACACTCTAAAGATATACTGATAGGGAATGTAGACCTTGAGCCTTCTATGGGACAGTGTTGATGATATATCTGTAAAGGGCTGCAGAATATGATGGCGCGATACAAGTAAAGCAAAATAAATTTGGTATCACTTGCTGGACATATCATCCCTAAATGATATGTGAGCACTCTAGCAGAAATTGGTGCTTTATACAATGAAAACAACCAGAAGCGATATCATATAAAAAATAAATGTTTATTACCAAAAGTATATAAATGTATGCCAATACACAAAGACGATTGATTAAGCAGCAAAACATATGTAAAAACAGTGTGGAAGGATATATAATATAGCCGTCGCACTACTGAATTACAGGACACGTGGAAACAGAACAAGGGGGGATATTAGACTATACACTCAATATTCTGAATATAAAAATAGAATTATGCATGACAATATTCCATATATAATGTGAGTAAGTACGCACACCACCTCATACATTGCACATACTGTAGATAGAATAAAAAACAATATAAATGAACAAATGCTCACACATATCCTATATACATCAGGAAAATATATCAGTATATAAACAATAATGATAAATAATAATAATTTTAAGTAATCCAGAGTCTATCAGATTAACCAGTGCAGTCAAATGGAACCAATATAAATGTATATGCTACAGTTAATGTGCGAAATCAGTGAATGTGCACATTACCTAGGTAATCTGCAGATTAACTGATTTGCTCCATTAAAGTGCGGAATCAGGAGTTTTCCGCACTTTACCTAGGTGATGTGCACATTCACGGCTTGCGGATAGTTAAAGTCTGGAAGTTTGTTTACCTCGTAGTCCTGCTGTCCCTACTCCATCCTCCTCTTCTTCTCCCTCCTTTCGCCAGCAGAGTCTCTGGTCGTCGTTTTTTCTTCATGTGCCACAATCGCCGTCGGCTGCCCAGCGCGTAGCACAGCTAAGACAAACGGGCGGGTGTGTGTGTGTTCGCGCCTTTTTTTTTTTTTTTTTTTTGCCGGCATTACGTTCGCTGTAATGCCGGCGACGTTGACATGTCGTTATCTGCACTTTAACGAGTGCCTAGTAGTTAATGTGCACATTAACTAGGTAATGTGCAGATTAGCTAGGTAATGTGAGAAATGAAAGCAGTTTTCTGCACTTTAACGAATCGCCCTAGTTAATCTGCAGATTAACTGAATTCTGCACTTTAACGGTAACATATATACATATAAAACTCTGATATACCTGATGCAAAAGGATATCAAATCCCTATATACAGTCTAACCACAAGAGTATACAAGAGGTGAACTGGTCAGCAGGATAACTGCATCAAAAAATAAGGTGACCACATGGTGATGAAAACTTACCCACAGACATACTGAAGTGTATAAACTGACCCCCAGCTAGCACCCCAATGCACATTTCGTCTGAACACAGACTTCGATAAATTCAGTAGTGAGACGGCTATATTATATATCCTTCCACACTGTTATTACATATGTTTTGCTGTTTAATCGTCTTTCTATATTGGTATATATTTATATATTTTTGGTAATAAACATTTATTTTATATATGATTTCGCTTCAGGTGGGTTTCGTTGTACAATCTTGTCTAAATGTGGCTCATTTTTGTATTGAGGTATCTTTATAGAGATTGGTGTTTTCCCTGTGCAGTGCATTACCAACTGGAGACTGGCTACAAGCACAAGCATAATAACATCACCGAAACCTTGGGATGGGTGGGCTTATCACGGAGAGAGGGCAGGGCTTAGTCTCCATTCACAATCATTCTGTAATGGACACAGTCCGTGTGTGTAGTCTTCACCTACTTTGTGCAAATCACCCAACTTTCCCAGATTTACTAGCTGGCTGTGTTATAACTTAGAAAGACATTTATATAGGTAAATTTTGTTTCATCAGCTGTCTGTATTACAGCGCTGACTAGTATGTTACCCAGCTTTCTTGGGACCCTGAAAGATACAGCTGTCAAGTCAAGGAACAATTAGGGAGCATTGAGGAGGGTTTACTTCAGTATATTTAGTACTCAGCAGTTCCTATTACAACATACTATTTAGTACATATACATATAATATCAGGGTAGTAGTAAGGTCTGGCATTCAGAATACCTATCCATTTGTTGTTATCTAGCTTTCTAAAGCTCCTGAAAGCTAAAGATGCATAATATTGTCAGGATTTAAGAAAGGGTAATTATCTAAACATAACTACACATATTTGCCATTCAGCAGTTTGAGAAAGTTGGGTGACTAATCTGGGTAGCTGTATTTGATTGTATTGTCACTGTGAGTTTGTACAGGCTGGCTGCTGTAACTGTGTGTACACTACTGCTGGCATTGTTACTGCTGGTACTAGTTGTTCTACTGTTCATATATATTTCATAGTGTCAGTTATTTGGGGGACTCCTTACAACAAAATGACCACTCTCACTTTATAGACAAAAACATGTGCAGCCTAAACCCACCACTCTCCTCCTAAACTTCCTGGATCATGTGCACTAGCATTAGAGGGGGAAGGGGAGGGGGTTATGGCTGTTGCCACAGAGTAGAATATATTGATTTTCTAATTTATTTTTTATACTTTATTACAAAATAAGAGAAAAGAAGAGCAAAAAAAAAAATAAGGAGATGAAACGAGGAATAGGGAATTATTATTTTTCATTTGTTTGGAATCTGGGTTTAGTGCACCTTTAAACAAACGTTAATTCGGAAATATAGCCTCAGCACAGAGGTAAATGGCAAAAGATTCCAGACTCTACAACGTGGATCTACTGACAGCTACTCAGTTGGGGTACATGGCTTGAGGACCAAACCTTCAGCAGTGGATTCAAGCATTATCTATTTCTACCTTTCACTATGTGGAGAACCTGAAGGTCAAGGATTAGTTTTTACATGTCTGCCCCAAGGAAGTGCAGCAGTTTGTAATGAATCGGAGGCCCAAGTATGTAGCCCAAGGTTCTTAAATAGCAGATGCCTATAAAGCCACTTGGAAACCAGCAGAGAAAAATCCTGCAGTAGTCAGCTGGAAAGGGGGTAATGCACCTACCAACACATTTTCCCCTTCCAATTGCCCCTCTGGGGAATCTGCCATTTTTCCAGCTTCCAAGCCTGCCTAAGACATCTCAGTACAACTTGCCCTGAGAAAAAGAGGAACCCCCCATGACCAAGCCATTTGTTTCTAAACCAGCTGTTTTGTTTTTGGGTGGGATTGAGGGGAACCCTAATAACAATTTACAGTATGCTACAGTAGGCAATGTCATATTTTGGTTTAGACATACTGATGCTGAGATGATCCTGGTCTGTCCTGTACTTGTGTCTTCTGAGGACATAATCCTAAGAAAAACCCTGACAGTCACTGACATTGGGGAGACAAACCTGCATTACCCATGGCCTGGGTGTATCTTGATTGGGGTGGAGGGAGGGCACTAATGTGCTATTGGGAACTGATCTTGGAATTTTTAGTGTGTCAATATGTGGCTGATGAACCTTCTTCCCCCTTGGCGTTACTGAGTAATGATGGATTATGTTCTCTGACTGATTGTACTGAATCTGTTCTTAATATAAAATTGCTGGCGCTTGTAATTTAACAATCTGAGGCCTGTTCTGATGTTGTAAATGATGCTTATATCTCTCTTTATTTAGGGCATGTAAGTAGCCAGCCCTGGAGGCTCCAAGAAGCTTGGGTTAGGAGCCATATAAATTGGTGATGGACCAGACCCCCCCTTTGTCAGATACCTGGAGATATAGTATGTCCAACTTCCTACAGAGTTTCCCAGCTAGACTTATAAGGGGCCTGTTCTTTATTTTATTCCCTTTTCATGCTTGTATGTATGTCCTTTTCATTACATTTTTTTTTCTGAAAGCATTGTAATTTTTTGTGCACATAAAATTTAATAACATTGTCTCTGCAATCCAAAGAGGGAAAAAAACTGCTTAGCTTTGTAACCATGTTGTTTACCAGTGTGCTAGAGGTTCACTGTGTAGTGCCAGAGGGTTGAGGTGTGAGAGATGTGAGGTGTGATATATCTTGGTATATTGGTGTCTCGTCTGCAGTAAGTGGCGGGTGGTGGCAGCTATTTGTGTGGATGTGCAGATGTTACTGTCCCTTCACTCCTTTGTAGCCTAGTGTGAT
This sequence comes from Leptodactylus fallax, assembly GCA_947044405.1. NCBI lineage: Eukaryota > Metazoa > Chordata > Amphibia > Anura > Leptodactylidae > Leptodactylus > Leptodactylus fallax. The sequence goes on from CAMRHE010000078.1 coordinate 3,067,088, forward strand.
AGGTGAATGTAGAAGTGGAGTTCTCCTTTAAGGTCGCATCCAGGATAACACATACTTGTGTAGTGAGTGGGTGTTCACATCCCTCACACATAAATTAACTATTAATATTTTTGAGAAAAAAAGGGGGTTAAAAGGTGTCTTTAGGATCTTTTATACTGTTCTCTCAGGACATCTGTGTTTAGCACAGAAGGCTCTATGCTGTGACGTCATTGCACTTGCCTAGGGTCCTTGTAAGCCAGAAGACCTGAAGTAGAGTGGAAGAGCAGGAATCCGACAGTTTCCTGCTCTACCATATATTTCAACTGTATCTGTGTCCTTCAGACATCAGTATAGTTGAAAGTGCTACATGTATTTAATGGCAGCCCTGCCGCCCCCTGCTAGTTACACCTCTGGTTGATAAGTTATGTCAGACTGTGGATATTTCAGCATGATGTAGCAATTTAGTTATAGCTGGTACCCTCTGGTGGTGGTATGGGCGCAGCTCCAGTCCTTGCACCATCACTGTGATACACTAGTATATCATGAACTGATAAATTCATGCTCATGATACAGTTACTTAATGAGTTTGAACAATGTTTTGTTTTGTTTAATGCAGCTGCCATTCTCGAAAAATTGTAGTGTTCCTTTGAAGTTTTTGGTCATTTGTAATTTAAAAAAATTATTTACCCTTGGGTAGTGTTCTGCTGTTTCATGACTATATGCTAATTTTATTTAAAAATATTTTGGGGGAAAAGGAACATATTTTGTATGGGAAAATCTGTGCACTGAAAAAAACAGCCAGATATACTGATAAAACCATACTGTGACAGAGATTTCACAGACTACAAAACCTTCAAAATTTACAAGCAGACTACTGATACCAAGTATAATGAAGCAGATTTATTTTGCCTTGTACACCAGATATCTGGCATATTTTTGCGTAAATTAGGTTTTAAAAAAATGCTACTTTTTTCTGTCTTGGGCTGCCTACACCATTTTCATGGATGGCTGGCGAACTAGATTTATTATCATTTATGCCAGTTTACGTAGATAAAATCTAGGTCTTCTATGAACTAACATAATGTTAATGGTAATGTTTTCCTATAAGTACAGACCCGTAATGCAGTAGTCATACCTGTACCACAATGTGCCTATGATTTTATCTGTGAGACTAAGCTGCAGCACATTGCTCCTAGAGGAAGATACAGTACTTCACAGCAGTGCACAGAGTGCTTAGGCAGTATCTGTGCATACAGTAATGCCATGTACATGGACTCTATGCTGTATGCAAAGCTTGCTGTTACTATTATTACATAAGGTATAATGTTTGATGATAATGCCAGTTTCTTTCTGTTGAAAAAGGGTTTTCTACTTTGAACAATGTGTACAGGTGCATCTCAATAAATTGGAATAATTTTGAAATGTTCATTCATTTCAGTGATTCAGTAATACAATTCATAATCAGCAGTCTTCCATGAACCAGACTGAGGGACCATTTAAAGGCTTAGGAAACCTTGGCAGGTGACTCACTGAATTTACAATACTGAACTTTTTTACAATATTCAAATTTTCTTAGACTTGGGTTTTAATTACCTGTAATCCATAATCAACATTTACAGAAATAAAACACTTGAAATAGAACACTCTGTGTGTAAAGAATCTAGAAAATATAGGAGGTCACTTTTTTAACTTAATTACTGAAATAAATAAACGTTTCAAAGATATTCTAATTTATTGAGATGCACCTGTAATTGATTGATTGAACAGATTGACCTCTTGCCCCAAATGTAGGGAACCGAAAACCGATCTGTTTCAGGGGCTATGGGTATGTAGTGAAGTACGGACCTTATGGGACAGGAATAAATTAATTGGCAAAGTGACATGCCTTGTGAGCCACTCTTATATCTGTCCCATTATACTGAGGAGGAGAGATCAGAGGAGGGGGCAAGGAAGGTCACAACAAAGGTGGGTTAAATCGGGGAGGGTGGGGGATCTGAGTTTGGGTGGGTAGAGGAGAAAGAAGTTCCGAATGTGTCTTGGCTTTTGCATATTTCATGTTGTTTTATGTTGAGGGTCTGCATAGCATAAGATGATATCTCACAATATATCTCACTGCAAGAACCCCCCAGTATTTAGGAGTTGTTCAATACGCTTACAGCACCACCAGAAGAAAAATATGGCATAACCCAGGGCTCACCGAATCCATACATTGACACGGAGGTTGCTCTGCATTTGCTAATAAATTTTCTAATGAGTTATTCAAAATGGTTTTTCTAACCCAGACAAATCTTTCCTTCAAGTTTTATTCCTAGAAACAGTTTAACTGGACATTATAATGGAAGATTACATTTCCATGTGTCAGAAAGGTCAAGACTTGGAGATAGAATTTTCAGGCACTGTTTTCCATCTCTTCCATTTACTGCGTCTCCCATCAGACACATGACTGCATGTGTCATGTTTTTCCACAGTACATCAAAGAATGACTGCATCCCCAGCCAGCACTGGCACGACAACAGTTCTCATACTAACTATGCTACATCGATGGATATGAAAGAAAAATAACAGTTAGGTGTAATATATTTTGCCTTCAGGTACTGTCCTTATTTTTCCCTGCCAGCTGGATTGGATGTTTGCCTCCACATCATACCTAAGGCTAGGTTCACTTCTGTGTTGGAGACTGCGTCTGGAAGGCAGGGATAGTAATCTATGGAAGGCCCGGTTCTGCTTAACACTGCAATGACGTATACTGTATATACATCTTTGAAGGGTTAAGAGTGGACAGCCCAGATGTATATAGTCTATGGGTGGTCCAGAAGCGGTTTACTACAAAACATACTTTACTGATTTTACTTCTCATCATTGCAGAGGCCCAGATATGATTTATGTGGCCCATGCACATGGCTATATTACAGTTGTGCTAAAAAGTTTACATAACCCGGCAGATTTTTGGGTTTTTTTGGCCTTTTTTCAGATAATATGAATGATAACACAAAAACTTTTTCTCCACTCATGGTTAGTGGTTGGGTGAAGCCATTTATTGTCAAACTTCTGTGTTTTCTCTTTTTAAATCATAATGTGGCAACCAAGGGGGGGGGGGGGGCCTGTGCTTGTTTTTTCCGGCCGCCGGGCGCGGGGCCCCCCCCCCACCCCCCCCCCCCCCCCCCCCCCCCCCCCCCCGGGGCCCCGGGGGGGCCCCCCCCCCCCCCGCGGGGGGGGGGGGGCCCCCCGCCCCCCCCCCCCCCCCCCCCCCCCCCCCCCCCCCCCCCCCCCCCCCCCCAAATATCAAAATGACCCAGGGGCCCAGGCCAGACCAGTGGAAGCTCGCCCCCCTTTGGTCCGCAATAATGACAACCAAAAATATCAAAATGACCCAGCCCCTATACAGTGGACAGAGCTTTCTGCTTCCATCCCCGTATTGAGTACAGGACGGGTGCAGAAAGTGGCTCCATACAGCTGATTGGCCCCCTACAGATCAGGTATTTATGGCCTATCCTGAGGATAAACCATAAAAATTATGCCTGGACAACCCCTTTATATAACCACCTAATGCCCCACACTTTATACTTTTTTTGTAATTAGTCTGGTGGAGGTAATAATAAAAAAAAAAAAAAACATAACATACTCACCTGTCCCTGGTGCTCCGGTGTCCTCCCAGCACGGTCCGGTCCTGCAGCTCTGCTGTCTTCTTTTGCCGGAAGTCCTCACTTGTGACTTCCCAGGTCCCTTCCCTTAGGCCGCTGATTGACCTCAGGAGTCACGTGCAGAAGAAAACAACAAAGCTGCAGGACCAAACTGCGCTGGGAGACACTGGGGACAGGAGAGAAAGTTTTGGTGGTGTGAGAAGGTGATTGGCAGAGTGCTGGAGTTGCGATATATCAGCCCCCGGTTTTTGTCATATGGCTGGTCCAGGGCGGGTTTTGAGTAGGCCCCAGCCCAGGTGTGAGCCCTGGGCTAATTACTGGCCCATATAGACCTGCAGAGCCTGCACTTCAGGGCAGATCCTGGGGAGTGAGCTGGCATCTGGATCTGCCCTGATACTCTGGAACTCTGGTACGTGCCAACTTGTTTGCTTGTGTGGCTGGCAGAAAGCCACATGGATAGTTAGTGTTGTTCTGTTCAGTTAGCGCTCGGATGAGCAGGATTTTATTTCTCTTTGCCTGAAGTTAAGGCTGTGTTTTATTTTGTACATGATGTAAGGTTTATTTATTTTTGCTGTTTTTTTTAAAATAAACCTGTTGCACCAGAGCTTTGTGTCCCTGTCTTTGACTGTTTGGGTCCGTACCTTTGCAGCTACCAAGCTACCTCCCGAACAGGGGGTTATCCTGGACAACCCATTTAATGTTCCCCAGGATATTGGCCTCCATCATTCCCCTCCCCCCACAATATAATGGCCCCATCAATGGTCCCCATACAGTATAGGGGAATAGTAAAGTGGCTAATGTATGGGGGGGGGGAATAGTGAAAGGGACGCTGTATGAGCCATACAGTAGCCCCTTCACTAGTCCCCCCTATAGCAGCATTAGGTTATCACTTACCTGTCATGTGACATGTACGCCCGGAGCAGGAAGAAGCAGGAGGCAACAGAAGCAGACAGGTAAGGATTGGTGCTTAGCTTGTAGGCTACAGGCTCAATGGGGCCCGTGACCTACAAGCCTGTGAGTAGTAGAGCAGGAAGCCTGTGGCTTTCTGCTCTACAAGTAGCAGAACCGGGTCAGCGGCGCCACTTCTCCCCAAGTTTACGATCCGGTTATTAAAACCAGATCGCAAAACCGAGGAGAACCTGGCTGCATCACTTACCTCTCCCCGCTTCTGCTCGCGGCCTCTCCTCTTCCATCTTCAGCTTGGGCCCTGCGCACCGCACATCACGTCACGATAGCGTAATGTGTGGCGTACGTGGGGGGCCCCTGGTCCGGAGCGGGGAGAGGTAAGTTAATAGGGGCCATTACCGAACCTCCACTGCCTATTAAAAAAAAAAAAGCTGGTCCCCCGGTGGGCCAGTCTGACCCTGGATGCCACCATCACACAGAAATCATAATGTTTTATTTTCATCATCTTGCTGATCTCTGTATAGCATTGTTGAATTGATGGTGACAGGGCTTTCTCTGGTTAGGATTCACAATGTTAGGAACTTCAGCTCCCATGATTCCTCTCATATACTGTACATAATGGGAGATTTACTGATCAAAATACACTAAAATTCTGGTGCAATTTGCACAAAAAACTGTTGTCCATGTCTTGAATCACATCAGATGGGTTGTCTAGAAGTATACTTCTTGTAGATGCCATCGTGTACCAGAACAAGCACAGCTCCATTCACTGTGTGGCGGCTGACCTTGTAGTACTTTTCCCAGCCGCCACTCAGTGTATGGTGCTGTTCTAGTTCTGGTACATGATGGCATCTACAAACAGCTGACCGCCGATCTGCTACTGATGAGCTATTCTAAGAATAGGTCATCAAGGACATACTCCTGGACAACTTTGACTAAAGTTTTAGACTCTTTTTTTTTTTTTTTTTGTCTTGCAGGGAAAGGGCTGTGATTTTGTTTGGCATAGTTGAAAAGTGGCATAGTTAAGATGAAACAATATGCACTAAAATGTGGTAAACTATTTAATAGGTGGTGTAACGTTACAGAAAAGTGTTCAAGCAGTTACCATACTTATCATCCAGCATGAGTCATTATTTAGATAACCTTACAATGTCTAAGCATAAGTCAAAACTAATATTAAGGCTGGATTCATATTTGCGTTGGAGTCTCTGTAGAAGATTGTACACTGATACTTCCGATATATTGAGACCATTTACTATGGAATTCTCCTATAGATTTATTGTTCTTTAGTTTAATATTTATTATTATTTTCTATTTTTTATGCTTTCTTGTGATGTGTTTTTTTGGATTATTGATTTATTTACTACTCTGATATTGATATTATTATGTAACATTGAAGATGACTGATGAAGGTCAGAATGTACTGACCGAAATGTTTTGAACGGATGTAATAAAACTGAAATATTTGAGCAACTAATTGAGTGCCAGAGTTATTCACTTTATTTACTGTACGGATGAACAATCCTCTCTGAGCACCTCTTCTTGTGACCCACCGAGTGAGGTATCATTATTACTTATTGTGCCTAAAATCGAGGCTCCGGTTTCAAGGAGGCTCTACCGGTTTCAGTATAAAACTGGCGGAGACCAGGCGGACCCCATTATAGTCTATGTGGTCCGTGATTTTCCGCGGTTAACTGCTTTTTAAGCAGACAGAGTCTCCATCTTTTGAGTCCCTATGTGGAGTGTGAACCCAGCGTAAGTCTACCCCATTGTCTACATTTACAGCTACCTGCATGCCCCTCTGCTTCACAATGCCGATCTCATACTGTGACACTGCTCTGCTGTTCTGCTGCTAGACTGCATAATCTGCTGCTCAGCATGTGAAATACTTATCCTTCAGAGACAGGGAGAGCTAGAGAGCAATGGGGATAGAAAAAGAGAGAGAAGCATGTGATATGTGATGTCCTATACTACAGGTAGGAGAGAGCGGAGATAACCACTTGTTCAGAGTACAGGACTAGAATAAACCAGCAACATGGTCATGTGAGTGCATGTGAGACTGACTCTACAGCTACAGACAGTACAGTAGTAAGTTATACATACTGCATGGAAACACAGCTGTTTTAACACATTGGTGGCCCCAGTGCAAAGGTTTTGTCATCACTTATGTACCTGACCCACACAAATTATAATGTCTCCTCAGTGGCCCCAACATAGTATAATGTTCCTTAGTGGCCCTCACACAGTATAATGCCCCTGCAGTGGCATCATACATTAACCTGTCCCCCCCCCCCAGTGGCCACTCAGACATTATATTATAATGTCCCCCTCCAGTTGCCTTCACAGTGTAATACCCCCCCCCCCAGTTGCCCCCACAGTATAAAGTCACTCTCCTGCCATGCCCACAGTTTCATGTCTCCCTCTTGGTAGTCCCCACAGTTTTATGTCCCCCCTCCTGTTTTCCCCCACAGTTTCATGTCCCTCTCCAGGTGCCTCCACGGTATAAATTCCTCTCCTGGTGCGCCCACAGTATAATGTTCCCCCTTCTGGTTGCCCCCACAATTTCATGTCCCTATCCTGGTTACCTCCAACATCAAGTTACCTCCATCCTGGTTTCCCCCACAATTTCATGTCCCCTTCCAGGTTGCCCCCCCCCCACTGTTTCATGTCCCCCACCTGGTTGCCACCACAATATAAATTCCCTCTCCAGTTTCCATCACCGTTTCATGTCCCCCTCCAGGTTGCCCCCACAGTTTCATGTATGCCTCCAGGTTTCTCCCCCACAGGTTTATGTCCCATTCCAGATTGCCCCCACCATTTCATATCCCCTTCCAGGTTGCCCCCCCCCCAGTTTCATGTCCACCTCCAGGTTGCCCTCATAATTTCATGTCCCCTTCCTGATTGCTACCACAATTTCATGTCCCCCTCCAGTTGGGCCCACAGTAGATATCAAAGAAAAGAAAACTAATACTAATCTTTCCCTGTTCCCCCCATTCTCTTCTGTCTCTGCTCCTAGAGGCTTCAGGGAGCAATAAGTACTATGTAAGTGATGTCACTACATTGACTACCCAAGACACCAGGAGCAAAGACAGGGGCCAAATGGTGAAGCAGGGAGCAGACGACTCCCTTCTTTACCATTGTATTCAACTGAGAGGACGTAGATGAGTTGGAATTTATGACATACCTGGGTGGCCCAGAACCACTGCCTAGAACAGCACGCTGTCCTAAGGGGGCCCCTGCCACCGTATGGCCCGATGCACCATTTGCCCTATGGTAAAGTGGCCCTGCATGTAAATCATTTACACATTATTACAACTATTGTCTGGTTTCAAGGACAACAAGCAAAAATGTGTATAAATAGAGAACTGCCTCTGGGAATGTACTAGTTCTTCTTGTGAAGATCTAACTAATAATTTAGAGCAATGTCCATGCAGTTTGTGTTTATGGAGAAAAATTAAACCAACTTTTCATTGAGACTTTATCTAAAATGTTGTTGGAAGCAGTATTCACTTTCAAGGTAATAATGGGGGGTTATGGGGGAGCAGGGTAACATAGCTAAAGAGGATGCAGAGAGGCACAAAGGTATCTCTGCTACATAAGAAGACACCAATATTATAAAATGGTACATGGTGGGGGGGGGGGGGCGCTATTATGAGCATATGCATTTGCTAACCTTTTTGACCAGAACAGACCATAAGCAACACCAACAATGGCTCAGTCATGGTCTTTGTCATAAGAAGCTTAGCCATTTCCAGAGTCCTCAGATGACAAGAAGATGGCTTGGACAGCACGGTGGCTCAGTGGTTAGTCCTGCTGTGCAGCGCTAGAGTCCTAGGACAACATTTGCAAGAAGTTTGTACATTCTCCTTGCGTGTGTTCCCTCAGGGTGCTCTGATTTCCTCCTGCACTACAAAGACATACTGATAGGGAATTTAGATTGTGAGCCCTATATGGGAAAATGTCTGTGAAATATGTTGGCGCTATACAAGTAAGAGAAATAAAATAAATAATTATCATAGTCTATGGCTCCCTCATCTCTGTATCTGTACTTTACATCTAGTACTCTTTCTCATTACCGGTAGAATAATTTTCATTTGGATGAGTCCTCATCACTTATGCAGCTCGGATCCAGTTCCTTTGTGGTATGAAGTATCCGATTTTGTCTTCAGAGCCAGCTTGAGGGTTGTATGAAATATGATCAGCGCTGTATTTAGATTTTCTGCTGTGCTAGTCTTCCTATATAAAAGCACACTAAAGTTGCTCTGTCTGACTACCCAGGTCTACTAGGTGAGATCTAAACAAAGGTTTAGTAGGGGCAATGAAGTTTATCCTTTATTCTGTAGCATAGATATATTAAATTACTTTATGAGAAACAAGGGAGGAAAATTAACTGTCCAGAGTCTTTATTAGCCATCAGTCCTATCCACAAGACTCCAAGAACCACACACCAGATTACCTTGTACTGGTAACAACTTTCCCCTGCCATGTTTTAAGGATGTTGTTACTTACTTACAGTGTAAAAAAAATTATATTCCAAATTTGTGCAGGTATGCAAGAACATAAGAAAGTATTCTATATCTAAATAGCTGAAACATGACTATAATATTCATGCTAAAATGTAAGTTCATTTATATCAGTGGTTCTCAACTTGTAGTATGAGTCCCCAGGATGTGTGCCACAGCTGAAAAAAACACTGCTCCATGACACCACCTGCCATCTATCTGTCCTAGCAGTGTAGAAGTGCAATAAGAGTTTCCATCAGTACATATGGAGGCACTCATTAGAGTTACAAGTATCCTGGGGAGCAAGTAGTGAGCTGGATTCATTATTCACCACTTTGCTCTGGGCACTCATATCACATCAGTCCCCGGAGCAGAGAAGAAGTGGGGAACAGAGCAGTAAGTGATAAATCCAGCTCACTAATTTATCCCTGGATTTCATGCCATGTGTTGGGGCAGTGAGGGGCCATTATACTGTGTGTGGGGGCAGTGAGGGGGCCAATATGCCATATTTGGGAACACTAGGGGGACATAATACTTTATGTGGGGGGGGGGGCTGAGGTGGCATTACACTGTGTAGGAAACTTTGTCAGGGCAATAAGAGGGCAGAATAGGGTTTTGAGGCACTAATGGGGCAATATTCATACTGGGCAGAACAAGGAGTATCCTCCCAGAGTCCTAGTAGAGTGGGCAAATATTCCAGGCCTTGCGTAATGCTCCCACCGGGCTCTTGGTTATTTTGTATGTAGTGTGGGCACATTATGTGCCATTCGTGTCCAATAAAGTGGTATGGCTCAAACAAAAACAAGTTCAGCTTTGTTAAGAGAGAGCATGATCACCTCCAAATTTTTAATCCTCTCTTTACATTGAAGCAAAACCCATCACATGATGAACAACATGTGATAAGTCCCATGCACCCCCCCCCCCCTTCCTCCAGAGATCCCATTGCCTTATAAATTGGTCTGCCAGGTTTATATTGCAGTGTCTTTGAGGGGAAGAATACTGCTGAATGCTGTGCTGGAACCCCCTTTTTCTGACCCACCACATGGTATCTTACCCCCTTTTTTTAGCCGACCACATGGTATATGAACCCCTCCCCCCCACAGTATATGACCCATTTCTTATGCCACCCACAATGTATATGACCCCTTTCTTATGGCCCCCTCACAGTATATGACCCATTTCTTATGGTCCCCAGTATATGACCCCATTTTTTGCCCCCACACAGTATATGACCCCTTTTTATGGCACCCACACAGTATATGACCTCCTTTTTTACCCCCCCACACAGCATATGTTCCCCCTTTTTATAGCCCCCACACAGTTTATGACCCCCTTTGATATCCCCCACAGTTAATATATGACCTCTTTTTATAGCCCACACGCAGTATATGAGCCCCTTTTTTACACCACCCTACACACAATTTAGAAACCCTTTTTATAACCCACATGCAGTGTATGACCCCCTTTTTTCAACCCCCACGCACACAGTTTAGGACCCCCCCTATATTTTTTTTAGGCCCCCCCCTCCACACACAGTATATGACCTCCCCCAGTATATATACAAATTGTATTACTTCAATCCATAGAGTCTGATAATATTTACTCACCAGACCACGCTCCTGTCCAGGCCACCCTCCTCTCCCACCAACAGAGTGCGTTGTAGCCAACGCTGAAGAACTCCAGGGTGCTTTTACATAGCATCTGGGCATTTTTCAGCGTTTTGATGTAAGTGCAGCGCCGCCTAGAGGCGGTAGCAGAGGGCGAACTGGACAGGAGCGTGGACAAGTGAGTAAAAATTATCCCCTGCTACCCACTGAAATAATACAATAAGTAGCGGCCTATTAAAAAAAAAATGCCACCCCGGTTTATTCCATGAGGCCATCGCCTCAGGTCACCTCATAGAAGATGCACCCCTGCTTCCTGCTTCTAGAAGGTACTAGAACACTTAAAGTGATATGAGCATATAATACCACATTCAGTTTAATGCAAGTCATGTAACAGTCAGATTTTGTGTGCCTATTTGCTGCGCTAAACTCTGTTAACACTGTCCTCTCACTGTAACTGTGTGCACAGTAGAGACGAGGGTTTAACCCTTCATGTGGAACAAGCCAAAAGTTGAATGTCTGCGTTTGCACCACCTTGTAGGTCAGTGAAAATAACTGGCAGTACATGGATGCCATCTCTGTGCAGTCTGGTTTTTCACAGATCCAATGTATTCAAAAAACACTTACACACATCTTGAATTTGGACCTTTGCAGATGTGAAACTTGGATGCCACAAGGTTTATATTTTTACATCAGCAAAACAGCCACAGATGTGTGAATGAGGACTTATATTGAATCATTTCCGACAAAACTATGTACCATTCTGCTCAGCTCCTACCTGACTGCAAATTGACTAGCATTTTCTATAGTGGAAGAGTGAAGAAATCAGGCGATGCCTTTTAGAAGCTAACTGAATATACAGTGCCTTGCGAAAGTATTCGGCCCCCTTCAACTTTTCAACCTTTTGCCACATTTCAGGCTTCAAACATAAGGATATAAAATTTTAATTTTTTTGGTGAAGAATCAACAACAAGTGGGACACAATCGTGAAGTGGAACGAAATTTATTGGATATTTTAAACTTTTGTAAAAAATAAAAAACTGAAAAGTGGGGTGTGCCAAATTATTTGGCCCCCTTAAGTTAATACTTTGTAGCTCCACCTTTTGCTGTGATTACAGCTGCAAGTGGCTTGGGGTATGTCTCTATCAGTTTTGCACATCGAGAGACTGAAATTATTGCCCATTCTGCCTTGGAAAACAGCTCGAGCTCAGTGAGGTTGGATGGAGAGCGTTTGTGAACAGCAGTTTTCAGCTCTTTCCACAGATTCTCGATTGGATTCAGGTCTGGACTTTGACCTGGCCATTCTAACACCTGGATACTTTTATTTGTGTTTGGGATCATTGTCTTGTTGGAAGATAAATCTCCGTCCCAGTCTCTGGTCTTTTGCAGACTCCAACAGGTTTTCTTCCACAATGGTCCTGTATTTGGCTACATCCATCTTCCCATCAATTTTAACCATCTTCCCTGTCCCTGCTGAAGAAAAGCAGGCCCAAACTATGATGTTGCCACCACCATGTTTGACAGTGGGGATGGTGTGTTCAGGGTGATGAGCTGTGTTGCTTTTACGCCAAACATATCGTTTTGCATTGTGGCCAAAAAGTTCAATTTTGGTTTCATCTGACCAGAGCACCTTCTTCCACATGTTTGGTGTGTCTCTCAGGTGGCATTCAAGACACTGAAAATTCACACTCTTTATACACACAAGACCTGGATCTTCAAAGGGTCTTAGAATCTTTAAAAATAACTAAATGCAATATAAGTAGAGAAGTTATTTACAACAGGTCAAGAAATAAACAATCTGGAAACTGGTGGGGCGTGATGGAGGGATCAGTAATTTTTGCTGTTATCTGTTTGCAATCAGGTGGTGATTTGTGAACCTCACAGGTCATACATAGTGTGACATGAAACTGGCATGAATTTTAAGTCCAAATTGCAGAGTTTGAAATTTTTGCATTAATTTATATTTCCATTCGTTTCTCTCTCTCTGCGTCTTATAATGTCTCATCCCAAGCACACGAGACAATCTATTATTTACAGCCAGGCTATACAATACAATCGTATTTGTTCCGACAAAGCAGACCTGGACAAGCACCTCCTGGATCTGAAGACGAAATTTCTCCAATTGGGATACAAACCAAAAGTGACAGACAACCAATTAAACAAAGCTGCAACTATTAACAGAGACAGTCGGCTCACATATAAAGAGACCCAGAAAGATGCCCGAGTGCCCATAGTTGTCACCTACAACCCACAGCTGGAGATCCTACGAAGGATTGTCAAGGAGCTCCAACCTGTGCTACATAGGGACAACAGACTCAAGAACATATTTCCAGTCCCACCTCTGCTTTCCTTTCGACAACCACCAAACCTGAGGCTTATTATTGTCCGGAGTGCCCTGAAGGCCCCAACTGAAAAGACACCCCACCTTGCCTGCAAAACAGGTACAAGACCTGCAATGTGGTGTATCTCATAATGTGTGTGCAATGTCCCACCACAGGCCTCTATGTGGGGGAAACAGGGCAGAAGTCAGTGCATGATCTCACACAGATTCACCATTAATAACAGCAAAACAGATCTCCCAGTGGCCGCACATTTCTCTGGAGAATACCACTCTATTGAAGATTTGCGGGTTGTGGTTTTAATGGGACATTTTAAGACGCAGAGAGAGAGAAAGGAATGGAAATATAAGTTAATGCAAAAATTTCAAACTCTGCAATTTGGACTTAATATTCATGCCAGTTTCATGTCACACATATGTATGAACTGTGAGGGTCACAAATCACCACCTCATTGCAAACAGATAACAGCAAGAATTTCTGATCCCTCTGTCACGCCCCACAAGTTTCCAGATTGTTTATTTCCTGACCTGTTGTAAATAACTTCTCTACTTATATTGCATTTTGTTATTTTTAAAGATTCTAAGACACTTTGAAGATCCAGGTCTTGTGTGTATAAAAAGTCTGTGAATTTTCAGTTTCTTGTATGTCTGAAGAAGAGAGCTAGACTCTCGAAAGCTTACTATCAAATATACTCAGTTAGCCTCTAAAAGGTATCGCCTGATTTCTTCACTCTTCCACTACTTTCTATGGGTAACATGGTACAACATTATACTACTAGCATTTTCTATGTCACAGGGTTGCTTTAAAATCATGACCTCGTCCCCCACCACAGTATAATGCTCCACAGTGGCCCCACACAGTATAATATGCTCCCCACAGTGGTCCCACACAGTATAATTCCCAACAGTGGCCCCACACAGTATAAAATGCTCCCCACAGTGCCCCCCCAGTATAATTCTCCACAGTGGCCCCACACAGTATAATATGCTCCCAAGAAGCCCCACATTATATAATAGGCTCCCTACAATTCCCTCTACAGTATAAAGATCCCCAGTGACCCCACACTGTATAATATTCTTCCCAGAGCTCCCACACAGTATAATACCCCACAGCGGCCCCAAACAGCATAATATGCTCCCCAGAGCTCTCACCCACCAAAGTATAATGCTCCACAGTGTCGTAACACAGTATAATGTTCCACAGTGGCCCCCATACAGTATTATATACTGTATAATATACTCCCCAGAGGGCCCCCCCAGTATAATGCTCCTCAGTGTCCCACAGTATAATATTCTTCCCAGCAGCCCCACACGGTATAATAGGCTCCCCACAGTGCATAAGAAGAAGTCTCACAGTATAACAGGATCCCCACACTGCTCCCCCAGTATTTGCTTCACAGTGGCCTCACACAGTATAATGCTTCACAGTGGCCCCACACATCCCACCCATATATAATAGGCTTCCCAGAGGTCCCCCACCCCAGTATAATGCTCCACAGGCACCAGACAATATAATATGCTCCCCAAAGGCTGCCCCCAGTATAATGCTCCAAAGTGGCACCACAAAATATAATATGCCCCCTAGAGGCCCCACCCCAGTATAATGCTCCACAGTGGCTCTATGCAATATAATATGCTCCCCAGAGGCTCCCCCACCATAATGCTCACAGTGGCCCCAAGCAATATAATATGCTCCCCAGAGGTGCCCCACATATAATGATCCACAGTGTCCATATACAGTATAATATACTCCCCAGCAGCCTCACACAGTATTATAGGCTCCCCCACAGTGCCCCCCCCCCCCAGTATAATGCTCCACAGTGGCCCACGGTTTATTTTCGTGCTATTATTATACTCTAGGGTATCTTCATAAGCAGAGGCCCAGGGGAGGTGATGAAAAATTACAAACACCTACTGTATACTCACCTTGTCTCACCTTTCCTAGGCATCCTTGTGTTACTCCACTGTCTCCGCCAGCTTTTTCTTTAGGTCTGCAGCTGAAATCATGCATCCCAAATGTCACCACTGAGGCCTGTGATTGAGTCTCAGTGGTCATCTGGGGCACACTGATGTTATGACGCCAGCGCATCCCACCTAACCACTGAGGCCTAATCACAGGCCACAGCGGTGAAGTATGGTATGTGTGACGTTAGCCAGAGACCAGAAATGGTCAGAGGATGGCGCTGGACACCCAGGAGAGTGGAGTATAAATGTTTGTTAATTATCTTTCCTCCTCTGGGCAGTCTTCTATTGGAAAGGGGCCCGGCATCATGCGACTTGGCCCGTCTGTGATCCTCCGGTGGGTCAGTCCGATACTGGGTGTGGATTCTCAGCAGAAGGGTCGTTGCTTAAATGTGTCATGATGCACCAGAAATACACCAAAAATTCAGGATCAAAGTAACCCAACTAGACAGATTTATACTCCACATTTATCATCCAGTATCAGTTACTGTGATAAATCTGGTGAATTGTCAGACTACTTGTCTAAGCTTGAACTATTAGTAAATATGGGATATTATGTCCAATTTCATAAGAAGTCAGTTAACCAATTGGTATATTTTGTAGTGTGGGAGGAAATCTTCATACATCTTCATGTTGCCTTGGTTCATCACCAATCTAGTATCCCAGTTCTTCAAGGCAACTTGTACTTGCAGACACATGGCAATAGAAATGTAAATAAGTACAGCGTAATCTACATTACAACATTCAAGTGTAGCAAGTGTTAGGCTCCAAAGTCAGCTGCAGATGGGGTTGTCTTTTGTTTGACCTTCCGGGCTTACTATAGCGTGAGAGCTTGAGACCATCTGAGGATCCGCTAGACTTCTGGTGGACCAACCTTGTTTTTAGCTCCATTTTGCTTGTGTTGATCATTTTTGCTGATATTTACTGTTTCTATATCCATGTGTGTTTTGTGACTGATTCTCCATGCACTTATATATTGTGGGGATCCAAACTGTAGGAAAAGGCATTGTTATTTATTTATTTTGTGCATTGCCCATTCAGCTTGGATTTAGGTAAGCAGGACCTTTCCCCCATGCTGCAGCAACCTCCACAAGATCAGTAGTCTGGGACTGAATTCTAGCAGGGTATATATTAGGAAGTGTGAGTACATCAAGTGCTCTGTTATTGGAGCTATATTTATATATCCCGGAGAACCCCTTTATTATCATGTTACATGTAGCCAATGTAATTCCTGATGTGGACATTTCGGTGCCATTTAAACCTTTGATCCCTCTTCTACACAGCACAAACTCAGGATATGATAATGCCCAGTCTTCTAATGCTTTCCTCCAAGTACCTGAATACATATAATCTGCATTTTGCTTCTTGAGTAGTTCTTTTCTGAATATTTACATGGACGATTAGATGCTTTCTGTCATTGCTCTTGTCTTATATTGTAACATATCTTACTTGTGATATAAAGTGTGTACAAATATAGTATGTCCTGGCTCTAAACCAGTAAACGTATGATCAGTTACAACAGACTTAGGTAACTGAAAACTTCCTATGCTGGTAGCTAAACTACAGATATTGGCATACACAATGCCCAGACAATAAGTCATCTGCTACCGCTGTCTGGAATACACATCAGGTAAACGTGTGTGAAACTCATTCATAGGTTTGAGCCCACAAGATCAAACATAGCAAATTACAGAAATTTCCATACACCTGAATGGGGATGTTTCTGTAGAATGTTTCTGTAGAATGTGCATGGAAGCCTGCAATAGAAGTGCCGTTTTTTTGCAATGCATTAGCATTGTAATGCATTGCATTAGTGATCAGACCCCCTGGGGTTAAAAAAAAATATATAAAAAAATATTAAAAGTTCAAATCACCCCCCCCTTCCCTAGAACACATATAAAAGTAGTTAAATACTGTGAAACACACACACATTAGGTATCCCTGTGTCCAAAAACACCCAGTCTACAAATTTATAAAAATATTTTTCCCATATGGTAAACACCATTGCAGGAAAAAAAAAATGAAAAGTGCCAAACCGCCATTTTTTCAGTGTTTTGCTTCTGATAAAAATTTGAATAAAAAGTGATCAAAGCAATAGTAATTACCCAAAATGGTATAACTAAAAAGTACACCTGGTCCCGTAAAAAAAGACGCCCTATGCATCCCCGTACACGGAAGTATAAAAAAGTTACGGGTGTCAGAATTTGGCAACTTTAAAAAATATATATTTTTGCACAGTTTTTGTAAAGGGGTTAAAATGTAAATAATACCATATAAATTTGGTATCCCCGGAATTGTACCGAAACCTAGAATACAGATGACATGTCATTTTGGCTGTAGAGCTAAC
This sequence comes from Leptodactylus fallax, assembly GCA_947044405.1. NCBI lineage: Eukaryota > Metazoa > Chordata > Amphibia > Anura > Leptodactylidae > Leptodactylus > Leptodactylus fallax. The sequence continues at coordinate 3,084,367 of CAMRHE010000078.1, forward strand.
GCCTTAAAAACGAAGCCCGTACGAAAGTCGCACAAATGCACTTTTTCTTCAAATCCACCCCATTCTGAATTTTTTTACAGCTTCCCAGTACATTGTACAGAATAATAAATGGTAGCATCATGAAAAAAAAATTTGTCCCGCAAACATTAAGACCTCATATGGCTTTGAGAACAGAAAAATAAAAAAGTTACTGGGTTTCGAAGGGGGGGGGAGTCAATATTGAAATATGTCACCGGTGGGAAGGAGTTAAAAGAGACATGTCCAGAGATGACAGGTTCTCTTTTAGGCCAGTCCTTTTTCTTATGGGGCGATTTACTAGTAACCTATTGGACTTTATTGATTCCCTGTATGTACAACTATAATAAAATATTACAATGCAGTTATACTGTAAGTGGATGTGTACATGTCCTGTGGACCCAAGAAATCCCAGTTGGATTTTGGGGAAATATACCTACTTGTGCAGCAGTTTAGGTGTAATGGATATATGCTTCCAGATATACAGCAGTATATGAGTAAGGAATGTACCTACTTAAATATGAGTGGTATGGGTGTAATGGATGGACCTACCTATGTATGTAGCAGTATAGGAGTAATGGATGTATTCATCTAGATGTGCAGGAGTGTAAGAGTAAAGGATGTTTCTGCTTAGATATGCAGCAGCATAAGAGTAATGGCTGTATCCATTTAGAAATGCAGGAGTATAGGAGTAATGGATGTCTCAATCTAGATATGCTGCAATATAAGAATAAGGGTTTTGCCATTCATAGGTTTGGGAAAAATATGTGTCTTGAACTAATTCAATTTCTACAGAATGCAACTTCACCTTATTTTACACATATGACTGTCAGCTTTGGGCAATTTCTTATTGTTATTGCACCCAAAAATAGGCTGATCACAAGATGTCACACTGCTGAGACAACCAGCAACCACCTTTTGTAGAATGGAACTTCCTAAACTTTTTCTATTTGGGCCTATGGGCCTTTTTTTATGGGGTCTCACAGAAAATAAATACTACTATAGAGTGCTTAACAAATGCCACCATGCATTGCACATAATAGCCTCCAGCTGCACCAATGCCACAGTGCAGCACCACATACCTCCCAAGCAGCTCTGAACACTACAATGCTCTGCAATACAGTAGCTCGCCAGCAGTCCCTGCCCAATAGCACCACATACCACAGTGCAGTATATAACACCTCCCCAAAATCTCCAAATACCACAGTGCCTCCCTCATTGACAGGATTATTGTCCCCTTCCCATACTTCATCAACTAGCAGCAACTTCCCCACTAGCAACAGAATTGTACCTTCCTCTACCCCTCCCCCATAGCAGCAACATGAACCCCTTTTAAACCCGTCCCCACTGCATACAGTATTGTGACCCTTCCTACCACCCCCACTTAAAGCAGCCCTGCCCCCCTAACCACCACTGCTCCTAATGGAAGATGAATTCTCACTCTTCCTGCGACCAAAAAAAAGCCTAAAAATTGTGTCATTTTATTTACATAATTTAACAATCTCCATAAATAGCATGGCTTACTGTATAGTACAGGTTGATTCTATTATGAGGATACTCCATTCTCCTGCTACTAGCTGCAGGGGACATCTCTCCAAACCCTGGTCCTCCTTCTTCTGCTGACCCCAACTTCCTCCTGTTTCAACAAGAAACCTGCTAACCTTATTAATATTCACTGTCTGCCATCTTTTTCTCCTCCACCAGACTCTTTCTCTTATGCACTCTGGAATGCCCATTCAGTGTGCAACAAACTTGACATTATTCAGGATCTCTTCATTTCAAAGTCTTTTAACCTGCTGGCTGTAACAGAACCCTGGATTAAATAGAACCCTGATACAGCTTTCCCTGCTGCTCTCTGTTATGATGGCCTATGATCTTCACACACCCCTAGACCTGATGATATGCAGGGTGGAGAGGTAGGCATACTTCTTTCACCACAATGCCCTTTTTAGGTCAGTACCATCGCTCTCCTTTCCCTCTTTTGAGGTCCACATTATCAGAATTTACGGCTCTGTTCTGTCTCTGACTTTACTAACTCTTGTCTATCAATTTTCGACCACAGCCTTCTTTTCTTCACTATCAAAAACCCTTATCAAAACACACCAACCCACTACACATACAGGAATCTATGCGCTATAAACACGCCTTACCTCTGATATACCCTACAGTCATTACTGTCTGTCATCTCTTCTCTCTCATGTCCCAATCTGATCACCAAGCACTACAACGAGATGCTCAAAACCGCCCTGGATAAAGTAGCAATCTGGACCCTCCAAACCTCCCAGCACAAACACTGGCAACCTTGCCACACTCCACAAACACATTTTCTTCAGTGGTGCTGAAAATCTGCTAAAAGTCTGTGTAGAAAATTGAACACATCTGCTGATTTACTTTACTTCAAGTTTATGTTCAAAGCCTATAACTCTGCCCTTCAACGTCAACAAACAAGTTTACTTCACCACTCATCTCTTCTCTCTCCAGTAGCCCTAAACGACTCTTCGATACCTTTCACTCCCTGTAGGAGTAAAGGTAGGCCAAAGGTGCAGGCACCTGTCACAGACCTCAGTGCTCAAGACATAGCCACGTACTTTAAAGACAAAATTGACTCCATCAGTAAATAACCCAAACTCCAAGCAGTATCAGTCTCCTTCCCTTCTTTGTTCCTCATTGTGAACTCTCATTCTTTGAGCTAATGGCAGAAGAAGTCTCCCAGCTCCTTCCTTCTTCTCGCCCTACTACTTGCACAAACTACCCTATCCCATCACACCTTCTCTAGTCTCTGTCCCCTGCTGGTACAACTCACATTACTAAGATTTTTAACCTCTCTCTTTCTTGTGGAATCTTTCCCTCCTTTTTCAAACATGCTGTGTTAACCCCACTACTGGAAAATTTTCCCTCAACCCATCCTTTGCTGCTAACTATCGAATCCTCTCTAACCTCCCCTTCATCACTAAGCTCCTGGAATGCTTGGTTTATTCTCGCCTAATGTGCTAAGAAGAATTCAACCTGACTATGTTAAAATTGGGGTGTTCTCGTTATTTTGTCTAGCGCCTGTATATATAAATATGTACATATATCCAACATTCCCTACAGAGAGCAATGAATGAATGAAACAGGAGAAATTCAATGTACATATGTAAATTTTATGAATAGACAGGTAGGAATATTTGCAGTGTAGACCTTATTCCCAGGTATTCATGAAATTGTCAGTATGCAGTTAGCATGTTGTCAGGTAGAAACACCATTGTTTATCTTTCATTTGGTGATGACTCTACATCAATAAGCATCAATGTGTACCAAAGCATTTGTTAACAAATTCAATACATAGTCGTAAGGATGCTATATTTTTAATGACACTCAGAATCTTATCAATTAGGTCATTTCAAGCATTGCGATAAAATAGTGTTTCATAAGAAAATAAGGCGATTTGTATGTTTTCTTGTGCTGTATACTTTTTTTTTTTTTTACAATAAAAGATGTAACTATATGACATAAAGATACATACAACCAGGCTTTGTATCCAGTATACAAGGAAACAGAGACTCCCATTGTGATTATTCAGTAGGCAGTCCCCCAAAGTCATTCAGTGACAATGCCACCTACTAGCAAGAGATATGTGGAGGATAAATGATACTTATTGCAATCTTTCTCATCATCCTTAGGAATGTTGTAATATTTGGGCCTTATTCACACATTGCAGATTTAATCAGTATTTTCTTCAATACAGTATCTGTAAATCAACACCAAGAAAATAACCTAGACACTGGGTAAATGTAATAGAAAGAGTTATACTTCAGATTTTTTGCATTTAATCCTGATTTCAGCTTTAAAACACTGATGCTATGTGCAAATAAGGCCTTAAGACCTTTACTTTGAATTGCTGTGCTTTTGCGATGCAGTTTTCAATCATTTGACTTGTACAGGTGAAGAAAGAACATGAGAGACAATATACTTGAGTATTAGAAACAGTGGGGGTTATTATCTACATGACCATGATTACTGGTCAGATTATGCAAATGCCACTCATATTGGTGACATAGTATTGTTTGTATTACTGGATTCAGGTATTAACTTCCCATAAAAATTGCAATTGTTTTAGTTTCAATGGGATTTGCTGTCAATCTATAGACTATGAAGCACTCTCTGCTATAGATAGACAATAGGTTGGACACTTTAGGCACCAGTGGTGTTTTACAGCCACTTATCTTCCCTGAATTCACAGAACGTGATCATCCAGAAACATTAAAGAAAATCAAAGATTTTTTAAAATGTATCTATGGCCAGCTTTAGATACTGTACCTGCTATCTATCTTTGTTGTCTCATAGGCCTAAGAAATTTCCACTGAAATTATTCACACAGATTACTGGTGTGACCTCTCATGATAAGATGTAATAGCAAAACCTTAGGGCTATCGCCACGCGTGGCAGCCCGTTGTACTATATCCAGAGCGGGAAATCCTGCAGCAGACCTGCCTGTGGCAAAAACAGTTTGGTTTTTGCCACAGGTTTAACCCCTGCAGCAACAGCTGCAGAATCCACAGCAGTAATTGATTTTGCATTGCATGAAATCCTATCCACTTCATTGCTACTGTAATTCACAGCAGGTTAGCTAATATACTCACATTGTGTGGCCCTGGTCTTAACATGCATATGATCAACTTAAGACAGTGGCTGTAATTTTGCTTGGCATGCTTCACAGTCTCAATGTGTCCATAGATGTAAAAGAGTTTTTAGTGTATAAAGAGTTTTTAGTCAGGTGTAGATCATTATTTGTTCCTATGCTTTCTATCCTTTTTTACCTTTGGGTAACACATTAAAAAAGCTGTAAAATTGAATAAGCTTGTTCCGTATATGAAACACAGTTCATGTGCCAGTCATACTGTATTTCCTGGATAAGCTTGTTCTGTATATGAAACACAGTTCATGTGCCAGTCATACTGTATTTCCTAGATTCACTACGGGCGTGGGAATGGAACTCACTACATTAAATCCAACGAACTCCAGAATGGCGATACTGTACTTAATTGACAAAGCTGTCACATGACCATAGTCAGTCCAACAAATACAACCAACACGCAGATTGAAAACGGTCATGTGAGCAGCCATTTAGCAATATTTCTAACAGATTTTTCACGTGCTAAAGTCTTATCATTGCTACAAATATGTTTCATTGTATGGCTCTTTAACAACTAGTGTCTCATTGCAGCACATATTTTGCGAACGGACTGCTAATAAAAACGTGAATTATTCAAGGGCTCACTTACTAACTAATTCATATTTGTGGAACTAGATCCAGTCAAGAAATCGCCATTGCTTCACAGTGAACACATTTTCTGAGCCTTTTTGAACTAAGGCTCCATGTAGTGAAGCGCAGTAGAAAAAATACTGCAGATAAAAACGTGGTGGAAATGCATCATGGTTTTTACACAGTGTTTTTCATTGAGATTTCGGAGAGTTTTCCTCTGCGGACTTTCTGACCCTATTATACCTATACAGAAAACGCCAGCGTTTCCGCAGGTACAGGTGACATGCAGCGATTTTCAAAAATACAGTTTTTCCTCTGTAGATTTTTTTCTGCAATGTGTGGAAGGGATTAGCCAGAATCCCATCCACTTTGCAGGTACTGTAAACCACAGAGTTTTAGCAATGTGGAGATTCAACATTAGAGTTCTCTTTAGATTTGAACCCTTGAGATTCTGCTTTGTGGCTAATAAAGTGACACAAGCCACTGGAACTATTATTATTAAATTACACAAAGAGCTTTAGTCATTGTTACTCCAAGGCAACTATAAGGATTGCCTGGATCAACAGTATAAGCAAATGTAAGGACTTGAAGTTTGCATATTGTACCTGTTTTGAGCAGCTACCAGCATTTTAATAATACTGTCAGCCCTAAGCTTTGACACCTAAGACTGTTGATGTGAAATTTGGAAGTTTTTGTAAACTCATACTTCCCTAACTGTAAGTAACATGATTTCTATGGCATTTGGATAACTTTTCCATCAAATTCAAGTTGTCCTCTGCTTTGAATGAGGACATTTTTGTAGAATATATCCAGCATTCAGAGATCATTCTTAAATATATGAGCATGTGTTAAGTGTCTTTATCTTAAAATTTTTTCATGCACTTTTATTTGCTCAATAACAGCCAAATCAATTGCTGTGAATTAGATAAGGTAGAACTCTTACCGGTAAGGACAGATCCCTTTCGTCCCGAAATTCAGGTAGTGTTTCTAAGCAGAAGATGACTATAGATATCAGGATGACCATGACAGAGATAATGGCAATAATACGAGCAGCAGATGAGCTGTCTGGGTGTTCAAAAAGGAGCCAAACTTGCTTCATAAACTCACATTCAGGAAGAAGTCTTTCCTCCTCTTTAAGAAATCCTTCATCTTCCCTAAATTTCCTGATTACATCTTCTCCAAGCTGGTAAAACACCAACTCCTCCATGAAGACATCAAGTGGTACGTTAGTAGGCCGTCGTAGTCGACCCCCTGATTGATAAAAGTATAATATTGAGTCAAAACATGGCCGATTCCGGTCAAAAAAATACTCATTCCTCAGGGGATCAAAGAATCGCATTCGTTTCCTTGGGTCTCCCAACAATGTGTCAGGGAACCGACTGAGTGTCCTTATCTGAGTCTCAAACCTCAGCCCAGACACATTGATAACCACTCGTTCGCAACAGTCTTTCTGGCGGCACACTTCATACTTCTTCTCATCGGAGACCACCATGAGGTTTGAGCTCCCAATCACTTCATCTCCGTTCTCCATGACTGAGAGCTTAGTAGTGTCCTCAAGGTAGTCCTGGTAATGTTATCATATCCATAGCCTGTTATTAGTTATTTTTATTTACTTGCTATTCTTCTTTGCTATGGTTTTTCACATTTTCTTTTATCCTCTTCATATAATGGTTACTTTTGAAAACTTTTTCTCTTCTGAGCTTGGACACATTTTACATATTAGGTCCGTTTGACTCTCATTCAAAGTTATCCTAACTCTTGAAATCCCAGAGTTTTTTCTATAAGCTTTACTTCCAGTGGTGTTTTCTTCCATTAAGTGAAGAGACGCACAAGCCTTCTCTCACAAGCCTGGTCTCTCTGTTTTGTGATCCTGCCTGCCTGGCTCAGGGGATTAACATTATGTCACATTTGCTCTTGCTGTCTGTATACTTCTTTCCAGACCTTCATACCAATAGCTGCACTTCACTCTGTGCTGTAAACAGATTCGCAGAGCTCAAGGTATCAGGTTCTCTCTACTGCATAAGCTAACAGTTCCATGCAAAATAAAAATACACATCTGCAGCTCCTCCCTCCTAATTCCCCTTCCCCTGCTAAAGTCCGGGAACCCACTGAAGGCTGTAGGTCAGCCCAGCCCCAAGTCCTCCACCATTCAGCCTCTAAAAATAAGAATTTGCTATATAATCTAATAGAACAATCTACTATGGTTTATTCAATATTTTTAGTTATATTCTAGTTCAGAAAGTTGATCATATTAGTAATAAATTAACTTACAACATGTTTAGGAATCTACAATTTTCTGCAAGCAAAGATATAAATTCAGATATCTATTGCAAATACTTAAACGTTATGAACCTTCTTCAGATATTTTTGAAAGAAATAATATATATTTATTTATGTTAAAACTTCACTTTAACTATCATATTTAATATATGATGTGAAAGTAATGATAGTGCTGTTTATTCTTCTTCACCATTTCTTTGGCTTTAAGTAGCCCTTATGGGGATGTGCACCTAAGGCTATGTTCACAAATGAGTTGTTTATTACATTGTTCTGAAGATCAGAATAATGGACTAAAAATCTGACAGAATGAAGGATACAGACGAAGCAACGTCCATTTGCATCCTTCATCTTTCACAGTTTCTCCTGTCATGTTTCTTTAGTTTTCAAACATAAGATAAAGTCCTGCTTGTATTTAGATACTCTCAGGAAGTAGTTACATTCTATGATTGCTGCTCTATATACATTTTATAATATACAGGGAAACCTTTCCAAAAGACCACCTCTTTGAAAGGACCATCCCCTTATGTAAGCCATATTTCCTGTAGCAGAATTTCAGTTCATATATATATATATATATATATATTTGCAGTGGCATGCAAAAGTTTGGACACCCCTGGTCAAAATGACTGTTATTGTGAACAGTTAAGCAAGTTAAAGATAAAATGATCTTCAAAAGGCATAATATTAAACATGACACATTCCCAATGTATTTAAAAAAAAAAAAAAATATGAAAATGGCCTGATGCAAAAGTTTGGGCACAGCTTGTAAACGGTTTTTGTAGCCAGCCAAGAGTCTTTCAATTCTTGTTTGAGGGCTTTTCATCCATTCTTCCTTGAAAAAGTCTTCCAATTCTGTGAGATTCCTGGGTCGTCTTGCATGCACTGCTCTTTTGAGGTCTAGCCACAGATTTGTAATGATGTTCAGATCAGGGGACTGTGAGGGCCATGGTAAAACCTATAGCTTGCGCCTTTTTAGGTAGTCTAAGGTGGATTTTGATGTGTGTTTAGGATCATTATCCATTTGTAGAAGCCATCCTCTTTTCAATTTCAGCTTTTTTACAGATGGTGTTATGTTTGCTTCAAGAATTTGCTTGAATCTATTCTTCCCTCTACCCGTGAAATGTTCCCCGTGCTGTTCACTACAGCACAACCCCAAAGCATGATCGATCCACCCCCATGTTTAATGGTTACAGAGATGTTCTTCCTGAAATTCTGTGCCCTTTTTCTCCAAACATACCTTTGATCATTGTGGCCAAAGAATTCTATTTTAACCTCACCGGTCCGCAGGACTTGTTTCCAAAATGCATCAGCCTTGTTTAGAAGTTCTTTTGCAAACTTCTGACGCTGAATTTTATGGTGAGGACACAGGAGAGGTTTTCTTCTGATGACTCTTTCATGAAGGCCATATTTGTGCAAGTATCGCTGAACAGTAGAACAATGTACCACAACTCCAGAGTCTGCTAAATCTTCCTGAAGGTCTTTTGCAGTCAAGTGGGGGTTATGATTTGCTATTCTGCCAATCCTATGAGCAGCTGTCTCTGAAATTTTTCTTGGTCTTCCAGATCTTATCTTGACCTCCACTGTTCCTAGTAACTGCCATTTCTTATTTACATTGAAAACACTTTGCTACCTTCTTATAGCCGTCTCCTGTTTTGTGGGCCTCCACCATTTTCAGAGTGCTAGGCAGCTGCTTAGAAGAACCCATGGCTGCTGTTTTTTGGCACAAGGTTAGAGGAGGTTGGGTATTTATAAAGCTGTAAAATTTGCATCACTCAGCCTTTCCTAATGATGATAGTGAACAAGCCATAACCCTAACTGGCTAATTAAGGTCTGAGACCTTGATCATAGTTATCTGAGGACACAAATCTACTCAAACATACAGTGGGGAAAAAAAGAATTTAGTCAGCCACCAATTATGCAAGTTCTCCCTCTTAAAAAGATGAGAGAGGTCTGTAATTGACATAATAGGTAGACCTCAACTATGAGAGACAAAATGAGAAAACATATCTAGAAAATCCACTCATTACCTTTAGTAATGGCACCTGTTTGAAATTGTTATCGGTATAAAAGACACCTGTCCACAACCTCAAACAGTCACACTCCAAACTCCATTATGGTGAAAACCAAAGAGCTGTGGAAGGACACCAGAAACAAAATTGTAGACCTGCATCAGGCTAGGAAGACTGAATCTGTAATAGGCAAGCAGCTTGGTGTGAAGAAATCAACTGTAGGAGCAATAATTAGAAAATGGAAGACATACAAGACCACTGATAATCTCCCTCGATCAGGGGCTCCACGCAAGATCTCACCCCGTGGGGTCAAAATGATCACAAGAACGGTGAGCAAAAATCCCAGAACCACACAGGGGGACCTAGTGAATGACCTGCAGAAAGCTGGGACTAACGTAACAAAGGCTACCGTCAGTAACACACTAAGCCGCCAGGGACTCAGATCCTGCAGTGCCAGACGTGTCCCCCTGCTTAAGCCAGTACATATCCATGCCCGTCTAAAGTTTGCTAGAGAGAATTTGGATGTTCCAGAAGAGTATTGGGAGAATGTCATATGGACAGATGAAAACAAAGTAGAACTGTTTGGTAGAAACACAACTCGTCATGTTTGGAGGAGAGTGAATGCTGAGTTGCATCCAAAGAACACCATGCCTACTGTGAAGCATGGGGGTGGCAACATCATGCTTCGGGGCTGTTTCTCTGCAAAGGGACCAGGACGACTGATCCGTGTACATGAAAGAATGAATGGGGCCATGTATAGTGAGATTTTGAGTGCAAACCTCCTTCCATCAGCAAGGGCATTGAAGATGAAACATGGCTGGGTCTTTCAGCATGACAATGATCCCAAGCACACCGCCAGGGCAATGAAGGAGTGACTTCGTAAGAAGCATTTCAAAGTCCTGGACTGACCTAACCAGTCTCCAGATCTCAACCCCATAGAAAACCTTTGGAGGGAGTTGAAAGTCTGTGTTGCTCAGCGACAGCCCCAAAACATCACTGCTCTAGAGGAGATCTTCATGGAGGAATGGGCCAACATACCAGCAACAGTGTGTGCCAACCTTGTGAAGACTTACAGAAAACGTTTGACCTCTGTCATTGCCAACAAGGGATATATAACAAAGTATTGAGATGAACTTTTGTTATTGACCAAATACTTATTTTCCACCATAATTTGCAAATAAATTCTTTAAAAATCAGACAATGTGATTTCCTGGATTTGTTTTCTCATTTTGTCTCTCATAGTTGAGGTCTACCTATGATGTCAATTACAGGTCTCGCTCATCTTTTTAAGTGGGAGAACTTGCACAATTGGTGGCTTACTAAATACTTTTTTTCCCCACTGTATATGTACAATGTTTGTCTACTGTTTGAGTACAATGCCCAGTATTAACTTTATTAATGAGTTGTTACATCATGTTCCTTCCACTAGGTCCCAGTCTAATGGAGCTCACTTGAGCAATTGTGAAGTGATTATAGTGAGTAATACAAGGTATTAACAAAGAATTTCTTCACAGATACATTACAATGGGACTGATCAATCTAAGCGCATAGTATACGTGTTTTCCTTTTCAATGTGTAAATCCTCCAGATCTGAATGTACATAATCCTGTCTGGCAGAACAAAAGATAATGCTTCCAACACATATCAGCTGACAAAATCTACACTACAGTAAAATCAGAGGGTGACTTTAGAGTTGATGCCACCAAAGTGTACATAGCAGTTAAGTGGATATGTTATCATGCAAATGGAAATACAAAAATTATGCAATGCAAAGATTATGCATTTCAGAGTAACTTTGTAAAGAATTGTTATTAAAAAATGTTTTCTTGCTGAAATAACAATTATTTGCTTTTAATATCCACCCCCTAGTGTTTAAAATACCTAGCTTGGTCTATACATGTCATTCTAGTGAGTCTCGGTTAATCATGCATGCCCAGTGTGCTGCTTCTGCTGTATCCTCAGTGAAAGAAGCAGGAATAACATTTAGGCTGAATATAGGCTTCCTTTCTGCCTCTCAGAGAGAAAGCCCAGCAAAGGCAGAAGCAAGAGGTGTGACAAGAAATTTATAGGCTCTATAGCAAAATCTGTATCAGGCCCCCTCTCAAGTTACATCCCTAACAGCAGCACTTACAACGGTAAAAGGTAGACATCTTGACTGACTCCAAGCACTGAGGGGAAAGGCAGATAAGCACCCCATCATTTACTGGTTACTTCAGGGCCTGCACATTTGCAATTTAACCTCTTCCCGACGTGCACCATAATAGTAAGGTGCATCTGAGAAGGATTAACTGCAAAGCACTGAAATGTACAGTGCTAACATGGTGCCGGCTCAGGAGTTGATCAAGCACCATAAACAGTTGATGCCATTTGTAACTTACAACTGGCATCATTCAGCTTCAACTGCAGCCAGAGATGACTCTGATCACAGGTGTTTACTCTTTAAATGTTGTGGTCAATCGTGACCGTGGTATCTAAGGGGTTTTAAAACACTGTTGGAGAGCCTAATTAGCATATTGGGTGCTTAAAAGTAATAGCATCAATTTCTCAGGAACAGTAGAAGCTGGAGAAAAAACTCTAACTGTGCCTGAATCGGTTAAGCTGCACCTATTGAAGAACACAAAGAGTTGGACTTGGTGAAGGGTCCTCTTTAAGTTTTTGTTAGTACCCTTGGAGTCAAAATGGTCACTGTACTCCATAGAAATTCCTTAAGAGCTGGTGTTTCACAGTAGCACAAGCTGGGCATGACATATCGGGCACTCAAATGGTATATCTTTGAAAATAATTGTGAAAAAAACTTTAATTGTAATTTTGCACCATCTGCAGCTCATAATTTTTTGGAAAGCATCTCTTGGTTAAAATGGTCCCTTGAGAAATTTCTTGAGGGCTGTAGCTTCCAGATGTCATGGTACCTGAAAACAATTCCAGCAAAATCTGCCCTCCAAAACCTAATGGCACTCTTTCCCTTCTTCACCCTGCTGGGTACCCAAACAACAGTTTTCATCTGCATGTAAGGCATTTCTGAACTGCGAAATTGCATAACATATTGTGGGTGTATTTTCTCCTTTAACCTTGTGAAAATGAAATAGTTGGGGCTAAAGTGATGTCTTATTAGTAAAAATGTAATTTTTCATTTTCACAGCCAAAGTTAATAAATTCTCACATCTGTGGGGTCACAATGCTCACTATACTTCGTAATAAATTCCTTAAGGGGTCTAGTTTCCAAAATTGGGTCACTTTTTGAGGATTCCATTGTACCAGTACTGGTTCAAATGAGACTTGGCACCCAATGACTATTCTAGCAAAATTTACCATCCAAAATCACAGTGCATTCCTTCCCTTTTGTGGTCTGCCATGTACCCAAACGGCAGTTTACATCCACATATGGGGTATTTCTGAAATTGGTAAAAATTGTGCAGATGATTTTTCTCCATTTACTCCTTGTGAATGTATCAATTTTAGAGCTAAATGAACATATCATTGAAAAAAATAAAATTTCTAAATATCATCTCTATTTTGCTTTAACTGCATGTGAAATGCTTAAAGGGTTAGCAAACTTACTAAATGCTATCTTGAATGTCTAGAGGGGTGCAGTTTTGAAAATGGAGTGATTTATGGGGGGTTTACAATATAGAGCTTTAAACCCTTGCCGACATCCACCATACTATTACAGCGGATGTTGACATGACCCTATAGAAAACTCCCATGCTTGTCATTAGTATAGTTCTATTGCAGGCTGCTGTAGTTCTGTGCTTCCATAGCTCTATAGTTCTATGGTTATTAAAATACACTGCTATGCATTAGCATTGCAATATATTGTACTAGTGATCAGATTCCCTGGGATTCAAGACCCAAATCCCCCCCATTTCCCAAGATCATAAATAAGAAATAAACAAACACACACACACACACACACACACACACACACACACATTAGGTATCCCCATGTACAAAAATGCCCAAACTACAAAGATGTATATTTTTTTCCAATATGGTTAAGATAGCAGGAACAAAACAAAATGAAAAGCAATCAAACATCAGACATTCCCTAAAATGATCAATAAAAAGTACATCTGGCCCTGCAAAAAAAGGTGCCTTATATACATCCTAGTATATAAGTATACAAAAGTTAAGGGTATCAGAATATGATCAGAATAACACTATAGAAATTTTGTATCACCGTAATCTTAATGACCCACAGAATATAGGTAATGTAATTTGGCTGCACAGTATACATTATTAAAACAAAACCCATTAAGAAAATGGTGCATATGCAGTTTTTTCTAAATCCTCCCATGCTGAATTTTTATGCAACTTGCCAGTACATCACACAGAACTAATTAAAGGGAATCTGTCAGGGCAATTTGGGATACTAAACCACCCACACGTCCATATGGACCTGGGGTTTAGTGTCCCAAATCACCCTGTTATAACACAATCCATGGCAGCAATAAAAATAAAAAAAGCTTTATACTCACCCTGCCGCTGTACATCCTGCGCCTGCGCAGTTCTTCAATGAAGCCAGAGGAGTATTCCTCGGCTTCAGTGCACATGCCCCACAGTTACGCAGTGAAGCCGGGGTGTCCATCTTTGGCTTCACTGAAGAACATCGCAGGCACCGGGAGGTGCGCCAATGAAAAAGCTCATGAATAAGCCGGACTGTTCTCGCCGAACAGCATTGATCGGACCCTTCTCTAGGTAAGTATAAAGGATTTTTATTTTTAATGCGCCTGCGGATTTAATTACAACAGGGTGATTTGGGACACTAAACCCCAGGTCTATAAGGATCTGTGGGTGGTTTAGTGTCCCAGATTGACCTGACAGATTCCTTTTAAGAATTGAAAGTACAATCTGTCTCGCAAAAATTAAACCCACATAGAGCCGTGTGAAAGGAAAAAAAAATAAGTTATGGCTTTTGAAAGGTGGGGAGTGATAAATCTAAATTGAAAAATTAAAAAATGGCTGCAACAGGAAAGGGTTAAAAGCCTCGTCAGAACTGAATCGGTCCCTACAATAATTGTATTTTTAAATTTTATTGAAAATGTGGCAAATTACTATTAGAATGGTATGCCTTATAATGTCCTAAAAATTAAGTACATGTAATAAATTATCCCAATATAAAGCATAGATATGGTAAATAATATTTATTAACTAATTTGGGTAGGGGGTCTGGTTGAAAAGCAGGTAAAATTTTAGAAATTGAGTTTTCCAAATTCTCACCAAGTTTCTGATTTTGTTATGGTTGAGATGCAAGAGCAAATTGCCTGGTTGAAAAATGAAGAAGAAGAAGTGGCTTTCCAAAAACAAAAACGGGAACAGAATACTGCACAAACATACCGTGGTATGAAAATTTGTGACACACTGTCAGTTGAAATATGATGAAAGGCAATTCATATGATGAATTGGCTTTAAAAAAAAAAAAAGAAAAAGAAAAAAAAAAAAGCCACCAAAAACGATCCCTTTATTGGAGTGGATGCCATACCTAAATGGCGTTGGTACTGGAAGAAGCAATGACATGGATAATTTTGAGGTGAGGTCCTCTATAATATAATTTTTTTTTAGGTCAACCTAGCATCAACACCATGGAATAGTAGAACATGATGGACCAGGGCCCAGGAGATTTCAGGCTGAGTGTTCGTAGCTATGGCAGCATAAGTAGCAGTACAGTATGGAATAACAAAGGAGCAGGCTGCAAAAGGTGTCTGGTTGTGTAGTAGTAGCTGTGGCAACATGAGTGGCAGTACAGTATGGGAAAATATGTGACAGAGCAAGCTACAGGAGGTGATGTCTAGCTGTGTAGGGGTAGCAGGCAGCATCAGCAGTACAGTAAATGGAACAGAGAGAGAGGGAGAGATTCAGTGGCATCAGCTGGAGGTGTGTATAAATCCTCACAGATCCATGCCTGATTTATTTGACAAAAGTCATTGCACACAATCTCAGTTATTACACTTGAGGCTGGACAAGATAAAACTCCCATGGCAAACTGGGCCAGCTCCTTCCACTGTTCTAATGTACTGACCCAGTATTCCTTGGGGTCAAATATCTGCTAGAATATAGAAGCACTTTAGGTACAACAGTACCTGGTTGTGCAGCCCAGCGGGTGTCAGTTATTTGCTGAGTTTCAGATACTGTACTGGGTATTTATGCTGCAGTTTCTCCTCTTGATACTTGTAGCTGCGGCACTGGCAGAGGCGGAAAAGTGCTGTCTGAAGTAGATTGAGAGCAGGCATAGATCTCCTAGGCAGGTACGCAACTGGCATTGACAGTGGTTTCCCTAAAAGCTGCATCAAGTTGGGTATACAGCCAATCATAATAATATACCAATTTTGCCTCTCTTTGCTTTATAAATGCATCTCTCTAACAGTCAGACACAAACACACTTCAAAACGGGTAATGGGTTCATAGACCAATACAAAGTAGCCTTAAATTTAACACCCAAAGGGATCAGTGCTATGTATAAAAGAAAAGAGAAGAAATGACAAGAAAAGCAAACGGCCTTTTTCAGTCTTTTGTTCAGGGAACCTTGAAGTATCTCTTCTGATGTAATTGGACACACCCAGCTTTGTTAGCTGACTTCCACATATGTGTCCTGGTGGTAAGGAAAAACAGTTTCTTATGGCTTGTGCTTAGACACACCTCCCAGCCAGGGTGTTCGCCCCACCTTACTCCCTGAGGTGGTAAATCAATGACTCATCCTCATCTGGGAAAGATGACAGTTCTTTCTTTGCCTGAGGCCAATCCAGGGTCATGATCCCCCTACCTTTCTCTTTGCCTGCTTGACCAAGACATAATAAAACCAGACATCTGGTTGTGCACAGCCAGGAAAACCATTTCACCTCTGACCCCTCCCCTCTGTATACACACATACCATTGAGGTAGATTGATAAAACAAACATAAACATAACATTCACTAAATAAATAATATATATATATATATATATATATATATATATAATTCAGTAATAATACATACACAATAATACATAGGCTTCTTCATCATCATCTTGAAACAAATAGGGTCAGCCACCTCCCCTGCCTGTAAAATATAAAGGCTTTCCTCTGCATGCAAAGGAAAGTCTTCCACATCCAGTCTAGGAGTCCCAGGTCCTCTACCATCGTGACCCAGACCCAGTTCTTCTTTTCCTGTTGCTCCTGGAGTTTCTCCTGGTTCCACCTGATGATGGTGACCAGTAGGGTGTAGCTTTTCTTCTTCTTCCATCCCTTATTACACAAGTGTAAGTGTTTTCCTAAAGATACATTTTAAAGGGGAGACATCCCTGATGCTGCAGTTGTCCCTGTTGACAAATTTGGTGGCCTCCTCAAAGGTCTTCAGAGGATGACACACTTCCCTCATAAGCCTCCAATAGGGGATTTCAAGATAGCATATTGTCCCTTCTTATGCTCACACAGACGCTCCAGCAAGTTGGAATGTCGCAGATGAGGAGGTATAAGGGCAGGCCGTTTTCTCACTGTAAGTCCAGCAGAGTGGTTTTAGCCACATAAGAATGGCTAAGATGCACAGAATTTTTTTCTGTTGATGAGCAGCACCTCCTTTAAGCCACTATATGTGTAAATAAAGGGGCACCCTAAAATGTATTAATGTAATGTAAGGACAATGGTGCAGAAAAACAAATACTGTCTATCTTTTAGACAATGCAAAGTTAGACTAGACAGTCTTAAACTGCACCAGATTTTTCAAAGTGTCTAATGCTGTTTGAAATTCTGCCATACCTTTAAACTGTTCAGTCGCACTTTACACCACTTCAGTTGGCTTAGTTTCTGTCAAAGTTTTAGTGCATTTTATGGCTCACAGGTTTGCATATTAAGCTCCATGCCCTTTCCCAAAAACTCGAGTACCTGTTGGATGAGGTGCAGAAACTGTTAGAGGCTAAAGCCCCACATAGCAAACTACAGCCAAAAAAACGCTGCAAAAAAGACCACCACGGAAACACATCACAGAATTTCCACTGCAGATGTGTGGATAGGATTAGCCAGAATCCCATCCACTTGGCAGGTAGGGTAAAACGCCGCGTTTTTCGCAACACGGGGCCCCGGCTACAAAGTGACTAAAACACATAGAAAATAAGGTGTAAAGCATGTATACAAGTTTTTTTTTGCCGCAAATTTCTCCAGAATTTTGGTGCATATTTATTAGCTTATCTGCCCTACTGTGCCATTTTACCCAACTGCAGAGCAGCCACAATATTCATGCCATTGTCAATGGCAACATTCCCCAGTTGTAGTTGGCGGGGAGCAATCCAGTGGGATACTTGCTGCAAGAGACAGCAGAGCAGCTCATCCCCGTGTGGCTTTACTAGTTGTAAAGGTGCATGGCAGCATTTTACCTTACACCCATGAAATGAAGGAGGGGGAGTGGAAGCAAGTTTTGGTGAAGTTGGGGACATGAAGTGGTCTAGCAAGGAGGCTCACCTGGTAATGGAACTGGGCCTGCACAAACAGGGTGGTGCTAGCACCTAGCCTTTTTACGTTTCTGGACTGTGGCCACAGCTGCTGCTCAAAACATTGTTCCAGTGGGCTGTGAACGCCATGTATCGTTCCTGCCAATAATTGCTGCTCCATGTGTTGATGGTGACATACAGCTTTCCTCACATTGACATATCTAAGGAGATCACATTCTGAGACACAAGGCAATATACACACATGAACAAAATTGTTGGTACCCCTCGTTTAATGAAAGAAAACCCCACAACGGTCACAGAAATAACTTGAATCTGACAAAAGTAATAATATATAAAAATTCTATGAAAATGAACAAATGAAAGTCAGACATTGCTTTTCAACCATGCTGCAACAGAATTTTAAAAAAAAAAGAAAACTCATGAAACAGGCCTGGACAGAAATGATGGTTCCCTTAACTTAATATTTTGCTGCACAACCATTTGAGGCAATCACTGCAATCAAACGATTCCTGTAACTGTCAATGAGACTTCAGCATCTCTCAACAGGTATTTTGGCCCACTCCTCATGAGCAAACTGCTCCAGTTGTCTCGGGTTTGAAGGGTGCCTTTTCCAGATGGAATGTTTCAGCTCCTTCCAAAGATGCTCAATAGGATTTAGGTCAGGGCTCATAGAAGGCCACTTTAGAATAGTCCAATGTTTTCCTCTTAGCCATTCTTGGGTGTTTTTAGTTCTGTGTTTTGGGTCATTATCCTGTTGCAAGTTCCATGACCTATGACTGAGACCAAGCTTTCTGACACTGGGCAGCACATTTCTCTCTAGAATCCATTGATAATCTTGAAATTTCATTGTACCCTGCACAGATTCAAGACACCCTGTGCCAGATGCAGCAAAGCAGCCCCAGAACAAAACAGGGTCTCCTCCATGTTTCACAGTAGGGACAGTGTTCTTTTCAAGATATGCTTCATTTTTCTGTCTCTGAACATAGAGCTGATGTGCCTTACCAAAAATTTTGATTTTTGTCTCAACTGTCCATAGGACATTCTCCCAGAAGCTTTGTGGCTTGTCAACATGTAGTTTGGCAAATTCCAGTTGTCAGATTCAAGTTATTTCTGTGACCATTGTGGGTTTTTCTTTCATTAAATGAGGGGTACCAACAATTTTGTCCACGTGGGTAAAACACGGATAGCTTTCCTAGAGAAATAATGCTGCAATAAAACACATGTTTATTAAATTAAAAACACAGATATGAAAAAAGGGGGACACTGAAGCATGACCACAAAAAAGTGCACTCCCCCTGATGAAGCCTGTTGTGGAAAAATATTTGAAAATGGCCTGAGAATCAATAATGAACAATAATTGTGTTTATCACTTTAAGAATACATATTCCCCTTACGTCCGACAGCAGCACAATATGGGGTATCTCTGACCCTGTGTGTTGTTTAGGACAGGTGGAACCTTTAATTATCACCAAAAAGGTGCCTCCTACTAGCCCTATAAGACGGCACAAGAGACCTCCCTCCACTGTGTTTTTTTCTGTCCTGTGTGGGACAGGTGGACGGAGGTCTCTTGTGACCTCCCGTTGCTAAGGGTTTCATTTACTCCTGGCTTACCTTTAAGGGGTACCTCGGTCCTAAAGAAAAAACCTCCGGTCCTTCGGGCCTTCGCCCCGCAGCGCAGCGTTATCCGACTCATCGCTCTGCAGGCAGCGCGATCCCGGAAGTAAGTAAGGAACCTCCTCGGCCGGAACTTTTCTCCGGTCCCGTGTTTCCGGGGGAAGGAAGCCTTTGCACACCACCGCGGCCTACTTCCGGTTTTCTCGGAAAAAGTGCGGTAAGTTTGGAAATTGAAAATTTAAAGGCAAAATATAGAATTGATTTTTGCTGCTTGTATTTTGAGCCTCTGGCTTAGGCTTATGCTCCTCTATGTTCCATTATGGCGTTTGACTTGTTTTGGTGCTGTATAAATGTTTCTATGTTGGCTTCCTCCCCTCGCTGCTGGATTACATTTAAAAGGTCTGCAGTCCTTTATTTGTTGAGTGAGTGGTTTCTAGCTCCTCTGCTGCGGTTTGCGGTGGCTGGTTTTTTTCTGATGGTTTTTTTCTCTCTTCAAGTGATCGATTTAAAAAAAAAAAAATAAAAATAAGGTACCCCTTGGTTTTTTATGCGATGCTTGGCAATCTTCCTTTTTTCAGTGTCACTTGGCTGTTTGATGTTTCAGATGTCATCTTCTGCATCATGTAACGGCGATGGGCTTAGGAGGAAAAAGTCCTCTAAATTTGAACACCTAACGTGTTTGGATTGCAATATCAAAAAGCCTTTACCTGACGGCTATGATTTTACCCGCTGTCACCAGTGTCGCAGACCTCCGCCCGAAGTACCTTCAATAAGAGAGGTTGTTACTTGGGTAAAGGACTATATGGAGGAGTCTCTAAGGAGATCCGTTCTTCCATCGCCCAGTTTGCCAAGAGACCGCAGATTGAGATACAATCTTCCTTACGGATCTCTGATGAAGATTATCAGATAGTGGACGAGACACTCTCATCTGACGATTCCACTGAAGATCCCAGCAGGCCATGCTTCCCACTCGAAAAATTAAGCCGGCTGCTGAAGTCCATCCGGTCTAAGGATCGTGATGTTGATGGGGAAGCCTCCGCGTCCACCTATAGAGGGCCTAGGGTCTTCCAAGTGGACTAGACATTACAAAAATTAATGTCCTCAGAGTGGAGATGTCCTGAAAAACTTCTTGTGGTTCCTAGGAGGTTCAGCGCTTTATTCCCAGTTGTTCAATGGGATCAATGGGGTCCTCCTCCAAGGTGGATATGGCGGTGGCTAAATTGTCCTGCTGCACTAAGGTACCATCAAATGATGGAGCAAATCTGCACGACGCCATGGACAGGCACTTCGACAATACCTAGAAGGCTTATTCAGCTGCCTCACCCAAGACCGCTGTGGCGGTTGCGTCTTGTGAAGTGTCAGCCAAATTATATACTGACCTGATCCACCTCGAAAGGGACATCGACTCTGGAGTCTCCAGAGACGAGCTGCTGGGGTTTCTCGGCTCGGTTTCCCTGGCAGCTGAATATTTAACGGAAGCCTCCCACCATTAATTAAGGCTGGCGGCCAAATCCCTGGCACTTACAAAGAACACTGCATCAGGAAGACCTCTATGGTAAAGACCTTGGAGAGCTGTTTTCCCCTCAAAGTATAATTTGTGCGCATTACCCTTTGAGCCAGGTAGAGTCTTTGGCTGTGCCCTAGACGAGATCCTAGAGGGCTTGGCTGACAAGATGGGTAAAACTTTACCCCAGGCCTTCAGAGGTAGGTCTGGCTCTGGTCGTGGTAGAGGCTATCCGCCTCGTCGTGGACGGCAGTCCCAGAGAGGCTCTAGTTATTCTTAGAGGCGCCGGCCGGAGATTCCCGAAGTCTGATGATAAAAAAGTCAAGCCTAGCTTTTGACATCAGAAGCAGTTTCTGTGGCCAAGATTTCTGTCAGAGGTCGTGTCTCCCACTTTCTCAACTGCTGGCAGGAAAAAATTCGAGACCCACGGGTCCGGTAGGTAATCCAAAGAGGTTATGCAGTCGAGTTCCTCCGTCCTCTTCAGGATCGGTTTGTGTTAACTCGCAGCCTCCCTACAATGCAGCAGACTACATTGGAATGCTCCATCCGAGAGTACATTCACAAGGGAGCCCTGGTGGAAGTTTCTTCTCTAGAAGAAGGATCCAGTGTCTATTCTCCAGTCTTCCTGATGCCAAAACCGGCAGACAAGTGGAGAATGATCATAGACTTAAGGTACCTCAACCGCTTCATCAAAAAGAAGCGCTTCCGTAGGGAAACTATAAAGTCTGTCACCACCTTTCTCCTGAAAGGCGATGTTTTTTGTGACTTTGGATATAAAAGACGCCTATTTGCATATTTCTATTTACCTCCACACAGAAGGTTTTTTTCTAAGGATTGCCGTAGTAGTTTCCAGCCACAGGAAGCACTTTCAATTCACAGCACTACCCTTCGGGATCTCCTCTGCTTCCCACACCTTTACAAAGGTAGTGGCCCCCATAACGGCCGCCCTCAGGCTTCAGGGGGTATTCTTGGTGCCTTATCTAGATGACTGGTTGATAAAGGCCCAGTCAGAGTCTGTTCTGCTCCAGTACCTACAGACAGCCCTCAGAATCTGTGATGGCTTATAATCTGGGAGAAGTCAAAAACGATCCCTTCAACCCGAAGGAAGTTCCTCTGCTACTTCCTAGATTCAGTCCGCCTGCAAATCTCCTTGACACCAGCAAGGAAGGAGAAGCTGGTCGTGGCAGTCCGGCACCTCTTCAAAGCCGATAGCCTCCATCAGAACATTGATGAAGATCCTGGGCTTGATATCTTCCTCAGTGGAGGCAGTCCCATGGGCCTTGTGGCACTTAAGTCCCCTCCAGAAGGAGTTACTAGAGGCTTGGGATCGCTCCCTTCTTACACTCAGCAAGAAGATTCGACTCTTCCCCCAGGACCCGTCTTTCCCTCAAGTGGTGGTTGCACCTGAAAGACGGAAGGTCCACGGTCCAACCTTCTTGGACCCTGTTGACTACTTATGCACCCTCTCGGGATGGGGAGCCCATTTGGACGAAAACTCCATAAAGGGAGTCTGGAGCGCTCCAGAAAGAAGGACTTCATCCAACTGGAAGGAGCTCAGAGCCGTATATCGTGCCTTACTCCATTTCTCGCCTCTTCTCAAGACAAGAGCAGTAAAAATCCGGTCAAACAACATGACCACAGTGCTGTACGTGAACAGACAGGGAGGCACCAGATCACCAACCCTCCTCAGGGAGGCAGATCTGATATTTACATGGGCAGAGAAAAATCTAACCCATTTATCCGCAGTTCACATCAAGGGCTCCCTGAACATAGTAGCGGATCGGTTGAGTCGGGGGTCATGCTGTATCAGGAGAATGGACACTCAATCCAGAAGTCTTTCATCAGATTACCCTGAAGTGGGGTCTTCCAGAAATAGACCTCATGGCAACCCGACTCAACGCCAAGGTGGAGACGTTCTGTTCCCTTTACCAGGAGGACAATCCCTTGGCAGTGGATGCCCTGTCCATCCCTTGGAGGTCCAGGCTGGCATACATCTTCCCTCCAGTTCCAACAATACCGAAGGTATTGATGAAAATCAGACAGGACCAAGTCTCTGTGATAGCCATCATTCCATTCTGGCCAAAAAGAGCTTGGTTTTCCCAACTCATGGAGATGAGTCCAGGGATATATTGGAGGCTTCCCCCCATCCAGAACCTGGTTTCCCAAGGATCTCTGAAGTGCCAGGATCTCTGGAGATTCAACCTGACAGCCTGGAGGTTGAGCAGTCCCTACCGCAGGATAGAGGACTGTTAGAGGCCGTCCTGAAGACCCTTTCTTCTGCAAGAGCAGACTCTGCCAATAAGAGCTACCAGAGGACAGCCAAGATTTTCATGGAGTGGTGCTCCAAGAAGGGTAATAATAATCTAGAACCTTCTACGGCTGATATTTTGAATTTTTCTTCAGGACGGTTGGGATAAGGGCCTTGCCCCTGCCACTTTGAAAGTTCAGATTGCGGCCCTCTCCACTCATTTGAACAGACGTCTGTCTCAGGATCGTCTGGTTGCAAGGTTCCTTAAAGGGGCAATGAGGCTAAAGTCCTCAGTATCATCTCCAGTTCCCCAGTGGGATCTTGCGGTAGTCCTTGCAGGCCTGTGCGGTCCTCCATTTGAACCCTTGGAGACTACGGAGCTAAAATATTTAGCTTAGCAAACCACTTTTGTTGGTTATTATATCTGCCAAAAGAGTAGGGGAACTTCAGGCTCTCTCTTCTAGAGAGCCGTACATTTGTTTTTTGCAGATAGGGTGCACCTTAGGTTTGCCTGGGTTTAACCCTAAGGTCCCCTCATACTATAATAGCAATCTGCTAATTTCGTTAACTGTGTTTTTTCCCCACTCCAACCTCTGAGGAGGAAGAAAAGCTCCACACCTTAGACGTGGTAAGGTGTCTGCAGATTTACCTATCCCATACTCAACCACTTAAGAAGGCCGAAAGCCTACTAATCGATATGGAGGGTAAAAACAGAGGCCTCAAGGCTTCCAAGCCTACTCTATCCACATGGATCAAGGAGACAACTAAGTCTTCCTTTCTTATTCAGGAGTTACTCCCTCCAGTCTTTCTACGGCCACTCGACCAGGGCTGTGTCGACTTCTTCGGCTGAGTATCGGTCCTTACCATTGGACCAGTATGTGCGGCTGCATCATGGTCATCTCAATTGACCTTTTGTTAAACATTATCATTAGACGTCCGCAGTTTCCGGACAACTGCCTTTGGTCAGTCAGTCCTTGACGTTGTAAGGCGAGGAAACCCTCCCTAGGTGAATTACTTGCTATCTCCCCATATTGTGCTGCTGTCGGACGTAAGGGGAATCGTTGATTGTAATGTCAATCTGTATTCCCTTAGTCCTGACAGCAGCACAAGGCTTCCCTCCCTAGAAGCTTGTTTCCTGTTACTTTATAATTTACACAGTGGAGGGAGGTCTCTTGTGCCCTCTTATAGGGCTAGTAGGAGGCACCTTTTTGGTGCTAATTAAAGGTTCCACCTGTCCTAAACAACACACAGGGGCAAAGATACCCCATATTGTGCTGCTGTCAGGACTAAGGGAATACAGATTGAAATTACAATCAACGATTCAGTATATTATAGAAGCTGATTCATTAGAATGATCTATTGTTCAGAATTTCTTCTCAAGCTTCATAGCCAAGGTTATTTGATAAGAGGGTGCGGTTATACATATTGCTCCCTTTGCTCCCCTTTACTCCCTCTGTTCTCTTCGTGTGGGAACAAGATGTATTGTATAGGATAGGAGCTAGGTTTCAGTAAAAAATGTTTTAATGAAACATTTCAAGGTCTACTAACAGTGAAGAGCCTATGTGGTCAGATGCTTAATCACGTATCCAAGATGGCGGATACCGGAAGTCCATGTTCTAGCCACGTGCAGGTCATGTGTGAACACCCACTTATTTCTGACCAATTGTATTGCATGCTTTGTGTGATGTATACTGTGATGTGTAAACTGGCATAAAGCCATTATTTTCCTTTATAATCCAGCACATAGCCTCAATAAAGAGAAGAATTATCATAGAGAATCACCTGTCTCTGTGTTGATTCCCCAATTTATGAATTTGAACATCTCCTGACAATTAGTGTCTGGAACCGCTTGGGTTTCAATGACAAGCCAGTGTGGTGAAACGTATGTTGGGGTGTGTGCATCTTTTACTTGGTCAGTAGCATATTTTATTAATGTATCATGCATTGAGTACTATTGTGACTTTAGGGCTGCTCTTCCACTCTGCAATGTCGTACTTGTGCTTTTGCTTTATCACTGTGTACTATTACTTGTATAGCATTTGGTGAGTGAGTGAGCATAATATATTTTATATTTATATATGCATTTCAATACTTTGATCATACATACCGTTTCCTATTAAGATGTACTTTATTGTGGTCATGTTTCAGTATCCCCCTTTTTTCATATCTGTGTCTATGTCATTATTTTTAATTTAATAAACGTGTTTTATTGCAATGTTCTGTCTGGTGAGTTTCTTGTTGTTGTAGTCATTGCTACTCACAGATGATTTTTGGCCATTTTTGTATTTGCCTGTGTACTAGGGTTACTAGAGAAATAATGGCAGCTAGTTATCCTGCGTTGAGGTTGAGCATATGCCATCAGTTAGGAAATTGCAATGGAATTCACAAAGTGGATGTCATGTTGTCACACTGACCTGGTTGCCAGACCAGGGAGAGGTTGAGGAAGAGGTTGAAGGGAGAGGGGGAAGGAGAGAACTATCTGTCTATGGAGGCACTGCAGAGGTCGGCTCAAAGGGATGTTACAGTGGAGGCACTGCTGAGATTGAACAAGACGAGAACAGCTGCCATGGAACTTTTAACAGAGGGAGAGGTGTCTGAGTGGTGTGAGCAAAAAGGTGTCACAGAGGAGCGTAGCTTTGCAGTGTGTGGTGAACTGCTTGAAGCATCTGATGACATAATACTGCAGATAGTGAGCAGGCTTAATGAGATTGTCAACCCCAAGGTGGTTGACCGTTGGAGTGTTGAAGATGGGCCACTGACAGCAGCTTTAATAGCCAACGAGAAAGTTTTGGAGAGAATATACTTCCCATCTGTCCTAGCTGTGACATCAGAATATGACCAATGATGGAAGATTGTTTGGCCTATGGGGCCTGCAACCGCTTCTGCTTCAAGATCCACATACACAGAATAAGAGGCCCAGTAGATGTCTACCTCCAACTCCGCCTCGGTCTAAATCTGAGGAGACTTCCACTGCGACTGAAGTGCTTGTGGCCGCCATGGAAAAGTTAGTCAGCCAATTTGCAAAGATGCAGCCTGAGGGGAGCTACTGCCGTTTGAGAGCTTTCTCAGGAGTCACCCCTATCCCAGCGGGAGAAGAAGGGTATGACACATGGAGGGATGTTACTCTGCAGTATCTGGAAGCGTGGTAGTGTACTGATGCTGTGAAGAAACAAGAGAATAGTGGAGAGCTTAAAGGGTCCAGCTATGGAAGTAGTACAGACTGCTTGGCAAACGGAGCCCCAGGCAACTTCTAAAGACTATATGGCTGCCCTCGAGGATGCTTTTGGGTCCCCAGAAGATGCCACAGACCTCCTGCATAAACTCCGAACCACCTATCAGGATCCTGGGGAGAAGCTGTCTGACTATCTTTACAGATTGGACAAGCTGGTCCATTGCATCGTATCAAAAGGCGGGATTAGCCCTGGAGAAGTTGACTGGAGCCGCCTTGATCAATTGCTATGTGAAGCTATGACACATGACCCTATTGCTCAAAGGCTGAGGTGCTGCAACAAAGAGAAGATTCCCCTTTCTTTCCATCAGTAGCTTAAGGAAGTGAGACAAGAGGAACTTACTTTGTCAGCCAGGGAGCGGACCAGCAAGAGGGTTGCTACTGTTGCTCTGAAGCCAGAACCCAGTCGTAGAGAAGAAGAGCTCCTGAAGATAATTGAGAAGCAGAGAGAGCAAATTGCACAACTCTTAAGTGCCCAGGCTAAGG
This sequence comes from Leptodactylus fallax, assembly GCA_947044405.1. NCBI lineage: Eukaryota > Metazoa > Chordata > Amphibia > Anura > Leptodactylidae > Leptodactylus > Leptodactylus fallax. The sequence continues at coordinate 3,111,414 of CAMRHE010000078.1, forward strand.
AAGTTGAGCTGTTGAAACAGATTGTTCAGGCAGCCACTGAGAGTCCCCTACATTCTCTACGAAGGGAAAATGATGATCGGCATAGAGGCAAAGATATGAAGACAGAGGAGTGCTTTGTATGCGAGAATCCCATCCACATTGCTCGCCGGTGCCCAAAGAGGTGGAGTTTTCAAAAAGGCTCTGTCTCCTCCCCACCCTAAGAATAGGCTGTCAGGAAATGGGGAAGTAGAGTCCTATACTGGCCCCCCAGTGACATCCAAGGCATACTCTACTACTCCACCCTCGGTTGCTAGTTTGGAACAGCTTCCAGAGGGCTTAGTAGGACCCGCTCCACAAGTACCAGCCTGTATCAATGGATAGCCCTGCACTGTGCTGTTGGATAGCGGATCTCAAGTGTTCATCATTTTAGAAAATGGTACAAGAAATATCTGTCAGATGTGCCCCTAAAGCCTTTATCGGGACTCATGGTTTGGTGAGTGAAAATAGTTATCCCTATAGAGGATATGTGTCTGTTACACTACGATTCCCAAAGACAGTTGCTGGAATTGAGAAGGAGATACCTATCATTGCCCTGGTCTGCCCAGAGGCTGAAGCAGACCATAGATCAGTATCTGTTATAGTGGGAACAAATGCAAACATCTTTCGCACACTAGCACAGTGGTGCCGAGAAATTGGGGGAGACTATTATCCACAGACCCTCACCATTCACCCAGCCTGTCTGGCTGCCTATGTGAAAAAGGAGGAGTGTGATGATTCTGCTTAAGTGTGGCTATAACTCAAATGTATTTTGATCTCTGGGTATAGGATCTCCCTTCTTGCTTGCACTCATTCATACTGTGCGCAGCTATAAGCCTAGGTGCATATTGGCAGTAGTGGCCAGGCTGGAACAATAGGGCTCCATTGTATTCCTATACAGCCCTGGCTGATCAAACAATAGTGCATTGTTCAAGCCTGGGCTGTTGATCAGATATGGCTGATAACAGTGTATCAATTCACTTTGTCTCAGCTCTATACAAAAGATCTGGACTTGATTGAATTAACTCAGACGTACTGTCGCCGGTGACCTCATTCTGGGAGGTGGCATAAAGGGTATAAAAGATGAGGTAAGAGGTCTGTGGGAGGAGATTATGCTATGGAGATTACACTATGGAGATCATGCTATGGAGACTTTGACGGAGATGCTACTACGAGCAGGCAGGTTGGAATGCTGCTGCTGACGATGATGAGCCTACAAGAGACTGAGAGATATTACAGAGATACTAATGCTGAGATTTCTGTGAAAAGCATGCAGGCTGGATTATTGTTTTAATGCCACATGCTAAACGGTCTCCACTGGTTTTTCACACATGACAGATCATGTGTGAGTGTTGGACTACAGAACCACATCAAGGACATGTGTGGTAATGTAATTATTTCACCTTTTATCCCTTTTATTTTATTTGTACTGTATCTTGTAACGAGTAACTGTTAATGCTTGTATACATCTGCATATCTGTTCTGATCTGTATATGTTAGATTTTAATACCGACCCATTTAGGGGTTAATAAATATATAAAATTTAGAAGGCTTGTCTTGTATTTATCTGGTGAACCCGACATTCACTGGCGGTGAGTGTGGTTTTTATATGAAAGAAGACTCAGGGTGTGGCCAAAGCGGTTTGGCGCACGGAGGATCTTTCACATTGGTGGCAGCGCGGTGGGATCTTAGGATAAACGATGTGTGTTGGTGACCTTTATCACTCACATACTGGGGATTATGGTAATCCTATGAGACAAGCTCGGTATTAAAGCAAGCATTAAGATACAGTGAAAGTTTGATACAGTGCTGTTCCCCTCCCTTATTCTTTTTATTCTATCCTATCTTTTATTTGGCAAATACCAGTGGATGGCTAGTGGGCTCAGAAGCAGAGCTCAAGAATTGTTGAACCAGGCTTTTGGAGATCCTGAGCGTATGGCTGAAATGGAGGCAGCCACAGCCATGCAGAGAATCGAGCAGAGTCCTGATTTTGGGGCTAGGCCAGGAAGTGCAGCAAGCAGCCTGGTCCCAAGGATTACTTCACCAGGAGAAACCATTAACCCCAGCCTTGTGGGGGGAACGGTTTCATACTGGCAAATGGCCCTGCAGCAAGTAGGCACCAGTGACCCTAACACATACCTGCAGGTGTTGCGCCGTTTTTGGAAGCTGTAGATCAAGAACAAGAACGGCAGGCTGCTGAGCGACAGGCAGAGAGAGAGAGGAAAGCTGCAGAACGAGAACGTGAGGCTGCTGAGCGACAGGCAGAGAGAGAGAGGAAGGCAGCAGAAAGTCAGGCAGAGAGAGAGAGGAAAGCTGCAGAATGGGAACGACAGTTTGCTGAGCGACAGGCCGAGAGGGAGTATCAGCTTGAGCTGAAAAGGCAGGAAATCTCCCAGCAAGCGCAAACTCCAACAACCCTGCAGAGACCCTCAAGTTGGAAGGAGAAGCCAGGCCGGAGTTCACCACAGCCGTCTGTCGTCAGGTCGAGTGAGACAAACTATGCCCCGGGTGGTCCCTCCCCTGTCCCAAGAACTCTGGGAACCCTAGTGACCTTCCCCAAACCCCAAGGGGAGGTGCGGCGGGGCCATGCCTGTAACCAGACAGGACATTTCAAGGAGGAGTGCCCCAACCACCCTGAGAACTTCCCTGCTTCCCAAGCCACAGCAGGTGGCCCATTTGTGTATCTGGATGGGGGTGCAGGAAAAGGAATGCGGACTGTGGGACTATTGACTGATTTGCCTGCTAATGTACTGTTGGGAACTGATTTAGGACCTATTGTGTCCCAATATGGGGTGGGGAGAACCCCAATTTACTGTGATAAACTGTCTATGATTAATGCTGATAATGTGTCTGTCATATCTGCAGAGAGGGCCCGTAACCCCCTCTCTGAGATACTTCACCTGGCAGTCAATGTATATGCTAATGAGTTGCCTTCAGCTGAGAGCAGGGAAGATGCAACTGAACTTCCTGCAACCCAGCTCAGCAAAAATGTTATTAATGCTTTGTGCACCCCCGTGCTAGGAGCCAATGAGACTAAGTCTGTAGACACACCCACATCTGCGGGGGCGTCGCCCTCCCAGCTTGTTAATATGTCTACCACAAATCTCATTGAGGCCCGGTGTGAATTAACAATTGCTAATGAAGGTACTGTCAATGTAATTGCCAATGCTTGTTGTGAAAGTGTACAGGGTAGCTCTTCTGAGTCACTGGAAGCGACTTCTACTATTTCGCCCAGTGTATCCGATGAGCACCCAACTGCTGACCATGTGCCAGGTGGTCAGGTAGGCTATGGGGATCTCATGGCCAATTCAGGTGAAGGACGGACTGCTGGTAGTGCGGTGTTAGCCCGCAGCCAGAGTGCTACAAGGGTACAGGGCGTTCCAACCCTTGAACCGTTACCTACACCACCTGGAGTCGGTGCTGAGACCGCCATGACTAGCCTCACTCCCTTGAAGCTGGAGGAGTCCGGCCGGTATGAGACATACATGTCTCTTCTGTCCAGTTCTATTCCAGGAGCGCCCATGGCCCAAGTGCAGATGGCATGGGGTACTGGAGATGTGATCCAAGAAGAGGGTATGTCCAATGTATTACCTGTCAATGTATTGTGGGGGGGATGTTTTGGGGAAGAATGATCTCAGTCATTTGCCCAAGGTATCACCATCACCCACCCAAGTACAGGAGAAACAGGATGCAGATTTGGAAGCAAAGGGGGAGGTGCAGAACCCCCTAGAACTCTCCCAACTAGCGGCTAGTGTGCGGGAGACCCTGAGAGAGCAGGCCAAGGGTAGCCAGGAGAGCAGAGATTGCCGAGATGGGATCTCTGGAATGGTATCCCAAGGGCCTGAGGTCATGAGTGTAAAGCTACGGGATGCCTGCACTCAGAAAGCAGACCCAGAACAGGCAGGAGGTAGCCAAGTGTACGTGGCTCAGAGCCTGGGCCTTAGAAGTGTCCCTAGTCAGACTAGAGAGACAGAAGGGGCTGGCAGCTATGTAACATGTACCTCTCTTTTGTCTCACTCCAGCCAAGAGTTCAGAGATGCTGTCCAAGCTGACCCTAGTCTGGACATATTGAAGGCGCGTGCCGCCCAACCACCCTTAGAGTCTGACAAGGCCCGAGTCTGCTGGGACCCTGGGGGGAGGTGAGGAAGCCTTGGGGCCAGAGCCTGAGAAGCTGGAGGCGGAGGTGCTTTCAGAAGAGGGGAGTAGGCCCCTACTTCCTGCAAGCCCCATCTAAAGGGGGAGGTGTGATGATTCTGCTTAAGTGTGGCTATAACTCAAATGTATTTTGATCTCTGGGTATAGGATCTCCCTTCTTGCTTGCACTCATTCATACTGTGCGCAGCTATAAGCCTAGGTGCATATTGGCAGTAGTGGCCAGGCTGGAACAATAGGGCTCCATTGTATTCCTATACAGCCCTGGCTGATCAAACAATAGTGCATTGTTCAAGCCTGGACTGTTGATCAGATATGGCTGATAACAGTGTATCAATTCACTTTGTCTCAGCTCTATACAAAAGATCTGGACTTGATTGAATTAACTCATCAGACGTACTGTCGCCGGTGACCTCATTCTGGGAGGTGGCATAAAGGGTATAAAAGATGAGGTAAGAGGTCTGTGGGAGGAGATTATGCTATGGAGATTACACTATGGAGATCATGCTATGGAAACTTTGACGGAGATGCTACTACGAGCAGGCAGGTTGGAATGCTGCTGCTGACGATGATGAGCCTACAAGAGACTGAGAGATATTACAGAGATACTAATGCTGAGATTTCTGTGAAAAGCATGCAGGCTGGATTATTGTTTTAATGCCACATGCTAAACGGCCTCCACTGGTTATTCACACATGACAGAGCATGTGTGAGTGTTGGACTACAGAACCACATCAAGGACATGTGTGGTAAAGTAATTATTTCACCTTTTATCCCTTTTATTTTATTTGTACTGTATCTTGTAACTAGTAACTGTTAATGCTTGTATACATCTGCATATCTGTTCTGATCTGTATATGTTAGATGTTAATACCGACCCATTTAGGGGTTAATAAATATATAAAATTTAGAAAGCTTGTCTTGTATTTATCTGGTGAACCCGACATTCACTGGCGGTGAGTGTGGTTTTTATATGAAAGAAGACTCAGGGTGTGGCCAAAGCGGTTTGGCGCACTGAGGATCTTTCACAAGGAGGAAGAAAGAAGAGAGCTTTGTCCTGAGTGTTTTGATCCCTGCTTTGAAGATAGTGACCTGGTGAAGTATGAAAGAGAGTCACTAATTCAAGGCCTGATGGAACGTGGTGCCGCCTTCTCATTGGGGGACTGGGACTTGGGTATGGTAAAAGGAGTGGAGCATCGTATCTGATGAAAAGCCTTTCCGAGAGAGGTCCCGAAGGCTAGCTCCAGCAGATGTAGAGAATGTCAGACAGCACCTGTGGGGTCTTCTAGATACTGGAGTCATCATAGAGTCCAACAGCCCATACGCTTCCCCTATTGTGGTTGCTTGGAAGAAAAATGGGGATATACGGATGTGTGTGGATTACTGCACTTTGAACCGACGCATGGTCCCTGATCAATACACTGTGCCCAAGATTGATGAAGCCTTGGATTGCTTACAGGGCAGCCAGTGGTTTTCAGTGCTAGACCTCCGGAGTGGGTACTACCAAACTCCCATGTGCAAGGAAGCCCAAGAAAAGACTGCTTTCATCTGCCCCATTGGGTTTTTTCAGTTCCAGAGGATGCCTCAAGGAGTGACTGGTGCCCCCGCCACTTTCCAAAGGTGCATGGATAAGGTGATGGGAGACTTGAATTACAGAGAAGTATTGGTCTACTTGGATGACCTTATAGTGTTTGGGCAGACACTGGAAGAGCACAACCAGAGGTTGTTCAAGGTATTGGACCGTCTGAAGGAGGCTGGGCTAAAGTTGTCCCTTGACAAGTGCTGATTCTGCCAGAAGGCTGTGAAGTATGTGGGACACATTGTCAGTCGGGAAGGGATCTCTACAGACCCAGCCAAAGTGGAAGCTGTAGTTTTGTGACCCAAGCCAACAAAGTTGGGGGAGCTCAAGTCTTTCCTGGGATTCTGTGGGTATTACAGAAGGTTTGTCCCACAGTACTCGAAGATTGCAAGACCTCTGACTGCCCTTCCCAAGGGTATCCTCCCCCCAAAAGGGACAGCTCACTCCAATAAGTCAGCAAAGAAGGTCTACTTCAAGGTTAATGAGCCGTTTGGTGAGAGATGGACCCCAGCCTGTGATGAGGCATTTGAGAAGCTGAAGTCCTGTCTGACACAGTCTCCAATGTTAGCCTATGCAGACCCCAGCAAACAATATGTGCTGCATGTGGATGCTTCATTTGAGGGACTAGGAGCGGTTCTATATCAGGATCATGATGGCTGTCTGTGGCCAGTCTATTACATCAGTCGAGGATTAACTCCCAGTGAGCGCAACTACCTGGCACACAAGTTTGAGTTTCTAGTGTTGAAGTGGGCAGTGGTGGATAAGCTGCATGACTACCTCTATGGTGGAAGAGTGAAGAAATCAGGCGATACCTTTTAGAGGCTAACTGAGTATATTTATAAGTAAGCTTTCAGGAGTACTCAACTCCTGAAAGCTTACTTATAAATATACTCAGTTAGCCTCTAAAAGGTATCGCCTGATTTCTTCACTCTTCCACTACTTTCAATGGCTAACACGGTACAACATTATACTACTACCTCTATGGTGTGCATTTTGAAGTTCAAACTGACAACAACCCCTTGACCTATGTGAGGACCACAGCCAAGCTTGATGCTACTGTACATCGGTGGCTTGCAGCCCTGGCTGTGTACGATTTCAGTTTGAAGTATTGACCAGGTACCACCAACATTGATGCTGATGCTCTCTCCCAATTGCATAGGCACACATTGGATGATGAGGAAGATGCTTGGATAGAGGTTCCTGCCCCGGATGTCAAAGCCATGTGTCGCACCACCAAACTAAGATTGTTCCTACAGGGGGTTGTGCCAAATTTTTAGGGGTTTCAAAGAAAGCCCTTCCACCCTTGTTCTGCCAGTTGACTAAGGTGAATACAGAGTCTCTGCCTCAATTGAACTGGAGCCAGCTTGAAAGGGCACAACAAGAAGATCCCTCTGTGGGAGTGGTTTGATGGTCTTTAAAAGGGGTCAGAAGCCTGAGAGGAATGCTCTGAAGACAGAAGAGTCCCTGTTGCTGGCTCGACAGAGTTTCTAATAGTAAGAAAGGGCTTGTTGTATCTGGAGACCAAACGACAGAATAGAGAGGTCCGAAGCCAGCTGGTGCTGCCTGCCCAATTCAGGGAGGTAGTTATTAAGGCTTTACATGATGACCATGGACATCTTGGAGTTGAAAAGACAGCTGGTCTTGTTGCAGACCAATTCTACTGGCCACGGATGGAAGCTGACATCGAGGGTTACTGCAAGTCCTGTGCTTGGTGCATCCTAAGAAAGACTTTGCCAACTCGATCAGCTCCTTTGGTCAACATCTCCAGCAATGGCCCACTTGACCTAGCATGCATTGATTTTCTTGCTATTGAGCCTGACGAGGGCAACATCAGTAATGTACTCGTGGTCACTGACCATTTCACCCGTTATGCCCAAGTCTATTCCACCAAAGAGCAGTCACCGTGGCCAAGACATTGTGGGAAAAGTTCTTTGTGCATTATGGACTGCCAGCCTGCATCCATACTGACCAAGGAAAAGACTTTGAGAGCCGGCTAATCAAGGAGCTGTGTGAAGTCTGTGGAATCAAGAAGTCTAGAACCACACTTTTTCACCCACAAGGTGATTCACAGCCAGAAAGGTTCAATCGTACACTTCTCAACATGTTGGGCACCTTGGACCCCAAGCAGAAAGGATGCTGGAGTCGCAACATAAGTCAGTTAGTCCACGCCTACAACTGCACCAAAAATGAGTCGACTGGATACTCCCCCTAATTCCTCATGTTTGGTAGGGAAGCCCGGCTACCAGTGGATATTAGCTTTGGAGTATCATCTGACCAGTTACCCGGGAAGACCTACTTAAGGTATGTGTCACAGTTAAAAGAAGAATTACAGGAGGCTTATAGACTGGCTAACCAAGCTTCTGATCAATCAGGAAGGCGAAACAAGACCTGCTATGACCGCAGAGTCCGAGAGCAAGTACTAAAACCAGGAGATAGGGCTCTCATTCAACAGCTGGGTCTACATGGAAAGCACAAGCTTGCTGATTGTTGGCGTCCAGAATCTTATGTGGTGGTGGAAAAGCTGCCAGGTGTTCCAGCTTACAGAGTGAAGCCTGAAAATGGAAGAAGGCCCCTCAAGACTTATCATCGCCTGCATCTGTTGCCTGTAGGGAAAAATATCTCTTTGCAACCCTCACAACAAAGTGGAGCTCAGCTGACCCCCTGCTTCCTAGGAGAAGCCATCGGTATAGACAAGTGGTAAACCCAGAGGTTACCCAGGAAGAAAGTGATAACGAGTAAAGTAATGAATGGGGACCAGGCTACAGATGGGTAGACGACCTTCGCCCTATCAGTCAAGAAAGTACCAGACAGTTAATTGACAATGAAGAAGAATCCAGGGTACTCTGTCCCCAGTTGGGGGAGAACTCATGGGAACAAGAGCCACCCAGTGAAGAAGTGATCATCATGGAGCCTGAGTCTCCATACCAAGAGCTAGGGACATTAGGCCACCAATGATGTTGACCTATGATAGGCTGGGGCATGCTACTGAAGCCCCCAGGGTTATGCACCCTAATTTTGTTAACATGTGGCTATATTTTACATCCATGCCATGGTACAGAGGTGATTTGTGTATGACTGATTGTGGTGTTAGTCAGGATGCTTTAACGCCCATTTGTATTTCAGGTGGTGAGTCTTTACTTCATGCACAGACATTTGCAGCGACTCACCAGGGGGAGAGTGTAACCCCTGCAAGGAGCACTTTGCATACAGCAGATGCTGCAGTTAATGCCAAGCCAGGACCCACTACAGCAGACATCATCCATTTTATGCTGAGGGACAGTGGATTACATTTCCCTACACCTCTTACTCCAGAGGGAGGAGTATCAGAGAAAGGGACTGATTTTCTGAGCAGGGAATTATGGGAAAGGTCTGCACAGGAGATGATAGAGACAGACACATGGGCTGCAAAAGAGGCTTCTTCCAGCAACTGCCAGGGAGCACATAGCTTGGCACTGGGTAACCCAGGACATAGAGACATTCCTGCCAGCCCACTAGCTCACTCTGAGGGAAGAAGCAGCGTCCCTGCAGCAGCAGCACCACCTGTCCAGATTGACCAGACTCCCAAAAGGTACCCAGGACTGCATCCAAGAAGACTCCTGCCTCATACTCCATTAGTATCTTGTCACCTGAAAGCTGCAGCACTCTGTGAGACTCCAGGCTGGCACCAGATTCCCTGCAAGAGTTAGTGAGTAGACTTTGCTAGAATTTGCTGTATTGCTGTTAGAAGGTTTATGAGAACTGTGGTAGAAAGGATCTGCTGTGTCCATAGTGCACCAAAGTTTCCTGAATGCGCGCCATCGTCCATGGCAACTGGGCCCCAACGGATGGACTGTTTTATTTATTGCTGCAGCCATTAGTAATTCTGCATTGTGTGCTGTTATTTAGGAATGCAAACTGTTATCTGCAGTATGATTGCATGTGTGTGATGACTATCATCTGTGGGTCACTATCTTAACCCTGTGCTATTCCCTATAGTTTATTATACCCGCCAGGCCTGGCACATAGTCCATTCCTACCACTAGGGGGTTAATACTATAGGATGTACCTGTGCATTGTCATGTGAATTACTGAAACATTTCTCTGTTCACATTTTATTAAGTTTGCCCTTGTTTACCCTTCCCATAATAAACTGGTTAAGTAATTTTACCCTCAACATTTGAGAGTGTGTACTGAGCTTAGGTGGGGGTTTCCCGAGTCGACCCCTAGCAGAAGAGGAAGACCCTCCTGAATTCCTATAGAACTCCTAGCAAGATTCGGTTGGAGGCACTGCGCCAGTGAGTTGAGAACTACAACACACCCTGCCTACAGAGGTCGGCCCAAAGGGGTGTTACATGATATTCTCCTTAAATTAATTTATTCAGATCAAGTTGGTTTTACAAAATGAAGACAAGCCTTTGACGCTACAAGAAAAATTATAAACTTGCTGGATTGGGTGGAACACACGGGAACAACTTCTCTGCTTCTCTCATTAGGTTTCATAGGCCCAATACTACAAGCAATTAAAGCTTTAGACTCCAACTCTTCAGCCAAAATATTAACAAATGGCCTTTTGTCCAAACCATTTAAAATGTAACTAACAGAACACGTCAAGGATGCCCCCTCTCTCTAATCTTCACCTTGATACTAGAGCGACTAGCCAAACTTATTAGAACAAACCCTAACGTTCAAGGAATAAATGTTAATAATACCACACACAAAATTGGACTGTTTGCAGACGATATTATAATCACACTCCAAGATCCTATAACTTCACTCACTGCAACATGGGACATCATCATGTTCAGCGCTGTTTCATTCTACAAAGTTAACAAAAACAAATCTCTGTTGTTGGCTATGAACAAACCACCAGAAATGAAAGAGCATATCATTAAAAACTTTCTATATAAATGGCAAGAACACTCTATATCGTATATAAGGATTAACCTGACTTTCCCAAATAGTGGATTGACTAACTCAAACTGGAAACCCCTTATAGCCAAAATTCAAAAACACTTTGACTTGTTAACTACTGTAAATATGAATTGTCCTGGTGTGCTAGAATGCATACAAATATATTATATAATTATAGTTTTACCTAAGATCCTATATAAACTTCAAACAATTCAAATTCTTTTACCATCTCATAATAAATAAATTACAAACCCAACTGTCATCATATATCTGGCTAGGGAAAAAAGCAAGAATTGCTCTCAAACACATCAACCAACCTAAATACATGGGAGGGTTTGGAATACCTAATATTAAGAAATATTACCTAGCCGCCATCTTAGATCAGATTAAGGCATGGTGGCATCCTTCAATCAATAATAGATAAAGCAGCTTTGGGCTCTGAAAGCTTAAGTATTCTGACTCAATAACTTGGATGTGTGAGGTTGTGAGAGTGTCCTGTGGTATCTATATTAACCAGTACTTACACTCAGTGGCGTAACTAGGAATGGCTGGGCCCCAAGGCGAACATTTGACATGGGCCCCCCTCCCCCCCGGCAAACGCCACCCCCTCCCCCCCCGCACAAACCGCATTCCCCTCATTCCTGCACACACTATTATGCACCATAGTGGCCCCTGCACAAACTATTATGCTCCATAGTGGCCCCTGCACAAACTATTATACGCCATAGTGGCCCCTGCATACAGTATTATGCCCTATAGTGGCCCCTGCACACAGTATTATGCCCCATTGTGGACCACCCATGAACAGTTATTATACTCTGGGGTCTTTTCAGACCCCAGAGTATAATAATTCAGTAGAACACAACATTTGAAACATATCCCAAGTTTTTTTTAGAAGCTCTCTACGTTCCTGGATTGGTTTCCTCCTGAAACCAATACACTTCTTGAGGGGATGAGACTTCTTGTGAATAGGACACAGATGGTTAGGATTTTCTTGGTTGTTCTTGCAACTGCTTTCTTCTGGAGCTGATGTAGGTGTAGGAAGAATATCAGTCTTTTTCACTGAAACTGGGCCTCTGCGGTTTCTGTAGCTAGAATGTGAGCTGTCGTACTTAATAGGAGGTGAGCCAGGAACACTGGGTTCCCCATAGGAAAAGCTTGGATCATTCTTGGATTCTGCAACGTTCTTGATAAACTCACAGAAGTAGGAAAATGGAGGAAAGGAGACTCGTTTTTCACTTTTGTATCTTGACCCAACTGTGGTCCACCTTTCTTGAATATTATATGGCAACTTGGAGACTATTGTGTTTACCCCACAAGCAGTGTCCAAGTAACTGAGACCCGGTAGGTCACTAAGTTCTTGAAATTTCTAATTATCCTTACCAGATATCTTTGGAAACCCTTGCAATCGTTTGAACAGAGCATTCTCTATTGCTTCAGGACTGCCATAGGTTTTCTCCAGTCTTTCCCAAGCAAGCAGTAAGGCCTGCTGTGGGGTTGTGAATGTGGACGGATCTGAGTTTTTTAGCACATTCTGTGGACTGTGGGCCAAGCCACCGGATAAGCAAGTCTAGTTCTTCAGCTGCAGTAATGTCGAGGTCACTAACTGCGGTTTTGAAGGCACATTTCCAGCCTCTGTAGTTCTCAGGTTGGTCATCAAACCTTGTGAGTCCAGTATTTTGTAAGCTCTCGGCGAACCATGTACCTTGCAAACTCGGACATGTCTGTTCTCTCTGACTTTACATATTGACTTGCTGGCTGAGTAGTGGTGATTACATTGTTAGTGGGGTTCTGATTAACAGATGTAGGTAGAAATGGGGCTTTGTAGGCATTTAGCCTAGGAGCTGGCTTAAAGTCCAAAGGTTTAGCAAAATATGTGTGTGAAACTGGGCCCAATACTACAAGCAATTAAAGCTTTAGACTCCAACTCTTCAGCCAAAATATTAACAAATGGCCTTTTGTCCAAACCATTTAAAATGTAACTAACAGAACACGTCAAGGATGCCCCCTCTCTCTAATCTTCACCTTGATACTAGAGCGACTAGCCAAACTTATTAGAACAAACCCTAACGTTCAAGGAATAAATGTTAATAATACCACACACAAAATTGGACTGTTTGCAGACGATATTATAATCACACTCCAAGATCCTATAACTTCACTCACTGCAACATGGGACATCATCATGTTCAGCGCTGTTTCATTCTACAAAGTTAACAAAAACAAATCTCTGTTGTTGGCTATGAACAAACCACCAGAAATGAAAGAGCATATCACTAAAAACTTTCTATATAAATGGCAAGAACACTCTATATCGTATATAAGGATTAACCTGACTTTCCCAAATAGTGGATTGACTAACTCAAACTGGAAACCCCTTATAGCCAAAATTCAAAAACACTTTGACTTGTTAACTACTGTAAATATGAATTGTCCTGGTGTGCTAGAATGCATACAAATATATTATATAATTATAGTTTTACCTAAGATCCTATATAAACTTCAAACAATTCAAATTCTTTTACCATCTCATAATAAATAAATTACAAACCCAACTGTCATCATATATCTGGCTAGGGAAAAAAGCAAGAATTGCTCTCAAACACATCAACCAACCTAAATACATGGGAGGGTTTGGAATACCTAATATTAAGAAATATTACCTAGCCGCCATCTTAGATCAGATTAAGGCATGGTGGCATCCTTCAATCAATAATAGATAAAGCAGCTTTGGGCTCTGAAAGCTTAAGTATTCTGACTCAATAACTTGGATGTGTGAGGTTGTGAGAGTGTCCTGTGGTATCTATATTAACCAGTACTTACACTCAGTGGCGTAACTAGGAATGGCTGGGCCCCAAGGCGAACATTTGACATGGGCCCCCCTCCCCCCGGCAAACGCCACCCCCCCCCCCCCCCGCACAAACCGCATTCCCCTCATTCCTGCACACACTATTATGCACCATAGTGGCCCCTGCACACACTATTATGCTCCATAGTGGCCCCTGCACAAACTATTATACGCCATAGTGGCCCCTGCATACAGTATTATGCCCTATAGTGGCCCCTGCACACAGTATTATGCCCCATTGTGGACCACCCATGAACAGTTATTATACTCTGGGGTCTTTTCAGACCCCAGAGTATAATAATTCAGTAGAACACAACATTTGAAACATATCCCAAGTTTTTTTTAGAAGCTCTCTACGTTCCTGGATTGGTTTCCTCCTGAAACCAATACACTTCTTGAGGGGATGAGACTTCTTGTGAATAGGACACAGATGGTTAGGATTTTCTTGGTTGTTCTTGCAACTGCTTTCTTCTGGAGCTGATGTAGGTGTAGGAAGAATATCAGTCTTTTTCACTGAAACTGGGCCTCTGCGGTTTCTGTAGCTAGAATGTGAGCTGTCGTACTTAATAGGAGGTGAGCCAGGAACACTGGGTTCCCCATAGGAAAAGCTTGGATCATTCTTGGATTCTGCAATGTTCTTGATAAACTCACAGAAGTAGGAAAATGGAGGAAAGGAGACTCGTTTTTCACTTTTGTATCTTGACCCAACTGTGGTCCACCTTTCTTGAATATTATATGGCAACTTGGAGACTATTGTGTTTACCCCACAAGCAGTGTCCAAGTAACTGAGACCCGGTAGGTCACTAAGTTCTTGAAATTTCTAATTATCCTTACCAGATATCTTTGGAAACCCTTGCAATCGTTTGAACAGAGCATTCTCTATTGCTTCAGGACTGCCATAGGTTTTCTCCAGTCTTTCCCAAGCAAGCAGTAAGGCCTGCTGTGGGGTTGTGAATGTGGACGGATCTGAGTTTTTTAGCACATTCTGTGGACTGTGGGCCAAGCCACCGGATAAGCAAGTCTAGTTCTTCAGCTGCAGTAATGTCGAGGTCACTAACTGCGGTTTTGAAGGCACATTTCCAGCCTCTGTAGTTCTCAGGTTGGTCATCAAACCTTGTGAGTCCAGTATTTTGTAAGCTCACGGCGAACCATGTACCTTGCAAACTCGGACATGTCTGTTCTCTCTGACTTTACATATTGACTTGCTGGCTGAGTAGTGGTGATTACATTGTTAGTGGGGTTCTGATTAACAGATGTAGGTAGAAATGGGGCTTTGTAGGCATTTAGCCTAGGAGCTGGCTTAAAGTCCAAAGGTTTAGCAAAATACAGTCAAGAAAAGTGGGCACCCCTATTAATCTTAATCATGTGTAGTTCGAAATATCTGGAGGGTTTGCAACAGCCATTGCAGTTTGATATATCTGGTAACGGGTGGACACATTAGTGTTTCAGCTCAGGAGTGAAATGAGGTATATTGAATTTGCAGAAAAGGTGCAAGCAACCAAAACCCAAAACCCCCCAACCCCCACCCCCTCCCCAACCACCCCCCAAACACCCCCCCCCCCCCCCCCCACAAAAAAACCCCCCCCCCCCCCCCCCCCCCCCCCCACCCACCACCCCAACCAAAAAAAACAAAAAAACCAGATTTAACCCGTCATCCACTGAGGACCATAGTAAGGAAATGAAGACCACAGGGACAGTTCTTAAGCCCCAGAAGTGGCAGGCCAAGAAAAATATCAGAAAGGCAGAGAAGAAGAATGGTGAGAACAGTCAAGGACAACCACAGACCACCTACAAAGAGCTGCAGCATCATCTTGCTGCAGATGTTGTCACTGTGCATCGGTCAACAATACAGCACACTTTGCACAAGGAGAAGCTGTATGGGCCCCCAAGAAGCGTCTGACCCCCCCAACAGCGCCGAAAAACACCTTTGAAACACCTCTTTGCCCGTGGACTGATGAAACAAAGATTGAGTTGTTTGGTCATACAAAAAGCCGTAAGCATGGCGTCAAAAAAAAAAAAACATCCAAAAAAAAACTTGCTACCCACTGTAAAATTTGGTGCAGGTTCCATCATGCTTTGGGGCTGTGTGGCCAATGCCGGCACCGGGAATCTTGTTAAAGTTGAGGGTCGCATGGATTCAACTCAGTATCAGCAGATTCTTGAGAATAATGTACAAGTCAGTGACGAATTTGAAGTTACGCCGGGGGTGGTTATTTCAGCAAGAAAATGATCCAAAACAAAACCACAAAAACACACAGGCATTCATTGAAAAGAAAAAACCATCTGATCCATCCCATGCCCAACTGAACACAAACTGCCCCCACATCCTTTCGGTTAGTACAATAAACCTCATTTCAATCCTGAAATATTACTGTGTCCATCAGTTATTAGATATATCAAATTGAAATGGCTGTTGCAAACACCCAAAAATAAAAAAAAAAAAAAAAAAAAAAAAAAAAGGGGGGCCCAAACTTTTTCAAATAACTGTATTTGGGGAAAACAGGGGGGTTTTTTCCAGTCTGATGGTAGGGTGGCACATTAGTGTTTACTTGAGTATTAGTATATTGAATTTGCAGAGGTGCAAGGTTTTGGGGATCCATGAAGGAAGAAGAAACTGGATGCTTTGCAATTTCGCTAAAGAATCGTCTGTATCTAGTCTTTTCAATATGCTTTCATACTCCTCAGCTTTCATTTTCTAATTTCCATGCATAGCACAAAGCTGTCGCAGAGCTCCCTCTAGTGGTGATACATGGTGTGCAGGCAAGCACATGGCAGACATCTTAGTCTGTATTTTCTGCCACCATTTTGAAAGTTCAGAGGAAAGTTCATGCTTTAAACTTTTTAGATTCTCTTTAACTTTCCAAGTAGTTTTAGTAGAGCATTTAGCCTTCTCACTGGGCTGCAGACTGGTGTCCATGCTACCTTGTGCTTCAAGGTATCCTTCAGCCATGATGCAACACAAACAGGAAAAATATGAACTATGCTGGAGTGAGATGGCTGCTTGCTAGAAACTTCTATGCTGAGGGGGTCTGAACTGCAGATACAAATTACCCACTGCTAATTCCTTCTGGCTCTGCAGGTAACTTGCTGTGACTGACTATCTCAGAAGTTGGTGAACTGTCTTACAGCTGTATCTGGGAATCTTTATGCATCATTTTTCACTATTTTGACTCAATAACTTGGCTGTAAGTGTGAGGTTGTGAGAGTGTCCTGTGGTATCTATATTAACCAGTACTTACACCAGAAATATATTGTCAGATAGTGTTCAACTCAACTGAGGAGGCGTAGATAATATTCCAGATGCTTTAATCCAGGTAAATCTTGTAAAACCTCATGCAGCAGCAGGTGAAAAATGATGATGCATTTCCAGCTGAGCAGACATGTTACTTACAAACAAGTGAACTAGAGCAGCAAGAGAGGGTATTTGCTACTGCATCACAACTAGGGGTACAGAGAGACAGGAAGGACAAACTTGAAAGGCAAACAGTATCATAGATACATGTCAGTGAATTAAACCAAGTCCTGGAACATGACATTGAGAAATACTCTCTTCACTAAAATACTTAAAACATAAAAATAAAAATTACTCCGCTAAGAACAGTTAAACCCACCTTAACCCCTTAAGAACACAACCAAAAAACACCTTAAGTACACGGCCCAATTTTTCAAAATGGACATGTGTCACTTTATGTGGCAATAACTTTGAGATGCTTTAACTTACCCAAGTGATTTTCAGACTGTTTTTTTGCATGGCACATTGTACTTCATGTTAGTGGTAAACATTGATCAATATTTTTGTATTTATTTATAAAAAAAAAAAAAAAGAAATTTGATGGAAATTTGGAAAAATTTGAAATTTTCAAAATGTGAAATGCTCTGCTTTTCAGACAGATAGTCATACCACCCAAATACATTAATAATTATTATCTACCATATCTCTGGCTTACAAGTATAACAGCGTTTTTCCAGATTTACAAGAAAATTTCCCAAACCCATTTGATATGGACCACTTCAGTTCTGAAGGGGATTATAAAAGGCCTATATATTAGAAATCCCCATAAATCACATTTTGAAAACTCAAATAATTGAAAACAGCATTTGGAAAGTTTGTTAACCCTTTAAGCATTTAGACATTTAATTTTTTTTTTCAATAATATGTTCATTCAGACTTGAAATTAGCACATTCACAAGGGGTTAAAGGAAAAAATGCATTTCACAGTTTGTTACACAATTTCTCCTGAACACTGAAATACCCCACATGTGGGTGTAAACTGATGTTTGGTTGACATGGCAGCGCGTCAAAGGGAAGGTGCGACACTGGGCATTTTGAAAGCAGATTTTACTGGAATAGTTTTCATGTCTCATTTGCAGAACCCCTAGATTACAAATACAATGGAAACCCTCCAAAAGTGACCCCATTTTGGAAACTACACCCCTGACAGAATTTATCAAGGGGTATAGTGAGCATTTTGACCCCACAGCTGTTCCACAGATTTTATTAACATTTGGATGTGTAAATGAAAAATTACTAAAGCATCACTATTTCCCCAAAGTTTTTATTTTCGCAAGTGGTTAAAGTAGAAAAAGCACCCCACAGTTTGTTACACAATTTCTCCTGAACACAGTAATACCCCATATGTGGAATACCCCATGAATGGAAAGAGTGCTATTTGACTTTTGGAGTGCAGATTTTGCTGGAATAGTTTTCTGGTGCCATGTCGCATTTGCAGAGCCCCTAAAGTACCAGTACAATGGAAATCCCCAAAAAGTGACCCCCGTTTTGGAAACGACAGCCCTCACAGAATTTATCAAGGAGTATAGTACACATTTTGATCCCATAGATTTTATTAGCATTGGGACAAAAATAAATAAAAATGACTTTATTTCCAATAAACTGTCCATTTAGCCCCACATTTTTTATTTTTACATTGGGTTAAAGAAGAAAAAGCACACAACAGTTTGTTACACAATTTCTTCTGAACATGGCAATACCCCATATATAGTATGTGGTCGTAAAATGTTGTATATAAAATACGTTGTGCCCAAAGACATGCACTCCTAAAACTATTAAGTGGGTTATCCTGGGTAAAAAAAAAAATGTTGTATATGTGGGGGTAAACTGCTGTTTGGGCACACACCAGGGCTCAGAAAGGAAGGAGCACTCCGCTTTCTGGATGCCATGTTGTTCTTGCAGAGCCCTGGATGTGACAGTAAACTGGAATGATGGTCTCTGCAAATGTGACTTGCCGTCCAAAAACCAACAATCTAAATCTGCGCTCCAAAAGCACATAGTGCTCCTTCACATCTGCACCCTGCTGTGCGCCCAAACAGCAGTTTACGACCAAATGTATGACACTGTTGTACACAGAATAGCGTATTTAACAATGCCATATGTGGGTATAAACTACTGTTTGGGCACACTGCCAGACATAGGAGGGAGCATAGTTTGTATGTTTTTTTTTGCAGAGCCCCTGAATTCAGGGCCGCTTTAACCATAGGGTCAACAGTGCAGTTGCATCGGGCCTATGGTACTGGGGGCCAATTGGGCATACCTCCCAGCCCTCTGGGATTCCAGGTCCTGTCCCAGTCGCCGGGAGGTATGTCCCGGTATCAACTCATCTGTGTCCTCTCCGGACGCAGATGAGTTAAATACAGCGATGAAGCAGGAGCCATCCACGACAGCTCCTACTTCACCGCTCTGTTTTAAGTGCATCCCAGTGTGCTCCGATCCCTGGGAACTGTAGGCGCGATGTGATGACGTCACTCACATCGCACCTGTAGCTCCCTGAACAGTCCGGGAGAAGAGACAGTAGGGGAGTGAGGAGAGGTGAGGATCAGTGTTTTATTATGTTAAACTGGGGGCAGATGAAGGGGGGCATTAAACTGGGGGCAGATGGAGGAGGGTAGTAAACTAGGGGCAGATGGAGGGGGGCATTAAACTAGCTGCAGATGAAGGGGAACATTAAACTGGGGGGAGATGAAGAGGAATATTAAACTGGGGTAGATGGAGGGTGACATTAAACTGGGGGCAAGTTGGAAAGTGGCATTAAACTGGAGGCAACTGGAGGAGGACATTAAACCATGGAGGTAGGTGGAGGGGTACAGGTCTGGCTCTAATTGCCCCCAGTTTAATGTCCCTCTCCAGCTGCCCCAGTTTAATGTTCCCCTCTAGTTTACCCCAGCTGAAACTGGGGCACCAGGAGAGGGGACTTCATACTGTGGGGCAATTGGAGGAAAACATTATAATGTGGGGGCACATAATGTTAGAGTGACTGTAGGAGGATTATACTGTGTGGGGGCACATAGAAAAATAAATGATAATGGGTGGAGTCAATGTAAAAGTGGGTGGAGCTAAATTTGCTGCGGCGCACATAGCCTAATCACAGGGGTATTTTATGTAATACCCCTCTGAACATAGCAATCAGGAAGTTATTGGCGCTGTAACCCAGACATTTACCATCGTCCAGCTCGCAGCGCCAAAAGAGTTGCACCAAACACTTACACAAAGTCATCAACAACGTTTACATTTTTTCGCTGTCCCTGTCCTGTTGATACCTGATCTTTATAGAGTAAAATACGCTGACCGCCTCTCTAGTGATATCCGTTACACGCTAAAATAATAGCAATAACAATAATTACTAGAGATGACTATATAAAACATTTCTGACAGGCGGAAAAGTTCCAGTCAGTCAGATAACACATTTTCGCCCACTGAATGTCACCATATAAAATCCAAGTTTTTGGCAGCTTTCAGATGGGTATAATAGCAGGTGGTGATGGGGGGGCCACTTATGAAACCTTTGCATTGGGCCCACCAATGTGTTAAAACGGCCCTGCCTGAATTGCCAGTAAAGTGGAATCTCCAGACATGTGACCCCATTTTGGAAACTACACCCCTCAAGAGATTTATCAAGTAGTTTAGCAAGCATTTCTAACCCTTGAATGTTGCATTAATTTAATTTCCAGAAATGAATGCGTGGCTGATAATGAAAAGTGAAAATTGCAATTTTTCGAGCGATACGCCATTTCAGTGCCCAATACAGGTGCATCTCAATAAATTAGAATATCTTTGAAACTTTTATTTATTTCAGTAATTAAATTTAAAAAAGTGACCTCGTATATTTTCTGGATTCTTTACACACAAATCTAAGAAAAGAGAATATTGTAAAAAAGTTCAGTATTGTAAATTCAGTGTGTCACCTGCCAAGGTTTCCTAAGCCTTTAAATGGTCCCTCAGTCTGGTTCAGTAGAACACACAATCATGGAAGACTGCTGATTATGGATTGTATTACTGAATTACTGAAATGAATGAACGTTTCAAACATATTCTAATTTATTGAGATGCACCTGTATGTTGTGCTCAGCTTGTGGTTAAAGAGACATACACGCCAACAACTGTTAAGCGGTTATCATGGACACAACAGCCTTTGAAGTATTTGTCTCTGACATAAGCTGGGCACAACAAATTGCCCACTGAAATGACATATTCCTGGAAAAATTGCCATTTTTTTCCTTTCACCATCAGTTGCGCATTCATGTCTGGAAAATAAATTAATGCAACACTTGGGGGTTAAAAATGTTCACTGCACCCCTGGATAAATTCCTTCAGGGTTGCAGCTTCCAAAATGGGGTCACGTGTCAAGGAATTCCACTTTACTGGCATTTCAATAACTCTGCAAAAGTGGCATGACGTACAAACTCCAAACCATCTAAATCTGTGCTCCAAAAAACAAAATAGTGATTCTTCCCTTCTGTGCCCAAAGTTTCCCTTTCAAAGTTTTCCCAATTTTTCGGACTGACTGACCTTCATTTCTTAAAGTAATGATGGCCACTCGTTTTTCTTTACTTAGCTGCTTTTTTCTTGCCATAATACAAATTCTAACACTCCATTCAGTAGGACTATCAGCTGTGTATCCACCTGATTTCTGAACAACACAACTGATGGTCCCAACCCCATTTCTAAGGCAAAAAATCCCTCTTATTAAACCTGACAGGGCACACCTGTGAAGTGAAAACCATTTCAGGTGACTACCTCTTGAAGCTCATCAAGAGAATGCCAAGAGTGTGCAAAGCAGTAATCAAAGCAAAAGGTGGCTACTTTGAAGAACCTAGAATATAAGACATATTTTCAGTTGTTTCACACTTTTTTGTTAAGTATATAATTCCACATGTGTTAATTCATAGTTTTGATGCCTTCAGTGTGAATCTACAATTTTTATAGTCATGAAAATACAGAAAACTCTTGGAATGAGAAGGTGTGTCCAAACTTTTGGTCTGTACTGTAGCTATATGTTCTTGTTTTTTGCAGGGTGAGATGCATTTTGTAATGACACTATTTTGGGTTGTCTATAAGTTATTAACAAAATTTTATTAACTCTTTCTGGGTGGATAGAAAAAAACATAACTCTGGCATTGTTTATTTAACATTTTAATGTTTTTATGTTGCCTTTATTCTATGGGTCAGTACGATTACGGCAATACCTAATTTGTATAATTTTTTTTTAAACTCGTTTTATTGAATTTTGCGTTTCCAACATAATCAATTCAAGTCAATACAGAAAACAGTTCATACACAGGGAACAATCGGATACATAAGCACCCAAAATGCCGCACTTCCACTCCGATTAGTCCACAGCCCACCCACCACACCGATGACACCGCATTTGCCCATCTGACATTAATTTATATAGTTTACGCATTACTAATTTTGCAGAAAAAAAATCCATTTGGGAAAAAAAAAATCAATTATTTTATTATCAACATCTTCTAAGAGGCATAACATTTTTATTTTTTATTGAAAGAGCTGGTTGAGGGATTATTTTTTTGCGGGAAAAGCTGTATTTTTTTATGGGTACAATTTTGGGCTATATATGACTTTTTGCTCACTTTTCATTCCATATTTTGTGAGATGAGATGGCAAAAAAATTGTTTCTTCTAACGTTACAAAATATGTAGTGTTTTATATTGTGTTTTGTGTTTTTATACTGTATAAGGGAAAAGGGGTATTTTATTTATTTATTTTTATATACTTATAATTGTTTGTTTGTTTTTTTACTTTTTTTTGTCCCAATAGGGGACATGAACCAGTTGATTGCTGGCCCAGTGTTATACACTCTAACACAGTATTGAGGTGTATAACAATATGCTAGGTGTAAGCATATGCATAGGCTGACAGCCTGCGTAATCGAACACAGGATCAGAAAACTGAAGCAGAAGATCACAGACCCGGAAAAGCCCCGAGGTGCCAAATAAGGATCATGGCTTCCCCTGGAAATAGAGTGAGCGGGCCGTAGAGGTACCGAGCTACTAGCAAGCCCTTAGATGCCTCAGTCAGGATTGATCGCAGCAGCTAAAAGGTTAGCTCCGACCATGGGTGTTACACACGGGGGTCAGCTGTTACTTACAGCTGACACCCGCTCTCGATGTTAAGCGCTCAGCTTCTGAGCGGGTAATATTACAATGACGTAATAGTATGTCATGATGCAGGAAGGTACACCTTCTCATGATGTACTTTTACATCACTTTGTGGGAAGGGGTCAGGCTGTATCTATTTGAGAACTAGAGGCATACAGCCAGATGCAGAGTAGTTACATATTCCCCAAGCTCTACTCTCAAGTCTTAATGAATAGCAAAAAAGGGGACAGGGGAGGGTAACTGATACAAAAAATAACCTCACTCAACAATAAAAAGAAGACCAAAGGATCACTGATAACATGCAATCAGTAAAGACCCCTGCAGTAACTATTGTCAGAGAGGATCTAAGGAAGAATTCCTCCCACATCAACTACAAATATTGATCTCAACTAGAGATAGTGTATTCTAATAGAGCATGTAGCTCTTATACTTGTATTATTGTCTCATATTTGTGTCTCTAATGACAAATTGGTCTGCGAGATGGTGATATTAATGCGCAGTGGTGCTTAGCATGTTTGAGTCAGATGGAGCTCCAGATTGTGTCAAAAAATGTGCCGACATTTAGAACTGCAGGGATCAGCACACCCAGAGGCTTTCTATTAGTAACTCCTACATGGAGTCCTGATGTCTGTCTCTAAAGTGCCGATATTTCGTGCTCCACTACTTAGCACACTTCAAACACAATGTGCCCCAATCTATATCTCAGAAAGTGCCGATATTTAGCACCACAAGGCTCAGCACGTTAATCTCAGAGGTGTCGATATTGTAGCGCTGTGGTCCTTAGCACAGATGTAACAAAAGGAGCCCCAGTTTGTATTTACAATGTGCCAACACTTAGCATTGCAAAGCTAAGCAAAACTCCAGACTATTTACTCGGAACTCCTAGCCAGGTCTCAGAGATCTAATTGGTAAAATACTGCATAGAGCACAATAAAGGATTGCTAAATGATCGCAGATATAACTGTGTTTCCCTTGTCCCAATGGTAGAGATTGGTACTTTTGTTAATGCAGGCGTGTCTAACCTTTATGTGGAAATCAAACCCAAATACTGAAATGACACAAGACCTAAATGTAGACTTCGACAAATAAACTTGGTTGAAAGCGTTTAAAATAATATTGAAAACAAATTCCTGTGTAAATTACCACGAACTTTGCTATAAGATTTTATATAAATGGCATTACTTTCCATATATTATATTCTGTTATCCAAGTTAAAGTGACTTTCCATTGTGAGCTCAAAAATTATATGTAAATCTGTACCTAAAGGTGATGCTCAAATCTTACTGCTTGGCTGCTTTAAATTCAGCTCCATTACAGCAGAGCAGTTTAGTTTAGTAACAATGCCTACTAAGGTCCAAGGGAATCTGGATTCTACCTCCTGTCTCATTACTTTGTTCAGGCTGCTGCTCTCTCCTTGTTGCTACAGCTTTGCCTCCTTAGATTGGTTGCTGTGTATAAAAACATGGCCACCAAAAATTCACCATGAAGCATGATTATAAACTACAGCAACTAAACTACCAGTAAGAGAGGGAGGATTATTATCAGGCAAGTGCCACACATATATTGAGGAAGATAATCTAGGGCTCACTTACACGACAGGGTTCATCAGCCGTGTGCTAGTCAGCCAGGACATGGCCTCAGATTTCAGTGGCTCTAATCACATGACCGTTATTTTAATAGTCCATCTGAACGATCCGAGAAAAAATGGAACTTTCTATTTCACGGACCAAGTGCCGGGCTCGGCTGTGTGCATGTAGGTTTAGGAAGGGAGAGTGTGTAAAGTACCTTTCCGGTCCAAGAGTCAGAAACCAATAAAAGTGAAATAAAGATTGTTGCAGATTATTATATACATAAGAGAACTGTAAACTGTATAAAGAAATATTAATATGGCACTCACAGGGATCTTTCCTTAATAGAAAGTGAAACAGATATGAGTGCCATAAATAACAGTCTAAGGGCCACAGCCAGTTTGTCTGCCTCTGTTTAAGATTAGAAAACCAACAACATAATTGTAATGTGATTGCCAAAATGTGTCTGCACTGGAAAGAGATCTAATATAGAATTAGCTGAGTGGCAACAACTATCGGCATTATACAAAATGATTCAGATGTTAGTACAGAATGTATTATTAGGTTACATGATGGACATACTGTGAAGGATAAATTGGACCCGATTGATCACCAACCTGTGACTCCAGCTATTGCAAAACTACAACTCCAAATCTAAATAGAAAGCACTGATGCAAATACTAATAAAACTTAACATTTAATATTAAATATTAAAAAGGTCCCAAAAAATAGATCAACCATCATAAATTTGCCACTCTATAGAGTCCAACGTTATAACAATGAAATCGCCACCATATAAAGTTGTATATCATGGCAGTCATACAATTAAATAATGAAACGATCTTACCAATATCTGAAGACGGGAGTAACCCAGCAGGTGAGGGTGCATCACAGGAGGAAGAACTTGCAGTCCCTATTCCTCCCCCTAAGACACTTTCCCTTACACCCAAAATGACTCCCGCCCTAACAAGGGCAGTACCAAGCTATCCTTAAAATGACCCTATATATCCCTAGTAGCTACGCGTTTCCTGGTACAGTAACACACCAATCAGGGGACTTACTAGACTACTCATAGATTCCAAAATTCTTGGTCAAAGAAGTATATATATATATATATATATATATATATATATATATATATAAACAAATAAATAAATAAATGCTGCCTACAGCGGTAGAGCAAAGCAAATGAAACCCCACAGTGGAGGAAAAACACTAACTGACTCCATGTAGTGATAATGGTAGCAAGATCCCAACATCTCAGGGCAACTTACAGTCATATGAAAAAGTTTGAGCACCCCTATTAATCTTAATCATTTTTAGTTCTAAATATTTGGGTGTTTGCAACAGCCATTTCAATTTGATATATCTAATAACTGATGGACACAGTAATATTTCAGGATTGAAATGAGGTTTATTGTACTAACAGAAAATGTGCAATATGCATTAAACCAAAATTTGACCGGTGCAAAAGTATGGGCACCTCAACAGAAAAGTGACATTAATATTTAGTAGATCCTCCTTTTGCAAAAATAACAGCCTCTAGTCGCTTCCTGTAGCTTTTAATCAGTTCCTGGATCCTGGATAAAGGTATTTTTGACCATTCCTCTTTACAAAACAATTCCAGTTCAGTTAAGTTTGATGGTCGCCGAGCATGGACAGCCCGCTTCAAATTATCCCACAGATGTTCAATGATATTCAGGTCTGGGGACTGGGATGGCCATTCCAGAACATTGTAATTGTTCCTCTGCATGAATGCCTGAGTAGATTTGGAGCTGTGTTTTGGATCATTGTCTTGCTGAAATATCCATCCCCGGCGTAACTTCAAATTCGTCACTGATTCTTGTACATTATTCTCAAGAATCTGCTGATACTGAGTTGAATCCATGCGACCCTCAACTTTAACAAGATTCCCGGTGCCGTCATTGGCCACACAGCCCCAAAGCATGATGGAACCTCCACCAAATTTTACAGTGGGTAGCAAGTGTTTTTCTTGGAATGCTGTGTTTTTTGGACGCCATGCATAACGCCTTTTTGTATGACCAAACAACTCAATCTTTGTTTCATCAGTCCACAGGACCTTCTTCCAAAATGAAGCTGGCTTGTCCAAATGTGCTTTTGCATACCTCAGGCGACTCTGTCTGTGGCGTGCTTTCAGAAATGGCTTCTTTCGCATCACTCTCCCATACAGCTTCTCCTTGTGCAAAGTGTGCTGTATTGTTGACCGATGCACAGTGACACCATCTGCAGCAAGATGATGCTGCAGCTCTTTGGAGGTGGTCTGTGGATTGTCCTTGACTGTTCTCACCATTCTTCTTCTCTGCCTTTCTGATATTTTTCTTGGCCTGCCACTTCTGGGCTTAACAAGAACTGTCCCTGTGGTCTTCCATTTCCTTACTATGTTCCTCACAGTGGAAACTGACAGGTTAAATCTCTGAGACAACTTTTTGTATCCTTCCCCTGAACAACTATGTTGAACAATCTTTGTTTTCAGATCATTTGAGAGTTGTTTTGAGGAGCCCATGATGCCACTCTTCAGAGGACATTCAAATAGGAGAACAACTTGCAATTGGCCACCTTAAATACCTTTTCTCATGATTGGATACACCTGGCTATGAAGTTCAAAGCTCAGTGAGGTTACAAAACCAATTTTGTGCTTCAGTAAGTCAGTAAAAAGTAGTTAGGAGTATTCAAATCAATAAAATGATAAGGGTACCCAAATTTTTGCACCGGTCAAATTTTGGTTTAATGCATATTGCACATTTTCTGTTAGTACAATAAACCTCATTTCAATCCTGAAATATTACTGTGTCCATCAGTTATTAGATATATCAAATTGAAATGACTGTTGCAAACACCCAAATATTTAGAACTAAAAATGATTAAGATTAATAGGGGTGCCCAAACTTTTTCATATGACTGTATGTAGTAGTGGACTCCACCTATCAAACCAGGTGTGCCTAAACTCACATGAATGATGTTTGAAAATCGCTCTAAAATCAGCGCACATTGATGACATCATACACAGGACCGCGTCATCTCCGTTATACTAAGAGCGATATATATCACACTGTGCATGCGCGAAATAAAGATATCGCGCATGTGCATATCCTCTCAATCTCCGGCCAATCGTAATGCACTGAAAACGAGCATGCGCAGAAAGATAAGGTATTCAACACGCCCCTCAATGCGCGTCAGTTACGGGGGAGGTAACATTACCATCTCCTTAGCACTAACGCTTAACTAAGGCCCAAAAACACATACTACAGTTACCTGACAGCCACCCGGTTGCCAGGCAACAAAAACTCTCAGATATAAGACCGGAAGAAAACCTGGAGAGGCCCAATCAGCCTACCATCCAGGTCCAATAGCCCCAGAACATTAAAGGCTCAATTGAATCAGAAAAATAGTAACCCAGAGTAAAAATGCCCAAAGTTCAAAGGGCAGCAGGTCAAATGGAGACAACAAACATATACAGCAGACGAAAAATACCACTATGATCACAAAAATGACCCCGAGGTATAAATACTGAAAGATCTCTCAAAATGCAAAAAATAATGAATAAAAAAGGTTTTAAACAGGAATGTTTTTGTATTGTACTTTCAAAATGCCTTACAAAAAAATCCCACAAGGTATGATCTATATTATTAAGTGGGAAGAGAAAGGAGGAAAGAAGGGAGAAGGGGGAAATCAAGAGGAGGGATCAAATGAAACAGCAAAAATTAAGCCGCTCATTAAGCCTATTTGGAATCTCAGTTTTTAATTTAAAAATCCATTTTGTCTCACACTGTAGTGTCATCTTATGCCAATCACCTCCTCTTGGATGAGGTTTTACCAAATCAATACCAGTAAATCGCAGGCAGTTTACATTACCCCCCTGGCAAGAGTTAACATGTCTCGCCACTGGGGTGTCCCGTTCATTCCGTATATCCCCAAGGTGCTCACCAATTCTTTTCCTCAACTCTAGATTAGTTTTTCCAACATATTCCAGCTTACACTGGCATGTGATCTTATAGATCACTCCCCTTCAACAGCAAGAGATAAAATGTTTTATTTCAAAAGTAGCTTTTAAGTTTTCTGAAAGAAATTGGCGTCCTGCCAATAGAAATGGACAAGAAGAACAACCACTACACTTAAAACAGCCTTTTGGTGGAGATAGCCATGATGTAGTTTTTTGTACATCTAAATGGCTATGAACTAAGCGATCTTTCAAAGATCTTCCTCTCCTGAATGTGATCTGTGGTCTTTCACTTACAACTGCCTTAATTTCAGGGTCCATAGTTAAAATGTCCCAATGACGCTGTAAAACTTCTCGTACTTGTGATGCCCCATTGTCAAAAGTTCCAATCAAATGGACAGTTTTTTCCGAGCTAGTTTGTTCTGTTTTTTTAGCTCTCAATAATTGAGTACGATCACAATTCAGGGAAGACCTATATGCTTCTCTCAAGATTCTGTCAGGATAGCCACGTCTAATAAATCTTGATCTAAGATCAGCAGCTTGGTCCACAAAGTCCTGTCCCCCCGAACAGTTTCTTCTAAGTCTCAGGTATTGCCCAGGAGGGATTCCCCTCTTCAGTGAATAAAGATGATTACTACTCCATTGAAGGAAGGAATTGGTAGCTGTTGCCTTTCTGAATACTTTAGTATTCAGTATATCTCCACATCCCTTGGAGATCAATACATCCAGGAATGGGAGGGTAGAGCCTCCCACTTCAAACGTGAAGGATAAACCAATTTTATTCACGTTTAAAGTCCCTACAAATGCTGAGAAAGACTCTGCACTACCTTTCCACAAGACCAAGATATCATCAATGTACCGTACCCACAGTTCAATAAGCCCATCATCAAGGGTTATACCTTCCAGCTTTCGAAGTAAGTCGGAAGTGTCCTGTACATAAGAAGGAAGGGAAGTTACAAAAGATCTTAAAATTTTGTCCAAGTAGATCCCAGCATTTTGGCACAAGCCATTTACTCCTGAGACAATTGGCCGTCCCTTTAAGTGGGACAGGCCTTTGTGGACTTTCAGTAGACAGTAAAAAGTTGCCTCCACTGGCATCAAAAAAATCAAATTCCTTATCAGAAATCAACCTCGAAGTCTTAGCCTCCAATAACGAAGATCGTAAAAATCCACTATATTCAACAGTCGGATTACCACGAAGAACAGCATAATTCTCCTTCTGGAGATGAAGAGACTCACACATGTCAATATATTGAGAGATATCCATAAGCACCACATTACCCCCCTCATCTGCCGGTTTTATTACAAGCCCTTTATTCAATTCAAGGTTATGCAATGCTGACATTTCCTCCTTAGACAAATTAAAGGGGCAATGTACATGCCTAATTTTTTGTAAATCTAACAAGACTTTCTCCATAAAGACGTCAATACATGACAGATCACTCATAGGGGGTAACTTTGTGTTTTTATTATGGAGATCAGTAAAGAGACCACATCCTGTAGTATCACTTCCTTCATGTTCAAGGTTAGCTAATCTAACGTCAGGGAGAAGATCTGTTGGAATACCCAGCTCTGAGCTGACTCTTTCATCCTGTTTTTTAAAAAACTTTTGCCATCTCAATTTACGAGTGAAAAGATGTAAATCCTTCACCCAATTAACTAAGTCAAAATCAGAGCTGGGAACAAAGGAGAGTCCCTTATTTAAAATCCTCATCTCTATTGTATTGATTGTTTTAGAGGAGAGATTAATTACTTGGGATTCAGTTGGATTTGAGGCTGATTCCGGTTTCTTAGTAGGTATGATTGTTCTAAAAAACAACCTGTCTGTTTTTTTCCGCCTCTTTCTCTCCCTCTACCTCTCCCTCTCGGTTGTCCCCTAGTTGATTTATTACGGGTTTCTGAGTCCGAGCGTTCAGTATCTGTAGATGATATCTCAGTTTCCCCACCTCTAAAGACGGATCTGTCTCCTATTGTACTATATACTTTGTTTTCTCTAAAATTCTGTAAATCCCGAGCAAACTGTTTATGCTTGCGTTCCTTTAAATGGTATTGAAATTTCTCCAGAGAACTCTGGAGTTGTATTTCCTTGGACACAAATTCTGGTTCACCCTGAAATTTTTTAATAATATCAAGTTGCTCTTTCAACTGGTTTTCAAGTATCTCTAGGTGAGTCTTCTCCTCCTCCAAAAGGATCTGTAACAGTCTAAGGGAAAAACTTGTAGCCTCTTTTTCCCATTTACTTAACAAATTTGCATTTCTAATGCGGGCTGCTGGAAGTAGCCCCACTCTCAAACCCAAATAGCCTGTGGTTTTATTCCCATACATGGCTAAGTTCACATTCCTGGTATTACAGTCTATTACTCTCATTCATCATTTTCATATTGATAACCTATCCACAGTATAAGCCACCAGTATGTGATCTGTCAGGGTCTGACACCCGCTAATGGACAGGGATTGCATGCAGCACCACTCCTATTCAAGGGATAGGAGCGACAAGGCAGCCCTGTGCACTGCATAGTGGTGGTTCCGGAGAATTGCAGCACTGCTGCTAATACTTAAATGGAAGTGGTACTGCACGCGCTTTCCGTCCACTAGTAGCGTCTAGCGCTCGGAGACTGCTGCAACACCTGATGTGTGCGGGGTCCAGGTCTCAGATCCTGACAGATCACATAGTGATAACCTATCCTGTGGATAGGTCATGAATATGAAATATCAGTTTAGGGCCGGCATGACTGATGCAGACAGAGCTCTCTCCATCTGCATTGATTCAAATGTAAAAAACTCAAAGGAAGATTTCTTCCATCATGTTTGTTTAAATTTCAGATGGAGAAATATTCACGTGAGCACTGCAACCTCTTCAAAGAAAAGGAAGCACATTGTACAACAGCTGTGCTTATTATTGCAGATCAGCTCAATTCGCTTTAAAGGCTAAGGCACAGATTTTGTGGCAGATTTTTCTGCGTTTTTTGAGCCAAAGTCAGGAGTGGTTTAACAGAAGGGAAATATCTAAATATTCCCTTTATATTTTATATTCCTTTTCAAAGAACTCCTGACTTTGGTTCAAAAAAATGCATTAAAATCTGCAACAAAAAAAGCTGCGAGTCCACGACGTGGGGCCCCAACCTTAGGCTGAAACTCCACGTTGCGAAAATGCATTTTTTTTTTGCTGTCGAAACATTGTTTTACTGTATCAGTAAAGTGAATGAGATTCTGGCTAATCCCATCCACACATTGCAGAAAAAAAACTCTGCAGAAAAGCTGCATTTTCAAAAACATGCATTTTTGAAAAATGCAGCATATCAATTATGCCTGCAGAAACATTCACGTTTCCCTATAGGTTTAAGACCAGAGTCCCACGTGGCGTAAACGCCATGATTTACAGTCCCTGCAAATTGAATGGGATTCTGGCTAATCCCATTCACACATTGCAGAAGAAAAATCCAGTGGACATGCTGTGATTTCAAAAACTGCATCGTTTTTGTAGATCGCAGCATGTCAATTATACCTATGGAAACGCCGGCGGTTTCCCTATAGGTATAATTGAAGTTAAAAAATATTGTGGGAAAAACTGTGATGCATTTTCGCTGAGGTTTTTCCCGCAGCGGTTTTTTGCTGCGGCCTGCTATGTGGGGTCTTAGCCTAATGGAACAAAGCTATGAACAGGTCGTGAACATGTCACATGACCTGTGAAGCTGAAGCAGCCCTCAAGGAGCACCACTGCCACTTCAAACAGCTGATCTGTAAGGTTACCGAGTGTCAATTCTCCCAGATCTCTAACTAATGACCTGTCCCAAGGATAGATCAATAATTGATATGCACAGGAACCCCTTTAAGGCCAGGGCCCCATGTTGTGAAATGCAGTGTTTTACATTATCTGCAAAGTGAATGGGATTTTGGCTAATCCTATCAACACACTGCAGAAAAGAAATCTGCAGTGGAAAAGCTGTGTTTTTGAATATTTGCAGTATGTCAATTATACGCTGGCGATGAGTTTCTGCCATGGTCTTTTCCACATTGTTTTTTGGCTGTGTCTCGCTACGTGGGGCCTTAGCCTAAAACTTTTCTCAACTTTTTGTACAGATTATAATCAGAATAGACTCTGCCTCAATAAAGTTTACAATCTAAATTTCACACATAAATACACTGCTGCTAAGTTCATGGAAGGATCAGGCTACTGTGCAACAATACATATGTGTTAAAAATGGGAATACATTTGCAAAATGATAACATGAGCAATATACAGTCATGATTGTAAGTGTTGGCACCCCTGAAATTTTTCTAGAAAATGAAATATTTCTCCTAGAAAATTATTGCAATTACAATTTTTTTGTTATACACATGTTTATTTCCTTTGTGGGTATTGGAACAACACAAAAACTGAGAAAAAAAATTGGATGCGAACTATCCGTTGACATTTGAATGAAATGAAACGCTATGGCAGGAGACCCAGGAGGACCCCACTGCTGACAGAGACATAAAAAAGCTAGAATTAAATTTGCCAAAATGTATGCGAGTAAGCCAAAATCCTTCTGTGAAAGTGTCTTGTGGACAGATGATACCAAGATAGAGCTTTTTGGTAAGGCACATCATTCTACTGTTTACCAAAAATGGAATAAGGCCTACAACGAAAAGAACACAGTACCAACAGTCAAATATGATAGAGGTTTCAAAGATGTTTTGGGAATGTTTTGCTGCCTCTGGCATTGGGTGTCTTGACTGTTTGCAAGACATCATCATTTATGCAAAACATTTCAAACTCTGCAATTTGGACTTAATATTCATGCCAGCTTCATGTCACACTATGTATGAACTGTGAGGGTCACAAATCACCTCCTGATAACAAACAGATAACAGATCCCTCTGGCACGCACCACAACTTTCCAGATTGTTTTTGGACCTGTTGTAAATAACTTCTCTACTTAGATTGCATTTTGTTTTGTTTTTTTTAAGGACTCTAAAATCCTTTGAAGACCGGTATACGGTATATAAAAAATCTGTGAATTTTCAGTTCTTGTATAACACCAGGTCTGAAGAAGAGAGCTAGACTCTTGAAAGCTTACTTAGCAAATATACTCAGCCTCTAAAAGTTATTGCCTGATTTCTTCACTCTTGCAAGACATCATGAAATCTGAAGATTACCAAAGGATTTTGGGTCTGAATGTAGGGCCCAGTGTCAGCTTGGTTTGTGTCCTAGGTTATGGGTCTTTCTGCAGGACAATGACCTCAAACATACTTCACAAAACAGCCAGAAATGGATGGAAACAAAGCACTGGAGAGTTCTGAAGTGGCCAGCAATGAGTCCAGATCTAAATCTCATTGTGCACTTGTGGAGAGATCTTAAAATTGCAGTTGGTAGAAGGTACTCTTCAAATATACGAGACCTGGAGCAGTGGTCCAAAATTTCAGTTGAGAGGTGTAAGAAGCTTGTTGATGGTTATAAGAAGCAATTGATTTCAGTTATTTTTTTCCAAAGGTTGTGCAACCAAATATTAAGTGACAGTTTAGCAATTTTCTTGGCTGAGAGACTGCTATCAATGAGCTGGATGATGCTGTTTCTATTTTCTTGGAAAATCTTCATGGTTGATCCTTGATTTGAACCAGTAATCTTTCGCTTGGGAATCACTATAATAACACACTGAGCTATTAGGGAATGTGAGCACAGGCTGTAATTTGTAGAAGGAGCAAAACAGTTGTAGGGAACTGCCATTTCTACTAGTATATAATGTATCTGGCTTCTTTGCCCCTGCAGTTTGGCTTCAGAGACCCCAGGCATTTAGTGCAAGTTTTGTTTTGTAAATACAGTGAGTCAGACACATGTGAGGCAGAGCTGCTGGGGGGAGAGATGTGAGCAGAGCTGCTGAGCCAGACATGTTATGTCTGGGGGAGTCTAAGAGCCACTGGTTCCTCTTTACTTCACAGTATATAGTTAGGTATGTGTTACCCCCTATATACTCACAGGACCTAGCTAGTAACTGTAGTTAGGGATCCATATATATATATAGTTCAGGGCAGTGATAGGTTAGGCTTCCGAAGGCCAACTAGCTAGTTAGAGGCCCGGTGGCACTAGTAGTTTAGCTGGCAGGTTAAGGACTCAGTGTTAGGGTAGTCAGGCCTGCATCTACTGCCGTCACCGTCGCCCTGTTTGCGGCCTGTGAAGAATCTCACCATCATCATCATCATCTCCTGATCGGCTGTCTGTCATCTCCTGGAAGAATCCGAGGATCCACAGTCATCCACAGGGGCCCCTGCATCTCTTCTGTTGCCTGGAGGTATTGTGCACTGGACTCTTGCTATATATCTATATATATACCCGGGTATATAACCTAAGACGGTTGAGGACTTGCTGGTTGTTGTAGTATTGCTGTGTTCTGAGTATATTTTATGTATGTATTATTACCCTGTTGATTCTTATAAAGCTACTGTTATAACCTTATGTGGTATCTGTATGTATTCTTCAGACTGTGAGATTAGTACAGTGATCCTTGTTAAGGCTACTAACTGTACTTCATGGGTAAGTCCCAGGAAGAGATCCTCCCTGTAATACAGAGGCTCTATCCTGGGTGGAGGCACTGATATATTTCATATATGTTCCCACTCTTCCCTTCAGCGAAGGCTTCAGGTCCCATTATACACACAGGTCAGCGCCAGAGTCTGTTGCGGGAGGGATAATACTCATACCCCCCCCCCCAAATAGGGCTACATTTGGAGGCACTGCTGAGATTTAGAAGTGGGAATAATCATTGATATGGAGAAGCGATATAGCTCAGAGGGGAACCTCCCACTAGCTACTACATGGGATTACCGACCGCCTGTTCCTCCCCTGGTTCAGGTAAAGGAAGAACCCCGCTCAGCCAGTTACCCCCCCAGTATGGCCGTCGCTAGCAGTTCCTCTAGTGACAGTGCTATTAGCACTTTAGCCAGGCTGACTGAAATGTTAGCTCAGGGCCTGCAGGCCACTCACTACAAGAAACTAAAAGTATTCTCTGGTAATGTCCCAGTACCACAAGGGGAGGAAAACTTTGAGATATGGAAAGAACATACTCTCCAATGCCTGAAGGAATGGTCTTGCTCTGAAGAAGGCAAGCGGCAGCGTGTCAGTGAAAGTTTGCGGTCTCCTGCTGCAGAATTGATCCGCTTGTACAGAGACTCTCATGAAGGAGTGAGTGCATTGGACTATATACAAGTACTGTCTGATCACTTTGAGCCATACTATGACCTTGCCCAGATGGTTGCTGATTACCGAATGGTTCGTCAAAAAGAAGGGGAAAATGTCTCTACTTTTATTAACCGTTTACAGCTACTTCTTTCACGTCTGGTGTACCACGCAGCTATATCTACTTCAGAGGTAGACGCTATGAGAACCAGTCAGTTGGTGAGAGGGTTACAACCTCATCATCCTCTTGCTCAAGTACTCAAGGTCTTACTATCTGATAGAGTCCTTCCATTTCCTGACTTAATGAAGTTAGTGAAGAAACAAGAAGCTGACATTAGTTTTAGTACCCCTAAGAAAGCGAAAAGCATCTCTAAAGAAGATGTTGTTCCTAATTCAAACAAGGACAAACCAGCGGAGCGGTCAGAACTTAGACAGTCCGCCACTCCACCCACTGCCACTCAACGGAGGAAGGATGCTAGAACCTGTTATAAATGTGGTCAGACGGGTCATACTGCCAGACAGTGTACGGAGGACAGTGAGGGATTGGGACACAGTGCTGTCTTCTCTATTCAGAATCAAAGACACCAAAGGAAGGCGGGCCGAGTAAAGACCAGAGTCGCTATCGCGGGCTCCAGGTCCGTTGTCAAAGTCACTGTCAATGGTCATGCCGCTCCTGCCCTGTTTGATACAGGATCTCAAGTGACCCTGATTTATCGCTCGTTCTACCAAAAGTATCTGAGGGATATACCTCTTCAGTCTACAGGACAAATGAAATTGTGGGGGCTTAATTCAGGATCATATCCTGTAGATGGCAGCCTACAAGTAGTTATAGCTGTCCCTGAATTAGAAGATCAGAGTGTCGCTCCCATGAAGATTACGGCTCTTGTCTGTCCTGATACAGGGGATTCTTGTGCAGCTCCTGTGATACTTGGCACTAATTGTCCCGCAGTGCATTATGCTTTTCAGAAGTTTCTTGGAAGAGATTGGAACCCTGCAGCTCAGCCGGTGAATATATCTTCTGATCTTAGAGAACTCTGTGATGCCCTGTCTACTGGCTATCGACATGGAATGGTATATCATATCGGTGAGAGAACCGTGGAAGTTCCTGCCGGCGGGGAGAGAATTCTGAGAGTAGCCTCCAGCATTGCTCCCGATTTGCTTGAAGGGGGGAGTTATGTCCTTATGGAAACCCCTGAAGAAATGATTAACCAGAATGGCTGGATGGTGATCC
Organism: Leptodactylus fallax; assembly: GCA_947044405.1. Lineage (NCBI taxonomy): Eukaryota > Metazoa > Chordata > Amphibia > Anura > Leptodactylidae > Leptodactylus > Leptodactylus fallax. The sequence continues at coordinate 3,148,222 of CAMRHE010000078.1, forward strand.
CAGAGAGAAAGGACTGGAGAAATAAAGTGGAGTTATCTACCTGTGTGACAGTGAGGAACTGTTCACCGCATCCGATCGTAATTGGACCATTCCAGAATGTGGCCCACTGCTACCCTGTGCTTGGAGTAAATCCATACGCTGAAGTGTGCAGGATTCAAATCCGAGATGCAATCCCTAATCTCAATCTTGACTTGAGTGATCCACATTTACCAGAGGCCTGGAATCAGCGACTGACACAGAAGTTGTCTGAATTATCGGAAGTGTTCTCCATGGATGATATGGATGTAGGTTGTGCTAAAAGTGCTCAACACACTTTCCGATTGACCGATTCTACTCCCTTCCGGGAGCGACCACGGAGAGTTGCTCCAAAGGATGTTGATGAGTTAAGACAGACTCTACAGCAAATGAAAGGTCAGGGGATCATTGTGGACAGTAAGAGCCCCTATGCCTCACCTATTGTGGTGGTAAGAAAAAAATCTGGAGCAATTCGCCTATGTGTGGATTACAGAACTCTGAACCGGAGAACCTTACCTGATCAGTATACACTGCCGAGAATTGAAGAAGCTCTGGAAGCTCTGAATGGAAACTGTTGGTTCACAGTGCTGGACCTAAGATCGGGATACTATCAAGTCCCAATGGCACCTGAGGATCAGGAAAAGACAGCTTTCATATGCCCCTTGGGTTTCTTTCAGTTCACTCGTATGCCGCAAGGTACAAAAGGTGCGCCAGCAACGTTCCAAAGGTTGATGGAAAGAGTGTTAGGTGATTTAGTGCCCCGGGAATGCCTTGTATATCTTGATGACATTATTGTGTTTGGAAAGACGCTGGAAGAACATGAAGAACGACTCATGAGAGTACTCCATCGCTTAAAAGAAGAGGGGCTGAAGTTGTCGGCTGACAAATGCAAATTTTGTAGATCTTCGGTCACTTATGTAGGTCATATTGTTTCTGCTGAAGGAGTTGCTACCGATCCTGGTAAGATTGAAGCTGTGGTGAATTGGCCCCGACCGCAAAATATTACGGAGTTGCAATCTTTCTTGGGGTTTTGTGGATTCTATCGACGATTTGTGGAAGGATATTCAAAAATTGCTCGAGCCCTCCTCGACCTGTTGAAGAGTGATGCAGGAGATCCGGGAAAGAAGAAAGGGTCTTCCAAAAGCCTTTTTGGCGATAGGTGGACTGCGGATTGTGAAGAAGCATTTAAGTTGTTGAAGAAGAAATTGACAGAAGCTCCCGTTCTGGCTTATGCTGATGCACAGAAGCCATATGTGCTACATGTAGATGCCAGCTTTGAAGGATTAGGTGGCGTGCTGCACCAAGAATACCCGGCCGGGTTACGGCCCATAGCTTTCATAAGTCGAAGTCTTTCTCCCAGCGAGAAAAATTATCCAGTACATAAATTGGAGTTTTTGGCGCTCAAGTGGGCCATTGTTGATAAATTACATGACTATTTATACGGAGCCACGTTTGAAGTAAGAACAGACAACAATCCACTGACATACGTTTTGTCAACCGCTAAACTCGATGCTACAGGACATCGCTGGTTGGCAGCTTTATCCAACTACCAATTCACACTCAAGTATAAATCGGGGCCTAAGAACATTGGGGCAGATGCTCTATCAAGACGGCCTGGATTACCTAGTCCGGAAGTAGTGGATGAATGGGAAGAAGTGCCAAATCCTGGAGTAGGAGCTTTGTGTGCCATGGCTGCTGTAGTTGAAGACCGAGTAGCCTTTTCTGAAACTCGGCTTATTGACTCTATTGGGGGAGGTCCCGAAGCTGTACCAGACATGTTTGCCTACCCTGCCGCTTTAGGATCCTTTGAGAGTTGTTCTATATCTTCAAAGCGAATGATCTGGAGTCAAAAGACTGATCCTTTAATTGGACCTCTTTATCAAGCAGTGAGTTCTCAAGACAGAGAAATGTTAAAGACATCCCTACCCTCTGAATGCAGTCAACTTCTACGAGATTGGGAGAAGTTTGAAATAGACAATGGCCTACTTTATCGTGTGGTGCTGTATCATGATCACCCTGGAAGGCGCCAACTAGTTATTCCAAGCTGCTTTCAGAAGATGATTTTCCGAAGTCTGCATGATTATCATGGTCATTTGGGACCTGAGAAGACTTATGGCCTAATACAAGACCGATTCTACTGGCCCAAAATGAGAGATACCGTGACTCGTCTGTGTAGGTGCTGTCGCAGATGTTTGCAGAGGAAGACTGTCCCGGTTCGAGCGGCCTTCATGGGACACTTGAAGAGTTCGGGCCCCATGGATCTTGTCTGCATAGACTTCCTTTGTATTGACAACGACTCCAGAGGATTTGGAAATGTATTGGTGGTGACTGATCACTTCACACGATATGCTCAAGCCTTTCCGACTAAGGATCAAAAAGCAGTCACTGTTGCAAGAGTGCTTTGGGAAAAGTATTTTATCCATTATGGCTTACCACACCGGTTGCATTCTGATCAAGGCCGGGATTTTGAGAGTAACCTGATCAAAGAGTTACTTCAGTTGTTGAACATCCGCAAAAGTCGGACGACGCCTTACCATCCAGAGGGAGATGCCCTTCCTGAAAGATTTAACAGGACTTTACTTGATATGCTTGGTACCTTACGAATTGAGGATAAGCGATCCTGGAGTCGAAAAGTGGAGGCTATGGTGCATGCCTATAATAGTACAAGGCACGAGAGCACAGGATATTCACCATACTTTCTGATGTTTGGAAGAGAGCCTAGGCTACCTATTGACATCTTGTTGGGAGTCTCTACCGATGGTATCAGTCATCGAGATCATTACTGATACGTGGCACGTTTGAAAGAAACGCTTAAGAGTGCTTATCAGCTGGCTGAGGAAAATGCGGCCAAAGTGAATGAAGGAAATAAAAGGAGATTTGATCTTCGAGTAAGATACCGAGAATTGAACCCTGGGGACCATGTTCTGCTACGGAATTTGGGAGCATCTGCAAAACATAAGCTGGCTGATCGATGGCGGAGTGAACTCTTTACAGTGGTAGATCGGTTGCCTGGAATACCAGTCTACAAGATAAAAGGACGGGACGGGAGGATCAGGACTTGGCATAGAAATCATTTGTTGCCTGTACCTCAGATTGATGGTATGGATATCTCCAATGATGGCTCGGCCTGCGATTCTCCACAGTCCTTAGCCGATATTCCACCTGACCTTCCTGAAACTCCTGAGAGTGATTGGACTGTGGCTCCTGAAGTTCCTAGATCACCAGTATCTTCTCCTTCAGGGAGACCTATGAACCCTCAAACTCCAGAATTCGTACCTAGATCTGTGTCTACAGATGAGCAGGGATCTAGCTCTCCTACGCCACCAGCACCATCCCCTCCCATGGCAGACAACCCTAGTTTAGGGCCTGGACATGCTAGATTACCTCAGAGAGAGGTACGGAGAGGAGAGAGAATTAGACACCCTCCACCTATGCTGACATATGATAGTTTGGGGGACCCCAGATTTACTACTCAGCCTCATTTATACCATGCTTGGGTGGGTGCAGTGTCCACTTTGGTCAATATGTTACCAATTTTCGCTCCTGCTGGCATGTATACCTATTAACCTGTTGTGACTCTGTAAATGCAAAAGCAACCATATTGATATTGTCATTGGTAATGTTGACTGTATACTATGACTTTGTATGTCTTTGACGTGACGTAAAGATTTCACCAGAGGGAGAGTGTAGGGAACTGCCATTTCTACTAGTATATAATGTATCTGGCTTCTTTGCCCCTGCAGTTTGGCTTCAGAGACCCCAGGCATTTAGTGCAAGTTTTGTTTTGTAAATACAGTGAGTCAGACACATGTGAGGCAGAGCTGCTGGGGGGAGAGATGTGAGCAGAGCTGCTGAGCCAGACATGTTATGTCTGGGGGAGTCTAAGAGCCACTGGTTCCTCTTTACTTCACAGTATATAGTTAGGTATGTGTTACCCCCTATATACTCACAGGACCTAGCTAGTAACTGTAGTTAGGGATCCATATATATATATAGTTCAGGGCAGTGATAGGTTAGGCTTCCGAAGGCCAACTAGCTAGTTAGAGGCCCGGTGGCACTAGTAGTTTAGCTGGCAGGTTAAGGACTCAGTGTTAGGGTAGTCAGGCCTGCATCTACTGCCGTCACCGTCGCCCTGTTTGCGGCCTGTGAAGAATCTCACCATCATCATCATCATCTCCTGATCGGCTGTCTGTCATCTCCTGGAAGAATCCGAGGATCCACAGTCATCCACAGGGGCCCCTGCATCTCTTCTGTTGCCTGGAGGTATTGTGCACTGGACTCTTGCTATATATCTATATATATACCCGGGTATATAACCTAAGACGGTTGAGGACTTGCTGGTTGTTGTAGTATTGCTGTGTTCTGAGTATATTTTATGTATGTATTATTACCCTGTTGATTCTTATAAAGCTACTGTTATAACCTTATGTGGTATCTGTATGTATTCTTCAGACTGTGAGATTAGTACAGTGATCCTTGTTAAGGCTACTAACTGTACTTCATGGGTAAGTCCCAGGAAGAGATCCTCCCTGTAATACAGAGGCTCTATCCTGGGTGGAGGCACTGATATATTTCATATATGTTCCCACTCTTCCCTTCAGCGAAGGCTTCAGGTCCCATTATACACACAGGTCAGCGCCAGAGTCTGTTGCGGGAGGGATAATACTCCCCCCCCCCCCCCCAAATAGGGCTACACAGTAACAATAACAGTTACAGTAAATACATTTTGTAATATACTTTATTTGTCAATTTTGGACCCCTTCTGTGAAATCCTGCATTTTTTCACTCTTTCTCTTGTTTCTGTTTTGAGAGCTATTCCTGCCTCTCACTAAATGTTACTGTGTACAGGATTACAGAGCTGTGTAAAGTGTAGATAAAATGAGGGGAGGGTCACTTCAAACAAGTATATCTCAGACATTATAAAATGTACAAACTTGCTTTTGGTGTCATATGAAAGAGGAGATTCTCTTCTTTTGGGATTAGGATATTTATATACAGCTACACTACCGTTCAAAAGTTTGGGATCACCCAGACAATTTTGTGTTTTCCATGAAAACACATCAACATCAAATGAGTTGCAAAATGAATAGAAAATATAGTCAAGACATTGACAAAGTTAGAAATAATGATTTTTATTTGAAATAATAATTTTCTCCTTCAAACTTTGCTTTTGTCAAAGAGTGCTCCATTTGCAGCAATTCCAGCATTGCAGACCTTTGGCATTCTAGCTGTTAATTTGCTGAGGTAATCTTGAGAAATTTCACCCCATGCTTTCAGAAGCCCCTCCCACTGGATTGGCTTGATGGGCACTTTTTGCGTACCATACGGTCAAGCTGCTCCCACAACAGCTCAATGGAGTTAAGATTTGGTGACTGCGCTGGCCACTGCATTACAGATAGAATACCAGCTACCTGCTTCTTCCCTAAATAGTTCTTGCATAATTTGGAGGTGTGCTTTGGGTCATTGTCCTGTTGTAGGATGAAATTGGCTCCAATCAAGCTCTGTCCACAGGGTATGGCATGGCGTTGCAAAATGGAGTGATAGCCTTCCTTATTCAAAATCCCTTTTACCTTGTACAAATCTCCCACTTTACAAGCACCAAAGCAACCCCAGACCATCACATTACCTTCACCATGCTTGACAGATGGTGTCAGGCACTCTTCCAGCATCTTTTCAGTTGTTCTGCGTCTCACAAATGTTCTTCTGTGTGATCCAAACACCTCAAACTTCGATTCGTCTGTCCATAAAACTTTTTTCCAATCTTCCTCTGTCCAATGTCTGTGTTCTTTTGCCCATATTAATCTTTTCCTTTTATTAGCCAGTCTCAGGTATGGCTTTTTCTTGGCCACTCTGCCCTGAAGGCCAGCATCCCTGAGTCGCCTCTTCACTGTAGATGTTGACACTGGCGTTTTGCGGGTACTGTTTAATGAAGCTGCCAGTTGAGGACCTGTGAGGCGTCGATTTCTCAAACTAGAGACTTTAATGTACTTGTCTTGTTGCTCAGTTGTGCAGCGGGGCCTCCCACTTCTGTTTCTACTCTGGTTAGAGCCTGTTTGTGCTGTCCTCTGAAGGGAGTAGTACACCCCGTTGTAGGAAATCTTCAGTTTCTTGGCAATTTCTTGCATGGAATAGCCTTCATTTCTAAGAACAAGAATAGACTGTCGAGTTTCACATGAAAGTTCTCTTTTTCTGGCCATTTTGAGAGTTTAATCAAACCAAAAAATGTAATGCTCCAGATTCTCAACTAGCTCAAAGGAAGGTCAGTTTTATAGCTTCTCTAACCAGCAAAACTTTTTTCAGCTGTGCTAACATACTTGCACAAGGGTATTCAAGGGTTTTCTAAACGTCCATTAACCTTCTTACACAGTTAGCAAACACAATGTACCATTAGAACACTGGAGTGATGGTTGCTGGAAATGGGCCTCTATACACCTATGTAGATATTGCATTAAAAACCAGACGTTTGCAGCTAGAATAGTAATTTATCACATTAACAATGTATAGAGTATATTTCTGATTCATTTAGTGTTATCTTCATTGAAAAAAAACTGTGCTTTTCTTTCAAAAATAAGTAAATTTCTAAGTGACCCTAAACTTTTGAATGTTAGTGTATATTATATATACAGTGGGGAAAAAGGTATTTAGTCGTCCACCAATTGTGCAAGTTCTCCCACTTAAAAAGATGAGAGAGGCCTGTAATTGACATCATAGGTATACCTCAACTATGAGAAACAATGAGAAAACAAATCCAGAAAATCACATTGTCTGATTTTTTAAGAATTTATTTGCAAATTATGGTGGAAAATAAGTATTTGGTCACCTACAAACAAGCAAGATTTCTGGCTCTCACAGACCTGTAACTTCTTCTTTAAGAGGCTCCTCTGTCCTCCACTCATTACCTGTAGTAATGGCACCTGTTTGAAATTGTTATCAGTATAAAAGACACCTGTCCACAACCTCAAACAGTCACACTTCAAACTCCACTATGGTGAAGACCAAAGAGCTGTGGAAGGACACCAGAAACAAAATTGTAGCCCTGCACCAGGCTGGGAAGACTGAATCTGCAATAGGCAAGCAGCTTGGTGTGAAGAAATCAACTGTGGGAGCAATAATTAGAAAATGGAAGATATACAAGACCACTGATAATTTCCCTCGATCAGGGGCTCCACGCAAGATCTCACCCCGTGGGGTCAAAATGATCACAAGAACGGTGAGCAAAAATCCCAGAACCACACAGGGGCACCTAGTGAATGACCTGCAGAAAGCTGGGACTAACGTAACAAAGGCTACCGTCAGTAACACACTACTCTGCCAGGGAATCAGATCCTGCAGTGCCAGACGTGTCCCCCTGCTTAAGCCAGTACATATCCGGGCCCGTCTGAAGTTTGCTAGAGAGCATTTGGATGTTCCAGAAGAGTATTGGGAGACTGTCATATGGTCAGAAGAAACCAAAGTGGAACTGTTTGGTAGAAACACAACTCATTGTGTTTGGAGGAGGGTGAATGCTGAGTTGCATCCAAAGAACACCATACCTAATGTGAAGCATGGGAGTGGCAACATCATGCTTTGGGGGTGTTTCTCTGCTAAGGGACCAGGACGACTGATCCGTGTACATGAAAGAATGAATGGGGCCATGTATTGTGAGATTTTGAGTGCAAACCTCCTTCCATCAGCAAGGGCATTGAAGATGAAACGTGGCTGGGTCTTTCAGCATGACAATGATCCCAAGCACACCGCCAGGGCAACGAAGGAGTGGCTTCGTAAGAAGCATTTCAAGGTCCTGGAGTGGCCTAGCCAGTCTCCAGATCTCAACCCTATAGAAAACCTTTGGAGGGAGTTGAAAGTCCGTGTTGCCCAGCGACAGACCCAAAACATCACTGCTCTAGAGGGGATCTGCATGGTGGAATGGGCCAACATACCGGAAACAGTGTGTGTGCCAACCTTGTGAAGACTTACAGAAAACGTTTGACCTCTCTCATTGCCAACAAGGGATATATAACAAAGTATTGAGATTAACTTTTTTTATTGACCAAATACTTATTTTCCACCATAATTTGCAAATAAATTCTTTAAAAATCAGACAATCTGATTTTCTGGATTTGTTTTCTCATTTTTAAGCAGGAGAACTTGCACAATTGGTGCCTGACTAAATACTTTTTTTTCCCTACTGTATGATATAAATATCCTAATCCCGACTGTTTTCAACCAGTGATATCTCTGGAAATAATTTGGATAGCACTGCAACCTTAGTGTCATATGGAATAAGGGAATCTCCTCTTTCATATGAAAAAAGCAAGTTTGTATGTTTTATAATGTCTGACATATAACTGTTTGAAGTGACCCTCCCCCACCCTCATTTTCTCTGTCTCTTACACAGCCCCATACTCCCACAAACAGTAACATTCAGTGACAGGCAGAAACAGCTGTCACTAAAGAAGCAAGGGAAGTAGTGAAAAATGCAGGATTTCTCAGAAAGGATCCAAAATTTGTTAATAAAGTATATTACAAAATTTTATAAATGACACAAATACCGCCAAATACTTCTACCTTTTTCTTAATCCTGTCCTGGCTTTGGCTTCAAAAAATGGGACAAAATTTGCAACAAAAAAAGCTGTGTTTCCACAATGTGGGGCCTCAGCTTCTATGTGTTTTTTTTGTGTTCAGCTTTGAAGAATGTGAATCAGAAATGTAATCTGAAAGGAGACTATACAGACAATGGAAAACAGATGACATCTTGTGGTTCCTTTGCATTACTACAGCAATGGTCTCTTGAACAAAGCATCTGGATATGAGCTCTGAGGACCTCTGGCAGCAAGACTTTAAAAGTGCTTCAGACTAGAGAAACTATGTGCTTTTTACCTTTTTTGGTCCATTTTGGCTTTCGTAGTTGTAGTGCATTACATCACTTTGTAGTTTTATTAGTGTTCTAAGTTCAATATTGTGACACTGTTATTGTTGTATTTTTTAAACCTTTGTGTTTATTTTTATTTGTTCAGTTATCATTTTTGTAGTCTATGTCTATTTTTTTGTGTTATTAGTGTTTTTTCTTATCTATTTTATTACTATTTTTTTATTGATACCTTTATCAAAATATATATAAGTGTGTGTGATTAGCTTTTAAATGTAGATTTACTTGATTTATGAAACAATTATGAAACAAGTGTCATGACCTTTGACCCTATCAATGTCCCTGTTACATACCTCCCAACTGTCCTGGATTCAGCGGGACAGTCCCGGGTTCCGGGTCCAGTCCTGTTGTCCCAGTCGGTGGGAGGTTTGTCTCGGTATCAACTCATCTGTGTCTGGAAGACACAGATGAGTTAAATACAATGATGAAGCAGGAGCTGTCCTGGGACAGCTTCTGCTTCACCACCCTGTGTGAAGCACATCCCTGTGTGCTCCGGCCCCGGGAGCTGCAGGTGTGATGTGATGACATCACTCACATCGCACCTGCAGCTCCCTGAACACTCCATTGAGGGAGACCTCAGACATAGCAGCAGGGGAGTGAGGAGAGGTAAGTTTCAGTGTTTTTATTATGTTAAACTTTGGGGGAAAATTGAGGTGGAACATTAAATTGGGGGCATATGAAGAGGAGATATTAAACTGCTTGCAGATGGAGGGGGGCATTAAACTGGGCACAGATAGAGCATGACATTAAACTGGGGGAAAGTTGGAGGGGGACATTAAACTGGGGGCAACTAGAGGAGGACATTAAACTGTGGGGGTAGCAGGAGTGGGACAATAAACCGTGGGGGTAGCTGGAGGGGGACATGTCTGCCGGTAGTTGCCCCCTAGTTGTAATGGATGACTGTAGGAGCATTATACTGTGTGGGGGCACAAAGAAAAATGGATCAGAGTGGGCAGAGTCAATGTAGAAGTGGATGGAGCTAAATTTGTCGCGGCATGCATAGCGCGCCACACGTACTGTCCCTCTTTCTATACTTTGAAAGTTGGGAGGTATGCTGTTACCACCAATATATATTATTTGAACAAGATATTACTTACCTGATTATGTAATTTTTGGACTTAAAGTATTCAGTACAAGTTTGAAATGCATTGTCCTGTGAATTTGCTAATAAAACCGCTGATTATCTATTTTCATATTTGGATCACATTTTTTCTTAGTTTTTTCACTGTATGCTATAATTACCTGGCTGGTGCTCCTTGCCTAGCCTGGTGTGATCAAGGCAGCCATGAAAATGCTAGTATCTGTCATAAAAGGTAGAACTCCTTTAGAAGCCTGTATCTAATTCCCAAAGGTGAGGATGCTGAGATTCTACATGCGATCTATCTTGTGCTCCATCTTTTTTGCTCTGTGACTTTGCGGTGTTAGAAATTATATTCATAATGCTCCCTAATTAACCCTTATATAAATGATCCCCCCTTATATTCAGAATACCCTCTAATGACCCCTTATGTAAATGATCTCCCTTTATATTCATAATGCCCACAATGATGTGACTTCATTTCATTATTGCCCCCTAATGCCATCAATTGCCCTATAAGACAAAAAAAAAAATAAAAAATTTACGTTCACCTACCTCTGATCCTTTAATTAACAGAGCCACCGCTGATGCTGCTTCTTACTCTGACTTGTAGGCCGAAAGACAGTTGAGGCCTGCAGCCTGTCGTACCGTAACCAGACATTTTGCTTGTGGCTTACCAGTGACAGAGCAGGAAGTCAACTGCTTCCTGCGCTACCATCCATTTCAACTATATCGGTGTCCTGCAGATTCCAATTTAGTTGAAAGTACTGCTAGTGTTTGTGGCAGTCTTGGGGTGGGCCCAGAGGCCCCGGGCCCACTGACTCTCGGGGGCCCACCTCGGGGCCGCTGCAACACAGGTTACACTCACATATTAACTGCATCGGCATCTGCATGACACCGATACAGTTGAAATACATTCTCTACTCGTACGTAGCTCGTAAAGCACAAGCCACTTCAGGCCTGTGGTCTACGAGCTGCCCTAAGACGTCTGCATCCTGGCACAGACGTTTACGCGATGACATCATTGTCCTGCGTCGTCCGCGCCAGGACGCAGGTCCTGCTTCTTCAGTAAGCGGCGGCAGTGCCGGCGGTGGAGACTCCTCCTCAGGGGATCGAAGCTAGGTGAGTAGCATCGACTTTTTTTTTTTTAACTCACTTTGGGCATTGTAATTGGGGGTGGGGGGGATGGGGGTAATACATATAAGAGGTCAATTGGGAATTTAGATAAGAGGCCATAACTAATATAAGTGATATTAGGGGGCTTTAATAAAAGATTATATAAATTATAGTGAAAGGTCAGTGGGGGCTGTAGGAATGTAAGGGGAGATAATATTAGGGGGCATTGGGGCAGTATTAAAGGGGTTTTCTAGGGAATAATAAAGTTTACTGATAAGGATTGTATTGGGCAAATTGGAGAGGAGGCGGGAAAGGTTAAACATAAAAAAAATACTCACCTGTCCCCGGGCTACCAATGTCCACAGCCTTCTGCTGCTGTCTGTCCTGGCACACGCATGCTGCATTACTGCCACAAGTCCTGCACTGCACGTGATTGGCCTCAGCAGTGGCTGGAAAAGACTCGGTGATGTCACTCATATACATGACTAGGTCCTTTCCAGCCAATATTGAGGCCACTGATGGCCTCAGCAGTCACGTATGGCACGTGTCTGAACAGACAGTGTCGGCAGACAACAGAGCACTGGGGACAGGTAAGGCTGGGTTCAAAGTAGCGCCCGGTTTCCATTTTTCAGGTCCACTTGGGGACCTGAAAACGGAAACCCAATTCGCTTGTAAAGCGGTTACTTGTGGACCCCATAGACTATAATGGGGTCTGCTGGGTTTCTGCCCGGTTTCTGCTTGAAAAATGCGGAGAAAAAAGTCCAGCTTGCAGGACTTTTCTTTCCGCATTTTTCAAGTGGAATGGGGGACAGAATCCCTCAACGGGGTTCAAGTGTTGGTGTGAACCCAGCCTGAGTATGATTTTTTATCACCTACCCCACCTCCACTGTGATTTGTCCACTTCCTGGACAACCCCTTTAAAGAGGACCTTTCATGTCCTCATGAACCTGTGATTTTATATACCGCTAGAAAGCCGACAGTTGGCTTTCCCATTACGTGCCCCGATGGAGGAGATATCGGTGCCTTTAGTTTCGGCACATATCTGTCCCCACTGTCAGAAGGGCGTTCCTGACAGTCTAGCGTCATCGCTGGGCTGTGAGGAAGGCCCCCCTGACAGTACTCTAACATAGCCTTGTACTGTCAGAGGGGGCGTTCCTTACCGCCCTGCGATGACGCTAGACTGTCAGGAACGCCCTTCTAACTGTGGGGAGAGATCAGTGCCGAAACTAACGCCAGGGCACATAACGGGAAAGCCGACAGTGCGCTGAATTCAGTGCACTGTCAGCTTTCTAGTGGCATATAAAACCGCATATACAGTACAGACCAAAAGTTTGGAGACACCTTCTCATTCCAAGAGTTTTCTGTATTTTCATGACTATAAAAATTGTAGATTCACACTGAAGGCATCAAAACTATGAATTAACACATGTGGAATTATATATTTATATCTTATATTCTAGGTTCTTCAAAGTAGCCACCTTTTGCTTTGATTACTGCTTTGCACACTCTTGGCATTCTCTTGATGAGCTTCAAGAGGTAGTCACCTGAAATGGTCTTCCAACAGTCTTGAAGGAGTTCCCAGAGATGCTTAGCACTTGTTGGCCCTTTTGCCTTCACTCTGCGGTCCAGCTCACCCCAAATCATCTCGATTGGGTTCAGGTCTGGTGACTGTGGAGGCCAGGTCATCTGGCGTAGCACCCCATCACTCTCCTTCTTGGTCAAATAGCCCTTACACAGTCTGGAGGTGTGTTTGGGGTCATTGTCCTGTTGAAAAATAAATGATGGTCCAACTAAATGCAAACCAGATGGAATAGCATGCCGCTGCAAGATGCTGTGGTAACCATGCTGGTTCAGTATTCCTTCAATTTTGAATAAATCCCCAACAGTGTCACCAGCAAAGCACCCCCACACCATCACACCTCCTCCTCCATGCTTCACGGTGGGAACCAGGCATGTAGAGTCCATTCGTTCACCTTTTCTGCGTCGCACAAAGACACGGTGGTTGGAACCAAAGATCTCAAATTTTGACTCATCAGACCAAAGCACAGATTTCCACAGGTCTAATGTCCATTCCTTGTGTTCTTTAGCCCAAACAAGGATCTTGTGCTTGTTGCCTGTCCTTAGCAGTGGTTTCCTAGCAGCTATTTTACCATGAAGGCCTGCTGCACACAGTCTCCTCTTAACAGTTGTTATAGAGATGTGTCTGCTGCTAGAACTCTGTGTGGCATTGACCTGGTCTCTAATCTGAGCTGCTGTTAACGTGCGATTTCTGAGGCTGGTGACTCGGATGAACTTATCCTCCGCAGCAGAGGTGACTCTTGGTCTTCCTTTCCTGGGGCGGTCCTCATGTGAGCCAGTTTCTTTGTAGCGCTTGATGGGTTTTATCCACTGCACTTGGGGACACTTTCAAAGTTTTCCCAATTTTTCGGACTGACTGACCTTCATTTCTTAAAGTAATGATGGCCACTCGTTTTTCTTTACTTAGCTGCTTTTTTTCTTGCCATAATACAAATTCTAACACTCCATTCAGTAGGATTATCAGCTGTGTATCCACCTGACTTCTGAACAACACAACTGATGGTCCCAGCTCCATTTATAAGGCAAGAAATCCCACTTATTAAACCTGACAGGGCACACCTGTGAAGTGAAAACCATTTCAGGTGACTACCTGTTGAAGCTCATCAAGAGAATGCCAAGAGTGTGCAAAGCAGTAATCAAAGCAAAAGGTGGCTACTTTGAAGAACCTAGAATATAAGACATATTTTCAGTTGTTTCACACTTTTTTGCTAAGTATATAATTCCACATGTGTTAATTCATAGTTTTGATGCCTTCAGTGTGAATCTACAATTTTTATAGTCATAAAAATACAGAAAACTCTTGGAATGAGAAGGTGTGTCCAAACTTTTGGTCTGTACTGTACATGAGGACATGAAAGGTCGTCTTTAATACAAAGGGGTTATTAATGGGCATTATTAATACAGAAGGGCATAATTTATACAAGGAGACATAAGAGGGTATAATTAATAATAGGGGAATTGGACAATATTAATTTAAGGTGGCACTTGGGCATTAAATTGATTTAAGGGGGTACACAGGGCATTATTAATTAGGGGAATTATTCATTGAGGGGCATTATTAAATAAATGGGGCATATAGGAGCATTATTAAATTAAAAAGGCACATGTGGTTATTATTAATTTCCAGGGGATTTTATATCATATATTTTATAATTGGGGTAGCAGCAGGATGGAGAATTTATGTAGTTGAGGACAATGTGGGTCGGGTGCCTGGAAAAGTGAGGAGCCAAAGATGTCTGTGTTACAAACTTTACAGTCACAGCTGGAAGAAGTGGTCATGGCAGTCCAGATGGAAGAGATGATAAATGTAAACCGTCAGAGATGTCATCTGTAAGTCACAACATTGTTCCTGTACTGTATTTACGTAACTGGTCTTCAAAGCCCTGTATAGAACCACTATCTACCACTATACAGTCACCGTATAGTGATAGTGTTGGTATACCTGAGTTGGGGGCCCACTTGGACGTGTTGGCCCTCCCTGTGCTGAACCCCTAGCTACACCTCTGGGTGGGCCCCGCAGAGTCAGTGAACCCCCTGCTAGCCATGTGTCTGATTATAAGTTTTTATACCATTACCATTACCATATACCATAGGCTGCTGGAGAAATTGCAGCCAAGTGGGTACATTAGTACACATATTTAGTGACTGTCTATGCTTATTTCCACTTTGGATTTCTTTTTCTAAGCTACTGAATGAAATAATAGAAATAATGGGGTCATATATTTCAATCATCCCAGAATTATGTCTGCTGAAACTGGGATACTTTTAATACTTCTCATTCCTTGGTTGCTTTGAAATGGAAATCCCGAGATATTCCTTCATTACCCGCTATTATTATTGATATTATTATATATTCGCATTTAACTGAAATAAAGGAGAGAAGTTCTTTCAAGTCTGGGAATGTTTGAATTCTTCAAAATATGCTGTTCCTCTTCACATATAGGCTTGTAAAGGTAAATGAAGGAGGGTTTGTGCATATCTTTTAAAGTCCATTTCCCTCCCCCTTTCTCTCTCAGTTTTGTCACCTGCACTGTTACATTGTTTATACCTTGTGCCTGTATGATTATGACGCATCTCATTGTATTAAATCTACTTCTTTGTAATTTTTGTTCCTGTACTTGACTTTTGATAATATTGATACAGTATTATTGAAATAAAAAAATACAGTGCCTTGCGAAAGTATTCGGTCCCCTTGAACTTTTCAACCTTTTGCCACATTTCAGGCTTCAAACATAAGGATATAAAATTTTAATTTTTTGGTGAAGAATCAACAACAAGTGGGACACAATCGTAAAGTGGAACGAAATTTATTGGATATTTTAAACTTTTGTAAAAAATAAAAAACTGAAAAGTGGAGCGTGGCAAATTATTTGGCCCCCTTAAGTTAATACTTTGTAGCGCCACCTTTTGCTGCGATTACAGCTGCAAGTCGCTTGGGCTATGTCTCTATCAGTTTTGCACATCGAGAGACTGAAATTCTTGCCCATTCTTCCTTGGAAAACAGCTCGAGCTCAGATTCTCGATTGGATTCAGGTCTGGACTTTGACTTAGCCATTCTAACACCTGGATACGTTTATTTGTGAACCATTCCATTGTAGATTTTGCTTTATGTTTGGGATCATTGTCTTGTTGGAAGATAAATCTCCGTCCCAGTCCCAGGTCTTTTGCAGACTCCAATAGGTTTTCTTCTAGAATGGTCCTGTATTTGGCTCCATCCATCTTCCCATCAATTTTAACCATCTTCCCTGTCCCTGCTGAAGAAAAGCAGGCCCAAACCATGATGCTGCCACCACCATGTTTGACAGTGGGGATGGTGTGTTCAGGGTGATGAGCTGTGTTGCTTTTACACCAAACATATCGTTTTGCATTGTGGCCAAAAAGTTCGATTTTGGTTTCATCTGACCAGAGCACCTTCTTCCACATGTTTGGTGTGTCTCTCAGGTGGCTTGTGGCAAACTTTAAATGAGACTTTTTATGGATATCTTTGAGAAATGGCTTTCTTCTTGCCACTCTTCCATAAAGGCCAGATTTGTGCAGTGTACGACTGATTGTTGTCCTATGGACAGAATCTCCCACCTCAGCTGTAGATCTCTGCAGTTCATCCAGAGTGATCATGGGCCTCTTGGCTGCATCTCTGATCAGTCTTCTCCTTGTTTGAGATGAAAGTTTAGAGGGACGGCCGGGTCTTCGTAGATTTGCAGTGGTCTGATACTCCTTCCATTTCAATATGATCGCTTGCACAGTGCTTCTTGGGATGTTTAAAGTTTGGGAAATCTTTTTGTATCCAAATCCGGCTTTAAACTTCTCCACAACAGTATCACGGACCTGCCTGGTGTGTTCCTTGGTCTTCATGAGGCTCTCTGCGCTTTAAACAGAACCCTGAGACTATCACAGAGCAGGTGCATTTATAGGGAGAATTGATTACACACAGGTGGATTATATATCATTTAGGACAACATTGGATCATTCAAAGATCCTCACTGAACTTCTGGAGTGAGTTTGCCGCACTGAAAGTAAAGGGGCCGAATAATATTGCACGCCCAACTTTTCAGTTTTTTATTTTTTTACAAAAGTTTAAAATAACCAATAAATTTTGTTCCACTTCTCAATTGTGTCCCACTTGTTGTTGATTCTTCACCAAAAAATTTAAATTTTATATCTTTATGTTTGAAGCCTGAAATGTGGCAAAAGGTTGAAAAGTTCAAGGGGGCCGAATACTTTCGCAAGGCACTGTACAAAGGTTCATCCAAGGGATGGGAAAGGAAATGGCTGAAGGGAAGGAGTGAAGAAAACAATAATTTTATGCAGCTGCATAAGCATCAGTCTTATTTTGCTGTAGTATAGGATAATGCAATATTAGTGCCTCCCACACAGTATAATGCTCCATTTATATGCCCCACACAGCATATAGCTCCTTAGTGTGCCCCACACAGCATAATTCCCCATTAATGCCCCTTCACAGTATATTGTCCCATTATATGTTGTGGAGGCACCAATAGGATATTACACCATGTGGAGGCCACCAATAGGGCATTTTGTGTATGAGCGCCTTCACTGTTAGTTAATAATCTTCTCTATCTTCCCTAGCATACCAGTTAACATTGACCCCTCTATTTCTTTTGGCTACCAAGGAAGATTAAATTCATTTAGAAAATATGTTTTTCCAATCTTCCCACATTGTAAAAGCCATAACTTTTTTATTTCACCATCTAAAGAACCATATGAGCTTAATTTTTGTTGGACAAATTGTACTTCATAATGGTACAATTTAATATTCCATACAATGTACTGGGAAACTGGAAAAAAAAAATCAGAATAGGGTGTAATTAGAGAAAAACTGCATTTTCTTATGTTTTTTTTTTTTTTTTAAGGTGTTCAATGTGCAGTCAAAATTACATGTTAGTTATATTCTGCAGTTCATTGCGATTACAGCGATACTACATATACAGTTTATGTTATGTTTTAATACCTTAACAAAAATCTGAAACTATGGGAAAAAAAAAAAATTATTGGAGTCGCCATATTCTGACACCCATACCTTTTTTTTTCTGTATATGGCAGAGGTGTAATTACTGCCATAGCAGCTGCCATGTGATCTGTGATTTGGGGAGCCCAGACACCATCCACCTCACCCCCCCCCCCCCCCCACACACACACAGACACTTTTAAAAAAAAATAAAAATAGACCATTACCCACTGGGTTACTCTAGTAATGGACAATTTTCATTTACCTTTCCCCGTTCTCTTCCACTTCTGCTTTCCCTTTGGCCTCCAAGGGGTGATGCATATTAAGTCACAGATGTCACATCGTAATGCTGAGCGTCCAGACATAATATGCGTCGCCCCTGGAGACCTAAGTGAAGGCGGCCATGTACAAGAGCTGGGAAAAGTAAGTGAAAATGGTCTGTTACCCACTGGAGTAATCCAGTGGGTAATGGCCTATGGGAGAACTATATGGTGTGGGGCCCTTACTGTATGGTGTCCTGAAACAGGGGACCTTACAGAATAGGGGCCTTAAAAATGGGCACTTACATTAAGGGCTCATGTTTCAGGCCCCTATACAGTAAGGGCTCCATTATAGATCTCCATACAGAAAGGGCCTCTGTTGCAGTCCCCCATACAGTAAAGCCCTTACTTAGGGCCTATAACTGGAGCCCTTCCTGTACATACTGTATGGGGGCCTGTAATAAGGATACTATACTAGATGGGTTCAATAAAAGAGGCAATATATTGTATGGAGGGGTCAGTAAAGGGGGTGTTATACCATGTGGGGAGCAGGTGAAGCTCCAGTCAAAAGCTTGCAATGGGGCTCTGTCTTTCCTAGTTACACCCCTGGTATACAGGGCTGTGTAAGGCATCTTTTATTGCAGGACCAGATGTACTTTTTGTTTATATCATTTTGTGGAATGTCTGATGTTTTGATCACTTTTTATTCACTTTTTTTGGGAGACATAATATGAAAGACACAGTGGTTCGGCTATTTTGATTTTTTTTTCCAGCTACGGTGTTCACCTGATGGGAAAAATATTTCAGATGTTTGTATTGTTTACAAGGCCCAGATCCCAGTTCCTATGGGTCCTTCATCATCATCATCATCATCATCATCATCATTATCATCATCAATATTACCATGAGAGTGGTTTCACAGACAGCATTTTGTGGAAAAAACACCACTGCAGTTTTGATACAGTTTTTTGAGCCAATGCAAAAATTGCATCCAGCAGGAAGGAAAAGTATACAGTAAGTCTATGCTATCCCTTTTTTCCTACCCATTTTTAATCCATTTATAAGGGGGTAGATGAGGTATACCACCTGCATCCATGAACCCCACCCCTTACCAGATATAAGTCTGAACTGGACATTGTTATTGTTCTGTACAAAACTGTTCAAGTAAAGTTAAAGTTAATGACCTGTCCTCAGGATATGTTATCAATAAAAGATCAGTGGAGGTCTGACACCCAGGACCCCGCTCATCAGCTGTGTGAAGGGGCTGTGGCGCTAGTATGATTTAATTACAATCTCATCCTATAGACTTGACGGCCCTGTGGTCTTGACCTACAGCCAGTCTCAGCCTTTCATGGGACTGCCAGCCTTTATTTTTAAGCTTTTTGATAGACCATCCCCTCAATAGTAATAGTTGTCTTTCCTTATCTTGTTTTTACCTTCAATAAGTCACATGATCACAGTGTGACCTAATTTTTTTCTAGCATGGGTTGCTGTACAAATTGGAGGTCTATCTCTGCTTACTGCAGATTCTATTAAAAGGTACCATGAGATCTCAGATTCATTCAGTGTCCCACCTGCCATTCTTTTGTCATACCTCTTCTGTGAAAATGTTTCACTGCTCCTCCTCTGCCTCTCTCATACTCTGCTTCATTTACCCCCCAGTCTTATTGTTGTGATATGACAGGGTTAATGTCTTATTGATCAGTTTGTATATACATCCCCAATTCTAGTGAAGTTGGGACGTTGTGTAAAACAAATAAAAACAGAATACGATGATTTGCAAATCCTTTTCAACCTATAATTGAATACACTACAAAGACAAGATATTTAATGTATAAACAGATAAACTTTGTTTTTTTGCAAATATTCACTCATTTTTAATTTGATGCTTGCAACATGTTCCAAAAAAGCTGGACAAATACTGGAAAAGTTGAGGAAAGCTCAAAACAGCTGTTTGGAGCATTCCAGAGGTGAACAGGTTAATTGGAAACAGGTGAGTGTCATGATTGGGTATAAAGGGAGCATTCCCGAAAGGCTTAGCCGTTCACAAGCAAGGATGGGGCGAGGTTCACCATTTTGTGAACAACTGTGTGAGCAAATAGTCCAACAGTTTAAGAACAATGTTTCTCAATGTACAATTGCAAGGAATTTAGGGATTTCATCATCTACAGTCCATAATATTATCAAAAGATTCAGAGAATCTGGACAAATCTCTGCAAGTGGCAAGGCCGAAAACCAACATTGAATGCCTGTGACCTTCGATCCCTCAGGAAGCACTGCATTAAAAACCGACATCATTCTGTAATGGATATTACCACATGGGCTCAGGAACACTTCAGAAAACCATTGTCAGTGAACACAGTTCGTCGCTACATCTACAAGTACAAGTTAAAACTCTACCATGCCAAGCAAAAGCCATATATCAACAACAACCAGAAACGCCACTGACTTCTCTGGGCCCGAGTTCATCTGAGATGGACTGACGCAAAGTGGAAAAGTGTCTGGTGAGTCCACATTTCAAATTGTTTTTGGAAATTATGGACGTCGTGTCCTCCGGGCCAAAGAGGAAAAGGACTGTCCAGATTGTTATCAATGCAAAGTTCAAAAGCCAGCATCTCTGATGGTATGGGAGTGTGTTAGTGCCCATGGCATGGGTAACTTGCACATTTGGAAAGGCACCATTAACGCTGAAAGGTACATACAGGTTTTGGAGCAACATATGCTGCCATCCAAGCGACGTCTTTTTCAGGGACGTCTCTGCTTATTTCAGCAAGACAATGCCAAGCCACATTCTGCATGTGTTACAGCAGGGTGGCTTCGTAGTAAAAGAGTGCGGGTAATAGGCTGGCCTGCCTGCAGTCCAGACCTGTCTCCCATTGAAAATGTGTGGCACATTATGAAGCGCAAAATACGACAACGGAGACCCCGGACTGTTGAGTAACTGAAGTTGTACATCAAGCAAGAATGGGAAAGAATTCCACCTACAAAGCTTCAACAATTCATGTCCTCAGTTCCCATAGGCTTATTGAGTGTTATTAAAAGGAAAGGTGATGTAACACAGTGGTAAACATGCCCCTGTCCCAGTCTTTTATTGACCCTGTCCTTAGCTTTTTTGGAACGTATTGCAGGAATCAAAAAAATAAAGTTTATCCGTTTGAACATTAAATGTCTTTGTAGTGTATTCAATTTAATATAGGTTGAAAAGGATTTACAAATCATCATATTCTGTTTTTATTTATGTTTTACATAACGTCCCAACTGAATTGAACAAGATGGGTGTATATTAGAGCATAATAGGCAGCAGGGCCCCCATTTCTTCATGTGAACCACTTTGCTTTGTTTGTAATACCTGTAACTGCAGCTAAGTATTACCTCTTTTCATTTATTAAAATCTTTTTATATTATATTCTGGTGTGATTATAGTCACTCTTTAACCATCTTACACTTAACCTGTTATAAAAACCCATTTGCCTACACTCTTTCACATACTGCCCATAGTTTCTGTGGTGTTTTGCAGAAACAGGAAATAGACATGTGCTAGACATGGTTGACAGCACCAGCAATAGCAGATTTTGAATCTGTATCGATGACTACAGTAAGTCAAAAAAAAAAACACTGGAGTATTTTTACATCAAAGTGAATTAAGATGGCTACAAATGGAAAGTTTTCAAATCATTAAGGGAAACTTATTTTGATCCCCTGATAGTTTAGAGCAATAGACAGGCAACATTAGTGTTGGGCATAATACGTCTTGGTTTAATCATTTGGCCCTGGTGCCTTGTTCACATTTACTTTATTTAGTTTAGCTTGGACCATATATGCTTTCTACATATCTAATTTATGATAATAAAGGGGTTGTCTGGGATAAAATTATCTTTCTAATCTAAACTACTGCGCATGCCGGCACTCCGGCTCTATTGCGCAGGCGTGGGCAGCTGGCAGATGTCAAGAAGAGGAGGTGCCGGCCACACAGAACAAGTGAAGTCTCATGCCGAGAAGATCCTGCTTGGAAGACAGGTAAGTATGATGGGGTGGAGGGGGTTGAGTTAGTTAAGAAGGGCTAGTAGTGGGCAGGCTAGCTAGGGAAACAGGGAGGGGGTTTGAGTGACAAACGGGAGGGGGAGATAGAGAGGGAGTCAGCTCTGAGTGAAGCGCAAGGAATCATGGTAGTTGTAGGAAAACAGAACAGGAAGCTACCCATGTACACAAATGCAGAAGATGCCTGGAGCTCACAGAGAAACCCATCTCTGTTCAAGATGAAGATGAGAGATATTTTTTTAAAAGTGAATCTTTACAATAACCAAATTACCATTGCCAGTGTATATACCCCCAACACCCAACAGGTTAATTGCTTACCTTGCACCATTTTGCTTTGTTTGCAGAAGTGATCATTGTATTTGGAGGAGGCCTAAATGTGACACTTGATCTTTTGCAGGATTCTTCTGGTGGTCATTCACTTGTTTCCTTTGCCAAACTTAAAGGCGTTTTCCGGGCAAAACAAAAAAATCATTTTTCAAAAAAGGTCTGTTAGTGCTATTAATGGGTTAATAAATGCCACCAAACACCTTTAGCAGCGTTTTGAGTGATTTCTGGGGTTCTCGGTGAGCTCCTGGCAACTTCTGCATTTGTTGACGGAATAGAACCTCACAGGATACTCTGAAAATGTGCCTGGGGCGATCACGTAATGTCAGAAAGGCAGAGTCAGGGAGGAGGGTGTGAGTCAGAGCTCCAAGCAGAGGCAGCCAGTGTCAGAGTGCAGAATCACACCCCTTGTCTGCTCCTGCCTGACACCGCTCTCCTGACAGAGTCTAAATAGCATATGAGGCACCTAAACTAACAGCATTGATTGCTCAGGAATGGTGGGTGCTATAATCAGTAGAGCAGAGCCTATTAATTTATGTAAAGAGTTGGATTTGTTGGAGGTGGTGATAAGTCCTCTTTAAAGAGGGCCTTTCACCACCTCCACTAACTCCAGTTCTTAGCATTTGTTAATAGGCCCAGTGTAAGAGTGCTAATTATCTGATCTGGAGTCCAATTGGTGAGGCTATAGCACAGTACTTAAACAGTAGTAGATGAGGAGTTAAATAGCAGGAATAGTACCTCAGGAGTAAGAAGCAACCTTCATCAGACATATGCAGGATTTGGTACACAGGAGCAGTGGATCAGCCGTAGTCAGATGTATGCAGAAATCGGTACACAGGAGCAGTAGAGTAGTGGTGAGGATCAGGGCAAACAGGAAGCAGACAGCCAGAATAATCAGGCACATGATGGAGTAAGCTGTGGGTTTATATAGGGATTGCTATACTGTGATTGACCACAGAGCAGGTGCGATCCCTAAGCTAATCATTCCAATAGAAAAGTCCAGGCTAAGCAAGGCAAAGAACATACAGGCTTCTTCAATGGCATAATGGTAAAGGCTGCAGAAGATGTCTGGGAAGTCAAAGGTTCAAGACCCAGTGAGCTCAGTTCCTGAGACCCAGATCCACTGATTCTGGAGCAGTTGGAGGTTTTTGGTGCCTGATATGTTATTTAGGCTCTGTAGTGTTTGGAGGGCATGAATTCCATCCTAGCTAAACAGAATTAGAAAATCTAAATTCAAGGCTGCAGAACATGGCTGGGAAGTCAAGGGTTCAAGACCCAGTGAGCTCAGTTCCTGACATTACTCCCCTTTCTCCAAGAGCGTCCTCTGGACGGTACTTGGCTTGCCTGGATAGCGCTGATGGAATTCTCTTACCAGCTGGGGAGCATGAATGTTGTTTACTGGTTCCCATGAGTTATCCTCAGGACCATATCCTTGCCACTTTATCAAGTACTGTAACTGATTTCGTAAAATTCTAGAATCCAAAATATTTTCGACATATTCCTCTTCTCCTTTAACAATAACTGGGTCAGATGGAGGAAAGTTACGTCTTGGGAATGGATTTTCCACAAAAGGCTTGAGAAGAGAGGAATGAAAAACAGAGTGAATCCGCATAGAGTCTGGAAGTTTTAAACGAAACGCTACAGGATTAATTTGAGCCACAATTTCAAATGGACCAATAAATTTCTTACCTAGCTTGGTTGAAGGTATATTAAGGTCATACCCATTCTCCTATACCAAAGGAAGGGAAAGATTTGCGATATCTATCAGCAGTTTTCTTATGGTGATCCAGAGCTTCAAGCAGGGTGTTTGTCAATTTTTGTTGAACTTGCTTCAAGGTAGACAGTCTGTCGGTGACAGCAGGAACTGAAGAAGAAATTGGAAGATTAGGAATGAATGTAGGATGGAAACCCATATTGGCAAAAAATGGACTCTGAGACGTAGAAGAATGCTGGGAGTTGTTATAAGCAAATTGCGCCGTAGGAAGAAAATTCACTCAATCATCCTGGAGATAAGATGTATAATACCGCAAATACTGTTCAAGGGTTTGGTTAGTACACTCAGTTTGGCCATTAGACTGTGGATGAAAAGCAGAAGATAAGTTCACTTCAATTCCTAGCGTGGTACAAAAACTCTTCCAGAACTTTGAGGTAAACTGTACCCCACGGTCAGAAACTACATTGTCGGGTATGCCATGTAGGTGGAAAACTTCTTGAATGACCAATTCCGCAGTCTCTTCAGCAGAAGGTACCCCCTTTGTGGGTATAAAATGAGCCATTTTGGTAAGACGGTCTACCACAACTAGAATTGTGTGCATATCTTTTGAAGATGGTAGTTCAACAATAAAGTCCATAAAGACAGAACCCCAAGGACGAGATGGAATAGGAAGAGGCTGAAGTAATCCTACCGGTGAGGAATGAGGGGTCTTATTCCTAGCACAAGTTTGACAGGAAGAAACATACTTCTTAACATCCTCCTGGTATTTAGGCCACCAAAATGAGCAGGACAAAAGTTCTTTGGTCTTTTTGACTCCCATGTGACCTGTGGGTCTAGAGTCATGAACAAGGCGCAAAATTTCTAATCGAGTAGTCTCAGGAACATAAACACACTGATCAAGAGTCCAAATCCTGTCTTTGAATGCCAAATCTATATCTGTGGGGGGATGATTAAGGAAAGGGTCTCCACTATAACCTTCTTTAATCCTCTGAAGTATACTTTTGGAAATGGTTGCCTCCACAAAATTCTTAGCAGATAAGATGGTGGTTTCAGGTGTGTCATCTTGCGTTATTTCGGAAAAAATCCGGGATAAGGCGTCTGCTTTCCATTGCGGGATCCAGGTCTGTAGGAAATGATGAAATTACATCTTGAAAAAAATAAAGACCATCTACCTTGTCTACCAGAAAGTCTCTTGGTTAATCTGATAAATTCATGATTTCGGTGATCCGTAAGAACCTGCACCACATGAGATGCTCCTTCAAGAAGATGCCTCCATTCCATTAATGCTTTTTTAATTGCCAGTAATTCTTTATTCCCAATGTCATAGTTTCTTTCAGGAAGTGACATCAGGCAGGAGAAAAAAGCGCAAGGATGAACCAACTGTTTCTCCCCAACTCTTTGGGACAATACTGCTCCTACTGCTGAATCTGAAGCATCCACTTCAACTATAAATGGGAGGTCTGGATTAAGATGAACTAAGATAGGAGCAGAAGTAAATAGTGTCTTTAATTGGGTAAATGCTTCATCTGCACTTGAAGACCATTTAAGAGGAATTCCTTTATGAGTTAATTGTGTTATTGGACTAATAACCTTTGAGAAATTCCTAATAAATTTGTGGTAGAAATTTGCAAAGCCAACAAATCTTTGAACCTTCTTGACATTCTTGGGAGAAGGCCAGTCTAAAATAGCTTGGATCTTACTGGAGTCCATTCACAATCCTTCTGTAGAAATTATGTACCCCAAAAACTGAATCTCTGTCTTTTCAAATTCACACTTTTCCAGTTTAATATATAGTTGGTTTTCTCTTAGACGGCTCAACACCATGGTAACCTTACAATGTTCTTCAAGGTTCTCAGACTATATTAATACAGTACAGACCAAAAGTTTGGACACACCTTCTCATTCCAAGAGTTTTCTGTATTTTCATGACTATAAAAATTGTAGATTCACACTGAAGGCATCAAAACTATGAATTAACACACGTGGAATTATATACTTAACAAAAAAGTGTGAAACAACTGAAAATATGTCTTATATTCTAGGTTCTTCAAAGTAGCCACCTTTTGCTTTGATTACTGCTTTGCACACTCTTGGCATTCTCTTGATGAGCTTGAAGAGGTAGTCACCTGAAATGGTTTTCACTTCACAGGTGTGCCCTGTCAGGTTTAATAAGTGGGATTTCTTGCCTTATAAATGGGGTTGGGACCATCAGTTGTGTTGTTCAGAAGTCAGGTGGATACACAGCTGATAGTCCTACTGAATGGAGTGTTAGAATTTGTATTATGGCAAGAAAAAAGCAGCTAAGTAAAGAAAAACGAGTGGCCATCATTACTTTAAGAAATGAAGGTCAGTCAGTCCGAAAAATTGGGAAAACTTTGAAAGTGTCCCCAAGTGCAGTGGCCAAAACCATCAAGCGCTACAAAGAAACTGGCTCACATGAGGACCGCCCCAGGAAAGGAAGACCAAGGGTAAACTCTGCTACGGAGGATAAGTTCATCCGAGTCACCAGCCTCAGAAATCACAGGTTAACAGCAGTTCAGATTAGAGACCAGGTCAATGCCACACAGAGTTCTAGCAGCAGACACATCTCTACAACAACTGTTAAGAGGAGACTGTGTGCAGTAGGCCTTCATGGTAAAATAGCTGCTAGGAAACCACTGCTAAGGACAGGCAACAAGCAGAAGAGACTTGTTTGGGCTAAAGAACACAAGGAATGGACATTAGACCTGTGGAAATCTGTGCTTTGGTCTGATGAGTCCAAATTTGAGATCTTTGGTTCCAACCACCGCGTGCGACGCAGAAAAGGTGAACGAATGGACTCTACATGCCTGGTTCCCACCGTGAAGCATGGAGGAGGTGGTGTGATGGTGTGGGGGTGCTTTGCTGGTGACACTGTTGGGGATTTATTCAAAATTGAAGGAATACTGAACCAGCATGGTTACCACAGCATCTTGCAGCGGCATGCTATTCCATCCGGTTTGCGTTTAGTTGGACCATCATTTATTTTTCAACAGGACAATGACCCCAAACACACCTCCAGACTGTGTAAGGGCTATTTGACCAAGAAGGAGAGTGATGGGGTGCTACGCCAGATGACTTGGCCTCCACAGTCACCAGACCTGAACCCAATTGAGATGGTTTGGGGTGAGCTGGACCGCAGAGTGAAGGCAAAAGGGCCAACAAGTGCTAAGCATCTCTGGGAACTCCTTCAAGACTGTTGGAAGACCATTTCAGGTGACTACCTCTTGAAGCTCATCAAGAGAATGCCAAGAGTGTGCAAAGCAGTAATCAAAGCAAAAGGTGGCTACTTTGAAGAACCTAGAATATAAGACATATTTTCAGTTGTTTCACACTTTTTTGTTAAGTAAATAATTCCACATGTGTTAATTCATAGTTTTGATGCCTTCAGTGTGAATCTACAATTTTTATAGTCATGAAAATACAGAAAACTCTTGGAATGAGAAGATGTGTCCAAACTTTTGGTCTGTACTGTATGTCATC
Source organism: Leptodactylus fallax (assembly GCA_947044405.1). Classification (NCBI taxonomy): domain Eukaryota; kingdom Metazoa; phylum Chordata; class Amphibia; order Anura; family Leptodactylidae; genus Leptodactylus; species Leptodactylus fallax. The sequence continues at coordinate 3,175,720 of CAMRHE010000078.1, forward strand.
TAAATACACCACCACAAACTGATACAGCAGATCTTGGAAGACATCATTGATGAAATGTTGAAATGTCGCTGGGTCATTGCAAAGTCCAAATGGCATGACAAGGGATTCAAAATGCCCATAGCGTGTTCGAAATGCTGTCTTCCACTCATCCCCAGGTCTTATACGGACAAGATTGTATGCCCCTCGTAGATCCAACTTGGTAAAGATCTCTGCTGACCGTAATCTCTCGAGTAATTCTGGAATAAGCGGAAGAGGGTAACGATTTTTGACGGTTATTTGGTTTAGCTTCCTGTAGTCAATAGAAGGACGTAGTGTGCCATCTTTCTTTGGTACAAAGAATATAGGTGCTCCTGCTGGAGAAGTGGAATGCCGTAAAAATCCTTTGACCAGATTTTCCTTGATGTACTCATCTAGGACCTTCAGTTCCATCTCTGCAAGTGGTTAGATGCAGCCATAAGGTATGGATGCACCTGGTAAAAGTTCAATAGGACAATCATAAGTGCGATGAGGAGATAGCTGCTCAGCATTCCTTTTGTCACACACATCTTTAAATTCCTCATACAGTTCAGGTAATTCTAGAGAGTTAGTGATAGAGCTTTCAGTAGCTACCACCTGGGAAGGAATTGACTGCTTCAGTTGATAATTTTGTTGACAATATTCAGAAGTGAAAGTTACATTTCCTGACTTCCAGTCTACTAAAGGATTATGGATGCTGAGCCATGGCATGCCCAAAATTACTGGAAATTTTGGTGAAGAGATTAACTGGAAATGAATCCTCTCCTCATGACCAGGATCAATCAATACTTCCAGTTCGGTAGTTTCATGAGTAACATGACCAGAATTTAAAGGTGACCCATCAACAGTCACTAATTCAACTGGTGAAGATCTTGGACTGTGCTCAATACGATTATCAAATGCAAACTTAATGTCCATGAAATTTCCAGCTGCACCAGAATCCAACATTGCTGTAGTGAACAACTTGTAAGATCCATAAGAAAGCTGAACTGGTAAGGTGAAGTGAGGTCAGTTAGAAGTCATATTATCAGGACATGGTGTGGTGGAAAACAGAGGCTGTCACCAGATTAAGCGAAGCACAGTGGGGACAAGGCTCCGAATTTGGTCTAATTTCAGTTGCAGCAACTGCCCATTGAGGTTTATTAGGGCAGTCAAGAACATAATGTTCAGGTTGTCCACAATAAAGGCATAGTCTTTCACCAAGGCAACGTTTTTCAGCAGTCGAAATTGGTCCCCGGATAGCATCCACTTGCATAGGTTCTGGGGATCTTGTTTGAGAAGGTGTCTGCATCTTTGGGAGAAAAACGACCCTCTGGTAAATGAGAAAAGGTGCCTGGATCATAATAGCCCTGTTTTTCTTGCTTCCTTTCCAGGGGTCCTTGGTCAATACGTATGCATAATCGTATATACTCCTCAAAGTCAGCTGGAAGTTCTATTTTAACAAGTTCATCTTTAACTGATTCAGAAAGTCCTCCATAGAACCGCCATTTTACTGTAGAGGTGTTCCAGAAAACATCAGAAGCCCAGTGCCGAAACTCTACAGCGTACTCTCAACAGAGCTTCTTCCCTGGCGAAGATCACACAAAGCCCCCTCAGCAGTGGCTCAGTGGTTGGGGTCATCAAATACTAGATTCATTGCTGCAAGAAAGTCCTTCAGATCATCCAAAATGGCATGATCTTGTTCTAAACAGGGTGATGCCCATGCTTGTGCATTGTCTATTAGCAGGGCAATGATGAACACAACTTTAGACCTATCAGTAGGGAACTGAGAGGAATGCGTAGAAAAAAATATCATCCGGCAATGATTAAGAAATCCTCGGTACAAATGTCTCTTTCCACCAAATTTTTCAGGTAGAGGAATCTGATAAACTTGAGAAGTGGCACTGACAGCAGCAGAATTTGCACGCAATTCATGTACTTGTCCTTCCATTTCAGTGACTTGAGTTTTCACTTCATTTAATTGTCTTTGAAGGTTGTACACAAGGTTATACAATTCCGAGATCTGGAATGCATGCTGTGACAAGGCAGACTCCGCCCCTCCAGCCTCCGTGTTGGGCCTGATTATTATGTAACAGTGCTAGTTATCTGATCTGGAGTCCAATTGGTGAGGCAATGGCACAGTACTTACACAGTAGTAGATGAGTTAAATAGCAGGAATAGTACCTCAGGAGTAAGAAGCAACCATGGTCAGACGTATGCAGGATTCGGTACACAGGAGCAGTGGATCAGCCATCGTTAGACGTATGCAAGAATCGGTGCACAGGAGTAGTAGATCAGCCGTATACAGAAATCGGTACACAAGGGCAGTAGAGTAGTGGTGAGGATCAGGGCAAACAGGAAGCAGACAGCCAGAATAATTAGACACAGGATGGAGTAAGCTGTGGGTTTATATAGGGATTGCTATACTGTGATTGGCCACAGAGCAGGTGCGATCATTCCAATAGAAAAGTCCAGGCTAAGCAAAGCAAAGAACAAACAGGCTTCTTCAATGGCATAATGGTAAAGGCTGCAGAAGATGTCTGGGAAATCAAAGGTTCAAGACCCAGTGAGCTCAGTTCCTGACACCCAGATCCACTGATTCTGGAGCAGTTGGAATTTTTTTGGTGCCTGATATGCTATTTAGGCTCTGTAGTGTCTGGAGGGCATGAATTCCATCCTAGCTAAACAGAATTACAAAATCTAAATTCCTGCAATACAATCACCTCTATATGTAGATAGTATTTTTCTATACTTGCTTCACATTCAGGCCTTTCACTCAATTCAAACAAGCTCTTTTCAAAATCCTTCCATTGGCCAAAGCCATATCTAACATTTATAAAACATTTATTCAATCACAGGCCCCAGTTAAAGGATAGGGGATAAGTGTCTGATCGCTGTGGGCCCGGTCACTGGATTAACCAGCAATCAGGAGGATAGGGTACTGAAAGTCCCCCTAAAGCCTACTTGTGAATGGAGCACCAGTGCGATTGCATCACCAGTGCTTCATTCATTTCTATTGGGCTGCAGGCACTGCCGGAGATAAGAGTCCAAGCAGCCCCATAACAGTGAATGGAGCGCTGGTAATGCAAGCACACTGGCACTCCATTCACAAAGAGGCATTAGGGGGAGTTTCAATCCCCCGTTCTCCTGATCACTGGGGGATCTGGCAGTCAAGCCCCCAGGAATCGGGACACTTATCCCCTGTCCTGTGGATATGGATATCCTTCATACAAGCAACAAGTGCAGGCCCTGAAGGGGGATGCACACTCTTCCAGTGATGAGCTATGAGCATTTTAGCAGCAGTGCATAGGTATAGAAATAACTTGGACATCTTTTTGCCAAGGTGTATAGGGGGTAAGTTGAGTAAGTAGATAAGAGGGTATAATGGGACACCCTGCATACAGAGAGCATCAGTGAGGATTTTGACTTCCACCCAGAAAGAGCGGATTAAGGGGCATTCCCAGAAAATGTGATACAGCGTAGCTAACGTTGAAAGACATCTCCAGCAGGTGGAGGGGATGCTAGAGTTAAGGGCATGGAACAGGGCTGGAGTGTGATACCAATGCATTAGAATTTTATATTGGGTCTCATGAAATGTTATACATGTAGATGACTTGGGTGCATGAGACCAGATGATCTGCCATTGACTGGGTGAGACCTGCCTACCGAGTCTCAGTCCACTTAGCTATGTATTTGTGAGCAAGGGGATCCCGTCCCTCTGGAGACGATAAAAGCCTATATATATTTGAGATCAGGCATTTTGTAGAGGTACCAGCTCGGCATAGTCTCTCAATGATGGTAGGGATGGAAACCTGCAGGGCCCCAAACAGAGTGGTCATAAAATGGGCTATCTGCTGATAGTGGAACCATTCAGAGGCGGGTAAGTGCAAAGTAGAAGTGAAATAGTCAAAGGGTCTTGTCAGGAGTGTCTCTTCGGCTGCTGCTTCTTTAAGGTTGCCGTGGCAACTTAGGGAAGCTTTTTGGTTGTTTACTTCTATGCCTTGACCTATCAGTAGCTGAAGAGGCCTGTATAAGATCACTCCTTTTTGGATTCAGGTGCTGACTAATTTTCGTTGCTCACTAGTTTGGCTCTGACTGTTTGTGTATACCTGCTTGATCTCTGACTACTGGCTTGCTCCTTGGATTTCCCTTTTGCCTCTTGATTCTGTTGTGAAGTTCCCAGCTGGATTTGTGACCCTTGGCTTGTTTCCCGGATATTGCTTTTGTCCCTCGTCTATGCTTAATACGTTCTCTCCTGGATTTGACTCTGCTAAGTACGACTTCTCTGAATCCTCTCCTCTTTGTAGTCTTCTGGACTTTGTGTTTCTGCAGCAGTGCATTATTAGTACATTTATCTGGTGACAATTCAGATCCCCAGATCCAGCAAAGCCCATCTCTCCTTGCGATGAGCTCTGGTGAAGGTGTGTAGGCGTCTGTCTTGGCTCTCAGAGGTGTGCTAGTTGTAGACAGCAGTCTCTACTGCTCGCAGTTATCAGTCAGTTTATTGCTGTTGCTTTTATTGTGGCCTTGCATCTAGCCATAACAGATTAGTTGGCCAACAATCCCAATATATCAATATGGAACATATTCTGACTCTAGTAGATCAGATGCAAGGTATTTCTCAGTTGGTTCAACATTTAGCTGATAGGGTTCAGCAACATAAAGATCCAAGTCTCAAAAGCTGAATCTGTTCCAATTGAACCTATGGCTGCATTCACATCTGCGTCTGGTATCCGTCCGCTTGCAAACCATTTAAAGAGAAAAACGGTTTGGTCCAAAAAGGATTCCAAACTGTTACACAGCGGATACCCGAATCCGTTTTTTTAGACGGATTAGTCAATGGGTGTCTGTTCAATAAAACTGACTGTTTGTGTCCGTTTATGTTTGTTTGTAATCCATTTGTTTCCGTTTTTGACCAATCCGTTTTTTTTTCCTTCCCCCTTCTTCATTCTGAGCATGCGCAGAGGGAGAAACGCATTGCAAAATAGACACAAACTGATTGCTATCCATTTGTAATCCGTTTGTAATCAGCTTTCCATAGACCTCAATGTTAAAAAAAAAAAACGGATTGGTTACTGTCCGTCTGGAATCCTTATTTTTAGTACAGAGACAAAGTCCTGCAAGTTCTACTTTTCTCTCCGCACAAAAAAGTGGAAACCAGATGGAAATGGCACAAACTGATACATGCGGATTACTTTTTAAACCCATTGAAATGAATGGGTTTTAATCCTAACCGCTCGAAATCAGTTTTTGAAGATTTCAAATACTGATTTCAAGTGGATTGATGAACTCAGATGTGAACCCAGCCTAAGATAAATCTGCCAGACAGGTTTTCTGGAGATAGAAAGTCTTTTGTCAACTTCCGAGAGAGCTGCAAATTATACTTTTGTCTGCGACCTCATTCTTCTGAAGAGGAACAGCAACAAGTTGGAATCATTATATCACTCCTGCAGGGTGATCCCCAGCCCTGGGACTTCTCATTAAAGTCACATGCTCTTGAACTGTATTCTGTAGACAAATTTTTTGTTGCCCTGGGATTGCTATATGATGAACCCGATATCCAAGCTGTCACTGAGTCACATTTAATTTCTCTCCAACAAGGTTCTCGGTTAGCAGAGGATAACTGTTCCGAATTTCGCAGATGGTCCATTCAGTCTCGGTGGAATGATCCTGCACTTAGGTGTCATTTCCACAATGGCCTCTTTGACTCTATTAAAGATCTGGTGGTAAACTATCCGCAACACTAGAAGAAACCATGACTCTGGCCATATGTCTGGATAGGCGTTTCCATGACTGAGAAAGGGAACAGTCACCTCCTGAACCGATGCAACTTGTTTCTGCCATGTTGACTCGTGACAGGAAAATATTTTGGAGACAGCAAGGGTTATGTTTTTATTGTGGGGATGCTGGTCATATCTTGAAAAAATGTTTCAAGCGACTTGTGGTGGAAAACTTCAGCACCTAGGTGGTTTTCGTGAAGGCCACCTAGGCGAACAGGTATTTCCCATAATTTCTCAGCAGAAAATTCTTTTGCCAGTTAGGATTCAGTTTTCTGGGAATAGTTTCTTAGGTAATGCTTTTGCCGATTGTGGATCAGCGCCCAACTTTCTGGATTTGCGGGTTGCGCAGACTTCGGGCGTGCCACTAGCCATTATTCTTGTTGGTACTGTTCATACTGAATCTCTTTCCTTTTATGTTCTAAAAAACTTACCTGCAGATGTTATTCTGGATTTGCCTTGGTTACAGACACATAATCCTGTTATTGATTGGAGACTGGAGGACATTATTCAATGGCATTCTGAGTGTATCAAGTCTTGTATTTCTCTGAATTTGGCTTCTGTATCTGTGGCTGACTACATTTCAGATTTTGCTGATGTTTTTTCTGAGACCAGGGCTGATTTACTTCCTCCTCCTAGATCGTACGATTGTGCCATTGATCTTGTTTCTGACGGTAAGCTTCCCAAGGGTCGCTTATACAATCTTTCAAACTCTGAAAGACAGGCCATGAAAGATTATATGAAAGATTCCCTCTGCAAAGGTCACATACATCCGTTCACATCCCCAGTGGGAGCTGGGTGTTTCTTTGTTAAAAAGAAATATGGTGGACTGAGACCGTGCATAGATTACCGTAATTTAAATAAAACTAGGATCAAAAATCAATATCCACTTTCACTCATTCCTGCCTTACTGAATCAGATTTCTGGAGCTCAGTGGTTTTCCAAACTCGATCTGCAAGGGGCGTATAACCTTATACGAATTTGTAAGGGTGATTAGTGGAAGATGGCCTTTATTACTCCTGAGGGTCATTATGAATATTTGGTTATGCTATTCGGGTTAAGTAATGCACCCACTGTCTTTCAGAATCTTGTTAATGACATTTTTCGAAATTTCATTGGATGTTTTGTAATCGTGTATCTTGATGACATACTTGTGTTTTCCCCTGACTGAGCCTCTCACATCAGACATGTCAGAGTTGTTCTCCATGTTCTCAGGGAAAACCACTTGTATGCCAAGATGGAGAAATGCCTTTTTGGAGTCCAAAAATTGTCATTTTTGGGGTATATTCTGACCTCTTCAGCGATCCGCATGGATACTGCCAAAGTCCAGGCTATCGTAGAATGGACATGACCGACCTACTTAAAGGCATTACAGAGGTTTTTGGGTTATTATCGGAAATTCATTCATAACTTCTCTAAAATTGCTAAACCCATAACCAATCTCACTAAAAAAGCTGATTTACTGAATTGGAGTCAAGATGCTATCTCATCCTTTGAATCCCTGATAAAGACTTTTACTGAAGCTCCTGTCCTAGTACAACCAGATCTTTCATGTCTATTTGTTGAGGAGGTAGAAGCTTCTGAGGTAGGGGTTGGCGTGGTGTTATCCCTAGACACCGCCACTCTTGTCAGATTACGACCTTGTGCCTTTTTCTCCCATAAATTCTCTCCAGCAGAGAGAAACTATGATATTGGTAATCATGAATTGCTAGCTATTAAATGGGACTTTGAAAAATGGTGTCATTTCTTAGAGGGGGCTAGACATAAGATTACTGTTCTTACTGACCATAAGAATCTTGCGTTTCTAGAATTAGCCAAGAGACTCAATCAAGGTTTGATTTTGTGGAGACTTTCAGACCTGGATCTAAAAATGTTAAATCTGATGCTTTATCCCGTAGTTTTTGTCCATCTTAAGCTCCTGAATTTGAACCAGAACCAGTTCTCTCTGAGGGAATTGTTATTTCTGCCATTTCCTCGGATCTGGCTGCTGAAATCAGAGAGAATCAGCAGTTAGCTCCTCAGGACACACCAGAAGGGAAATGATTTATACCTCCTCAATAGACTAAAGTTATTGAGAGAACTATATGATTCTGTTTTGTGTGGTCACCCGGGAATCTATTGTATCAAGAAATTAGTCTCTCATCACTTCTGGTGGTGAGCCAGGTCTTGAAATATTATGGCTTATGTCTCTGCATGTGACACTTGCACCCGGGCCAACATCCCTTGGGTCCAGCCTGTGGGTGAATTACTTCCGTTACCTGTACCTAAAAGACCATAGACTCACATTTCTATGGATTTCATTACTGATTTACCTGTGTCTGGAGAAAAGTCTGTCATTTGGACAGTTGTCATTTTAGTAAGATGTGCCATTGTGTCCCTTTATCTCAACTGCCAAATGCCAAAACTCTGTCTAGACTGTTTATTGATCAAATTGTTCATCCTCATGGTGTCCCTGACAATATTGTCTCTGATAGAGGTGTTCAGTTTGTTGCTAAATTTCAGAAAGCTTTTTGTAGTCACTTGGGAATTCAGTTGTCCTTTTCTTCTGCTTTTCATCCTCAAACTAATGGTCAAATTGGAATGATTCAATCAAACTCTAGAACAATATTTTAGATGTTATGTTTTTGATAATCAGTCTGATCGGTTAACTTATTTGCCATTAGCAGAATTTGCTAATAACCATCATCATGCTTCACTGAATTTGCTAATAACCATCATCATGCTTCACTGAATACTTCTCCTTTCTTTTTTAATTATGGTTTTCATCCTCGCTTTTCTTCTTTGACTCCCGCTACTGATAATCCGGAAGTTAACATAGAGGCAGATGAACTGTGCACAGTTTGGACCCAGGTTCAGTCAAACCCAAAGAGTTCCCAATCAGTTTAAAAAATAAATGCTGATAGAAATTGCTCAACAGGGCCTGTTTTTACTGTGGGGGAAAGGTCTGGCTTTCTTCTAAAAATCTGTGACTTAAGATTCCGTCACATAAATTGGGTCCTAAGTATATTGAACCTTATGAAGTCATCGAGATAATCAATCCAGTATCTTTTCGGTTAGCCCTTCCTCAGTCCTTTATGATACATAATGTTTTCCACAGATCTCTGCTTAAAAAGTATGTCACCAGTGATCCAGCCCAGTAAGCCCCCCCCCCCCCCGTTCAAGTTGAGGAGGATCAAGAATTTGAGGTTCTGAGAATTATCAATTCACGTGGAGTCAGAGGTGTTCTTCAGTATCTTTTCCATTGGAAGGGCTATGGACCTGAAGAACGGACTTGGGAACCGGCACAGTCGGTTCATGCTTAAATTTTAGTCAGGAATTTCATAGAAAGTTTCCTTTTAAACCCGGTCCTGGTTTTTTTGGGGGTCCAGGGGCCCCTCATAGAAGGGGGATACTGTCAGGAGTGTCTCTTTGGCTGCTGCTTCTTTAAGGTTGCCATGACAACTAAGGGAAGCTTTTCGATTGTTTACTTCATGCCTTGACCTATCAGCAGCTGAAGAGGCCTTTATAAGATCACACCTTTTTGGATTCAGGTGCAGACTAATTTTCATTGCTCACTAGTTTGGCTCTGACTGACTGTGTATACCTGCTTGATCTCTGACTACTGGCTTGCTCCTTGGATTTCCCTTTTGCCTCTTGATTCTGTTGTGACGTTCCCGGCTGGATTTGTGACCCTTGGCTTGTTTCCCGGATATTACTTTTGTCTCTTGTCTGTGCTTTATACATGCTCTCCTGGATTTGATTCTGCTACGTACGACTTCTCTGCATCCACTCCTCTTTGTAGTTTTCTGAACTTTGTGTTGATTTCTGCAGCAGTGCATTTATTATTAGTACATTTATCTGTTTGGTGACAATTCAGATCCCCAGATCCAGCAAAGCCTATCTCTCCTTGTGGTGAGCTCTGGTGAAGGCGTCTAGGGGTCTGTCTTGGCTCGCAGAGGTGTTCTAGTTTTAAATAGCTGTCTTTACTGCTCGCAGTTATCAGCCAATTTCTTGCTGTTGCTTTAATTGTGGCCTTGCATCTAATCATAACAGGTCTGAGCTCCAAAGTCAATGGATCAATCAAGTTGGGGACATAGAATTGGCCTAGTCTATTCCAGGGGCGCACCATAGCAGCTGACAGTCCCCCCGGGAGGAGTGGGTTATAGAGGAAAGAACCATGGAAGAGTGTTGTGAGGTCAGTGGGAAAAGTTTATGAAACGTAACCCCGACAGATCTCGTGAAACGGATAAGTCCTAGAAGGGGGTGTCAGGTGAGGGGGAAGAGCGAGACCACAGGAAAGCATTAGGATGAACAGGTGCTAACCAGAGCTTTTTGAATTCAACCCATTTTGCGTAGGCTTGAGGCGCTGCCCAGAACGGGATACAATGTAAATGGGTCGCCGAGTAACAATGAAGGATGTATGGTACAGCCAGTCCCCCATCCACCTTACTAGCCGACATAACGGAGCATGAAATTCGGTGGCGTTTCGCATTTCATATAAAATGAAAGATAGCCTATACTGAACTTTTTTACAATATTCTAATTTTCTTAGATTTGGATTTTCATTACTTGTAATCCATAATCAACATTTACAGAAATAAAACACTTGAAATACAACACTCTGTGTGTAAAGAATCTAGAAAATATAGGGGGTCACTTTTTTAAATTTAATTACTGAAATAAATAAACGTTTCAAAGATATTCTAATTTATTGAAATGCACCTGTAAAAGACCAATCAAGGTGATCAAAGGCCTTCTCAGCAACAAGACTCAGGAGGAGGGTAGGCGTTAAGCCTATTAGCCAAGACTTTTGTGAAAAGTTTAAGATCTGAGTTTAAATAATTAGAGCAGTCTTGGTGGTCTTTATTGGGTTTAGGGGCCAGGGTAATGTGGGAGTGAAGCATCGTTTGAGGGATGCGGGTGCCGCATAAAAAAAGAGTTGAAAAGGCGTTGCATGTGAGGAAGTAGGTCTGCCTGAAAAGTTTTATAATATAAGTAGGTGAATCTGGACCAGGGGCTTTACCATTAGGGAGATCCTTCAGGATGTTCGTGAGATCCTGGTCTGAAATTGGGGCATTAAGAGAATCGAGGACGTGTGGGGAGATGATACGTATCTATGTGTTCGCACAAGTCCTGAGGCGCAGAATTGGGACTGGGCCAATCTTGCGAGGGGAGGTTATTTAGTTTAGTATAATAATTCTGGAATACAGTGGCAATAGCGTTGATAGCGTTGTTGGGATGATGCTGAAGGGTAGCAGTAGGGTCCTGGACAGCGTGGGGGGGTTGAGGAGACCTGATGGTCTCACAAAGTATTAGCTAGCAAGTATGAGCTTTATTGCCCCATTCATAATAGTGTTGTTGGCTTTAAAGAAGGTGGCGTTGATTGTCTTGTGTAGCTAGGTTGCGCAGGTCGGCCCGAGCTGCAACCAGTTGGTGGAGTAGCGGTAGGGAGCGACGGGTCATCAAACGGTCCATAAGGGCTTGTATTTTAGTAGTCAGGGCAACCCCCCAGCATTCCTACCTTTCTTAAGTTTTGTTTCTAGAGCAATACAATGGCCCCAGACGGCTGCCTTATGTGCTACCCAAAGGACAGAACTGGAGAAGTTTTTGTTATTTCCAAAGTAATCAAGCAGATGTGTACAGATTGTAGTACGCGTGGTCGGAGAATGATGGAGAGATTTTTTAAGACACCAATGGCAATGTCTAGTCAGGACTGGTGTAGAAAACAGGGAAACGGTTATTGGGGAGTGGTCGGACCCTGAGATAGGCCCAATGTCAATGTCAGTAAGAAGGTGAAGGGCAAGGGTATTACCAAAAGTAGTCAGTCCTGGAGTATGTGTTGTGAGGATGGGAGAAAAAGGTATAGGAGTGGGCAGTAGAGTTGTTAATAGGGCATGTACGGGGTAGTAGAATAGCCATACCACCATTCCCACGACTTTGATATGCAGAAAAAGAAATAGGGAAGTAGTGTCTAGCAAAGTTAAATGTACCTGTATGGCCATAGTGGGTTTCCTGGAGGAAGGCAACATCCGCCCAGAGGAACTGAAGCTCTCGCAGAACCATGCATCGCTTAGAGTTGGAGCCCAGACCCTTAAAATTCAGGAGTAACGCACTTAGCCATGGGAGGCTCACTCATTGAACGTGGAGCCAAGAAGAACCAAAATCAAAGGGAGGCGTACAGGCAGGCAGCACAGGCTGTTCCAGGTAGAGAAGATCTCCAAACCAAAGAGAGAAGGAGGAGAAAGAGGGGGTAGGAAAGAGACAAACAAAAGAGCAAGACAAATAGAACAAATAAACAATGCAATATGGGCGTGACTAAATCTCCTAACTGGGAGTAAAAAGCATATGTAAAAACCAGTATTGACGAGGAAGACCAAGTGCATCCATACCACAGACAGCTGGTCAAGGCCCCCAAAGTGGGAGGGCAGCCAAGAAACATCGCTGGGGCAGGCAGCAGCCCCTGCTAGGAACACACCTAGCTCAAAGCAAGAGGGTGAAAAGGAGGAAAAAAAAGCCCACCCTGCCTGCCAATATAGATGCAGATTACTAACAAAGGTAGACGGAACCAAATGAAAATAAATGCAAACAGTAAACCATGGGAGCAGGCAATAACAACATGAGAATGCTAGAAGGGTACCAGGGACCTAGAAAAGGAAAGAAGGTTAGTGAAGAGGATCACTGAGGCAGCAGTTCGACTTGTGGTCTCCTAGCTGAGGAGCTAGGAGAAGGCAGTTGTCGCCTCTTAGACTTCTGAAGATGCCACAGCTGAGGAAGAGGCGGGGGGAGGAGAGTTCAACTGCCAATCAGATACTTCTGGTATAGGAATGTCCAGCGAGTCAAAGAAAGGCCGTAGGTCATCATAGGAATGTAGAGTGAATGAGCAGCCATTAAGTCTAGCATTCAAGGCAAAGGGAAAACCCTAGCGGTAGGGAATCTGATGGTTTCTCAGAAGTTGAAGTAGAGGACGGAGGTGTCATCGATTGACCCAAGATAGATCTTGATGCAGCTGGATCTTAACTCCCTCAAAGTCAAAGTCTTTAAAAGCTTTAGATAGAATAGTCTCCTTCAAGGTGAAGTCATGAACGCAGCATATAACATCTCGTGGAACAGGGCCAGTTCCCTTAGGGCAAAGGGCTCTGTGAGCAAGGTCAAGTTTGATTTTATGGGTGTCAAGTTCCTACAAGATAGAGTTGAAGATCGCCTCAAGGGTAACATGGAGATCCTTCTCCTGTGTGACCTCTGGAAGCCCTTTGACATTAATATTATTGCACCGAGTCATATTGTCTAGAACCTCCAGGTGGTGCTGCATGTCTCTAACAAGCTGATGCTGTGAATGCACTGAATCCTGTAGTTGGGAGACATAGGCTCGGGTTTAATCATGATCTTCCTCCAAAGTCTCTACCCTAGATGCAATATGATGGAGGTCTTTCCGCAAAGTAGTGACTTCAGTGACTAGCGACTGTAAGGATTGGATGTCTTCTAGGACAGCATAGGGGGACATTGATAGGTTCGCCCCAATATCTGAATCACCCATCCAGGGAATTGAGAGTGTAGGCCTAGCAGGGTCTGGAGGCATTTCAATACAGGGGGAGGCCTGTGATGGAAGTAGGGCAGGAGGAGGAATAGCAGGCCCCAGGAAACTGAGAGGTCCACCCCAGGATTCATAGGAGATGCTGGAAGTATGTGACTGACCTGGTGAGCTGGTGGGGAAACCCTGGTGCTGCATGCTGAAGGAGTTGGGGCACTGTGAGGAAGTGCCAGAGGCACTTTACCGCTGGGCAAATATGGCGGTGCCACGTGGAGAGCGGGAGCCTGGGAAGATGCTAAGCCGGCTCTGGGCACTATTATAGGAGGCTGGGGAAGCTGCGGCATCACTGAGGAAGATCATTGTGAAGCTCTGTAGTCTGGTGAAGGACGCCGGGACGTCAGAGCAGCAGGCATCTCGGACAGAGGAAGCGCGGCATCTGAGGATGCGATCGACCAAGATGGCTGCCGCATGGAGGACTGGCGTGGAAAAGGCATCTGGAGAAAGTAAGTAGAAAATGACGGCTGTAGGGTCCAGTCTTCGGAGGTAGGGGTCCCTGGGGTAGCCTTACTGGGTAGTTTCTTGCCCATGGAGGGAGGTGCATTGAGACTGGTTCCCTATTTAAAGCAGGCAGGGCAGGAGCTCAAAGAAATGTGTCCTACTCCATTGGTGCCAAAAGCCACTCCCCGATGCTGAATCTTTAAAGATGGCGGCCGCTCTGAAGCAGAGCAGCCACCATAGCCACCGGGTCTCTACTGTATTATACAGAGGAGACCTGGAGCATTGCTGTTGCGGAATGGCTCCCGTGCAGGGAGATTGTGGGAGCCATTCTGTTTTCATGACAGCCGGGAACCTAGGCTTTCAGGCCTGTCATAATAATATAGCTATTGAGGCTTGTTATAGACATTAGTGAATAGCTATGTAGCAAAAGTCCCATGTGCTGCTGTCTATGGGACATGCAATCAAAAGATTGCAGGTTCAAACCCCCTAGGGGGGGGCTAATAAAATAGTTTTAAAGAATATTAAAAAACTAAAAATTCAAGTTACCTCACTTTCCCTAGATTTGAAATAAAAATAAATAAACAAAAAACAAATTATACATTATACAAAATCAAAAGAGACAAACCAACGTTTTTCTCCAATTTCACCCCATTCGGAATTTTTTAACAGCTTCCCAGTACATCATATGTAGTATTACATGGTACTACTACGAAGTATAATTTATCCCGCAAACATTAAAGAGGTTGTCCGGAAAAAAATATATTTTTGAAATAGAAAAATAGGAAAATTTTAAAATAGGAAAAGTTGTGTATGTACGCCTCTTAGTAATTTTGGTGCATCTTGGGGGTGGTCTTGTTTGCAGAAACTGAAATCTTTGCCAGTTCAGTTGTTAAATCTGGCTGTTAAACAGATTGGCATAAACTCGGGCGTGTGAAGCTGGCCGCATTATGCCTGTGGCCTGTAAACTGTGTGGATTAAGAGGTAAGTATCGATACTTACATGTCTGCTCCCTGGGCAGAGCATAGAGAGTGGGAACGGGAAACAGACAGGTAAGTAATAATCTAATTTCAATGGATGGGGGTGCTCACTGTATGGCCCATACAGTGGCCCCCTTCACTGGTCCACCATACAGTGGCCCCTTCACTGGTTCCCCCATACCGTGGCCCCTTCACTGGACCCATACATACCGTGGCCCGTGGAAGGGAATCAGGACGTCACAGCCGGTGAGAAATTTCACAGCAAGAAGGCAGCTGCGCTGCACGATTGAACCGCTCTGAGAGGACACCAGAACACCAGGGGACAGGTATGTTTTTTTGTTTTTTTTTTACTTTTCTCACCTCCCCTAGCCTAATTAGAAAATTATGTGTAGCCAGGACAACCTCTATGTGCCTAAACAGAACATCACATAATCCCTTGCTGGTGTAGAATTCAGGTATCATTTATGTCAGAAAAATGGCATAAATGATGATAAAGCCAGGAAAGTGGTGTGATTTTCTTTTTATTAATGGCTTGTATGCCACTAGCAGTAGGGTGGGCCTAAATGGCAGAAAGTGAAGAGGAATTTGTTGTTGTTTTCCGCCACGTTCCAGGCTGTGCATTTCCTGCAGAGCTTTGGTTTTCCACCGTGACTTTAGGGTGGGTTCACACCTGTGCTTCAGTCCGTCCGTTGCCAATCCGAGTGAAAATCTCGGCGAACGGGATTGGCATCGGATACCGACAGGTTAGCGACGCGTTGGTTAAAAACCCATTCATTTGAATGGGTTTTTAAAGCAATGCGCGGGTGTGCGCTTACACTCTCTGCGCTGCGAAGCCGATTTTTTTCGTCGGACACGAAGTCCTGCATGTCCGACTTTGTTTCCGACGAAAAAAAAAGGATTTGCAGCGCAGAGGGTGCAATCGAACACCCGCGTATTGCTTTAAAAACCCATTCACATGAATGGGTTTTTAACCAATGCGTCGCTGACCTGTCTGTATCCGATGCCAACACTCGGATTGGCAACGGACGGACTGAAGCGCAAGTGTGAACCCACCCTAACTTGCTAAGTAGCCTCAGACACAATGGGAGTGTCTCACGGCAAGATCAAGGAGAACACAATGGGGGGCAGATTCCAGACAGAATTGGGAGCTGATCTTGAGGCATAATCTGCCTTAAAAACGACTTCACATTATGTGAATTTACCCTAAAACTGAGGCAAAAAACAGTTGTCACCAAACTTTCACTGAAACCATAATTAAAACATCTGAGTGACTTTCTAAAGTAAGCCCTAGGCCTGTATTTTTCTATTTTCAGTAACTGTGCACTAGCAGACATTACTCAACCATTCACATTCACACTCACTGGAAAGTGGACTTCTTTAGCTCAACGTCACACAAGGGGATGAATACATAACTATGGATCTTCGGCTATAGGACCGGAGGGGGCGTGGCTCTGTTCTATGAGCTGTTTTTTTTTTTTGTTGGCGGATGGATTCGCGCGCATGACACATTGAGGTCTATTCACACGCCGTGCGGCCTACCACTACTGCCAGACAGGAGAAGACTGCGAGATAGAGAGCTGAGGAGAGCGTAGCTGTAGCGGCTGCACAGCGGACAGCGCCTCGGTAAGAGCAGGTAGTTGGTGTGAAGGAGCGTGTGAGGAGATTTGGGGTTCGTGTACAGAAGAAGCGGGCTTTTTGCGGCAGTATTTGGCGGGTAGTAGGCCGCAGTCCTTGGTGTTGGGCGGGAGCATATGGTTGGAGAGTACTGTGATTGTTCAGACTGGAGCTTGGTCTGAGGCCTGCTCATTTCTTTATGAAATTGGTGTTGGGGCGGGGGGGCGCTCGTAGAAGTAGATAAGTGGTAATGAGGCAGGTGCTCTTTTACCTGGGCGAACATGCTGGGAGTTGTAGTCCCATTAGATCTGTGACTTGTCTAGAAGCCCTTCTTATTGGAGCATAGTGAGGAGTGTGTGTGGGGTCCTGCTGTATACCTGGTGGTAGGAGCTGTAGGATTTGTAGTATTGGGGCATCCAGTGTATAAGACTGGCCAGGAGTTTACAACTTGTGGCCCTTATCCACCAGCTAATAGTTGGCTGGCACTTTCATTGTATATGCAAGGCCCCATGCTTATGGCTGTAGTTTTGGTCAGTGTGCTATTTTTTTAATGGATAGCACACTGATATATTCTTTCTCATGGCCCTGTAAACACAGCCATAGTTTTCTGGACACGTCCTATTCCTGTCTGTTTTGCAGTCCAGTCTCATTCATTGAAAGCGTGTGGGTCTGTGGAGAATATGGGCATCTTTATACCATCAGTTTTATTTTTCACAAACCGATTCAGAACGACTGGTTCTGTGAATGTGGCCCTAGAAAAGCTGGAAGATAGCTTATCAGCTATTGCTTATATCTCCTTTGTATGTGGCATTAGTTTCCCCCAAACAGTTGGCATGTATTCCCTTTCCACAGAAGAGTACATAAATATCTGATCACCGGGCCCTCCACTGAGAATGGTGGTCCCAAGTGTTCTGTTGGCTCCCTGCTGTATGACTTCTGTGAGGAGGCAAGTACAAAGTTCACTTGTTTTTGTTGGTTCTGCAGATACTGAATAGAGCAGCAGCATATCTACATGTTCAGGCATTGCTCAATTTTATCGTCCACTGTGAGGGAGGGATGGAGAGCTCAAGTCCCCTGTTCGTGTGATCTTTTGGGGGGCTTCAGGATGGTTAAAATGTGCTAATACCTTTGCATTGTTCAAAAGTTTTAGGCAGGTGTGGGAAAATGCTGCTATGTAAGCGCTCGGTCTCCTTTGGGGGGGGTTTCCGTTCCCATTCCGCTTGAAAAATGAGAGAAGCCCTGCACACAGGACTTTTCTCTGCAATTTTTGGGTGGAAATACTGCAGACCCCATTATAGTCTGGGGTCCGCGATCATTTTAAGTGGATTAGGTTTCCATCCTTCGGGTCCCCAAGTGGACCCGAAGAACTGAATGTCAAACGCTAGTGTGAACTTACAGTAAGAATGCTTTCAAAATAATAATAGGTTTTTTTTCAATAAACAAAATGCAAAGTGAATGATCAAAAGAGAAATCTACATCAAATCAATATATGGTGTGATCACTCTTTAAAGGAGGAATCCTGAAAGTGATGATATGGCCCCTGCAGAGCCCTGAACTCAACATCATCAAGTCTGTCTGTGATTACATAGAGACTACCCTATATCCACAGAAGATCTGTGGTTACCGTGTTTCCCCGAAAATAAGACACCCCCGAAAGTAAGGCATAGGAGAGGTTTCGGAGAATTGCCTAATATAAGGCATCCCCCGAAAGTAAGACGTATGTTCCCGAACAGAACATACGGTATATACGATATGTGAGGCCGCGGGAGAACCCCACAATCTCTGCTATCATTATACTCCGGGGTCTTTTCAGACCCCGGAGTATAATAATCGGCGGCCCAGGGGAGGTGAGCGAACATAAAAAACTATGTGCTTACCTGTCCTACGCTTCTCCAGGCTTCGGGCCTGTTTGGTGACGTCGCAGACGTCAGCGGACGTCATTTTGCGTCGCGACGCCGGCCGGATCATGTGACGCGGCCTGGTCTAACAGTGAAGAAGGCTGGAGTAACGCACGGGCATGCACCGGAGCGAGGAACAGGTAAGCAACGTTGTTTTTTTATGTTTCTATCCTCCCCTGGGTCTCCGATCATTATACTCTGGGGTCTGAAAAGACCCCACAGTATAATAATTGTTCATGGGTGGTCCACTATGGGGCAAACTACTGTGTGCAGGGGCCACTATGGGGAATGATACTGTGTGCAGGGGCCACTATGGGGAATGATACTGTGTGCAGGGGCCACTATGGGACATGATACTGTGTGCAGCGGCCACTATGGGGAATGATACTGTGTGCAGGGGCCACTATGGGACATGATACTGTGTGCAGGGGCCACTATGGGACATGATACTGTGTGCAGCGGCCACTATGGGACATAATACTGTGTGCAGGGGCCACTATGGGGAATGATACTGTGTGCAGGGGCCACTATGGGGAATGATACTGTGTGCAGGGGCCACTATGGGGAATGATACTGTGTGCAGGGGCCACTATGGGATATGATACTGTGTGCAGGGGCCACTATGGGATATGATACTGTGTGCAGGGGCCACTATGGGGAATGATACTGTGTGCAGGGGCCACTATGGGGAATGATACTGTGTGCAGGGGCCACTATGGGACATGATACTGTGTGCAGGGGCCACTATGGGGAATGATACTGTGTGCAGGGACCACTATGGGACATGATACTGTGTGCAGGGGCCACTATGGGACATGATACTGTGTGCAGCGGCCACTATGGGACATAATACTGTGTGCAGGGGCCACTATGGGGAATGATACTGTGTGCAGGGGCCACTATGGCGAATGATACTGTGTGCAGGGGCCACTATGGGATATGATACTGTGTGCAGGGGCCACTATGGGATATGATACTGTGTGCAGGGGCCACTATGGGGAATGATACTGTGTGCAGGGGCCACTATGGGGCATAATACTGTGTGCAGGGGCCACTATGGGGAATGATACTGTGTGCAGGGGCCACTATGGGGAATGATACTATGTGCAGGGGCCACTATGGCGAATGATACTGTGTGCAGGGGCCACTATGGGATATGATACTGTGTGCAGGGGCCACTATGGGGAATGATACTGTGTGCAGGGGCCACTATGGGGCATGATACTGTGTGCAGGGAAATTAATGGTTTGGATTGTTATGATGTCCTAGAAGATGATGACATAACTGTCATTGAATAAATTTTACTTTCTATTCGTACCGTAAATATTGGTAAATGTACCATAATGTTAATTGTTGTACATGGAAATAATGGTACGGTAGTAAGAAATTCTTGATAGGATTCACAGTTTGTCTGGTTATGCTGGTTTGTGATGACAACTACATTACCGTACAGTACCGTATATAATAAATGTTCATTTTTTTGTTCAGCAATAAATGTGAATTCTTCTTCATTGAAAAAAAAAATAAGACATCCCCTGAAAATAAGACACAGCACATCTTTGGGAGCAAAAATTAATATAAGACGCTGTCTTATTTTCGGGGAAACAGGGTAGTTCTCCAAGCTGTTTGGAACAAACCTCAGTCTGTCAAGTTCCTTCAAAAATTGTGTGCAAGTCTATGTAGAAGAATTGAAGTCAAAAGGTGGTCACACCAAATCTTGATTTGTTGTTTTGGCTTTCTTCCTAGAATAATATACTTTATGCTACTTTTACATCATGGTTTTTATATTACTTTATCATATAGTCCAGAAAACTTTTGACTCATATGGTAAAGCGTTCTATACATCCACCATTCACCTAATGGAGGTGAAAAGAGCCTCTGGGTCGGATCCAGCAGGGTTAGGTCATCATTGTTAACACTTTTTTTTTAATTTTTATTTCAATTCCTAAATACCATATACGTAAAAGTATATGGTATTTCTGAAATTTAAGATGGGCGAGCCTTTTAATAGCAACTAGTAGCTTTAATCCCAGTGGTGTAAAGATTTCATTGTCTTTGATGCCAGTTGAGTTTGGGCGCTTATCATGAGTTGTAGATAAACTAATTTGTTGGCTGTTACATGCTTTTCAGAGAATTCTGCAGAAAGATTTTAGATCATAAATATAATATTTTATTACAGAGATGCAGTAAGAATGTAATGTGTCATACTTTCACCGATCTTTCATACTCCTGCATCAAATTTCGTTTCTTCAGGTCTTCAAAATGACACAGTTTTTGCCCCCCAACTTGTTGGCTCTGTTTGCTCCCAGAGATCCAATTCCATACTTACCACCATTGGAAAAACTACCTCATGAAAAACACCACAACCAACCATATAGTGGAATAGCTCCTTATATTCGAGAATTTGAGGTGAGTTTTTTTTTTTTTTTTTTGACCAATGGCTTATTCTATTTTTTTCTTCCATAATTATGACACTGTATTCTTCCCTTCTGCATAGGACCCCAGAGATGCCCCCCCACCGACAAGAGCAGAGACTCGTGATGAGCGTATGGAAAGAAAGGTAGAGGCCTCATGTGACTATATATCTCTAGCATTCATTGACTGATTATTTGTCATGCTTTGAGTCTGTTCAGCTGCTGTGGGGTATTCCGGGACATGTAATGTGTGTTAGTTTTGAGCACGTAAAGGGGTTGGAAATCAGAATGTGGTCCTGGAGCAATCAGGTGATCTCCTGGTTTTACCCCTAGTGATCAGTCAGTTTTGCAGGTGGAGTTGCTGCCAGCCAGGCCTTCCCACTGCTGAGGAAATGTAATATTGCATGGTGGCATTCAGATGTAATACAGGAACAGTCTGTTAGAATTGAAGTTTGCTAGTACAGTTGTGTGTTTTTTTTGGGGGTTTTTTTTTATTTGTTTTCCCGGGTTTTAGGCCCTTTGTACATGAACATATGCCAATTCAGGGCGCTATCCGGGTTTTTCCCAGATAGAAATTAATGGGCCAGTGTGCTGTCGGCCCACTCACGAGACCGTGTATTACACAGTTCCGTGTGCAGTCCGGGCTGTACTTTCACGGCCTCCATTCATTGACTCTTGGCCAGAACACAGTTGTGTGCAATTAGCCTTAGTAAACATTCTGAGCTGGGGTTCCCCAGTTTTGGGTACACCCTGCCTCCCTGATCACTGTTTACAGAGCACTGTGTATACAGCTGAAGAAGTTGCCTTGATGCAACAGTTAATGGGGATAAAAGCAAAAATAGAAAGTAATGTTAAAATGAAAACTGCCGTACAAGGTATAATAAATTTTCCTCAATGATTTTCAGTTTTGCTATTTACTCCTTTGAGATAATAAGTTGGTTGTCAGTGTGGTAAACCGTTTCAAATGAATTGCATTCTTTTAGGACTGTGTAGTCCTGTGGGTAAACAACTTACTGATAAGTATGTTGTTTTTAATATGGTATATCTGTAGTTATTTCCAACATGCTCTGTTGTGAATGTAAGGCTTGCTATATATTTCAAACTATTTTCCCCTGTACAGAGGAGAGAGAAGATTGAGAGACGACAGCAAGAAGTGGAAAATGAGCTGAAAGTCTGTAAGTTTGTGTGTGAGCTCACTCCTCAGTGGTTGGCCGGCCGTGTACATTAGATTTCAGATGGCCATCAGATCATTTGTACAAATAATTCCATCGTCATTACGAACAACTAAACCGCCCGATTGGAGGACAGTTTAGATGTTTAACCACATCCATACCAGATGCTTTACCCCCCTTCCATACCAGGCACATTTTCAGGTTTTTTGTATGTGCGATTTTGAGGGCTATAACATTTTTATCATTTGTGGCGTTCAATTAATTTCTGCGTCCTTTTTCAGTGACACATAGGGCTTTATTTTTATGTTTTTATTGTTCCATGTGTTTCCCCCCTTTTTTTTTTTTTTTTTTTTTTTTTTTTAGATTTGTGAAAATATAAACAAGAGGAGGGAAAACTGTCCATTTTTCACTTTTAATTTTTTATTTTTTTTTTATTAACACAAAGTGCTACTAAAAAACTTTATAGAATAGTTTTTCCTCTCCGTTACAGTAATTTTTATTTTTTATGGTGTAGTCGGGGGTGGGGCTATAACCTGTAATAAGGGCATGTTATTGGCGTATTATTTTATTTATTTTTAAAATTATTTTATTTACATTTTTTTTTACTTTTCTATTAATTTTTTTTTATTTATTTATTTATTTATTTACATTGTGTCCCCATAAGGTCGTAATAGACCTTTGGGGACATCTGATCACTGTTTTTTTTGTTTTGTTTTTTTTAGTTGGGGAGGCTGATTTCCCCTGTAACTGGGGCTGGTACACTTAGCCCCAGTTGCAGGAGGCATGCAGCCTCCTGCACGTTACTTTACACAATACTATAAAGCTGATCTGGGTCCTGTAGGACCCAGCACCTCTTGCAGACGATGCACCCGGCGGATCTTCTGACCGCCGGGTCAGAGGGCGGCCGCAGGATGGCGGCGCCCATTGAGCGCTGTATACACAGCTATCGGGAAGGCAGGGAAGGTAATAAACCTTCCCTGTCTTCTCTCTGGGAGCTCCGGCTGAAGTTACAGCCGGCTCCCCGTTTCAGTAGCTGCACGATCTCGTACAGCTGCTGATTTCTGCTTGGACGTACCGGTACGTCCTTGCAGAACTAGACAACCACCACTTGGACGTATATACTCTATGGGCGGTACGGAAGTGGTTAAGAAAAAAAAACCCTGCAAATGTCTAAGTTGGTTGATTGGTCAACATTGACCGATCATCAGCCAACGTATACAGACTCAATGCGGTTTTTTTTTTTCTATTTAAAGGGAGTTTCTGGGTAAAAAATCTTTAAAGAAAAAAAAAAAACAATTTCAGTTAGTTCTATTAATGGATTGATAAGTACATCCATATACCTTTTAGCAGTGTTTTCAGTGATTTTTGGGTTTCTCTGGGAGTTCCTGGCATCTTCTGCATTTGTTTCATGATGTAGCTTCCACACTACCTCCCTCTCACTGCCCCCCCCTCACTCCGTTACACCCCTCCCTGTCTCCCTAGCTCTCCCGACCACTACTAGCCCTTCCCAACTAACTAACTCAGCCCACCCACCCCCACCGCATCATACTTACCTGTCTTCCTCTCTGGGAACAGCTCCTCTTTTTCTTTCACTGTGCGCAGGCTGGAGATGCCTCTTTTCCTCTCTGCTAGAGCGTGCACAGACCAGAAGTGCCTCTGACCCCTGCACAGTAGAGATGGAGTGCAAGAACTAGCAGAGAGGAAGAGGGTAGGAGCTGCTCCCGGAGAGGAAGATATGTAAGTATGATGGTGTTGGGGGAAGTGTGGAGTAATGGTGACATTTTGGAAACTTGACGTCACCGGATTATCAGAAAGTGTGCCTGACCGCCCCTGGGATATGGGTAATTATTAGGTGTTTTTTTTAATATAAGTAAAACTGCCTTTCTGATTGACAAACTAAAAATATCTAGCATGGCCGATTTGCTTTTAGCAGAGTAAAATCTGCTGCTCTTTGTCCACGAACCAGCGCTCATTGCATTAACATAATAAATTGTCATCTGAAATCTGCCATTTCTCCCAATGAAGATTTAATGTGTATGGTCAGATTTATTTTTGCAGATGTTTTGTGCTAATTTCTGTTAAATGTTGCCCATATCATAAAAATTCTCTATTTTATCTCTCTTCTCTTGCAACCAGGGGATCCTCACAATGATCCAAATGCTCAAGGAGATGCCTTCAAAACACTATTTGTTGCCAGAGTGGTAGGTATTTCTGTTTACATTTCCAAGACATTGAGTTTCTTCTTAGAGCTTTGTTGATTCAAATTGTTTTGACTCGCTCTAGTGTGATACAGGACATGGTTGATTGTTTTAGCCTTTTTCATGTAAGTTTGTGTAGGAGTATAAGAAGCACACCCAATGAATTGAAACTAGGTGAGGCTAAGGCCCCATGTAGCGAAATGCAGCAAAAAAAAAAAAAAAAAAAAAAAAAAACACGGTGGAAACGCATTGCATTTTTAATGCAGCGTTTTTTATTGCATTTTTGTAGAGTTTTTCTCTGCGGACTTTCTGCCCTTATTATACCTAAAACCTATATACACCCCCCCCCCCCTTTCCATATCCAATCACTCGCACGCTCATGTCATCTCCACCTCAAAAATATCTCCAGAATCCGCCCTTTCCTTACCACCGATACACTAAAGACACTTATTGTTGCCCTGATTCACTCTCGCCTTAACTACTGTAACTCCCTACTAATCGGTCTTCCCCTTACTAAACTCTCCCCTCTACAATCTATGCTGAATGCGGCGGCCAGGCTCAACTATCAGTCTAGACGCTACAGCGATGCCTCCGATCTGTATCAGTCACTACATTGGCTGCCTATTCAATACAGAATACAATATAAACTTATCACCCTCATCCACAAGGCTCTCCATAATGCTGCACCTCCCTACATTTCCTCCCTCATCTGTCTCTCGCCCAACCTGTGCTGTCCGTTTACTCAATGACCTAAGACTCACATCCTCTATTGTCAGAACCTCCCACGCTTGTATACAAGACTTCTCCCGAGTTGCACCATTTCTCTGGAATGCTCTATCTGGACCATCTGATTAACCCCCAATTTCCACAGCTTCAAGCGCAAACTAAAGACATATATTTTCAGACAGGCCTATCACAACTCCTAATATAAACCCTTCTGTAGTTAAAATCCCTAAAACGCACCACCCTCTGTTTACGCTCCAACAGTACCTCACAGGATATGATGCCATTTCAGACTAACTTTATATAGCCAGACACCATCTGCACGTTAAAGGACACGACTGATAATGGCTCATACAGCTTTATATGTGTAATGACATTAACCTCTATTACAAAATTGTCTGACTGTTGTATAAGCAATGCTACGTCTGTTGCTGCCCCTGCTACCTCTTGTGTCACCCCCTCTACCTCATAGATTGTAAGCTCTTGCGAGCAGGGCCCTCAGTCCCAGTGTGTGAATTGACTATTTCTTTGTAATGTATCTTTTTTGTCTATACTTGAACCCTACAAATTGTACAGTGCTGCGGAATATGTTGGCGCTATATAAATAAAATGTTTTTTATTTTTATTTATATGGACAGCACCAGTGTTTCTGCAGGTATAATTGACATGCTGTGCTTTTCCGCTGCAGAATTTTTTCTGCATTGTGTGGATGGAATTAGCCAGAATCCCATCCACTTTGCAGGTACTGTAAAACGCAGCATTTTCGCATTGTGGGGGCTTCAGCCTGAAACATTTTATTTGGAGAGTTTTCTTGCTTTGTGTTGAGTAGCTGCGATATTTAATAAAGGTGGAATTGGTCACTTAATTTTAATCCTATATGGAATTTTCTGCTTCAGAACTACGACACAACAGAATCAAAGCTGCGAAGAGAGTTTGAAGTATATGGACCCATCAAACGGGTATGTTTTTGGTGATTGTACGCCTAGATTCAGTATCTTGGTAATTTTACAAATTATCTCATAGTTGCTATTGTATGATTTCCAACATTATCCTAAAGCTAAAGGCCTGTTCTTCAGTGTGCTTTAATATGACATGCATCCATTGTTGTGTTTCCAAAAACAGATTCACATGGTTTATAACAAGAGATCAGGAAAACCCCGTGGATATGCCTTCATAGAGTACGAGCATGAAAGAGACATGCACTGTAAGTTCCTTTCAATAATTTATTCTGTTATATATGTTTGTCAGTGTAAATAAATAAATGCCCTTAACTTTAAGGGCTGTTTCCAGAAGGTAAGTTACTGCAATATGTGGGTACCCGAATTCCATTAATCCCACTGCAGCACTCAACACTAGGTAATACCTTGGAATAGGCTAGTCCCTGTTGTTTTTTTTTTGTTTTTCTGGTCATGTCTATTATAAGTCTACCTCATAAGGTTTTCACATGAGGTAGACGAGACAATTCACATACATTATTTCATCTTCTATGTGTAAAGTGTAGTTGTAGGACAGTGGATTGCTTTTGCAAAGTTGAAGCTGGTTGTGGAAATTTCATGTTGGGGATATGAGTATTGTATGAGAAATTTGGGATTACTGTAACACGGGTCCTACTTTGAATTGACAGATTTTGATGGGCAACAATGTTTTAGTTATTAATGCCATGATTTTAACTAATATCCTGAAGAAGTAAATCCTTAGCTTTACACATTCTGTTCTCATGGCATTGAATCTTAAAGGACAAGTTGGAGTTCACAGTACTGTAATAAGAGTCCATGTTTGGTCCCCTTTTCTAACTCCACTTGATGACCATAGATTTAAGATCTTTCTTTAGATAAATGTTGCCCATCTTTGTACTGTAAAATGTTTTTTACAAAACTATCTGTACAAAGTCAATTTTGAGTGGGGTGTATTAATTTTGTGTTCTTATTGCCACTGCAGCCACCATTGTGATGGCAATTGCCACTGCTGGCTTGCAGCTGATGCTAATGCTCCCCTTTACAACATCTCATTGTATGGTTGGTATAAGGGTTTGTATGATGGGTAAGACTTTGCAGCACTTACACACAAGACACACAGAGGCAGCGTAAATGTTAGTCAGGCTCAAGAGTTCTAAACACTTACTGAAGCACTATTACCTGTCACCATGTATATGTAGGGAGTGCATTTAAGCAAATGTTTGTGACAACTTTACTGAACCCTTCTATCAGCTCATGGTTCAGAAAACACTGCATATGGCATTGTTCTCAGTTAAATCCACCCAAAATATAGTTCAATATGTCTTACATATTTAGGTTATGTTGGGTTTCATTGTGCAGCCACTCTTAGATTTATTCATTTAACTTCTATGTGTAGCTATAACTCCACTGCAAACATATTTTTTTTTTCTAACATTTAGCAAGGTGTATAGATACACAAGTGAAGTTAATATGTAAATTTAGCCCAACTTAATTTAATGACACTTTTTTTATTTTGGGTGGAATTAGCCATTAAAAAGTATTGTCCCACATTTGACATTAATGGCCTGTTCACAGGATAGGTGATAAATGTCTGATCGCTAAAATGAGTGTGCCAAGTCCAATACTTTCCCCACTCTCGTTTCTGGACCTTTTTTTTTTATTTATACAACTGCAGTAAGAAGACGTTTGAATAGAGCAATGGTTGAACATGTACCATCCAATAAGTATTTTATGGGGCTGTGCTTTTGTTCAAAGAGGAACAGTGGGCTCAGGACCCCTGTTCTAGTGATTGGTACGAGTCCCAGCAATTAGACTTACCACCTATGCTTTGGATAAGCTATAAATGTCAGATGTGGGAAATAACCCTTTAAAACAGCTCTATCAGGTCTCCTATTTTACCATCAGTATTTCTGTGTACATACTGCCAGGGGTCAGAGAAAGCCTCTTATTCCCACTTCTCTGCCCTTACATAGTGACAGTTTGAGTTTGCACTCATGACATGCTGGCAGTTTCTATGTATGAGCAGAGGAAGAATCTCGAAAGGTCTGAGCATTTTAAATGGTGTTTTACATATAAATACTGAGTCAAATCAGACCCCAATCCTCATATCTTATGTTGCTACCTGATTATAGAATAGGAGACTTGACCGACCGTTCTACTAAGGATTTCATCTTTGGGTAATATACAACGTAATCAGGGTAGGGGTTCTTCTGGGCCCTCTCACATCCCATATTGACAGTAGTATATGCTACTGCAAGCCATTCAGTGTGTTTCTTTTGTAAACACTCCTAAAATAATGTAGATTATTGATCAGCTATTGAGGTACATCTAGAAATATTCTCCACAGCAATTATTTTAAATGCTTATATGACCACTTTATTTAGATCAGGTGGGCACATTGTTATAACACAAATTATTTAAGGTTGCTTGCAGTAGCATTGTTGACATGGAAAGCTATACATTGGAATAGACATTTCCTAGTTATTACAACAGTAGTTCCAGGCTTTTGATTTGGTCAATAAACCATGCACTTTACTCAGATTTCTGGGTTGCATTTTGGGTTACTTACCCATAATGTTTGTCCATTATTGATCATCTTGCACTACTGCTTTGAAAGGTAAGATTTGTAAGTAAGCTGATCATGTGCTATCACTTAACACCCACCACTACTAGAAGCACTGGAAACAGTGCTTCTGGTTGATTATATGGTCTAAGTTATGGCATCCCATTGAACATGCCAAAACTTATCATTTAAAAAAAAAAAAAGCTTTGCATGTAGGAAGATCAGAAACTGAGGTATGCACGCCCACATTGAAATGCCTTACTAAAATATTTGGGATCTGTGTGACATGGGTTCCAAATACTTGAGAACTTAGTAACAACTATAATCTTGAATAGTTTTAGGACTGTTGTAGATAAAACTGAACATTTCTTAGACTAAATATGTTTATTTAATAGTACATTTTATAGATAAGGTTCTAGCTTAGGTTAGACTAGCTCACAGTGCACGGTTTATTTAGCTTAGGTTGCAACTTCCACTCTCCCAGCCTCTTAATGAAATTTGTGTGCCATATTTATGGTTTCACACAATTTACATTGTTTTTGTGGGAAGTGAAGGGAGCGACTTTTGCTGTGACAACCAAATCTCGGCAACAGTTGTATAAAGATGCAGCCCTTCTAGTAGGCTGGCTGTCAATTGGGATGCAGTGCTGCAATAATAGCACAAGTCTTCCCTACCCCTTACTTGATATTTTAGTTGCATAGCATTGTACTTAGAAGTAGTGCTTGAAATATGGTTGCAATAATGCATGCCTAGATAAGACTAGCCTGAGCAAAGTAAGGTATAGGGCCCAGGTAAGCCACAGCAAGTGGGTGGAGTCATCCTTTCGCCTTCTCATTGGCGCATGATGCTTCAATCAAATAGAGGCAAAAACGAGTCGGCAGCCAACAAGCAATGGTAAATCTTCGCTTTTTTTTTAAAGGACGAAGCTGGAGACTGCTTGGATGGAGAGGGGTAGGTGTGGGAAATAGGTTTGTGTCAATTTTAAGGCACTGTCAAAGATCATTTTGATGTTACAATCACAACAACCTTGTCAGGTTTCTGGTACTCAGTTTGCAACTTTCTAGGCTTTTATCCCATCCTTGGTCTTTGGTTCAGACTGTTCCAGTGCACAATTTATCCTTCCCCTATCACCTTTAGTAATTTACCCCATCCGCGTCCCCCCTTTCCCTAGAAAGAAATTCAACAGCAAGTCTTCCTAAAAGCCAGTTGTTTCTGCTGCAGCACACCTACTGGAATCCCCATGGATCTCCTGTAGCCATTGCAAAAGTTGAAATCCTCTGGAAAATGCTACAGAAATAATTGATATGTTCCAGATTTAAAACCTGTCATTTTGAGCTATGGGTTTTAGTTACAGCATGCAGATGAGGTTTAGTGCAAACCCATCCACTATACTACATCACAAGTGAGAGTACTCAGCAGCTAACCCAGCCAGAGTTTCCAGAGTGTCCCTAGTTAAAAGGGGCTTATTCACACATACATTTTAGTGGCCATCTGATGTTGGTGTTCATCATGGAATGCATGCGAACCATTAATTTTAATGGTCAAATGCAGGCATCTTTCTTCATACAGATATATAAATATATATTTGTAAATATAGGGAGTTTAAAAAGGGGAGAAAAAAAGTTGATCGCTTTTTCATAGATATGATAAACAGATCAACCACAGATGGCGCAGCCTGAAAGTGAGCTGGATTTTAGGATGTCTATGGTTAATGCAGATGTGTGAGTAAGCCCTAAGGCTGTTTAATGAAATTGTACAGCTTTCAGCTGCTTTGGGTCACAAAGTGCCTTAAAGTGAACATTCACTTTTCTTGAACTTGTACTTGTATGTTAGGGAATTGCAATATGAGAACTTCCCTATTATACCATTACCAAAGTTGTTTTCACCGCTAGCAGGGCCTATATGGCTATCAAACTGAGAGTAGTCGTGAGGATATCAAAATCCTTTCAGCTGCTGTCCATGGTAACTTTACAACAATTTTACTCTCACTGGAGAAAGAGATTTTATAACCTGACAACGTTACCACTGCTTTTCTATCAGATTGGCAAATATTGCAGAGATGGTTGAAAGCACCTCCCTGGGACTGTCTTTGGAAGAAAGCAAGCTACAGCTGTCAATGCACTTCCCTTGCAGTAGCATCTACATGGGAAAGTCAAATGGTCAGCATGTTTGCCAGAGCAAGTGCTGCCCTTCATGAGACAATCCCTTTAATTTGCTTACTCTTTTTGTTCCCTAATACCTGAATTTGATCCAGCCCCTAAATATAAACAGTTCTATTAAATGTTTATAAGGAATTGATGATTTAATGCAATTCCTGTATTTAAAGGAATAGGTTTTCATTAAGGTATTTTACACACATTCATGTAGATTTTCTGTTGCAAATGTTGGTATTGAGTGCTGAAATTTCAACTTGACTTATGGTGATTAGTATAACGGGAAAGGATTTCCTTCCTCTGACGTTCTTATCTACCAAGCTTGGTAATCTTGGTAGAAGTCAAACTGTTGCAATATGTTAACATTCCGCTCATGAGAACATTTGGTGTTGTCAATCTACATGCATATATGCAAGTTTTAGTTTAGCGTCCTCTGAATGGAAAGCGCAGTGTTTGGCTTGTATGTATGTTCATTCCCGCCAAACAAAACTCTTCTGGTGGAATGCTCCATATTCTATTTGGTTTGTTCAATCCAAGGAAAGGACATAATATGGACTTTATAAAAGATGGCAGATATTGCCAGTTTTTGAAGCAATGAAAGGCCATAAAGACTTAAATGGAGCCTATACCTCACTGCAGCTGTCAACTGCTGACCATTTACTGATAACATTGATTATACTGGATTTAAGTAGCGCAGCTGAGACAGGTAAGCTTTGCTCAGCTTTAACAAAGCATCAGATCAAAAAAAAAATAAAATAAAAAGGACCTTCCAAGATTCACACCTCCTTTCCCAAGATTTCGTCATGAAATTCGTTGAATTTGAGGCGGTAATTTGAAAGTTTTTGTAAGTAGTTTCATCAGGTAACTTTTTTTTATTACTTTAGTGGTCTTGTCTAGTGCTTCTTGCTGTATATGATTGTAGTTCTTCACTACCAGTGTGTGTAATTCTTTAGAGACCTGTAAACGCTGAAGGAAATCCTCTAGTTGCTTTACACATACAGATCATTGTACAGTTAAGATTTTTATTTTTCCAACGGCGAAAAAGTGCATACAATAGTGGGCGTCCACACTATCACATTTTTATTTTTTATTTTATTTTTTTTATAGGGAGAATAGGGAACCAACTATTTTATAACCTGTACTTTCTTCTTTTCAGCTGGGTTTGAGCAGTTGGGGACATGTTATAATGGATGTAGGATTGAGGAACTGAGTATTGATAAGTCTTTGATATGCTCCTTCCAACTTCACTTACAATCAGTTCCCTGTTTTTTGTTTTTTTTTCTTTCCTGAAGAAAAATTGAATTTTATTCCTTCATTTTAGTCTGCTTCGATGCCAATAACTATTAACTGACTGAGATGTTTTATAATAAAATGCCAAACCCTCTACACACTGGACTTGGAGGTTGTATGGGATTAGATTTTAAGGTCTTTTCACCCTGTGTCTGCAGTATACGCTTACCTTATTCATTAGGAAAGCTCTGGGACATTGCACAACTCAGTGTGAAAAGAAGTCTAACTTGCAGTTATTGTGCAACTCTTGTCCATGAAGTGTCTGGTATTGTAGCTCATCTCCCAATGAGTGTATGAACAGGAGTGATGTCTTTTCTTCAAGAAGTCATGTTTTGTTTTTTTGTTGTTTTTTTTTTGTTTTTTTTTTCTTTCAACTCAATTCAATATTCAATTGAAAATCTTGACTCTGAATGTTTGGAATAAGGGAATTGTCTTGGCTTTAATTGAAAGAAGCCCCAGTGTGCAGGGCGGTTTATGTTAAAATGGATATTTCAGCTACCACTTAGCAGGAACTACTTCAGACTGATGGTTTTACTATTTGATGTGCTCCAGATCAGTCCTTGATCAGCGTGAAAGAGCAACTGCTTGATGTCCTGCATTCAGTATTCTGTGCTGGTTATTTTACTTTTATAAAGTTTAAGGCACTGGGAGGGGGACATGTCTTGTGCACCTGGGCTAATTTCTCTCGTTCTGCCCTTGTGGAAACAATGTGTTACAGCGGCATACAAGCATGCAGATGGAAAGAAAATTGACGGAAGGCGTGTTTTGGTTGATGTTGAAAGAGGACGTACTGTGAAAGGCTGGCGCCCACGCAGGCTTGGTAAGAAAATCGTTGTCAGTCGCATCTTGGTCCTTTGAAGGAGCTGCAATTTCTAACAGATGGCATCTGTTGTGTCATGGGAAGAAAAAAATCATGTAAAATACTAAGTTTTATATAAATGCTAGCGCAACTCAAGTTTGTAGATGCTTACAACAATATTTACCAAATTGCTGTTTAATCAATTCAGTAGTAATTCCTAAAAGAAAAAAAAAGCTCTTGATGATCAAAATAATCTGAAAATGGCTTCTTGACAAGTTGCCAGAAGGTGATACAGTTAGGTGTCATTTTAAACAATTTTTTTTTTCTTGCTTTTTAAAGGAGTTTTGCCATCTCAAGGATATACATGCTCGCCTCACCACTTCCTGGTTTCACTGAGAAGTTGGTGGGCAGGCTTAGTGTGATGTACAGTTCACGCCAGCACGATCCTCCAAAACTAAACTGCAGTTATATCTGGATTTACATACATAGATAATAGGCATCGATCAAGGCACTGTTGTAGCTTTGATGAGGGCTCAGCAACTCAGAGCATGTTTAAGAGCTAACAGACTTCACCATTAGCTGTCAGTCACGAGAAGTAAATAGAAATGACTGCCCCAGTGATGCTGCTAGATATTAGGGGTGGTCTGGGACATAGGCAACAAGCTGTAAATGCTTGAGGACACTCGTTCAACTATATCTGGCAATCTGAACAAAATTGATGAAGCGATTTATAAGGTAAAACGCTTCAGTCAGCTTAAGGTACAAGTTTAGCAACTTCATGACTGCTCTATTTTTGCTAATTCATAACTGGACATTTTCGGATTTTTGATGCATTCCATTTTGTTAGAATTTATGTTCAGCTTATTCACATTTTTGCATCTTCTATTTTTCGGTGATACTTAGGGCATATATATATATATATATATATATATATATATATATATATATATATATTTTTTTTTTTTTTTTTTTTTTTAATCAGATAAATGTAGAAAATGGGTATGTCCTTGGAGATTTAAAAAAGTTTTCCCATCTCAGGATTTTAGCTACCCTTCCTTCTCTCCCATCCACTTCCTGGTTTTCAACTCATTCCAGCACACCTATTCCTTGTGGCAGTTATCATCTCTATATTTACAGACACTGCTCAGCTCCTGACCCCAACATCTGCCGTACTACTATGGTGCATGTCACAAAGTGGTTAAATATGGTCTTGGAGATGGGAGTACGCCTTTAATTTTGGCCAGTATAAATTTTTCACAAATAACAGAAGTCCTAAGTTAAACGAGGTATGTATTACATGTTGTGCAGTCCTTTAATATCCTTAATATTTTAGGTGGTGGACTTGGAGGCACTAGACGTGGAGGAGCAGATGTTAACATACGACACTCTGGCAGAGATGATACATCTAGATATGATGAGAGGTGCTTATCTATAGTTATTGATGAATGTTTAGTTTTTGTTTTTTTTTGCGGTAGACTCAATTTTAGGG
Organism: Leptodactylus fallax; assembly: GCA_947044405.1. Lineage (NCBI taxonomy): Eukaryota > Metazoa > Chordata > Amphibia > Anura > Leptodactylidae > Leptodactylus > Leptodactylus fallax. The sequence goes on from CAMRHE010000078.1 coordinate 3,209,742, forward strand.
ATATCAAAGTAGAATGCTAAACTGTGTCCGCACCAGACTGTTGTGTTAAAGCCAGAAAGCTCAAGACACTACATGGTTTTACTGAACCAAGACTAGCATACAGTACAGGTTTTGTGATTCTACTACCTGTCTGGAGTTATAAAATTCAGAAAGGTTTAAGGTACAGTTGAACATTCAATGAGTTATTGCAAGACATGATGTAGCCAGTAGCTACCTGCATTTTCTATTGTTAATAATGAACCAGTTCCCCCTATTTTTTTTAACTCTTTTGCTTTTGAAGGCATGTATGACTAGAAACATTTGCTTCATTTTATAACACTGTTCAGAAGATAACTGACCTACCCAGTGTTTGTTTGTATTGAAAGATACTTGATGGGATAGTCCCATAAATATAACCATATTTAAATTTGCAGACCATTAAAATGTGAAGAGAACCTTTGATGTCTAACACAGCGTAATGTAGAATAAAATTACAAAGCTGTTCTTTTTATGTTTGTACCGTCCCGCCTTGTTGACAGATAGGTGCTGTTTCAGATACTGGTATCACTGTACTGTCAGGGAGGTGGTTCTTACAGCTTAACTTCATAACTTGGTGATGAAAAACTTCCCGATTACAGTATACTTGACTTTGCTTTTATTGTGAAGGCATCATCTCCATCAGCCATTGATGATGCTAAGCTGTAAAGACGATGTCCCTGACAGTACAAGTCATACTGATAGCTGAAAGAAACGGAACCGTTATCTCAGCACAGGAGGGAAGCTACTAGCCTAAGACAGAACAGCTTTGTAATGTTATATAATGTTACAAGACATGAAAGGTCCTCTTTAAACTTTTTTGCAAGTATAAATAAACATGTTGCATATATTTTCCCTATCCATTCTGGCAAGTCTTTCTGTCTTGATAGGTTGCCAATAAATATGACCGTGATTGCAGGAAGTTCTTGTGTTCTAGCACAGGGACTCAACAATTTTTTTCTTTCTCTGGCAGAGTTATTTTGTCATACTCTCACGGCCTGATAACTTGGCTGCAATAAGGAAATCATGGCTGAGTTTGTGGCAAGTGCTAGACTATACCATGTTTCTGCATTCATGATATTATGTGTTGGCAGTGAAGACAAAAGACTCTCACCACTGAGATGGTTAGAGAAATCTTTTAAAATCTGCATTTTTTTTTTTTTATATTTGAAATTTTAAATATGTTTATATTCATGAGAAGTCCTTTGAAAGCCGCATTGACCCGGCAACATCTCCTGCTGATTTTGTGCCAGCTAACGCCCTAAAATCAGCAGCAGTTTCTGTCCTCATTTTTCCTTTCAATGTTATTCAGAATTTTTTTTCCCATCACATATTTTGCACCTATTGATTTGAGGCTTTTCTGTTTCCAACAGGGATCGTGACCGAGAAAGGGAAAGAGACCGCCGGGACAGGAGTCGAGACCGTGATAAAGATCGCGAGAGGCGTAGAAGTCGTTCAAGAGAACGTCGAAGGAGATCCCGCAGCCGTGAAAAGGATGAACGAAAACGTAGCAGAGAAAGGAGTAGGGATAAGGATAAGGACAAGGATAAGGACAGAGACCGCAAGCGTAGGAGTCGTAGTAGGGACCGGAAACGGGATAGGGACCGTGACAGGGAAAAGAAAGATGAGCGTGTCGAAGGTGATACTCAAGAAGCTGCAGAGGTTACTGTCGAAGAATTGCAAACAGGTGATACCGGTTTGGATGGCATTGAAGTAAAACCTGAGCCAGAAGAGAAGAGTAGGGAACGTGACAGAGACCGGGACAGAGAAAAGGACAGGGAGAGAGACCGGGATCGAGACAGGAGACGTAGTCATAGGGACAGAGACAGAGATAAGGATCGTGATAGAGACAGAGATCGCAGGCGTGATAGAGATAGAGACAGGGATCGGGAACATAAACGGGACAGAGAGCGTGGTGACCGTAGTGAGAAGAGGGAGGAGAGAGTTCCAGACAACGGTATGATTCAGGAGCAAGTTGAGGAGACCAGCCAAGATATGTACTTAGACCAAGAGTCCATGCAATCTGGAGATGGCTATTTATCCACAGAGAATGGCTATATGATGGAGCCTCCTATGGAGTGATCTTGATCAGCGTGAAGAACTTTCCATCCTTAAATGAACTTTTCTTCCGTAGCCAGACCTCTTAGTATACATTCAAGAGCCACAGCCACTGTTCTCACTTGTGAATACAACTTGGATCTCCTCACCATGATTAAATGTGCAGTTACTGAGCAGTAATGCTATTCACCATGAGTTTCAGACAATGCCATTGTTTTTGTTTTGTTTTTTTGTTTTGTTTTTTGTTTTTGTTTTTTTGTCTCATAGGTGGGTATGTTTTACATGTTTACGTAACTAAATCATCCCTGAACTTGTGTAAAGTTGCATTTATTTTATTTCCTTTTTTACGCCCTCTCAAAAATAAAAATCATTTTAATGTTACTACTTTCTTTTTGCCAACACACTATAACTTCTTTCAGATAAGCTTGGCGTTTTCTGTAAACTTTATATAAATAAGGAGTTTAAAATGAATGTGCTAAAAGTGTAAGACGTCCTCTCAGTATATAATTCAACAGATGTGGAATAAATCTCTACATGTAAACTGCTTACAGATCAATTGCCATGTCATACCTAGAAATGCTGGGAACCTTCCCATTTCAAAAGAATGTATTGAGACATGCAAAGAAATCAAATGTCAGAACAAACTTTTTTTCAATGCCAACAAGGCTATGGTAAATTCAATTAGAAACACAGAGCCAAGGACCATTATCATAAGACATGGGTCTGAGCCAGAAACTCATTCTGAATAAGCAGGACTCTCCGTGGCTGCAGTTTGCACAGTGCTCTTCTGGCGTGTTTTTTTTGTTTTTTTAACCCCTTGTGGACACAGCCCACAAGTTACTTGTGGTTGTCTCATGAACATAACCATATTTAACTTTGTAGACAGCTAAAAGTTAACATTTTTTGCAAATATAAATAATGAAAAATTTAGTAGTTTTTATGATTTTCAATAATCACTTTAATGGTTTCACTCTGTTGTCTTGATTAGTTGCCAATGGATACGACCATGAATGCAGGAACTTTCTACATTCTAAAACCCGGCCATGATTTATTGTGGCCGGGTTATCTTCCTGTACATGCACTGCCCCTGTCTGGTAACTTGTCCACAATAAGGACATCATGGTTTTGTTTCTGATAAGTTCCAGACCATAGAAAGTTCCTGCATTCATGGTCATATCCATTGGCAACCGATCAAGACAACAGTCTGTCACCACTAAGATGGTTAGAGAAAATCTGTAAAACTGCAAAATGTTTAATTTATATTTGCAAAAATGTTTAGCTTTTAATTGTCTACAAATCTAAATATGGTTATGTTCATGGGAATGCCTCTTTAAGGACCAGGCCTCATTTTTCAAATCTGACATGTCACTTTATGTGGTAACATCTTTGAGAGGCTTTAAGTTATCAAAGTGATTCTGAGATTCTTTTCATGACACATTGTGTCAGTGGTAAATTTTGGTTGTTTTGTCTTTGATTATTGAAAAAGGAGGAAATTTGGTGAAAAATTTTGAAAAAAAAATGCAGTTTACAAACTTTGAAATTGCATGCCTTTAACCCTTTCCCTGCCACCGACGTATTTATACGTTGTCCCAGGGTGACACTTTATGTAGCCGAGAACGTATCTAAATATGTCCTTACTACTAATGCCGATATCTCAGGATCAGTTAGGGCTATGAAGATGATCATGGATTCATTTTAAAGATTCGCTGGTGAAAAAGCTATTCGGGATTGAGATCCCAATGCAGATCTCAATTCCCGACAGCGTTTTTTAACAGCAGTTCGCTCCCAATCTGTAAGGGCTATCATGAAGAGATTAGAACCACATGTAAAAGAAGGGGGGAGGATCAGAGCTGGGGACTGCAGAGACTGATATATCATTGTCTGTGCATAACCTGTATGTGACCCCAGGGGGAGGAGTAGTGAGAACTTCTGTCAATGTTATCCCCTCTTCTATCAATCACAGAGCATACTATGCTTTTGCTCTGATTATCACATAGATAATGTAATACCCCTCTGAACATAACCAGGAGTTTTATTGGCGCTGTGACCCAGGCGTTTACCATCGTCCAGGTCGCAGCGCTAAGAGTTGCACCAAATACTTAAAACAACACATACACAAAGTCATCAAAGTTTACATTTGACCCTGTCCATACCTGATATTTATAGAGTAAAATACGCCTCTCTAGCGATACCCATTACACGCTAAAATAGTAGCAATAACGATTCACTGGAGATGAATGTGTAAATTTCTACAATTTTTTTTTTTTATAGGGGGTTAGAAAATTCTATTCTTATGTAAGCTCCTATTTAATTTGCATGCACAAAATTGGATCGTGCATTTCTTCGATTTTGGCGTTTAACACATGCACCTGTAAATATAATGTGTGTGTGGTATGTATGAATTCCTCACATCTTGCAGCTTTTTTGGAAAAGTACATTTTGTTTCCAGAAAGGGATTGCTTGAGCATGCACTTTAGTGGCATATTTTAATTTTTGTGCAATTTTTGCTTGAAATCTCTGTTGCTGCAAAGTTGCATGAAGGTGGTTGTATATATGAAATATTAACTTGTGATTTATATATATATGGTATGTTGTGCAAAAAAAAAGTTAGATTTTGATATCATAGTCAGTTTGCTATGTGCAGTATAGATCTTCAAAATAGTGAATAACAGCAAAATATTGCTTGTCTTCTGTATCAGTGTTTTTGAGAGTATGAGCTCTTGTTGTAGTTGATGATTGCAGTATATATAATTTGTGAACACCTTGATCTATTTTATGTGTGTGAATGTAAGATTGAATAGGAATTTTAGGTGAAAATGTATATTTTAGTGCATTTTTTCAAAAAAATTGTTTGTCACATAGTTACATGAAGGTGGGCATGTCTATTGATATCCCATTGAGACACGGAATCTTCAGGTTACCTACTTTCAAAAAATATGATATAGGGGTGTACTTGTTTTTCACTGTGTGTAATCCCTACATTTTATAGGATGATAGTTCCAGCTTCAAAGCAGATTTTTGTTCCTTCCAGTTCTGGTGATTTTATGAAGATATGTGCAGGCACGTGTAGGCTTTAGTGGTATGAATGAACTTTGCACATGTTGAATTATTTTTAGAAGGTTTGGTGCATATTACTTTTTGTTTGGTTTCCACTTTTAGCAACTAATATACATTTATTTGCATTTTGTTTTTTGTGTTTTTTTATTATTATAAAACATACACTTTAAATCAAAATTGCATTAAGGTGCCTGTTCTTATACGGTACCAAGTGGCATTTTGACAATGCTGCATGTGTCTACTTTAAGAAAATATATAGGAATTGGGGGGAGGGGTTGGTATGATTTTTAGTATCCATCTCAAAACTGTGAAAATTGCTCTGGATACCGGAGGTGCAAAATTTCCAGAGACCCCGAGCAGCGAAACGGTTCATATAGAAAGTCATACTACTCAAATTACTTCATAAATATAATTTACCATATCTCTGCTTTATGTTGCAATTAAACTTTAATCACCCTTTCATTTTTTTCAGATGTTATAAAGATTAAAATTCAAACAGTAATTTTCAAGAATAAAGGGACCAGTTCAGTTCTGAAGGGGTCTTAAAAGGCCTTTATAATAGAAACCCCATAAAATCACCCCATTCTCAAAACTGCACTCCTGAGAGAATTCAAAACAGCATTTAGAAAGTTTAACCCTTTCAGCATTTTACAGCAATTAAAACAAAATGGAGATCAAATTTACACTTCTCAATTTGTCACTAATATATTAATTTAGTGCTAGAAATTATACATGCTAAGGCTACGGCCCTATGTTGTGGAAAAGCAGCTTTTTTTTTTGTTGCGGTTTTTTGAGCCAAAGACACGAGTGGATTGAGCAGAAGGTAGAAGTATAAGAACTTCCTATATATTTCCCCTTCCTTTTGTAGCCATTGTTGGCTTTGGCTTAAAAAAAACGCAACAAAATCTGCAACAAAAAAAAGCTGCTTTTCCGCAATGTGGGGCCATAGCCTTAAAGAGGTATTCCCACGCACATAACCATTTTAAAATTTGTAGATAATTAAGTTAAACATTTTTTAATGTTTTAAAGATTTTCTCTAAATATCTTGTGGTCACGAGTTGTTGTCTTGATAGGTTGCCAGTGGATATAACCATGAATGCAGGAACTTTCTAAGGTCAGAAAATCAGCCATGATTTGCCTTATTGTGGCCGGGATACCTTCTGATACATATAGTGTCCCTGCCTGATAAACTAGCTACAATAAGAAAATCATGGCATGAGTTCCTGACAAGTTCCAGACCATAGAAAGTTTTTTGATTTAAAGATTTTTATTAAAGTTTTCAAATAAAGTACAAACAGGGCACGTAACACATTTCTTACATTTTGTACAATCCTAGTATATCATCGAAAGTATATATGACAAATATTCTTCACATTCACCACTATGTTCCTACGGGCCCCCTTAAACGGCCACGAGCCCAATTAGCTCTTATATATCCTATCGTGGTCTAGTGTGGTGCAGTGCCACATAGGGGGGGGGAGGAGGGGCGAGGGAGGAGAAATGTGGGGGGGGGGAGGGAGGTTAGTAAGGTGAGAATGGGGTTAAGAAGAAAAAATAAAAGAGGGAGGGGGGGAGGGAATATTCTCCCGATGGGAGAAAGAGGTGAGGCTAATGGGAGAAAAATGTAGCGTAGAAGGTAGCGAGAGAAGAGAGAGATGAGAAGACAGGAGAGAAGCCAGAGCTCTTCATCAACTCCCCTCCGTGCGGGCAGGCTCCACTTCTATGTAGTGCTCCCCCTTAGATGGGGACTCTCAGCTGTACTGACCAGCCATGGAGACCATATCTTCAAGAAGTGCTCGTGTGTTCTGTGAGACCAGCTCAGGAGTTCTTCGAATCGAGCTAGTTGATGCATCTTTTCCACCCACAAGGCCACAGGCGGGGTCTCCGTGCTTAGCCAAAACTGTGGTATGATTGTTTTCGCTGCAGCCAGGAAGTGTGAGATGAGGCAATTTCTAGATGGCCGATAATCGGCAGATGGAATGGACAAGAATATCATGGCTGGGGCAAGCGTGAAATCTGGATTCCCGAGGGAGCGTATACGATCCTGGATCTCCGACCAAAAAGGCTGGATAAGCGGGCAGGTCCACCATAGATGTAGGTAGGTTCCTGGCTGTGTCGAGCACCTCCAACATTTGCTGCTGGCCGTCAAATTTTTGTGGAAGAGCCAGTCTGGCGTTCTGTACCAACGGGAGAGCAGCTTATAATGATTCTCTTGAAGACGGATACACTGTGAGAAACCGTGCGAGTTGCGTAGAGCAAATTCCATTTCTTCCCTTGTGAGTTCGAGACTTAATTCCTTTTCCCAAGAAGAGATGAATGCTGGTTTATAGTAAGAAGTTGGGTCCACAAATTGGTGGAGTAGACGCGAAGTCTTTCTCAATATTTTTGTTTTTGACATGAGAAGTTTTTCAAAGGCAGTCAGTTCACAGCGGATCTGAAATTTCTTCTGGAACATATCGAAATGGCCACGCAGATGTTGTCTGTGTAAGAAGGACAGTGTGAGGTCGGGCAACAAGCAGAGGATATCGTCTAGTGGTAGTAGGCCTTTCTCAGAGGAGACCTCTCTCAGTGTGAGACCATTCAGTTTTGCCCATAGGGATGGATAAGCTTCCACCTTACTTCCCAGCAAACGCGGTATCAACCCCAACGGGAGGAGTGGAGAGGGGTGAGGGGCCAAGTTGGAGTACAACTCTCTCCATGCCGCCGAAGCGCCCTGTAGAACTGGGCAAGATTTCACCTCTTTGCTCAGCGGGAGTGTCGGAGTCCAAAGTGCTGCAACGTAGGGTATTGAGGGCATCTTCCTCATGAGACCTGCTGCGATAGGTGTCTGTAGGGGCGATGCAAGCTCGGCCCACCAACTCAGCTGCACAGCTTTATAGTATTTCTGGGGGTCTGGTAGACCAATACCCCCCTCTCGTCTTGCTTTAGTTAGAAGCGACCAGGCCAGTCTAGGAGTCCTCTGTCTCCATATGAATCTAGTTAAGACACTGCGCAGCGACTTAAAGAACGGGGTAGGTATGCCAATTGGAAGCATGGACAGGTGGTACAGGAGTTTAGGCATCAGGTATGTCTGTATGAGGTTTTTCCTTCCGAACCATGAGAGTGGAAGCGTGGTATATGAAGCTAAGCTGCGCTTAACAGAGTCAAGCAATGGCGGAAAATTTCGTTGGTACAGCTGATCCAGTCGTGGTGTTAAGTGGACACCTAAATATTTAATTGAGGATCGTGCCCACAAGAATGGAGTACTGGTCTGCAGACTACGAACTGACTGCTTGTTCAGTGTGATATTTAAAACCTCAGATTTCGTGAGATTGGCCTTGTAGTGCGAGAGTCTTCCATAATCCTTGAGAACCTCTACCAAAGCCGTCAGTCCCGTCTCTGGGTTGGAGACTATGAACAGAACATCGTCTGCAAATGCTGTAGCATGCAAGACCGTGTCTCCGACCTGCACTCCCTGTATCCTAGTGTCTTGTCTCACTGCCTGTAGTAGGGTCTCCAGTACCAAAATGAATAAGGTAGGGGATAATGGGCACCCTTGTTTCGTCCCATTAGAGATATTAAAACTGCTTGATAGCGTTCCATTGATCCGGAGCCTCGCCGAGGGCTGGGCGTATAAGGAAAAGATAGCAGTTATGAACTGGGCAGGGAGTCCAAACTTCCCCAAGACGGCTCTCATAAAGTCCCAGTCTACCCTGTCGAAGGCCTTTTCGGCATCTACACCCAGAAGCACCAAGGGTAGCTTAGAGTTGTTCGCAAGGTGGATGAGTGGTAACAGCTTAGCGGTGTTATTCCTGCCCTCCCTGCCCAGCACAAAACCAGACTGTTCCTCATGCACTAAATTGGGTATGAAAGGTTGAAGTCTGCGTGCCAATATCTTCGCCCATATCTTGAGGTCCAGATTTAACAAGGATATCGGCCTATAGCTTCCACATGCGGCAGGATCCTTCCCCTCTTTTGGGATCAGGGTAATGTGGGCTTCTTGCGTTTGACGTGGTAAGGCATCACCGTTCAGCAGCGCATTACAAACAAGGGAGAGTTGGGGCGCCAATATCTGTTGGAACTTCTTATAGTATAGTAGGGGTAGCCCATCTGGACCGGGACTCTTCCCTGTGGGAAAACTATGGAGGGTGTCCGTTAGTTCCTTGAGTGAGATCGGTTCTATTAGAGTAGCCGCAGACTCCACAAGGATGCAGGGTAGGTTCAGGCTACTAAGGAAATCCCGAGTCATCACAAGCTTTTCTGTATCAGACAACTCCCCCGGACTATCTTTAAGGTTATACAGCTGAGAGTAGAAAGTCACAAACTCCGAGGCAATGCCTTCAGTGGCAGAGCAGTTCCCTCCTGAGGCCTTTTGATCGAGGCAATGTACGATTTGCTCCTCTCTTTACGGATAAGGTTGGTCATGAGGCGACCTCCTTTATCTCCATGTGCGTAGAGTAGCTTTCTGTAGTGGAGATGTAGCTTCGCTGCCCGGGAGTTCAGCAGGTCTCTCAACCTCTCTCTAAGCTGTAACAGGTCTCTCTGCGTCTGTTCAGTCAAGGAGCGCTTGTGAGTGCGTTCAATTTCGGCTATGTGTTCTAGTAGCTCGTCAAGTTCTCTTTGCCGATGCCTCTTGTTTCTAGCCGCCAAGGAGATGAGAATCCCTCTAATGTACGCCTTGTGGGATTCCCAACGCACAACTGGACCAATGTCTGGGGTGGTATTCAGCTCAAAGAATTCTTCCAAGTGTTTGGATAGAAATTGCACATCGACGTCTGAGTCCAGGAGGGACTCATTGAGTCGCCACGTGGTCGCGGCCCTCGGCAGCTGTTTCAATTCCACCACCGCCAGGACAGGGGCGTGGTCTGAGACCGTAATTGCGCCTATACGGGCTGCAGTGGAGTGCTGTAGTAGAGTCTTGGAGACAAACAGGTAATCCAGTCTGTGATATGATTTCCCCGTAATGGAGTAGAAGGTGTAATCCCTAGTTGAGGGGGTGTTGGGAGCGCCATAAGTCGTTCAACTGCAAGTCGTGCAAGGTTGCCTTGATTCTACTCAATGCCCTCTGGGAGAAGGGAGACGTGGTAGAAGTGGAGTCCAGCGGCGGATTAAGAGCCAGATTAAGGTCTCCCCCTAGTATAATAGGGCCCTCTGCGAACAGCTTTAGGGTCTGTAGAGCAGCTATAAGCCATGATATTTGACCCTTGTTTGGTGCGTAGAAGTTTGCAAATGTGAATGGTCTTGAAGCGATGGTGCCTTTTAGGAGCAGAATTCTGCCCTCAGAGTCTGAGTACTGTTGATGGCAGACGAAAGGGACATTCTTATGGATAAGTATCGATACCCCCTTTGAGGCCGAGGTGGGATGACAGGAATGAAACCACGTAGAAAAATATGTTTTTGGTAGGTGCGGAATACGGTGGTTTTTAAGATGTGTCTCCTGTAGAAAAGCAATATTCGCCTTCTGTTTGCGAAGTAGGAGTAGAATATGGTGTCTCTTGCTCGGGGAGTTGAAGCCTTTCACATTGAAGGATACACAGGTCAATTTGGCCATGGGTGCTGTATGCCAGCTTGTGAACACACGGAGGAGAGGAGGTCAAGTAAGAGCCAAGCAAGAAGAGAAAATAGATAGAGGGCAGTAGAAGACCTAAGAGAGGAACAAGAGAAGTGTGTTAGTAAGGGAAGAGGAAGATTGGGACAAAAGAAGAAAAAAACAAGCTTAGTGGTTGATGATGTAAGAGGTCGGTGGAGTAGATCTGTATATCCACCGACACCAAGTACCAGTCAGGAATCTTCAGATAGCCTATATGGGTACAATAGACAGGGGTGGGAGTAAATCCTGATCGCACAGAGTCCCGGACACACACCCATGTGCTGTGGTCACCTAGGGAGGTAGACGCCGCCAGGAGACCGTGAGTGGGCATACTGAATTCATAAGGGGAGGGACTAGAGGTATACAAATACTCAGTATGCGATGGCGCCCTTCACCCAACAATAGGTACCCCACCATGTCCCAGCAACTGAACTAGGAGTCAGTGAGGTGGGGGGGGGGGAGGGGGACAGGGAGGGGGGGGGGAGAGTTCCCCAGCGGTGAACCGTTATGACCGGCTTTTTTTTTTTTTTTTTTTTTTTCTCAGAAGGGCCCCCGCCCTCACCCCGCACAGTACCCTTTATATCCCATCCAACTTGGCAAGGCCAACAGTAGGCAAGGGGGGGGGGGGTGAGCGCAAAGGGGTTGTCTGCAAGGTGCAACTGGTGGGGGGGGGGGGGAGGGAAGAGACCTGGCGGGCGGGTAGGGGGGGGGGGGGGGAGAAGTGGGCAAGGGTAGATCCGACAGGGAAGGGTGGGCAAGGGAGGGCGGAGGTGGGGATCTAGATTTAAATGTAAATACCAGGAGGTCAATGTACGAGGATTTCTATAACTGAAGGTCAATGATAACATAATAAACCATAATATATCTTCCCGGTATTTTCAATAGTACATTCTCCGCATATACTTATATACTTATATATATATATAAGCGCCCAAGAGGGCGCACATCCAGACAATTATCCACTACTTAGTTTAGTGAATTGCAAAACCTTTGCAAAGCTAACCGATTAATTAAATAACTGACATCACAGTCACTGTGAACAGGTGGGTCATACATATCTGGAGCCGCGTCTAGAGACACCCGTCAGCCCAACCGAGCAAGTCTCATTTCTCCTTGACGGTCAGGACCTGATCTCGCCGTCTAGCTGCGGTTGTGTTCTTCACCCCCGTCTGGGACCCCAGCTTGCTAGGGGTGCGGGGTGAGCGAGGTGCTGGTAGTGCTTGTTGGGTCACCACTTCTCCCTGGAGTGGCAGCCAGGAGGGTATCGTTATCGGCGGAATGTCTAGAATCTGCCAGGCCTCCTCCAGGTCTCTCGGGGTGTGGATATTTATTCTTTTCCCATTTTTAAGAATGGATAATCCAAAGGGGAACAGCCACGCGTAGGGTAGCCCTTTAGCTTGGAGAGCCGCCAATAGCGGTTTGAGGGTTCGGCGTTTCTGGAGTGTGGAGGGTGCCAAGTCCTGGAAAATCTGGATCTCCGTTTCTTCAAATACTAGCTTCGGGCAGTCTCTCGCAGCTCGAAGGACTGCAGCAGTGTCGGCAGAGGAGAGCATAGCGCATATGACATCCCTCGGAGGATCCGCGGCCCCTGGTTTGGGCCTGAGCGCCCTATGTATACGCTCGATGTTGAAGAGGCCTGTGTCACTCCCGCCCATGAGTCGAGCAAAAATGGCGGCGGCCACCTCGGAGAGCTTGTCGGCAGCGTAGGCCTCCGAGAGTCCCCTAATCCGGACATTACGACGTCGGCTTCGGTTTTCCAGATCCTCCAGGAGCAGGTGAGTCTTGTTTAGGTGATCTGTATGCGTATCTAACTGCAGTGCCATTGCCGTAGAGCATTTTTGCGCTTCTTTTTGAGCACCCTCTAGCTGCTCCACTCTTCTTCCCATAGACTTCATGTCGGCTCGTAGTTCTCCTAGCTCCGCCAGGACTGGGGCAACGGCCTGAGCCAGAGCCCTGCGAAGGAATCCCTTTGTGATGGTATCATGGCTATGTCCTAGCCGAGCGCCGTCAGCGTCTGAATCCCCCCCCGCTTCCTCCGCGCCGCTACTGTCCTCAGGCGCCATCTTAACCGCCGAGCCTGGCGAGCGGGCCACTTTCTTTCTCAAGAATTTTTGCATGACTGCCTGAGATTGTTGGGACCTTGGCGTGTCAGAAGCTTCGCCGGTACGATCTCTCCCTATTTTGACCATTCTTGAGCTGTTCTCGGTATTGAAAAGGGTGTCTGTGGGTACTCAAGCGGCAGAGCTACAGATCAAGCTGCCATCTCGTTCGACGGTCAGGCTCCGCCCCCCAGACCATAGAAAGTTTCTGCATATGTGGTAGTACAGTGGGGAAAAAAAGTATTTGGTCAGCCACCAATTGTGCAAGTTCTCCCACTTAGAAAGATGAGGCTGGCCTGTAATTGACATCATAGGTAAACCTCTACTGTGAGAGACAAAATGAGAAAACAAATCCAGAAAATCACATTGTCTGATTTTTTAAGAATTTATTTGCAAATTATGGTGGAAAATAAGTATTTGGTCACCTACAAACAAGCAAGATTTCTGGCTCTCACAGACCTGTAACTTCTTCTTTAAGAGGTTCCTCTGTCCTCCACTCATTACCTGTAGTAATGGCACCTGTTTGACATGATCAGTATAAAAGACACCTGTCCACAACCTCAAACAGTCACACTCCAAACTCCACTATGGTGAAGACCAAAGAGCTGTGGAAGGACCCCAGAAACAAAATTGTAGACCTGCATCAGGCTGGGAAGACTGAATCTGCAATAGGCAAGTAACTTGGTGTGAAGAAATCAACTGTGGCAGCAATAATTAGAAAATGGAAGACATACAAGATCACTGATAATCTCCCTAGATCAGGGGCTCCATGCAAGATCTCACCCCGTGGGGTCAAAATGATCACAAGAACGGTGAGCAAAAATCCCAGAACCACACGGGGGGACCTAGTGAATGACCTGCAGAAAGCTGGGACTAACGTAACAAAGGCTACCGTCAGTAACACACTACACCGCCAGGGACTCAGATCCTGCAGTACCAGACGTGTCCCCCTGCTTAAGCCAGTACAGTCATGGCCAAAAGTTTTGAGAATGATACAAATATTAATTTTTACAAAGTCTACTGCTTCAGTTTTTCTAATGGCAATTTGCATATACTCCAGAATGTTATAAAGAGTGATCAGCTTAACAGCAATTACTTGCAAAGTCAATATTTGCCTAGAAAATGAACTTTATCCCCCAAAACACATTTCAACATCATTGCAGCCCTGCCTTAAAAGGACCACCTAACATCGTTTCAGTGATTGCTCCATTAACACAGGTGTGGGTGTTGATGAGGACAGGGCTGGAGATCAATCTGTCATGATTAAGTAAGAATGACACCACTGGACACTTTAAAAGGAGGCTGGTGCTTGCCATCATTGTTTCTCTTCTGTTAACCATGGTTATCTCTAAAGAAACACGTGCAGTCATCATTGCACTGCACAAAAATGGCCTAACTGGGAAGAGTATTGCAGCTAGAAAGATTGCACCTCAGTCAACAATCTATCGCATCATCAAGAACTTCAAGGAGAGAGGTTCCATTGGTGCCAAAAAGGCTCCAGGGCGCCCAAGAAAGACCAGCAAGCGGCAGGACCGTCTCTTAAAAGTGTTTCAGCTGCGGGATCGGGCTACCAGCAGTGCAGAGCTTGCTGAGGAATGGCAGCAGGCAGGTGTGAGTGCATCTGCACGCACTGTGAGGCGGAGACTCTTGGAGCAAGGCCTGGTCTCAAGGAGGGCAGCAAAGAAGCCACTTCTCTCCAGAAAAAACATCAGGGACAGACTAATATTCTGCAAAAGGTACAGGGAGTGGACTGCTGAGGACTGGGGTAAAGTCATTTTCTCTGATGAATCCCCTTTTCGATTGTTTGGAACATCTGGAAAACAGCTTATTCGGAGAAGAAGAGGTGAGCGCTACCACCATGTCTTGTCTCATGCCAACTGTAAAGCATCCTGAAACCATTCATGTGTGGGGTTGCTTCTCAGCCAAGGGAATCGGCTCTCTCACAGTCTTGCCTAAAAACACAGCCATGAATAAAGAATGGTACCAGAATGTCCTCCAAGAGCAACTTCTCCCAACCGTCCAAGAGCAGTTTGGCGCTCAACAATGCCTTTTCCAGCATGATGGAGCACCTTGCCATAAAGCAAAGGTGATAACTAAATGGCTCAGGGAACAAAACATAGAGATTTTGGGTCCATGGCCTGGAAACTCCCCAGATCTTAATCCCATTGAGAACTTGTGGTCAATCATCAAGAGACGGGTGGACAAACAAAAACCAACAAATTCAGACAAAATTAAAGCATTGATTCTGCAAGAATGGACTGCTATCAGTCAGGATTTGGTCCAGAAGTTGATTGAGAGCATGCCAGGGAGAATTGCAGAGGTCCTGAAGAAGAAGGGTCAACACTGCAAATATTGACTTGCTGCATTAACTCATTCTAACTGTCAATATAAGCTTCTGTTACTCATAATATGAATGCAATTATATTTCTGTATGTGATAAAAAACATCTGACAAACACACATAAAAACCAGAGGGCAGCAGATCATGTGAAAATATAATATTTGTGTCATTCTCAAAACTTTTGGCCATGACTGTACATATCCGGGCCTGTCTGAAGTTTGCTAGAGAGCATTTGGATGTTCCGGAAGAGTATTGGGAAAATGTCATATGGTCAGATGAAACCAAAGTAGAACTGTTTGGTAGAAACACAACTCCTCGTGTTTGGAGGAGAGTGAATGCTGAGTTGCATCCAAAGAACACCATACCTACTGTGAAGCATGGGGGTGGCAACATCATGCTTTGGGGCTCTTTCTCTGCAAAGGGACCAGGATGACTGATCCGTGTACATGAAAGAATGAATGGGGCCATGTATCGGGAGATTTTGAGTGCAAACCTCCTTCCATCAGCAAAGGGCATTGAAGATGAAACGTGGCTGGGTCTTTCAGCATGACAATGATCCCAAGCACACCATCAGAGCAACGAAGGAGTGGCTTCGTAAGAATCATTTCAAGGTCCTGGAGTGGCCTAGCCAGTCTCCAGATCTCAACCCCATAGAAAACCTTTGGAGGGAGTTGAAAGTCCGTGTTGGCCAGCGACAGCCCAAAAACATCACTGCTCTAGAGAACAACTGCATGGAGGAATGGGCCAACATACCAGCAACAGTGTGTGCCAACCTTGTGAAGACTTACAGAAAACGTTTGACCTCTGTCATTGCCAACAAAGGATATATAACAAAGTACTGAGATTGACTTTTGTTATTGACCAAATACTTAATTTCCACCATAATTTGCAAATAAATTTAAAAAAAAAAAAAATCAGACTGTGATTTTCTGGATATGTTTTCTCATTTTGTCTCTCATTATTGAGGTCTACCTATGATGTCAATTACAGGCCGGCCTCATCTTTTTAAGTGGGAGAACTTGCACAATTGGTGGTTGACTAAATACTTTTTTTCCACACTGTATATGTCTTGCTTTAACACCTATTTTTGCATTACCACAAGGGGTTAAAATAGAATGCACCCCACAATTTGTTAAGCATCTCCCACCTACAGAAGTACCCCACATTTGGATGTAAACTGATGTATGGGAACACAGTGGGACAGAACAGTTTTTGGACGGCAGTATTTGTTGTAATAGTTTTCAAGAACCATGTCTCATATGCAGAGCCCCCAAGGTGTCAGAAGAATGAAAACAAATTTGTTTGGGCAACCATCAGAGAAAAAGTCAATTTCTCTAAAGCCTTCAGTCTCAATTTGGATTCCTGACCCGCCCACAAAGTCAGGAGGCTCATAGATTTCTGTGGGTGGGGTCCACATTTGTTCAGCAGTTTCAGAAGCTACCTCAGCAATAGTTCTGGGGCGCCTCCTTTGGGATCACTCATCACTGAATGATGAGGAAGAGGAAAAATAAAGGAATGGGACATTTTCCTCTTCTCCCTCGCTGGCAGCATCAGTGTCAGAGGCCAGTAAGGCAAACGCCTCTTCTGCTGAATAGCAGAATAGTGACTCTTCTCTTTGGGACACTTGGGAGCTTTGAGACATTTTGTGTGTGTGTTGTGTTTTTACACGTGTATAGAAACTTTATTGAAAATGTGGGATGTACAGTATGTTATACTTCAACACGTGTATATATGTAAAAAATATAACCAGAAAAAAAGAGTTTCTTATAGATATTGTAAACACGGGATCGTCAGAGTAGGGTGGTTACCATGTAAGACAGGCACATAGAGGCGTAGGTACTAGTTCACACTTGCAGTTTTATTGGTAAAAGTTCATACAGTCCAACTTAAACAGCTTGCTTCAGCATGACAATCCCAATCTTTTCCATCCTTTTCAACAACCTTTTTCAACATTGCTTTCAAGGTCTTATTAAACTTTTCTACAAGTTTGTGGATGGTATACAGACGTTCTCAGCTGCCTAATTTTCAATATCTTACATAACTCTTTCATCACCTTAGACATAAATGGTGTACCTTGATCTGTCAAAACTTCTTTGGGAATTCCCACCCTAGTGCATATATGGAACAACTCTTTGGCAATGCACTTAGTTGTGGGATTTCTCAAAGTGATTGCCTCTGGATATCTGGTAGCATAGTCTAGCACTACCAATATGTACTTATGTCCTCTGGTGGATTTTAGCAATGGTCCGACTATATCCATGGCAATCCGCTCAAATGGAACTTCAGTGACGGGTAGGGGCACTAAAGGGCTCCTAAAATGAGACACAGGAGCATTTACTTGGCAAGTGGGACAAGACTTACAGTAATTTTCAATGTCCTTATAGCATCCTGGCCAATAGAACCCCTGAAAGACCTGTTCCCTGGTCTTATCTGAAGCTAGGTGTTCCCCTAACACATGAGAATGAGCCATGTCTAACACCATTTTCCTGTAGGGCCTGGGAACAGTAACTGTTCCACAACTTCAGTATTCGTTTTGGTAACCCAATACAACAGATTGTTATGTTCCTCAAAGAAAGGATACCGCAAGATTGGCCCCTGGCTCCTAGGGAACACCATTTAGCACCCTTACATTTTATAGTGCAGTTTTTAAGGTGGGATCTTGCAACTGTGCAGTCCCAAAATTAACCTTCGACACCTCCAGGTCTGGCAAGACCGATTCAGAGTCTGTAGACTCAGCCTCATCTCCTACCATAACTGCTAGAGGAAAATTGGCAGGCTCACGGGTGTTTTCCTCAACCAGTTTAGAGTGCAAACTGTTTTCCACAGGTTCACCCCCTGGAGACATACTTTCCACCTTGGAAGGCTTATTAATTTGGGAAGATGTCACTATATCCCACAGTTCCCAAAAAATAGGAAAGTCCTGTCCGATTATCATTTCATACAACAGGTTTCTTACAAGGCCCACTTTGTGGGAGACATTACCACACATAGTCTCTATGTTAACTTGAGCAACGGGATAGTCTTTAACATCCCCATGTACACACATCACTCCCATACCTTTTCCAGGGACACATAATATATGGGAAAGTTTATCTCTAATAAGAGTTACCAGACTTCCTGAGTCCAGAAGCACAGTCACGATGATCCCATTGACAGACAACTGACACATTTGTGGTCTGCCAGGATGAGATGGCACAGTACTGCAAACAAGGAGCACTGGCGAGCCACACTGCAGTCCATGGGCTCTGCCTTCATATAACAGTGTGCCGCTATGTGTCCCAGGGTATGACACCTCCAGCAAACTATTTGGCGCAGATGTATTTTGGAAGTAACTTCCAGCTCCTCCATTTCCTTGTCCAGAGGCACTTGTCTCCGCTCTCCCCCTGGTTTATACTACCTTTTATTGGGTTCAGGGTGAACTTTGGGGTTAACCAGAGGAGATTTCTCCTTAGTTGTTAGCAAGACAAATTTCTCAGCTGTGTAATACCTCTCCACCAGACTGTCTGCATTTTGTGGGTTTCCCTTGACAACCCAGCGCCGCACTGGCATAGGAAGAGCACGTATATAGTGATCCATCGCCACTCTTTCTATCATTTGCTCTGGAGTAATAGACTCCAGTTGCAACCATTTACGAACCAGGTGGAAGAGATCATACATCTGTGAGCGTGGGGGTTTTTCTTGGCAGAAAGTCCACTGATGTACTCGATGGGCCTGGACTGCTAAACTGACCCCCAAGCGAGCTAGTATTTCAGCCTTTAGTTTGCTGTAATCTTTGGAATCCTGCAAAGTGAGATCATAATATGCTTTTTGTGGCTCACCTGTCAGGTATGGAGCCAGCACTTCAGCCCACTGTTCCAACGGCAATTTTCCTCTGTCTGCAATTCGCTCAAAGACAGTTAAATGCGCCTCCATATCATCCTCAGCAGTCATTTTCTATAGTGAAGTCTGTATTTTCTTCTGGACATCACTCACAGAACTTGGAGCAGTTATAGATACAACTCTCTGCACAGTCACCACTTCTCTAAGTGCTGCTATTTGCTCCATTAGCAAGCGATTTGTCTCCTGTTGTTGCATCTTGGCCTGCACCAACTGTTTGACCAAGTCGTCCATGGTCTCGGTGTCTTTCTTTATTGCTGTAGCAGCCTTCACCCAGGACATTCACAGCTTGTAGACTTTTAAATCCAACACGCAGTTGCCCCTAGCAACGATTAATGCCGGAATCCTCCACCATATATAAACACAGGATCTTCAGAATAGGGTGGTTACCATGTAAGACAGGCACAGGTACCAGTTCACACTTGCAGTTTTATTGGTAAAAGCTCATACAGTCCAACTTAAACAGCTTGCTTCAGCATGAAGATACAAAACAGGTACATAAATCGTCCTTACTTCAGGATACAAACACAAATTCAAAAGTGCTTCCTCACCAATGCAGTTAGTTGTTTTGTAGGTTTCAGTCCTACACACACAAGGAAGTGTGTATTGCAGCCTAGCAGACCAGACAGCCACACCCACTTCCCTTGGACAGACTCAGCTCTTTATGGCTGAACACCAGGAGGATCCAGCAAGACCAGGACTGGAGGGGCGTAACTATCGGGGTAGCAGCGGTAGCAGCTGCCACAGGGCCTGGGACATTAGGGGGCCCCGCGGGCCCCCGATGCTTTCTATTTTTAATAGTCCGTTACCTGCTAGAGTAACCCCAGCAGGTAACGGACCCTATATACTTACCGATCCCCGGGGTCCCGCTCATGGCCGCCTGCGCTTCCGATTCTGCGGAGGCAGCTGTGAGCAGGAGCGGGGATCGCTATGTGAGGCCGCGGGCCGAACACCACAATCTCTGCTATCGCTATACTCCGGGGTCTTTTCAGACCCTGGAGTATAATAATCGGAGGCCCGGGGAGGTGAGGGGACATAAAAAACAATGTACTTACCTCTCCTGCACTTCTCCAGGCTTCGGGCCTGTTTGGTGACGTCCCCGATGTCATTTTGCGTCGCGACGCCTTGCCCGCATCACGTGACGCCGGCCTGGTCCAACGTTGAAGGCGGCTGAAGCAGCAGGGAGTGGACTGGAGCGAGGAACAGGTAAGCAACGTTGTGTTTTATGTTTCTATCCTCCCCTGGGTCTCCGATCATTACACTCTGGGGTCTGAAAAGACCCCAGAGTATAATAATTGTTCATGGGTGGTCCACAATGGGACATATAATAGTGTGTGCAGGGGCCACTATGGGGAATAATAGTGTGTGCAGGGGCCACTATGGGATATAATACTGTCTGCAGGGGCCACTATGGGATATAATACTGTCTGCAGGGGCCACTATGGGATATAATACTGTCTGCAGGGGCCACTATGGGATATAATACTGTGTACAGGGACCACTATGGGGAATGATACTATGTGCAGGAGCCACTATGGAGGATAATACTGTGTGCAGGGGCCACTATGGGGCATGATACTGTGTGCAGGGGCCACTATGGGACATGATACTGTGTGCAGGGGTCACTATGGGACATGATACTGTGTGCAGGGGCCACTATGGGACATGATACTGTGTGCAGGGGCCACTATGGCACATAATAGTGTGCGCAGGAATGCATTTTTTTTGGGGGGGGGGGGTTGGGGGCAACGGTTCAGGGGGGGCCCCATGTCAAATGTTCGCCTTGGGGCCCAGCCATTCCTAGTTACGCCACTGAGTATAGGCTTGGGTCTGCAATAACTCCCAAATCCCAGACCCATACTCCAGCCAGTCACCTTGCAGACACCAGCCACCTCAGGGGCAGGTACCTGCCATCTACAACTTTGCCCTCTGCCTGTCTACAATATAGATAGAGACTTCTATCTATATTTATAGTAATCCTAACTTAAGCTAACTAAAATTTGGATTATTAAAAAAAAAAAAAAAAAACACCAGCTAAAAATTAAGCAGGTGTTAGTCAGAAATGTATTTAACTGACCAGTGCTCAGCACCGCAGGAAGCACACAAGAAGACGGCTTGTGTGTGTAGTACAGTAAAAAAAGGCCCTGTCTTAAAAGCTATCAAAAATTTATATAGAGAGATAGAAAGAGACTTCTATCTATATTTATAGCAATTCTAACTTAATGTAACTAAAATTTAGATTATTACAAAAAAACAAACAAACCTGTAGCCGAAAAAAATTGAGCAGAGGCCCGATTGTATTGCCAAATGAAACAGATTCTTTGGATTCCGGGTAATAGAATAAAGTTATAGAGTAAAAACACTAGACTATCCCCAAATAGCTTAACATTTTATTAAGAAGAGTATAAGAAGATAGCAAAAGGTAAGAAGATATCACAAGGTAACATTTCACTAAGAAGAGTATAAGAAGAAGGTCTTACAACAAGGAAAAGTATAGCAGATATTAGAATATATATATATATATATAAATCAAATCCACATTGGCAATAAAGCAAGATATAATCAAATCTCAAAGTCAATCAAACTATGATATATTCAACACTTGCTATACAACAGGTATAGTAAGGTAATCAAACTTAGTCAAACTGTGACTTAATCAAAACTTGTACTAATGCAAGGTATAATCAAATACCAAAGTCAATCAAACTATGATATATATATTCAACACTTACAATACAGCAGGAATAGTACGGTAATCAAATCAAATACTTACAACACTGCCAAGCTTCATAAATAAGGGTATCTGTAGGAAGCATCATTCAGCCATGTGCTAGCATGCAGCATCAACAGGCGTCCCCAATGATCTGCTATCAAGAAATGTAACACTAATGCTGAGGGAATGTCTTCCAAACTTATACCCTTTGTGTGTGTCATAAAGTGGGCGTCTACAGAAGTGATACACCTCTGTAAGGCCTCACTTATCTCCAAGATCATATTCATGTGAAAGGGGCCAGTTTTCACTAGAATATGTCTTGTGACATATATATGCTTCAAACAGAGTTGCTCCTTTCATGCAAATATAACCTGTTGATCTGGTTGGTGTAGATATGTAGATATCACCCTAGACAGCATTGATCTAATCTGTATAGGTATGTAAATATCACTTCAAACAGAGTGGCTCTTTTGATCTTAATCTGTATAGACATATAGATATCACCTTAAATAGAGTCTATTGATCTAATCTATATAGGTATGTAAATATCACTTCAAACAGCGTCTTTTGATCTGTATAGACATATAGATATTACCTTAGACAGCGTTGATCTAATCTGTATAGGTATGTAAATATCACTTCAAACAGCGTCGTTGATCTAATCTGTATAGGTATGTAAATCTCAGTACAGGTACTGGGTTCAAATTAAGGTTACTTATGGCCTGGCTTATCATAAACATTTTGTCATAAGCAGCCATCTTTGTCAAGGGCTGCTATTTTGCAATACACCGATACAGTGGGGAAAAAAAGTATTTAGTCAGCCACCAATTGTACAAGTTCTCCCACTTAAAAAGATGAGAGAGGCCTGTAATTGTCATCATAGGTAGACCTCAGCTATGAGAGACAAAATGAGAAAACATATCTTGAAAATCACATTGTTTAATTTTTAAAGAATTTATTTGCAAATTATGGTGGAAAATAAATATTTGGTCAATAACAAAAGTCCATCTCAATACTTTGTTATATATCCTTTGTTGGCAATGACAGAGGTGAAACGTTTTCTGTAAGTCTTCACAAGGTTGGCACACACTGTTGCTGGTATGTTGGCCCATTCCTCCATGCAGATCTCCTCTAGAGCAGTGATGTTTTGGGGCTGTCGCTGGGCAACACGGACTTTCAACTCCCTCCAAAGGTTTTCTATGGGGTTGAGATCTGGAGACTGGTTAGGCCACTCCAGGACCTTGAAATGCTTCTTACGAAGCCACTCCTTCGTTGCTCTGGTGGTGCGCTTGGGATCATTGTCATGCTGAAAGACCCAGCCATGTTTCATCTTCAATGCCCTTGCTGATGGAAGGAGGTTTGCACTCAAAATCTCCCGATACATGGCCCCATTCATTATTTCATGTACACGGATCAGTCATCCTGGTCCCTTTGCAGAAAAACAGCCCCAAAGCATGATGTTGCCACCCCCATGCTTCACAGTAGGTATGGTGTTCTTTGGATGCAACTCAGCATTCACTCTCCTCTAAACACGACGATCTGTGCTTCTACCAAACAGTTCCACTTTGGTTTCTTCTGACCATATGACAGTCTCCCAATACTCTTCTGGAACATCCAAATGCTCTCTAGCAAACTTCAGACGGGCCCGGATATGTACTGGTTTAAGCAGGGGGACACGTCTGGCACTGCAGGATCTGAGTCTCTGGCGGCGTAGTGTGTTACTGACGGTAGCCTTTGTTACGTTAGTCCCAGCTTTCTGCAGGTCATTCACTAGGTCCCCCAGTGTGGTTCTGGGATTTTTGCTCACCGTTCTTGTGATCATTTTGACCCAACGGGGTGAGATCTTGCGTGGAGCCTCTAATCGAGGGAGATTATCAGTGGTCTTGTATGTCTTCCATTTTCTGGTGTCCGTCCACAGCTCTTTGGTCTTCACCATACTGGAGTTTGGAGTCTTTTATACTGATAACAATTTCAAACAGGAGCCATTACTACAGGTAATGAGTGGAGGACAGAGGAGCCTCTTAA
The DNA here is from genome assembly GCA_947044405.1 of Leptodactylus fallax. Classification (NCBI taxonomy): domain Eukaryota; kingdom Metazoa; phylum Chordata; class Amphibia; order Anura; family Leptodactylidae; genus Leptodactylus; species Leptodactylus fallax. The sequence goes on from CAMRHE010000078.1 coordinate 3,233,494, forward strand.
AAAAGAAGTTACAGGTCTGTGAGAGCCAGAAATCTTGCTTGTTTGTAGGTAACCAAATACTTATTTTCCACCATAATTTGCAAATAAATTCTTAAAAAATCAGACAATGTGATTTTCTAGATATGTTTTCTCATTTTGTCTCTCATAGTTGAGGTCTACCTATGATATCAATTACAGGCCTCTCTCATCTTTTTAAGTGGGAGAACTTGCACAATTGGTGGCTGACTAAATACTTTTTTTCCCCACTGTAGCCATTTAACTTCAGGTCAGGTATCTGTTAGGGAGCTTATACGTTGTGCATGCCAACACCCAATATATCAAATATATTCAATGACTGGTGAACACAAGCTTAGAAAGTATAAATTTAGAAAGTATAATTTGTCCCGCACACATTAAGCCCTCATATGGGGTTTGAAAGGCAGGTAGTTAAAAAACGAAAATTGAAAAACTCCTCCGGTGGGAAGGGGTTAAACTATATGAAAATTACAAGATCCCTTAGAATAGATTCGAACCTATTTGTACAATTCTGGGGTTCTAACAAGGACAAAAAAGCCTCCAAAAGTACCATTGCCTTATGGATAAAGGAAAAAAAAAAAAAAAAAAAGTAATCTCAGAAACCTATAAAAATCAGGACCTTTGCATCCCAGCAAACTTGAGAGCTCACTCTACACGTATCTTGGCCAGAGAAATCTGGAGCCTCTCTTGATCAAATTTGAATGGCTACGACTTCGTCCTCTTTGAACATGTTTACTGATCATTACAGGCATGGATCGTTCTTTTGGCAGGAAAGTTCTCTATGCCATTGTGTCCCCCTAAAAACAATTTTTATTTGTTGAGTCTCCTGTGGTGCTGTCATGGAGAATTGGTTTTGAGAAAATAGAATTAGACTTGCCGGTAATTTGGCTTCTAGGGATGAATTCTGTGAAGAAATCAGGTGATACCTTTTAGAGGCTAACTGAGTATATTTGATAGGTAAGCTTTCGAGAGTGCTAGCTCTCTTCTTCAGACATGGTGTAATACTAGAAACTGAAAATTCACATTATTTATACATACACAAGGCATGGATCTTCAAAAGGATCTTGGAATAACAAAATGCAATATACGTACAGAAGTTATTTACAACAGATCAGGAAATAAACAGTCTAATATTTGTGGTGCGTGACAGAGGTATTACACCATGTCTGAACAAGAGAGCTAACACTCTTGAAAGCTTACTTATCAAATATACTCAGTTAGCCTCTAAAAGGTATCGCCTGATTTCTTCGCTCTTCCGCTACTTTCTATGGCTAACACGGTACAACAGTATAGGGATGAATTCTGGCATCTAAATTTTAAGGTTTATGGCATTTATCATGTATAATAAATAACATATTAATTTTATTTTAGGGATTGTTACAGACCAATTGTGTGGGTTTTTTTTTCATTCACACAACCGAGTTTCAGTCGTGAAACGTGGTTGGTCCATGTGTTAGCCGGATTTACCAGGACGAACAGTATGCTGGGAGAAGGACTAATAATATGAGTACCGATTACAGTACAGGACACAGGAGCGTAACTACCGGGGTAGCAGCAGTAGCAGCTGCCACAGGGCCGCTATTAATTTCTGTAGACATTTTATGTCACACCAATATAAGGCTACCACATTTTGTATTGTATATTTGTTTTATATCCATTAACTTATTTATTCAACTACTGGATTTTATGTTTATGTTCATGCTTCTTTTTTATATACTCATATATTTATGTATTTATTTATATGTATGTCTCTGTCATTTATTACTCAGTTGGCCTGATGAAGACACACCGTTAGTGTCGAAACGTGTTGCCTTTTTACTGGAATAAAAGCTATTGGAACCATGACTGTTCTTCTACTCATTATTGCAGTTTCTGCATATTCCATCTGGGTACAGCAGCTCTCAATTAGTCCCCTACCCTTTTTAACCCTACGTGTATATGTAATTTTACCACTGACCTTCGGTCAAGTGGTCCTGGGGCAAGCTGCAGCTTATGACACCCACCACAAGGAACATTTCAGTTACCTCCTAGGCTATTGCCAATACCCCACTGAGGGTTTGTACTGCATATTTCGGAGGCGCCATTGTGGGTATCTGTGTACGCACACTTTTACCTTTATTATTTATAATATTATGTACCATCACACTCAAACAGATTCCCCACAATAGATGTTAAGTGTTTGTGTTGGTTTATTATCTGGCTTCAGTTCCTGAAGAAGATGTAATCTGTATGTCTTGCAATGCAGATGTTTTCATAAAATATGCCATACCATGGTTTGTGACACCTATAGTTTCATACAGTGGCGTAAATACCGGAGTAGCCGCGGTAGCGAATGCCACAGGGCCCAGGACATTAGGGGGCCCGGCGGGCCCTTGATGTTTTTTTTTTTTTTTTTTTTTTTAATAGGCCGTTACCTGCTGATGTAACACCAGCAGGTAACAGGCCCTATTTACTTTCCAATCCCCACTCCTGCGCACAGCCGCCTGCGCTTCCCATTCTGCCGGGGATCGGTAAGTAAGGACGTGGCCTGCGAACCCCACAAACACTGCTATCATTATACTCTGGAGTATAATAATCGGAGGCCCAGGGGAGGTGAGGGAACATAAAAAACACTGTTACTTACCTCTCCTGCAACCCATGCAGGCTTCGGGCCTCCTTGGTTTACGTCCCATACGTCACTTCGGCCAGGCCGACGTCATTAGGCGTCGCGATGCCAATCGTGACATCTGGTCCAACATTGAAGAAACCGAAAGTAGCGGGAAGTGTGTATCCTTCCCTGGGTCTCCAATCATTATACTCTGGGGTCTGAAAAGACCCCAGAGAATAATAATTGTTCATGGGTGGTCCACAATGGGGCATAATACTGTGTGCAGGGGCCACTATGGGGCATAATACTGTGTGCAGGAGCTACTATGGGGCATAATAGTGTGTGCAGGGGCCACTAAGGGGCATAATAGTGTGTGCAGGGGCCACTATGTGGGCATAATAGTGTGTGCAGGGGCCACTATGAGGGCATAATAGTGTTTGCAGGGGCCACTATGGGGGCATAATAGTGTGTGCAGGGTCCACTATGGGGAATAATAGTGTGTGCAGGAATGCGGGGAATGCGGTTTGTCCGCAGGAAGGGGCATGTCAAATGTTCGCCTTGGGGCCCAGCCATTCCTAGTTACGCCACTGGTTCCATACTAGTCTGCCTGGTTGACTTTTTAGGACTACACATCTTATGTCACAGTATGTAAGCACATTTCACATTTGGGTCTTGAAAATTGAAAGCTGTGCTGTGATTTGTTAATATGAGATGTTTGTAGGAAATAAATGCACAATTCATATAAAGAATAAATACAGAGCTTATTGAAAAATATAAACAAGCAAACATTCCACTTTATCCAAACGGAAATAATGTGGAAATCAGAACTTGTAAAAACGTGCATTAATAATGGGACATCCAGTGGGAGAGCATTATACCCAAATCTGTGAGACGCAAAGGAATGATCCATGGGAAAGAGATGCATGGGGTTAGAGGGTGAAACGTTGTACGTATCGCTACCTACTACTGCACTCGGGTGAGTTATTACCCGTTACCCCCTTCTTGACGTTCACTGTATATGTACAACCTAGTGGAGAAGGAATTCTAATGGTGCTGGTTCAGGAGATGAGCTGGCACCCTTAACAGTAGGGTGTCAGCAGTAACTTACATCTGACCCTTACTGCAGTTTAGCCTACGAACTCCATAACACTGGTTATAACACACTTCCACACAGAAGTATAGTATGGTTTCTCAGAGATTTCAGATAACCTGTTAACTGCTTTTTAATTGACCCTAAGAAGAGCTTGGCTGCAGTGGCGTAAGTCCCGGAGTAGCAGCTGTAGTGGCTGCCACAGGGCCCGGGATCATAGGGGGCCTGGCGAGCCCCTGATGCTTTTTTTTTCTTTTTTATTGGAGAAAATCACGTACACCTGCAGACTTCCTCCACTTTAAATTTATGCTTAAAACCTATAATTCTGCCCTTCACCTAGCCAAACAAGACTATTTCACCGCTCTCATCTCTTCTCTCTCCTGTAGCCCTAAAAGGCTATTTGAAACTTTTCACTCCTTACTCACTCCCAAGGTGCAGATGTCATTCACAGACCTTAGCGCAGATGACCTGGCCACTTATTTCCATGATAAAATTGATAAGATCCATCAGGAAATAACTGCCCAATCCCCAAGTGACACTGACTCCCTCACCAGCCGCACTTCAGACTGTTCATTCTCATCTTTTGAACCTGTTACAGAGGAGGAAGTATCTCAGCTACTTTCTTCTTCTCGCCCTACAACCTGTAGTAGTGACCCTTTCCCTTCACACCTTTTCCAGTCTCTGTCGCCTGCCGTCACGACTTACCTTACTAAAATTTTTAACCTCTCTCTCTCTTCTGGAATTTTCCCATCCTCTTTCAAACATGCTGTCATAAACCCACTACTGAAGAAATCCTCCCTTGACCCGTCCTGTGCTGCTAACTATCGACCTGTCTCTAACCTTCCTTTTATCTCCAAAATCTTGGAACGCTTAGTCTATTCTCGTTTAATCCGCTATCTTTCTGCTAACTCTTTTCTTGACCCCTTACAATCTGGCTTCCGCACTCTGCACTCTACTGAAACGGCCCTCACAAAAGTCTCCAATGATCTCCTGACAGCTAAATCCAAAGGTGATTACTCTCTTCTTATTCTTCTAGATCTCTCAGCAGCATTTGACACTGTTGGCCATCAACTCCTCCTCACTATGCTCCTTTCTGTCGCCCTCACAGACACTGCTCTCTCCTGGTTCTCCTCTTATCTCTCTGACCGCACTTTCTGTGTATCATTTGCGGGCTCTGTTTCTTCCCCTTGCCGTTGGGGTTCCTCAGGGCTCGGTCCTAGGTCCCCTGCTCTTCTCCCTCTACACAGCCCCCATTGGACAAACCATCACTAGATTTGGCTTCCGGTACCATCTTTATGCTGATAACACCCAATTATATACGTCATCCCCTGACATCACCCCTGCACTAATACAGAACACCAGTGATTGCCTCTCTGCTGTCTCAAATATCATGTCTTCGCTTTATCTGAAACTGAATCTCTCAAAGACTGAACTACTGCTGTTTCCACCATCTAATAGATCTGTTCCTGATATCTCCATTGCAGTCTCTGGCCTTACCATAACTCCTAGGCAGTATGCCCGCTGCCTCGGGGTTTTGTTTGACTCAGACTTTTCCTTCACCCCCCCATATACAATCACTCCCACACTCATGTCATCTCCACCTCAAAAACATCTCCAGAATCCGCCCTTTCCTTAGCACAAATACACTAAAGACACTTATTGTTGCCCTGATTCACTCTCGCCTTGACTACTGTAACTCCTTACTAATCAGTCTTCCCCTTACTAAACTCTCCCCTCTACAATCTATTCTGAATGCGGCGGCCAGACTCATCTATCAGTCTAGACGCTACAGCGATGCCTTCGGTCTGTGTCGGTGACTACATTGGCTGCCTATTCAATACAGAATACAATATAAACTTATCACCCTCATTCACAAGGCTCTCCATAATGCTGCACCTCCCTACATTTCCTCTCTCATCTCTGTCTATCGCCCAACCCGTACTCTCCGTTCACTCAATGACCTAAGACTAACATCCTCTATTGTCAGAACCTCCCATGCTCGTATACAAGACTTCTCTCAAGTCGCACCACTTCTCTGGAATGCTCTATCCCGGACTATTAGATTAACCCCCAATTTCCACAGCTTCAAGCGTAAACTAAAGACATATCTTTTCAGACAGTCCTATCACAACTCCTAATGTAAACCCTTCTGTAGTTAGAATCCCTAAAACATACCCTCCTCTGTTCACGCTCCCGTATTACCTCACAGGATATGATGCCGTATCAGACTAAGTTTATATGTCCAGGCACCATCTGCACGTTAAAGGACACGACTGATGACAGCTCATACAGCTTTATATATTTGTAATGACAGTAACCTCTATTACAGAATTGTCTGACCATTGTACAAACAATGCTACTTCTGTTGCCGCCCCTGCTACCTCCTGTGTCACCCCCTCTACCTCATAGATTGTAAGCTCTTACGAGCAGGGCCCTCAGTCCCAGTGTGTGAATTGACTATTTCTTTGTAATGTATCTTTATTTCAGTACTTGAACCCTACAAATTGTACAGTGCTGCGGAATATGTTGGCGCTATATAAATAAAATTTATTATTATTATTTATTAGGCCGTTACCTGCTGGAGTAACCCCAGCAGGTAACAGGCCCTATTTACTTACCGATCCCCGCTCCTGCTTTCCTTCTGCGTCCCATATCACATCCCTGGGGCCCTCTGGAGGGCTGAAGGGGAAGCGGAGGCAGCCGTGAGCAGGAGCGGGGATCGGTAAGTAAGGTAGTGGTGCTGCAGCAAGAATCCCAAGAAATACTGCTTATTATTATTATCTTTTCAGACCCCATATTATAATGATTGGAGGCCCAGGGGCGGTGAGTAAACATAAAACACCTCTTCTGCGCTCCGGCGTGATTCCCAGCAGTCTTCGGGCCACTTTGTTGACGTCCCAGGCATCACGTGGGCCAGGCCAGGGTCATTATACCTCGCAATGCTGGCCTGGCCCACGTGACGTCTGTGCCGACATTGAAGAGGGACGAGTAACAGGTGAGTAACAGTGGTTTTTATGTTTGTCACCTCCCCTGGGCCTCCGATCATCATACTCTGGAGTCTGAAAAGATGTATAATAATAGTTCGTGGGGGCATAATACTGTGCAGGGCCACTGTAGGACATTATACTGTGTAGAGGAGCCACTGTGGGACATAATATTGAGTGCAGGGGCCACTGTGGGACATTATACTATGTGGAGGGGTCACTGTGAGACATAATACTGTCTGGAGGGGCCACTGTGGGACATAATACCTTGTACAGAGCCACTGTGAGACATAATACTGTTTGCAGTGGCCACTGTGGGACATAACACTGTGCAGGGGCCACTGTGGGACATAATACTGTGTGGAGGGGCCGCTATGGGACTTTATACTGTGTTGAGGGGCCGCTGTGGGACATTATATTGTGTGGAGGCCACTTTGGGACATTATAGTGTGTGTAAATAGGGTCTCCCTGGGCCTCCGATCATTATACTCTGGGGTCTTTTCAGACCCCAGAGTATAATAATTGTTCATGGGTGGTCAACAGTGGGACATTATACTGTGTAGAGGAGCCACTGTGGGACATAATATTGTGTGCAGCGGCCACTGTGGGACATTATACTGTGTGGAGGGGCCACTGTGGGACATAATACTGTCTGGAGGGGCCACGGTGGGACATATTACCATTTGCAGAGCCACTGTGAGACATAATACTGTGTGCAGGGGCCACTGTGGGACATAACACTGTGTGCAGGAGCCACTGTGGGACATAATACTGTGTCCCACAGGCCACATTATTACTTGCTTGGGGGCTAATGAAGAATATTACTACTTGTCTGGGGGCCACTGGGGAGTATTACTACTTGCCTGGGGGCCACTGGGGAGCTTTATTGGGTGTTTTGGAGTCAGTAGGGACAATTATTAGGTGTCTGGGGGCCAGTGGAGAGCAGTATTATGTGTCTGGGGCTAGTGGGAAGCATTATTAGGTGTCTGGGGGGCAGTGGGGAGCATTATTAGGTTCTCGGCACCACTGTGGAGCATTATTTGGTGTCTGGGTGGCCACTAGGAAGAATTATGTGTCTGAGGGCCACTAGGGAGCATGTACTGTATGGTGGGCCGCTGGGGAGCATGATACTATGTTGGGCCACTAAGGGAGCTTGGTGATAGAAAAAGGTGAATTTTTGTATGTGCTGGGTGGAAAGTATAGGATGTAGTCCTGCCAGACCTGGCGGGAACGTAGAAGCGCCAGGAGGCACAGTCGTCCAATACTGCTGCTAGGGAGTCGTGAAATGGGTGAGGAGCAAGGATGATGTGGGTCCCAAGTGGAGCTCAGCTCACATGTGTCCGGCCTGAACAAGTGCTAGCCACGCCCCCATTATATGGAAATGCTACCATTACAAAGTACAATTTGTCCCCCAAACATTAAGCCCTCATATGGCTCTGTGAACTGTAAAATAGTAAAGTTATGGGGTTTGGAAGGCAGGAAGTCAAAAACGAAAATGAAAACACGCCTGGTGTGAAGGGGTTAAAACACTCCAAAAATTAATGTTTTTGGAGAAAGAATTTTGACTGTGTTGTTTTCATACACACACACGGCAGTTATATATAAAGCAATGGTTTTATGTAAAAATTACCCTGTTTTAGGGATTTGTATGTGCAACTTTTGAAGAAGAATGTGTGATTGATAAGTAATGAAGAAGTGACTTTTTTTTTTTTTTTTTTTTTTTTTTTACTTTTGTAGTTATTATACCAACAGTGTGGCAATGGCAAGAGGCAACTACAGAATTCAAAGAAAAAATTGTGGCAGACTGCCAGCTTGCTTGCCAGTCAGTTGAATACAGAAGAACCAGCTTCGTTAAAAAGGGTGCCAAAATTATTCCATTATGGGAGCAGATGCCACAGCAACATAATGTTAGAGGTGGAGGAGTGACAATTACAAAATTTCAACAAAAATTTGTAGCACAAAAGTGAAGAATCTGTAAAAAGCCAGCCACCAAAAATTATCCCCTCATCGTAGCAAATGCCACAACGAAGGCATTAGAGGTGGAGGATTGACAATTACAGAATTTCAAGAAAAAATTGTGGCACATCATGAGTGTACCTGTCCCGCCAGTTGAGCATGCTGGAACATCTACTGAAATGGAAAGGATTCTCTAATGAGGACAATAAATGGAGCCAGAATAAAACCTGGACTGTCCTACTCGCTCTGGGACCTGTAAGTGCAACAGGTTTGTTATTTTGAAGAAAAATATGTGGTAGTGTGTTTGGATTAAAAGTGTGGAAGAAGAAGTGGTTTACAACAAAAATTATCCCACAGCAACATAGCATTGGAGGAATGACACGTACATAATTTCAAGAAAAACAAACAAGGATCACCTGTGAAATATCAAGGGTTCCCCTCTTCATCAAAAGGAGAGTCTTTCTCTTGCTCCTCCAATATAGGAGTCCCAGGTCCTCCACCACCAGGACGCAGACACAGTTCTTCATGCTCCTCTACTCCCTCTTGCACCACCCCAGGGCAATCACAGCAACCAAGAGGTAGAAATTGTTCTTCTTATTCCATCCCTTATTGCAAGACTGTAAGTGTTTCCTGTAAGATATATATTAACCCCTTCCCGCCAGATATTTTTTTATTTTTGCTTTTGTCTCCCCACGCCATAACTTTTTCATTTTTCCGTTTACGGAGCCATATGAGGGCTTAATGTTTGCGGGACAAATTGTACTTCGTATTGGTACCATTTAATATTTCATGCAATGTACTAGGAAGCTGGAAAATTTTTTGAAATGGAGTATAATTGGAGGAAAACTGCATTTGTGCAATTCTCTTATGAGCTTTGTTTTTACAGCATTCACTGTACAGCCAAAATGACATGTCAGCTGTATTCTATGGGTCGCTACGATTCCAGGAATAACAAATTTATATAGGTTTTTTTCTATGTTTTAACCTATTAAAAAATCCCAAACTTTGCAAAAACAATAATTTCTTGGAGTTGCCATATTCTGACACCTGTAGCTTTTTTATATTTCCATGTATGGGGGTGTATAAGGTGTCTTTTTTTGCGGAGTAAGATGTACTTTTTATTTATACAGATTTGGGGAATGTCTATTTCTTTGATCGCTTTTTATCCAAATTTTTATGGCAAGCGAAACAGCAGAAAACTGGTTCGTCTCTTTTGATTTTTTTCCGCTATGTTTTTCACCATATAGGAAAAATAAGTTTGTAGCCTGGGCGTTTTCTGACACAGGAATACCTAATGCGTATGTGTTTCACTTTGGTTTTTTTTTTTACTTTTATATGTGTTCTAGGAAAAGGGGGGCGATTTGAAATTTTAATTCTCTTTATTTTTTTTTTTTTACTGAATTATTAGACCCCCAAGGGGTCTTGAACCCCAAGGGGTCTAATCACTAATGCAATGCATTACAATTCTAATGCATTGCAAAATTACGCCATTTGTATTAGAGCCTGCATAGAACAGCCTGTAATCCAAATAAAAGCCAGACAAGCTTCAATAGGCTCCCAGCTGTCATGGCAACAGACCGCTGGCCCTGTATCTCGTTCCGGGGGGTGGCAACCCAATACAAAATGGTGACACCCATGTTTCGGCACAAAAATGTTATGGAAGTTAATGCCCGTAATCAGATTCCTGTGATAGTGACTGATGAAATCCAGGTGTGCATCAGTGCCAAATGTACGTCAAAAAGTACTGAGTAAAGGGTCTAAATATTTATGTCAATGCAATATTTTAATTTTTCTTTTCGATAATCAAGAAAAGGTTTCTGGCTTGTCAGTATGAAGTATTGACTGCAGAATGATTGGAGAAAACTGGTATTTTTTACTACAAGGCTGCAAAATAACAACATATGAAAAAAGTGAAAGGGTCTGTAAACTTCCTAATGCATTGTATGTATTTGTGGACTTGAGCACGTAGCACTTATACTCAATGCTGAATAAATATTGAGTATAAAGATAGCAATATTTAACATCTCTCAACTGGCATTTTACTGTGTTGAGCCACAAGGGGATCTTATGCCATGTGGTGGCAATAAGAGTCCTACATCATTAAATGTTTATTGTATGACCATAGAAAAATACATAAAACATTCTACAGACTATTTCATGTAGACTTTGTCACCTAGAGTCAGTATTGTAAAGTTCTTCACCCTGTATTATCCTCTATATCTAGGGTCTACAACCTGCTGCATGCTGTCAGGGCATGTTGGGAGCTGTAGCTTTAAAACTATCTACAGGAATGGTAAATCATTACACCTATGGCCACCTTTAACAACTGCAATATCTTTAACCTGACGACTGCAGTCACTGGTATACAGCATGTCTATTCTGGCCATATTACATGGAATTAGAATGCTGTACACCCTGATGTGCTATGCATTTACTGGGAACCTCATGGCTGTAACACTATATAGACAGTGCATGTGTGGAGGAGGATGGCACAGTGGCTGTCAGGATGCACACAGCATCTCCAAGGCTTGTGGGTTGAGCAGCTTCCTCCTCCTCCTCCTCCTCCACAGTGGGGAACTCCTGGGCATGTGACTGCTGGAGTTAAGATGGCAGCTCTGTCTGAACCCTTAGGTCTGGAGAGAGGTAACAGACACAGTGCATGTTGCATTGCAGGGGCTGGGATGTTGCTTGTAGCTGAAGAGTGTACCCAGAGGGAGGGGGGAGACGAATGACTTAGCTTTACCTTTTTTCCCACTGGCTCCAACCTGCTAATCGTGGAAGTGTTTGATTTGCAGAATAACCTTGCTCTTACCTTCCCTGGCATCCTATTGCTACAAAGCTGCTTCATATGCTGTTCTGAGTCAGAACATATTGTCAATCTGGCCTCGTAATCTTTTCACTGAGTACTTAGTAATGACTGTACTTGCTCACATTTGTCTTTGTAGTCTCTATCCATTCATATATTCATTCATATATTTAAAGAGGTGGTGGGGCATCTGCTGGGTCCCTGGGGTAAGAGGTCACCAGGTTTGAAAGCACAATGACCGTGTGGGGGCCAAAAAGGGGGCATATACTGTGTGGGGGCAAAAACGGGGGTCATATGGTGTGTGGGTGCAATAAAAGGGGACCTTATATTCTGTGGGGGCAAAAAAGGGTGTCATATACTGTTTGTGGGCAAAAAAAAGGGGATCATATAATGTGTGGGGGCCAAAATAAATGGGGCCATATTATGTGTTGGGTTGGAAGGTCCTCAGTATTCTATAGCTGGGGAGTGCCGTGGACCCTCTAGTCAAAGACATAACAAACAGCTATAGGGATCACAGCAGTTGCCCTTGCGACCGAGCGTCCCTCGCTACACTACAGGTATAGGGAATTTCATACTTACCTTGTCTTCCTGCAAAGCGCTGATGTGGCGCCCGGCTGTGTATTTCTTTTAATGTCTTTCCGGCCATGCTATCTCCTGGTCTATGGTATCGATTGCGGAACCATACTGCAGGCAACAAGGTAGCTGGGAGGACAGTAGAAGAGTTTCACAGCTGGGCGCCACATCAGCACGTTGCAGGAAAAAGAGGTAAATATGAAATTCAAAAGAATTGTTTGGCTTGGACTGTATGTGATGTAATTGGGGGTGGGGAAAACTATTACCAGTGGGGGTTACCAATATCTATGTGGGGGGACAAATAGGACACTATTACCTATGGGGGAACTGTTACCTGTGGGTTGGAGATAATTAGGACACTATTGCCTATGGGGGAACTGTTACCAGTAGGGGGAAAATAATTAGGACACTCTTACCTATGTGGGGACTGTTACCTGTAGGGGAGAGATAATTAGGACACTATTACCTAGGGGGACTGTTACCTGTAGAGGGGAGATAACTAGGACACTATTACCTATGTGTATTAACAATATGTTACCATCAGCCCTATGGCTGCTTTCAATGGGCTATAAATGGAACTACATATAACTGGCATAGCTACATTTATACAGTCGCAGAATTACTAACAGCCCTTTGAAGTCAACCATAAGGCTGATGGTTTATAAGAAAGGTATCTTTGGAAAGTGTATGTTACGTCCTCACCCGTTCTAACTCCTGCGCCATCCTCTGGCCGCATTGTACGGCGCAGGAGGCGAGTCCGCTCATGATTACCTGCTCCAGGACTCTTGTCATTCTGTGTTGGCACTGTTAAGGGTTAACGTTTGTGTTCTTTGTGATTGACAGTTTATCTGCCAATCAAGCCTGGGTTGGGTTCTGGACTTCCTATAAACTGGCCATCAGCCCACACATGGTTGCTAGCTATTGTGTTTTCCCTTGCTCTTTTATTGTATTTACTGACCTCTGCTTTTGACTACTCTTTTGGATTGCGATTTGGTACTGTTTTGTCTCTCTGGCTTGACCCTTGGCTTGCTGACTCCTCTTCTGTGTTGTCTTGTCCTGTTCTGTGTTCACTTATCTAGAGTAGGGTTTGTCATCCAGTTGTCCCTGTCATTAGGATAGTTGCGGCAAATAGGTAGGGACATGGGGTGGGCCTAGTTTTAGGGCTCACTATCTCTGTCAGGCAATTCCTAAAAGTGTAGAAGCCGCCCTACAAGATACTGTCATTAGTTTGATACCAATTTTATTGCTGACAGACACTGTTTAAAATTTGCCAAAAATCAAAAATGGATTTATTCCATGTGGTTATATTGGCTTAAAAAAAAATTCTTACAGAAAAAGGCAGCACAGTGATGTGGAAATCCACAGGGCACTCCCTACTGTGTGCCCTTGATGGCGGGTGTGAATCAAACATTGTGGGTGGCAGTTAAAACAGGTGATTAACAAAATGGAGCCATATACAGCAAGCAGTATTCACAGGTTTGGCACTTTACAAACACGGACAGCAGTGGTGTCTGCTCTTCGCTCCCTCCTCTTTTACTAGCAACCTCTAGGACCCCTCTTTCCAACTGCTCTCAGGGAAATGCAAGTCAAGTTTTGGCAATGGACACTAAAGTTTCCTGATATTAGTTACTGATATTGCTGTGGACTGCCTGTTGTGGCCCAAACTACTAGTATCTAAGGGCCTGAGGAGATCCCAGAGTACAATAATGCCATTGAAAAGAAGAACGGAGAGCCAAACCTGAAGTGGCTCAAGGCTTCCAGAGCCTTATTATACTGGGGGGAGGGGGCTCTTGGGAGCATATTATACTGTGTGGGGCCACTGTGGAGCATTAAACTGTGGGGGGAGGGGCTTTGGGGAGCATATTATGTTGTGTGGGGATCACTGTGGGGAGCATATTATACTGTGTGGGGCTACTGTGGAGCATTATACTGTAATAATACTAGTAAGGGGGGGCTCCTTACTAGTCATATAATATTATTACTGTAATAATATTGCATGGTCATTATAAAACAGATACTGTGCGATGTAAATAGTGAAGGGGTCACTGAGTTTACAAAAGCACCACAATCCCTTCAAACAGCTGATCAGCAGGAGTCCTAGGTGTTGGAGCTCCACTGATCTTAGATTTTAGACTGTTAGGACCCTGCAGATCAGCTGTTTTTTGGAGCTTGCAGCTCCCAGCATTGTTTATGCGGCAGGCTCACTCACCATATTCTTGAAAAACGCTGTTATGGGTACTATAGTTGTATTCCTTTCAAGTATCAGCACCCATAACCATCGCTATCAAGAATACGCTACAGGCAGGGGGCCCCAGTCAAAGTTTGTCCCGGGGCCCACAAGACTTTAGTTACACCACTGTAAAGTACAGTATCAGTCTAGGATAATGTTTATAGGTACATATGTCTGTATGTATATCTCCTATCTGATTTTTAAAGCTGCCCATACACTTTAGGCAACCGTTTGTCCAACAGGTATTCCTTCTGTCTCCCCAATAATCCTACAGTTTAACATGCCCAATCCTTCTTTCCTGTATCTGACATTAAGGCTAAGGCCCCACGTAACGGGCCACAGCCAAAAAACTGCAGACTTTCTGCCCCTATTACAACTGTTTCTGTAGGTATAATTGGCATGCTGTGATTTTCAATTTTTGAAATCACTGCATTTTAGCAGCAGATTTTTTTCTGCAATGTATGGATGGGATTAGCCTGAATCCCATCCATTTTGCAGGTAATGTAAAACACAGATTTTTTGCTGCAGCGTTTTCGCCACGGCCAAAACGCTGCATTTTTACAACATGGAGCCCTGGCCTAAGGAAGCTTTGGAATACCCCCATATATACATTTAACCAGCATTAATATAATGTGTATGGGACATCTATCTACCTATCTATCTAGCCCTTTTTTCATGTGGATAACGGGTTTTCTAGTTATTAGGTCTATAGGGGTCTTCTTTTGGAACACGCTGATACAGTTTTTGAAGTATCTAGGGCAGGGTGTACATAATAAATGAAATATCTGTGTATAATGCAGCTTTCATCAGTCTTTTTGTACATTTCAGATTTTTACATCTCATAATTAAATGGCTCTATTTTGCGAGGTGTCTCTTTTCCTTTGTTCTGTGCTTTCCATTCTTCATCAGAATTCAGACACCAGGTTCCTGTGATCACCGGGCCATGTCCTTGTGTTGTTGCAGAACCCCTAAGGTCCTTTTTCACTGTTGCTTATAATCTTGTTGGAACAGAACTGATTAATTCCTTATTTTTTTGCTAAGAAGACTTGTTTCCTTCACATAGTTTTCAGCAGAATGTAATTATTGCCTTAGATTTGTGTTGTTGTAACTGCACTATGGTATGAGGTCTGTATGTGGAGGCTGAATGGATACAGTATACCTAATCCCTATATGGCCATTGGATATCATTGTATTACATCTTAAAGCTGAACAGCTTCCATACCATAAGATAGATCCTGGAATCTTACATTGACAGAGAAATGTATGCTCAGTGTTACACAGCCCTTGGACATCCCAGCTTGCTTAGGAATTAAGCTTCCAACAGGGGGTACAGTTATTAAATCTAGAATGTGTAGCTGATATAAATATGGATATGATCATAACAGCAGGAGAGGAGTGTGCTGACCTTGTGAAAGGGAGTGACCAGATCAAAAATATTAGTACTGTATATGAAAACCAATACATGACAGGGCAGACTCATGAATTGTGTAGTTACAGAACAACCTATAGACGAATAGGTTGGTAGTAATGAAGTATTGTGTATTTTCTGAGAAATCCTGGTTGTTTGCTAGAGCTGTCTCTTGGTTTTTGGAGTGTAGTAGGAGTTTCTGCAGTAGTGTTATTGGCTGGGATGACTGCTGCATTTCTACTGGTAGCTGTGAGGCTTAGGCTGCACATTTCGGAAAAGCTGCTTTTTTGGTGCTGTGGTTTTTTGAACCAAGCCCAGGAGTGGCTACAAAAGGAATGGGGAATATAAAGAAAACACTTAAAAAAAGCAGCTTTTCCGCAATGTGTTTGTGATGAATATCGCTTTGCCAAGCCTCTTGGCGTACCTGCGATCACCCTTCCTAACCTTCCACTCACAACCCGTGAGCGGACAGAGTTCGTAGGATAGAATGAAACGAGCTTTATAAATTTTATATATTTAATAACCCAAGTGGGTTGGTACTAATTAATAGCATATACAGAAATATACAATATTAATATGATCAAGCATAAATATACGAGCAAAAGTGCGATGATACAGCACATAAAGCAAAAATGGAAATAAAGTAGAGAGTAATACCTGAGCACAGCTTGCTCTTAGCTGCCTCTCTTTCAGGCCCCACACCAAAGACAAAGGACCTCAGTCCACCTCAGTGTGAGACCCTCTTCATCTCCACCCTTCACCCCCCTTTTGGACATCTGGGATATCACACTGACGATGGTATGCACATAAAACCACTGGAGCGAATTGACCACCAATGTAAACACAGCTCTACATTCCTACAGATATGTGACTGATACGAATAAAGAATGATACATGTCCAAGAAAGATACATAAATTGAGGGTCTCATCATCACACCTCCCCTTTTTAGAGTGTGTCGGGAGGAAGGAGGAGCCTCCGTTCCTCTTCCACCCGCACCTGCGCAGCCTCACCCCGCCGGGAAAGGCCATCGGCATTGCCATGGGCCTGGCCAGGCTTGTGCCGGATGTCATAGTTGTATTGCTGCAGCACCAGGCTCCAACGTAACAACCGTCCATTCTGACCTGCAACACGTTTGATCCAGATCAGAGGGTTGTGATCCGTCACCACGCCACCAGCTCTACATTCCTACAGATATGTGACTGATACGAATAAAGAATGATACATGTCCAAGAAAGATACATAAATTGAGGGTCTCATCATCACAGTGTTGCCTTAGCCTGAATGTACCCTTAGACTGTCGAAGGATCAGTAATTCTAGTAGGATACTAATGTTAAAGGGGTTGTCAAGTTCCAGACAAATATTGACAGACAGATGTTATTGTTTGTATAATGAAACGTTCTACAATTCTCCGATATAGATTTTGTGTCAATTCACGGTTTTCTAAATCTGCTTGCTTTCATTCATTGTGCTTACTCCCAGTGGAGGCAGAGCAGTCTATGGTCATGTGATATACAGTCATTGGTCATGTGATATATAGTTCATGGTCATGTGATGGACACACAGGTGTACAGCTCGTTATAGTCACAGCACAGTAATCAGAAATCTGCCTGGTAACGAGCTGTGCACCTGTGTGTTCATCACATGACCGTGGACTGAAAAGGAATGGAATTAAGCAGAATGAATGACAGCAAGCAGAGATCTAGAAAACCATGAGGAATTGATACAGAAAGTATACTGGAAACTTTAGAAATTTTCATTATACAAACAATAACATTTGTTTCTCAATATTGGCCTTTAAGGTAGAATTTACTAATCTTTTTATATCTTGTAGATGTTTCCCGTGCAATTGAGCTGCTGGAGAGACTGCAACGAAGTGGAGAAGTGCCACCACAGAAACTGCAAGCTCTGCAACGTGTTCTGCAGAGCAAGTTTTGTTCTGCCATAAGAGAGGTCAGTTTATAGCATATCATGTGCAAGTTCATTCTTGAATCTTGTTCTTTTTGTAGTTGGAAAGTTAGGGTACTATAAAATATCAGCTCTTGGTTTCTCCTGAGAGCAGGGAAGTCTGGCTGGCTGATCACTCTGCAAGATGAATAAAAAGAATAACAACTTCCTGCTATTGATCTCTGCTTATAGAGGCAGCACCTAGGCCAGTGATGGCGAACCTTTTAGAGACCGAGTGCCCAAACTGCAACCCAAAGCCCACTAAATTATCGCAAAGTGCCAACACGGCAATTTCACCTTAAATTTACCTGCCTCCCCTGCATCCCCCATTCCCCCCTCTTGCTCGCACGCAGCCTGCACTCCTATTCCTCCCTCTTGCACCCAGCCTGCACCCCGCATCTCTACTACCCACACTACACCCAGCACCCCGCATCTCTCCCCCCCGCACTACACCCCACATCTCTACCCCCCACACTACACTCTGCATCTCCCCCCACACTACACCCTGCATCTCTCCCCTCACACTACACCCCGCATCTCTCCCCACACACTACACCCCACATCTTTCCCCCCACACTACATCCTGCACCCCAAATCTCTCCCCTGACACTACACACTGCACCCTGCATTTCTTCCCCCCACACTACACCCCACATCTCTCCCTACACACTACACCCCACATCTCTACCCCCCACACTACACCCTGCACCCCGCATCTCTACCCACCACACTACACCCTGCACCCCACATCTCTCCCCCCAAACTACACCCTGCACCCCACATCTCTACCCCCTCACTACACCCTGCACCCGCATCTCTACCCCCCTCACTACACCCTGCACCTCACATCTCTACCCCCACACTACACCCTGCATCCCACATCTCTACCCCCCACACCCCACATCTCTCCCCCAAACTACACCCTGCACCCCACATCTCTACCCCCCACACTACACCCTGCACCCCACATCTCTCCCCCAAACTACACCCTGCACCCCACATCTCTACCCCCCTCACTACACCCTGCGTCCCGCATCTCTACCCCCCCCCACACTACACCCTGCACCCCACATCTCTCCCCCAAACTACACCCTGCACCCCACATCTCTACCCCCCTCACTACACCCTGCGCCCCGCATCTCTACCCCCCACACTACACCCTGCACCCCACATCTCTACCCCCCACACTACACCCTGCACCCCGCATCTCTACCCCCCACACTACACACTGCATCTCTCCCCCCATACTACACTCTGTACCCCACATCTTTACCTCCACACTACAATCTGTATCTCCCCCCACACTACACCCTGCACCCCGCATCTCTAACCCCCACACTACACCCTGCACCCCACATCTCTCCCCCCCAAACTACACCCTGCACCCCACATCTCTCCATTTTCCTCCACTGCTCAGGATACAACTTTTCTTCATGTGGAAGGACCTTCTTACAAGCAAAGGCACGCCTACTCTGTCATGTGACCTTATGACGTCAGAAGGTCCTTCCAGAGTACAGTATTTAGTCTTTACCGATTTAGCATCTACCGTGTAGGCTGCGATCCGCCGATCGCGGCCTACACTGACAGTTGAAAGAAGCGATCACTCACTAACGGGGAATCCTGTACTGGATTCCCCGTTAGTGAGCGATTATGGCGATAGCGCGCGTGCCAACTGAGAGGGCTCTGCGTGCCCTCTCTGACACGCGTGCCATAGGCTGTTCCCAAACCCCCTTTCCTCCCACACCATGTCTATAGCTGTAACCTAAAGGTTCTGGGCCCAAATGTAGAATCTATAATGGGGCCCATACCTACATTGTGCCATTTAGAATACTGGTATATTTTAGGTGACAGAGGGACCTTTGGGGCCCCTTGGGGTCCAGAGCCCAGTAGCAACTGCTACCGCTGCACCCCTGGTCAACACCACCTTTCTGTGCTAGCACTGACAACTGGGTATCAATATTCTTCTTGTCATAGAGCTGTGCTGTGTTTTTACACTCTGACAATTTCCAATCATTGCTGACGGTATCAGTCTGTGTACGGAATCTTCCAATTAAAGAGGGAAAAATATTTTTGTGAAATGCAAGTAACAGACATAACAGTAACAGACATAACAGACATGTCAGGAAAGTGGACTAGTTTATGAGTGAAGTTGTTCTCATCTTTTAAACCCAGGCCAAAAGCCTAGACATCTCTGAAAAAACATCTTTGTCCCCTCGCTTCTTTAGCCATCCACAGACTCTATAGCAATACAAATACACTCATTCTCCCTAACTATAGACCCCAGACCCTCTAAATAAATACAGATCATAACCCCAGCCAAACACCCTATATACTGTATATATATTGTCCCAGGAACAAGCCCTAACCATACATATCTGACTATCAGAGACACCCTAGGTTTGGGCAGGAAATATTAGGAAAAAATATTTAATATTAATTTAAACTTCCCTGGTTGTCAAATGGAGTCGAGAGGTCATATCACTAACTGGTATGCTAGGGAAGATAAAGGGGGTTAAAGCCAACAGTTAAGGTACACATTACTTACTGCCTCTACACAATATAATGGGGCTTTACACTGTTTGGGGGGCACTAACTGTGTGGGAGTAGTAAATAAAAATATGACATTATACTGTGGGTGACGCTAGTATGGCATAATACTGTGTGGGGGGCACTAATGTGGCATTATACTGTATGGGGGACAGGAATAGGACATTATACTGTATTGAGGCAGTAAGGAACATTATACTGTGTGGTGGTATTAATAGGGCATTATACTGTTTGCGTGGAACTAAGGAGCATTATACTGTTTGTGGGGTACTAATATGTTATACTGTGTGGGGGACACTAGTGGAACATTATACTGTTTTGGTGGGGGGGGACAATAATGGGACATAAGCTCCCCCTGACAGTATAAT
Source organism: Leptodactylus fallax (assembly GCA_947044405.1). Lineage (NCBI taxonomy): Eukaryota > Metazoa > Chordata > Amphibia > Anura > Leptodactylidae > Leptodactylus > Leptodactylus fallax. Next base: position 3,254,004 of record CAMRHE010000078.1, read on the forward strand.
TCCCTATTACTGACCACATACAGCAACAGAGCTAAGTGTCCACCACAAAGTAAAATGCCCTTTTAGTGCCCCCCACATCATACACAGTATAATGTTCCATAATGTCCTCCCACGCAGACCCTGACAGTGGCAAGTATATCTCTCAACTGCTGTCATTTGGAAGCAGGGGCCCGCGGTCCACCAGCAGCACTATCTTATCACCAACTCTGCACTGATCTGATATATATCAATCCATTCAGCTCCTCCCGCTCTATAACATGCGTCCTGCAGATTACATAGCATTTTGGTGGTGACATCCTGAAAACTGGGAGATTCCTGGGTGAGTTGACATGTCAGCTTTGGGTATACATTGGCTGGTCACTGTCTGTTGAGGCACTTTGACTATTTTTTGTCTATGGGGACCACTCTAGCCCACAACTGTCTATGTATCTGTAGGAGCACTCTGGTTGGCTGCTTTCTATTGGGGCACTCTGGCTTATTACTACTTATAGAGGCATTCCACCTTATTTAGGTTTATGGGGGCATTTAGGCCTGTAGCTATCTGTAGACCTTTAGAAGCATTCTGGCTGACCACTGACTGTTAAGGCACTCCTGCTGGTTTTTGTCTAGGTGTGCCCATAACTGGTTGGTCAATATCTGTGCTGGCATTTATGCTGTCTTTGACTATGGAAGAAATCGTTGAAACTAACAGTGGGGGGCACTTACAGGGTATGGTCACATATTTTTCACTGTAACAAAATTTCTTTAAAGGGAGTCTGTCAACAGGAAAATTGGTATCAAACTAATGACAATACCTTGTAGATCTGCTTCTACACTTTCCAAAGATGCCTTTCTTATTCTGCACCGCACCTTCATTTTCATGAAAATCAGTGTTTTATTCTTATGTAAGTGGCGTTTCTTCTCTTGCAAGGGCTTCACTCTCTGCTCTAGATAACTGCACCAAACTGCAGACAAAGTATGACAAAGTGGGAGATGTCACTCAAGCAATGGGGGGGTGGAGCTGGGTGGCAGTTATGGCAATTGTTTACAGCAGAAAGTGAAGCACTGACATGTAAAGAAACACCCCTAAAGCCCTTTTCAGCTAATTTGTATCAGAATAAAACACTGATTTTCATGAAAATGGAGCTGCAATGCAGTATAAGAAAGGCATCTTTGGAAATTATTCATTATTACATTATAGTTATTATTAATTTGATACCAGTTTTTCTGCTGATGAACTCCCTTTAACATAAGTATTCTATATGTAATAAATACTGGCAATGTGAATCTTTACTCCTTGCTCATCTTTGTCCTTGTAACAATTTTGGAATAATATGTGTTTTGTTGTATTTTCAATAGGGCTGGGCGGTAATGTCCTAAATCAAAATCACGATTAATCATGTATGTTACCATGATTATGATGCCCCTTTTAAACCAAGACCCTTTTACAGTATGCGTATTTGTTAGGCGAACCTCGTGAGATTCGTCTCGTGAGGTTTGCCCAGCGGTTTCATTCGGACCGAATACGGCCGAAATAGAACTACTATTATACTCTTCAGACCTGCAGAGTATAATGAATGGAGGCCCAGAGCAGCTGCTGAAACATAAAAAATAGTGTTACACATCTCTTCTGGGCTCTGGCACAACTCCCTGCTGTCTTCGGGTCTTTTGACTGACATCTGGGACCTGGGTCACATGGGTCTTGCCACAACGCTGCGTGACCTGCTGAGGCCAATTACAAGCCTCACCGGTCCCTGATGTTAGGCAGATGACCCTGAGACAGCAGGGAGTTGCATCGGAGCCCAGGAGAGGTCAGTGAGGCCGAAAAAATCTCGGTGTTTTACAGTCAGAGCAAAGTGTATGGGATTCTAGTGAATCCCATGCCCACTTTTTTGTAAAAACCACACTGCGGACACGCAGCATGTCAATTATACCTACGGAAACACTGGCGGTTTCCCCATAGATATAACTGAAACAGAAATTCCGCAGAGGAAACCTCTTCAAACTTTCTGTCTAAAGCTCTGCGGGAAGAACCGTGATGCGTTCCGATGAGTTTTTTTTCCGCAGCATTATTTTGCTGCAGGACGGAACGTGGGGCCTGACATTGTTTTTTATGTTTAATCACCCTCTCCGGGCCTTCACTTAGACCCCAGAGTATAGCAGAGAATAGCAGTTTTGGTTTGGACATGTTCGGTCTGAACGAAACTGCAGGTGGAACCAAGTATTCTAATAACCAAACCAAAATAACCAATGTGAACAAGATCACGTTGGTTATCCTGGTAATGTTCGGTTTCGGTTATTTTTCGAATAAACATCCAGCCCCAATTTTCAACCAGGTATTTTGTACAGCTAGTTCATTTTCAGATTAGAGTATAGTCCTATATAACATCAGATTCTATTACCTTTTGGTTGTATTTGAAAAAAAAACATTTGCTGCAGAGTATTGAATGGCATCCTGTGTGATATGTATCAGTCAATAACTGCAACTACATTTTGACTTGAAGGTACAGCTTGCTTGTTTTTTTTATTAATTGTTTATCTGTATTCTGTCCATGCAGGTATATGAGCAATTATATGATACCCTAGATATCACAGGTAACGCTGAAATAAGGGCACATGCCACTGCCAGGGTGAGTTGATCTGCCATATACTATTATACCATCTTGTATTTTTTATGTTCACCTGTCTAGCACCAGCTATACAAGTCAAACAACATTTTGTCAGCTTATTTGGTGTATTCTTTGGTTGCCCTACATGCAGTTGTCTCAGGCTGCTATATGTTAGGCAGGAGTTGCTAATCCTCCTTCACAAGCAAATCCTCTCAGAAATTTCCAGCTTTCTATAGCCTCTCTGCACTACTATGAAGGGAATCTCATCTGTTTAGATTTTGTGCATGCTCAGTACAGCCTTGTTCCCTGCTTAGCTCTTCTGAGTCTATTGTGCACCAAGCTCTAAGCAGAAGAGATTTCCTTCAAAGCAGAGGGAAGTCAGAGGATGAAGTGAGTCACCAATCCAAAGCAAGTGAGGCGGCACTGGTGATACTGTGGGAGAGACAGCGCTCCACACAGCAAAAACATACCCTCAGTGCTCTGAATGACTAACTTTGCATAATAAATCACTCTCTTTACACCTGTGCAAGTTCACAACTACTCCACATGGCCATATACTTAGCATTTTAGGAGCTGATAGATTCCCTTTAAAAGAGCAGTTATATATTGTATGTCCAGTATATTGGTTTCCTATAGGAGACCATAATCATACTTTTATTTTTTTTTATTTTTTTTTTAAATACGTTTTATTGAAAAATGTACATAAGTTCGGACAGGATACCAGTTACAAAGGAACTTTGAGGCAAACAAACAGACACGGTCACAGCTTCATAGTAACTTTGTAAGCCAGCATCCAGAGGAGCAAGGAATCTGGAAGTCTGCTTGGCTACCTGAGAGGCAATAACAAACAGGTTTTCAATAATGGCAGATATGCCGTATAATCATAATGTGAGAAACGTTCTGAAAAGAGGCAAAAGCAGTACATCCCATCAGTCGCATCAAGTGTAAATAGAGTACCGATGATAGAGGCTGTGGACACTAGAGCTGATTCTTGTGTCTATGGTATTAATGAACACAGGGCCGTTCTGTATGAGGAATCTGAGTACAGAGTAAGAGGTGAATCACACCAGGGTCCCCAAACTTTTAGAAATTTTTGTGGATGGCCTCTCCCCTTGCATATAATTTTGTTTAATGGGAGGATCGAATTTACCATTTTCCTCCACATGGATAGTGAGCGAGTGTGCAGGGCCATCCACCGCAGAGCAATTGCTTTTCTGGCAAGGGATAGAGATTCCCATAAAAAGACTTTGGGGTGGTGTAACCTGGCCTCTTCATCTAGTATACTGAATAAACAGACCTCCGGGGAGAAAGGGACAGATAGTCCTATTTCTTCAGACAGGAGGTCCGCAACCTCTTTCCAGAGAGTTTGTAGGACTGGACAGTCCCATATCATGTGCCAGAAATCTGACACTGGCACCTAAGACAAACTGGATGTGGGTGACAACCATCTTGTGGAGACAGGAGGGGTCAGATAACATTGATGCAATATATAGATCTAAATGAATTTGTTATTCACAGAGGGGGAGACATATTAGGCAGACTCTAGAGCATCTTAAAAAATTTCTGAGGTTTGGTACACAAGTGTACAATTTTCTTAGGGCAGGCGTGTCCACAAGGGACACTTTAACTCAGATCAAATGCATGTATAGATCTGAAATCAGGCCCCTGGGAATGGAGTACAACAATTAGGGGGTAGGTGGAAATGCAGGTATCAGGACTTTGAAATTGGGTAGTGAGGGCGTGTCGAATATGGAGATATCTGAAGTTTTGATGTCTGGGGACAGCATAGGATGTGCATATAGATTTAAACATCTTAAAGGTACCCTGTTCGTATAGGTCAGCTAGTGATGAAACAACGAATCATACTTTTATTATTGTGCATGAGGATGCCCAAAGCCCAGGATCATGCTGACACACCAGAGGATCCACTCGTAGCACCGGTTCACACACAATAATGGCCAACAAATTTCTAGCAGAAAGTATTCCCATTTGTAATAGACCTTTGAGCCATTCATACGCCACTGTGATCTGTTTGTTATGGTTCAATTTTCAGGTAACCTACAGTATTAGGCTGTGTATTACAGGCAATTGTCAGGAATAAACACTCATACATACACTCATCCCCAATAATCAGCCTGTCTAATAGTGCCTCAGATCTCTTGATGAACTAGCAAACACTCATTCATTGGGTGTTTGCTTGATTTCAGCAGGACAAAAACTCACTGAGCACCATTATCAATGCCAGTCTTCATAACCCCATCCCTGGTGGAGGGTATGTCGGGCCGTGCTCCGTGGGGGAAATCTAGATTTCCAGCATCATTTTTGCCAGATATATGGCGTAAATGATAATAAATCTGCATGCATATAATAAGGGCTGTGCTGCTGGCAAACTATTAAAGTACATTCCAGGAGAACGATCACTTTAGCCATCATTCCTCCTGCACCTGCTGCTTCAGCCTGTGTAATCGGGCTGGTATAGAACTAATCGGAATTTTTTTTTTTTGCCAATCAGCACTTGTTTAGATAAATCTTAAGGTCTAAAGACAAGATGCTATAACCTGTGTATACAATTATATGGACAAAGCACAATGCTGTGCTGAAGTCCTAGGTTTGAATACATCCAAGGACAACATCGGAAAGGAGTTTATATGTTCTCCCAGTGTTTGCATGGGTTTCTTCCCACGCTTCAAAGACACACTGATAGAGAATTAAGACTGTGCGCCCTATATGAGTGAGAGACTGACAATGTCTGTAAAGTGCTGCAGAATATGTTGGTGCTATAGCAGGAGAAATAATAATAAAGGTAATAAAATGAAACAGGGACATTGATATGTTCTGCATGGTTGGAAGTTTGTCTATCTGTTGGCCATTAATGGACCCCAGTGTAACAAAACTTCTGACAGATAAGAATACAAGTGAAGGTTGTGGAGTTGTCATACAAAGTTTGCCAGGGAACTGCCTGCTGAATGTAAACCACATTGATCTGCATGAGCCTGAGCAATAACTAGTGCAGTCATAGTAGATGCTGTAGGAAAGAGAGGCTGATGAGGGCCCCTCAGGTGCAGGAACATCACCCTTATGGGTAAAAACAAGATGATGGACTACGTTTTGGGACGTTTACGTTTGTTTTCCTTAGTGCAGAGAAACTGATATATTTCACTAATATCAGTCCCTTCGATGCTGTTACATTGCCTTTTTGATTACTACAGAAATATTTACTGTTAACAAGATTGGGGGTCACTTTTCTGACAACATCAAGGTTGGGATTTTTGTGGGTGCAAATGTGCAGAAACCAAAGCCGAAATCAAACCTTTTATAAATTGTTTTCTTTTCCATTTAGGCCACTGTTGCTGCTTTTGCTGCCAGTGAAGGCCATGCCCACCCAAGAGTTGTGGAGCTTCCAAAAACAGACGAAGGTTTAGGGTTCAATATTATGGGGGGCAAAGAACAAAACTCCCCAATTTACATTTCACGTATTATTCCTGGTGGTGTGGCAGATCGCCATGGAGGGCTGAAACGTGGGGACCAACTTCTATCTGTCAATGGAGTGGTGAGATATGACCTTATATTGCCTTACATCTTACCAATTACGGTCACTGGTTACTATAGTTTATATTCTGATTATAAGTTCCAGTGTAAATATTGATCTGCCTCTATATTACAAGGGGCAGTGCTATAAAGATGCATAAATTGTAGATTCACTGAGACCTTGGAGCCTCAGGAGGTCTAATGACTCCTCTGGTCCAGTAGAAGACCACAGTAATGTAAAATGACACATGTTGAGGAAAAGGAAAGAGGACCTTTTCGCTTAACAGTAGAGATGGCCCCCTCAACATCAGGCAGTACTAAGTCAATGTTGTTGGAGTCTATGTGTAGAGAAATAATCGGGTCCCTCTCCCATATTGGTGCTATTCAATAGTAACCACTAAGTTCCAATTTCAGTTGCCTTTCCTAGGGTGCACTCTAATTGGTTAAGACACCCATATCTGAAGAGTAGTATAAGAGTATCTTGGACTACCAGAGGGAATTGGATGGTGAAGATCACCAGGTGGTAGAAGCCACTGGGTAATTGCCCATTATGCTTTCCCTTTCAGCTACCATGCCTACTATCATAGTAGAATATGTCCAAAATTTGCTTTCACAATTTTCTAAATTTAATTTCTCTAGGAACCTGATAATTCAAATGCTTCTTCACCTATACTGTATAGCATATTATCTGGATGATCATTATAAGATCATTGATATTTGCACCTTTGCAGAGCGTAGAGGGAGAGCAGCATGAGAAGGCAGTGGAGCTTCTGAAGGCAGCACAGGGAACAGTAAAGTTGGTTGTACGCTATACGCCAAAAGTGCTGGAAGAAATGGAGGCCAGGTTCGAAAAAATGAGGACGGCTCGACGTCGGCAGCAGCAGAATAGTTACACGTAAGCAAAGTATATCTACCTACCATAAAGTGAAGAAGGGGACTTTTACATATAATCAATCATTACATTAATAAGAAATTGCAATACTTTTATTACCTATGTTGTAGTGATGCTGTGGTTAGAGCTGACATTTCACAGCACCATCTGCTTGTACAGTGTCTGCACAGAGCTTGATCTACTTTCATTCTTGGAAGTGCATTCATTATACCAGACTTAGCAATGTATCAAAAGTTTCCACTGCTTCATAAGAGCTCAGCTAAGCTGTTGGTGGGGAAGGGGGGGGGATCTGACATCAAGCTTGTTGACTGTTTCCAATGAGAAATGCAGCTCTGGAATTGTCTTAATTTTAATTGTAGATTATATATACACATATGTGAATTATAAATAGTATACACAATATAATATTCCTGTTACTACAACTGGATTCTGCCATGTCTGCAATTTTTAAGCCACTTCAATTGTTTTGCTTCATTTATTCACTTAGTTTACTTCATAGCTTTTAACTTCAGTTGCATATACATGTGAACTGTAGCTGTTCATGTGTTTAATTGTTAAACTGTTGCAATATATTTAGTCTTCCACCTCACTGAGAATATCATTGTGCAGAGATTATTGTGTCATCCTCTAAAACTACTTTGCTTCCACATAATTTACCATTCCTTCCACACGGTTTATGATCCTGCTTATGAACACATTCAGGAACCTGTTAATGGGTAATAAATATATAACATTATACACAAGTGATGGGTAGATATGAAAAGTTCTGCAGATAATATAGTTGCAGTAGAGTAAGTGTACCATTTGGAATTATCTGGTTTCAGCAGTGACTACAAATAAAATGTGCTATGATTGTTAAACCACAATTATAGATATAATCTAACTAAACTTACTGTAGAACACACAAACATTTGTACCGTTCATGTCTTATATTGAGCACCTTGAGTATGGGAAATAAGGTAACCAAATCCTTGAATTTAATAACCTGTAGATCCCATTTACTAGTAATCTCCTCCACCAAATTTTTCCAGTAGCTGCAATTAAAATTTGCACAATATTGAGGCAGAATCTTGGACCATTCATTAACTGTGTTTCGGTTCATTAATATTTCTGGGATGCCTAGTATGCTTATCTATACTAACAGTTCCTTGCTTTGTTTGCCATAGTATGATGTTGTTTATTCATGCTGACCAACATTTCCTCTTTCCCTTCAGGTCTCTTGAGTCCTGAGGATAATCACTCTTTCTCATATACGCTCTAGAGAATTCATGAGCCCTGGACCCTCCACTATGTATTTATTGTCATCTCTGACCCATGTACAGTATTTATTTCAGTTGTGTTTGTAAGAGCGAGTCCCAAGGCTACATGATGGTGTGTGGGGGACATTGTGAGGCGTTTAGTGGGGAGAAAACAGAACATAAAGTATTTAAGTACCATACTTTGCAGGTCTTTGAATTGTAGTAACTTTCTGAACTGAGGAAAGAGAAGTCTATATCTTTTGAAGCTCATCAATATTACCTTTACAGGGGACATTACCTTCTAAGAGGGAATCATGATCCGTCTCTGATGAAATGGTCTCATAATAGAGTTATAGTGGCTACATTGTGGTAAACTACATTAACAGGATTTGATGTCTTACAAATCCTCAAAATCAAAAAATAATACATTGCTACTAATAAATGCAGCTCTTACAATAGTCAACAAAAAAGACTTCTAGGATGGCGTGCCAGTAGGAAAGAGAAGCAATTTCCCTATGGAAAAGCATTGAGTGGTGCATTCTTTGTATGTTGCTTCTTATCCACTCACAAAACATAGTACCTGTATTGGCTTTTGATCATAGGCTGTCTTATAGTTCTGATCCATTTCACTGTTGAACCTGATGGAGTAGTGTCCCATAACATTCAAGCAGTGTGACACTTCTCACCAAGTCTGGCACAGAACACTGGTCATAAGCTAGTGTTAAAACCATTCTTGCTATTACACATAGCAGTTCTTTAGAATAAAACCTAGATTACTGTGTGCCTGTATGACAGGTTCCCATTAAAGTGTATCTATCATTATATTTTTTGTATAAATCAAATGACAAAATAAAACACATGAAAACATGAAATTTTATAATATAAATTATAGAAAAGGGGCATCTTCCTCTAAGCAGCCCGTAATTCCCTTTCCCTGCCAGGTGTCCATAACTGTTCAAGAACTTCATCAGTGTCCAAAGAAAATCTGTCTAGTGTTAAACAGTAGATAGGAAACTAGGAGGAGGGGGATGCAACTGCAGTATCTATCTTGTAGTGTTTCTGTGAGACTACTTGTTGTGAGAGGGAAGGTGCAACTGATAGAGGCATCTGGTTGCTCAGGACACACAGTACATTTCTTACATCGCACCATTTATATGAATAAAATAGACCCAGTTATAAGTACACTTTTATTATTTTCATGTCTGAAAATAATATTTTCATGTCTTTATAACAAATATAAATTGAGTCATAACTTGAAAATCCAGTGCAAAATCTGTGACAGAGGCCCCCATCTACCATGGATTATTTATAATACTGGTGTCTTCCTATGTGGCAAAGGGAACTTTAGCTACCTTCAGACACCAAAGCCTTGGGTGAAACTGCTACCTCTGCACCTCCCATTATGTACATTGTTGCAAAAAAAAAAAAAAGGAAAGTTTAGTTTTCTTTTACAGCCAAGTAACCCCATATAGAATGTCCCTGGGGCTATTTGATGAATGCCTCGTTGAAAATTTCAACATATTTCTATGAGAAGACTGTGATTTGGGGAAAGATTGTGCTACATTGTCCTGACAGTATGGCGAGCAGCAGCGCATTCTTACAGCATACAGAGATGTACGCTTGCTGTGTGAGTGCCGTGATCCCACCATTGTGAGGATAATTATGTGAATGTGATTATTATTCATCTCTATACATGCAGATACAATCAGTGGTTCCATAGCCACAAACATAATAATCAGCCATTTATAATGAATAATAAACGAGGGAATCTCTGAGGCTCCTATTAACATATTAGTTATTGTAGAGAGTGATTGGAATTAATCACATGACCTGTGCTCGGTGGGGGATATGATGTCTAACAGCACATTGGTAAAATAGGCCTGACTGCAATATAATTCACTTCTTTTCCCTTTGCCGCTTGATAATTTTAGGTAATTATAAGAAAAGTAATTTAGAGTTTAAATAAGATTCATAATTGTAATTATTATAAAGTAGTGATTACTCACTGTACTGGGTACCCGTGGGTACCAACAACCTCCTCCAACCAGAATACAGGGGTACTATATACCCAGTGACAGCCACCCTGCTTATTTCAATGATGAGACAAGAAGAGTCCTGTTTGATTTCAACTGGAACAAAATGGTTTAAAGGGGTGAAAGCCCTGAGCCCTTCACTAATACATTTTCACGTTCAGGGAGTCTCTAAGCATATTGGTGCCCATTTTGGGAAAAGACAAAACTTCTCCTCCCATTATACAGATGGCTCAAGAACTTGTTAACTATAGTACCTAATATTTCCAATAGTTTGAGATTAATGGAGGTGAACAATCGACCTATTATTTGATTATATTTAATCTGGATAGATCCATTCTCTATAGAGCCAGAATACTGTTTTTCTAATACAGAGCTCCAGATCCCCAGCTTATCTTCATACATGTATAACACTAGGGGGAGAGTATAGAGATTTATAAAGCTATTGTAGAACTTTGTAATAAATCCATAGGCATTGAGCTTCCCCTAGTGGTTGCAGACTATGTAATTTAAAGGTGTTGCCTGCCTGTGTATCCTGGACACAGACATGTGACTGGACTGTGGCAGTAGCTGGCTGTAGAGGACTGAGGTCACGTGTCTGTTTCGAAATGTCCTTATTAGTAAGGATACAGAGACTAGAGAGGAAAGTGAGAAGTGGTGGCATGGGAGCTGAATCAGATTGGCAAAGTGAGTATTGCTTGGTGCATTATTTAACACCATTTTGAGATTTTAGCCAAAAAACTGGAAACTAGACTTAAATTGCAGCAGAAACAATACATTGCTGATTTTGTCATAAATATCACACTATGCATTGCCTAGATTGAAATCCACTGTAGAAACTCGTAACATAAATTGTTATGCTGTGGATTTAGTTTTCAACAACGTATGGTTAAGATTTTAAAATCTAATCCACTTTGCTAGTACTATAATATGCTGTGAATTTCTACCTGTATGTCCCTATTATGTGGGCAAAAATCTACTGTAAGGATTGTAAATGGCACTGTTGCCTGGGAATGGATTACTAACATGAAGCAAGTTAACCTATCCTCACCTTTCCTGCCATCTGTCTAGTATAGTGCTAACTAATGAAAGCCACTATCTCATAGGCTGATGACTAAAGCTAAAGGTAAGCTCCAGCCTATAACTATTTGCTATGTGGACGCTGTAATCTATAAAATATATTCATCATATTTTGATTTTACTTTGTAATTTCCATTAATAACTGAAAACAATTGGGGGAGATTTCTGAAGACCAGCGTCTTCATATCTCTTGCTCTGGCTCAAAACGTACCTGATTCAAACTGAGGCAAACACTTCCTAATAAATCAGACGCAACCTCCGCTGGGCCACGCACCTGCGCTGATATCTGGCTTAGATTTCAAGCATCATTTATGCCACTTTTTGTTTTTTTTGGGATGGTGGCACACCACACCCCTCACAAGGGCGGCATAAAAATGCCAATTTTTGTCAAAAGGGACATTTAAAAAGTCACAAACCTTTTATATGCCACAAAAGCTTCATAGACCATTAATAAATGTGCCCTATTGTCCCTATTACATAATCCTGCACATTAATACCCATTGTGAATATTCAGTATACAGAATCTGAATTCATTCCCCAATAGGCACAAGATACACCAGAATTACTAAGAGGCCTCTTAATAATTCTTTTGTATGCAGGTGTGCCTGATGTCAAATCTACAGTCAGGAACTGGGATAGATTTGTGCTATAACTCACACCAGTTTTCTGGTGAGAGAGTTATAGTAAATCTGGCAGACTGGAGCATCTCTGCTGTACCCTTAGATTCTTGCCGTGATCCGTCCACTGTCTAAAAGAGTGGCAAGCAGGGTGAGATACCCCATTGTGCACCAAAAATGCTCCAAGTTGAGGATCATTTTTATCCACTTTTAGGTGAAACAGCCTTGGTAAATGTGGGCCAGTCTGTCAGCAGCTAACCAGTCTGTGAGGTGCTAGCCACAAAGCAGTAGATTTTTCTACACTGCACAGATTTATATATTGTACAAAATCAGCAAAATAAATACTACATGTATATTAAAAAAGATACTGTATCTTATAACTTCTGATATTAGTCTAAGGTGAAGAATTTACTGAACTACTTATGTTATAATTATATTTTTATGTGTATTGCACATTTTATTTTTGGATAAAAAGTTTATGATAACATTAAAGGGAGTCTTTCACTGGGGAAACATGTTTTTAACTGAAGCAATGTTGGAATAGCCTTTATAAAGGCTATTCTACTCCTACCTTTACTTTTCTTCTCCTCGCCACCGTTTGTCCAAAAAAACATTTTATTCTCATATATGTAAATTATGCTCAGGGAGCACCGGGGGCGTTCCCCCTGTGCTCCGAGCACTCCGTGTCATCACCGCAACCCGCCTACAGCACTGCTTTGTCACGCCCCCCTACATCTTCTTCTTCTGTTCATCTTGCATCTGCTTTCTTCGTCGGCCATTTTTCTGAAGTACACTGGTGTAAGAAACTAAACAAAAATGGCTGACGGAGCATGCTCTGTCGACTCTGCCTGAACTCAAAGTGGCTCTGGCGGCCACTTTTGTTTAGTTTTTTACACCAGTGTACTCCAGAAAAATGGCCGACGGAGCAAGAAGCAGATGCAAGATGAACAGAAGAAGATGCAGGGGGCATGAAAAAGCTGCGCTGCAGGCGGGTTGCAGCAATGACTTGGGGGTGCTCCCTTAGCTTAATTTACATATGAGAATAAAATGTTTTTTTTGGACAAATGGCGACGAGGAGAAGAAAAGTAAAGGTAGGAGTAGAATAGCCTTTATAAAGGCTATTCCAACATTGCTTCAGTTAAAAACATGTTTCCCCAATGGTAGACTCCCTTTAAAGCATATACTGTATGTTTCAAGCTGTATACAATATGTCCCCCGAATGCAACGCGCATAGGCCATTCAGAGAATACAGACTGCAACTAAGAGAACTTGTATTCTCGCGACAAGTAGAGGGGATTCTGCTACCGTCATTGCCGTTCTTTGCTTCTACCTGTAAGTGAGTCATTTTAGTAGGGGATGAATATTGAGTTGTTAATAGTGCAGCTCCCAAAAATAATGCTTGTTGACTACAAAGTCTAGCTTCAAATTACCATTCCAAATCTAAGTAAGTGAACCCCGCACTTTACCTGTTGCTTGCAGTAAATCAGATATCATCCCACAAGAAGAACCTCACACTTTCTAAAAGTTTGTACAATCACAGAGACAAGGCTTTACTCTCATAAAACTTAACCTTTAATATAATCCTTATGTAGGGACAACATGTCATCCCTTTTAGAGGACCATATTAAAGGTTGAGTTTTATGCCAGTAAAGTCTTGTCTCTGTGATATTAGTTTTGACACTTGGCCTAGAGTTTATTTTGTTTGTTGAGTGATGATAACAAAATGTTGGGTAATTTAACTTTCAAAAATATTCAGTTTGTGGAAATTCAATTTGTTATGAACGTGGCATGAAAATAACTACTTCCAATGAGTGCTGATAACAAATGTCTACTACAATTCCAAATCATTTGCATTGCATTGGGACATATTACAATGTATTATGCTAGGTTCACACTAGCGTTTGAGTCTCCGTACGAGACTCCATCCTACATTCTGCTTAAAATCGGCAGAGAGAAAAGTATTGCAAGGAGGACTGCATCTCTACGCCGTTTTTGGCGGAAATCGGGCCAACCCCATTAGCATGTTACCACTATTTAAGTGGATAGGGTTTCTGTCCTTCATGTCCCTGAAGGATGGAAACCCAAATGCTATTGTGAACCAAACATTACTTTACAAAGACTTGACCACTCATTTTAGGGCAGCCACAGAGGTGATTGGGAAATTGATGCATAATTTCAATTTTATACCTGGTCATGTCACCAAGGAACATGGAAAAGAGCTGATGGAGAACTGCTGAGCTGTAGGAGACTGCATTTACATTTGTTTGGTATGGGGCCAACCTCAAAAGATAATTGGAAAAGAAATATAGACGTAATCCCATTCGCTTTAAAAGGATTCAGATATGATCAAAGATGCCTCTTAGTTGTCTGTCGTGGTAATGGACATCATTTATGAAAAGCTTTTTGTATGCTGCATAGTGTGAATGAGGCTTTTAGACATCTCATTTACCACTATACTAGTTCATTCTGCGGCAGTTGTATCCACAAATGAGAACATACTCTTGCTTCCCTGTTGCCTCCAGAGCATGATTACTGAGCTGCATGGGTAATCTTGTGCTCTCTTTACTGGCCCATGACCTATGGTGGAACAGATAAGCAAGGGACTTTAGAGCAAATCTTGGAATCCAAGGTTCACTTAAACCCTTTATAATGATGCTTAGTAGTCTGTCTGTAGAGATAAATGGTCATAGAAACACCATAAAGCACAAAATCACAGTTTTATAATGGTTGAGTGTTTGGGAGAATGGGTGTCTTCTGACAAAAGCTACACCTCAGTTTAGTTAGAGGGTGTGAGTAGTAGTAGTACTGACTCTGTATGTTTTCAATGTACTGAAGGATATCCTCATATCTAGGTTTGTACTTGTAAGGTGCCTTCACTGTTTGTTACTCATTCCACTGTGAAATCTCTTACATCCAGTACATGTGTACAGTATAGTAGACTGGACATGTACCTATAGAAAGAGCACAATATTGGCTGTGTTTTTGATGTTCTTATATTCAGTCGTATCCTCTGTCACCACAGTGGACGCTGCAAGAATATGTTTCGCAGGCCAGAGATCACCAATGGGTTCTTCCTTTATCCTTAATGGCAATGAACTCTGAACTTAGTGATGTCATTCTGGAACCTTTCTACTACCTGTAATTGTTGAGAACTTAGAAGAGACTAATATAAGGCAGTCTCTGTGAACATGCAACCTGTAGCAGATAATCCTGAATGCTGCTGTAATGTCCATGTACTTACAATAAAGTAGTACTTTCAATGATGGTAATTGTTACGGCGTTATTTTTGTGATGGTGTTATTTGTGAGTATAAATACTGTATGGTCTGTTATTATACGTATCATTGCTCTGTGCTTCTTGGGACACATTATGAAACTGACTTCTTGGTAGATAATTTGCAACCCTTCAGTGTTACCACTAACAGCAGGCTGTATGGAAATCTTTGGACTTGGACAGCGTCATTGAATGGGCTCCCTGGTGTAGAGAACACATTCCAAATACACTACTAGGACATTACTATTTAATCAATAGGGGTCCCCATGTTGGACCTTCAACAACTTTGCAGAGTAGATAATAGCTACAAAGACTGTGCAATGGGCATGTTTAAGGCTTTATCTTGTCTGTGCTGAAGATGCATGGAAGTTTCAGGTAAGTCCATTCCAGGTTACAGCTCATCTGCAGGGGCTTCTGTGTCTGCAGTCACACATAAATTTTTAGGCTGTAACAAGAATTTGCACGTGTCACAGAAGCATTTTAGGACTTTCACAGACTGTTTGCAGGTAAGGGTTGGTTCATACTAACATTCGGACTCTGTCCCCCATTCCACTTAAAATAGGCAAACAGGACTTTTCACTTCGCCAATTTTAGATGGAAACTGGGCGTAAACATGGCGGACTCCATTATAGTCTATGGGGTCCGAGGGTAACGGCTTTTTAAGCAGATTGGGTTGACGTTTTTCGGGTCTCCAAGCAGAAGAACGTAAGCCTGAACCCTAGTGTGAACCTAGCATAAGTATACTATTGCCATGAACTTGAGCAGATGTGATGTTCACATGTCTTCATGCAATGAAATTATTCTCCACTCACATGGAAAAAAATGATGTATAACGTAGAAACATCTAATAGAAAATGAGTGTTGAAGGTCTAGTGGTCAACTTCTGCTGACCAATATGGCTTACTAAGACGCAGAGAGAGAGAAAGGAATGGGAATATAAGTTAATGCAAAAATTTCAAACTCTGCAATTTGGACTTAATATTCATGTCAGTTTCATGTCACAATATGTATGACCTGTGATGGTCACAAATCACCACCTGATTGCAAACAGATAACAGATCCCTCCGTCACGCCCCAGAAGTTTTCCAGACTGTTTATTTCTTGACCTGTTGTAAATAACTTCTTTACTTATATTGCATTTTGTTATTCCAAGATCATTTGAAGATCCATGTCTTGTCTGTGTATAAAAAGTCTGTGAATTTTCAGTTTCTTGTATTACACCATGTCTGAAGAAGAGAGCTATTACTCTCGAAAGCTTACTATCAAATATACTCAGTTAGCCTCTAAAAGGTATCGCCTGATTTCTTCACTCTTCCTCTACTGATCTCAATATCATCCAATCTGTCTGAGATTACATGAAGAGACAGAAGGGTCTGAGCAATCCTACATCCACAGAAGATCTATGCTTATTTCTCCAAGATGTTTGGAGACCAATCAGCGGCCTCAGCGAAGGGCACATAACGTCACTACCTGTGATGTCCTGAGGTTGCTGATTGGGAACAGGTGAGTTTTTTTTTTTTTTTTTTTTCACCTCTCCCGGCCTATTTAAAAAAAAAATAAAAATAAAAAAATAAATAAATAAATATATATATATATATATATATATTTTCTTTCCCCGGACATCCTCTTTAAGACTAAGGCCCCATGTTGTGGAAACGCAGCATTATTTGTTGCAGATTTTGCTGTATTATTTTGAGCCAAAGTCAGAAGTGTATTTAACAGAAGGGAAATGTCTAGGAGCTTCCTTTATATTTTCCATTCCTTTTTAAGCCACTCCTGACTTTGGCTCAAAAAAACTCAGCAAAATCTACAACAAAAAACGCTGCATTTCCACAATGTGGGACTTTAGTCTAAAGGTTTTTTTTTAGAACTATAATATTGATGACACATCTATAGGATGAGTGATCACTATCAGATTGGTGGGGATCAACTGATTGACTTCAGCTGATTGAAGATGCTGCAGCACCCTGGCAGGTGTTGCTTTTATTTCTTAGGCCAATGATGTCACATCTGTTGGTCATATGGCAATAGTGCAGCTAAGGCCCGGTTCACATCTGCATTTGGGGAGTCCGCTTGGGGACCCCCCAAATGGAAACCTATACGCATAAAAAAGCGGTTTACCTGAGAAACCCACGGAGAGGAAAATGCTGCATGCGTAAAACGCGAGGAAACCACACGGACCCACCCCATTATAGTCTATGGAGTCCGCGGGTTTCCCAGGTAAAACATTTTTTTTATGCGTATAGGTTTCCGTTTGGGGGGTCCCCAAATGAACTCCCCCGAACGGAAACCCAAAAGCAGATGTGAACCGGGCCTAAGTCACATTCAAATGTAAATAGAAGATATGCCACTGTATCTGTGATGCAGTGAAAAGGCTACACCGCGTGTTTGATAACCACTGATCTAACATTTATTATGATCACCTGTCCTAAGGATAGATAATCAATGTCATTCCACATCATTATCAATCCAATGGTTTGGTTAAGGCCACATATAGCGAAATGCTGCTAAAACGCTACAGCAACAACGCAGCAGAAAACGCAATCCCCAAGCTGCTTAGTTTTTTTTTTTTTTTGTTGTTTTTTTTTAACAGCTTTTCCACTGTGTTTTGCATTTTTACTTCCCCCATATAAATCATTGCTAAAAGTCAGTGGTAAAAGTAACATGCTGTGGTTATCAAAAACACACATTTTTGTAAACGCTGCAGTGTTTTTTTCCATGATGTGGGATGAGATTAAATACAATCTTACTCACTTTGCTGGGACTGTAAAATGCAGCATTTTTTACTGCCAAGTTTCTGCAATGTATTGCCTAAGGGAGCATTCCCATCTTATAGTATGTGATAGCATATCTCTAAAACTTTCCATCAGTTCCACCTGTTGATCATAAAATAATGGTATATCCAGCAATAACTTTACAAGATTGGAATACCCTTTGTAAAGAAAGGTCTGCTACCAGATTTGTCCATGCAGAGGTGTAGCAAGGCTTTCCTTAACCGAGGGCAAAGATATATTTTGGCCTCCTCCTCCCTCATATAAAACTTGATTGCATTTGGTGCGTCCTAATTAAATGTAAAATAACAGTTCTAAATTTGTTTTGGGATTTGTCAGGTCATTTTACCACCCTAAACCTACATTACACCTAGAAATGAGTGTGCTAAGAATTCTTTTAGCTTCCGACTGAAAGTGGAATGCACTTATTTCTGTGGTGATTTCATTTCCACTGCGCAGAACAAAATCTGTGCAAAAAGTTTTTCTTCCATGATATTAGCATGTAGAAACCTCACATGCATGGGATGCAGATGGCACATGATGAAATCAGTGTGAAATCTAACACAAGTAAAAATACCTGTACAGTATCTTACAGTCCATTATACATACACAAATAATACATAACATTCATATAATCACACACATCATTTATACACACATATACATACTGTGTATGAGGATGTGAAAATATAAACACACATACATACAGTATAGACCAAAAGTTTGGACACACCTTCTCATTCCAAGAGTTTTCTGTATTTTCATAACTATAAAAATTGTAGATTCACACTGAAGGCATCAAAACTATGAAATAACACATGTGGAATTATATACTTAACAAAAAAGTGTGAAACAACTGAAAATATGTCTTATATTCTAGGTTCTTCAAAGTAGCCACCTTTTGCTTTGATTACTGCTTTGCACACTCTTGGCATTCTCTTGATGAGCTTCAAGAGCTAGTCACCTGAAATGGTCTTCCAACAGTCTTGAAGGAGTTCCCAGAGATGCTTAGCACTTGTTGGCCCTTTTGCCTTCACTCTGCGGTCCAGCTCACCCCAAACCATCTCGATTGGGTTCAGGTCTGGTGACTGTGGAGGCCAGGTCATCTGGCATAGCACCCCATCACTCTACTTCTTGGTCAAATAGCCCTTACACAGTCTGGAGGTGTGTTTGGGGTCATTGTCCTGTTGAAAAATAAATGATGGTCCAACTAAACACAAACCGGATGGAATAGCATGCCGCTGCAAGATGCTGTGGTAACCATGCTGGTTCAGTATTCCTTCAATTTTGAATAAATCCCCAACAGTGTCACCAGCAAAGCACCCCCACACCATCACACCTCCTCCTCCATGCTTCACAGTGGGAACCAGGCATGTAGAGTCCATTCATTCACCTTTTCTGCGTCGCACAAAGACACGGTGGTTGGAACCAAAGATCTCAAATTTGGATTCATCAGACCAAAGCACAGATTTCCACAGGTCTAATGTCCATTCCTTGTGTTTTTTAGCCCAAACAGGTCTCTTCTGCTTGTTGCCTGTCCTTAGCAGTGGTTTCCTAGCAGCTATTTTACCATGAAGGCCTGCTGCACACAGTCTCCTCTTAACAGTTGTTGTAGAGATGTGTCTGCTGCTAGAACTCTGTGTGGATATTGACCTGGTCTCTAATCTGAGCTGCTGTTAACCTGCGATTTCTGAGGCTGGTGACTCGGATGAACTTATCCTCCGCAGCAGAGGTGACTCTTGGTCTTCCTTTCCTGGGGCGGTCCTCATGTGAGCCAGTTTCTTTGTAGCGCTTGATGGTTTTGGCCACTGCACTTGGGGACACTTTCAAAGTTTTCCCAATTTTTGGACTGACTGACCTTCATTTCTTAAAGTAATGATGGCCACTCGTTTTTCTTTACTTAGCTGCTTTTTTCTTGCCATAATACAAATTCTAACACTCCATTCAGTTGTGTATCCACCTGACTTCTGAAAAACACAACTAATGGTCCCAACCCCATTTATAAGGCAAGAAATCCCACTTATTAAACCTGACAGGGCACACCTGTGAAGTGAAAACCATTTCAGGTGACTATCTCTTGAAGCTCATCAAGAGAATGCCAAGAGTGTGCAAAGCAGTAATCAAAGCAAAAGGTGGCTACTTTGAAGAACCTAGAATATAAGACATATTTTCAGTTGTTTCACACTTTTTTGTTAAGTATATAATTCCACATGTGTTAATTCATAGTTTTGATGCCTTCAGTGTGAATCTATAATTTTTATAGTCATGAAAATACAGAAAACTCTTGGAATGAGAAGGTGTGTCCAAACTTTTGGTCTGTACTGTATATGTATATACAAACACTTTCACACTAATATACAGTATGGTGCAAAAGTTTTAGGCAGTGGGAAAATGCTGCAAAGTAATGCTTCGTTCACACCTGCGCTTGCTGTCCGTCCGTTGCCAATCCAGTGAAAATCTCGGCGAACTGGATTGGCATTGGATACAGACCGGTCAGCGGCGCATTGGTTAAAAACCCATTCATTTGATGGGTTTTTAAAGCAATGCGCGGGTGTGCGCTTGCACCCTGTGTGCTGCGAATCCTTTTTTTTCCGTCGGAAACAAAGTCGGACATGCAGGACTTCGTGTCCGACGAAAAAAAAAGGATTCGCAGCGCAGAGGGTGTAAGCGCACACCCGCGCATTGCTTTAAAAACCCATTCAAATGAATGGGTTTTTAACCAATGCGCCGCTGACCGGTCTGTATCCGATGCCAATCCAGTTCGCCGAGATTTTCACTGGATTGGCAACGGACGGACAGCAAGCGCAGGTGTGAACCCACCCTAAGAATGTTTTTTAAAGAACAATAGAAGTGTTAATCGTTTATTAGTGTCAATTAACTAAATTACATTAATGAACAAAACAGAACTCTAAATCATATCAAATCAATTTGGTGTGACCGCCCTTTGCCTTCAAAATAACAAACTTCTTCCAGATAGACTTGCACAGTTTTTGAAGGAAGTCGGCAGGGAGGTTTCTCCAAACATCTTGGAGAACTAAGCACAGATCTTCTGCAGATGTTGGCCTGCTCAAATCCTTCTGCCTGTTCATGTAATCCCAGACAGACTGGATGAAGTTGAGATCAGGGGGCATATCATCACTTGCATTACTCTTCCTCCAAAGGGCAGTCACACCAAATATTGCAGAGCTACCTGCCTCCGACTCTAACTGTGTACATAGTGCAGAGAACAGTTGATCTTTGTGGGGGTCAGGTGTTAGACCCCCACTTATCTCAATTTAATAACCTATCCTAAGGATTCATCATTAATTTTAAGTCTTAACTAATCCCTTCACACATGGTTTTTGCGCATGTGTTCTGTCCGTTTTTTAACAGAAACGTTTATTTCAATGTAATTATTCGCATATATGCATTTTATTTATTTAGCTTATTTATTTTTCTTATTTGTATAGCACCATCATATTCCGCAGCATTTTACAGACATTGCCAGTCATTGTCCCACATAGGGCTCACAGTCTACATTCCCTATCAGTATGTCTTTATCTATTCTTTTACAAATCACTAGTCCGTAAAACTAAAAGTGGAGACATGCTCTATTTTGGTGCATTTTACTGATCATGGAAACCCATTAAAATTGTGGGTCAGTGATAAAATGTCATTAAAAATACAAATGCCACCTGTGTTTTGATCAAACTCAATCTAAAGCATAGCATTTTTTTTATATATATAAAAATGATTGATATGTTTTCATGTACGTGAAAAATGGATGAACCACTGATACAACATGTCCAGAAAATCAATACATCTATGTGATGTGAGTAGAAAACACTGAATGAAAACAAATGAATGTGTGAATAAGGCCTAGGGCAAGAAATTCCTGGATTTATGCAAAGTAACCACAAGATGGCACTGCTATTCTGTTCTGGGTAAATAGATCCCTAAAGAGCCGCTTAACAATTTGTACTTCCAAATGTAAATTTCCCTTTTTTCTCATTAAAAGGTTTTTATTTAGTTTTACAAAACAAAGAAGAAAGTGCAAACAATATTACAAGAAACGTCTTCAAGGCACTACTAAATATTAAGTGCATGAGTGTTCAGGAGGTAACAATAAATAGGGTAAGAGACTGAATTCTCTGTAGGGAGACAATTATACATAAGAAATGTAGGATATTATAACGCCAAGTATTTTGAGTATTGCTAAGGTATGTCCATACATACAATAGGACCAGGTGAGGAATAATAGTAAAAAGGTGTGGAGTCTTCTAAGCCATGGGTTGTATTTCTACTGCAATCATTTCTCCCCTTTCATGTTCTATTGAATATTGGCAGTATACCCCTGATGTGCTGATGATAACCTACCATTTATGTGGCTTAAAAGATGCGATGAGCCATCATACAAGCATTTGTTCAACTGTCGGCTGAGCGGCATGACAATAATATTTGGTCCAACAAAGTGACTTTTAATCAAGGAATACAGTTATCCTACAAGAGTGCGGTAGGTGTGAAAGGACTGAAAAGTTAACCAATGAAACCAATGAATATCTTATCTTTGATCTGAGTATTCATTTGAATAGACAGGATGGGTTTTAATAAGCAACTCATACCCTCATCTCATTCATAGCGCATACTAAATCGAAATATATAAGATTTGCCAACAGCAGCTTGTTGACAGTTTCCATGTAGCAGTTTTTCTCACCTGCTAGAGCCATAAAAATAAGTGGAAATTGTATGATGATCTATATTGTAATATATTTCAATACATCTACAGTATAACCTATATTTTTTTAAAGGTATAGATTTCTGCTAATATTTTATTAGCCTGAAAAAATGAGCAGTGTTATTGTCACCAATATGAAATATTACATAGTAGCAATGGACTGTATGTAAGAAAATCTGGTTTGAATTATCTTTGAATGATCTAATAACTTTATCTAGTAAATCTGTATTTTGGTGGAGTTTATGTTGTTTATATTGTTTTGCAGTTCCGTTTAGGTGCACTAGAGGGCGATAATTTACCACTACTCATTGTAAGAACTAAAATTTCCTTATAGAGTATATACTGTAACAATGAAAGTTACTGAACTGAATTCACAAACCAGCAATAAATAGCTGCATATTACATTATCAGTGCACATGAGGAAATGTGACCCATTGTGAATATTTAAGAACACAGTGTGATGCCTTGGTAAAAAATAAAGGGCCATGTTCTCTTTACTGGCTAAGCATGGAGTGCGAACTGGAAACTAACAGGTCTCTGGGTGCCAGGAAAGAATTGGTGCCATCTGCTATACTGACAACATTTGATGGATCCTAGCACCCACTATTAGGTCTTAGTATCAGGGTGTGGTAGATGGCATCTCCTAAACTGCTGGGACCTCAGAGACTACCCAGTTGTCCATCCAAATGGTTAGCCCTCCCCTGGCATACTCCTAGACATTATGTATCACAGGGTAATGTTATGGTTTACAAATGATCCACATAGTGTGTCGGCAGCCAGGTCATAAGGGAGTGCTAACCAAGGACACCCATACAGTTGCCCATGCTTGCATTTGTTTATGAACATCTCAGATACGCATGAATATAGTGAAGGAGCCACACTAGACACCATGCACCACCGCAGCGCATTTTTTCATAATCAGGGGCACAGTGAGGGCATTTTTATATCAGGAGCATAGGGGTGCTTTTCAATCAGGCATACAGTGGGGCATTTTACTTAAACAGAGTACACTACCTGGTACCGTATTTATTGCTGAGTTTTGCTTGGTAGCATATTTAATTACTTCTTACATTTTTTCTCATTTTTCTCATAGAAACAATTAAAGGTATTGCCTCATTCAGAAAACTCTTTGAGGCTAAGGCCCCATGTTATAGAAATGCAGCGTTTTTAGTTGCAGATTTTGCTGCATTCTTTTGAGCCAAGGTCAGGAGTGGCTTGAAAAGGAATGGAAAATATAAAGGAAGCACTTAAACGTTTCCCTTTTGTTAAATCCACTTCTGACTTTAGCTCAAAAAAACGCAGGAAAATCTGCAACAAAAAACGCTGCGTTTCTGCAACGTGGGGACTTATCCTAAGGCCCCAGGTAACGGGCTGAAGCAAAAAAGTGCTGCGGGAAAAACTATAGGGAAACCGCTAGTGTTTTCATAGGTATAATTGACACATTTCCACTGCGTGTATTTTTCTACATTGTGTGGATGGGATTTGCTGGAATCCAAACCACTTTGCAGTGATGTAAAACGCTGCGGTATTTCCTCTACGACCAAACCGCGGCATTTACACCACGTTGCGGAAATCCAGCTTTTTTGTTGCATATTTTACTGCAGTTTTTTGAGCCAAAGCCAGGAATACAAAAGGAATGGAAAATATATAGGAGGCTCTTATACTTCTCCCTTCTGCTCAATCCACTCCTGGCTTTAGCTCAAAAAACCACAGCAAAAGCTGCAACAAAAAAAGCTGTGTTTCTGCAATGTGGGGCCGCAGCCTAAGGCTAAGGCCCCACATAGTGAGCCACAGTGAAAAAGCGCTGCAGGAAAAACCACAATGGAAACGCAGCACGGTTTTTCCCGCAGCACTTTTAACAGAAAGTCCGCAGAGGGTTTCCGCTGCAGGTATTTTTCTGCAATGTGTGGATGGGATTCGCTTTCCCACTTTGTAGGGACTGTAAAACGCAGCGGTTTTTGCAATGGCGTTTCCTCAGTGGCCAAACTACAGGGTTTACGCCACGTGGGTCCTCATTAAGGACCAACATCTACTGACTATAGAAAAGAGTAGCTACGTAGGAAGACTTCATTCCTAAATTTCCATCATGTAAATTCAGCAGCGGGTTTCTGTAAAGGCCACTGCTTCCAAAAACCACCTAAGACCGAGGCCCCATGTGGCATAAACACCGCAGTTTGTTTCTAGCGAATCCCATCCACACATTGTGAAAAAAATATGTGCAGCACACATGCTGCGATTTCCAAAACCATTGCAGTTTTGGAAATTGCAGCATGTCAATTATACCTACGGAAACACTGATGTTTCCCTATAGGTATAATGGAAGCAGAAATTTCTGTGAAAAGCACTGCAGGAAAAGCCACAATGCGTTTTTCCCGCAGCGCTTTTTTGCTGTAGTTTGTGTGGCTTCATTCCTGCTGGAATCACCACAGATTCTTCTGCTGCTTTTAACTTTTGCAAGGTAATCCCACAGTGTAACCTGAAATGCTGCCGAGTCAGCTTGTTCTGCGGGTTTTACTTGCAGCAAGTGAATAAGATTTAGTAAAATCTCATCTACTACAGTGCCTTGCAAAAGTATTCGGCCCCCTTGAACTTTTCAACCTTTTGCCACATTTCAGGCTTCAAACATAAAGATATAAAATTTTAATTTTTTGGTGAAGAATCAACAAGTGGGACACAATTGTGAAGTGGAACGAAATTTATTGGTTATTTTAAACTTTTGTAAAAAATAAAAAACTGAAAAGTGGGGCGTGCAATACTATACGGCCCCTTTACTTTCAGTGCAGCAAACTCACTCCAGAAGTTCAGTGAGGATCTCTGAATGGTCCAATGTTGTCCTAAATGACTGATGATGATAAATATAATCCACCTGTGTGTAATCAAGTCTCCGTATAAATGCACCTGCTCTGTGATAGTCTCAGGGTTCTGTTTAAAGTGCAAAGAACATCATGAAGACCAAGGAACACACCAGGCAGGTCCGTGATACTGTTGTGGAGAAGTTTAAAGCCAGATTTGGATACAAAAAGATTTCCCAAACTTTAAACATCCCAAGAAGCACTGTGCAAGCGATCATATTGAAATGGAAGGAGTATCAGACCACTGCAAATCTACCCAGACCCGGCCGTCCCTCTAAACTTTCATCTCAAACAAGGAGAAGACTGATCAGAGATGCAGCCAAGAGGCCCATGATCACTCTGGATGAACTGCAGAGATCTACAGTCATGGCCAAAAGTTTTGAGAATGATACAAATATTAATTTTTACAAAGTCTACTGCTTCAGTTTTTCTAATGGCAATTTGCATATACTCCAGAATGTTATAAAGAGTGATCAGCTTAACAGCAATTACTTGCAAAGTCAATATTTGCCTAGAAAATGAACTTTATCCCCCAAAACACATATCAACATCATTGCAGCCCTGCCTTAAAAGGACCACCTAACATCGTTTCAGTGATTGCTCCATTAACACAGGTGTGGGTGTTGATGAGGACAGGGCTGGAGATCAATCTGTCATGATTAAGTAAGAATGACACCAATGGACACTTTAAAAGGAGGCTGGTGCTTGCCATCATTGTTTCTCTTCTGTTAACCATGGTTATCTCTAAAGAAACACGTGCAGTCATCATTGCACTGCACAAAAATGGCCTAACTGGGAAGAGTATTGCAGCTAGAAAGATTGCACCTCAGTCAACAATCTATCGCATCATCAAGAACTTCAAGGAGAGAGGTTCCATTGGTGCCAAAAAGGCTCCAGGGTGCCCAAGAAAGACCAGCAAGCGGCAGGACCGTCTCTTAAAAGTGTTTCAGCTGCGGGATCGGGCTACCAGCAGTGCAGAGCTTGCTGAGGAATGGCAGCAGGCAGGTGTGAGTGCATCTGCACGCACTGTGAGGCGGAGACTCTTGGAGCAAGGCCTGGTCTCAAGGAGGGCAGCAAAGAAGCCACTTCTCTCCAGAAAAAACATCAGGGACAGACTGATATTCTGCAAAAGGTACAGGGAGTGGACTGCTGAGGACTGGGGTAAAGTCATTTTCTCTGATGAATCCCCTTTTCGATTGTTTGGAACATCTGGAAAACAGCTTATTCGGAGAAGAAGAGGTGAGCGCTACCACCAGTCTTGTCTCATGCCAACTGTAAAGCATCCTGAAACCATTCATGTGTGGGGTTGCTTCTCAGCCAAGGGAATCGGCTCTCTCACAGTCTTGCCTAAAAACACAGCCATGAATAAAGAATGGTACCAGAATGTCCTCCAAGAGCAACTTCTCCCAACCGTCCAAGAGCAGTTTGGCGCTCAACAATTCCTTTTCCAGCATGATGGAGCACCTTGCCATAAAGCAAAGGTGATAACTAAATGGCTCAGGGAACAAAACATAGAGATTTTGGGTCCATGGCCTGGAAACTCCCCAGATCTTAATCCCATTGAGAACTTGTGGTCAATCATCAAGAGACGGGTGGACAAACAAAAACCAACAAATTCAGACAAAATTAAAGCATTGATTCTGCAAGAATGGACTGCTATCAGTCAGGATTTGGTCCAGAAGTTGATTGAGAGCATGCCAGGGAGAATTGCAGAGGTCCTGAAGAAGAAGGGTCAACACTGCAAATATTGACTTGCTGCATTAACTCATTCTAACTGTCAATATAAGCTTCTGTTACTCATAATATGAATGCAATTATATTTCTGTATGTGATAAAAACATCTGACAAACACACATAAAAACCAGAGGGCAGCAGATCATGTGAAAATATAATATTTGTGTCATTCTCAAAACTTTTGGTCATGACTGTACAGCTGAGGTGGGAGATTCTGTCCATAGGACAACAATCAGTCGTACACTGCACAAATCTGGCCTTTATGGAAGAGTGGCAAGAAGAAAGCCATTTCTCAAAGATATTCATAAAAAGTCTCGTTTAAAGTTTGCCACAAGCCACCTGGGAGACACACCAAACATGTGGAAGAAGGTGCTCTGGTCAGATAAAACCAAAATTGAACTTTTTGGCCACAATGCAAAACGATATGTTTGGCGTAAAAGCAACACAGCTCATCACCCTGAACACACCATCCCCACTGCAAAACATGGTGGTGGCAGCATCATGGTTTGGGCCTGCTTTTCTTCAGCAGGGACAGGGAAGATGGTTAAAATTGATGGGAAGATGGATGGAGCCAAATACAGGTCCATTCTAGAAGAAAACCTGTTTGAGTTTGCAAAAGACCTGAGACTGGGATGGAGATTTATCTTCCAACAAAACAATGATCCCAAACGTAAAGCAAAATCTACAATGGAATGGTTCACAAATAAACGTATCCAGGTGTTAGAATGGCCAAGTCAAAGTCCAGACCTGAATCCAATCGAGAATCTGTGGAAAGAGCTGAAAACTGCTGTTCACAAACGCTCTCCATCCAACCTCACTGAGCTCGAGCTGTTTTCCAAGGAAGAATGGGCAAGAATTTCAGTCTCTGGATGTGCAAAACTGATAGAGACATACCCCAAGTGACTTGCAGCTGTAATCGCAGCAAAAGGTGGCGCTACAAAGTATTAACCTAAGGGGGCCGAATAATTTGGCACGCCCCACTTTTCAGTTTTTTATTTTTTACAAAAGTTTAAAATATCCAATAAATTTCGTTCCACTTCACGATTGCGTCCCAGTTGTTCTTGATTCTTCACCAAAAAATTAAAATTTTATATCCTTATGTTTGAAGCCTGAAATGTGGCAAAAGGTTGAAAAGTTGAAGGGGGCAAGGCACTTTCGCAAGGCACTGTATATTAGTACTGTACAACTCAATGGGTTATACACCAGCGGCGACTCTAATAGCTAACCAGCTGCATTTATGTCCCATGTGGACACAGCCTTAAGCGAAGATCGTTGTACATTTAATTTTCCTGGTAATTCAGTAATGTCACCCAAGTTCACTTTATAACTTACAGGTGTGTTTTTACTGTATAATCTGGATCTTGGCCATGTATTGTAAAATGGGTGGAGGCAATTGGCTTCTAGAAAGCTGACTGATGGCAGGAAAGAGGATAGCGAGTGAAACATAAACACGTTTATTATGCTTGAGAACCAGGCAAACCTGATGTCAGAGGGAGGATGCCTGAAATGCCAGCAGCACATTATCCTGTCGACACAATGACTTTACGCTACAGATAACTACTGCCTGCATCACACTGAAGTCTTTCCAGTATTTGCTTTGGTGTGGTTGTTAAAAGACCACAGAGTCACAGATTCAGTATTGATTATGACATCATCATATACACACTGACAAACAATAACAAGTACTAAAAACTGAACAAATTCAGTCTGTGTGCAGTATATAATGTGCATGGGGATGCAAAATGAAGCAGAGAAAAATGCAGGAAAAAATTCTTGCATGGTTTTACTGCATTTTTGACGCATTTTTTGATTTTACCTTCCCCACACCATATAAGTCTATAGGAAAAATGCAGCGTTGCTGTAGGTAAAAAATTACATGCTGCATTTTTTTAAAAATGCAGCATTTCCACAGTATTTTTCCCACAATATGTGGATGAGATTACACAAAATCTCATTCATTTTGCTAGTTCTGTAAAATGCAGAGTTATTTTCTGCTGTGTTTCTGCAATAACCAAAAACACTGCATTTTCACAACAGCCAAAAATGCAGTATTTCTGCAATGTGTGGCTTCAGGGGTTTAGTGGGGAGACTAAAATTTTCAGTGCATTCAATGCACTACATAAACAGTCCTACTCATATAAATGAGGGTTCCTCTGTATCCTGATTATTAGATTTGCAGAGCATGGCGGGTGCTGGAAGCCTGCCCTGCTGCTGCTTTGGTGATATATGGGCATGTGATGCTGCCAACTCCACTCTACTCCAGTGTTGGAAGGGGAGGAAGAGTAAGAAACTTCTGGAACCTGCTACACTCAGCAAATGTAATAATCTGGATCCTTATCTATATGAATTAGGCTATGTTCACATATGCGCTGGGTGTCTGTCCCGCACAGATCTGTCAGAAATTGCCTAATGAAAAAGTGCTGCAAACCCAACTTTTTCATCCGGAGATTCCAATTTAAAAAAAATGGACACCCCGTTATAGTCAATGGGGTCTCTCCGGCTCCATTTGGGGTCTGTTGTTGTAAATTTTTCAGTTGTTCTGATCCTCTGATGGACCAGAAGAATGGAAAGTTAAGCACAGATGTGAATGTATTCGCAAAAAACGAACAGCACACAGATGTTGTCCTTGTGTTTTTTTTTTTTTTTTTTCACAGACCCATAGACTTAAATGGCCAAGACGAGAAGAGAAATAAGAAATTAAATAGTGCACACCATGATTTTTTTCTCAGTATCTTGATGTCCCAAAAAACAATGGATGTGTGAATGTTCCCTATGACTGTAATGGTGAACAGGACCCACTTCAGAACCGAAATAATAAATCTGTGCTTACCCAGGATATTCTTGATCAAGTTTTTCAGGCAATGTCCCTAGAATTGGTCATTAACATCAGGTTATCAGCGGTTTGAAGAAGCTGCAGCATTTAGTAGGGGGCTGCGGGCTCTTCACTGCGTGCCAAGTATGGCGCGATTTATTTTATTGAAATTATACTAGGGAGATTTAGATTCACAGAATGTAATAGGAAAACATCCACATATGGACTACAAATCTCGGCGAGTATGGTAGCAATTCTGCTTTTTAATAAATAGGGGTGTGGAGAGGAGAGAATATGCAGTGTCAAGTGTACTAGGGCAGCAGATGTAGCCAAGGATGTGAAATACAGAATGGTGGCAGATACATGACCCAGATGAAATGCAATAACATAGTGGGGCAGAGAAACTAAAACTGACTAACTTTTAGACCGTGCAAAGTTAGACTAAACAGTCTTAAACTGCACCAGATTTTCCAAAGTGCCTAATGCTGTTTGAAAATCTGCCGTACTTTTAGACTGTCTTTGGCACAACTACCAAAATGTTGGTGCAAATCCTGCCTCACAGTTTAGCATATTAATATACAGCACTTTTAAACAAGCTCCTCCCACATATCATGAAGTGTAGAAACTGTTAGAAAGTGTCTAAAACACATAGAAAATGAGGTGTAAAACATGTACAGCAGTTTTTTGGCACAAATTATGCCAGAACTGGACGCCGATGAGTTGCAGAAAATGATGAAGCAGGGAACGGACAACACCCTACTTCATCACCTGGCCACTTTCTTTGCTCCCGGTGTCCTGGGAGCAGGAGAAGCAATGTAGTGACGTCACTTACATCGCTCCTGTTGCTCCTTGAAGACTATGAGAAAGGACTGTACGGGGGAACGGGGAAAGGTGGGACACAAAACTGTGGAGGCAACCTGGGGTGGGGGTGGGTGTTGGGGACATGATACTGTAGGGGCAACCTGAGGGGGCCATGTCAGTGTGGGGGGACATGAATTTGGAGGGGCAACCTGGAGGGGGACTTAAATCTGTGGGGGGCAACCTGCAGGGGGCTATAAATCTGTGGGAGGCAACCTGGAGGTGGCTATGAATCTGTGGGGGGCAACCTGGAGGGGGCAATGAATCTGTGGGGAGCAACCTGGAGGGGGCCATGAATCTGTGGGGGCATCCTAGAGGGGGACATGAATCTGTGAGGGGCAACCTGGGTGAGGACATCATACTGTGGGGGCAACCTGAGGGGGCCATGTCAGTGTGGGGGACATGATACTGTGGGAGCAAGCTGGAGTGAGGACATTATACTGTGGGGGAAACCTGGAGGGGGGACATGAATATGTGGGGGCAACCTGAAGAGGGACATGAATCTGTGGAGGGCAACCTGGGTGAAGACATCATACTGTGGGGGCAACCTGAGGGGGCCATGTCAGTGTGGGGGACATGATACTGTGGGAGCAACCTGGAGTGAGGACATTATACTGTGGGGGCAACCTGGAGGGGGACATGAATATGTGGGGGGCACCCTGGAGGGGAACATGATACTGTGGGGGGCAACCTGGGGTGAGGACATGAATCTGTGGGGGGCAACCTGGAGGGGGACATTATAAGGGGCAACCTGGAGGCGGACATTATAAGGGGCATATTGTATGGGGCCACTAGGGAGCCATTATACTGTGTGAGAGCCACTAAGGGGCATTATACTATGAGGGAGCATTATAATTCGTGCAGGTCAGGTATTTCTAGGTGGTGGTGATGGGGGGGCCACTTATGAAATCTTTGCACAGGGCCCACCAATGTGTTAAAACAGCCCTGACTGAGGAGGCTGAAGGAGAGCACCGGACTCCTAGAGGAAGCCCAAAAGAGGTAACGGAAGGGATCGACCTTAAACAAATCTTGGACCCGAGCCACCCAAACCCAAAATTAAATGAATCCTGAGAGGCTCGCCCATTTTCAGTCGTGGTGGTTTTTCCTGGGGCAAATACTCTGATAATGTCTCCTGGCTGATGGTGGGTAGACAGACAGAAGAAATTTGTAGTAATTCACAGTCCTTTACTAAAGGTAGTAAGGTGCAGAAATCATCAACCATTTGTAAAATCTATTCTAATAATGGAGATACCTGCCCTTCAAGCCAACTGGAGACAGTATTGGACTGAGATGTCTAGGACCCACCAGTGGAATTGTTTCTAGGGGTCCACTGCCAGGACCCCTGCAGATCAGCGAGGCTACAGGTAATAACAATGCCATGGTGCGTTACTCTGCATGGCAAGCGAGCAGTTTGGCTCCTGGAATTGTTAACATTACCTGTAGCTGCATTGTCCTGGAAAAGCTGATCTGCAGAGCCCCTGGGTGTTGGACCCCCGCAGATGTAATATTGATGGCCTATCATAAGGACAGACCATCAATATTAGTAAGATGGATAAATCCTTTAAAGAGGTTGTCAAGAAATTGGAGCAACCCATGTGGCTGGCAGGAGGTGTAAAAAAAAAAAAAGAAGCATATTCACCTGTCCCCAGTGCTCTGTTGTCTGCCGCCTGCACCCATTCAGTTTCATGCCTTCTTCCTGGGACTCCTGCACCTCATGTGACCACTGAAACCATTTATGTACAGGATTTCTAGAAATGAGGCGCAGCCATGAGACTGAACAGACACTGGCGTGCAAGGCCGATGTTAGGAGGGGGCAAACTGGGGAATTGCTCAGGACCCCTATTCCCTATAGGACCCCCTGGCAGAGCTTGTAATAATACTTCTGCTTGCATATAATCTCCACTGTCTCCTGCACATATCCACTGGAGAGACAGGGCTGCATAGGGAGTGCTGAGACACCTGGTATGTCTCAGCCTATGAGGAAGCTTGTTACTTGCAGTTGTCTGCCATTGGCTACCAGTAAACAAGTGCCCAATTGACTTTAGTTTGTAGCTGCTTGAGTCACTTCTTGTGAGCAGTTTCTTGCTGGTTAATGTTCTGCAGCAAAATAACGGACCTGTAACAAACAGATTTGTTGAAAATGGACAACAGATCAGTTCCCACTGAAATCAATGGAATTTTTAACGGATTTGTTAGTGTCCGCAGTTAACATTTTCTGTCGGATGCTAACAACGGACATTAACAACAGTAGTGTGATCAGCCCCTAACATATTCAGCAGTGTCTCACTGGGACACTACGCTATGACACTGTGGAGGCTATTGGTGGATGTGATACAGTATGTACCAGTTTTGGGATGTCTTAGAAGGAGCTACACCCCATAGGTTTGATTGCCTGGAGCTCTGAGGTGCAGCCTATTCAATTCAGTTGTGATGCATACTGTGTGAACTTGTTTGGGAACAGGTGGAGGTAGTGAAACCCTTTATAGTCATTAGTCACAGCCTAGTGTGGAGTCAATATTGAACGCATGATGGTAGGTGTGGATAGTTACAAAGTAACTTGGTAACTGGTCACACAGATTGTGCAAAATTTTTAACCAAATTCCGCCCTGAACCTGCCTTCGATTGTTTTCAGACATCAATACAGGACGCTAAAGAAATTCAGCCACTGATTCGCTCATTAGACCCATTCACCTGAGCCTAATCAGCCAGTGAACCATGGAGGAAAGCCGCAACAGTAAGCCAACGGGGCAGAAATAGAAGAGGAATTTGAGGAAGAAGTCTTCGTCTTCCATTTTTGGAATATGAACATATCCTTAGATGATTATAACAAGTATGAGAAGGTGACAGAAAGAGTGCTGGAATCACGGTATATCGCCCCCATGTTTTTGACATATGTCCAGGGCGGGTCTTGAGTAGGCTTCAGTCCCAGGTGTAGATCCCAGCCTCATTACTGGGCCATAAAAGGCCTCAGAGCCTACTTTTCAGAGCAGATCCTGGGAGTGAGAGGAGGCATCTGGGTCTGTCTTCACACTGAGTCTGCTGAGATGGTATTGTGCAAAGTTGCTTGTTTGTATGGCTGGTAGCAAGACCCACGTACAGTTAGTATTTGCTGTTTAGTTAGTGCTTGGACGAGCATGGTTTTGTTTTACGTTTTGCCTGAAGTTAAGGCTGTATTTTATTTTGCTTATTCTGTGCCTGAAGTTAGGTTTATTTATTTTTGCTGTTTTTTCAAATAAACCTATTTTGCACCATACTTTGTGTCCCTGTCTCTGACTGGTTGGGTCCACACCATTGCTACTACCGAGCTTTCTCCCCCACATAAGTTTCCGACTACCTCATCCTTGATTTTTTTATTTACAGTGAGGAAAAAAAAGTATTTAGTCAGTCGCCAATTGTGCAAGTTCTCCCACTTAAAAAGATGAGAGAGGCCTGTAATTGTCATCATAGGTAGACCTCAACTATGAGAGACAAAATGAGAAAACAAATCCAGAAAATCACATTGTCTGATTTTTTAAGAATTTATTTGCAAATTATGGTGGAAAATAAGTATTTGGTCAATAACAAAAGTTCATCTCAATACTTTGTTATATATCCTTTGTTGGCAATGACAGAGGTCAAACATTTTCTGTAAGTCTTCACAAGGTTGGCACACACTGTTGCTGGTATGTTGGCCCGTTCCTCCATGCGAATCTCCTCTAGAGCAGTGATGTTTTGGGGCTTTCACTGGGCAACACGGACTTTCAACTCCCTCCAAAGGTTTTCTATGGGGTTGAGATCTGGAGACTAGCTAGAACACTCCAGGACCTTGAAATGCTTTTTACGAAGCCACTCCTTCGTCGCCCTGGCAGTGTGCTTGGGATCATTGTCATGCTGAAAGACCCAGCCACGTTTCATATTCAATGCCCTTGCTGATGGAAGGAGGTTTGCACTCAAAATCTCACAATACATGGCCCCATTCATTCTTTCATGTACACGGATCAGTCGTCCCGGTCCCTTTGCAGAGAAACAGCCCCAAAGCATGATGTTGCCACCCCCATGCTTCACAGTAGGTATGGTGTTCTTTGGATGCAACTCAGCATTCACTCTCCTCCAAACACGACAAGCTGTGTCTCTACCAAACAGTTCTACTTTGGTTTCATCTGACCATATGACATTCTCCCAATACTCTTCTGGAACATCCAAATGCTTTCTAGCAAACTTCAGACGGGCCCGGATATGTACTGGCTTAAGCAGGGGGACATGTCTGGCACTGCAGGATCTGAGTCCCTGGCGGCGTAGTGTGTTACTGACGGTAGCCTTTGTTACGTTAGTCCCAGCTTTCTGCAGGTCATTCACTAGGTCCCCCCATGTGGTTCTGGGATTTTTGCTCACCGTTCTTGTGATCATTTTGACCCCACAAGGTGAGATCTTGTGTCGAGCCCCTGATCGATGGAGATTATCAGTGGTCTTGTATGTGGTCTTATTGCTCCCACAGTTGATTTCTTCACACCAAGCTGCTTGCCTATTGCAGATTCAGTCTTCCCAGCCTGGTGCAAGTCTACAATTTTGTTTCTGGTGTCCTTCCACAGCTCTTTGGTCTTCACCATAGTAGAGTTTGGAGTGTGACTGTTTGAGGTTGTGGACAGGTGTCTTTTATACTGATAACAATTTCAAACAGGTGCCATTACTACAGGTAATGAGTGGAGGACAGAGGACCCTCTTAAAGAAGAAGTTACAGGTCTGTGAGAGCCAGAAATCTTGCTTGTTTGTAGATGACCAAATACTTATTTTCCACCATAATTTGCAAATAAATTCTTAAAAAATCAGACAATGTGATTTTCTGGATTTGTTTTCTCATTTTGTCTCTCATAGTTGAGGTCTACCTATGATGTCAATTACAGGCCTCTCTCATCTTTTTAAGTGGGAGAACTTGCATAATTGGTGGCTGACTAAATACTTTTTTTCCCCACTGTAAATCAGCACACCATACAAAAAAGGTTGTTTTAAAGGCAGTCTGACACCAGCATATCAGCCTGGATAGGTTAAATTCACATGAATCAAATGTGTTGCCCCTTAGATATTAGATTTTTTTTTTTTTTTAAATATGGAAATGAGCTCTTTGGAGCAACGAGTGTAATGTCACTTATCTCTTTGGAGCAACAACAACACCCTCATTGCTCCAAAGAGTTAATTTACATATTGGCAAAAAAGGCAATATCTCAGCAATGGAGGAAATGATTCACAGACTGAAAACACTGTTTGATGCATGTGACCCTAGCCTATGTGTGTGTGGGGCTGGGTTGATATGTGGGGTTCTGGTGACAGACTTCTTTTAAGGAAACCACTATAGTAAGACGACTCTATGATTCTGTTTTCATCCCAACTTCAATACTACTGGTCCTAGCATATGCATGTGAGATAGAAGGAAAAAGGTTCTTGGGGACAGGTAATGACATGATTACAATCTTTGTACAACACTATGTAGTATGTTGGTACTATATGTAATGGGAAAACATATTCCCTAATTCAACGGTAGCCGTTGTTGAAAGGTACGTTGATAGCACCTGTTACAGTTATCAGGCTCCTTAAAGGGGTTGTCCGGGATAAAATGATATTTCTACTCTAAGCTAAACACCCCCCGCCTATCTTCTAACTTACTTAGTTTACAAAAAAATCTATATTTACCTTTTCAGATTTTCCAGTGATGTTCGGGTGACTTTACCATTTCTCTGTTTCCGGAAACAGACTGTCACCTATACTAACCCCCACCCCATCATACTTACCTGTCTTCCTGTCCAGATCTTGTGGGCACAGGACATCAATTCGGGACGGCCGACTCCTCCTCTTTCTGACGTCTGATGGCCGCCCACGCCTGCAACATAGAGCTGTAGTGCCAGCTACAGCGCATGCTCAGGCCCCGGCAGACGTCAAGAAGAGGGGTAGCTGGTCGCCCAGAAGGAAGTGAGTTGCTGTGCCGAGAATATCCGGACAGGAAGACAGGTAAGTATGATGGGTGGTTGATTTGAGTTAGTTAGTTGGGAAGGGCTAGTAGTGGGTGGGCTAGCTAGGGAAACTGGGAGGGGGTGTGAGGGAATGAGAGAGGGAGGGGGGAGGGAGAGAGGGAGGTGGTCTGAGTCATCTCTGAGTGAAGTGCAATGCATCATGGTAGTTGTAGGAAAACAGAACAGGAAGATACCTATGTAAACAAATGCAGAAGATGCGAGGAGCTCCAGAGAAACCCATAAATCACTCAAAACACTGATAAAGATATTTGGTTACACTTATTAACCTATTAATAACACTAACAGACCTTTTTTGAAAAATTAACCCCTTTAAGGAGGAAGTCTGCACTTATTTCAGGAGTCTCCTGTACAATTCAATACAGTATGTCTTAGACCTAGACACTACATCAGCAATATTATTCACCTCAAGCCTTCTTCACCCACACCATTCATTACTCATTGATCTACAGTTCTCACCTGTTCAGTTCCTGCATTGACTTAGCTAAAGTTCTTTGCTGATGAAGGAAAATTTCTCATGTGTGGTGAATCCACCTACCAGCTGATGGTAGCCTTAGGCAGAGGTCTACT
The DNA here is from genome assembly GCA_947044405.1 of Leptodactylus fallax. Classification (NCBI taxonomy): domain Eukaryota; kingdom Metazoa; phylum Chordata; class Amphibia; order Anura; family Leptodactylidae; genus Leptodactylus; species Leptodactylus fallax. Next base: position 3,291,560 of record CAMRHE010000078.1, read on the forward strand.
AAGCCAAAAGAGCCATCCATGCAATAATTCAACAGGTCCCAGTGGGAAACATAAAGGAAAGGAGTAGGAGGATACATAGGATTCTTATTTCACAATACATAAGAGTTGAGATGAATGTCAAGATGGAGCTCTGACTGAAAAGGACAGCTTAAATGACACTTTGTTAAAAATTCCAGTCCAATGAGCCATAAATAATGAGTAACACATTAGTGGATTAACAATCTGGGTGAGTAATATACTGAAAGTTTCCATATGAGTGAGGAGAGAGTTGAGCCCTCTTACGTTTCTAGGTCTTTAAAAGCTTCAATTGCAGGTGTTTCAGGTGGGCGTACTAACTAACAATGCCGACTGCAACATATGGGTGGTGCCACACAGTGTACCTGGATGTGGCTATACCACACAACCAGTAATAAGATAAAGATGGTGTTTCACTTACTGAGAAGTGAAAGCACTGGAGGTCCGGGACTATATATGTGTAGCACCACCCTATAGGCTGTGGCAATGCAGCAATTTTGTCTGTAATACCAGTAATGTGACCAAAGATCACAGCTGTATCCTGCAGCATTGCAAGTAATATACCGTTAGTGAATGGAATCAAATTGAGACCCCGAAGTTACCACACCACAACTCTCAGTTGCAAAAAAAATCGGGCATCAACGTATTTAAGTCAGATAATTTTTGGTTTATGGTGTTTATAAATAGCTATGGTTTTAATTATTTATTCATTAAAATTAATTGATTCTAATTGACGCTTAGTTCACATCTGCACCAGGTGTCTATTGTTCTGGTCTGTCGAAGAACCAGAAGAATGGATAATATACCGCAAGAATAGTGGACACCAATGGAGCCCAAGAGACTCCAATGACTATAATGGGGTCCATTGAATGTCTGTTCCTTTTAACTGAAATCGACAGATGAAAAGTCAGGTTTGCAGGAAGTTTTCATCTGGTGATTTATGACGGATCTGCGCCGAACAGACACAATGATGTGAACCCAGCCTTAGTTAGTGTACTGTTGGTAACATTTTAATAAAGCATTGCAGTATATTTATTATCCACAGTCAAGTTTGTAATGCAGGGATCAGCGACACCCTTACAACATGCATGACACATTGACTACTTTATATTGGATTTTTTTTTCAAAATCGGCACACCATACAAAAAAGGTTGCTGACCCCTTGGTAGTGTCATTTATTTATATAGCTATATAGGTTTAGGTCTTACTTGCACAAATGTCAAAAATGGCCATGTTATAGCCGTTTTTGTAACAGCGTGGCCCTTTTGGGAGGGATTCATCAAATGCATGTCATTTGACTAACCACTTCTTCTAATATTAAAAAAATTGTGAAAATTATGAAACAATCAAATAGTTAAATTCATCAAATTTGGCGCAATTTAAGATAGGGCAGTCATTTGAAAATGTACGCAATTTATAATCATTTATTGTTTGGGACAACTCCTGTGGTTTTGCAACTTTTTTAGGTGCAATGAGTACATAATGTAAATTTTTAGAGGTTTACGTCAGGGTTGGGGTGGATTGATTTTGAACCTAGAAACAGCCTAGAATCAGTAGGAAAATGACTTGAAAGGATGATGAATATGGGCCATGGCTAATAGTTATTACAGGTGAAATAAGATGAAAATTATGTCATTTTTTTACGCAAACCATTTGAACAATCCTGCCCATTGATTTCAATTGAACTATTCACATGGCCATTTTTTTGATGAACTATTAAAAATGAGGACATGTCCTATTTCTGGGCATTTTTCAGAAATGCTTCATAGACTCAAATCCATGAGGTGCTTCAGTCATCTGTGCTTCAGTGCCTCCCATTGTGGTCCGGTCCTGCAGCTCTGTTGTTTTCTTCCAGTGGAAGTCTTCACCATACGTGACCACTGAGACCAATCAGTGGCCTCAGCAAAGGACACAAGACGTCACTACCTGTGACGTCCCCAAGTCCCTTGGTGAGGCCACTGATTTGTCTCAGTGGTCACGTGACCGTTCAGGCCAATCAGCGGCCTCAGTGGAAGAGATCCAGGAGGTCACAGCTGACGAGGACTTCAGCAAAAGACAGACAAGCAGCAGGACTGCATTGGGAGGACACCAGAGCACCAAGGGCAGATGAGTATGGGTTTTTTTTTTTACCTCCCCTGGCCTAACTAAAATATAAAATTTTAGCCTGGACAACCGCTTTAAGGTAACAATTTAATATTATAACTACTGGCTTTTGTACCATGATGTAAGCCCTTGTGGGCAGGGTTCTCTTTCCCACTTGTACCAGCTCAGTCATCTACTCAGCTTTGAATTTATTGCACTGTATTTGTTCTGGCACTATGCATGTAAACCCTTCACCCTTCGTACAGCACCAGTAACTGTAGGTGCCAGCCCAGGACATAGACTATATCCAAATAATATCCAAGGAAAAATAGGTAGCACTCCATAGGTATGGTGAAAAGTGAGGTAGTTTATTGCCTGCAACGTTTTAGCTCATGCAAACTGAGCCTTTCTTCAAGCAATAAATAGTGGTACTTCACAATATTATATAGTGAATCACATCAATTATCAATCAAGAATGAGTAGCATAAAAATCACAATAAATGTACAAAATACATGTGACAAATCATAGTGCATTACAGTGTTAATACAAAAGTGCTTATGACATGGTACAGAATTCAAAAACCTTTTACTGTACTGAATATATCTTGTATAGTCACAAAATAGGTGCAGGTGTAATATATAGTAAATGAATTGCCCAATAGGCTCCAGAAACTGCGATGTAAACATATGAATGAGCACTTGCCGTTTCTATCTCTATACCACTCAAGATAGGTACATATGGGTGAGGGGAGAACTAGGACTATGGTAATAAAGACCTTCTTCCTCTTCACATATTGGTCTAGTATCTGTACCCATATTTATTTCTTATTTCTGCAAAGCATTGTAGTGCTCATAATACTGTACACCTGCCAAGATCTTAGATTGTGAGGGTGATGTCACCAAAGGTCCTGAAAGCTGCACCTAACTGCTACTGATTACACTAAGGAAGGAAATGAAGGTATGATGACCTGACTGACGCTAGGTTAACACCTGCGCTCGGGTTTCCATTCTTCAGGTCTGCTTGGGGACCCGAAAACCAGAAACCCAAACCACTTAAAAAGCGGTTACCCGCGGAAACCCACAGACCCCATAGACTATAATGAGGTCCTCTGGGTTTCCTTCCAGGTTTCTGCCCGAAAAATGTGGAGATGTGGGACGGAATCCCCAAACGGGCAACAAGCACAGATGTGAATCCAGCCTGAGAGAGAGGGGCCAACTCCAAAGAGGCCACATTGTATATGACTTACTGAAAAAGGTGAAAACAGGATAAGGAAAGATGCTGTGAGTAGACAACTATTACTCCTTAGGGGATAGTCTTTAAGACAATATAATGGGCAGATTTATTAACAGTGGCGTATTATACTAGACTGTAGCCTCTTCATAAATCAGGTGGACGTCTCTGTGTCAGAATGGAAATCTACACCAGTTATAATGAATCTGTCAGGCCAAGGTGCCCCTGCCCAAGCCTGACCTGATCCCCATCCTGCTCCGCCCACATTCTCTCAATGTTCTGGATGTGGCGTGGACTAGGGCTTGTGCTGTATGTTGGCACAATAAAGGACCTTGTTCCAAATGTGTGGCAAAATATTACCTCTCTAAGCCAGTAAACTGTAGAGAAAGTGATAAATTCTACCCAATGTGTCAAAAAATAAAATAACTGGAGTGTCCCTTTAAATCTTATGTAAGCTCTGCATCAGAAAAACAGCGCTCCAACCACTATAAAGATAAGTTAATCAGAAAAAAAAGTTTTGGACCTAAAACGATGGACATGACTGCTGAGTCTGGAGAAGGCAGCAAGATGGTCCCTGTCTTCCCTTTGGAGAATCTGACTGTCACCGACAGCCGATTCACTGTTCCTGAAGCTGCATGATCTTGTGAAGCTCCTAACTCTACAAGAACATACCAGTACACATGTACCAACTGCCTAGATGCATATAGTGAATGGGTGGTTGACAAGAGGTTATTGGGGGTTTCCCATAAACATGATTTATCTCCTACAGTATTTATAGGATAGGTGATAAATATATGATTGCTGGGGATCCACCTACTAAAACCCACTGGTGTCCAGAATGAATATGAATACTCAAGTTCGCTGTGTGAATGTGCGTGCATGACCACCACTCCATTAATTCCTTTTGGACTAGTAGAGTGCTGTACTTTGCTAGTTCTGTCAATTGTATAAAAGTGAATTAGGGTTTTGTCACACATGTGCACTACCACTCCATTTACACAGGGTACTTAAGACCCCATTCTCATGATTGGTGAAGATGCTAGGACCCCCAATGATCACACACTTAGGTGATCAATGTTGTTTATTGGAAAACCCATTTATACTAAGGCCCTCTTTGCAAAAACGCAGCTTTTTTTGTTGCAGATTTTGCTGCGTTTTTTGAGCGAAAGCCAAAATGTATAGGAAATATATAGGAAGTACTTATACTTCTACCTTCTGCTCAATCCATTCCTGGCTCTGGCTCAAAAACAGCAGCAAAATCTGCAACAAAAAAAAAGCTGCGTTTACACAACGTGGGGCCTCAGCCTTAAGCCCCCTTGCACACGACCGTAAGAATGGTCAGTGTGTGATCTGGGTTTTTCCTAGATAGCACACTGACCCATTCATTTCTATGGTCCCGTACACTTGACTGTGAATTACACGGTCATGTGTGCGGGCCGACAGTCTGGGCTGCAAAATATGGAACAGGTCTTATTCCTGTCCAATTTTGCGGCCCTGCTTCCGCAGCTCCTATTCATTGAATGAAATGGGCCGCGGAAGCACGGCCAGTGCACGGGTGTCACACGGATGACATCCGTTGTGTCCCCTTTGCGCCGCCCGTGCCATTCATTAACAGAAACCGGTTAGCACACGGTCGTGTGCAACCGGCTTAAGGGAAACAGCTTAGAAAGGTAGAAAACAAGATGGGTTACCTGCTTCTGGTATACTAGAAGTGTAATAAAATAAAATAGAGTGTAGGGTTGAAATTGCAACTCTGCTTTTAAGCAACATATGGTATTTTATAATTGTATATTCCTTTTTTCAACAGTGGAGATTTTCTGGGTTCTTATTACTAACAAGCCATATAAACATTCCTTGCCCAGTCTTGTGACCATCTACTAAACCCCCTATTATTCTAAAATGTGTCACAGGGCAATGTAAAGGGTTCCAGTGGCAATTAACCTTAATGAGTCGGCTGCATAAATTGTCAGCTTCTAGGCTGTACATTTACAAGCTGCTCCTGTGTTCACAGCCTTTGCTGTCTGGGGAGTGGGAGGCTGTAAAGACAGGTGTGACTGCGTGTTTTAATTTGCCACCTCCCCCATAACCCTGAAAAATGCTAGAATCTGGAGGGTCCAGGTGGAAACAGGGAACACATCTGCGTTGGGGATGCTCTGTCACCTTTGCATTGAATGTTCTATCCTGAATTAGTATTACATGGCCTTCTCGGACAGGAATAATAACAGTAAAGAGATAACTATATGGAAATATATTAAAAGAGATATTAAGACTGAGCCACATGTTGCAGAAAAGCACAGCTTTTTGTTGCAGATATTGGTGTATTTTTTGAGCCAAAGTCAGGAGTGGATTTAGTAGAATCGAGAATTATAAGAGCTTCCTTTATATTTCCTATTCCTTTTAAAGCCATTCTTGCATTCTTGTCTTCAGCTCAAAAAAAATATGCAGTAAAATGTACAATTAAAAATGCAGCTTTTCCAAAATGTGCAGCCTCAGGCTTAAAATTGTTTCCAGGATTGCAACACTGAAGTCATCAATATCAGATCAGTGCGGGGTCCTTAGGACAGGTCATCAATTAACCCCTTCCTGCTCTGTGCTGTACTATTACGTTGCACTGAGCATATAGTTAATGCTCAGAACCATAACAGTACAGTGTATAGATGTAGCAGGCACATGAGCTGTGACTGATAGATTGCTTCCAGATTCCGGTTGTATTATACAGCGGGACCCAGGACTAGCTGACAGAGTTGGAAAAGGCATCAATCCCGGCATTAATCCCGGTAGATTAAACCCTCAGATCAATAGCAATGGCATCTGGGTGGTTAGGAGGGGGGCACTCCTTCTGTCATTGATGATCAGTGAGATCACAGGGTTCTAAAGGATTGCAATGCAGCCAGTAGGCTTGGCTTAATAAACAGAGAATAATTTAACATATATTTCAATACAGAATTATTGCAGTATATGGTAAATGTGATCAAGTGATCCTTAGTTCAAATTCCCTTGTGAGACAACAAAAAATGTAAATAAATGTGTAAAAAGTTTGAAAAAAGTATAATAAATAAATAGCAGACAGTTAAAAAAAAACCTTTCCCATATTAAAAATAAATACAGTAAACAAAAATAAACAAACATGTCACAATGTGTTACCATATGTATATACAGTCATATGAAAAAGTTTGGGCACCCCTATTAATCTTAATCATTTTTAGTTCTAAATATTTGGGTGTTTGCCATTTCAATTTGATATATCTAATAACTGATGGACACAGTAATATTTCAGGATTGAAATGAGGTTTATTGTACTAACAGAAAATGTGCAATATGCATTAAACCAAAATTTGACCGGTGCAAAAATTTGGGTACCCTTATCATTTTATTGATTTGAATACTCCTAACTACTTTTTACTGACTTACTGAAGCACAAAATTGGTTTTGTAACCTCACTGAGCTTTGAACTTCATAGCCAGGTGTATCCAATCATGAGAAAAGGTATTTAAGGTGGCCAATTGCAAGTTGTTCTCCTATTTGAATCTCCTCTGAAGAGTGGCATCATGGGCTCCTCAAAACAACTCTCAAATGATCTGAAAACAAAGATTGGTCAACATAGTTGTTCAGGGGAAGGATCCAAAAAGTTGTCTCAGAGATTTAACCTGTCAGTTTCCACTGTGAGGAACATAGTAAGGAAATGGAAGACCACAGGAACAGTTCTTGTTAAGCCCAGAAGTGGCAGGCCAAGAAAAATACCAGAAAGGCAGAGAAGAAGAATGGTGAGAACAGTCAAGGACAATCCACAGACCACCTCCAAAGAGCTGCAGCATCATCTTGCTGCAGATGGTGTCACTGTGCATCGGTCAACAATACAGCACACTTTGCACAAGGAGAAGCTGTATGGGAGAGTGATGTGAAAGAAGCCGTTTCTGAAAGCACGCCACAAACAGAGTCGCCTGAGGTATGCAAAAGCACATTTGGACAAGCCAGCTTCATTTTGGAAGAAGGTCCTGTGGACTGATGAAACAAAGATTGAGTTGTTTGGTCATACAATTTGGCGTTATGCATGGCGTCAAAAAAACACAGCATTCCAAGAAAAACACTTGCTACCCACTGTAAAATTTGGTGGAGGTTCCATCATGCTTTGGGGCTGTGTGGCCAATGCTGGCACCGGGAATCTTGTTAAAGTTGAGGGTCGCATAGATTCAACTCAGTATCAGCAGATTCTTGAGAATAATGTACAAGAATCAGTGACGAATTTGAAGTTACGCCGGGGATGGATATTTCAGCAAGACAGTGATCCAAAACACAGCTCCAAATCTACTCAGGCATTCATGCAGAGGAACAATTACAATGTTCTGGAATGGCCATCCCAGTCCCCAGACCTGAATATCATTGAACATCTGTGGGATAATTTGAAGCGGGCTGTCCATGCTCGGCGACCATCAAACTTAACTGAACTGGAATTGTTTTGTAAAGAGGAATGGTCAAAAATACCTTCATCCAGGATCCAGGAACTGATTAAAAGCTACAGGAAGCGACTAGAGGCTGTTATTTTTGCAAAAGGAGGATCTACTAAATATTTATGTCACTTTTCTGTTGAGGTGCCCATACTTTTGCACCGGTCAAATTTTGGTTTAATGCATATTGCACATTTTCTGTTAGTACAATAAACCTCATTTCAATCCTGAAATATTACTGTGTCCATCATTTATTAGATATATCAAATTGAAATGGCAAACACCCAAATATTTAGAACTAAAAATGATTAAGATTAATAGGGGTGCCCAAACTTTTTCATATGACTGTACAATACCAGTGCTATTACAAGACCAAGTTACAGCTATAATCCAGCCCGCTTTTGAGACTTATTTCTCCTCTGGGGACACAGATGGAGACCATCCAGTGAATATAGTAGAATTTTGAAAATAACCCCCCATCAAACACACTTTCTGTGGGTACATTGGACTTACTTTCTAAGTTTGGTGACTTATTATTTTATTTTTAGTATTTCTAAAACTAGGGTTACTATTCCTATTTAAACATACTTAGTTGGTACTGTTGACACTGATACACAGCTTAGGTACTGTATATCCTTTATAACTCATCTTATTTCACTAATTTCATTACTCATTATTTCTAGTATTAGGGTTAATAACTGTATAATAACTTAACAATTATAATAGTTAATACAGTCATATGAAAAAGTTTGGGCACCCCTATTAATCTTAATCATTTTTAGTTCTAAATATTTGGGTGTTCGCAACAGCCATTTCAATTTGATATATCTAATAACTGATGGACACAGTAATATTTCAGGATTGAAATGAGGTTTATTGTACTAACAGAAAATGTGCAATATGCATTAAACCAAAATTTGACCGGTGCAAAAGTATGGGCACCTCAACAGAAAAGTGACATTAATATTTAGTAGATCCTCCTTTTGCAGAAATAACAGCCTCTAGTCGCTTCCTGTAGCTTTTAATCAGTTCCTGGATCCTGGATGAAGGTATTTTTGACCATTCCTCTTTACAAAACAATTCCAGTTCAGTTAAGTTTGATGGTCGCCGAGCATGGACAGCCCGCTTCAAATTATCCCACAGATGTTCAATGATATTCAGGTCTGGGGACTGGGATGGCCATTCCAGAACATTGTAATTGTTCCTCTGCATGAATGCCTGAGTAGATTTGGATCATTGTCTTGCTGAAATATCCATCCCCGGCGTAACTTCAAATTCGTCACTGATTCTTGTACATTATTCTCAAGAATCTGCTGATACTGAGTTGAATCCATGCGACCCTCAACTTTAACAAGATTCCCGGTGCCGGCATTGGCCACACAGCCCCAAAGCATGATGGAACCTCCACCAAATTTTACAGTGGGTAGCAAGTGTTTTTCTTGGAATGCTGTGTTTTTTGGACGCCATGCATAACGCCTTTTTGTATGACCAAACAACTCAATCTTTGTTTCATCAGTCCACAGGATCTTCTTCCAAAATGAAGCTGGCTTGTCCAAATGTGCTTTTGCATACCTCAGGCGACTCTGTTTGTGGCGTGCTTTCAGAAACGGCTTCTTTCGCATCACTCTCCCATACAGCTTCTCCTTGTGCAAAGTGTGCTGTATTGTTGACCGATGCACAGTGACACCATCTGCAGCAAGATGATGCTGCAGCTCTTTGGAGGTGGTCTGTGGATTGTCCTTGACTGTTCTCACCATTCTTCTTCTCTGCCTTTCTGATATTTTTCTTGGCCTGCCACTTCTGGGCTTAACAAGAACTGTCCCTGTGGTCTTCCATTTCCTTACTATGTTCCTCACAGTGGAAACTGACAGGTTAAATCTCTGAGACAACTTTTTGGATCCTTCCCCTGAACAACTATGTTGAACAATCTTTGTTTTCAGATCATTTGAGAGTTGTTTTGAGGAGCCCATGATGCCACTCTTCAGAGGACATTCAAATAGGAGAACAACTTGCAATTGGCCACCTTAAATACCTTTTCTCATGATTGGATACACCTGGCTATGAAGTTCAAAGCTCAGTGAGGTTACAAAACCAATTTTGTGCTTCAGTAAGTCAGTAAAAAGTAGTTAGGAGTATTCAAATCAATAAAATGATAAGGGTACCCAAATTTTTGCACCGGTCAAATTTTGGTTTAATGCATATTGCACATTTTCTGTTAGTACAATAAACCTCATTTCAATCCTGAAATATTACTGTGTCCATCAGTTATTAGATATATCAAATTGAAATGGCTGTTGCAAACACCCAAATATTTAGAACTAAAAATGATTAAGATTAATAGGGGTGCCCAAACTTTTTCATATGACTGTATATATTCATACATTGTGTAAATGGAATATGTGTCAACAGTACTATGTAAACTTTGTAAGATTACATATCAATGTTTAATATAAACCCTTTTCTCCATATAAAATACAAACTATTGCAACAGAAGTTTGGGGCTGGACTATAAAATAGAAAGACAAGATGAACTCTGACATGCCAGTGAGTATGGGGATGAATGTGTTAAGGGAGTTAGATGAATTTATGGTGCTGGAGTCAAAGGGGTTGTCCAGTTTGAGATCAATATTAAGAGACAAATGATGTTATTTGTATAATAAAAAGATATACAATTTTCCAATATATTTTCCAGATCTCTGCTTGCTGTCATTCATTCATTCATTATTGTCACAACACAGTAATCAGCGCCAGCATTTCCATAGGTATGGCTGGATTCACACCCCCATTCCGCTTGAAAAATGAAAAATCCGAGAGCAGGTGTGAGCCTGGCATATAACTGACATGCTCCGATTTACAAAAATGCGAAAGTTTTTGAAATTGCAGCATTACCGTTGCAGATTTTTTTCTACAATGTGTGGATGGGATTACCCAGAATCACTTTGCAGGTACTGGCTAAATCTCGGGATTTACCATACATGGGGCCCCGGCCTTAAGCAGCTGTTCAAATGGCTGAAAATGAAGAAAACTCTGAGGCAGACATCTGCCTCAATTTTTCTTAATTTTAAGGCCCTCTAGCTCTCCGCCACTGATTAGGCCAAGATGAATGAGCTTACTCAGCGGTGTGTCTCACGCAGTACAGTACTACAGCTGAATCATTTGCAGAATCTGCTGCAAGATTGAGCAGGAAGCTTATTTTTTAATAGGAGGCAGAATCAGGGCGAAATCTGCAACTGACTTTGATTCCGCTGTGTGAACATACCCTAAGAGTGTTTTGTAGAGATCACTTGTGGGAGTTTGAGGTTTAAGACGCTCTTCCAATGCGCGAGCCTTAAAGTGGTTGTCTGGGATTAATTGCTAATTATAAATTAAGCTAAACAACCCCCTTCCCCCTTCTACCTTCGAAACTACTCATTGTTCCAAAAATCTATATTAACCTAGATTGCCGGGGTGGTCATGTGACCACCCCAGGCACATTTTCTGCTTTGCGATTACTGGGAACTTGTAGTTGCCCTTCCGGAAACGGAACGTCACCTAACTAACTCAACCCCCACCCCATCATACTTAACTGTTTTCCGGTCTGGAGCTTCTGATCACAGGACGTCGCTTCTTCTGGGCGGCCGGCACCTCCTCTTCTGGGCATGCCAGCACTCCGGCTCTATTGCTCTGGCTTGGGCGGCTAGCAGACGGCCTGCGCAATAGAGCTTTTTGCCCAGAAATAACAAATGTTATTGTTTGTATAACGAAAAGTATACTTTCTGTATCAATTCCTCACGGTTTTCTATATCTCTGCTTGCCGTCATTCATTCTGCTTACTCCCAGTGGATAAAAATCAGACCATGGTCATGTGATGTACACACAGGTGCACAGCTCGTTACTAGGCAGATGTCTGATTACTGTATTGTGATTATAATGAGCTGTTCACCTGTATGTCCATCACATGACCATGGAGTGTATATCACATGACCATGGACTGTATATCACATGACCATGGATTGATTTTTATCCACTGGAAGCAAGCTGAATGAATGACAGCAAGGAGAGATTTTGAAAACTGGGAGAAATTTATACAGAAATATATATTGGAAACCTGTATAACTTTTTATTATACAAACAATATAATTTGTCTCTTAATATTGATCTGAAACTGGACAACTCCTGCAAGTATTGCAGGTTCTGGCTACCTTTGCTGGTCTGTCATCGAAGGTGGGCCCCAGCCACTGTCTACATGGGGCTGTCATTATGTTTCAACTATTGCTACAGTGAGTAATGGGAACACTGACTTTGAGGGTCACCTGTCACCATAAAGATGGGACTTTGCAATTGTGCGTGCACAACACCTGAACAGACACATGGTTCGGGATGCCTACCCACTCCCCCCATATTGAAGATTCCTGGCGGCACTTCACCCACCCCCATACATCTCCACCCAATGGTCAGGCAGAGCAGACTGCTTTCATCAACCCTATGGGGATGTACAAGTTCTTAAAGATGCTGCTCCTTTTGGAGATGAACCTAGGAGAATTGAACCAGGAGTGCTTGCTTATCTATCACAATGATGTCATAAATAATAAAAAGAAAAAGATTTTATTACCACACTGGCGCCTCTGGTGGTCCTGTGGGGACCTGGATAGTAATGCCTCAGGATTAAGTATGGTAAAAAGAGAGAAAGAGTCTGGCAAGTTGCTGCTCCCCCTGGGACCACCTGTCTGTAGGACAGTGGCAGTGCAAATAGTAAAAGTTAATGAGAAAGAGGAGATGGAGGATATATATGGTACCAAGATTAGATGATTAGGTAGGTAATAATAGAATAGGGGGATATATATGAATACGTCTAGGAAATAATTGTAATAAATGAAAAGAAGGGGGATCAACACCACTGGGACTAGGGACACCAGCATCCGTCCCTCTCTGGGCTCCCTCACTACCTCCTCCTTCAATTTTTCCATTGACTCTTTTATAGCTCTTCCTTCCCAACTAACAATGCCTCCCATTCCCCCTCATCCTCCTGTACAACAATCCATCACCACCCTTCTGCCTCCAATCACAAGTTCCACCACTATTACCCGATTCTTCCAAACCAGCCGTCGAGTTTGTACCAAAACAAAAAGAGAAACAGACCCAAAGGATGTCGAGGTGGAAGGAACAAATCAAAATCCAAAAAGGAGAAACCTCCCACCGACCTAAGTACTTATATCCCCTCTGAAAACAAAATCTTCAATCTATCCAGTCACATACTTAATCTGGACGAGACTAAACTACTCAGCAAAGGTCTGGCGTTCTGCCCTACATCTCAACCTAATGGGTTCCAGTTGTTTCTGGATCTCAATAGATTCATTAGACAACTAACCCTAACTAGACATTTTTCTATCATTGAAAATCCAATACACCTTCAATCTACCACTCTTACCACTAACTCTATGCCTGTACCTATCCCAGTTGATGTACATCCCTTGTCCAACTTTAATCCAACATACCACAGAGGTCCAGCTATTGAAACATTTTTTTCTTTGGTTAATGAAGATTTTCATAAACTCAACACTACCCGTAAAACCCCAGACAACTTATCTTTAGCAGAATTTAAAGCCCTGAAAAACCTCAAAGAAAATATCAACATTATAATACGTCCTGCCGGTAAGGGAGGTGGCATAGTAATACAAAACTGCGAGGATTATATTCTAGAAGCTAATCGCCTCTTGAAAGATAAAGAATTTTATGAACAACTCGACACCAACCCACTACCTACATATATTTCTGAATATAGAACTCTTATTAACTCAGCCACCAGCAATGGCCTTCTAACTAAGAAAGAAAAGAAGTTCCTACAAGTCATGGAACCTCCCTTACCCTTTTTCTACCACCTTCCCAAAATTCACAAATCACTTACCAACCCACCTGGCCGCCCTATAATTTCAGGCATTGGATCTCTCACCAGTAACCTTTCACACTTTATTGATTTACATCTTCAAAAACTGGTCCTTGACCTTCCTTCGTATCTTAAAGATTCAACCCAACTAATTAACCATCTAAAAACCTTAAATGATGGAAATGCTACCAAAACCAATTGGGCCCTCCTAACAGCAGATGTATCGGCCCTATACTCCAATATAGCCCATCCCCATGGTCTAGCAGCAATCAATCATTTCCTTGCCAATAATTCCTCAATGCCTCCAACACAAAGAGGATTCATTTTACATGGGATCCAATTCATACTTGAACATAACATCTTTTCATTTCAAAACAACATTTTCCGTCAAACAAAGGGCTGCGCCATGGGTACAAGTTTTGCGCCATCCTACGCAAATCTGTTCATGGGTTTATTTGAGAGAACATACATCCAAACCCCAGGTGAGAACAATAAACATATAATATTCTATAAAAGATATATTGATGACTTGTTTTTTGTTTGGGACGGTGATGAATTATCAGCCTCAAATTTCATCACATCTCTAAACAATAATGAAATGGGAATATCATTCACCCATCATTACTCTCAGACCAGTATCGAATTTTTAGATCTCCTGATCTCTAAAACCATAGATAATACATTTTCCACCGAAACATACTTTAAATCTGTGGACGTCAATAGTTACTTGGACTACCGCAGTGCTCACTACATTCCCTGGCTTAACAATATACCATTTAGCCAACTAAAAAGAATTCGAAAAAATTGTGATGACAATGACACCTTCAGAACCCAGTCCAAAATATTAAAACGCAGATTCATGGATAAACATTATCCAAAATCTGTAGTACAAAATGCGATTAAGAGAACCTCTGAATTATCACAGGCTTCATGTTTAATAGAGAAACAAAAACAGGATTCTTCAACCCTTCCCATCAAACACAGGTCTAGTTTTATAACCACATACAACTCCAGTCATAAACTAATAAAATCTATCATAACTCAACACTGGGATATTCTTCTGAGTGACTGCTATCTTCAGCAACAACTTCCCAAACGACCCACAATTACTTTCAGAAGAGCCACTACCCTGCGGAATCTTTTAGCCCCCAGCCGAATCCGTATGGAAAAGAATAAAACAGATAACACTCTATCACTAAAAAAAGGAGTTTTCAGATGCGGACACCCACGATGTGCTTGCTGTAGTAATATTAAACACCAACAAACCTTCATTACATCCAAAACTACTAACGAAAGTTTCCCCATTAATTCATTTCTAAATTGTAATACCAATTATGTTATTTATGTGTTAGAATGCCCTTGTAACCTTCAATATGTTGGTCGCACCATCCAACCTTTGCACTTACGCATTAACAACCACCGATCAAATGTTACCAAGGGATTCAAAAAACATAACCTTTCCCTACACTGTTCTCTCAAACACCAAAAAGATTTCAAACATATTTCCATCATCCCCATTGAACACATCCCTAATACTGCTCCCAACTCCGCCAACGTGAATCTTTTTGGATTTACAAACTTAATACACTCATGCCTCATGGTCTTAATGACACTATAGAATCCAATTTTTAAAAAAACATGTACTTTTTTTTTTTTTTCTCAATGCCACCTGCACTAATCAAGCCCTTATTTAAAGCGCTAGTATCATGAGAGGGGCACACTTTGTGCCTGCTCCATGATCTAGAGTGGTAAGTCTAAACCTTCATCCCCATATCCATTTAGTTATTCATTATATGCTTTTAAGGTCACATTTATCTATTTATTTGTTTATATTTCACATCAACTCTGTATATATCAAATCAGTAGTTGCTTCTACAAACATTATATCCACTATTTAGTCTACTTTAAGTATATTTCTCATTTAACCCTACAAACATTTACAATCAATTATTAGGATTATCATTACATATCTATTTACCTGATGTTCCATTTATTTGCTCATGTACCCATGATTTATCCATTGAATTATTTATTTATTGCTCATTCATCTAACCATCCATGTATCTATATATATACATTCATTTCCTGCTTATTATCCATTTTTTCATCAACTATCCTTCACTCCATTTTTTATCAACTATCCCATCCCTATCCTAATTATTTATTGTATCAATTAGATATACGCTCACACTCCACCACCTTTTATAAACAACCAGATGTACTGACTACTCATTCATCTATTGTATGTCACAACCATATCCCTCCCCCCTTCTTTTCATTTATTACAATTATTTCCTAGACGTATTCATATATATCCCCCTATTCTATTATTACCTACCTAATCATCTAATCTTGGTACCATATATATCCTCCATCTCCTCTTTCTTATTAACTATAACCATTTTTCATATCTATCTAACCCATATTTGTTCTTATACCAATCCATTCACTTTTCATTTTACTTATTTATACATTAACCATTTGTTGATTGCCACCATATGTGTACATTTATATGTGTGCTGGGATATGTGTGTACATACATGCATACATGTGTTTGTGTGTGTCTATGTATATACATGTAGATTGTTTCTTATGTATAACAATGTTTTTATTATATCTTATATTATTTATTATACATTATACTATACCACTGTTTTATTTGATTCTTATCTAGTTGGCCTGATGAAGACGTCAGTTAAGACGTCGAAACGCGTTGCCATACTTTATATCGCCACCTTGTGGAGTAACATTGTGATCCAATAAAAAAAGTTTCATTTTAATACATGTCTGGCTGATTAAGTAGCGCTCATACATACCCTGTTTTTTTACTATTTTACAATGATGTCATCATTTTCTCAGCCACCTGACAAACACTTGGAGAAGCTTGACTGGGTCCTCAACCAACAGGAGGAGCATAGGCTTAAGTTGAAGACTCACAGATGCCATTTGTTCATGGAGAGTAAAGCAACTGGGTTGTGTTATATTGAAGGAATAGGTTGACAATAACCCTCTAGTTCACATGGACACAGCCAATCTGGGGCTCTTGAACAGCAATGACTGACCCATCTCAGCAAGTTCAATTTCAAGTTTCCACACTGTCTGGGGCAAGACAAAGCCAACAGAAATGCCTTGTTTTGTTACCCAGTGGAAGGTCCCAGAGAATGGAGGGACGAAGATCAAGAGGACCATGAGACCCCGGATTTCAAGAAGACAAAGCCAGGGAACCAAAGTGCATTAATCCAGTAAGCAAGTCCTATGGCAACCCAGTGGAGGAGTGGCAGACCACCAACAGCAAGATTGACAGGCTGCCGTGGTGCGGGTATGGTTGCTGGCTGACCAGCAGCCTACATATGAAGAGTATGTTTGCAGAAGTTTGTGGCAACAAAGAGACGACTGATGATTTGAGAGGGGATCCCTGTCAGTGAGTCCAGATCCATACAGAGAAAAAAACGAGTTTGCAGATAGTGTTTCCCAATAAGGAGATGAAGAGGATTGTTGAGTGGATGCATGATAAGAAAGGGAACTTCAGGCCCGTCAAGACATTTGTGTGTCTTGTGCCACGCAGACTTGCAGAAGACAGCACTTGTTGGAATGGTGGACTGGCCAGAGCAGGTGATAAGAAGGCTCCTGTGGGCAACATCCAAACCAACCAACCCTTTCAGCTAGCAATGATGGATTACTTGACAGTGAAGGAGTTCCTGACAAGTACTTGTCATTGTGGACAACTTCACCAAGGTCGAAGTGGCGGCCCCCACTCAGGGTCAGATGGCAGAAATGGCAGTCCAAACCTTATGGAAAAACTTTATTCTACCCTGTGGATTTCCCACACAGCTGCACTCTAATCAGGGGAATGGAGAGTAACCGAGGAGTTGTATCAGATATGGAAGACCAGTACAAAACCACCAGCAGGGGAATGGAGCATATTAGTTGTATTTAACTCTAGTTGCTAAGAACACTGAAGGAGTAGAAGAGGGAACAGTGGGCTGATTATGTGGCCAAGCTTGTGAGGGTGTATAACAACACTGTACACTGAACCAGTGAAGGAGGGGCGCCTTCACGTGGAAAGCAATATGGTAATATGGTGATTTCTCCTTGGGGTAGCTATATATGGAGTTTTTACTGTTTCCTAGGTAATCTAGGCATGCTTCCTTTGTCTGGCATATCATTACTAATCAACCCATTGTCTCTAGTATGGGATATTTTGTTAATATTTTACGTTTGCCTAACTTTGTAGTGAATGCAGATGCTTTCCTTACCTTATTATTAGACACTGGCTTTTTAAATCCATATTTATAGACCTGTATCATGTGCTTTTGATGTTTAACTGATACCAAAATTTGTATTTATATGTATTTTCAATAAATTATATTTTTGTATTTTGTATGTGTGGGATTTGCTTTTTTGGCAGTAATAGATTTTCATTGTGTGTTCCACCATTTTCTATGTTCATGATTTTCTCTTTTTGGTATTATTAGCCATATTTTTTATCATATGCAGTGAAGGAGGGGAAGGAGGTGTGGACTCCCCAAATCTGGATGGGGGAGCATTGGAGGCAGGTGCAGGAAATGTATGGCTTGGTGTCCCAAAGGTTGTGTCCCAACATTCTCACAGTCGACCTAAAGCTACAAGTGTTGCCCCTACACAAGTTAGGCTAGGTTCATACCTGCGCCTGCTCTAGTTTGGGGTCTCAGTCCCCGAATCTGCTTAGAAAATGTGCATTTTTCGGGCAGAAGCCAGGCAGAAACTCGGCGAACCCCATAATAGTCTATGGGGTCCATGGGTTTCCGTAGGTAAACCCAGCATCATAGTGGAAAACTGTCTGATCTGTGGAGGCAAAAACTGTCTGATTTGCTGGGACTTCCATTAATCAATGAGGATCCCATGTGCCGTGCACACATGTGTGTGCTGTCACTCCATTCATCTCTATGGACCTACTGAGAAAAAGCTGAGAACAGAGCCTAACTCTCAGTAGTCCCACATGTTTGACTTGCCACTCCAGTCATGTGGAGATCAGACAGATTATACCCACATTCCCTACAATCTGCAGGATAGAGGATAATTTGTAGTTACTGGAATACCTATTTAAATCGCACCAGCAAACCATATACCTCTATTTATAGCACTTTACAAACTTGTCATGGGACATAGTTTACAGCCTACCTGAACTAAAAACCTTATTGAAAAAGGCAAATTCCCACAGTTTTATCCAAGGTACTTCCAAAGCAGAGGTAACCATTAAAATGTGTCACCCCATATAAGTACTAATAATGGAAACTGATCTCACTATCCATTGATCAAATCTAAAGCTGAACGAATCAATGTATGTACCAGGCTGTTAGATGGCTGATACTTATTGCACTATTGGCTGTAGTTCAGCTTTTTATTGATCAGTTAGTAGTACTATATTTAAGGACTCCATATTTATATTACTTCAATCCTTTGGCATATGCATTGAGTGCTTTCCAGAATTTCTACTATAGCAGGGGGGACATGTCTTGGGTTAAAGACGTTTCCTTTGCAATCAATTTGTCCTGTTGTTTCTGCAAATACACGAACCACAGAGGAAATGTTACACTAATTGGTGACATAAACTCAGCTTCCTGTGACAAGGCAGACCCTTAAATGCTAAAAATAGACATGCCATTCTATAAATAGTGTAGAGCAGAAATATCAGTCTTCTATCTTTATACACCACTAAAGGTTGAATTGTCAACTCAACAAGACAAAGGCTATGAGCAATCAGAGGGATGAGAAGGGTATACTCAGACATTGCGGTTGAAGTGCAGTTAAAACCGCATCACAAGCCAAAAAACACATGTGGTGCTGCCGCAGTTTTTGATGCAGGTGGATCTAAAATAAATAATAAAATACGTAAATCAAATAAATGTTTCACCTGTAAATACAGGAACTATTTTACCTCAATTTGCTGCAGATCTGGATGCAGTTGCAGTCTTTACAGATGAAACTATTAGGAAATAACCTTACTTGTATGTATCATCAGTGCAATATATTTATGTGTGTATAGAAGAGGTGTTTGGGTCTTATCGGGTATGGGATTATCTCCAGGTTATCGCAGGATCCCCTGCCATTGTATTACCAGAGTCTGCTCACAGCACTTTCTTTGAAGTAGCCCAGCACAGACCAGGTTTATAGTTTAACAAATCTCTGTCACTAGTAGGCATAAGAGAGGGGAGGTTGTAACAGAAATTTCTTTCTGACAACAGAGGTCTGTAGGAACTCAATTTTTCTAGGTTGGGATGAAACAGTTCAATTCCCAAATTCCCAGCTCTCCCAGGCGAGGATGAAACAGTTCATCTCACACCTCATGCAGGGGTAGGAGGGGGATACCCTGGCAGGGGGCGTGTCTGAATTTGCCAGGGTCTCACCATTACAAAAACTGGATTCTAGGAGAACTTTGTACCTTTACAGCATCCCAGAGACTGCTGTTTTTAATGTTTGTGTCTGTGCCTCTGGGTTTTATGTTGGTACGTCCCGTTTTATGTTAAATGTTCTATGTCATTTTTATGCAGCTTTTTCCTCGGCATTTTTCTCCCTGCAGTGTTCAAAACCTAGACTTGGTTCAGCCCTAGCCTATCACAGGCCACTGGGCGGGGTTGTAGGGAGATATTATCTCCCCGGCGATGGTTGGTCTCCTCAGTCTAGTGCATGGAGCTAACCAGAGAAGGTGTGCAGAGCCTTCCTGCCACAGCCTCTGGACTGAAGGCCAACCACTGCTTTCGCAGCCCCAGGAGGGATACCATCAGCCTAGGCTCATCTACAGACAGCCCAGAGCAAGGGAAAAGTGCTGTCAGCATTCTTGGACTTATTTGGTGCCGTGCCAGGAGGATCAGGAGAGGACCCTGACAGGGCCTAGTCTCCAGGTAACCAGATCCCTGTCAGGACTCCCTGTAACTTCATCCCCGGGATACCTAGCTGGGAGAGGCACCAGAGGAGAAGTAGAGGAAAACTTTACTGCAGAGCCTGTAAAATCTCTGGGCACCCTACTAGAACCAAGGCTGGGGGTTGGACACTGTAGGACTACTACCCCCATTTGAAAGCTGCTGTTGCCTTGTTGTTCCTGTTGCCAAATAAAAGGCTGTTTGGTTTACCTGCACTGCTGACTCCTGAGTCGTGCCAGCATCACCATCAGGGCCCTTCCATCAACACCACACCGGCTCAGAGAAAAAGTCCTCGCTTCAACTGGAAGTGCCCCAGGGGAAAGAACTACCACCACCATCTGGAAGTGCTGCAGGACCCCCCTCGACTTTTTCCGGCCTAGGAGTGGGACTGGAGTGGTTGGTGAGTGTGCTCGACCTGCTAGGTGGCACAGCATCTGCCACCACTACTCCCATCCTCCGATCTCCTCCATCTGGGTTGCGGCACCTTTGCAGCCAGCAACAAGCTGAGTGTTGGCCATCCCATCTGAGATCCAACAAGCTCCATGGAAACAAAAGGACTATAGCTCACAAAGTTTTTCTGTCTTTTCTCACTTTTATTTTACAAACTGTTTGTCACCGTTTTTAATATATAAGCACTGATGCTTTGGTATTAAATAATTGAATTTAATGGTGATCTGCGTATGCTTTATAAACCCATTATCTTTTTAAAGTGTGGAGACGTGTGCATCTGTGAGTGGTATTTCTACTAAACCCATCAAAATTAGTAGTGGTGACAGTGTGTGATTTATGCTTAATTTGCAGCCTGAGTGAAGAGTGAGTGCAAAATTGAGTGAGTAGAGTGAATTAACCCCTGATAGCCTCACCCACGCCATGTGCTAGGACGGTCTGCATGTAACAGAAATCTTTTAAATTTAGCTGGATTTCCCTGTCTGAACCCAGTTAGGAGAGCAGGAATCTTTGCATCATAGTGATCTATGATGCTAGAAGTCCCTGCCTCCTCAGCACTCTACTGTCTGTACTATATACATTTCAGGACTGTGAAGCTGCAGGTAGGCAGGGACTCTTAGCATCATATATCACTATGATACAAGAGGTCCCATTCTACTGTCTGGGTTCTGGCTAGGAAATCCAGATTTTACAGCCCAAATTCCCCCGTGTGCATAGGGCCTATGGGTATTTTGGTCCTGTGAGTGGTATATTTGGGGCCTCACTCAAGGATGGCCTCATTCTAAAAGCTATTAAGTGGAAGGGCCAGAGGTGTAAATACCGGGGTAGCAGCGGTAAAGACTGCCACAGGGCCCGGGACATTATGGGGCTCGGAGCCCTGTGGCAGCCGCTGCCGCGAACCCCACAAACGCTGCTATCTTTTCAGACCCCAGAGTATAACGATCGGGGGCCCAGGGATGGTGAGGGAACATAAAAAACAACGTTACTCTCCGGCACTCAGACAGGCTTTGGGCCTGTTTGTTGACTTCCCAGACGTCAGCCGACGTCATTATGCATCGCGATGTCGGCCTGGATCACGTTACGCCGGCCTGGATCACGTGAGATGTGGTCCAACATTGAAGATGGCACACGGGAGTGCATCGGAGCCAGGAAGAGGTAAGTAGCATTGTTTTTTATGTTTGTATCCTACCCTGGGTCTCCGATCATTATACTCTGGGGTCTGAAAAGAGCCCAGAGTATAATAATTGTTCATGCGTGGTCTACTATGGGGCATGATACTGTGTGCAGGGACAACTTTAGCGCATAATAGTGTGCGCAGGAATGCGGTTTGTGCAGGAGGGGGGTGTTGGAGGGGGCGGTTCAGGGGAGGCCCCATGTCAAATGTTCGCCTTGGGGCCCCGCCATTCCTAGTTACACCACTGGGAAAGGCCCTGTTTAGGACCACCATTCTCAAAACCAAACATACAAACACAAAACTTTTATGGCTAGCAAAAGCCAGTTCCATAATTGGGAGGGGGGGTATTCTTCTTGTTAAGGTGCCCCCTGTGATGATTCCACTTAAATATGGCTATAACGCAAAGATGTATTTTGATCTCTGGGTAGCGTATCTCTCTCTTAATTCCATTTAATCTAGCTGTGCGTAGCTCTAATCCCAGGTGTATGTTGTCAGTAGTGGCAACAATGTAAGAATAGGGCTTTGTACTCATCCCAGAATGGCTCCATTGAATTCCTACATAGCCCCTTGGTGATCAAATACACATGTATTTTTTAGCCTAGGCTATTGGATCAGACATGGTTGATAACATATAGATGGCATTGTGTCATTCCACTTAATCCCATCTTCTTACAAAGAATCTGGACTTGAGTGCGTTAGTCAATCAGACTTGCTGTCGCCGGTGACCTCATTCTGGGTGGTGGTATAAAGGGTATGTAAGATGAGGTAGGGATCAGTGGGAGAGATGCTACTGTGAGGAGTTGCTGAGATGCTGGAGTTGATGCTGCTGCTAGGAGCCTCCACTGTTTATCCCCACATGCCAGGGCATGTGTGAGTGTTGGATTATAGAGCCACATCAAGGATATGTGTGGTAAAGTAATTATTTCACTTTTATTCCCTTTTTATTTTATGTGCTGTATATTGTAACTAGTAACTGTTAATGCTTGTATATATCTGCATATCTGTTCTGAACTGCATGTGTTAGATGTTAATACCGACCCATCTAGGGGTTAATAAATATACAAAATTTAGAAAGCTTGTCTTGTATTATCTTGTGAACCCAACACTCACTGGCGGTGAGTGTGGTTTTTATTAAAGAAGTCTCAGGTGTGGGCCAAAGCGGTGTTGGCGCACTGAGGATCTTTCACACCCCCTCTCTTCTATGTATGACATTCATATTGTGTCTAATGGTGTATTGTGATATTACTGTAACTAAATGCTTACGCAATGTTTGCAACCACTCCTTGTTTTCTTGATTTGGACTGTAATGTCTTTGGAATTGCAAAACTTTGTTATTTTTTTTATTATTTTTCTTTTTAGTACTTGTTATTTTTCTTGGTACTTGTTTTCTTCTTGTTTTCTTGTACTTGTTATGAAAATCTTCAAATAAACAGAAATAAAAAAAAAAAATTCCAGGAATTTACATTGATGGACCCTGTTGCCCTGCTGAACGGTGAGAGTCCTGGGGCAGACCCCAATTCACTATACATTGATGGCTTATCCTAAGTTTAAGCCATCAATGTAAAATCCTGGAAAAAGTTTCACTTTAGACCAACTTCAAAGAATATACTAAGGAATTACATACAGAAATTTCATAATATAAAATTATTGGACCCTGATAATTTTCTGATAAGAAGTTGTGGGTTTTTGGGCAACTTTAATTCATCAGTATTTGTTTAGTGGACCCATCAGGTGGATATCAGCTGTTAAAGGGCTTTTCCTTCTGTATCGACAGGATAAGGAATAAATGTGTATTTGGGAGTCTGACTGCCGGGACCCCCAGTAATCAGAAGAACGAGGCCTGCAAGTTATCCAGTGTTCTCTATTTAAAGAGGACCTTTCATATCCTCATGTATATGTGGTTTTACATACCGCTAGAAAGCCAACAGTGTGCTGAATTCAGCGCACTGTCGGCTTTCCCATTATGTGCCCCGGGGATGGAGCTATCGGTGGTCTTAGTTTCACTGTCTACCGTCAGAAGGGCGTTCCTGACAGTCTAGCCGGGCAGTTCCTGTCAGTACTCGTTCATAGCCCTGTACTGGGGGATAATGTGCGTTCCTCACAGCTCAAAGTCATCGCTGGGCTGTAAGGAACGCCCCCTCTGACAGTACAGGCTATGGACGAGTACAGTCAGGGAGGGCGTTCCTTATCGCCCAGTGATGACGCTGAGCTGTGAGGAATGTCCCCCCAGTACAGGACTATGGACAAGTACTGTCAGGAAGGGCGTTCCTCACAGCCTAGGTAGACTGTCAGAAACGCCCTTCTGACAGTGAGATTGAGATCGGTAACGGCGCTGATAGCTCCAGCCCCGGGGCACATAATGGGAAAGCTGAATTCAGCTAGCGGTATATATATTCTAGCGGTATATAAAACCGCATGTGCCTAAGGACATGAAAGGTCCTCTTTAAAGTGAGCAGTAGTATGCGCGTGTGACCAAAACTTCATTCAGTTCTGTGGAGCTGCTGTCCCAGATGGGACCACAGAACTCAATGGGGTAGTAGCACTCATGCACATCACCGCACTATTCAGATGGAACACCCAGAGGTCCTCGTCCTCATGATTACTTGATTACTGGTGGTCCCAATGGTTGAATCCTCACTGATCAGACATTTATTATCTATATTGTGCATAGGGGATAAATGATATTAAACTGAAAACCCCTTAAATAGACTGAATGCAAGTTTTGTCACATTTCCTTGGGAAAGGGAGCCATTCCTCCCAAGTTAGGCAGTGTTTCTGTTTTTGCTGTAAATAAAAAATCAAATGTCTGGCTTAAGCAGGGGGACACGTCTGGCGCTGCAGGATCTGAGTCCCTGGCGGCGTAGTGTGTTACTGACGGTAGCCTTTGTTACATTAGTCCCAGCTTTCTGTAGGTCATTCACTAGGTTCCCCCCCCCCCCCCCGTGTGGTGTAGGGATTTTTACTCACCGTTCTTGTGATCATTTTGACCCCACGGGGTGAGATCTTGCGTGGAGCCCCTGATCGAGGGAGATGGTCTTGTATGTCTTCCATTTTCTAATTATTGCTCCCACAGTTGATTTCTTCACACCAAGCTGCTTGCCTATTGCAGATTCAGTCTTCCCAGCCTGGTGCAGGTCTACAATTTTGTTTCTGGTGTCCTTCCACAGCTCTTTGGTCTTCACCATAGTGGAGTTTGGAGTGTGACTGTTTGAGGTTGTGGACAGGTGTCTTTTATACTGATAACAATGTCAAACAGGTGCCATTACTACAGGTAATGAGTGGAGGACAGAGGAGCCTCTTAAAGAAGAAGTTACAGGTCTGTGAGAGCCAGAAATCTTGTTTATTTATAGGTGACCAAATACTTATTTTCCACCATAATTTGCAAATAAATTCTTAAAAAATCAGACAATGTGATTTTCAAGATATGTTTTCTCATTTTGTCTCTTATAGTTGAGGTCTACCTATGATATCAATTACAGGCCGGCCTCATCTTTTTAAGTGGGAGAACTTGCACAATTGTTGGCTGACTAAATACTTTTTTTCCCCACTGTATAATGAATTAACATGGCACACACTGATATACAAAGAAGAGTTCTTTGCTTTGATTTACTGTTACCTTGATTTATCCTTAGTTGGTCATAAATTTCCAGAGTTATAAACTTTAAGAGCAGGAAATAAAATTGCAGATATTGTATCATGTTTCTATCCATCTAACCAAGAGCCGCAATCCATAGCCAAATGCATTTAAAGTCTGTGGGTGTTCCACATGTTTATTTAAATGCAATCATTTTTTTGATTCTCTATGTAGGAGGTTTCCTGTGGTCAGATGCTTATGACAAATAAGCGTGGATTATACAGTGGTAACCTAATCTTTAAAGTCATTTAATTGCATTGCATTTTACTCTTAAAGAGTTTTATAGCAAAGGTGGAAGGTAATAGATGCCTTTCTAGTAAAGCAGCCTGATCAGCACAGTGCGGAAAGACTGAATTGTACAGAAATGACTTGAGGAAGGAGAAGTCTATTCATAAAACACAATAGTAGTCTGACATTTTGGGTGTTCATTTTGTGTTTTTGCCTATAGAGGGTTTTGTCTGGATTCTTGCAATGATAAAAGCTACAGGAGTCCAGACATGATCAATGGTGAAATGTTGTATTATGTAATAGGGCAAGTAATGCAGGTATTTAATCTTATCTGTTAGTAATAGACTCATAATATTCAGACTTGTTCAGTTAAACCTAATTTATCTTAGAAAGCATAGTAGCCATCTTCAAGGGGATTTCCAGTTGTATATAACTGTGAATGAACACCTATTAACACCATTAGAGATAATTTACTAAACTAAATTTACCAGAATTCTGGAAAAACTAGCCTACATACAATGGACCAAGTTTATGTGTATTAGGAAAAGGCCACACGTTTCGGAAAAGCAATGTTTTTGGCTGTTGAAGAAACACAGTAGAAAAACACACAGTGTTTTACAGTACAAGCAAAGTGAGTGTTATTTTGTGTAATCTCATCCGCACATTGCAAAAAAAAAAAAAAAAGCTGTGTTTCAGCCTTATACACTTTTTTGCCTTGTCAGACAAACAGAAAAAAATCTGAAACCATCTTTTTTTTACATTTTCTAAGATATTAAAAAAAGTAAAGAAAAAATACAAAAATAAAAATTACATAAAAATAAAACCCATTTATCACAGAAAAAAACCCACGAAAATTATTTGAATAACCCAAACTAAAAAAAAGTATAGCTTTCAAAACCACGTGTGCCAAAAAATTTCTGCTCATTCTGAAAATAGTAGCCATGTGGGCGGTCCTATTCAGGGATTGACAACTATAGGTGTATGCACTGTAACAATACAGGGTAGACTGTCAGGACGACGCTCATGACTACTATTGAAACTTATTTTTTAACACTGTTTTACATACTGTACTTATAATGTATGTAACAAGTGGGTCACTTTCCAAATATGTTGCATTACTAATTTTGATTTATTTGTGATATACAAGCTCTATTATAATTAACTTTTATCTTTAGCTGCATTTACAATTTCATTAGCTTATGAGCTCACATCTACTAACACCCCTTGCTTGATCAGTGTCTGTCAGGGATTGCAGTCTCAGCCACCGATGTGTTTACTCACTGCATACCAATTCTGGGGGTTATTCATTCACCTTCTCACCACACACACACATCTAACCTTAGATGCAAGCTGACGTAAGTGAGTGATGTCCTGGTTCCTTTACTTAGGCCACTGATTGGCCTTAGCAGTCAAGTGTAACTTACGCCAAAACAAGACCTGGGAGCAGCAGGACCAGACCGTGGTGGGAGACACCAGAAAACTGGGGACAGGTGAGTATGTTTTTTTTTCCACCTTCCCCGGCCTCCTGGCAAAAAATGGGTTATCCTGGAAAAACCCTTTAAGTCATACACATGTTCACAGACAAATGCAAAATGACCAGCACTGATCAAAAGCCTTAGTAGATAAAAAAAGTAGATACAACTCCTTCTCTTATACATCCACCAATGTTACTATGAGAGAGGCAATATGGCTCATACACTGTTGGCCAGGACCCTCAGTCTCTTCCCTGAACACCGCTATCACTGCTGAGGAGCTGGAGGGGGTCCTAAAGGATCTCCCTAATGGTAAGGCCACAATGGCTTTACTTACTCCTACTACAAAAACCTTCCAGGGTGAACTATCAGCACACCTGGTAGACCTGTTCAATTCTTTCTTCTCGGGTTCTCCCATTCCCAGCTCCATGTTGCATTCCCATATTACCCTGGTTCCCAAGCCAGGGAATGATCTTCAGGACTGCTCCAACTACCACCCTATTTCCCTGTTAAATAGGGACCTGAAGCATTTTACCAAAATTTTGGCCAATCGCCTGAATGTTTGGCTGCCCTCACTCATCCACAAGGACCAGGTGGGTTTTGTCCCCTGTCATCAGAGGAGTGACAACACCAGAAGAACTGTGAATTAAGTGGAGGTGATCAAGTGAGGCACTCAGTAGACCGATTTCATTGGGGCAGTGGCAGATAGTGTGGTCCCATGCCATGAAGTCCTCTATGTGTTTGACTTATAAGGAAACCCAATACAAATTACTGATGCATTGGTACCACACTCTTGCCCTCCTCCACTCCCTCAACCAGTTGATTCCCTCTGAATGCTGGCACTGTGCTATAGTGCTATAGATATTTTTTTTCTCATATTCTGGGAGTGCCCGCTAATCCTGGGTTTCTGGAGGGAGGTCAAAACCTTGACTGATGCCCTCTTTTTACAGGGGGTTCCTTTGGACCCACTCACTTACCTCTTAAACCTCCCTCCTAGACACCTTGGAAAGAAAACATCTAGGCTCTTCTTTTATCTTTGCATGGCTGCGAAGACTCTCATAGCTAAAAATTGGAGTAGAGTGGCTCCTCCCTCTGGCCCTGACCTTCTCGCTAGGATAATGGATGTCCACAACCTAGAATTCTTAACTGCTAGCCTCAACAATATAATGGAGATGTTCTAGTCAGTCTGGTCTCCATGGGACACGAATTGTATCCTACAAGGCTTCTATCCGTGGCTCCTCCCCCCTCATATTACCCTCCTTTCTTTCCCTCTTGTTTTTCCCTCTTGTCCTTTGTTATCCCCCGACTCTTTGCATTTACTTACTGCATATGTTTCATGTTGGATATGATACCTATTGGCGAGTTGAGGCTACTGCCTCTTATGTTATGTCTATTTCCTGTTTTTCTTGGTAAACATTTTTCAATAAAAATTACAGTGTACAAAAAAAAAGTAGATAAATCTGGCAAATATTTCAAATAGTTTAAAAAGGCACAGATTATACTAAAAATTGTGCAACTGACTTGATAAATTCCGCCCAATGAGTCATCTTCAGACTACTTTCCACGCCTATGTAGCTGCTGTTAAAATATATCTCTGAACTGTTGTTAACATTGCAGAGCGGTAGCTCAAGTAAGATGGCTTCCTCCAAAATCATGTTCTGAAAATAGAATAAAAAATCTATAATCGGAACATTAAAACAGAATTAGAGAAAAATAATACTTAGTATCTGGTTTTAATAAGTAATAAAATATATAGCTCGTACATTCCCTTTTAAGATCTCAAAATAGTTTTACCCAGAGCTGGCAATGGATCTATTTTATGTCCAACAACAGAGACTCTTGAATGGTTTTAGGTTGCAGTACACTTCTGTAAATCTATGAAGAGTATGACAAAGGAAAATCTAAAGTATGAATTACTTTTAATGGGTCGAATTATGATGCTCTGTCTTTCCTGCGTGCATAATCAAACTCACACAATCCCTATTATATTACACTGTAAACTGAGAATTTTCACACCCTGTTATGCAAGATGCCAGATGAAGAAGTTTTCTCAAGACATTGTCATTGTTAAATTTGGAGATTAGACTGTTATATATGAATAATTCTGCAAGTAAAATATGTGCCATAGTTAAATCGCTAAAGGTAAGGGTACAATATCAGGGTTTGTTGATTCAGTTTTTGAAGCCAAAACCAGGGATGGATTATAAAGGGTTAAAACCTATAAAAGTAATTTAAGACCCACCACAGACTACCCCCTAAACCTGGGTGGAACCACCTACTTTAAACAAGCTTTTTGTAAGCGACACCTCTTTCACTTGTCAATATAACATGGTCACACAAATTAAGTTCCCTGTAAGATCTTAAAACTTTTCACCAATTACCACTTATTAGACTGGGGTCTTCTTATGTAGCTGAGCGGCCTTCATACTCCCTTAAGACCATGCATGTGACTGCTACCTCTACACCTTGTATATCCGTACCCAAAAGAAGCACCTCTCTGAATTCTGCTATGTACTCCTCTTTGTACAAACCTCTGATATTTGCCACGCACATTACATTGTCATTCTGTCCACCTGCAGACTGCAAACCCATATATCCTCATGGACACCCACATTCATAGCTACATTATTTTAGCACAGGACTCTATTTTCTAAGCCATTCTACAGTCTATTAATCCATTTTTGTATATACTTTTTAGGCTCTCTTCACATCCATATTTAAGGAGCCTCCATTGCAATTTCATGATTTTTTGCGGAAAAATAGCACTGCAAAGATGGACACCTTGGCAGAAACCTAAACACATTGTAAGTAAATGATATATGTCATGCAGCGTTAGCATGTAACGGTTCTGGGACAGAGTTGTGATTTCCATCATAAACAGAAGCCAGGATGCAGATGTGAACAGAACCGTACATCATAAATTTAATAAAACGGCATGACACAGCTCACGGTAAAACACTAGTATGAAGTGTAGCTACGCAGTAACTGCAGCTGGTATAAATTCTGTTCTCTGGTTTTCTGTGCTCCTTCTGTTACAATGTGTCTACTTATATGCATTGCACCAGATCAATAATTTGTTATCTAACTAATACATCTGGTCTACCAGAGATCCACTTATTTAGCAGCATTGCATCCAGTAAATATTCCTTACAATTTACTGCAGTACCGGGATAAAAAGTTTAAAAGGTTTTTCCCATATAAAGAATTTATGTTACAGTTGAAGAATGGATACCTGGATTTATGAATTGATATTACTACTAAGAAAATGAGGTCTGATTTTTATTTAAAGGGATCTTGAAATCATGTTAAGGGAGCATGAAAATGCAGTCCAGTCTGCAGTCAACATATTACAAAGCAGGAAGACCACAGCAGTTTTGTAGGAAAACATTAAAGGGAGTCTATCATTGCAAAAGTGCATTTTTAACTGTAGCCACGTTGGAATAGCCTTTATAAAGGCTATTCTACTCCTATCTTCTGCTCACCACCATTCTCGAAAAAATAAGTTTTATTCCCATATGTAAATCATGCTCAGGAAGCACAGGGGGTGTACCCCTTGTGCTCCGAGCACACTATCGTCATCATTGGAACGCCGCCTCCATTAACTGCTATTAACGCCCCCTGCATCTTCTTCTCTTCCTCTTCACTGATTTTTATGACCTACACTATGGAGGCCCCCAAACTGATCAGCTGTAAGGGGCCACTTCCAGTGCCCAAATTTTAAAACATTGGTCCAGAAGCAGAAACAATCAGTCCACATTGTATCGGTAATTGATGCAGAAATCAAGGTAATTCCAAAGGGTTCACTAACTTATACTTGCAACTGTATATTTACAGTATATTTCACAAATACTTGGAAGATGGGGGTTCTCACCTACAGTTGAAACCAGATGTTTACATACACTATATAAAAAGACACATATGCATGTTTTTCTCACTATCTGACATGAAATCAGAATAAACCTTTCCCATTTTAGGTCAATTAGGATTACCAAAATTATTTATATTTGCCAAATGCCAGAATAATGAAAGAATGTTTAAGGCATTTTTATTATTTTCTGCAAAGTCAAAAGTTTACATACATTTCATTAGTATTTGGTACCATTGCCCTTAAACTGTATGACTTGGGTCAAACGTTTTGGATATCCTTCCACAAGCTTCTCACAATAGTTGGTAGGAATTTGGGCCCATTCCTCTTGACAGAACTGGTGTAACTGAGCCATGTTTGTAGGCCGCATTGCTTGCACCTGCCTTTTCAGCTTTGCCCACATATTTTCAATAGGATTGAGATCAGGACTTTGTGATGGCCACTCCAAAACATTCACTTTGTTATCCTTAAGCCACTTTGTAACCAATTTGGCAGTATGCTTCGGGTCATTGTCCATTTGGAAGACCCATTTGCGCCCAAGCTTTAACTTTCTGGTTGATGTCTTGAGATGTTGCTTCAGTATTGACATATAATGTTCTTTCCTCATGATGCCATTTATTTTGTGAAGGGCACCAGTCCCGCCTGCAGCAAAACAACCCCACAACATGATGCTGCCACCCTCGTGTTTCACGGTTGGAATGCTGTTCTTAGGTTTGCAAGCTTCTCCCTTTTTCCTCCAAACGTAACGTTGGTCATTATGGCCAAACAGTTCAATTTTAGTTTCGTCAGGACCACCGGACGTCTCCAAAAATTAAGGTCTTTGTTCCTGTGTGCAATTGCAAACATTAATCTGGCTTTTTTATGTTTCTTTTGGAGTAATGGCTTCTTCCTGGCCATATCGATACAGTACTCGTTTCACTGTGGATAATGATACACTCTTACCTGCTTCAGACAGCATCTTCACAAGGTCTTTTGCTTTTGTTCTTGGGTTGATTTGCACATTTCGTACCAAAGCACATTCAATTCTGGGACACAGAACTCAACTCCTTCCTGAGCGGTATGATGGCTGGACATTCCCATCTTGTATGTACTTGCGTATAATTGTTTGTACAGATGAACAAGGCACATTCAGGTATCTGGAAATTGCACCCAAGGATGATCCAGACTTGTACAAGTCCGCAATTCTCTTCCTGATATCTTGGCTAATTTCTTTAGACTTTACCATGATATTACACAAAGAAGAAGTGTGTTTCACATGTGCCTTAAAATACATCCACAGGTGTGTCTCTAATTAACTCAGATGTTGCCAATAAACCTATCAGAAGCTTCCAAAGATATGACATCATCATATGGGCTGTTCCAAATTGTTTAAAGGCATAGTAATCTTATTGTATGTAAACTTTTGACTTTGCAGAAAGTAATAAAAATGCCTTAAAAAATTCTCTCTCTCTCATTATTCTGGCATTTGGCACATATAAATAATTTTGGCAATCCTAATTGACCTAAATCGGGAAATGTTTATTCTGATTTCATGTCAGATGGTGAAAAAAACATGCGTATGTGTCTTTTTATATAGTGTATGTAAACTTCTGGTTTCAACTGTAAGTGGAACAAGTGGCAGCACAGAAACCTCATTACTGAAGACAACATAACTGACAGCTTCCAGAGGCTACTTGCATGAGCCAATGAGGGCTCTGGAGTAGCTTGTTCTCCTGATAGGTGGGAATCCTAGAAGTGGGACACCTACCTATTAGACATTAATGACATATCCTGCAAATTCTCCTTAAAAAACACAGGGCATAAACATCTCATCTCACTGATCATAATTTAAAGCTTGCAAAGACTGATGCAAATTTAAATCATACAAAGATAGATTCAAAGATAGTTGGATGCATTGATAGATACACAGACTCATATATCTATAGAGGTATAGATATATGCTTATATAAATGCATAGATGAATACACAGATACAGCAGCTGTGTGCATAGATAAATCCATACATGATGGAGTGATGTATAGATTCATAGATAGATGCATAGATAGATGTATAGATAGGTGGATGCATAGATAGACAGATGCATCGAGTGATAAAAAAGGCTCAAGTGCATTGAGCTGAAACATTGCTAGTATGAGGCAATAAATCCTCACATTTGTTCACTATTTATTTTTGGAGTGCCGCCTATTTTTTTTTTCTAGATAGATAGATAGACAGATGCCATACATTTGAATGGTGGCTATAGGGTTGATTGTTGCCAGTACAATATTTCCTTGGAACATGGGAGGATTTTAGCTGCTTCGCAAGCTCTGTCAAGAGCCAGGAAAGAAAAGAGGAAAACACGATTTTTGTGCAATTGAAGCGAAGATTCACAAAAATTAAGGTATTAGTGTGCATATTAAATAGTAAAATACAACAGGAATCTGTGTCTTTTTTAGGCCAGGATGAGACATAAAACAAACGGAGACACCGAACCAGAAGGGGTTGAAATCCTGATTGGTTTCAGCTTGAGATTAATTTTGGTAGGCCACAAGTAGAGATGGTTAGATTTGAGGCAATTAGATTGAGATTTTGATCTTTGGAATAAGAGTTGTTTTGTACCACCAGTGAACTTATCAGCTATTAATACATTTATGGATGTGGTCAAAAAAGATATTATGGCTTTGAGTAAGGATCCTTTGAATGAGTTTTTGCACCCTAACTTTACCCGTGAATACTCTGCATTGTGTGGACTTGTCCATTACGACACCATAAAACTCGCTGACAAGGGTGAAGAGTCACAATTAAAGAGGACCTTTCATGTCCTCATGAAAGTGTGGTTTTATATACCGCTAGAAAGCCGACAATTCAGCGCAGTGTTGGCTTTCCTGGTATGTGCTCCAGTGGTGGAGATATCAGTGCCGTTAGTTTCGGCACCAATATCTCCCCACTGTCAAAATGGCGTTCCTCATAGCTCAGCATCATCACTGGGCTGTGAGGAACGCCCCTCCTGACTATACTCTAACATAGCCTTGTACTGTCAGAGGGGGCGTTCCTTACCGCCCAGCAATTATGCCGAGCAGTGAGGACCGCCCCCCCCAGTACAAGTCTATGGACGAGTACTCTCAAGGGGAGTGTTCCTTACAGCCCAGCGATGACGCTGAGCTATGAGGAACACCCTTCTGACAGTAGGGAGATAATGGTGCTTAAACTAACAACACTGATATCTCCACCACCGGGGCACATACCGGGAAAGCCGACAGTGCAGGTCCTCTTTAAATGATGATTTGGTGTATCAAAAATTATCATATGGCCCTAAATTTGTTTTGGCTATGAATATTAAGACTTTGTTATGCCAGGCCATAAGAAATGGGATAATAGAGGAACAGGTAAGCTGTTATCTCACTGTTGAATATCTGGTAACACCGCTTCTATATATATATATATTTTAGTAATTTTTCAGTTACACATCCCAATGTTAATAAAATCTGTGAAACAGCTGTGGGGTCAAAATGCTCATTATACCCTTTGATAAATTTTATGAAGGGTGAAGTTTCTAACATGGGGTCTCTTTTGGGGGTTTCCATTGTATTGGTACTTTAAGGGCTCTGCAAATGAGACATCAGCTGAAAACTATTCCAGCAAATTCACCTTCATATTGTTTTAATTACTGAGAAATGCTTAAAGGGTTAACAAACTTCCCAAATTCTGTTTTGAATTATTTGAGGGGTGCAGTTTTGAAAATTGGGTGATTTATGGGAGTTTCTAACATATAGTCCTTTAAAATCCCCGTCAGAACTAAAGTGGTCTATAAAAAATTAGTTTGGGAAATTTACTTGTAAATCTTTTATAATTGCTGTTACACTTGTAAGCCTTCTAACGTCCAAAATAAATTAAAAGACGTTTAAAAGATGATGCCAATATAAAGCAGAGATATGATAGATAATATTTATTAATGTATTTGGGTGGTATAACTATCAGTCTGAAAAGCAGAGCATTTCACATTTTTAAAATTTTGAATTTTTCCATCAAATTTCCTTTTTTTTTTTTTTTTTTTTATAAATAAATACAAAAATATTGATCAATGTTAACCACTAACATGAAGTACAATGTGTCACGAAAAAACAGTCTCAAAATCACTTGTGTAAGTTAAAGTGTCTAGTAGTTATTACCAATAAAGTGACACATGTCAGTTTTGAACAATGAGGCCTGGTCCATAAGGCACTTTTAGGCTGTGTTGATTTAAGGCAGGGTTCACACTACCGTTGGAGTCCGTTATGAAGGTGTCCGTTAAAAAAAACAAACGGACACCTATCATAACGGACACTAACTGATGTTAATGTGTCCGTTTTTTTAACTGATCCAATTAATGGTTCAGTTAAAAAAATGGACACATTAGCATCAGTTAGTGTCCGTTAGCATCAGTTAGTGTCCGTTTTTTAACACTGTCCGTTTTTTTTTGTTTGTTTGTTTCTCCTTTCTGAGCATGCGCAAGAAAAAAACGGACATAAAATAACGGACGGTAACTGATGGCTATCAGTTACTGTCTGTTATAAGTCCGTTACCCATAGACTTCAATGTTAAAAAAATAACGGACACTTGCTGTCCATCAAGAATCCGTTTTTTTCAAACGGACAAAAAGTCCTGCATGTAGGATTTTTTGTCCGAGAAAAAAAAACGGACTTCTGACAGATTTGGTGTAAACAGACACAAATGGACACTAACGGACACTATATAAAAACCCATTGAAATGAATGGAAATTTTAACGGATTTCTGACGGTTCAGCTAGTCTCCAATGCTAAAATCTTGTAACGGACAATAGCAACGGACACTACTGACGGTCACCAACAGTAGTGTGAACACCCCCTAACTATTAAATTCACTGAATTTAATTCAAAATGTAATTTCTAATTTTAGATGTAATGATTTATTGGGATGGTGTAGGGTTTCCCACGGATTTGTTTGTAAAGCCCACAGGTCAGAAGAACTTGCAGAGATTTGAAAGTAATCACCCACGGTCTATGTTAAGATCACTGCCACTGAGTCATTTTCTCTGTGTTAAATGAAATGTAAGTGATCTACAGTGAGTGAAGGTGGCACTTTATAATAAGGAAACAAAATGTATATGTAGGAGTTATCCACAGAGGATTGGGAATTATAATAAGAGTAAGGCCTTAAAGGGTTTTTTTACCGGGCAAAAAAATTATTTTTAAAAAACGTCTGTTAGTGCTATAAATGCTATAAATAGGACGTCATCTGCGAATGTCACGGACTGCAGTGTATGTGGGCCTACGCTGAAGCCGGACCGCTTGCAATAGGGTCTCAGTGTAGGGGAAAGTGGGCACCCCTGTCTGGTGCCGTTGGTAATGTCAAACAGCTGGGAGAGTGAGCCATTGACCTTGAGCC
Source organism: Leptodactylus fallax (assembly GCA_947044405.1). Taxonomy (NCBI): domain Eukaryota; kingdom Metazoa; phylum Chordata; class Amphibia; order Anura; family Leptodactylidae; genus Leptodactylus; species Leptodactylus fallax. The sequence goes on from CAMRHE010000078.1 coordinate 3,328,298, forward strand.
TCGCGTGCGGCCGGGAGTAGAGGGAGAATATGACTGAGATGAAAGGTAGCGGAATCCCATATGCCGAAAGGCCCGCCCTCATGAAGGGCCAATCAACCCTATCGAAAGCCTTCTCGGCATCCACTCCCAGCAGCACCAGCGGACATTGGGTACGTCTGGCTAGGGCAATCACATGTAGCAATCTGGCCGTGTTGTCTGAGCCCTCTCTGCCCTTCACGAAACCTGTTTGTTCCTCGTGAAGTAGCTTGGGTACCAGCTTTTGTAGTCTCAAAGCCAGTAATTTGGCCCAAATTTTAAGGTCTAAGTTAAGTAGGGATATGGGTCTGTAGCTCCCACAGGCACTGGGGTCCTTACCTTCTTTTTCAATCAATGTAATGTGCGCCTCTTGTGTTTGTTTAAGTAACTCTTGCCCTTTCAATAAGGAATCACACATGTTCGCTAGATGGGGTAAGAGAGTGTCTCGAAATCTCTTGTAATAAAGCAATGGAAAGCCATCAGGCCCTGGGCTCTTGCCTACCGGGAATCTATTTAAAACTCTATTTAATTCAGAAACAGTTACGGGGGCTAGTTTAGGAAGGGAAAGAGAATTCAGAAAGTCTTGAATTTGGCTGTGTTTGGAGATGGGGTCTACAAGAGGAGAGGTGGCAGCATTCAAATTATAAAGGTTGGAATAGAACTTCTGAAAAGCAGAAGCTATCTTGGGAGTATCACTAACCATTGATCCATCTACTCCCTTTACCTCCGCTATGTGTGACTTGGCTCTGTCTTTCTTGATCATTGCTGACATCAGCTTTCTACCTTTATCTCCGTGGGTGTATAGTTTTGCTCTAAAATTTAGTAGTTGCTTCACAGCTGAGTGATTTAAGGCCTGTCTTAACCTTTCTCTCAAAGCCAGCAATTCCTCATGCGCTCTAGAAAAATCTTGAAGTTTATGCAGACGGTCTATTGTGGCAATCTGGGCTAGTAAGGAATCTACCTCCCTTTGTTGTTGCTTCTTAACTGCCGACGCCTGGGAAATGAGAAAGCCTCTAATATATGCTTTGTGCGACTCCCACACAGTAGACTCCGAGACCTCAGGCGTGCAATTAGTCTCAAAAAATTGGACCAACACCCAATTTGTCTCCTGGCGTACCAGATCCCTATCAAGTAAAGACTTGTTGAGCCTCCAAGTCCACTGTGCAGGGGTAAGGCTAGGGACATTCAGAACCAACGAGACTGGGGCATGGTCTGAGATGCTGATACAATCGATGTTCGATTTCAGGGAATGGGCAGCTAGGGAGGACGAGCAGAGGAGGTAGTCTAATCTCTGATAGGACCGATGTGGATTGGAATAAAAGGAGTAGTCTTTGATCTGAGGATTATGAAAGCGCCACATATCAATGAGGCGCATCCCATGTAGAGCCTAATGGACTGTTCTCAGACTCCTCTGAGTTATGGGAGATTTCCCCGAAGAGGAATCCAGCAAGGGGTCTAAAACTAGGTTCAGGTCTCCACCTAGCAGTATCTCCCCAGTTGCGAATGCAGAAAGGTCCTGAAGGGCAGCCACGATCCACTCGACCTGGTTATGGTTGGGTGCATAAAAGTTAGCAATAGTCACAGGACACGAGGCCCGAGTTTCCCTAACAAAGAGAAGCCTCCCGTCTGCGTCACTGTGAGTCTGCTGGCAAATGAATGGGGTTGAGTGTCGAATCGCCACAGCAACTCCCTTCGAGGTCGACGTGGGGTGGCAGCTGTAATACCATTGACTAAAGGGTCCCTTGGGCATCTTGGGAACTTTATTGTGTCTAAAGTGAGTTTCCTGCAGGAGGAGTATATCAGTTTTAAGTTTACTTATTATACGCATAATAGAGTGGCGTTTGTTCGGTGAGTTAAGACCCTTCACATTAAATGTGGTTACAGTAACTGACGACATCTCCAATTCTCGTTTCAGCAGATTTGAAAACTAGTGTGGGGATTCGGTAGAGTCAAGGTAGGGGATCAGGAGGGGGGGGAGCGTAATCCCCAGTCACAGGGGATGGGGGGAGGGCACTTTGGGTGTGGGCCAACCGGGAACTGTAGCAGTTTTTAGTAACCAGACTGTGCGTGCAATTGTATACAAAACGACAGTTTCCAATCGCCTATATGGCAAGCGAGTTTGGGGAAACGGAGGGTACCCTGATCGGTGTCGAGCCTGCATGACCCCGCCCTTTAAAAGGGAATGAATTGTATGGTGAGGTTATTTAAGGAAGCTTGTATCTAACCTTGGTGGTAACTAAGCCTCAGTTCTGGACCCGACAAGTGGGGTCCGGGCATATGAAGGGGAGGAGGGGGGGGGGGGGGAGACAGGCAATCTCAAGAACCAACAGTGCCAGAGGCTCCAGCATCTAGCCAAAAACAGAAGGCCCAAGGGCCCCCCCACATAAGTGCGAGGAGCTACCAGGGAAGTTCTGTCAACCGCAATGGAGGCCAGAGCCACTCTAAAAAATACAACAAAGAGTACAATAAAGGATAGTAATATAAAGCACTCTGGAGGATTTAAGCTAACAACCCTGTCCAGTATTTGTACCCATCATATCTATTTGTTAATGAGAACAAATAGGTACCATCTAGCTAGAGTCCAGTATCAGCTCAGAACTCGGTCCACTACCGCGAGATTCCAGCCGGACCAGTGCTAGGTGTTCAGGAGGAGTCCAGACGGGATTTCATGGCCATTTTCTTCCCCTTTGGAGACTTGGGTTTCAGTGGGTTTAGATGCGGGAGTACCGGTAGATCTCTCACATTAAGAATCGCTGACGGCATTCGGGAGGGTATGTCCAGTGGCTCAATTTCGAGGGAAGACCATACCGGCGGTAGGTCCGCTGGAGAATGGATGACCAGTCTCTTTGTACCCAGCAAAATAGCAAGCCCAAAAGGATATAACCATGCGTATTGAATGCTCCATGCACGTAACTCCTCCAGTAGCGGCTTCAGCAACCTCCTCTTGAACAGGACAGAAGGAGTGACATCTTGGTACAGGGATAGCTCGGTATCTTCGTATGTAATATTTTGTTTGTTTCTGGCGGCTGACAGTATCTCCGCCGTACCTACATATGAAAGTAGACCACATATGTTATCTCATGGCGGGTCTCCTTGTTTGGGGCGCGGGCGTAGGGCCCTGTGTATCCGCTCTATCACCACCTGTGCAGCTCTTTCAGGACCTAGTAAATATGAGAAAAGGAGAGAATCTGGCAGATAGGATTCTGGCAGGCCTTTCAATCTTATATTCCTCCTCCTGCTTCTATTTTCCTGATCTTCTATCAAAGTGAGTGAGTAGTCTATCAGATCCTTGTGTAAGTAGAGGTGTTCAGAGACTGTGTCTGTATGGGACTTTATGTTGAAGTAGGCCTCTTCCAGATCATATACTCTGTGACTAGTGGACTGTATTTCAGCCTTAATATCTGCCAGATCAGACAATACAGGACTCACCGCTTTGGTAGAGCTTTCTGTAGGAAAGATTTGGATATCTGCAGGGTTTCTGCTGTCTCTCCTCTCAGAGCTGGTCACGCTGTCACCGTTGGAGTCCTCTCCACTCTCCCGCTCCTGCCTTTCCTCTCTCTCCTGTCATACCTCCGGCGCCATTTTGAGCGCCGCTAGCGGGGATCCTGCTCCCCCTCTCCTCGCAAATCGCTGGACGTCTCCTTGTAATCTGGACCTCTTAGGGGTGCCAGGGGGGTCCCCGGTTTTGTCTCTCCCCGTTCTCACCATATCTGCGCTAGAAAGTGTGGCGTAGCGGTGGTTTGCAGGCTCTATGTGACGGAGCTCTATGCAGAAGCAGCCATCACAACACGTGGTCAGGCTCCGCCCCCCAAATTAGATTTTTTTTTTTTTTAATAATTGATCAAGTCCCACCTCTAAGAAGGGGAGGTGATAGAGAACATACACTCATGAGAACCTGAGTGGATCTATTGATTAAATATACTATAGCCACATTGCTTAAATGTGGATTTTTAATTGGGTAGCGTACTCTAGGATGACAACTTTCCCTGTAGATATATATTTTGTCCTTTCTGACTCCTACCATATAGGTTTGGTGATTATGCAAACTATTATATATGATATATTTTAGGACTTGTTTCTTTTTGTAGATACCGGAATTTTATGGCTATGGCCTTGGCCAAGGTGATATATATAGTGATATATATATAGGTGATATATCACCTTGGCTCCATAATTTCTCCCTTTTTTATTCATAATTTTGCTTGATATGCTTTGGTAGTAATACAGAGCTTTTCTGCAGCACCTTGTATGTTGGACGGTGGTACCCCATTAACTTGTCACTTAATTACATGGCTGATTGTGAATATGGTAACCAGGGGAAGTTTCTAATATGGGAGTTTCCGCTAGATATATTAAATATTTGGGATGTCTGAGTTCCCATGGGTCTGGTGGGTCACCCCATGTGGTGGTGGATCATAATATATGGCTCTTCACCAGGAGATGACCTATGCAAATAGGTCACTCCTTGCATGGCCTGGTTGTGTTATGGGGCAAAAATATAATATAAAAAATATATAAAAATCATAGGATGTTTTTTTAATTTTGCTTCTGGTCAGTTAGCATATGTACCCCTTTGTAATATTTATATCCCTAGTATACTGTATGGTTACCCTTACTGAATAATTGTTGGATATATATTTTTAAATATGGTTATTGATAAATATGCAGTTAACATTACCCATAATCAAGATGGTGGATGCACGATTATATAGTGAGTGTTGATGCATATGAGCAGGTATTCTATCACTCTTTAGATAGAACTAAGTGGTAATACATATGAGCCATGTGGGAATGAATTCTCTATTTCAATATGGCAGTTTGTGAACTTCCACCGGTTACAGCACAGGAGCGCTATATGTCATTGTGGTGCTACCCTTTTTACACACTACAGGCATGTGCAGTACGATATAGAGGATGCCGGAAAGGTGTGTGAGGAGCAGCTGTTGTGTAAGTTTATGGGGTTTTGCCATACCGAGACCAGATAGGTCAATATTATTGATGAGCACCTGAATTTTATGTAATTAATGTATTTACACTGTTGACATAAATTTATTATAGAATATATGGATTATAGTGTTTTCTATGGATTCGCACTTTTTGCACTTTAATATATGGATCACTGTATTAGTATGTGATATTTATATGTAGATGTTTACATACACGTATTATTTTTAATTAAATTAATTGAACACTTGAATGTTTCTGCCTACATATAACTGATTAGTATCACACACGTTGAGTATGGATTAAAGATTCACCTTTTTCAGTTTGAAGTTGGGAGTGCTGCCCATTTATTGCTTTACTGAGTGAGGTATTGTGGCACCTATAGTTGGGATTTTCACCCTCCTTTTTGCTTAATAGCTTGTACTGCTCTAGACTTTTCATTTTGGACCTGCCTATTAATGAGCTGTGTACCTATGGCTTCATCACATGACCATGGACTGTCTATCACATAACCATTGACTGATTTTTATCTCTCGGAGTAAGCAGAATGAATGACAGCAAGCAAAGATCTAGAAAACCGTGAGGAACTGATACAGATAGTATATTGGATAATTGTAGAACATTTCATTATACAAACAATAATATTGGTCTGAAACTGGATAACCTCTTTAAGGCTCTGAAATTCCTTAAGGGGTCTCTCTAGGGTCTGTAGTCTGTTTTGGGGTCTGTCACATCGTTCATTATTTTTTTTTATAAATCAATAAAACATGCAGCTCATAGTTGCAGCTAAGTTTTCTATGTCATCAATTCACATCAATACTACTCAGTACTGTCAAAAAACTTACCTAACCTGTAAGTCACTAGATTTGTAGTGAAATATTTGAATATTAAATAAAAAAATGTATATTATAACAAACCCTGACAAGCCATGCCATAATGTGCATATATGAGGGCTGTGCCTGTTAGAGAGGACCTTTCACACCATAACAAAGCTGTCTGTGTGCTGAAGTCAGCAGGCTTTCAGTTTTCTTTGTATTTTCCCCCATTGCAGAGATATTGATGCCGTTAGTTTTGGCTACCGATATCAATGTACCGTCAGGAGGACTGGCCTTACAGCCTAGTGTCATTGCTGGGCAGTGGAGAACGTCCTCCTGACAGTACACTTGTATAATCTTGTACTGTGAAGGGGTCATGCTTCAGCACCCTGTGATGACACTAGGCTGTAAGTCCAGCCCTCCTGACAGCACATTGATATCTGTAGAGGAAACTAACAGTATTATATCAGATACAGTGGGGAAAAAAGTATTTAGTCAGCCACCAATTGTGCAAGTTCTCCCACTTAAAAAGATGAGGCCGGCCTGTAATTGACATCATAGGTAGACCTCAACTATGAGAGACAAAATGAGAAAACAAATCCAGAAAATCACAATGTCTAATATTAAAAGAATTTGTTTGCAAATTATGGTGGAAAATAAGTATTTGGTCAATAACAAAAGTTCATCTCAATAGTTTTTTATATATCCTTTGTTGGCAATGACAAAGGTCAATTTTTTCTGTAAGTCTTCACAAGGTTGGCGCACACTGATGTTGGTACGTTGGCCCATTCCTCCATGCAGATCTCCTCTAGAGCAGTGATGTTTTGGGGCTGTCGCTGGGCAACACGGACTTTCAACTCCCTCCAAGACACTCCTTCATTGCCCTGGCGGTGTGCTTGGGATCATTGTCATGCTGAAAGACCCACCCATGTTTTATCTTCAATGCCCTTGCTGATGGAAGGAGGTTTGCACTCAAAATCTCACGATACATGGCCCCATTCATTCTTTCATGTACACGGATCAGTCGTCCTGGTCCCTTTGCAGAGAAACATCCCCAAAGCATGATGTTTTCACCCCCATGCTTCACAGTAGGTATGGTGTTCTTTGGATGCAACTCAGCATTCACTCTCCTCCAAACATGACGAGTTGTGTTTCTACCAAACAGTTCTACTTTGGTTTCATCTGATCATATGACATTCTCCCAATACTCTTCTGGAACATCCAAATGCTCTCTAGCAAACTTCAGACGGGCCCGGATATGTACTGGCTTAAGCAGGGGGACACGTCTGGCACTGCAGGATCTGAGTCCCTGGCGGCGTAGTGTGTTACTGACGGTAGCCTTTGTTACGTTAGTCCCAGCTTTCTGCAGGTCATTCACTAGGTCCCCCCCGTGTGGTTCTGGGATTTTTACTCACTGTTCTTGTGATCATTTTGACTCCACGGGGTGAGATCTTCCGTGGAGCCCCTGATCGAGGGAGATTATCAGTGGTCTTGTATGTCTTCCATTTTCTAATTATTGCTCCCACAGTTGATTTCTTCACACCAAGCTGCTTGCCTATTGCAGATTCAGTCTTCCCAGCCTGGTGCAGGTCTATAATTTTGTTTCTGGTGTCCTTCCACAGCTCTTTGGTCTTCACCATAGTGGAGTTTGGAGTGTGACTGTTTCAGGTTGTGGACAGGTGTCTTTTATACTGATAACAATGTCAAACAGGTGCCATTACTACAGGAAATGAGTGGAGGACAGATGAGCCTCTTAAAGAAGTTGTTACAGGTCTGTGAGAGCCAGAAATCTTGCTTGTTTGTAGGTGACCAAATACTTATTTTCCACCATAATTTGCAAATAAATTCTTAAAAAAATCAGACAATGTGATTTTCTAGATATGTTTTCTCATCTTGTCTCTCATAGTTGAGGTCTACCTATGATGCCAATTACAGGCCTCTCTCATCTTTTTAAGTGGGAGAACTTGCACAATTGGTGGCTGACTAAATACTTTTTTCTCCACTGTACTCACATTTCTTTACATTTGATTGCACATAAGTGGCTGGTTGCAGTTTCCTTCAAGTACTATTACTGGATTACTTATAAATCTTCCTAAAATCTAAATCTCTACACAGTTCCTGAGGACTACTGCTGTTCAGTTGTCTCAGAGCTCAGTCCTTGGAAGAATTTTAAGTGTGGTCATCAGCAGTTTTCTGTTGTCACGGAAACCAAGCAAATGTCCTGAAAACTGATTGCATGCAAATGATGTAAATAAGTCTTACAAGACGCTACTATTTCCATTAAAAGAAATCAAATACTGAATGTTTCCCGCTGGTTGTAAAAACATACGCTGTACGTAAGGGTACAGGATTGAAAATGATGCAGAGAAAATCACTGAAACCCAAATAACTAAACTGAACAATAACAAACACAAGGAGGGGATATTAAGGCTGGGTTCACACGGAGGAATTTGCCGCGGAATTGGAGGCGGATTTCTCCCCCAAATCCAGGGCAGATTCCTCCTGGAATCCGCCTCCCATTGTTTTCAATGGGAGGCAGAGATCGCAGCAGGACATGGAAAAAAGAAGCATCCTGCTTGATCTTGCCGTGGACTCCCTGCTGATTAGGCCCATTCATCTAATACCACTGCATCAGCATCCCATCACGGCTAGACCACAGTGAAAATGTCAGCGTTTGGAAAATGAAGAGGAATTCCTCTTCATTTTCCGCTGTGTGAACATACCCTAAACTGGATGCAAAGAAAATATTAGCAGGTTAGCTGCCACCAACTTGCCAAATGTCAGTTATTGCTGTGGGTTTCACCCAGTGGTGAACCTAGCCTCTTTGCTGCCTGAGGCAGACTATAGAACGACGCCTCCCCCCCCCCCCCCAAAAAAAAAAAAATTGAGTTTCCATGCTACTAGTTTAACACACTGTTATCGTCGCACAATATACACAATACACAAAGTTATAAAACAGTTTTTAAGAATTCTTCTTCCTGTATTACTTCAGTATCAGATCAACAACACGGCATTAACAATGAAAGTAACTTCACACATCTTCTGCTTGGTGAATTGGCGAGCCCACGTGGCCCCCATTCTCTATAATAGGAGCGCTGCAGATAGCTGAGTACTGGACTTCGGGTATCTTTGGCACTCCCATTAAAGTGAATGAGAGCCACGCGGGTTCGTCCATCCACCAAGCGACACACCTAAATATATGGCTATGGTCAGGCTGAATTCCCACCCAGTGGGGGGGGGCGGAAAACCCAATTCTCAGGCTTAGTGGGGGTCTCAGCAGACAGACTCCCATCAATCAGATATTTATCCTCTATAATTTAGGTGAATATAGTGTAGTAACATTTTGTGACTTACAGGTGACGTCTCTGACTAATCCTTCACATTTCCCTTCTCTTCCCTTTGGACCGCCATGACCACTTCTTCCAGCTGTAACTTGTCTCTGTAAAGTTTGCAACATAGACATCTTTGACTCCTCACTTTACCAGACATCCAACCCACATTGTCCTCACCTACACAAATCCCCCATTCTGCTGCTACCCCCAATTATATATGATATAACCCCCCCCATAATGAAAAATACCCCCAAGTGCATCTTTATATTAATAACATCCGTGTGTACCCTGTATAAATAGTGCCCCTTATTAATAATGCCCCAGGTGTTAACTAATTAAAAGGTTTTCCAGGTCATTAATAAACTAATCAGTGGGGCTCAAAAACCAGGACCCCCACTGATCAGCTGTTAGAATGGTACCTGTGTAAGCGCCATGACCGCTTCTCTGTTTACATAGTGTCATTCATCTTATAGCGGCCATGTAATGTAACTACAGCCTCGTCCTGTACATGTCTACAGTATGTGACAAGGCTAGAATTACATCACACGGCCACTATAAACAGACAGCGTATAATATAAACAGGGCCATAGCCCCTGTTTATAGTGCCCCATTTACACACACTATAATGTTCCACAGCAGCCCCTGCACACAGTATTACACAGTATTATGGCCCACAGCGACCCCTGCACACTGTATTATGCCTCGCAGTGGCCCCTGCACACGGTATTATGCTCCATATTGGCCCCTGCATACGGTATTATGCTCCACAGTGGCCCCTGCACACGGTATTATGCTCCATAGTGGCCCCTGCACTGGTATTATGCTCTATAGTGGCCCCTGCACTGGTATTATGCTCCATAGTGGCCCCTGCACTGGTATTATGCTCCATAGTGGCCCCTGCACTTGTATTATGCTCCATAGTGGCCCCTGCACTTGTATTATGCTCCATAGTGGCCCCTGCACACGGTATTAAGCTCTATAGTGGCCCCTGCACTCGGTATTATGCTCCATAGTGGCCCCTGCACTCGGTATTATGCTCCATAGCGGCACCTGCACAGGGTATTATGCTCTACAGTGGCCCCTGCACACGGTATTATGCCCCATAGTGGGCCACCCATGAACTATTATTATACTCTGGGGTCTTTTCAGACCCCAGAGTATAATGATTGGAGACCCAGGGGAGAATACAAACATAAAAACCAGTGTTACTTACCTATCCTGGACACCGGTGCACTCCTTGCAGCTTTCGGCCCTGTTTAATTGCGCACAGACGTCACGTGATCAGGCCGGTGACACGCCCTGATGATGTCACCAGAGGCCTCAAGCCTGCTCGGAGTTACATCGGATCGAAGGAGGTGAGTAATATTGGTTTTTATGTTACCTCACCTCCCCTGGGCCTCCGATTATTATACTCCGGGGTCTGAAAAGACCCCGGAGTATAATAATAGTAGTATTTGAGTCGCGCGGCCTTACTTACCGATGCCCGCGGCTGCTCACAGCGGCATCCACTTCCCTTTCTGCATCCCATAGCAGAAGGGTAAGCGGAAGCGGCCACGAGCAGACGCGGGGTATGTAAATAAATAGGCCGTAACCTGTTGGGGATACTCCAGAAGGTCACGGCCTATTTATATATAAAATAAAAGTTATACTCACCTGTGATGCCTTCATAGTGCAGCTGCCGCCGCCTCCTCTTCTTGTCTGCGATGTCTGTGTCTCAGCTTAGGCGGCGTGATGACATCATTGTATCGCCGCCTGCGCTGTGATGCAGACGTCTCGTAAACCAGCCCAGGACATGCCCCACTCAGTTTTTTTTTTTTTTTAAAGCAGCCTGTCCTGGTCTGGTTTACATTAGATAGTAAAAATGCCGCCCCCCAGACAGTGACGGACAGTGCCGTCTGAGGCGGCCGCCTCACTTCGCCTCATTAGCGGTACGCACCTGGTTTCACCCATTACTTTCAACCATTGCAATGCATGGTAGAGCCATCAGAGAGACCTGCAAGTGAAATGCAGCAAAAACTACTCAATTTCATATGGTTTCTGCATCAGCATCTTGCAGAGGCACACATTGCAGTGTGAAATTCGGTAGTATGTTTGTTCTGTGTGACTCCAATCATAGCCCACATTCACACAATCGTGTGTTGGCCTGGATTTACCAGCCTGAACAGTATACTGTCCCATACCATAATTAGGAGGCTCCTAGCATCATACATGACTATTATGCTAGAAGTCCCTCTCCTGGCATACAGTTCAGGCTGGTAAACTCGGTCGTGTGAATCTAGGCTTACACACTGAAGAACGTTTCTTTCCTCAGTGTTTTTGCTGTGTTTTCCTCAGCATTTTTTATTCCCCAATTAAAGCTATAGGAAATCACCCACAATTCTGCAGCTACAATTAACATTAATTTTTGAAAATGGAGCTTTTTTTCTACAATGTGTGGATGGGATGAAATTAAATCTTACTTTGCTGGTATTGTTAAATACAGTGCTTCTTATATATATTTATCACTCCTTTTGAAGCCATTTTTAGCTTTGTCTCAAAAAACGCAGCAAAATCTGCAGCGAAAAAAAACACAGGTTTTTTGCTCCCTGTGTCCTCAGCCTAAAAGGTCTTTTGATGTTTTTTTTTTTTTTTTTTTTAGGTCAATCCTCAGGATAGACCATAATTATTTGTTCGGTGCTGGGTCAACATTTAGGCCCTGCACAGATCAGCTGCTCGGGTCTGTATCCAATCCCCATACTATACAGTGTACACAGCTGTCCATGGTAGCTGAGCTGCAGTTAAACTACTTGGCCACTATACAGTCTACACAGCCTTTTGCTTCTGGCTCCGTACACTGTACAATATAGGGCAAGGGTCAGCAACCTCCAGCACCTATGCCGAGGTTGGCACTTCAGACATATTTGCTCTGCACAGGAATCTCTCTAATGTTTAAAACACTGCTGCTTTAGGTAACCCCTCTCTCTCATGGACGATGTAAACACAGTGAAGGAGAGGAAGCACTTTGGGGGGAAATCATGAGGCATGGCATCCTAGTGTTTTGGCTGTGAGCTAGCCTACTCAGAAAGCAACAATTGCCTGTGCAATTCATTTTTGTACCATGAAGCAAGTGCAAAAGTAAAACATGATATGGCAGCCGAATATACTAAAGTAGGCGTTTGTTCATTTCAACAAGGCTGGACAGATTTGGATGGGTTTATGCAACAAAAAAGACCAGGCTATGTGAGAGACATAAGCGTGAGCGCCTTTTTCTTCCCCTGGGTGGTTGCACTTACTTTGAGCCCTCTTGATACTTTTTACAAAAGCAGTAGGTATGTATGCTTTTAATATCTTGGCTTGTTTATATTACAATTGAGCTGCCTTTAGGTCTCTTTGCTAATATATGCCTTTTGTTGATATCTGTGTACCTATAATATATTGTGATTAGGTCCAGTCTGGACACTGAGCCTATATTTATATTGTTAAAATGCTAATCTGGATGTATTTGACCTAGATTCAATGTATATATATTTGTGATTGCTAATAACATTATATGGTCTTGGAAGCTCTATCTGTCCTTTATAAGGCATTATACCCAGGATCGGACTGGCCCTTTCGGGGGACTGGTGAGTCCCTTGGTAGGCCCTGTGCCAGTAGACCCCCACTGCTTTTTTATAATAGGCAGTGGAGGTGCGGTAATGGCCCCTATTCACTTACCTCTTGCCGCTCCTGGCCAGGGGGCCCCCCGTACGCCCCACATTACGTCATCGCAACGCACAGAGCCCAAGCTGAAGCAGGAAGAGGAGAAGCTGCGAGCAGGAGCGCGGAGAGGTAAGTGATGCAGCCAGGTTCTCCCCAGTTTTGCAATCTGGTTTTAAGGACCAGATCGCAAAACTGGGGAGAAGTGGCGCCGCCGACCCGTTTCTGCTACTAGAAGAGCAGAAAGCCACTGGCTTCCTGCTCTACCACTCACAGGCTTGTAGGCCACAGACTCAAAAAGCTAAGCTCTGATACTTACCTGCTCTCCGGCGCCTCCTGCTTCTTCCTTCTCCAGGCGCACATGATGTCATATCAGTGCACCCAGAGCAAGAAGGAGCGGGACTGGGGAGAAGACAGGTAAGTAATCACCCAATCTACTACAGTGGGAACCAGTGAAGAGGACAGTGTATGGGTATACAGTGACCCCTTCACTATTCCCCCGCCAGACAGTGGTCCCTTCACTGATCCCCCAATACAGTGGCCCTTATACTGTATGGGGACCATTGATGGGGTCATTATATTGTGGGTGGGGCAGTGATGGAGGACAATAGCTTGGGGGACAATAAAAGGGGTTGTCCAGGATACCTTTTTTTTTTTTTTTTTTAATTACGCCGGGGCAGGTGAAAAAACAAAACAAAAACAAAAAAAACCCAAACTTTCTCTCCTGTTCCCAGTGACGTCACGTGATCCCTGAGGGACCTGGGACATCACGGTCAGTGAGGACTTCCGGCAAAAGAAGACAGCAGAGCTGCAGGTACTGCACTGGAGCACCGGGGACAGGTGAGTATTTTTTTTGGAGTGGGGGGTTCACCTTCCCCGAACTAATTATGAAAAAGAAAAAAATTATGCTGGACAACCTCTTTAAAGTGTGGCGCATTAGGGGAGTATATTAAAGGGGTTGTCCAGGCACAATTTGTTATGGTTGATTCTCAGGATATGCCATATATACCTGATTTGTAGGGGGCCGACTCCGGATCGCTCTGCAGTATGGAGCCACTTCTCACATCCATCCTGTACACAATACGGGGACAGAAGCAGAAAGCTCTGACCACTGTATATTAGCCGGGAACCTTCACTGCATCTCAGCACTTATTGAAGTCAGTAGGAACTGAGCTGCAGTGAAGGCGGCGGGCAACAAAACAGCGGATGGAGCTTTCTGCTTCTGCCCTGTGTTGTGTACAGCATAGGCACCGGAAGTGGCTCCGTACAGCTGATGGGGCCGTGTGTCAGCCCCCTACTGATCAGGTATTTATGTCCTATTCTGAGCATAGGCCATAAAAAAGATTAACAATGGACAACCCCTTTAATATGCCCTACACAGTTTAATGTTCCCCCCACAGGATGTTATCCCCCATCACTGCTCCCACACAATATAATGGCCCCATACAGTATGGGGGGGGGACCAGTGAAGTGGCCATAAAAAAATTTGGCCCAGACAACCCCTTAAAGTCGGTTGTCCATAAACTGGAGCAACCACTGTGGCAGCCTCCAGGAAGGTGTAAAAATAAAAAAAAAAGCATACTCACCTGTTCCCAGCACCCCTTTGTCCCCTGCCTGTGTCTATTTGGTCTCATGGCGGCACCTCATTTCTGGAAATCCTGTACCTATTTGGTCTTAGAGATTGCATGGGATGCAGGACTCCCAGCAAGGAGGCGCCAGCAGAAGACTGAATGGACATTGGCAGTGGACAACGGAGCGCTGGGGACAGGTGAGTAGGCTTTTTTATTTATTTATTTTTTATTTTACACCTCCCGCCCGGCACATGGGTTGCTCCAATTCCTGGACAACCTCTTTAAAGGATTTATCCATCTTTCTAATATTGATAGCCTGTCCTTTGGATAGGCCATCAATATTATATCTGCGGGGATACAACAGCCAGGACCTCTGTAGATCAGCTTTTCCAGGACAATGCGGCTACAGGTAATGGTAACAATACTAGGAACCACGCTGTTCACTTGCCATACAGGGTGTACCAGTGGATTTAGGTAGTGTAGTGGTGCACATTGTGAGCAGCATGGCTCCCAACATGTTATTACCTTTAACCTTTCTCGGTACCGCTGATCTGTAGAGGTCCTGGCGGTGAGCCCCTAGAAACAATTCCACTGATCCCATTTTGTGACCACTCTGTTTGGGGCCCCGAGGGTATCTGTCCCTACTCCTTTTGAGAGGATCTGCCATGCTGGTACCTCTACGAAGGGCCTCATTTCAGGCATTTACCGTATTCGTTCCTCTCCAGAGAGACGGGCACCCTTTGTCCACGGATACATGGTCAGGTGGACTGAGGCTTTGGGTCGGCGAATCTCCCCAGCGCAATGGATCATATGGTCCCGAACGGCCAAGTCCTCAGCATGCATAACGTTCCGGGAGACTCAGTACAAGTTACTTATGTTTTGGTACCATACCCCAGTCTTATTACACACTCTCAATCCTACTATCCCTAGGACCTGCTGGAGATGCCTCACCGAGGAGGGTACGTTGTTTCACATTTTCTGGAGCTGCTCTTTGATTCCTTTTTGGGCTGAGGTTGCGGCACTAGCAGATGGTCTCTTTCTCCAGGGTGTCCCGCTTGATCCTTCTGTTTATTTTCTTAACCTCCCTCCTCGACACCTTGACAGGAAGACATCTAAGCTGTTCTTATACGTCTGCACTGCTGCTAAATCACTTATAGCCCTTCATTGGAAAAGTGTGCTTCCTCCTACTGGCCCTGCCCTTGTGGCTCGTTTCAAATACATACGTAGCCTAGAATTCCTCACGGATACTCTTAATAATTCTACGGATGCCATCCAGTCTATTTGGAATCCATGGGATACATATTGCACTCTCCATAGTCTCTGACTCTTCCTCCCTTGTCCCTTTTTTCCTCTTCTTCTCCTTTTTGTTCTCCTTGTTTTATGTGTTCTTACTGTAGTTCTCTGTCCGGGTTTTAATTACTGTCTTATTGTGTATTATGTTATACTTTTTGTTTCTGTGTATGATATATTCTTGGATATTTAATAAAAACTACAGTTTACAAAAAAAAAAAAAAAGAAACAATTCCACTGGTGGGCCCTAGACATCCCAATCCGACATTGATTATACCACACTATATTTGGGAGTTTGTTTTTGTGCTGCTACTCTGAGGGAGAAGGTTGGGTGTCATGTGCGCTGTTTTTCAGCACAGCTGCTTTGTACCTTCATATTTATTGATGTCATTATATGTGGTGTTATTCTCTATATTTGTATTTTACACAAATAAATAATAAAAACTAGATAAATATATAAAATATAAAAACTAGATATTCATTTTTTTCCCATAAGTGTTTCGGTATTCAGTTATGTGAGGGACATTGTCTGTTCCACAAAGCAGGCTTACTGCAGATCCCTGTGAGTACTGTGTTCAGCCAAAAGTCGTATCCACCAGAGAAGAATCATCTTTACACCAAAAAAATCATGGACAAGGATCACATTGACATGGATCAGCTAGTTAGTTGGTTATAGTTATGGTATGCATTACAGTGGGGAAAAAAATATTTAGTCAGCCACCAATTGTGCAAGTTCTCCCACTTAAAAAGATGAGAGAGGCCTGTAATTGACATCATACCTCAATTATGAGAGACAAAATGAGAAAACAAATCCAGAAAATCACATTGTCTGATTTTTAAAGAATTTATTTGCAAATTATGGTGGAAAATAAGTATTTGGTCAATAACAAAAGTTCATCTCAATACTTTGTTATATATCCTTTGTTGGCAATGACAGAGGTCAAACATTTTCTGTAAGTCTTCACAAGGTTGGCAAACACTGTTGCTGGTATGTTGGCCCATTCCTCCATGCAGATCTCCTCTAGAGCAGTGATGTTTTGGGGCTGTCGCTGGGCAACACGGACTTTCAACTCCATGCAAAGGTTTTCTATAGGGTTGAGATTTGGAGACTGGCTAGGCCACTCCAGGATCTTGAAATGCTTCTCACTAAGCCACTCCTTCGTTGCCCTGGCGGTGTGCTTGGGATCATTGTCATGCTGAAAGACCCAGCCATGTTTCATCTTCAATGCCCTTGCTGATGGAAGGAGGTTTGCACTCAAAATCTCACGATACATGGCCCCATTCATTCTTTCATGTACACGGATCAGTCGTCCTGGTCCCTTTGCAGAGAAACAGCCCCAAAGCATAATGTTGCCACCTCCATGCTTCACAGTAGGTATGGTGTTCTTTGGATGCAACTCAGCATTCACTCTCCTCCAAACACGATGAGTTGTGTTTCTACCAAACAGTTCTACTTTGGTTTCATCTGACCATATGACATTCTCCCAATACTCTTCTGGAACATCCAAATGCTCTCTAGCAAACTTCAGACGGGCCCGGATATGTACTGGCTTAAGCAGGGGGACACGTCTGGCACTGCAGGATCTGAGTCCCTGGCGGTGTAGTGTGTTACTGACAGTAGCCTTTGTTACGTTAGTCCCAGCTTTCTGCAGGTCATTCACTAGGTTCCCCCCGTGTGGTTCTAGGATTTTTGCTCACCGTTCTTGTGATCATTTTGACCCCATGGGGTGAGATCTTGCGTGGAGCCCCTGATCGAGGGAGATTATCAGTGGTCTTGTATGTCTTCCATTTTCTAATTATTGCTCCCACAGTTGATTTCTTCACCCAAGCTGCTTGCCTATTGCAGATTCAGTCTTCCCAGCCTGGTGCAGGTCTACAATTTTGTTTCTGGTGTCCTTCCACAGCTCTTTGGTCTTCACCATAGTGGAGTTTGGAGTGTGACTGTTTGAGGTTGTGGACAGGTGTCTTCTATACTGATAACAATGTCAAACAGGTGCCATTACTACAGGTACTGAGTGGAGGACAGAGGAGCCTGTTAAAGAAGAAGTTACAGGTCTGTGAGAGCCAGAAATCTTGCTTGTTTGTAGGTGACCAAATACTTATTTTTTTACCATAATGTGCAAATAAATTCTTAAAAAATCAGACAATGTGATTTTTTAGATATGTTTTCTCATTTTGTCTCTCATAGTTGAGGTCTACCTATGATGTCAATTACAGGCCTCTCTCATCTTTTTAAGTGGGAGAACTTGCACAATTGGTGGCTGACTAAATACTTTTTTTTCCCCACTATATATGACTTTCATGTAGGGGTCAATATCCTTACAACTATGACATGGCACACTGACTACTTCATCTCTTCTGAAAAGACCCCGGAGTATAACGATAGCAGTGTTTGTGGGGTTTGCGGCACATTATGGGGCCCGGGGCCCTGTGGCAGCTGCTACCGCGAACCCCACAAACACTGTTATCGTTACAGACCCCGGAGTATAACAATCGGGGGCCCAGGGGAGGTGAGGGAACATAAAAAACACTGTAAGTCACCTCTCCTACGCTCCGCAGGCTTTGGGCCTGTTTGGTGATGTCCCAGATGTCAGCCGATGTCATTATGTGTCGCGACGCCGGCCTGGATCACGCGAGATCTGGTCCAACATTGAAGATGGCCGAAGTAGCGCACCGGAGTGCATCGGAGCCAGGGAGAGGTAAGTAGCATTGTTTTTTATGTTTGTATACTTCCTTGGGTCTCCGATCATTATACTCTGGGGTCTGAAAAGACCCCAGAGTATAATAATCGTTAATGGGTGGTCCACAATGGGGCATAATGCTGTGTGCAGGGGCCACTATGGGGCATAATACTGTGTTTAGGGGCCACTATGGGGCATAAAACTGTGTGCAGGGGCCACTATGGGGCATAATACTGTGTGCAGGGGCCACTATGCTGCATAATACTGTGTGCAGGGGCCACTATGGTGCATAATAGTGTGCGCAGGAATGCGGTTTGTGCAGGGGGCCATGTCAAATATTCGCCTTGGGGCCCAGCCATTCCTAGTTACGCCACTGGGTGGGAGTAAGGCCAACAATTCCTCTGTAACATTGCTACATACATGGCCATTGGTCATCATTACCACGTCCAGAACTTTTATTATTATTATGCTTACTTATATAGCGCCATCAATTTCTGCTGCACTTTACAGACATTGACAGTCACTGTCCCATATTGGGCTCACAATCTATATTTCCTATCGGTACATCTTTGGAGTGTGGGAGAAAACCCACAAACTCCTTACAGATGTTGTCTTTGGCAAGATTCAAACCCAGGACTCCAGCGCTGCAAGACTGCAATGCTAATTTCTGAGCCACCGTGCTACCCAAAGTACGTGGATTCGTAAATGTACCCTTATTTTTACAAAACTATTTCTTCAAAATGTACTTATTTTTTTTTCTGTTCAGACCCAAATATTTCAAAGGCCTATTTTTATGTTGCAACCTCGTCATGGCAAATCTTAGCAAAAAAAATAAACATTTAAATTTTAGCATGACTGGGATATTTTGCTGGGTTAGATAAAAACTGGAACAAGACCATACAAACAAGCAAATAGGAGTATTTGGATAGTGCATAAAAGTTGATTCCCTATTAACAACTATTCTATACTTGTGATATTAAAAAAACATGTGCCATATGTGTTCAAATTGTTGCCAGAGGTGTATCAAGTAACCAAACCACAATGACTGGCTTCAGCAGCAGGAAAAGTTAAGAAAAAAACATAGTGATGTCACAGTACAGTGTTGATGTGCACAAGGATGTCACAATATAGGATAATGCACACAAGGATGTCACAGTATGGAGATAATGCACACAATGATGTCACAGTACAGTGTAATGTACACAAGGCTGTAATACTTTGGAGACAATACATACAGATATGTCACAGTAAAGGGAGATTGTACAGTGATGTCATGGTACAGGAATATTGCACACAGTGACGTCACAGCGCAGGGATATCGCATACAGTAATATCACAGTATGGGGAAAATACACACAGTGATATAGTATATAGATAATGCTTACAGTCTTATTACACTACAGGGATAATGTCACAAGAGTAAGATAACATGCACAGTGAAGCTCCAGAACAGTGATGTGACAATATCCATAAGGCACAAAGTGATGTCACATTACATACAGTACAGACCAAAAGTTTGGACACACCTTCTCATTCCAAGAGTTTTCTGTATTTTCATGACTATAAAAATTGTAGATTCACACTGAAGGCATCAAAACTTTGAATTACATGTGGAATTATATACTTATCAAAAAAGTGTGAAACAACTGAAAATATGTCTTATATTCTAGGTTCTTCAAAGTAGCCACCTTTTGCTTTGATTACTGCTTTGCACACTCTTGGCATTCTCTTGATGAGATTCAAGAGGTAGTCACCTGAAATGGTTTTCACTTCACAGGTGTGCCCTGTCAGGTTTAATAAGTGGGATTTCTTGCCTTATAAATGGGGTTGGGACCATCAGTTGTGTTGTTCAGAAGTCAGGTGGATACACAGCTGATAGTCCTTCTGAATGGAGTGTTAGAATTTGTATTATGGCAAGAAAAAAGCAGCTAAGTAAAGAAAAACGAGTGGCCATCATTACTTTAAGAAATGAAGGTCAGTCAGTCTGAAAAATTGGGAAAACTTTGAAAGTGTCCCCAAGTGCAGTGGACAAAACCATCAAGCGCTACAAAGAAACTGGCTCACATGAGGTCCGCCCCAGGAAAGGAAGACCAAGAGTCACCTCTGCTGCGGAGGATAAGTTCATCCGAGTCACCAGCCTCAGAAATTGCAGGTTAACAGCAGCTCAGATTAGACACCAGGTCAATGCCACATAGAGTTCTAGCAGCAGACACATCTCTACAACAACTGTTAAGAGGAGACTGTGTGCAGCAGGCCTTCATGGTAAAATAGCTGCTAGGAAACTACTGCTAAGGACAGGCAACAAGCAGAAGAGACTTGTTTGGGCTAAAGAACACAAGAAATGGACATTAGACTTGTGGAAATCTGTGCTTTGGTCTGATGAGTCCAAATTTGAGATCTTTGGTTCCAACCACTGTGTCTTTGTGCGACGCAGAGAAGGTGAACGAATGGACTCTACATGCCTGGTTCCCACCGTGAAGCATGGAGGAGGAGGTGTGATGGTGTGGGGGTGCTTTGCTGGTGACACTGTGGGGGATTTATTCAAAATTGAAGGAATACTGAACCAGCATGGTTACCACAGCATCTTGCAGCGACATGCTATTCCATCCGGTTTGCGTTTAGTTGGACCATCATTTATTTTTCAAGAGGACAATGACCCCAAACACACCTCCAGACTGTGTAAGGGCTATTTGACCAAGAAGGAGAGTGATGGGGTGCTATGCCAGGTGACCTGGCCTCCACAGTCACCAGACCTGAACCCAATCGAGATGGTTTGGGGTGAGCTGGACCGCAGAGTGAAGGCAAAAGGGCCAACAAGTGCTAAGCATCTCTGGGAACTCCTTCAAGACAGTTGGAAGACCATTTCAGGTGACTAGCTCTTGAAGCTCATCAAGAAAATGCCAAGAGTGTGCAAAGTAATCAAAACAAAAGGTGGCTACTTTGAAGAACCTAGAATATAAGACATATTTTCAGTTGTTTCACACTTTTTTGTTAAGTATATAATTCCACATGTGTTAATTCATAGTTTTGATGCCTTCAGTGTGAATCTACAATTTTTATAGTCATAAAAATACAGAAAACTCTTAGAATGAGAAGGTGTGTCCAAACTTTTGGTCTGTACTGTACCTTCCAACTTTAAGATGACAGAAAGAGGGAAATTTTGCATATAATAAGCCAGGCATCCATGGGTGGTCTTACTGAGTGACCGGCAGGTATCTCTCTCTGTTTGGGTTTTATAAAAAATTAGCTGTCAGTCATTTAGCAGGACCGCCCACTGGACTCCTAAACCCAGAATGGGCAGAGATTTAGCTCAAGGAAATAGAAGTTACACCGAATCTTTTCCCACAAAAAAACTATAGATCAATCTGCTCAGCTCCTCCTGCTCTATACCATGCTGCCTGCAGACAGACTGCACCATAAGGCTAGGTTCACACTAGCGCTCGGTCTCTGTTCGTGGATTCCGTCCCCCATTCCACTTGAAAAATGCGGAGAGAAAAGTCTGCATTGCAAAAGTCTGCAAGCAAGGTGGAAACCCGGCGGACCCCATTATAGTCTATGGGGTCCACAGGTTTACGCTTTATAAGCGGATTGGGTTTCTGTTTTTTGGGTCCTCAAGCGGACCCGAAGAACAGAAACCCAAACGCTAGTGTGAACCTAGCGTCATTGTGACAGGTTCTCTTTCATAATTTGTTTAGCCCCGCTACACAGATACTACACTCCCAGCCAACAATACTCATGGTTTTGTAGAAAAGTATACCAAGTAATGGTGTTACGTAGTGTATGATACTGTGTATGACAGGGGTACATTTGGGGAAAACGTAAAAATATTAGCCAGCTGAACACTGATAGAATAGAATACAATTTTTGATTTTGCAGTTTTCTGAGAAAAAAAAAATGTCAATGAAAAATTGTGTTTTTCTATTTGAAATAAAAATAAAGAATAAAAATGCATTTTCTATTTATGACCATACATGGCAAGGCTGAAAATGGACCAAAATACCAATTGTGTCAATACAGGGCACATGTTCCTACATATATTGGAGACATATTGCCCATTCGTTCCGTGTGAGCACCATTCACATCCACTACACAAAGATAAAAAAAAAAAAAAACTTGTGGTGTAACCCCGAGTTTCTCAGCATACTGCATTGGCAGTGCCCACCTGCTAATCCCCCTGGCATCACCCCCCACCCACTGATACACCTTCCCTTTAAGCAACCTCACCACGCTCGGGATGACATCATCTCTTAAATTTTATCCCGCCTCTCCTAGATTCTGATTGGCGGATCGGCACTCCCTACACACCTCTCCAGCCATTGGTCCAAGTCCTGGTCATTCAAACCTGGTGGCCACGCCTCTATAGGTGTTTGAGGCTCTTTCACGTTCCTATTCATGCGGCGATTGGCTGTGACACGTGTCTATCAGCTCTCAGTGGGTGGGACCTTGGTGCTAGGGAGGTGCTGCTGCTGGGCTGGTAATAGGGGTGATTTTCTGTGCACCCCGTTGTTTGAGCGATGTGGGAGGAGCGGGGTGTCAGCTGTAAGGGATGATGGAGCTGGAAGACACCGGCTTTCCTTCCCTTGTCGCCGGCTACCAGAGCTGCAGCAGCGGGGCACCTGCATCTCCGCTCCACAGTCTCCAGCTTTGACCGAGACTGGTGGAGAAGAGGTAGGGAGCGGAGAGGAAAACAAGAACCCATCATATCGATACCCAGGGAGACGAGACAGCACCGAGGGAGGAGGAGACAGCTCAATGTAGGGTGATATAGGGGGGCACACAAGACACAGGTGGGGCAGGGTGGGTAGCCAGCATAGGGGGCACCGCACGGGGGGATACAATGTAATACAGGATTCAGGGGTGAGGATCTGTGATACATGGGCACTGTGTCTGGTAAGGGTCTGGGGTGATGCCATGTAATGTAGTAGAGATACCTTAATGCAAGGTTCTGGGGTGACACACTGTAACGAAGAGGATGTCAAATCAAAGCGTTAGGCAGAAAGATAGGGTGTAACATTGGGCAGGATCAGTAATATAGAAGGTGTAATGGGGGTCATGCTATTAAGGGCCACATAGTCTTGGATCAGTGGGTGTCTGAGGAAGACATCAGCATCGCCATCACCCGCCAGAGACAGCAGGAGAGGCCCATCTGGTGGAGAACAGGTAAGTGAAGGGTGGGGGGGGTGGGTGGATGATTGACAGCACCTCCCTGCACCTGTTTGGTGATAGAGTGAATGGAGGAGGCTGGCCTGTGCACTGGGTACCACTCTGGGTGAGATCTCCCTGTCTGGTTCCTGATCAGTCAGACTATAGCTGTATGACCACTGGAGATATGTAGAATCAGAACTGTCTTATACAACAATCCGCCATGATGTGGTTAACTCCATTTATGCTGGTGGCTCCTTTAAATGCTACCCCTCCACCCAGTAATATCATTTGTATGTGTTGGCATCTTTAAGGAAATTTGTCTGGTGTGATCTCATTTGAAAGCTTTTACATCATTCCATCCTTCATCCTGCACCTGCTTTTTTTATCAGCCCACCCATTTGCAGTTTGCCTGTCTCCATTCCCATGAGTGGTTTGCAGGCCCTACCAGCAGTGAAGGGATTAATGGAGCATTATCAGCTGCCCTCTCCCATTTCTGCATATCTTGCCTTGCTACTGCCTGATCACATCCTTCTCTGCCTTTCCTGACAACCAGTGTTGCAACCCTCCCCCCATTTATGCCATTGTATCCCATCCTTTTTATGTCTGCATCATTCTCCTCCACCTAGTATCTTTTCCAATCACGATTGGCATTTTTTTATGGCATCTCTCTAATTTCTTGGTGTCTTCATGACTTATTAATATTATATCATGTCTATTCTAATATATATATATATATATATATATCTTCTACAATCTTTCACCACAGTCATTTTTTGAAAATTTCCAGAATTTGTTAGCCATGTATCTATTTTCCTTAGTTTTTGTATGATGGGAGCCATACCATGTGCACATTTCTTGTAATATCTCCATATTTGTTTCCTGTGATTTTATAGCACCACCATATTCTGCAGCAGTGTACATAGGTTTTAACCACTTATTGCAGTCATTTCACAGTGATTGTGTAATATATCATAATAAACCAATCACAATTTCCTTTGGAGGAGTACTGGAGATAACCCCCAAACACATTAACTCTGTACATATGTTGCCTTGGTTAGATTTAAACTCGGGACAAGCCTACACCCTACTTTTTACAGCCTAATATACCATCTTCCATGCGAGCCAGACGCATTCTTTCAGCTACTAGTTTACAGCATTCCTAGATTCATCCATTAACTGAGGCCATGAGGGTTGCCGTTCCATTATCTGCCCTGTAACCCACATCTGATCTCCCTGGTATACCTGAATCTTGCATCCCTGTGGCACTACCATTGCCCTTGTGCACTTGCATGTAGGCGTTCTCTCCTTTTAAAAGGACTCAGTCATGAAGAAACTTGTTTTACCCACATCTAAGTGCTTTGTATATAAATGGATTATTATTGCATATGACTTTATCCTGGGCTGTATCAGTAGCTGTGAATTACTGCGTCGTGCCTGCACAGTTCTGAATGAATAAGGCCTAACACCGGCGGCCTGTTAGCACCATGTTGCATCAATGGACGAGGCTAGAAATTGCATCTGTCCTTCTATGAAAGAGAATCACCCTCTTCTGTAAGACTGCCTATTCCTTCACGTCATCTAAGCAGCCATTTATTTCATGTGGATATCAGGCTCTGATTTCCTATAGCTCTGTCTTCCATGGATGCTGGGATTACCTACAATGACCCTGTGTTCCCCACAGCCATAAGCAGTTGTATTTTATGTAACGTTATCATGTACAACTTTAATAGCCCCAGCAGATTACTGGTTGGACATGGTCACTTTGCTTCAGTGCCGTAATTTACCTACATATATTAGGTCTACAGAATAGGGACTCTGTTCTGTATTAGAATATACATTGCTCAGAATAATAAACCACGCCTTTTGTGATTTTAATGTGTCGTCTGTTTCCTGAAAAGTTGGATAAAAACCAATATTGCTGTAATTACAGCTCTCATGGAGTTTTGCCACCCAACTACATTAGAATCCCATATGACAAATTTTGCTATGGAACAGCGGAAGTATGACATTCAGAAGTCTGGGAAATATGGCTGGGCAAGCCCTTGTGGGGGCCATAATGGTCTCCAAACTTATGACTACATAGCTAGGAAGAATGGTAACCCGTGTGGAAGCTGTAATGGCAGATGTATTGGTTTTCAAGTTGCTGGATGTGGTTGAGTAGAAACAGAAATTGCATAATCTTTAAAATAAACCTCCACCTCTAGGCCACGGCCACATGTTGTGAAAAAAATTGCAATTTTTTGTTGCAGATTTTTGAGTTTTTTTTAGCTGAAGCCAGGAGTGGATAAGAACTTCCTTTATATTTTCCATTCCACATGAAGTCACTTGGCTTTAACCAAAAAAGAAAAAAAAAAACATAGCAAAATCTTCAACAAAAATGCAGCTTTTCTGCAACCCGGGATGTAGACACAGTAGTCTAAACCACCGACTCCGACTCCTCTATTTTTCCATAGCCTGACTCCGACTTCTTCATAAATGCCTGACAGCCATGGTCAGACGGAAGCAGTAATTCTCCTTTAATTCAGGAACAAAGCCAGTGATTGAATTCCTATGAGAGGAAATATACAACAAACTATGCTTGCAATTAATTATATAGTATCAATAATTGTATGATGTAATTAAAAATAATTAATCATTTTATTTTGAAGTTGGAGTTGGTAACTTTGAATCTTCTGACTCCAAAGCCCTGTCTGCAACGTGGGGCCCAAGCCTAAGGCCCCTAAGGCCCCAGACGACTATGTGCTAGTTCAGTGTGCTATCCAGATTTTTCACAGATAGCACACTGACCCATTCATTTCTGTCGGCCCACGTACATGAGCGTGTATTACACAGTCCGGGCTGCAAAACTCAGGACCGGTCCTACTCCTGTCTGGTTTTGTGACCGTACTTCCACAGCCCCATTCATTCAATGAATGGGGCCGCAGAAGCACAGGCGGCACACGGTCATGCTGTTCAACCACGGCTGGCGGCCCGCTGAAGGTAGTGTGTAAGGGGCCGCAGAATGGTTTCACTTACCAACTCCCTCCCGCAGTTTTCTGGTTTAAAAAAAAATTCCAGACTGCAGGTTTGCATTTTCTTGTAGTTATCATTTAAAAAATAAAATAAAATTGTGCAAATTGTGTTTTTATGCCACCCTTGACACTTTCTGAAAAGGTGGAATGGTGTGGGCAAGGCTATGAGCCCTGGCAGATTTATCATCTATACTGGCTTTGAGCTGGCGTAGATTTCATTCTATGGCCCGGTTCACATCTGCGCATTAGTTTTGCAAGCAGCACTTTTCTCTCCACATATTTCATGCGGAAACCGACTGGAAACCACACGGACCCCATTATAGTCTATGGGGTCCGCCGGTTTCCTAAGGTAACCGCTTTTTTATGCGGTTAGGTTTCCGTTCGTTTTCCGAACAGAAACCCATGTACAGATATGAACCGGGCCTATTTTTTGCAGATTTTATTGCATTTTTTTGAGCCAGAAGTGTGGATCAATAAACGGTAAATTGCTGATCAGTAGGGGGTCTGACTGTTGAGACCCCCACTGATCCTGAAAATGGGGGGGTTACTTCCATTGAGAATATAACTGCAGTGGACTCAGATGTGCCCCTCACTTTATTCATTTCAGTGAGAGCGGCAGAAATATCTGAAGTACAGCACATGGCTATCTCTGAATCCCCTGTTCTAAGGATCAGTGGGGGTCTTGGGTTGGATTCCAACAAATCACCAGTTTATTCTCTAGCCTATGTATAGAGAATAAATATTTTCATGGCATAACCCCCTTTAAAGATCTGATTTCTGGAAATTTTGCAGCTTTTTGTTCACTCTGGCATTAAAGGTACTGTGCAAGGTATTTCTAGACTGATCTATAGATTTCTGATAGAATCAGGAAAACAGTTCTGGACATTTTAGATTTAACAGTCTGTACCACTAGCTCTCATTAAAGAGGACCTTTCACCACCTCCAACAAGTCCAGCTCTTTACATAAGTTTGTACCTGTTGCTCCACTGATTCCAGGGCTGTGAGGAGTGCGGTGTCAGGCAGGTGCAGACAAGGGGTGTGATTTTGAGCTCTGGCACTGGCTGCTTCTGATTGGAGCTCTGAATCAAACCCCCCATTTGACACCGCCCTTCTGACAATACTGAGCTTAAACAGTACATCAGACAGCAAAACTAATAGCATTGATTGCTCAGGAATGGTGGGGGGCTAGAGAAAAAATTCCAACTGTGCTGGAATCAATGGAGCAGCGACTATTAACAGATGAAAAGAACTAGAATTGGTGGAGGTAGTGAAAGGTCCTTCTTTAAGTCGTGGCCAGCAGGAGTTTGTTAAGGGATTTACGCTTAAAGCAATTCCCACTGATATTCTGTAAGGCGCTCCAAAAGTGAATGTATGATTTGAGGTGACTGCAGTTTTGGGGACATACGAATAAAATTTGATCAAAATTACATTATATTATGCTGTGCGGCTTCTATTAATCATGAGGGGTGGATACTTGTAGTTTTAGGGATCGGAAATTATGTGGTAATCTAGAAAAAATGTTCAGGTACCTAGGTAAAAGATCACAGTTCCCTATCACGGAGCTAGACTGCCACAGTGCCACCATAACAGAAGGTTATATTTCACATAAGGTTATGTTCACATAATGGAATTTTATACACACTGAAAAATTCAGTTTCAGTAATTTGAAACTGAATTTTTCTGCTTGACCAAATTCCGCCACGAAATCTGCAAATTCTGCACCTGCCAGGCAGTATCTTTCTGCCTCCCATTCACTTCAATGGGAGTTATCAGGCGGAATCCTCCTGAAGATTGAGTATGACTTTTATTTTTCTGAAAATATCAGCTCAAGGAAAAATCAGCATCTGCCTCCACTTGACATGAAAAGGAGGCAGATTTCAGATGGCAGCAAAATCTGCAGCAAAAACAGCAGCTTTTCCGCAATTCTGTGGCCTTAGCGTTACCTTACCTGTCACGTGACTGCAATGATGTGAATGGTAGTTCACATGACTGGTATTTTGATGGTCTGTTGTAGTGGACCGTCAAAATATAGGCCGTGCTCTATTTTTGCCTGTTTTCACGGATCCCTTCATGTAGTCAAAAGTATGAGGGATCCATGAAAAAGGGCACCCCTTGAGTGCAAAACGACTGTGAAAAATGGATGTTTTTCATGGCCATTTTCACCATCGGTTGTCTGAATGTAGCCTTAGACTATGTTGTCTGCATAACCAAGCCATCTACAATGACCTCAAAAGAGAACCAGCTCTTGTGTCTCTATAGCAGACTGCAGAAGTACCCCATAACAGATCCAGCATGAATTAGTGAAAGATACCTTCCAGATTTGTGGTATGTGCTTGTTCTGCTGTGTTCACACTTTTTGCAGCATGTGCATGGATTTTTACAGAAATAACTATTCAGATATATGTAATGTTTTTTTTTAGCCTCAAAAACTTCTATATCAAATTTGTCATGTGAAAACCTGTCCTCAGAGTCACCTACTTTAGGAGTAGAAATTAGGTGTTGGTTGCAATCCATGACTTGTGACTCCCCGAGGCCACTGTGCATAGCAGTATGATCATTGGCTTTCCATAATTTGGGATCTCTGAAACACTTCTTCTCTAGAATGACTGGTCTGTTTATTGGGTTATAGCTATATGAACTATATTATATACAGTCATGGCCAAAAGTTTTGAGAATGACACAAATATTATATTTTCACATGATCTGCTGCCCTCTGGTTTTTATGTGTGTTTGTCAGATGTTTTTATCACATACAGAAATATAATTGCATTCATATTATGAGTAACAGAAGCTTATATTGACAGTTAGAATGAGTTAATGCAGCAAGTCAATATTTGCAGTGTTGACCCTTCTTCTTCAGGACCTCTGCAATTCTCCCTGGCATGCTCTCAATCAACTTCTGGACCAAATCCTGACTGATAGCAGTCCATTCTTGCAGAATCAATGCTTTAATTTTGTCTGAATTTGTAGGTTTTTGTTTGTCCACCCGTCTCTTGATGATTAACCACAAGTTCTCAATGGGATTAAGATCTGGGGAGTTTCCAGGCCATGGACCCAAAATCTCTATGTTTTGTTCCCTGAGCCATTTAGTTATCACCTTTGCTTTATGGCAAGGTGCTCCATCATGCTGGAAAAGGCATTGTTGAGCACCAAACTGCTCTTGGACGGTTGGGAGAAGTTGCTCTTGGAGGACATTCTGGTACCATTCTTTATTCATGGCTGTGTTTTTAGGCAAGACTGTGAGAGAGCCGATTCCCTTGGCTGAGAAGCAACCCCACACATGAATGGTTTCAGGATGCTTTACAGTTGGCATGAGACAAGACTGGTGGTAGCGCTCACCTCTTCTTCTCCGAATAAGCTTTTTTCCAGATGTTCCAAACAATCGAAAAGGGGATTCATCAGAGAAAATGACTTTACCCCAGTCCTCAGCAGTCCACTCCCTGTACCTTTTGCAGAATATCAGTCTGTCCCTGATGTTTTTTCTGGAGAGAAGTGGCTTCTTTGCTGCCCTCCTTGAGACCAGGCCTTGCTGCAAGAGTCTCCGCCTCACAGTGCGTGCAGATGCACTCACACCTGCCTGCTGCCATTCCTCAGCAAGCTCTGCACTGCTGGTAGCCCCATCCCGCAGCTGAAACACTTTTAAGAGACGGTCCTGCCGCTTGCTGGTCTTTCTTGGGCGCCCTGGAGCCTTTTTGGCACCAATGGAACCTCTCTCCTTGAAGTTCTTGATGATGCGATAGATTGTTGACTGAGGTGCAATCTTTCTAGCTGCAGTACTCTTCCCAGTTAGGCCGTTTTTGTGCAGTGCAATGATGACTGCACGTGTTTCTTTAGAGATAACCATGGTTAACAGAAGAGAAACAATGATGGCAAGCACCAGCCTCCTTTTAAAGTGTCCAGTGGTGTCATTCTTACTTAATCATGACAGATTGATCTCCAGCCCTGTCCTCATCAACACCCACACCTGTGTTAATGGAGCAATCACTGAAACGATCTTAGGTGGTCCTTTTAAGGCAGGGCTGCAATGATGTTGAAATGTGTTTTGGGGGATAAAGTTCATTTTCTAGGCAAATATTGACTTTGCAAGTAATTGCTGTTAAGCTGATCACTCTTTATAACATTCTGGAGTATATGCAAATTGCCATTAGAAAAACTGAAGCAGTAGACTTTGTAAAAATTAATATTTGTATCATTCTCAAAACTTTTGGCCATGACTGTATACAGTGCCTTGTGAAAGTATTCGGCCCCCTTGAACTTTTCAACCTTTTGCCACATTTCAGGCTTCAAACATAAAGATCTAAAATTTTAATTTTTTTGGTGAAGAATCAACAACAAGTGGGACACAATTGTGAAGTGGAACGAAATTTATTGGTTATTTTAAACTTTTGTAAAAAATAAAAAACTGAAAAGTGTGGCGTGCAATATTATTCGGCCCCTTTACTTTCAGTGCAGCAAACTCACTCCAGAAGTTCAGTGAGGATCTCTGAATGATCCAATGACCGATGATGATAAATATAATCCACCTGTGTGTAATCAAGTATCCGTATAAATGCACCTGCTCTGTGATAGTCTCAGGGTTCTGTTTAAAGCGCAGAGAGCATCATGAAGACCAAGGAACACACCAGGCAGGTCTGTGATACTGTTGTGGAGAAGTTTAAAGCCGGATTTGGATACAAAAAGATTTCCCAAACTTTAAACATCCCAAGGAGCACTGTGCAAGCGATCATATTGAAATGGAAGGAGTATCAGACCACTGCAAATCTACCAAGACCCGTCCGTCCCTCTAAACTTTCATCTCAAACAAGGAGAAGACTGATCAGAGATGCAGCCAAGAGGCCCATGATCACTCTGGATGAACTGCAGAGATCTACAGCTGAGGTGGGAGAGTCTGTCCATAGGACAACAATCAGTCGTCCACTGCACAAATCTGGCCTTTATGGAAGAGTGGCAAGAAGAAAGCCATTTCTCAAAGATATCCATAAAAAGTCTCGTTTAAAGTTTGCCACAAGCCACCTGGGAGACACACCAAACATGTGGAAGAAGGTGCTCAGGTCAGATGAAACCAAAATCGAACTTTTTGGCCATAATGCAAAACAATATGTTTGGCGTAAAAGCAACACAGCTCATCACCCTGAACACACCATCCCCACTGTCAAACATGGTGGTGGCAGCATTATGGTTTGGGCCTGCTTTTCTTCAGCAGGGACAGGGAAGATGGTTAAAATTGATGGGAAGATGGATGGAGCCAAATACAGGACCATTCTGGAAGAAAACCTGTTGGAGTCTGCAAAAGACCTGAGACTGGGACGGAGATTTATCTTCCAACAAGACAATGATCCCAAACGTAAAGCAAAATCTACAATGGAATGGTTCACAAATAAACGTATCCAGGTGTTAGAATGGCCAAGTCAAAGTCCAGACCTGAATCCAATTGAGAATCTGTGGAAAGAG
Source organism: Leptodactylus fallax (assembly GCA_947044405.1). NCBI lineage: Eukaryota > Metazoa > Chordata > Amphibia > Anura > Leptodactylidae > Leptodactylus > Leptodactylus fallax. Next base: position 3,360,228 of record CAMRHE010000078.1, read on the forward strand.
CTGAAAACTGCTGTTCACAAATGCTCTCCATCCAACCTCACTGAGCTCCAGCTGTTTTCCAAGGAAGAATGGGCAAGAATTTCAGTCTCTCCATGTGCAAAACTGATAGAGACATACCCCAAGCGACTTGCAGCTGTAATCGCAGCAAAATGTGGCGCTACAAAGTATTAACTTAAGGGGGCCGAATAATTTGGCACGCCCCACTTTTCAGTTTTTTATTTTTTACAAAATTTTAAAATATCCAATAAATTTAGTTCCACTTCACGATTGTGTCCAACTTGTTGTTGATTCTTCACCAAAAAATTTAAATTTTATATCCTTATGTTTGAAGCCTGAAATGTGGCAAAAGGTTGAAAAGTTCAAGGGGGCCGAATACTTTCGCAAGGCACTGTAGCTAAAAAGATATTCTAAACAATTACATCTTCAGCTTTAAAAGTAGGTGGAGCTTATTAAGTTATGAAAGGGTTGAAGGGGTCTGGATTTTTAATATAGATGACCCATCTTTAAGATTGGTCATAAGTATTAGATTGGTGTGTTTCACATACCTGGCACCCCTACAAATCAGTAGGTTACAGCATCTGCCAGTGCCAGAACTACACCATGGACAGATCTGGAAGCAGACAACTCTCTCCATGGTGTAGTGGCTGTTCCAGGTTATTGCAGTTCAGCTCCCAATCAAGTGAGCGAAACATCATCAATATCAATAGGCTGGACAATCCCCTATAAGACCAGTAGTCCACATTGTTTAAAGGGGAACTACATAATTATTGCTGAAATATCAGCGCTTATTAATCATGCTCCACTGTATAATCTGGGGGTCTGTAAGAATTTGGTCCCAAAATGCTGAGCATGTATAAAGCAGCTATAGGAAAAGATTGCTAGCTTGCGTTCAACTCCAGAGACTACTAACATACTTGTAGTTAGACATACAAGTTCCTAATCCACGGACATCACTTATATAAATGAATATTCTCTGAATTGTTTTGTGACCTGGCGGCCATTAGGACACATTTGTGGATTTATTCACCAGGGTTGAGATACAAGTAGTAGGCAGATGATTCTTCCATTATATTCTATGAACTGTCAGATCTGTTAAAAATGCAGCTGAGGCAAAGATGAGAGTCATTTTGTGGAGTATGTTGCTGCAACATTCATGTATTACCAGGGAACCCCTTTAAGGAGACAGGCAATATGACTGTCTATTGCATTGGCAACGTAGCATCTGTGATGGACATTAGATAAATGCAATGAAAAGGGGCTAGATCCAGTGATGTCTTTAATACCTCCACAATTTAGCCAGGTTTAGTGGCATGTTCTGTTCTCTATAGAATATGAAAATTCTGGCTGGGATGTTTTCCCCTGAATGCTTGCATATCTGCTACAGTCAGCAGAAGGGTTAAGTAGCTGGTATAGCTATGTACCATTGCTGCTCAGCCTTTCTGTATAGTAGAGTGCATTACCACAATTCCCTTTACACCTTCCCAACCCCCAATGGAAACCCCCAGTGCACTGTTCCTTCCTTCCCTGGGCTATGGATGGAAAAGGGGGATGGGAAAGAAAACCGCTTGTCGTACATCACACTTGAGATGTGAGCAGCAGAATGTGCTGGGGTCACTGTGCACTGTCAGGATGTGAGCGCTGCCTGCAATGCTTTCTTTATGGTTCTGTCTCTTCCTTATATGTAGTTTTTTCCTCCACCCTGCTGTGTCCTCCCTTAGGCATAGGCCCAGACATTGCCTGTCCCTATAATGTTGGGATTAGTCCAGCTGAATATACTGTGCTGTTAATTTTAACCCTCTACCTTCCCTAGTGCACATATCTCAAATATGGCTTCTTTGTCCATTGGAATGGTTGCATCACTGTTAGATGGGAGGTCATGTGATGTCATCATTGTTATAGGGTTAATGCTGCATGGCGGTGCACTGTTCATACCGATCCCATCCCCACTTATAATGGGATATGCTATATGTGTGTGGATGTCTGTATGTAATTGCATTTCTTTGATGGTAAGTGAGCATTTATTGGGAGAAGCAAATGATTCCTGTTTTTATGGCAGGAATTACAAGCTTGATGGGTGTTTTTATAGAAGTGTTTGTGTATACGGTTATTGTAGAACAGATGTCTCAACATCTACTTTACATTTGCATATTATATATTCCCTGCATTTTATTTTGTACTAATAAACCTAACCTGGTCATATGTAAAAGAGAGCTGTTACTGTAAATCTGTTTCTGGAAAAGCTGGGTGACAACCAATAAGGTCTCTTTTCTTTCCTGGAGTTCTGAATACAAAACAATCAGCATCATTATACAGTGATACAAGAGAAGCTTCAGGGAAGCCAATAATTGTCACCCAGCTTTTTCAGAAACCGATACAACGAAGAAATGGGTGGATCAGAGTTCCCTTGCAGCTATGCCTCTCTATGATGTCTATAATAGATCATATAGAAAGGGATTGTCTTTATGGGACACACATTGGGAAGAGAACATTTTTGATTGTGGTTGAGCCAATTCAGCTTCCATTGGTGAATAATATTGTCATATATGTAGACTGATGGGTTTAGCTACAGTGTAAGCTAAATTGTGACCTCTTTAGTACAGGATTGGACATTAAGTAGCTGCTCTCAGACGTGATCGCATATAAACAGTCTTTTTTGGTTAGAAGTGTTCCCTATCCACAAGCTGATCTCACAGCCTCCTGCTCCTGGAACCCCCATCTATAATGTGCTGGGAAACCTGGGAACCAGTGTTCCAGGGGTTTTTCAGGGCCATTTTTCATACTGATAACTTATCCCGAGGAGACAGCCTCAGCTATTTTCAGAAATCCCATACAAGTGAATGGAGAGGCTTGCACATGTGCAGCCTTTTCTCATTTAGTTAGGGCCGTCCCATTCTTGAGATAGACGTGGGTCCCTGAGAATATAACCATAAATGCTGATATGGGAATACTGCTCTAAGAACATTGTCCTCGCCATCCCTAGAAATGTGGCATAATCTTCTCGTTGACTCAGCTAAAGGCACATGCCTACAGAAGTCATGAAACAACTCTGTAATTCAATTTATCTGCTTTATCTCAAATGTAGTGCAGCCCAGAACAACCACATATATACTGCTTTGTGCAGTGTTGGCTTGGGCAACTTTGCGATTTTTTTTTCTTTGTGACTTATTTTATGTTGGTTCTTCTGGGTGACATGTCCCCTCTGGTCTCCTGTATGAACCAGACTGACCCTGGCCCCAGAAAAAAACTTTAGCATATTAGCACAGCTCTATGGGAATCAGTCCAATTTACGAGATTACAAATCTCTATAATAGATCAAACGTTGACTTTCAGGGTACCTACATATTGGGTGGCACTACCAAGACAGAGGGAAGAAGAGGTGATTTTCATATTATTTTCCTAAAGAGCATTGCCTGTATAATTCTCTCCACTAGCCAAATCATACGATGGTGCCATCAGAACCACCATGGGTTTGATAGGTACATTACTTAAAATAATGAATTACATTAACAGCAATATGCTATTATATGATGTAAATGCCTCAGGGAATTTGGAATTCCCACAACTATTCCGATCTATTTTCAGATCTCTGACTGTGGCAGCATTTTCAATATTAAAAAAATAGTAGGGAATTTCCATATATGCAATTTTATTTCAAGTGATTCTAGTCCACAGATATTCTTTAAGGATCTCTGTCTCTGGCCCAAAGTCTTTTTTAAGATTGCTCTTTGATTTCTCCAGAACTTTTTTAAAACGTATGAAGATGTTCTGGTTCTCATAGGAATGTGACTGTATTCCATCATTAGATGGAGACCTAGAGAATATTGATCATGATGGTTCCTTGTGATTGTATGTAAATGAACGTCTCTCCACGTCGGCTATTAGAGGAGGTCTTGATCGACCAACCCCTCTTAAGATGTCTGTACCCTTCAATGCAGCTCATGCAAAAGAGTCTGGGTTAAGCCCTTTTAGAATCAATCACTTTGTGGCAAGCATATACTGTTGTGTGGGCACCTGTGTCTCAATCTCAGAAACGTTAGGGATTTGCTGTACATATTATCACTGTGTTTAGGGGCAGGTAGGGGTTGTACCTATGTTGGATTTGCAAATTCTGGTTTGTATGAATACCCCAACAAGTGCACTCTTTGGAAAATTCCTTTTCTTGGCTATCTAAGTGTTTGTAGCTCTACAGCAACTTGCCAATGTTAAAATGATAATGGGGAGGATAGCTCTGAAATTATGCTGTCAACCTGTAATTTCACCATAATGTCCTAGGCAATTAGATGAATCTAAAAAGTGAACCCACTTGATTAAATGGCATGGGTACCATCAAGAACAGCATTGATTTACAAGTCTTCTATCCAAGATTTTCTGCAGCAACTGCACCATTTTCTGCATTGCATTCTGGGAAGAGCTCTCTACTAATCAAATCACATCAGCCTGAGAAGCAGGCGTCTTCCTCCAATCTAGGCCAAGCATTCTTTGCCAAGATGACTATTGAATTGTCAAATGGTGACACAATGAATTGTAATTCACAGTGTTTGGGTTTTTTCCTCTTTTGCCATGTACTCTGCAGTACAATACATCATAACCTTGCCTGACGAACCGTACGGAAGACGCATCCTGACCCCCATGGGCTTCGGCTTCTCATTTGATAGATGCTGTTCCTAAATGATTCCATTGTATTTAGTTTCTGCTTTAAAGCAGGTGGAAATGTAACGCACAGATGAGAAGAGAGGCAAGACAGGGCTGAGAGTTGGCAGCTCTTTCCGAGGGCGTATGAAATACTGCCCTGATTCCCTCTATGTGTGGTAAGAAAAGAACTTTGAGCATCTCTAATTAACAATTACAGTAATTAGAACGGCTGCATTGGTGAGGAGTTAATTATATTGGAGAAGGCTGTGCCATTCCCTTGTAAATAAGCGGCTGCAAAAAGCCAATCTGTTCCATTTTGTATTCTGATATCACCGATATAATCCCATTGGGTTTTTCTTTTAGTCATTTGGGTCTAGTTTCAATTAATAGAGCCCGGGTCTGAGAATGTAATAAAACGAAGACCCTTATCTCATAATCTTATCACATTTTCCCATTCAGTCATTGAAAAATACATTGGTTGCTGGGGCCTAAATTGAGCAAATGCCACCTACAAAAAAATTAGCTCCAATCTGTGCTGGTTCACAAATTCACCCTAACTTTCTTGTTAACAGAATAGAGGGTGGCGTGACAACGCTGTTTTTTGTTTTTTTTCACAATGTTGTGAGGAAACATCCATAGGGAAAGTGTGCGGAACCAAAATGAGTGGGTGCCCTTCTTAATATACTCCATTGCATGGTCTTTAAAGGTAGTCTATCATTGCAGAAATGCATTTTTAAATAAAGACATGTTCCAATAGCCTTTAGAAAGACTATTCTAGGAATAATTCTTTATTTCTTTGCAACATTTTTTGAATAAATAGTTCTTGATGTGCAAAAAGAGCTCAGGGAGCACAAGTCCCTACTGATCCTCTTTGCTGTGTAATGAGCAGCAAGTGACGTTGCTGAGATCAAAATCTCGCACATGTGCTGAACGCTCCATCAAGAAGAAAGGAAGGATGACCGAGCGTACAGCGCATGCACGAGATTTTGATCTTGGCAAATTCACTACACATCGAAGAGGTTCAATAGGAGGTATCTTTTTCAAAAAAGGAGCGTATAATAATGGAGCCGGAGGCGTTCTTCAGGTGATGACGATGCTGTGCTCGGAGCACAGGGATAACACCCTCAGTACTCCCTGAGAACCATTTGCATAAAAAGAACTACGAATTTATTAAAAAAATGGCTTAAAAAAATAAAGAATAAAGGTCTGTCTAGAATAGCCTTTCTAAAGGCTGTTGGAACATGTGCTTATTTAAAAATGCATTTCTGCAATGATAGACTCCCTTTAAAAAAATGTGTGCTTTTCTTTGTGTGGGCAACATCTTGCTCCTTATATCATCTCCCTTTCTCAACTTTCTCAAAACCATAATGTGTGCACCTTAGCCTTATCTTCCAATCCTTTGTTTTTGCCAACATTGCAATGTCTGGAGATTGGGATCATGGCACGTTAGAAAGGTGTGGAGAACCAAACTCCTCTCTCCATGGATTCTCCATGAATCTTTAGGCTAGGCCTTCATAGCACACATGCTCTTGTTGCTGTTTTTCTGCAAGGCTGGTTTGGCACCTGATTCTGCCCATTACTTGGCCACCCCTACTAATGTAGAGCAGGACATGGTAGGTAAGTTAATACTATGGATAACTCTGCTGTAGGGACTTGTCATCTACAAAAGTGTGAAGAGTAGTTGTGACATTACATGTTTATTGGATTCAAGTACCATATTTTGTAGTGGAAAATATAGTTGATGCTGAAATAATCCCCACCTAAATTATAGACTTGTAAAGACTGAGCAAAGCAATAGTTAGCTATCAAGATGTATGACTAAACAGCCTACTATAGCCTAACATTGTATTCATTTTTATGAAAGGTTCTAAGTAACACAACATACACCCTGTATAATTGATTTAACTCTTTCCTGCTTCATATATTGGGTGAAATATGCAAATATGTCTCCTAGGAAGTCACTAGGAAATATAGGTGTGGCATATGAAAATTTGATTATGTAACAGGCCATGGCTTACTAACATCAACCATAGTGCCGCCCCATGCAGTGACATCACATTTGTTAATATGGTGACATAAGAAATAATTTCCAGTCCAGGCCATTCCTTTTTAATTGTTAAAAAATATTCTGGGTATAAGTTTCCTGTTTTCACAGCTGAATGTATTTTATGATTTTACTTGGAGAACAACATAAAGGGGTAGTCCAGGATTAGAAAAATAGCTGCTTTCTTCCAAAAGCTGTGCCACACCTTTCCACAGATTGGGAGGAATTCATCATTTCCTCTATGTAGAGGGATGATATTGGGGAGCACGTTTGGCACAAGGCCCTTCCTTTTGCCAAACGTGCGCCACCAGCCCTGATCCATGCCTTGCCCGCCACATCGCGCGACTGATCTATTATGACTCACTCATGAGTCAGCATGGAAATTTACGCCAGTTCCTACCTGATTTATTCAGAGGCCACCGCCTCCAATTCCCTGCGCCAGTTGGCCATTTATTAAGGGTGGCTTACAATACACCAGTCCTAATAAATGTGTGTTAATTTGGCAGGTTAGCCTAATACCCTTCAGTGGAGCCTAGCTGCTGTACCGCACAGGCCACGTACAGGTGTGGTGTTGTTCCTAGATTTATTCCCTGTAAGGACATACACAAACACATGATAACAGTTATGGCGTACAGTACTATTTCTTTAATCTAGGACAGAAATATGACCTGCAAAGCTTGAAGTATGCAGAAACCTAAGTACAGGAGTCAGATACGTGCCACAAGCTGTAAAGTGCCCTTAGATAGAAGAATCACAGCATGCCACTATCAATTCTAGTTGACAAGCCTGAGAATTGTAGTTAACCACCCGATCTTAGTCATCCCTGACATCTGCCAGTGTTTGCCTGGTGCTGAAGTTGGCTCAGGATGTCTTCTGATGCTGCATATCTGCAACGTCTAGAGAAACCACACCTTATGTCCTTGCACAATCAGTTGCGCAACCCCTTGTTGCCACGATATACCACATGTGTGTACTGTCATCAGCTGTGTTCTAATGGAAACTTGACATCATACATGATTCCTCCTGACCACAGCATAATGAAATGTTCTTACCTATACAACCTTACCTATCTGAATGGAGGCATTGGTTGTGTTGTGTACGGTGAACAAAACATGGGTGTCTGCTGAAAAACACAACTGACTTGACTACGCTGCATATATGTTCATTTTTGTGGTGGTGGTGGTGGGAAGGGTGGTGAGCTGATGTAAGACACACTTTAGAGAATCACCCACAAAATCAAACATGGACAATTTACCCCCCCCCCCCCACCCATACAGATTGGATGAGAATCTGATATTTTCGGTCATTAATGTTTCGGTGTCTACTGCTGGAGAAAAAGGATCAAGCAGGTTGGAATTTTACCTGTCAGATCCTTTGTTTCCCTCTATATAATAGGATAATTGGTGAAGATACATCTTATTTGTCTACTCTAGCATTAGTGTACAGTATGGGTGGCCGTTGACAGGTCTGCTGCATATACATGATTTGTGGATAGTCTCCTTCTTTTTCTTTCTTTCTAGTACAGTCTTGACATATGCCAGATGTCATATGGTGCTGATTGTGCACTGTGGACATACTTGCATCACTTTTATTCAATTCCTTATCTTTCTTTTCCTGTGGAATATTTCTGCTGATAAACAGACAGGACATCCCAAAACCACCAATGAGACAGTGGAAAGGAAATCATTAGAGTTATCAACCATAGCTTGTCTAGTAAGTATATAATAAAAAAAACCTACATAGATAATGTGTCAAGTCTAATCCTTTGTTCTTCCTGTCATATCCTACAGATGAAAGTTTTCCATAGGTGACAACCAGTAACATCAGCCACTATAGTGCTTTTAGGCTCTGATCACATTTCCGGAAAACTTCAGATTTGTCTGATCTGCTTTGAACTGATCAGTTTTTGATTCATACAAACTGAATCCTTCTATTTGAATCCGTTCAAGTTTTTTATTGGCTGAAAGAAAATTGCAGCATTCTACATTTTTTTCCCGGAAAAAAAATGGACACTGATCCGAAAGCAGTTTTTGTTTTTTTCCCTACCATTGACTTTCATGGTATGAAGGGCGCAAATGAAAGAATAACTAATCTGTCTAAAAATAATCGATCAGTCAAAAAGTGAAGCTTGCCAGAAATGTGAACAGAACCTTAGTCTTACCCCCAGGTAGTGAAATATCCTGTGCAGTATAGAGCCATTGCTTGTTGTCCTTCCCAGAGCTGTGGAGTTGGAAAAAAGTTACCGAATTTGACTTCAAAATACAATTATTAAAGGGATTGTCCACTTTCATACCAATATTGAGAGACAAATATTATTGTTTGTATAATAAAAAGTTATACAATTTTCCAACATACTTTCGGTATCAATTCCTCACAGTTTCCAAGATCTCTGCTTGCTTTCATTTATTCTGCTTACTTCCAGTGGATGAAAATCAGTCCATGGTCATGTGATATACGGTCCATGGTCATGTGATGGACATATGGGTGCACAGCTTGTAACCAGGCAGATGTCTGATTACTGTGCTGCAGAGTTTGTGACTCCACAGCACTGGACCTTCATCCCTTACTTCCTGCTCTGTTCTGGCAATTCGGTCTTGTTAGGAAACAAAAGGTTCTGGATGAGCAGTGTCCATTGATATAGGCCGTTGATATAACTGAAGGTGGTTGTAGAGGTAGATCTTGGGGCAGGATCCCTTATAAATATATATGAAGCTGCCTTAAGTATTAGTTTGCCACTCCCAGCACATCATACAATACTCATCACCTGTTTTATGTTCATTTACTGCAGTGTATCATAGCAATAACATATTTATGAGGCAAATAACTGAATATATGTAAGGACCTACTTTGTGTGTTGCAACATCATTAAATAGCCTGTGACAGGGAAGAATGCTAAGTTCTTGGCAATGAATTAAACTTATGTTAGTGTTTTCCGTGTTACGGCTTCCTGCCTTTTAAAATACTACAACTACTATCATGTATTACAACAACTGGAGAGAAAGAGGTTGTAGGACACACTTTTGTGTTATGTAATATTAAGAAAAGGTATATGTTGTTGAGAGGGCAGAAGAAAGTATTGGAAACTTTTGAGACATCTTCTGCATGGCTGTAGTCCCTTGTGTTGGCTCAAGTTCGTATTGAAGCTTTAGCACAGTTTGGGATCAGACTGTCACTACAGAGCTTTACCATATAGCACAGTAAGGCCCCACGTAGAGAGCCGCAGCCAAAAAACGCTGCAGAAAAGACTGTGGCGTAAAATGCATTGAGTTTTTTTCAACAGAGTCCTTCACAGAAAGTCTGCACAGTTTTCCTGTGCGGACTTTCTGCCCCTGTTATACCTATATGGAAAACACCAGCGTTTCCATAGGTATAACTGACATGCTGCGATTTGCAAAAACACAAGCATTTCCACTGAGGATTTTATTCAGCACAGGATTTTATTTAGCCAGAATCCCATCCATTTTACAGGTACTGTAAAACGCAGCGTTTTTGCAACGTGGGGCCCTGGTCTAAAACATGTAGTGGTAGTGCATTGGTGTTGTTGCAGTTGAGAGGGATCTTCTTGTCTAATTTGCTACCATCAATGATGTTTATATGCCCGAACTGGGTATATGTAACAAAGTTGTATAATTTAACAACCCCTTTAAGATGCTGCTTTGCCACCATGCTTCAATCTTCTGCTTATTTAGAATTACTGCTTTAACCCCTTAACAGCCTCCTTCTGTCTATTGACGGTTCAGTTATGTCTTTTGGTGTTGCAGCAGTAGAGGTGGGTTCTTCTGGTTGTTAACATCTCTGGTTCTTAGAGCTGTCTCCTGCTGTACAGCTAAGGTAACCTCCGATCCCGAAGTTTAACCCTTTTGACCGTAGCAGGATCAGAGGGCACTCTATAGTCAGCCCTTGGGACCTTGAAAGAACCCTAGGGCTGCCTATTCAATAACCCTGCTGTTAGGGCACAATATGTTTTGCTCTAACAGCAGTCATAGTGACACAGAGCATAATGCACTAACATACAGGAATATGCTAATACATTACAGGTTTAAAATAAAGATGTAAAATGGTAATCCCTTAATGGGATTAAAACATAATAAAAAATTGTTTAAAAAATCCCTTCAAAACAAAACACACATATTAGGTATCCCCATGGCCACAGTAATCTGAAGAATTAAATGATGAGGCTATTTAGTGTGCACTGTCGGCAATAAAACAATGCCAAAAATAGCTTTTTTCTATTTACATGACACAAAAAAAGTTGATATAAATTATATAGAATTTTACATGCTCCCCCAAACAGAATATAAAATACCAGTAGGTATTAGGTTGTGTTCGCATGTTGTGGCATTGCTGTAGTTTTTTTAAATTTCTCTTTAGAGAGCAACCCACAGCCACAATGTGTGAGTACAACCTTTAGGAGATATTTAAGTTTATGTTGTGGCAATACTGCCGTTTTTCACTTAATTTTAGATAACATGTGCAAAGCCACATCATAGCCATAACCTTAAGGGGATATATAAACATGAGCTTAACATGCAGAGATTTTTGTAATACATTTGCAACTGGCATCAATATGGCGAAGTTAAAATATAAGTCCTCCTTGAGGAAAAAGGAGAATTTGCTCTAGCGCCACCTTTTGGAAGGTAGCTCCCTATAGATCAATGCTTGGTTTTCTTGAAACCTAATAGCATAATCTGGGAATATAGTCAAGCCAGAAAATCTAAGCCAAAAGGAAGGGACACTAGAATAAGTTCTCTTTTTCCACCAAGGAGGACTTATTTGCATATTCCTTTTCCAAAATTCTTAACAGGGCATGCCTGGTCTAATAACTCCTTGTACTATTTCTCCCCCATGTCTGTGGATCCCTATGATGCTTCTAGTTTGATTCACTAGATCAGCTACTGATAAGAGATTATCAGGTGTAATATGGTCTATATAATACAGATGTATTAGTGTATGCGAATACAACCTAATAAAGGGTGGGGGTGAGTGGAAATATAGCATATGTGCCCATATCCTGAACATGAGACTTTTTAATATATCAGTTAGTGGCCAATGGTGGCTTTTTTGGGGGTGTTGGAAAAAGCTTTCCCTATAGCATATTTGTGCTATTCTTTTTATAACCTTCGGTATAGACTTTCAGTAAGAAAGTTCTCCATTATGTAATTTTACAGTATACCAGGAAAGTTTTTATTTTATTAGATGTTCAATTAATTGGTAAATAATTTGTATTCTGTGCGGATTATCCTGACTTTCTACTTTTCCTGCCAATACAAAATTCATATGTTGTTTTTGTATTGTAACCCACCAAGGGAGTGTTGTGAAAGTCTCACATCTTCACGTGTTACAGAGAGAAACTTGGGGTGAGGCAAGGTGGAACCCTCCCGTCAGCCGGCTACACGGAATCAGGGTGGGGTTGTAATTGCAGCAATTCCCAGGCCTCACTATCACTCTGGTGATGAAACACCAGCAGAAAAATAAGAAGAGCATTAAAAGCTACATTTTATCCTAACAAGAAAGAATTGGCTGCCGGAATTAAGCCGTGAGCGCCTTCCAACTATTTTAACAGGACGCTTTTTACTTTTAACAATTCATACTGTATATTGAAAATATTTTGCTAGATGTATCTAATGATGCCTGTTCTTGAATGCTATTCACTACTGCATCTCCCATAAAATGGCCAGTTGTAGCAAAATATTGGATCTTTAACAGGCTGTGGGTGTCATATCAGATCTGTAATGTAGGGTCTGAGTGCTGCAGCCATAATACGGTCACTACTTGTCATAACTTATCATAATGTCCTGTTCACTTAAGTGGCGCTGTTCCAGTATGTTTTCTGGGATTTCAGTACACCACATTGGTTTAATAATTCATTTTTTGTTACAATTGTTTTTTAATATCCTTTTTATTATTAGAGATTTTACCTCATATTGTTTTAATTTTCAGTACTCCATGTTAAGCTTGTGCATGTTTCTAAGATCTATATCTTTTATTCTAGGATTTGTTACATACTTATGTGGACATTCTTGATGATTGGTGACTGCTGTGAGAGGAGTCCTGACTTATTGACCTGGTCCATACATCTGCAAGTAGTGACTTGATCGGGAAACCTCATCTTGACTGTAATAAAGATGCTTCAAGCTGGACACTTCACGTAGTCTTCATGCATATGGTTATCCTCCCATTTTCATTTCTGATGTAAACAAGTGGATCCTCTCCTGTGCTGCGTCTTTTCCCCCCACCTGTTTGCCTTGACTGGATTTGTCAGCATTTATAACCCTCCCTGGTGCCTTCTTTTCCTGGTATATATCTTGTGACATAAAGCTGCCAAGATGATGTGTGAAGTGATGCCCACCATTAACGAGGACAACCGTCGGGGTTCGACCTACAGCTCCGACGATGCCAACTTTGAGCAGCTTATGGTAAACATGTTAAATGAGAGGGAGAGGTTGCTTGAGACTCTGCGGGAGACTCAGGAGAGCCTGGCCACTGCACAGCTACGGCTGAGAGAACTGGGTCATGAGAAGGAATCTCTTCAAAGGCAGCTGAACATAGCCCTTCCACAGGTAAGAGAGGAAGGATCTTGGATCATGTCCTTCTCAGATCTTCGATTGCATGAGTAAAGTTTTTAATTATTCCTAGTGTCCAATCCTTGTACAACTTGTCACTTTTTGAACACTTTTTTTCTCCTTACATGTGGATGAGACCTATGTAGATGTGTTGGTTGACATCCGGATAAAGGACAGAACTGAAACACATGTTCTAGTTCATAGATACATACACAAAAGATCCTTTTTAAGATAAAATATTGTTTATTTTGTTCAACCGTTCACCAACAGATCTTTGAACGTGGCGGCCTAAGGATCCTGGTTTGGAAATGTATTTTTTGTTAAGATTTTTTAGGCAATGTCTTGCTCCAGTTGATCCGAAATAAGAATACGAAAAAAAAATTTTGATTAAAGGGGTTTAGTGTCAGACAGGAGCAGGAAAGGGGGTGTGATTCAGAACTCCAATTTTGTGCAGTGTTAGAGCTCAGGATCACACCCCTTGTCTGCTTTTGCCTGACACCGCCCTCCTGGTAGTTCAGAGCCTAAGGCCCCTTGCAGACGACCGTGGGCTGGCCGCTGGCAGTTATTGAACAGCACGAACGTCGCATGGATGACGGCCCCATTCATTCAATGAATAGGAGCCGCGGAAACACAACCGCAAAACCGGACAGGAATAGGACCTGTCCTGAGTTTTGCAGCCCGGACTGTCAACCCGCACTCTGATCCGTGAAATACACGGTCATGTGTGTGGACCGATAGAAATTAATGGGTCAGTGTGCTGTCTGGGAAAAACCCGTATAACACACTGAACTCGCATACGTTCGTCTGCAAGGGGCCTAAGTAGTATATCAGACACCAAAAATAACTGCTTTTATTGCTCAGGATTGATGTGGCTAAGGAAAAAATTCCAACTTTGCTGGAAACAATGGAGCATTGCCTATTAAAGAGGATCTTTCACATCCTCTAACACAGTGTTTCTCAACCTTTTCAAGATACCCCTTCATGGAAAAAAGTTCCAACCAATTACCCCCAATGGGCACCGTGATGTCCCTCATGTGAGAGATCCTGCTCCGAATCTCAAGTGGGTGTAGTGCTCCAAGTAAATCCTCTTGCTTATGAGGGCCCCCGTTGCAGGCCCTAGTTCTGAGGTTCTTTTAGCTTCTGACCAGCTATTCACAGATCATAGGTCAAAAGCTATTTACCTGTTCAGCACCAACTACCCACTGCTGTAGAGGAAACCCACGCCTTTAACCCTGACCCAGTGTCCTTCGACACTTGTCTCTGCTAGCAGTCACTGTGGCTCAGTATTTGAAGATGGTGGGTGGTTTGGGTGGCACTAGCACTCCAGAAGCCTCAGAACCTGAGCACTCACTATATCTACCAATTCCAGAGCAGTGGTTCTCAGCCACAGTATGTACCCCTTGAGACCACACGGCATACCCCCTAGGGTACGTGTACTGCAGGCTGACAACCACTGCTCTTACATATGCTATATTACATCTGCAAAGCTGACTGTGCTCTTAATTCAGTGCATTGTCAATTTAGCAAGTACGTGTCCCACTTCCAGAGATATTGCTGTTGTTAGTTTCACTACCAATATCACTGCACTGTCAGGGGCGGGTGTCAGAACTCAGCATTATCGCTAGGCACTGAGCAACGCCCCCTGACGGTACACTTCTATGGACTTGTACTGTGAAAGGGGTTGTTACTCACCGCCCAGTGATGACGCTGAGCTGTGAGGTCAGCCACTCTGACGGTACAGTGATATCAGTACCGAAATGAATGGCACTGATATCTTTGGCACCAGAGCACATATCTGCAAAACTGACAGCTTTGCAGCATTATGTAACATGGCAAATGGTAAAGGACATGAAAGGTACTCTTTAAATAATGCACAAAACTTGACTTGGCGGAGGTGATGAAAGGTCCTCATAAACATGCCATGTGCCAGTCACATGACCAGTTGACAGCTCAGTCCCAATAAAGTGAATAGGCTGAGGCAGTACCAAGCACAGCATGTTATACAAATGTATGGTTGATTTAAAGGGGTTGTCCAGGATATTTATTTTTTTTATTTTAAGCCAGGGAAGGTGAAAAAAATTTTAAAAAACCCAAAAAACTATACTCACTTGTCACCAGGGCTTCCGGTGTGGTCCCGTCCTGCTGTTCCTGTGTTTTCCACAGCGAAGGATTCGGGACGTCACTACTTGTGATGTCCCGTGTCCTTTCCTTAGGTTGCTTAGTCACTGCCATAGGCAGCAGTCACGTGACTGCCGAGGCCAATTAGAAGTGGACATGGAACATCACAGCGGAACACCAGGACCGGACCGTGCTGGGAGTATCCAGGGACAGGTGAGTTATTTTTTTTGGGGTTTTTTTTCACCTTCCCTGTCCTAATTTAAAAGAAATATTTTATCCTGGACAACCTCTTTGGTTAAAGGGGTATTCCCATCTCAAGGATCCTATCTATACTGGTAGCTTATGTAAATTGAAGACTTTTCCTAAATATATTGCTTTAGCAATGCTGCTTTGTTTTCCTGCTATGTGAAATTATTCCTCCCATTGTTTACACAGCATTTCCATAACCGCGGACCTGTGTGATAAGCAGGACAAGTGATGTCACTCACTGCTCCCACTGTTATCTACAGCTCTGCAGGCATAACAATAAGTTCAGCAAATTGCAGTTTGCTGCTAAAGCCATGTACGTTATCTCTATATGTAAACACACAGGTAACACTGAGTCCTCTAGAAACATGTGCATATTATTTCATCTGCATTTATATTAGATTTCTAGTAATCATAATAAGTATTGTGATACTTCTTAGTGTCCTGTTCAGTAAGCTGGGGAATAGGGGAATCAATGACTTCTAACGAATCCCATCTACACATTGCAAAAAAATATGCGCAGTGAACATGCTGCGATTTCCAAAACCGTTGCAATTTTGGAAATTGCAGCATGTCAATTATTCCTACGGAAATGCTGTTGGTTTCCCTATAGGTATAATGGAAGCAGAAAGTCTGCAGAGGAAATCTCTGTGGACTCTCTGTGAAAAGCGCTGTGGGAAAAAATGCGTTTTTCCGCAACGCTTTTTTACTGCGGCCCGCTACGTGGGGCCATAGCCTAAAACTATCCTACCATTTGGTGTTTACAGCTCTTGTGCAGACTATATTTCCATTGCTACAAACAAAAATTGTGTGGAGTCTATAGATAGTAGAAGAGGGGACAAATAAAGTGCAGGATCTGACTAAACAATGGGTTTGTGTGTAGTCAGTAAAATGAAAACAATCCATAGGTCTGTACAGAAGTTGAAGACAAAATTGTAGGATTTGAAGAAATTTTGGAATTTAGGAACAATATTACAGTTGGTGTTTGGGTTGCTTTTTATTTTGTGCCAAGATAGGCGAGTTTCATATGGTTATGCAGTGCACAGGCAGGCAGCTGCCTAGGGCACCACCTCCTATCAGGCAGGAAAAGGTGCAGTCAGCCCTTTACTCCTGCACAGTTCTGGCCTACATACATATGTGAATGTGGGGAATATTGTACATCGTGGTTTTACAACAAAAAACGCCACAAAACCATGATGTCAAATGAGCCCCACATACAGAGATAAATGCAGAAGCCTCTCATCTGCAAACTTCATCTTCCTGTGGCTTGAGGACCTTTACAGAGCTCATGTGGTTCCATCACATCACATGGCAGAAGGTCTCCAAGCCAATGCAAAATAAATACTATGAAGAAAAAGAAGTCTGACTGTGTCTGTGTTTTGAGAGTGTGTGATATATGATATACCGCTTCTCTTGCCCTGTATACTGCCCAGTCCCACTTGTCTTGCCCTGTATGTTGCCCAGTACCATTATATTCGCTTGGTTACTGTCCAGTACTGCATTTCATGCCCTGTATACTGCCCAGTCCGACTCTCTTGCCCTATGTACTGCCCAGGGTTGCTTCTTGTGTTCTATATACTGCCCTGTACCCAGCTACCAAGTGATTGTTGGTAGTTGAACATGAACTAAAGTTTGATTAAACTAAACACATACGCTCCAAATAAGAATTACGGATGTCACAGAAGTGGATCCTCCTTCTATTAAATGGTTACTAACATTTCAGACATCTTAGTCTCCTTTATTAGACCATGTGATTCTGGACAAAAATATAATGCGTTTTATTTCAAAAATGTTGTTGTTTGCTTGAAAAATCTCTTTAAAGACCCTGCCACTAGGTGTCTCCCTTCTTGCTAATTTGCTGTTCACTCCCTGTTACTAGGGAATTTCCATCTTTAGAAACCTGCAGGTTGAAAATGGGAACACTGTGAGTGGAGGGGTGGGGCAAGGCTCTCTTTGCCACCTCTACAAGTCTGCACACAGTGTAAGGTGAAAGGATCTGCTTCTATCTACTTCTGACTAGCACTTGTGTTATTGTTGACAGGGTGTCATACACAGCAAGCAGCTTTCATGATTGTGCTGAGATTTCTTTCTGTGTCAGGGATTTGCAGTGCAGTGTCCCTGGATCTCCTATGTTATGTTCACTTGGGCTTTTTTGAGGAATTTGTTTGCTATTTTACAGTTACTTCTGGCTGAATAATACATGTAAGTTACCAGTAGTTGTACTAATTAATGGGGGGGGTGGCAGACTGCCTTAGAGAGAAATGCAAAATGTGCTGCAGCCATATTGAGGCTGTTAGCAGCAGAAAAACTGATAGGACACCATGTATGAAGGCTCATACAGCTATAGAACAGACAGTGCAGCAGGACCGTGCACATATTTTAAATTTTGATGAAAATTCAGTTACCCTTTAATTCCAGTAGGTGCCATGTAATACAATCTTACAGCTTCCTATGCCAATAATAGTTTATCTACAGAAGTCCCAGCACCCAGGAATACGGCTCTCTTTGTGAGAAGTTGTTTTTTGTCTGGTCATCAACTTGTTGGAATAAGTATAGGGAAAAGACAGAACCTGTTAGAAAAAGTAGATATTTTGACCTTATTGTCATCTGATTGGTGTCTGAAGATTGCTAGAAGATTGCATTATGATGGTAACACCTAACGCTTGGTTCATACTAGTGTTCAGGTCTCCGTCGTTCACAAAGAAAGAGACCCTGTCCGCTTAAAAAGCAGTTACCCGTGGACCCCTTAGACTGTAATGGGGTCTGCTGGGTTTCCGTCGGTTTTATACTGAAACTGGTGGAGAAAAAAGTCCTCCTTGCAGGACTTTTCTCTCCGCTGATTTTAAGCGGAAACTGTGGCAGAGTCTTGTACAGAGACTCCAATGCAGATGTGAACCTAACCTTATATTTGTATAAATTTTGGTTACATAATATTTTTATTTACTGATTCTAAAGTTGTTGTTTTTAGGTGTTTTCTGTTTGTAAACACCTAAAAACAACAACTTTTTAGGTTATGTTCACACGGAGGAGTTTGCGGCGGATTTGGGAGCGGAATTCGCCCCCCGAATCCGGAACAGATTCCTCCCGAAACCGCCTCCCATTGTTTTCAATGGGAGGCAGAGATCGTAGCAGGACGCGTAAAAAAGAAGCGTTCTGCTCAGTCTTGCCATGGATTCCGCCCGCGGTGTCCTCTGCTCGAGAAACCTTCCTGATTAGGCCTATTCATCGGGGCCTAATCAGGAGCGGGATGTCGTGATGAAATGCCGATGCACTGTGTCGGCATCCCGTCGTGGCTAGACCGCGGCGAAAATTCCGGCGGCGGAAAATGAGGAAAATTCCTCTTCATTTTCCGCTGTGTGAACACAGCCTAAACATTCTCCTAAAGGAACGTACTGTAGAAAGAAATTGTCACTGTCCTTTGTGTGGCTGCAGGAGCCTTTCTTCTGCCCTGCAGTATCACACAAAGATTGTTAAACCTGCCCTTTGGCTAAGCCCAACTGCTTAGCTGCCTTCTAGAAAAAAACGGAAGACATCAGCAGGGTTTAAAACCTGTGTTCTTTGCAGATTTTCTACATTACAGCCAGAGCAGCATTCACATTTCCTCTGGTTGCTATTGGAAATAGTCAATGAGCTTAGGAGATCTATATTGTAATGCACTGAGTTGCTGTAATTCTGAATAGTTCTTTCATATTTTCTATGGCACATTAATGACTGTATCTGGTGTAAAAACTCTGCTTCCCAGACATATCAGATGAGCAGACTGTGTGTAGACACTGAACAAGCAGGGAATCCTAGGTGAATCTGAGAATTGTGAAAACAGATATACTGTAGATAAGAATTGCTACAGTACAGGCTGGAACTTAGGATCAATGCTTGTATCTGCATATATATGTATATACAGTACACTGTGAATCTTGGTTTATATTGTGTGTGTATATATAGAGAGAGATCGACCAAAGTATTATGAGAATAGAGGTATTTTACTCTCATTACATATTTATATGACAAGTGTGCTATGTAAACTGACGGATAGAGAGAAGAGAGCGTGTGGCAGAATGCCTGGCAGCTGAGAGAGCAGTTTATGTATTGATCCACATCAGTGATTTGGGATGTAGGATGGATATGAGACTGTATTTTCTGTGGTGAAGAGCCTCTATCAGTCCAAAATCCTTGTAGGTTGCATCTATCCATCTATGATGGTCACACCAATCCCACCTTTTTTTTTCTCTTCTATCTTTTTGCTTCCTGTGTTTAAGGGGGCTTGAGGACCACTCTGATGCGTAAAAGGACAGCATTGTAGGCTATTGTGGTATACAAAAGAAATTATTCGCTATTATGTATTCATATCCTATACGGTGTAATGGCATTGCATGTGCTGTTTAAAGGGGAAGGGCGGGTACAGATAGGGACCAAGAGCTTCTGCATCAACATCTTTACGAACAGTTAGTCTAGAAGGATTCAGTAGAATCTTACATCTCCCTGTTTGGGTAGGGTCTACCGTACTTTACAGCCTTATCTTCCTGGTTTGGAATAGAATGCCAAAACCACAGTAAGGAAATGAGTTTAGGAGATCTTAAGGTGGTTGTCTGAGATTTTTTAAATTTTTCCTAATAGCAGCAAATGCAATACACTGAAATACCAGCCATAACCAGCTTTTATAGAGGATTTCTGACACATATATATTGAAGACACAATACAGCAGACCACTGCTTTACCTGTCTCTTATGTGTTAATAAGTCTTAATAATTGTTTGCAGCTGGTTGCTTAGGCTTCAGGCCACCTCTCTTATCTATCTCTACTATCTGGTGACTGAGTCCCTGTTCCCGGTCACCTATATTTTCTTATTTTTCTCTACAAAGTGCTCTGAGCTGCTGAGCCTTGATAATAGTAAGAAGCTTGGTCATTAACTGTTACCTCTCTGTATGTGTATTCAAGATAACTGTTTAATTTACTGTGTTAGTGTGCAAACAAGCACACTGTTCATTTTGGGATTATGTTCCTGGCCTAAGCTGAAAACTAGGAAGGGAGAGGAGACTGGAGAGCAGGTAAAACCCTGAGATGGTAAAATCCTTTAAACTTTTTCTGAATATGCTAAAACATCACAAGTGCTACTTTAGGTGATTCTTTAGAACCAAGTACCCTGTCCCTGTATCATGCCCCTCTGCCACTTATAACCACTCTTCTCATTTTGAGAGCCATCCTCCCTGCCTCCATTCCATTCTGAAACACTGTGCATGTGCACTGCTGCTGAATTTCAGTTCTGGTAAGCCAGAAACAGTAAAGCTCCTCTAAGTTATTAAATTGGATTCCTATGAAAATAAATATGCAGAAAGTTATGCATCAAATTAATTAATATGATACAAATAAAAGTAAGTAATCGCTTTATTTTGAAGCTGGAGTTGGTAACTGTTTTCCGAATCTGAGCCCACCCAAAATTGGTCCTGACTCCATCTCCACAGACCTGCATATTTTTTTTGCTTTATATTGTCTTGAGCTTCAGTTTAATAATCTTATGATACAAATCCTCTGCGTAAACATTGAGATATATTATAATACTCTTATTTATCTGCAACCACCACTAGAAGTATACATTTATACTTGTCATTTATATATACAGCAAATTGTCTTTTTTTTTTCTCTTTTCAAACCAAACCAAAGAATTCATTTTATCCAACATATTTCAATTAGAAAAGATGGATCAAATTGGATTTGGATACCAAAATGTTGCCATCAGTTTGTAGCAGATAGAAAAACACATTATAAACCAATGATCGATGGATATCATTGAAATGAATTTCCCTCTCCATAGAACTTGTGATATTGTAAGACTAGTGTAATATTTAGTACTATTATGTAAATGGGTTATATTACTATTTTAAAACTATTGTAAAATGGAAAAAATAAATATTGGCCATAAATCTTAGATGGGAAGGGGGTCTTACTCTGCATTACCAATATCAAGTGTTTGAAGGGGCCGCTGTTGCTCCAAAAAAACGAATTTGCATATTGACAAAAACAGTGAGATCCCATTTGATTCAGATGACCTATCTATCTACTTTAGTCTGATGACAGACTCTCCTTAAAGAGGTTGTCTGGGCAAAAAAAATTATTTTTTAAATAGGGGGAGGGGAGGGTCAGGGGAGGTAAAAAAAAAAAAAAATTCTACTCACCTGCTCTCAGTGCTCCAGCGCAGTCTGGTCCTGCTGCTCCGGTGTCTTCTTGAAGTGAAACTCCTCGCCGGCTGTGACGTCCCGGATCCCTTCCTGAGGCTGCTGATGGGCCTCAGCAAGGGGACTTCAGCTTGAAGACAACAACGGACCAGCAGGACCGGACCGCACTGGGAAGCATCAAAGCATCAAGTATAGGTGAGTATGTTTTGTTTTTTTGTTTTTTAATTTTTTTTCACTTCCCCCAGCCTATTTTTTTTAAAAAAACAACATTTTTTTGCCTGGACAACCCCATTAAGGATAGGCCATCAATGGGCAGCACTGTGACTGGGGTCCTGGTTTGAATCTGCATGCAGTTTGTATATTCTCCCCATGTTTGCATGGGTTTCCCCTGATACTGATAGGGAATTTAGATTATGAACCCTACTTTGGACAGTGAGTGATAGCAATGTCTGTAAAGCGCTGTGGAATACGTTGGTACTATAGAAGCAAAATAAATGAATAAAATAAGAGCTGAATAACATCATTAGAGCTGTGGATCTACAAATACCAGGTCTTTTTCCACTTTCCTTAGAATAATTCACAACAGAGGCTAGCTGCATGCCCCTGTGCTATTTGTGGCTTGAGCATTGTTATCTGGGCTTTATACGGCACTGTTATTTAGACACAGTGTGGCAGTGTATTACATTATTATTGCAATGTTATATAGTTCTGTAATTTTGAGCTCAGCTAGTTTCCCAAGTTTCACAGACATTGATCTGTCCCTTTATAATATCACATATTCCTGAAGCAACATTGTGTAGATTATTGTAGGAGTCTAACATTTATATACCACTCCTTCAGACCAGCTACCGCCTATATTGTGGCCTTAGGTGGCAATATTTAGTATCAGCTGCCTGCAGATAGAGACCTGATTGTCACATTTGCACCACAATAGAGTTATAATCTATGTAGCGAACATGTTTCCACCAGTAGGATCAGTTTGATAGTCTGAGTTCCCGGACTGCAGCCCAGGTACATGGCAGACTAAAAATAGTGCTGTAGGCACAGGCTCCATTGTGTCCACCCCGGACCTGAATATGGAGTACGTGGGAAGATTAGGTTAGCAGTCTGTGTGCTCGGAATGGTAATGACTCTGCTTACAGTTTGGTGTTTCGGCCAGGGAGATTGAATTGCCTTATCCTGCAACAGCTATTTAAATAGTGAATGAACGGCTGAGCTTGAAGAAAGCCGAGTCCTTTCACAGCTTTTATAGCAGTTCCTCAGTACAGTATTTAAATTTCTTTCACCGAGATTCGTTCTTGCGTCATTCGCAGCGTGCAAATATATGCGGGCAGTTTAGATAACAACCTGCAATTTTTATTCTGCATGGGTTATCTCCCTCTCAGCCTACACGTCTATGAATTTTTCTGGTGTATGTGATGGCGTTGCTGTCCCAGAAGGCCAGACAGACCTACCTTACATACAGCAACCCAGCGGTCTAGAGGGCTAGGAGGCTAACACTACCTTTAAAGTGAAAAAACAATGTGTATTATTATATGCTAAACTAGTATCTCTCAGCACCTTTTCTCAAGTATCCCCAACAGACTAAGACTTGAGAAAATCACTTACAGAGATTTGTGGCAGTTTCTGATTGACCTTTGCATTACTAGGGGTCTATTCACATTGTATTTGCAGTGTATGTCAGATGTATACATTGGGGAGGGAGGGTTTCAGCTGCATCTGTCAAATGGACACTGCAAAAGTAGTGTGACTAGATCATGAGAAAATACTGAAAATATGCCATGGCATGGTGGGTACTTGGGGCCGGGGTTGAGGTACCCAACTACTAGACTATATCAAAAGGACTGTATTATTGATACTTCTGTGGCATTAGGTACTAATGTAGATTTTACTGTCAGGAGGGCGGTGTCAGGCAGGAGCAGAGAAAGGGTGTGATTCTGAGCTCTGATACTGCCTGCCTCTGATTGGAGCTCTGAATCACACCCCCTTTCCCGCTCATGCCCACCTGACATTACAGAGCCTAAGTAGCATATTAGACACCAAAACTAACTGCATTGATTGCAAATGAATGGTGGGGTCTAGAGAAAAAAAATCCAATTGCGCTGGAATCAGTGAAGGGGAAACTATTAACAGATGCTAAGAACTGGAGTTGCTGGAGGTGGTGAAAGATCCTCTTTAAGTAGTGATTATCACCAGTAAGCAATGCTGTAGGAATGGTAATCTGTGGGTTTTTCTCAAATACTGTAGTTCTTTAAGAAATCCTGGGCTATTGATAAAGTAAGACATACAGTGATTACTGGTATATCCTTCAGCAGAGCCGTGAGTCATCACCGCTGATGCCTGCAGCAGAACAGGGATTGACCATCTAATAACTGAAGTTACCTAGTAGAGTGTTAGTCACTGAAACATCCAGGCTTAGTGAGAAACATTCTCTGCTATAGCAAAGTTTTTTTTAATCAAATTGTACATCCCCATACACCAGTGATCTCAAAACTGTCATGTAACTACTACGCCCTGCATGCCATGAGAGCTACTGGCTTAAGAGCCCCAGGTTGCATCATAATAGTTTTATTAAAATAATACAGAACCATCCTGGCGACACGCACATAAAATATATGTGCAACTCTACTTTCAGGAGATATGCCAACGCTTCCAGGAGTCTGCGCGATCTTTTCTAGGAACTTTATGGACATTTCAGGAAAGCTGTCAAGTGTGATCACAGCTCTATACAATTAGTAGCATTTATGTTGGTTTCCTGTTACCATATAACAATGCATTACGGGAAGAGTTACACAGTTAGGACTAAGGCTAGTAGTTCACGCTACTATATTTTATCAGTTGTTCTGGTCTATCATAGGTTCAGAATACGGATTTAAAGGGTTTTTCCC
Source organism: Leptodactylus fallax (assembly GCA_947044405.1). Taxonomy (NCBI): domain Eukaryota; kingdom Metazoa; phylum Chordata; class Amphibia; order Anura; family Leptodactylidae; genus Leptodactylus; species Leptodactylus fallax. The sequence continues at coordinate 3,384,889 of CAMRHE010000078.1, forward strand.
ATGAACATAATCATATCTATTTTTCTAGATAATTATAAGTTAAACATTTTTGCAGATATAAGTAGTTAAAAATTCTGAGTTTTAATGATTTTCTTTAACCATCTTAGTGGTGACAGTCTATTGTCTTGATCGGTTGCCAATGGATACGACCACAAATGCAGAAACTTTCTGTGTTCCGGGACTTGTCAGGGACCCAGCCATGATTTTCTTATTGTAGCTGAGTTATCAGGCAGGGACACTACATGTATCAGAAGATATCCTGGCCACAATAAGAATATCATGGCTGATTTTCTGACCTTAGAAAGGTCCTGCATTCATGGTCGTATCCACTGGCAACCAATCAAGACAACAACTTGTGACCACAGGATATTTAGAGAAAATCTTTAAAATTCTGCAAAATGTTTAATTACTTATATTTGCAAAAATGTTTAACTTTTAATGATCTACAAATTTAAAAATGGTTATGTTTATGGAAATATCCCTTTAACTCATAGAATGGTGCATGCAGACGGAGCACCCTTCCTTTGCATTTGTCACCCTTCTTTTCTCTCATGTTAAAAACAAGACAGAAGCTATCTTTTGTCTTCTTTATTTTTCAAATGGAGGAGAAAGACCTGCACTCAGTTTTTAGTCTCTTGGATCAAAACAACAGATACAGTATACAGTATTACAATGGAACATAGCCTAAGCTGTTAAGTCATGAGTCTGACAACAGTTTCAGATAAACTAGTGTCTGTTTCCAATGGCAACCAGCAAAATCCTGCCAAGGACAACATCTGCAAGGAGTTTGTATGTTCTCCCCGTGTTTGCGTGGGTTTCCTCCATGTACTCCGGTTTCCTCCCACACTCCAAAGACATACTGATAGGGAATGTAGATTGTGAGCCCTATATGGGACAGTGACTGGCAATGTCTGTAAAGTGCTGCAGAATATGATGGCGCTATATAAGTTAGGGTGGGTTCTTATTTGCGGCGGCACTCCGTCCGCCGCGAATCCGACCTAAATGTCGGAAAACTGGATAGGGAAAGGTTTCAGGTGACTACCTCTTGAAGCTCATCAAGGGAATGCCAAGAGTGTGCAAAGCAGTAATCAAAGCAAAAGGTGGCGACTTTGAAGAACCTAGAATATAAGACATATTTTCATTTGTTTCACACTTTTTTTGTTAAGTATATAATTCCACATGTGTTAATTCATAGTTTTGATGCCTTCAGTGTGAATCTACAATTTTTATAGTCATGGAAATACAGAAAACTCTTGGAATGAGAAGGTGTGTCCAAACTTTTGGTCTGTTCTGTATGACAGAAAAAGATGAAACAGACAATCAAGAAGGTGTCAGACAAAGGACACCGACCATGTATCCATACAAAGGTTTGTATATAAATATGGTATATAGTCTGTATACTAAGACAAATTTATAGATGATGTTATATCACATAAAGGGCCATAAATGTACCAAACTATAAAAGTATTATGGAACAATCCCTAATGTGGAGGCCCAAATTGTATAAAAGACCTAATTAAAGTATAGTATGAACTTCAATACTTATATTAGCAACATAAATAACAAAGTTTGGACAGCCAGTGCAAATAACTAAAGAAGAAACTCAATACAATGGTCGATTAACTCTATCAGGATACGTACCCATAATAGTATACAGTGCAAAAAATGAGAGGACGGTGTTCAGCTGACACCACCCGATGCGTTTTGGCGTACCGCCTTCGTCTAGGGTGATGTCAGTGTTCAAGGGAAATAGGTATATATAGATGAATGAATAAGAATAAGTCACATCAGGTGTAGTTGAAAAGATCGTAGTATTAACCATTAAAACATACCGCTCGTAAGACGGCGCATGTAACACCTGACAACACCGTGGGTCACATGATTGGGTCCGCAGACGCCCATTGATGACGCGGGCGCCGACGAACAACATCGCGGCGACCGCGTGACCACAGACGTCACACAGCGGATCCTTATTTTTGCTTATTTTGCATCATATATATATATTTTCACTTATGTATTGTTCCTTTTGCACTGTCCAAGTCCTTACCAGTGTGTATTGACATTCTCCTTTTCATATATCTGTAGTAACATCCAATTTGTTTTCATTGGTTACTTATTTATTTACAGTGCTGGCCAAAAGTATTGGCACCCCTGCAATTCTGTCAGATAATACTCAATTTCTTCCAGAAAATGATTGCAATCACAAATGCTTTGGTAATAATATCTTCATTTATTTTGCTTGCAATGAAAAAACACAAAAGAGAATGAAAAAAAAAGTCAAATCATTGATCATTTTACACAAAACTCCAAAAATGGGCCGGACTAAAGTATTGGCACCCTCAGCCTAATACTTGGTAGCACAACCTTTAGACAAAATAACTGCGAACAACCGCTTCCGGTTCCATCAATGAGTTTCTTACAATGCTCTGCTGGAATTTTAGACCATTCTTCTTTGGCAAATTTCTCCAGGTCCCTGAGATTTGAAGGGTGCCTTCTCCAAACTGCCATTTTGAGATCTCTCCACAGGTGTTTTATGGGATTCAGGTCTGGACTCATTGCTGGCCACTTTAGAAGTCTCCAGTGCTTTCTCTCAAACCATTTTCTAGTGCTTTTTGAAGTGTGTTTTGGGTCATTGTCCTGCTGGAAGACCCATGACCTCTGAGGGAGACCCAGCATTCTCACACTGGGCCCTACATTATGCTGCAAAATTTGTTGGTAGTCTTCAGACTTCATAATGCCATGCACACGGTCAAGCAGTCCAGTGCCAGAGGCAGCAAAGCAACCCCAAAACATCAGGGAACCTCCGCCATGTTTGACTGTAGGGACTGTGTTCTTTTCTTTGAAGGCCTCTTTTTTTCCTGTAAACTCTATGTTGATGCCTTTTCCCAAAAAGCTCTACTTTTGTCTCATCTGACCAGAGAACAATTCTTCCAAAAAGTTTTTGGCTTTCTCAGGTAAGTTTTGGCAAACTCCAGCCTGGCTTTTTTATGTCTCTGGGTCAGAAGTGGGGTCTTCCTGGGTATCCTACCATAGAGTCCCTTTTCATTCAGACGCCGACGGATAGTATGGGTTGACACTGTTGTACCCTCGGATTGCAGGGCAGCTAGAACTTGTTTGGATGTTAGTCGAGGTTCTTTAGCCACCATCCGCACAATCTTTCGTTGAAATCTCTCGTCAATTTTTCTTTTCCGTACACATCTAGGGAGGTTAGCCACAGTGCCATGGGCTTTAAACTTCTTGATGACACTGCGCACGGTAGACACAGGAACATTCAGGTCTTTGGAGATGGACTTGTAGCCTTGAGATTTCTCATGCTTCCTCACAATTTTGCTTCTCAAGTCCTCAGACAGTTCTTTGGTCTTCTTTCTTTTCTCCATGCTCAATGTGGTACACACAAGGACACAGGACAGAGGTTGAGTCAACTTTAATCCATTTCAACTGGCTGCAAGTGTGATTTAGTTATTGCCACCACCTGTTATGTGCCACAGAAGCATCACATGATTTTTCAAAGGGTGCCAATACATTTGTCCACCCCCTTTTTTATGTTTGGTGTGGAATTATATCCAATTTGGCTTTTTGACAATTCTTTTTGTGGTTTTCCATTGACGACAAATTAAATGAAGATATTATTACCAAAGCATTTGTGATTACAATCATTTTCTGGAAGAAATTGAGTATTATCTGACAGAATTGCAGGGGTGCCAATACTTTTGGCCATCACTGTATGACAGTTTCTATTCTAGATACTTACCTTTTCCGCTCGAGTGCGCATGTCCTGCCGGGCGCTGTCTGAGGTGCGCATGTGCGGATCCGCTGTGTGACGTCCGTGGTCACGCGGTCGCCTAGACGTTGTTCGTCGGCGCCCGCGTCATCACTGGGTGTCTGTGAACCCAATCATGTGACCCACGGTGTTGTCAGGTGTTACATGCGCCGTCTTACGAGCGGTATGTTTTAATGGTTAATACTACGATCTTTTCAACTACACCTGATGTGACTTATTCTTATTCATTCATCTATATATACCTATTTCCCTTGACCACTGACACCACCCTAAACGAAGGCGGTACCCCAAAACGCGTGTCGGGTGGTGTCAGCTGAACACCGTCCTCTCATTTTTTGCACTGTACAGTCATGGCCAAAAGTTTTGAGAATGATACAAATATTAATTTTTACAAAGTCTACTGCTTCAGTTTTTCTAATGGCAATTTGCATATACTCCAGAATGTTATAAAGAGTGATCAGCTTAACAGCAATTACTTGCAAAGTCAATATTTGCCTAGAAAATGAACTTTATCCCCCAAAACACATTTCAACATCATTGCAGCCCTGCCTTAAAAGGACCACCTAACATCATTTCAGTGATTGCTCCATTAACAAAGGTGTGGGTGTTGATGAGGACAGGGCTGGAGATCAATCTGTCATGATTAAGTAAGAATGACACCACTGGACACTTTAAAAGGAGGCTGGTGCTTGCCATCATTGTTTCTCTTCTGTTAACCATGGTTATCTCTAAAGAAACACGTGCAGTCATCATTGCACTGCACAAAAATGGCCTAACTGGGAAGAGTATTGCAGCTAGAAAGATTGCACCTCAGTCAACAATCTATCGCATCATCAAGAACTTCAAGGAGAGAGGTTCCATTGGTGCCAAAAAGGCTCCAGGGCGCCCAAGAAAGACCAGCAAGCGGCAGGACCGTCTCTTAAAAGTGTTTTAGCTGCGGGATCGGACTACCAGCAGTGCAGAGCTTGCTGAGGAATGGCAGCAGGCAGGTGTGAGTGCATCTGCACGCACTGTGAGGCGGAGACTCTTGGAGCAAGGCCTGGTCTCAAGGAGGGCAGCAAAGAAGCCACTTCTCTCCAGAAAAAAAAACAGGGACAGACTGATATTCTGCAAAAGGTACAGGGAGTGGACTGCTGAGGACTGGGGTAAAGTCATTTTCTCTGATGAATCCCCTTTTCGATTGTTTGGAACATCTGGAAAACAGCTTATTCGGAGAAGAAGAGGTGAGCGCTACCACCAGTCTTGTCTCATGCCAACTGTAAAGCATCCTGAATCCGTTCATGTGTGGGGTTGCTTCTCAGCCAAGGGAATCGGCTCTCTCACAGTCTTGCCTAAAAACACAGCCATGAATAAAGAATGGTACCAGAATGTCCTCCAAGAGCAACTTCTCCCAACCGTCCAAGAGCAGTTTGGCGCTCAACAATGCCTTTTCCAGCATGATGGAGCACCTTGCCATAAAGCAAAGGTGATAACTAAATGGCTCAGGGAACAAAACATAGAGATTTTGGGTCCATGGCCTGGAAACTCCCCAGATCTTAATCCCATTGAGAACTTGTGGTCAATCATCAAGAGACGGGTGGACAAACAAAAACCAACAAATTCAGACAAAATTAAAGCATTGATTCTGCAAGAATGGACTGCTATCAGTCAGGATTTGGTCCAGAAGTTGATTGAGAGCATGCCAGGGAGAATTGCAGAGGTCCTGAAGAAGAAGGGTCAACACTGCAAATATTGACTTGCTGCATTAACTCATTCTAACTGTCAATATAAGCTTCTGTTACTCATAATATGAATGCAATTATATTTCTGTATGTGATAAAAACATCTGACAAACACACATAAAAACCAGAGGGCAGCAGATCATGTGAAAATAGAATATTTGTGTCATTCTCAAAACTTTTGGCCATGACTGTATACTATTATAGGAACGTATCCTGATAGAGTTATTCGACCATTGTATTGAGTTTCTTCTTTAGTTATTTGCACTGGCTGTCCAAACTTTGTTATTTATGTTGCTAATATAAGTGTTGAAGTTCATACTATACTTTAATTAGGTCTTTTATACAATTTGGGCCTCCACATTAGGGATTGTTCCATAATACTTTTATAGTTTGGTACATTTATGGCCCTTTATGTGATATAACATCATCTATACATTTGTCTTAGTATACAGACTATATACCATATTTATATACAAACCTTTGTATGGATACATGGTCGGTGTCCTTTGTCTGACACCTTCTTGATTGTCTGTTTCATCTTTTTCTGTCATATATGTAATATTTTTTAGATATTAAGAAATATATACAATTTTTACATATTGTTTGTGTATGTTGAGTATCCTTTTCAATCTCTTGTTTTTTTTTCCTGGGGTCAAGACAGATTGCTAGAGCAAAGAGTCTTCTATTCATATCTTTGTGAGTAGGACTCCCACGATCACGAGAACTGAGGTGTTTTGCACCCGAGTTTGAATGGAAAAGTAGGTTGGAAACAAAGTTTGGTTATCTTCAGCTGTTCCCATTGAAATGAATAGAACTGGGCTGCACATTTCTTACCAGACACTCCATTCAAACTGGGGTGCAAAACACCCAGTTTTTGTGATCATAGGGATCCCAATATTCTGACCCCAACCAATCAGCAAGATGCCCTCTATCACCTGTGACCGGAACACCCGTTTATTTGTGGCAAAAAGTGGCATACACAAATCTTTATTAATGCGTTATAGATTTTAGAGAAGGTTGCATGGCTACAAATGTGCCAAAATTTTGACATAAAGTAAGCCAGTTAATAGTTTAACAAAGCACCAGCATTATCGTCTAGCATCAGCCACTTTAAAAAATGTGGTGCATCTGTAGGCTGTCTAGTCTACTGTACATTTACCCAATCTACATATCAGATAGGATTAGTCAGTCTGCCTCTTTGTCCTTCAAATCTACTGTAGTCTCAAATTCACTCAGGTCACACCTGGATGTTCCAGGGATTTCCATGGTCTATAGTCATGAAAGTTCCAGGAGGTATATAACCAGGAACATTCAGATTATTTTTTTATGGCGAATGGCAAGTGAAGGGTTAATAATACATAACTGCAGAGCATTTGGTAAATTGTCCACATAGAAGGTGATTAAAAAAAAAATAATAACCTAAAAAGCCATAGAAAAGGTCTAGTGAGGTGCCCGGTTACACAAAGCAGGCAGTGTGCTAAAGGGAGTCTGTGTATAGGACTTGTTCCCCTGGGAGCATTCTGAGACCAGGGCTACACAAAGCAGCCAGTGTGATCTTACTGCCGCTCTCACATCTCTTCCTCACCTTCATGCAGTTGGCAGAAAATTCCCTTTTTTTCCCTCCTTCATCGCGTTCCCCATAAGTCATTTTAAACCTTGCCTGCTGCATGCGGGGACACCACGTTTTCACTGTAATTCAGAATAACATACCAAATTATCTCCTATATAAAATTGTAGAAAGCGTTGCAAGGAATGAGATGGGTGTCCCTGAAATCTACACCTTTGTAAGCAGTTTTATTAAAAACATACTTTTTTGGTATATTTTCTTCATCAATTGCAATTTTTTTTTTGGTTTTTGTAGGAATTCGCAGCCCTCACAAAGGAGTTGAACTTGTGTCGTGAGCAACTTTTGGAGAGAGAAGAAGAGATTGCTGAACTGAAAGCAGAGAGAAACAACACTCGAGTAAGTTGAGAGATAACAGTGGGAGTGTTTGGGATTGATAGTAAAGAGGGTGTATTGGTAGGCTAGGCTACCCGAAAAGGGGTTGGCTCCTTCCACTTTTCCTGTTTCAGAACCCGTTCAGCCAACAGAGGGAGGAGAAAGAATAGATAGAAAAATAGTAAAATGTATATTATGTGTATTTGTATAGATAGATATGTGCAGGCATAGCACATGTTGTGCTTCTTGATCATAACCATGGTGATGTACAAGTATGTTTTGAAACATTACCTCACATGGAAAGTAGGGATATCCAGAAGCAGACATCATTCAGTGTCTTTACTATCACTCATTGATTACAGTTATCCCAACTGATCAATGAAACTATCTAATGAAACACCCTGTAGGATCAGGCAGTTTGGAGTTCAACATGTCCACTCCATTGTTCCCATAGGAGAGCTATGTTGCTGCCAAAGATATGTGACAACAGCTTATATCCTAAACAAGGAAGGAAAAGTAATTTACCAGTGACAACATGGATGTGGATAGGTCGTCAACATGAAAAATTGATTTGGGGATGGAAAACCCCTGTCAGATGGACCTCTTAGTTTGGTTGATCTAGAAATTTTCTTTCTTACATTGTCTCTTGGCTCAAGATATCCCACACTTAGTGATGTGAGATGGCCAGTTTTAAAAATGTCAATTTCTATTGAAGTGATACAAATGTTTTTACTTTTCTTACGCTTTCTTGAAAGACAGCAGACCCCATTATAGTCTAATGGTAAACGCTTTTTAAGCGGATTAGGTTTCCGTTTTTCGGGTTCCCAAGCAGACCCGAAGAACAGAAACCCGAACGCTAGTGTAAACCTATTGTTAAGCTGATCATCTTGCACTATCTTAGGATATCACAAGCCGAAAGCCAGTGCAAGGACGGATAAATCTGTACTGCCTCAAAGACCTTCTAAATGATAACTTGTGGCCTCTGTTTCTAAGACTTTCTAGACCCAGTAGGAAGCTCACATGTCCCAACCACTTTTCTAATATGACTTCCGTTGTCTATCCTCATACATATTGTTGGCATAGCTGCCTGGAAGATTGTTTAGTCTTCTTAACCTTTCAAGGATGCAGGATAGTTTGTACTTTAATGCTCAGTGACTTTTTTCATATTTTCCTTCCCTGCCTTCCAAAATTCATAGTTTTTTTTTTTTGGGGGGGGGGGGGGGGTTTCTGTCGTACATATAATGTTTTGATTAGCTTTTCTTAACGTTTTTGGGGTCCATGTGAAAAAACCACAATTCTATATTTTTTGCATTTAGTTTTTACGGCGTTCAATCTGCTTTAAAAATGACAAGGCAGCTGTGTCTGACTGGTCATTATGATTACGGCGATACCATATTTTTATTGGTTTTATTATGTTTTACCGCTTTTGCAAATTAGACGTCTCTTTTTAAAAAGTTAACGATTTTCCTGGGGTCACCATATTCTGACACCTATAACTATTTTACTGTTTTGTTGACGGAGATAAGTAAGGGCTCTTTATTTGCAGGGCAAGTTGTACTTTTTGTTGATATCAATGTTTAGTTTGTTTGACTTTTTGATCACTCTTCGTTGCCATTTTTTGGGGAAAGCCAGAGACCAAAATACATTATTTTGTGCATTACGGTGTATTTTTTTTTTTTTTTTATGGAGTTCACCAAATATTATAAATAATACTATTTTTGGATAGTGAGGACTTATACGTACATGGGGATACCTAACATGTTTTTTTGTTTATCTTATGTGTTATTAAATTGTAGAGGTGGTTTTTTTTTTTTTACTTTTTATTGTTCGTTTATTTTTTATTGTTAACGTTTTATACTTTTTTTTTTTTGTTACTTTTTCCCAGTCCCACAGGGGAGAGTGTTAAGGGGTTACAAAAGGAATGGGAAATATATAGGAAATACTTATACTTCTAACTTCTGCTTAATCCACTCCTGGCTTTGGCTCAAAAAAAAAAATGCAGCAAAATCTGCAACAATAAAAAGCATAGTTTCTGCAAAGTGGGGCCTCAGTCTCAGGCTAAGGCCCCATGTAGCGTCCTACAGCAAAAAAGCGATGTGGGAAAAAACGCGGCGGCAACGCTTCACATTTTTTTTTCTGCAGTGCTTTGCACAGAAAGTTCACAGAGAACCTCTGCAGACTTTCTGCTTCAATTATACCTATAGGGAAACCGCTGCCATTTCCGTAGGTATAATTGACATGCTGCGATTTCCAAAACCGCGACGGCGTTTGCTGTGCATATTTTACCACAAAGTGGGGCTGGGATTCGTTAGAATCCCATCCCCACTTTGCTGTGACTGTAAAACACCGTGTTTTTTTCTGCGGCCTTTCCACTGAAGGCAAACCGTGGTGTTTACGCCATGTGCGGCCCCGGCCTCAAGGTGTTTTTCAAGTAGTATATTTTTCTTTTTCTTTGCAGAATTTTTCCTGTCATATTTTGAGACATTTAGATAGAGAACTTTGGAATGCACTACAGACTGTGTGGGTTTTTTTTTCATCTTTTTTTTTTTTTTTGTGCATTTTCACTTTTTTCTTTTTCAATGCAGTATGCTGCACATATGACTTAGTCTTCTCTTGAGGTAAAAAATAAACACCTGAAAAAAAACATGTGGATAATTAAAATCAAGCCATTTTTTTTTTTTACAATCCCATACAAAAATTGTTAATTGTTCATATTAAAAAGCCTTAGTATTCTTGACACACTCGCAAATTTTTTTTTAACACTTTAATGTTTAATCAATAGTAGAACGCTGCGGCACTTTCCACCCAAATAAATGTGTCAGTGGTGATTTAGTGTTGGCATTACCCTCTGGGTTGATGATGCCCTTGTCTCAGATCTTTACAAGGTGTTGAAAGGTAGGCTTTAAAATCTCCAGTGCACTGATATGTTCCTCACTCCTGGATCTTACATTATTTTGTCCACCCGGCCCATAAAAACAAGCATGCCTATATAATTGTCAGGTATGCCAGCAGAGCGGTTAACACCCTTATTTGAGTAAGTTGAGTGGGTGTTCATGGCATAACACTAGAGATTATATAAAAGCCCTTATATTGAGATTCTTTTTTTTCTCGCTTGAGTTGTTTGGGGCATATTTGCCCTTGAGGCTTTAGTTGAAAAGCTGAAGATGAGCTGATATGCTTTTTATGTTTTGTCTGAAGAGCCTGATCCCAGGACGATTTATGAGGAATGCCAAATAGCTGCAACACCTTTGCATGTTTGTCTCATATCATCTTTTCATTCAGCCAAAGCCATATGAAGGAGTCTCCTGTTCTAGATTTGTAATGACCAGGGAGAGACCATGCATAGAGAAAAGCACTGCTTGATATCTCTCCAGTGCCAAGGTCATCTTGTCTGTAGAAATAAAAGGGACAGAAGTGCTGGTGGCACATAATCAATACTCTCCTCTGGTACTTTTACAGTCTCCATAGGAATAAGGAGATGGAATGTTGTCACCTGCTTTTTGTTTTGCCTGTTGCTATGCAACAAACCTATTTCAATGAGGGTTAACCTTTAAGGGAAGGTGCCAAACCTCTACAGATCATCATATATGTTGTGTATGATTGATATGCCTTAAATGAATTGATTAGAGATATCCCTTCAGATTCCACATTCCTACTTATTCTTTCTCTACCATTCACGCGGTGGGTTTGAAACGCATATGTTTTTGCTGGTATTCAGTCTGGTTGTGGTTTTTACAGGCAAAACTGTAAAATAAATGTGTAAACCATGGCAGAACTGCAGGCGAGTATTCAGATGCATTTTTTTTGTTGTTTTTTTCCTTAAGCTGTGACTGTGTGATAGCACCTTTGACAGAGATGATAAACCTGATGCTAATGTCTGTGTAAAGTCAGGGCTGTTTCGGGGAAGCAAACATATCAGCCATAACATTAAAACTACTGGGGGAAGGGCATGGCCAACTTCTGGCATAGATTAATTGAAGATCTGTAAATTAATTTGATCTTTCTGTGGTGAGTCCACCAGGCACTACCTCCTGAGGTGGTCCCAGTTTGCTAGAAGCTAATCAGGCGGGTCATAACTATGGTGCATAATGTGAACAAGGCTTAAACTAAGACAGAATATAAGCTCAGGCTAAAATCAGACAGGGAAACAAGATAGAAAACAAAATCAAGAACAGACTAAGGCTAAAGCCCCATGTGGCGTCCCGCAGCGCTTTGTAAAGAAAGTTTGCAGAGGATTTCTCTGAGAACTTTCTACTTCAATTATATCTATAGGGAAACTGCCGGAGTTTCCATAGATATAAATGACATGCTGCGATTTCCAAAACCACGCCGGTTTTGGAAATCGCTGTGTGTCTGCACCGTGTATTCGCACCGCGTATTTTACCACAAAGTGGGCATGGGATTCACTAGAATTCCATCCACTTTGCTGTGATTGTAAAACGTCGCGGAAAAAAAAACGTGGCGTTTTACAATCACAGCAAAGTGGAGTCCCGGCCTAAAATATACTAATTACAGGTGCTGGGTCTAAAGGCTCACTCACACTATAGGATTCCATGGCCGTATGCTGGCCGTTATATAGACTTTGGTGGATCTATTCACACGACCGTTGTCTTAATGGTCCATGTGATTGATCCAAAAAGAAATAAAATGTGCTTTTTCTGGGGCCAATTTCAAGGATCCCTTAATAGACTGTGAAAGCGGATTACACTCGGGTGTACACTTGGCCATGAATATAGTACTTTTTTTTTTACAGCCGAGTGCTGGGCACTGTCGTGTAAATGTGTCCTAGCAGGAATCCAGGACAGGAGATAACACAGGTAGCAAAGGTGACCAGAGGCCATGGGCAACAGGGACAGAAGCCACAGATAACAGGGACAGAAGCCAAAGGCCACAGGTAACAGAAGTAGATGCAGAAGCCAGAGGCCAACAGAAAACAAACAAAAGCCAAAGGCCACAGGTACAGAAGCTAACTAGGACATAAAACAGACATGGAAGAGTGAAGAAATCAGGCGATACCTTTTAGAGGCTAACTGAGTATATTTATAAGTAAGCTTTCAGGAGTGCTCGCTCCCTTCATCAGACATGGTGTGATACAAGAACTGAAAATTAACAGATTTTTATACACATGGTTTTCAAAGCATTTTAGAGTCCTTAAAAAAAATTGCAATCTAAGTAGAGAAGTTATTTACAACAGGTCAAAAAAACAGTCTGGAAACTTGTGGTGCGTGACGGAGGGATCAGTAATTCTTGCTGTTATCTGTTTGCTATCAGGAGGTGATTTGTGACCCTCACAGGTCACACATAGTGTGATTTGAAGCTGGCATGAATATTGAGTTCAGTTCATGGTTCAAACATAGTGTGACATGAAGCTGGCATGAATATTAAGTCCAAATTGCAGAGTTTGAAATTTTTGCATAAATTTGTACTCCATTTCTTTTCTTTTCTCCTGTGTCTTAAAATGTCCCATTAAAACCACAACCTGCAAATCTTCAATAGAGTGGTCTTCTCCGGAGAAATGTGCGGCCACTGGGAGATCGGTCTGCTGTTATTAATGGTGGATCTGTGTGCGTTCATTCGTTGACTGAGTCTCTGCCCTGTTTCCCCCACATAGAGGCCTGTGGTGGGTCATTGCACACACATTATGAGGTACACCACATTGGAAGACCTGCAGGAAAATGTCCCCCTAATTCTGTGCACCTGTTGTGACTGTGGGATAGGTACACTATCAGCGGTTTGGATGTGCTTGCAGGTCATGCACCTTTTATGTAGGCAAGGTGAGGTGCCATTTTCAGTTGGGGCCTTCAGGGCATTCCGGATGATAATGCGCCTCAGGTTTGGTGGTTGTCGAAAGGAGAGGAGAGGGGGGACTGGAAATATGTCCTTGAGTCTGTTGTCCCTATGTAGTACAGGTTGGAGCTCCTTGGCAATCCTTCGTAGGATCTCCAGCTGTGGGTTGTAGGTGACAACTAGGGGCACTCGGGCTTCTTTCTGGGTCTCTCTATATGTGAGCAGACTGTCTCTGTTAATGGCTGCTGCTTTGTTTAATTGGTTGTCTGTCACTTTTGGTTTGTATCCCAATCTGAGAAATTTCATCCTCAGATCCAGGAGGTGCTTGTCCAGGTCTGTTTTGTCGGAGCAAATACGATTGTATCGTATAGCCTGGCTGTAGATTATAGATTGTCTTGTGTGCTTGGGGTGGAAGCTGTCGTTTCTCAGGTAGGCCGTTCTGTCTGTGGGTTTGTGGTATATTGATGTGAGTAGCCGGTGGTCTTTAATGTATATTGTGGTATCCAGAAAGTGAATTTCACTCCCTGAATAGCTAAGTTTAAGGTTGATGGTCGGGTGAAAGTCATTGAAGTCATTATGGAATTGAAGTAGGGCCTCCTCACCTGCAGTCCAGATGACAAGGATATCATCGATATAACGAAGGTAAATCATAGGTTTGGTGGTGCATGTTGATAAATATGTTCCTTCCATTTCTGCCATAAAGAGATTTGCATACTGGGGTGCACATCTGGTCCCCATTGAAGTTCCCATTCGCTGTAGATATAGATCCTCTCAAAAGGTAAAATGGTTGTGGCCAAGGATGAATTGTATGAGCTGCGTTACTGGTTCTGTTGGGAGGTTTTGTTTTGCCAGGTGTACCCGACATGCTGCAACTCCATCCTTGTGGGGAATGTTAGTATACAGGGATTCCACATCCATGGTGGCCAAAATGGTACCCTCAGGTAGAGGGCCCAGGGCATTCAGTTTAAGAAGGTCAGTGGTGTCCTGGATATAGCTTGGAGTATCCCTGACAAGGGGTTTTAGGAGATTTTCCACCCAACCTGAGATGTTTTCTGTCAGTGTCCCAATGCCAGAAATGATAGGCCTCCCAGGGTTGCCATCTTTGTGTATCTTTGGGAGCATATAGAAGCAGCCCGGCCTGGGATTTTGGGGGATAAGTCCTTTTACCTGATTCTGGATCTGGACTGGAAACTCCTTGATCATACTCTTTAGTTCTTTCATATAGGCCTCTGTGGGATCACTTCCAAGTTTGGAGTAATGGATGGGATTTGACAGTTGCCTGTTTGCTTCCTGGATATAGTCTGAGGTGTTCATTATGACTATTGCGCCCCCTTTGTCAGCTGGTTTTATTATTATATCCTGATTTTCTTTCAGTGATGTAATAGCCTTCTGTTCCTGCAGGGTTAGGTTATGCACCTGTTTCTTTTGTTTCTCTAGGATTTCTGATTTTACTTTGCTTCTGAAACAGTCAATATATTTATCCAGTGCTGCATTAGCTCCAGGGCGTGGGGTCCAGGTAGATTTTTTGGTAGGATTCCTTATGGGCTGTTCCATCTCAGAGTCGCTGCTGTATGGAGGATCTTTGTCATAAAAATATTCCCTTAATCTCATTTTTCTGAAAAACTCCTACATATCATTGCAGAGTTGGATATGGTCAGTGTGTGCCGAGGGGCAGAAGGAGAGACCTTTGGAGAGAACTGACATTTCGTGTTTGTTTGGCTCATAAGAGGAAAGATTCACAACACAGCTTTGCTGAGCTGGGCTAGTACTTGCGGTTGTAGTAATGAGGCCTTTTTGTCTCAGTCTGTGGAGCTTTTTCTTTTTGTTGTTAATAAGCATATCCTGAAGTTTCCAGTAGTATGTGTGGAGTCTGGCCTTCATTTCCTCTGTGTCATTAGCCAATGATGATTTCAGGGCCTGTATCTCATCCTGTGTTCTTTTTTTGTTGTTATAGGAAATTTTTATCAAATTTCACAAATCACCTCCTGATAGCAAACAGATAACAGCAAGAATTACTGATCCCTCCGTCACGCACCACAAGTTTCCAGACTGTTTTTTTGACCTGTTGTAAATAACTTCTCTACTTAGATTGCAATTTTTTTTAAGGACTCTAAAATGCTTTGAAAACCATGTGTATAAAAATCTGTTAATTTTCAGTTCTTGTATCACACCATGTCTGATGAAGGGAGCGAGCACTCCTGAAAGCTTACTTATAAATATACTCAGTTAGCCTCTAAAAGGTATCGCCTGATTTCTTCACTTTTCCACTACTTTCAATGGCTAACACGGTACAACATTATACTACTATAAAACAGACATGGCAGACAGAAACTCCAGCAACAGACAGGACAAATGCATGCAATCAGCATATCAAGAGCAGGAACAGAACACATTGTTCAGTCAAAGTGAGACTGAAGAAGCAGACATAAAGGGAGTCTGTCAGCAGTAAATGGGTTATAAACCTAACCCCAGTACCTCGTAGAGGTGTTTCTACAGTTTCCCAATATGTCCCTGTTATTCAGTTTTGGAGCCAAAACTGAATAACAGAGGTGTGTTTAGAGATTGTAGAATCACCTGTACAAGGTACTATGATTAGGTTTATAACCCATTTTTCTGCTGACAGACTCCCTTTAAATACATACAGGTATTGGCAGAAGAAAGCTAGCAGGTGATTCTTAAAAACAGGAGCACACACAGAAGTAGTCAAGCAACTAGGTCTGCTGGGAAGGCTAGATGCCGCCGAGCACAGAGCACGGGTGTTACGCTGTGGCAAAGGGTTCAATGCAAGACATGCTGTGGGATCAACAAAATTAAAGAGGTTTTCCAGGCATTTTTTTTAATGTCTGGACAACCAGGGGAGGTGAAAAAAAAAATAAAAATCATACTGACCTGTGTCCGGTGTCCTCCCAGGGCGTTCCAGTCCTTCTGCTCCGTCATCTTCTCAAAGTGAAACTGTTCATTGGCTGTGACATCACGGATGCCTTCCGCTGAAGCTGATTGGCCTCAGCAGTCACATGACCTCTGAGGCCAATCAGCGGTCACATGACCTCTGAGGCCAATCAGTGGCCAGGAGTGGATCTTGGATCAGGAGTGACCTTGCTTATCTGATGTCTGCCACTGAACTTTGGTCCGTACTTGACTATTCTTTGCCTGTACTCTCTGGTGCCTCACACCAGAGTCTGTCTGGTCCCTGGTCAGCAGCCATCTATACTAGGACCACACCCAGAGCTAGCGACCTGGTAGTTTCTTTGTGACAAAGAGCACATAGGGTGGAGACCAGGGGGACTACTTAGATAACAACTTGGGGAGTGGCACAGCACCAAACCAGTTAGGTAGCACAGCAGGTCCACAATCTGCTGTCTATGACAGAACCTACTAAAGATGGTCCAAGAAAAGGACAATTGTTGATTTGGTGGCAAAGCCAGAGTCATGGATGCCAATGGGTCATTGATGTACATGAGAACTGAAAGCAGGCCTGTCTGGTCAAGCCCCAAAGAAGAACTGGAGTAGCAGAAATTTCTGAAAAAGTTGAAGATTAAAAGGGTTGTCCACGAATTTCAGGATTTAAGGACAAGGCTGGGTAAGGTGAAGCATAAAAAAAAAAATTAAAATAAAATAGTGACAAAAGTTTTTTTTTTTAATATTTATAAAACATATAACCCCAAAAATGTAATAAAAAGTGATCAAAAAGTGATACCAAAATGGCATCAATCAGGTGTAAACAGAATTAAATATAAAAAAAAGATACAGGTATATGAAATGTAAAGACATTAGTTTTTTCAAAGTTTTAATATTGCATGTAATTGTACTGAACTGTAAAATTTAGGTAATCAAAAATGTAGGTGTCAAAAACAAACAGTTAAAAATATCGGCTCCAACCCATTAATTTTTTGCATTTCACCAGTATATTGTAAAGAATGTTAAATGATGCTTCGGCGGGAAGGGGTTAATGGAAAAGTTCTGCATTATCCTCATGAACTCCTTTTTTATTTTTTTGTTTTGTTTTGTTTCGTTTCCTTTTTTTTTTTTTTTACAAAGAAATTACTTGATACTTGAATGGTGCCTTGTATGTGCAGGGAAAATGTAAAAAGTAACAGTGCTAAAACAGCACTGTGGCCCGTTCATTCACCTGTAGGGGTCCCAAAGGTTGGTTCCCCATCGATCATCAAGTAATGGCTTATGTTAGTGAAACCACTTTAAACGTAGTGTTGTTTTTCCCTATTGATCCAGATAGAGGGGAAAAACATAAGGCCCAGGCTAACCTGCCATCAATGTTTTTTTTATGACGCAGCTGCCGAGTTTAGTCTATAGGGGGCTGTTGTTTGTACAAGATTGTCATTATGAGGTAAATAGTCACAGAGGCCAACAGGTAGATCATAGGCCAACCCAGGTTGCTAAAGGATTTGACAGAAATATAGTAGTGCTTAAACCAAGCCTTGGGAATTGCTGCTATGCAGTTAAAGTGGTTGTCCAGAGGTATACGATTTATGATCTATGTCTAGGATGGGTCATCAGTAGCAGATTGGAAGGGCCAGCTTCCAGCACCTCTGCCGATCAGCTGTTTGCAGTGACTGCAGCATACCAGAATGAGAAAAGCTCTATACTTTGGTGTGGCCAGGAAAATTACTGTAAACTCTATTCCTATTGACTAAAGATAGGTAATGAATAGAATACTCATACAGGTGCATTTCAATAAATTAGAATATCTTTGAAACGTTCATTCATTTCAGTGATTAAAGTTAAAAAGTGACCTCCTATATTTTCTAGATTCTTTACTCACAGAGTGTTCTATTTCAAGTGTTTTATTTCTGTAAATGTTGATTATGGATTACAGGTAATGAAAACCCAAATCTAAGAAAATTAGAATATTGTATTCAGTGTGTCACCTGCCAAGGTTTTCTAAGCCTTTAAATGGTCCCTCAGTCTGGTTCAGTAGGACACACAATCATGGAAGACGCTGATTATGAATTGTATTGCTGAATTACTGAAATGAATGAACGTTTCAGAAATATTAAATATTCTAATTTATTGAGATGCACCTGTAGCTTGTGCATAGAGAACATGCAATGTCGTTCACAGGGAGTGAAGGGGCTTTCATATGGTGTAAAAGGTTGTACAACAGTTGCAGAACTTCTGACCAAGCTGCCTGCAACTGTTTCTCTCATAGGCTGACATATAGTACTGATGCCCACCATCAGGGCATCAGGAACTGTGGCTTTAACCGCAAAAAACTTCTATAGGGATGCTCATTAGTGTCAAAAGCATCTTCTGTGTTGACCTATAGGGGATCGCAATTTTAAGCCCTTCAGAGGTACAGATACCAAAATCAACTACAATCTTCAGAATTACGTTTGATTTTCTGGATAGTGGGTTTGGGTTCTCTTGCTCTGTGCACTACAGCAGACTAAGAGATTAAGGTTCTGTGAATAATTATATGATTTAAGTGACATATCCCCTGTGATTTAACCCTTGTAGGGAAATATTCGGGTCTCCTGTGAATTGAGGTGATAGCTCAGTTTTCTTCATGGCAGGCCAAATCATCATGGATCCCTAGCATTTTCATCAGTTACAATAGGATTCATCATTGTGTATTTTATACACAGTAAACACAATTTGTAGGACAATTTCTCTTGTGAATAGCAGCGACCACCAGCAGGTTACACTAGCAGCCTTTCAGATCCCTTACCTCTGCAAAGTGACGGCACATTTACTGGTAGTCATAGAGTTATACAAACCTGCTGCTTCCGGCTAAACAATCACACCAGCAGAGACACGCCATTAATTCTGTGAGCTCTCTTGCTGTGTACGAAGCCGAGCAACCTGACATGACTGGAGGAAGCGTGCAATTGGCCTCAGTAACAACTGGCTCCAGCAATGTCCTCTTTTTTGCTGCTATTTGCTACTTCTTCTATTAATTAAATGAGAGAATCAGGGCAGCAATGAAAGTGAGCTGGAAGATGCTATATTGGGGCAATGGAAGATGTCACAATCCTTGGCTTTCAGCGAGCTAGTGCACGGCTGTGATTGGCACTCGTCTCTGACAGCGGTATAAAGAGTTAACGACCCATATGATATAGACTGCCCTCTTTTCTGTTAGGTTGGAAAGTTGCTATAAATAAACACACTTCACGGTGCGTCTTCATGCCATGGAATAGTGCCGCATCAAAGTCGAGGACACGTAGGAAGTGCCTGTCACAGTAAATGCGGATGACAGTGTGCCACAGGCAAAATAAGACGACTTGAAGGAGCTTCGTGTGTTTTCACTGTGAAATTACCTCAGTGAAGACTTATCAAAGAACACGACAGGGAGATTACACCCAGCGATCAGTCAGCAACGTGGATGCAAGATAGCAGGCTAGAATGGTGGCTTCAGATAAACTCTAGATCTAGTGGTGTCTATGTAATGTAGGCTGGATATGAGATAAGCATTGCTTGTGTGATAGGAACTTAGAGCCATGAAACCTATAAAAAGTGTATCTTCTGAGGTGAGCTGCAAATATCCATCACACCTACCATCATGGCCGTAATTGTTGGCACCCCTGAAATTTTTCCAAAAAAGTAAGTATTTCTCCCAGAATATTGTTGCATTTACAAATGTTTTGTTATACACATGTTTATTTCCTTTGTGTTTATTGGAACAACACAAAAAATGGCCAAATTGGACATAATTTCACACAAAACTCCAAAAATGGGCCCGACAAAATTGGTTGGCATCTTTTCAAAATTGTGGGTAAATAACTTTGTTTCAGGCATGTGATGCTCGTTCAAACTCACCTGTGGCAAGTAACAGGTGTGGGTAATATAAAAATCACACCTGAAACCAGATAAAAAGGAGAGAAGTTGACTCAGTCTTTGCATTGTGTGTCATTGTGTGTGCCACACTAAGCATGGCGAACAGAAAGAGGAGAAGATAACTGTCTGAGGACTTGAGAACCAAAATTGTGGAAAAATATCAACAATCTCTAGGTTACAAGGCCATCTCCAGAGATCTCAATGTTCCTTTGTCCACGGTGTGCAATATGATCAAGAAGTTTACAACCCATGGCACTGTAGCTAATCTCTCTGATCGTGGACAGAAGAGAAAAATTGGAAAGGTTGCAATGCAGGATAGTCCGGTTGGTACCTATCAAATATCTGAGAGATCTGGAGCAGTTTGCAAAAGATGAGTGGTCCAAAATTCCAGTTAAGAGGTGTAAGAAGCTTGTTGATGGTTATAGGAAGCGATTTATTTCAGTTATTTTTTCCAAAGGGTGTGCAACCCAATATCAAGTTGAGGGTGCCAATAATTTTGTCCAGCCCATTTTTTTGCATGGAATTCTATATTTTTTGTCTTTTTTTTCCTCAGTTTTGGGTGTTGTTCCAATACACACAAAGGAAATAAAGATGTATAGAACGAAATGTGTAATTGCAGCAATTTTGTGGGAGATATACTTCATTTTCTGGAAAAATTTCAGGGTTGCCAACTCTTACACCCATGACTGTATATAAAACTAGAATTATTTGATATCAAACAGGGATCATGGGGAGACTCTCTACTACTGTCTCAGTGGAAAAGCCTAAGTCAACCTCTTGTTTGTCTGACATGGCTGATAGTAGAGAGCAATAGATTTGATTAAATTGCACATCATATATAAGTACTGTAATGACCTTACATAGGATGACCTATTGTGACATACTGCATAGTTTAGAATACAGGTAAGGATAAATGACATAGCTGAATTTTCTTCTGTTAGGTTACTAATTCCTGAGTGTCCATAAAGATGGCTGCTAATGCATTACCCACAGAGTTTGTTACTTGGCATTCCTTGAGTGCAGAATGCCAAATCCTGTCTAGTTATGCAGTGGTACAGGGGCAAGTGGGAAAGCTGATGACAACCTTAGACAGTCCAAAAAATGTCATGGCTTTTGCCTGACATTTTTTGGCTATTGAAAACCATTGTGTTTGTGAGAGCCCGTGATATTTTTGCGACTGTGCGCTGCTATATATCCTAGGCCTAGCATCACTTGGGCTGCTTTTGTTATACAGGATATGGCCAGGGCTCCATATACAAGTACTTTATGAGTTACAGCATTGTAGCATGGAAGCTATCTTTTTTATATTTAATAAGGTTTTCTGGGTTATCTTTAGAATAGGTCACCAATATGTGATTGGTGGGGATCCGATCCCGGGATCCCCACAGATCAGCTGCTCAAAGCTTTCACTTTGCAGGGCAGTAACATCATGTTTATTCATCCAGTTGCCTGTGAGCAGTTCAGCCCCATTCAAATGAATGCGACTGAGCTGTAAACCAAGCATATCCCCTTGGTAGCCAGTAAAGAGGAGGCAGCGCTCACCAGAACTGTGTGGTTCTTCAACCTGCTGATGGAAGGATAGGTTATCAGTATTACTGCAATGTGATTCCAGGATTGTATCACATAAAATCACAATCACACGTAATTTCAGTGGAACAATATGTGGGGAAAAATTGCTTGCGATATAATGACTCCATAGGAACATATTGTATGCTCCATCTCGCTATACTACCATAAATGTGCCTGTCTGGTATTTGACTGTAATAAAATCGCCGTGAAGCTCTGGGCTAAATAAAAAAGCTCTAAAGAAAATAGTGGTCTTAGAAAATGCCAGTGACCTGGGTGGTAGCAGCATCTGCAGGGGTTGCAAAAGTAGCTTCATGTTAAATATTTTCATCTTTGTTAGCAGTCCCTTGTGTCGCAGTCCCCAGGAAGCCATTAACTGTGATCCCTCAGTGCATTGTGAAGCTGTTAGTTTTTGATATCAGACATGCAGGAGGTTAATAAAAAAGTGTTTGGTCTACTGAGATTATATTTTCTTCGAGTACAAATAAGTACAGAACAGACTGTTCACTCCATAGAATCTGTTATTGCAGCGCCAGGCTTCTGGCGTAGAGTTATTACTAGATATTAGAAAATCGCCACTGTAAGATATTGTAGCGTAGACCCAGCTGCCATTATGTTAATGTTTCCAACACAGCAGGATGGATTATTTTATTTTTTTTAGGTTTTTCTTTGCGTCAATTGGATTTGTCATCTAATTCTTCATTTTCTTAATTTCTTCAGCTACTTTTGGAACACTTGGAATGCTTGGTGTCCCGGCATGAGCGCTCACTGAGAATGACTGTGGTGAAGAGACAGGCACAATCGCCTGCTGGCGTCTCCAGTGAGGTAGAAGTTTTGAAAGCTCTGAAGTCTCTCTTTGAGCATCACAAGGCTCTCGATGAAAAGGTAAAGGTGTCCACAGTCTTGGGAGTCTCACTATCTCACTCATGTTATTACTTTAGTCTGCAGCTATTTTAATAAGTATGGCAACTAAATAAAGAATCCAGCTACCGATTGCTTAAAGCAATATCCAGCCAGTATAAGTATTCTCACATATACATTGATATGCAGACAATAAGGACGCTATATATCAAAGGGAATGTCTGGTTTGGACAACACCTTCATAGAATGAAGTTTTATCCTCAAAGAAATTTTTGTGGCAGGTGGCACAAGCCCTTAGAACTGTATGTGTAGATGAGGATCAGCATTATATGACTTGTATCCAGTATCCCTTTGCAAACTCCACCTATAGCTGTTAGTTTTCCTTGAGCTCATCTGAAAAGGAGGTGAGGACTAGCTGCTATGGCGTGTCCCATATATAGCACACAACTCAGAGAAGATTCCCTATCTTTCTCCCATACTCTCTGAAAAGACAGCAGCATGGAGGACATTATACAACAGTACTGAGAAGTATAGCTATGAAACCAGCACAGGGTTGAGGTACTAGAAGCAACAGTAGCCTCTTTCTATGTTTGTGTGTCTCTCTCAGCAGCTGTTCTATCCTCCCGTTCCTCTCTCTATAGACTTCTAATAGACCATCTCATCTCTGCCCCTCTGAAGATAGATTTTACAATTTCATTAAAATAAATTAACTAATTTAGAGATTGATGGCAAAATTGAGACAGGGTTAACAAAAGGCTGGAAAATTAAGTGGTATTAATGAACAACATCTGCAGTGTCAATTGTGAAGTCCCATGACTGTATGAAAAGAGCATGTTAGAGAAGCAAAGTCTCTCAAGAAGCAAAGATGGTCAGAGGTTCATCAATCTGTAAAAACTGCATTTAAAAATTGATGAACAATTAAAAAAAAAAGTTCCTCGATGTAAATTGCAAAGACTTTGAATATCCCACTATCTACAGTATATAATATCATCAAAAGATTTAGAGAATTTGGAGAAATCCACATGCACAAGGGACAAGGCCAGTGGTCAATATTAGATGCTTGTGATCTACGAGTCCTCTGAATGGCACTGCATTAAAAGCAGGTATGAATCATTAATGCAAATCACTGCATGGACTCAGGAATACTTCCAGAAATCATTGTCTATGAACACAGTTCACTGTGCAATCCGCAAATACAAGTCATAGCAGTATCATGCAAAGAAGAAACCATATATCAACAAAATGGAAAAACGTTACCATTTTCTCTGGGCCAAAGTTCATTTAACCCCTTGAAGACATGGCCAAAATCCATCATAAATTTTAAAGGGAACCTGTCACCTCCTTTTTGGACCCCAGATTAAATACATTGCCACAAACAAATAGAAAAGAACATAATAATTCCCCCAAACTTTTATCTGAAAGAGACCCTGGTTTTTTAGATTAACTTTTCTCGCCTTGTATGTAAATGAGCAGAGAAAGGTCCAATGAGCACTGTTGAGCTCAGAACAGTCCAGCATATTCGTGACTTTCAGTCCGGCCACGCTCCCCCTCCCCCCTCTTCCAGTGTGAATTCCGGCCTTGTTTTGTTTCTCAAATTTGCAAAATCGCGCACCTGCTCAATATAACTTGCAGGCATTCTTTTGGAGTCCCCTGATGTCCGCTTCTGATTGCGCTACTCTGCGCATGCACATGATTTCCTCCGAGAAGACAGTGACAAGGAGCCGGAGAAGGTATAAACTATCCACTAATGAGGGGCTATTACAACTGCTGTGTGTGACGTCACGATGGTAATTTACATACCTGGAGGAGATCATAAAACATCACTTTATAAGGTAATCCTAGGGCAAAATTTTTTAAAAAGTGGGGGATATCATGGATTGGCCCCATAGTATTGTATGGGACTGCAGGTTTGGGGGGGGGGGGGTAAATCTTGCTGACAGGTTCCCTCTAAGAACACGGCCCCAATTTGTTACTTTAGGCAGCAATAACTTTGAGACTATTTGCTTACCTGAGTGATTTTGAGATTGTTTTTTGTGACACATTATAATTCTTGTTAGTGGTAAACTTTAATTCATATTTTTTGCATTTGTTTATGAAAAAATAGGAAATTTGGTGGAAATTTTTGAAAATAGCTAAATTTTCAAATGTGAAATGGTGTGCTTTTCAGACACAGTCATAGCACCCAAATTAGTTAATATGTATTATCTGCCATATCTCTGCTTTATATTGACATAATCTTTTAATTGTCCTTGAATTGATTTTTGACGTTAGAAGGCTTACAAGTCTAACAGCTATTTTCCAATTTTGCAAGAAAATTTCCCAAACCCATTTTTTAGGGACCTCTTCAGATCTGAAGGGAATTTTAAAAGCCTGAATATTAGAAACCCCCATAACTCATCCCATATTCAAAACTGCACCCCTCAAATAATTCAAAATAGCATTTGGTAAGTTTATTAATCCTTTCAACATTTCATGGTAATTAAAACAATATGGAGGTGACATTTCTTTTTTTTTTCAATAATACTTTCATTTACACAAAATTTACACATTCACAAGGGGTTAAAGGAGAAAATGCATCACATAATTTGTTCTACAATTTCTCCTGAGCACAGAAATACCCTACATGTGGTTGTATACTGCTGTTTGGGCGCACGTCAGCACGCCAAAGTGAAGGAGCGCCACTGGGTTTTTGAAGTGCATATTTTGCTGGAACAGTTTTCAGGTGGAATGTCTCATTTGCAGAGTCCCTAAAGTACCAGTACAATGGAAACCCCCCCAAAAGTGACCCCATTTTGGAAACTACACCCCTCAAGGAATTTATCAAGGGATGTAGTGAGCATTTTGACCCCACAGCTGTATCACAGATTTTATTAACATTAGAATGTGTAAATGAAAAATGACATTTTTCTATCTTTAACATTTTTCTTTTGTCCCAATAAGGGACATGAACTTTAGTATTATACACTTCAATACAGAAGTATTGGAGTGTACAGTCATGGCCAAAAGTTTTGAGAATGACACAAATATTCTATTTTCACATGATCTGCTGCCCTCTGGTTTTTATGTGTGTTTGTCAGATGTTTTTATCACATACAGAAATATAATTGCATTCATATTATGAGTAACAGAAGCTTATATTGACAGTTAGAATGAGTTAATGCAGCAAGTCAATATTTGCAGTGTTGACCCTTCTTCTTCAGGACCTCTGCAATTCTCCCTGGCATGCTCTCAATCAACTTCTGGACCAAATCCTGACTGATAGCAGTCCATTCTTGCAGAATCAATGCTTTAATTTTGTCTGAATTTGTTGGTTTTTGTTTGTCCACCCGTCTCTTGATGATTGACCACAAGTTCTCAATGGGATTAAGATCTGGGGAGTTTCCAGGCCATGGACCCAAAATCTCTATGTTTTGTTCCCTGAGCCATTTAGTTATCACCTTTGCTTTATGGCAAGGTGCTCCATCATGCTGGAAAAGGCATTGTTGAGCGCCAAACTGCTCTTGGACGGTTGGGAGAAGTTGCTCTTGGAGGACATTCTGGTACCATTCTTTATTCATGGCTGTGTTTTTAGGCAAGACTGTGAGAGAGCCGATTCCCTTGGCTGAGAAGCAACCCCACACACGAATGGTTTCAGGATGCTTTACAGTTGGCATGAGACAAGACTGGTGGTAGCGCTCACCTCTTCTTCTCTGAATAAGCTGTTTTCCAGATGTTCCAAACAATCGAAAAGGGGATTCATCAGAGAAAATGACTTTACCCCAGTCCTCAGCAGTCCACTCCCTGTACCTTTTGCAGAATATCAGTCTGTCCCTGATGTTTTTTCTGGAGAGAAGTGGCTTCTTTGCTGCCCTCCTTGAGACCAGGCCTTGCTCCAAGAGTCTCCGCCTCACAGTGCGTGCAGATGCACTCACACCTGCCTGCTGCCATTCCTCAGCAAGCTCTGCACTGCTGGTAGCCCGATCCCGCAGCTCAAAGACTTTTAAGAGACGGTCCTGCCGCTTGCTGGTCTTTCTTGGGCGCCCTGGAGCCTTTTTGGCACCAATGGAACCTCTCTCCTTTTAAGTTCTTGATGATGCGATAGATTGTTGACTGAGGTGCAATCTTTCTAGCTGCAATACTCTTCCCAGTTAGGCCATTTTTGTGCAGTGCAATGATGACTGCACGTGTTTCTTTAGAGATAACCATGGTTAACAGAAGAGAAACAATGATGGTAAGAACCAGCCTCCTTTTAAAGTGTCCATTGGTGTCATTCTTACTTAATCATGACAGATTGATCTCCAGCCCTGTCCTCATCAACACCCACACCTGTGTTAATGGAGCAATCACTGAAACGATGTTAGGTGGTCCTTTTAAGGCAGGGCTGCAATGATGTTGAAATGTGTTTTGGGGGATAAAGTTCATTTTCTAGGCAAATATTGACTTTGCAAGTGATTGCTGTTAAGCTGATCACTCTTTATAACATTCTGGAGTATATGCAAATTGGCATTAGAAAAACAGAAGCAGTAGACTTTGTAAAAATTAATATTTGTATCATTCTCAAAACTTTTGGCCATGACTGTAGAGTGGCCGTCAGCCTATGCAGTCCTGGCTAATCAGGATCGAGGCGAGAAAAGAATATCACAGACCTGGGGCCATGGAACAGGCCCCAGGCTGCAGAATAAGCATCATGGTTTCCCCTGGAGATGATTTTGGGAGGAATGAGTGATATCAGGTAATGGGTTGTTAGGGGGCAACCTCTTAGAAGCCCCGACCATGATTGATTGCCTCATCTAAGAGGTTAACACCCATGATTGGAGCTCAGTGATCATACAGTTGACACCCGTTACCGATGGCACCCAGTCAGAATGCTTGACCAAATGCGGCAAGTTCTCAGCTTTTGTCCCCAAGAGATTAAACTGGACTGAAGCAAAATAGAAAACTGTTCTGTTGTAAAATGAATAAAAATTTTAAATTATTTATGGCAAGCACGGACGTTGTGTTCTGCAGACTAGAGAGGTTAGGGTTATTCAGCTTGGTATCTGTGCACAATTCAAAGCCTGCATCTCTGATGGTATGAGGTTTCATTCGTGCCTATGACATGGGCAGCTTGTACATCTTGAAAGGCCAGCATATGCTCTTACCCAGACAATGTTTGTTTAAGGGAAATACTTCCATATTTGCTAAACCAAATATTTCATCCATCACCACAGCATGGTTTTGCTGAAGACGAGTCTAGGTGCTGAACTGGCCTGCTGTAGTCCAGACTTTTCACCAGTAGTAAACATTTGGCGCATTATGAAACAAAACATCTGGCAAAGAAAAATCAGGACTGTTGAGCAGCTAGAATCCTACATGAGATGAGAATGGGAAATGTTCCTTTCCCAATAAGCTAGCAATTGGTCTCTTCAACACCCAGTTGTTAACAGGCTGTTGTAAAAAGAAGAGGGATGCTACACAATGGTACACATGGTCATATCCCATCTTTTTTGAGATATGTTGCTGCCATCAATTTCTAAATGAGTTAATTTTTCAAATGAAATTGTAAAATGTCAAACTTTCAACATATGATATGTGTTCTATGTTCTATTGTGAATAAAATATGGTTAATGAGATTTCCAAATCATTGTATTCTTTTCTTTACCTTTTACCCATCATCCCAACTTTTTGGGAATTGGGCTTATTTATGACATATACGTACATGTACATATTTTGTTTATATAACCCTAGTACACATTTTCTAAACACTTCACAAAACTCTCACTTCATAAGCTGAACAATCTTCTCATAAACCAAATCCTCACATCACACTAAGTTTTTTGCAGATGGATTGCAGGTGGATTCTGTACCAAAAGCATTTGACTTTCCCTTCCATTCATTTCACTGGAAGTCAGTGGCAGATTGTTTTCCTCTAGCTGATTGGTTTTTTTTTTGCTGTGCTGTGAGGGAAGAAAAAAAGTGCTATACCCTGTCTTCAGGCGGATTCTGCCAGAGAACTCCAATTGAAATGAATGGGAGGCAGAAAAAAAAGTAAACAGGTTTTTGAAGCATTTGGGCAAAAAACACTTCAAAATACAGGAATGATTTTAGGAAACAGAACCCTTTGCGCTAGAAAAAAATCCAAAAACTGCTTCCTCTTCAAAAAAAGCTTCACAAAAAGCTTGAAAATCTGCTTCAAAAGCCTGAAGCAGATTTTGTCTGCTCGAAAAAAAAAACTCTGTGAACTTACCCTTACCCTCACTTCACAACCCTAACTCTCACCTCATAAACATAACTGATGTCTCGGTGGCAATAGGTACTAGTTTCATTTGAGTCCAACAGCTTCACAATATTATTTTGTTGTCAATCTGTGTATTTAAAGCAATAGGCCAAGTTGCTTTACATGACTATGTTAAGGAAGAATTTACTGAGATGAACATTTTTCTGTATGGTGTTGGCTGTTTGTGACAGATTACAAGCAAGCTAAGTAGGGTCTCTGAACTTCTGAGGTGCGCATCACAACTTTTAGGCAAATGAGGTGTTTTAGATCACAATGAAAAGCATATTGGGCTTTGCACTATATCATCCAGAGGAAGGACCCTCCAGTCCTGTAGAGGAATAAGTTGTGTTCAGATTGGAATAAAATGGATTAGTTTAAGCACGGAGTTGGATGGGTACACAACAGCAGCCATTGTTTATTGCCTGCTTTGCAGCAAACACCTAGAGGCATGAGACTAAGGAGCTAAATTGGTATGTTACACCTTTACGATAAACAGCCTATCAATTCATATGTAGCTGGCGACAGCTCTCAGCAGCTTCATAGTAGCTCAGATTCCCACTGGTCAAATAAGGCCTCATTGTCATGACTATTGGCTCAGAGCCCCCGGTATAAAGCTTGTTTTCATAAATATAAGCGCAGGGTACAAGATGTCCACCTTTGCTCTGTGTGAGTGCCACATATGCTGTAAGCAATGCACTGACTAAGAAGATTTTAAATCTTCCATAGCTGATGGATTTTCTAATATATATGTTAACATTTTTAAGTTGTTTTCTTAAACCTTGCTTTAAACTGAATATGAGACAATTGGCAAAAAGAAAGTGGCCTAATATACTGGACAGGTTAGGAGAAGTTCAGATTTGTGATGCAAATTTCAGTGTAATACATGTGGATGAGGTTTTGAAATGTAATACCTGTGGAATTGTTGTGAATGTGCATCAAATAGTAGAAAAATTCTGCTGTCTGTGTTTTCTAATTATTATTATTTTTTTTTTTAATGCAACAGGTTCGAGAACGCCTTCGTGTGGCCCTTGAAAGGGTAGCGGTGCTGGAGGAAGAGCTGGAAATGTCCAGTCAGGAGGTATGGATCTTGAGTTTGTTAGTCATCACAGAATCATGGTGTGGTGTGTAGGAGTTCTAATGTCTGCCTCTCATCCTCTTCTTTCAGTCTCTTTCACTACGAGAACAGCTTGCAAGGAGGAGGTCAGGAATAGATGATGGCAGTAAAGATGGAGACTCTCAGAGTTCTGTAAGGATTCCATAGTGATATTTTTTTATTACAAGGAGTGGGAATTTGCTGGATGATGATGTTTTAGGGGGAACAATAGATTGTTAACTTAGTACCTGTCGTGCAAACTAACTACACTCAAATGGTAATGGAAATGAAACGTAGTCTCCCCAAGTAACATATAAGTGTCTCTAGTGGGAAAAAGAAAATACATGTGTAATCCTTATTTTGTTGGGAAAGAAATTTACAGGGTATTCCATTTCCCTTTGTATAAAGGATAGTCTGAGGGACTGGTAAGATATCGCTTCATTTAAAATTCCTATCAAATAGCATTGCAGATCTTATCTTCTTGGACCTGAGAAATTGAGATCTGGTGTCTAGTGAAGGGTAACATTATTTGGTTCAGAGGTTTAAGAGTTACCCTGTTTGGACAACCTGCCTTGACCCAGCAGATGTACTATAACTCAAACTTAAAAGTGGCATGAGTTATTTTTAAAATTTATGCCAGTTTTTGATTCGCGTAGATTTCAATTCTGCCGCATGGGACCACCTATGGAGAACCAGGATTAAGAGGCCAGAGCCCTTGTAATAATTCTGACGCATTTGCCACCAGTGCACACAGTATTAAGACAATGCACAATGCTCCAGTCTTAATAAATTCTCATCTCTAGCTTTACATTTTACATCTTGCATAATGCAGACTGAGCTCTTTTGGCTATGACACTTTTACTTGTACTACCTTTTGTGTGTTCAGTTATGTGAATGGATATTCCAAAATAATAGTCATATGCCTTGGAGGTTACATTGGACATATCGTTTCTGTCTTTATGATTTCAGACCATCCTGAATGGCTCCACTCACCATGAGCTTAGAGGGGGACGGGAAACAGAGCTGGAAGAGATGTTGGAGAAACAAAGGTTAGAGCTATGTCAGCTGAAGGAACGTTTGACCATGATGTGTCGCCAAATGGCCGAACTGGAAGAAGAATTAAATACTGCACAAAAAGATCTTATAAAATCAGAGGAGGTCAGCGCCAAGCTTCAGCGTGACCTCAAAGAGGTAAGAGGGTGAAGTCCATACTATGTGCCCTAAGTCACACGGTCACAATGCTTCAGCACTTCTTCATACTTATGACTAATTGCACGTTACATCGATTCCTACACTATATCTTTCAGTTGTTTTATTGTGTCATCAGGCTCTAGCACAAAGGGAAGATATGGAAGAGCGGATAACCACCTTAGAGAAACGCTACCTAAGTGCACAGAGAGAAGCCACTTCACTCCATGATGTCAATGACAAGTTAGAGAATGAACTTGCCAGTAAAGACTCCCTCTACAGACAGGTAATGTATAGCAGAAAGCATATTGCCTAGATTAGTAATAATCTCTTATAATAATTTTCATAACAATTGGAACCAGCTGCATTGATTGTCAGTGACCTAAGAACAACCCACTGGTCCTCTACTTCTACTTTAATTTATAGGGGCATAGCAACCAATTTTTATTAGAAGACTCCCCTAAAATAAACCGATCACAGACTATTGGGATACCCAACTGGAATCTTAGTATGAACTTAGCAGCAAATGTTCAATTCTCTTTCAGTGGCATCACAGGAAAAATAAAGTATTGCATTGTTACATATTAAAAACAAGTCTGTCTAATTCTATTCATGCATGGACAGGGGTGCTTCTCTGTTTACTAAGAATACCCTGTGCCCTCAAGTTACCCTGTGGCCCCTCAAGTTACAGTATTAATTTATTCTGGGAAAGCCATTTTAAGTTGGAACCATTGTAACTTGAAACCTTAACTCTATGGAATATTAGTAAATTGTTCTGAAGACCCAAAAATGTCACCAAAATATGAAAATATGAAGATTAAAGAAAAATTATCAGAGAGAGCAAATATAGATACAGAAAATCCTTACACATAAAAGTCACAAATAGCTGATTGAAGCTGTAAATCACTTTCTGTAATGGTGAGAGCAGATTTTTCAGGGTCCTGAAAAGTATATACCGTGTTTGAAGTCTGAAAATATTGTATCCTGTGGCCATTATAACTTAAGGGACCACTGTAATTGTAAATATAGGTTTTATAACCCAGAAAGCCCCTTTAACTATATTTGGGATAGTCAACATAGTCAAAACTAGTGATGGGCAAGCCTATCAAGTTTCATTTTGGGTTTGAAGCAGAAGCTTCTTAGAAATTTGGTCGTGTCTAGCACTTGTTGTGGAATGTATTAAGACTAGTGTAGGAAATGCCTGTCTTAATAAATTCTCCCCATTGTGTATGATACTCTCAGAGCAACTAGGGCCCTAACTAACTATTTCTAATTCTCTCTAATACAAACACAGCCCTTTTCTTAAAGGGGTATTCCATCTCAAGGATCATATGCAGACTTGTAGCTTAAGCTAACTCAACTGTTTTACTCAATACATTGCTTTATCTATCTTACTCCATTTGTCAGTTGCAACTGAAAATTCCTCCTCAGCGTTTACAGCTCGTTGTCTAGGTTACAGACCTGTTAAAGAGCTCGGAATGATGTTGCTGCACATATTCTCTTCTCTCCCTCTTTCTGCCTATGGCTTGAAAAATTCCTTCAGTAGCCCTTCTTATATCTCTGTATGTAAATCCTGAAATAAGTGTGCCATTTACAACAAGCAGGAGCTCTGTGCAAGAATGGACTGAAAACCAGGAACCTTCCTTAGAGCTGCTATACAGACTAACAACACAGCAGCCAAAACAAACAATAGGGCCACTATACTGTATCTGTATCTGTATAGCAGCTTTAGCAAACGTTTGTTAGGGCAAATTCCTGAAGGTGAATTTTTCAGTTTGTACAAATTCCACCATGTGGTGTGGAGCATTACTTTCTCCCTATCCTTAGAACCCACCGTAAAGCAGATGGTCAACCGATCAAGCCGAAATGTATGAGTTTGGCTAGCATACAACAAATGTGTATGGCCACCTTTAGTCTGTTGCTTGTGCTAGCTTATATTACCTACTCTGAATGTTGATAGGTGCTCACAATACAACCCCTAAACCACTTGCCTTTGGCTTCCTAATATATGGAGGGCAGGATGTACTTATTTTCTAATTCAATTACATGTCACTTCTGAGTATTGCTCAGTACGCCATACCATATTCCTTGTATTATGTATTTTCACAGTCTTTGTTCCTCATATGCTGCTGACTTATATCCACAATGATGTTTGATCTTTATGTGCCTAGCAAGCATGGGGGGGGGGGTGTTTTGGAAGGCTGTAGGTTGTCCGCTGCTGATGTAGACAGACAGTGAACTTTATAATGGCATGCGTTGGACTGTGACCTTAGATTATATGCATGGTTCCAGGTGACTGGTCAGAGATTTTGACCTTTACATTATGAGTCTTCACTGTGCTATCGATCTGCCTGCTCACTGAAAGGTAAATTACAGGCATGGCAGATTAGAAATGATTGCATAGGGTCTTTTCCAAGCAGCGTAGATTTATGGGGCTGACAGTCCCACATCCATGCCTTGCTAGTTATTGACCATTCATCTTTAGCTGTGCTGACTTCCCTTTGCAGAGTGAAGAGAAGAACCGGCAACTGCAGGAATGGCTGGAAGACGCCAAGCAGAAATTGCAACAAACCCTTCAGAAGGCGGAGACTTTACCGGAGATTGAAGCTCAGCTGGCACAGCGAGTGGCAGCGCTCAGCAAGGTATCTTCACTTACATGCTGCCTAATCAGAGCACACAGTGGGGGTGAGCGGTGAGGGGGCCACATAGCTTTCTTATTCAGTTCTCTGCATTGTGGTAGATGGCTGGATTCTCTCTCAGAATCAGATTAGATATTGGGATTGTAGATGAATTTAAAGACTGGTATAAATGATACATTGAGATATTCTAATTATTGCCATAATTATTATTATTATTTTTCTAATAATAAGATATTAATCATGTTATATTCTTAACTGTAGATTTATTGCACACCTCCCAGAGGCATATCTTGAAGATCATGACCTCTGCAATGTCTCAACCCTTAACCAGTGTATATCATTGTAAGGAATGACTTTGCATTGTGTTGGATATGTATACATTTGTATCCATTTGTGAAGTAGGATGGCTGTGTTTCTAGATACTACAGTATTAGGCAATCATAATATGTCATACATAGCCGTAGACATTTTAAAATGAGTCTGCCAGCAGTAAATGTGTTAAAAGCCTAATTCTAGTACCTTGTAGAGGTGACTACAGTTTTCCAATATGCTTGTTATTCAGCTTTGGAGTCCAATTGTCAAGTAAATCAGCATTTTGTTCATATGCAAATGAGGGAAATGTGCTTTGCCTGGGAATCTGGAGCTAAGACCAAAGCCCAGGCAAGTTAAGACACGCCCAAAATCACTTTTTCCCTCATTTTACAATGATTTACATGAAAATGGGTCTCCAATCACTGTGATTAGGTTTATAACCAACTTCTGCTGACAGACTCCCCTTAAATACATACAGGGATTAGCAGAAGGAAGCTAGAGCTAGTCAAGCAGCTAGGTCTGCTGGGAAGGCAGTACGCCTGCGCGCACAGAACGTCGGTGTTACACTGTGGGCAAGTGTTCACTACAAGACATGCTGTGGATTCAAAAGAATTTAAGAGACTTCATCTTTAGTCAGTTAAAGAGTTGCAACATTTTGGGAAGTTGTAAAAGTAACCTTGAGAAAGGATCCAAACAAATTGAATGATTGACACGTAGGAACATTGATAGTGATGCTTACAATTTAAGGGAGTTCTTTGGGAATATACAATAATAGCTTATAATTTACAATTGTTTTGATCTGTCTCTAAGAGCTCTTTTGTGGGGACATTGTCTGTTGGCAGCAGGACATTGTTTTCATACTTATGTAAGTGAAGGACAGTGGATCCTTACTACTTCTATGGATGAAGCCATTCTATTCCCCCATACTCCATACAGTTCTCAAAATATGGCCTTGGGCCATTTGATATTTAGCTAAATCTAACCCCCTTCCCAATAAACATGCACACTTAGATGAACTTTTTCAGTAAAACCCAACATACCAAATTATTTTTACCTCCATTATTGGGGGGGATTGTCTGCCTCAGTACATGTTAGATCAGAATCAATGGATTTGTGTGACTTTGCTCCAGTGAATACATGGCCAGATATCTAACCTGTCTCCAGTTTTGCGGAGTGGTAGTTTTACAACAGTGGGAGATTTACAGGAGGTTAGAATCCTGAGATTTATTGGCACATCTGTTGTCAGTGGAAGGTCTGGGAAGTTGACATAGTAAGTGGTTCCTGTAGACACTTTTGCTCACATTTTTATGCAATTTAAAAGCGACTAAAGAAAGATGCAAATCACAAGTTGTGCATAAAAGATTTTGATTCTTCTATTCTCTCCCTAAATTTGGAAATTGACATGAGAAATGGGGAGCTACTTTTGGTCAAATTTAATAAATGGAAAACTAAAAAATGTTGCACATTGTGTTGCTATTTTACAACTGCTCTACAACAGGCATACGTTAATTTGTATGCCTCTCAAATAATAAATTTGGCACATTTTGAACTAAGACATGTATGCTTTTTAATACATTTGGTGGAAATCTCCGAACTATCTTCTTTGCTGAGACTGGCATAGGATGCACCAGGCAAGAAAGTAAATGTGGTCCAATGGCTGACATTGTCTTTCCTGACCCAGGTGTTGCTATATGATTTATTATAATGAGCTAAGGAAAATTGCAATTACTTACTATTTATTTTTCCTCTTTAATATCTGTGTGTAACCAGGCAGAGGAAAGACATGGGAATTTTGAAGAAAGGCTCCGTCAACTTGAAGCCCAGCTAGAGGAGAAGAACCAGGAACTACAAAGGGTAGGTAGTACATTAAGTGGTCATTTCTTTCCCCTGGTCAATATAAGCCTGCACCTACATTTGAGGGTTTTACCCCCATATCACTCCAACCTGTGTCTACAGTTACAATTATCTTTGTGTGATTTCGGCTGTATCTCCATAACTGACAGTACAGTTTTATCTGCAAAATTAAGTCCATTAAATTCTACAATTGCAAAATAAAGTGCACTCTGCTTAAAGGGTGTCCCAGTTCTTAATTTTGCTGGCAGAGGACCTTTTATGTTCTCTTCAAAGTGCGGTTTTATATACCGCTAGAAAGCCGACAGTGTGCTGAATTCAGCGCAGTGTCGGCTTTCCCGGTATGTGCCCCGGTGGTGGAGATATTGGTGCCGATAATTTCAGCACCAATATCACCCCACTGTCAGAAGGGTGTTGCTCATAGCTCAGCGTCATCACTGGGCCATAAGGAACGCCCTGCAATGACGCTGAGCTATGAGAAACTCCCTCCAACGGGAAGTCTCCATTCAGGACCCCAGTGTTCCTAACCTTTGGCCTGCACTG
Organism: Leptodactylus fallax; assembly: GCA_947044405.1. Lineage (NCBI taxonomy): Eukaryota > Metazoa > Chordata > Amphibia > Anura > Leptodactylidae > Leptodactylus > Leptodactylus fallax. The sequence goes on from CAMRHE010000078.1 coordinate 3,421,197, forward strand.
GAGTGCATCAGCCAGTCAGTAGCTGAGGAGTGATGCTCTGTTCACATGGAGCATAACCACTCTAATTGACTGAAGTGCTTGTGCACAGGCAGAATGTTAGCAAAGACCAGGTACCTGATAGGTAAGTATTCAGTAATTGTTATTTTAAGCCACTGTATCCTGTATAATGAAGAAGTGGATCACCCCTTTAAATGCTGAATTAGATGCCAGCTGTTCATTACTTCCATTACTCAGGTAAATGGAAAGAGGAGAGTAAGCCACTGCTAGACATTGCTGTTAGCAGCTTGTCTTCCCTGAGAAGAAAAAGATTGAGAGTGTAAAATTTAACATGCCTGATTCTTCTTTCCCCCAAAATCAATTTTCAGGTAAGTCAGGAATACCAATAAACATCAGATAGTAAGGCAACACCACCAAAAGGGCTACTGTTTGTTGTCGGATTGGTCATTGGAGGTCACATCCCTACTTGTGCATGCTGAACATCTGCTGTCTCCTACAGGCCCGTCAAAGAGAGAAAATGAACGATGAACACAATAAACGTCTGTCGGAGACTGTCGATAAACTCCTGTCTGAATCTAATGAAAGATTGCAGTTGCATCTTAAGGAGAGGATGGGCGCCCTGGAGGAGAAGGTATGTGTTCAAGGCATATGTTGACCGATAGGTCCTTTCATTATTTTCTGTTTTCTTGGTCATAGCTTGTGCCGAACATGAGCTTTCAAAAAGGCTGTGAGCCACCCCATGCAGCAAGTTAGTTTGTAAATTCACAACTTATGATTTGTATTCAGGTGTCCAGAGCCCAAGAGCTTGACAACTGGTTTATCGAGAAAGTGTCAAAATGTTTTAGTAATCTTACTTAAAATGTGGCCCCTTTGCATGATATTGCTGATTCTCATTTTTAATGGAACTCTCAAATGGAGCTGAGGAGAAAATCAGACAGCATCCATGGACAAGATTGGCTCTGTTTTTGGCAAAAAAGCAGACCCTTTTCTATTCCTAAACAGCCCCTTTTAAGCATGTTTGGGTCTTTAATGAAAGCATTGTCTGATCACTGTGTCCATATTAAAGGGAGTGGGTCAGCAGTACAAGGTACTGTGGTCAGATTTATTTTCCAATTTACTGCTGACAAACTCCCTTTAATGATATTCTGTAAATTGTGGCCTATGCTTCAAAAAGTGGGGCTTTTAAGATATGGCATCACATTCTTAGGTTAATGCAGCTATTGCAGAGTATACTTTCCAAACTTTAAATACCTTCATTTTTATTAACCCCTTAAAGGGATTGTATTTCCAATTTTTTGTTTATTTATTTAAAGGGAATCTATATTTAAAAAAAAAACAACTTTTAAGCTAATGGCACGGTGGAATGGCCTTTAAAAAAGCCATTCTTCTCCTACCTTTCATTGTTGTCTTCTCCCAGCTGTTTCTGTAAAAATCCATTTCTTCAATTATGAAAATGATCCTCACGGAGCACCCGGGGCGTTCCTCCGTGGCAGCGAGCACCCACCGCATCTTCGCTTGTCACCGCCGATTAATCTTATTTCTTCTACTTCCTCTGATGCAGCGCTGGACGTCAGCGACTGCGCATGATGGGCCACCGTTTTCCGGTTGTCTGTACTGCGCCTCTTGTGAAAGACCACCGGAAAATGGCGGCGGTCCAGCGCTTCGTCAGAGGAAGTAGGAGAAACAAGATACAGAGAAGACCAAGATGGGAGTCAACACAACAGACTAAAGGGCGGTGACAAGCGATGACGCGGTGGGTGCTCGCAGAAGAGGAGGAACTCCCCGGGTGCTCTGTGAGGATCATTTCCATAATTGAAGAATCAGGTTTTTACAGAAACGGCTGGGAGAAGACAACATTGAAAGGCCATTCCAACGTGCCATTAGCTTAAAAGTGTTGTTTTTAATGACAGACTCCCTTTAAACCAGATAGTAAAATATATCATTTTTTCTATTCTGTTTCTATCTTTTGATTATAGACGTTTTTATTCTTGTTTCTGTTATGGGTCCTGCCATCTTGCCTGCACTTCTTTACTGCTTTGTTATCAGCGTTTAGTGATATTTTTTATAGCACTTTTATGGCCTTAGGCAGCAGTAGACTAGATTGGACTGGAGGTCTATGGGAGAGTTTTTTTTTAATAGATAGTGGATATAATGTAGTGGATGGGTAAGTGGTTTTATCTATAGAAATGTTATCTTCTAATCTACTCCTGTGTCAGTGGTGTAAATCAGGTGACTGTTGCAAAGAAACCCTTACAGAATTGTCAGGTGTCAGTCTGTTATTAGTGGTCATTGTGGAGAATTTAGTACTCATTTTTTAGAATATATATATAGTGACTTGGAAAATGAAAAATAATCAAAAATTCATAAAAATATGTTTCACATAAAAACATGGTTTAAAAAATAGGCTATTTCCTGGTGACACATTCCCTTTAAGGGCACAGCTGTTTCGGGCCTTGAGGACAGAGTGATTTGTAAGCTTGTTTTTTTTCAGGAAATTAATTTCATGTCTCCATTTTGCTGTGCACATAATGTATTGAAAAACTTTTATTTATTTAGTTTTTTTTAGGGTGGGGTGAAGATATAAGTGCGGTAAAAGTGAATTTATAACTTTATTCTTCAGGTCAGAATGATTATACCAATACCAAATATATATATTGTTTTTATATTTTACTCATTTTGCATAATAGGAAAGCTTTTTATAAAAATATATATATATATATATATATATATATATATATATATATATATATATAAAAAGAAGAAAAAAAAATCTTTTTTTTTTTTTTTTTTTTTTTGCAATGCCACAGTCTGAGAACCTTCATGAGTTTTTTTTTTTTTTTTTTTTTTTTTTTTGTGGAATGAACCTTCATGGGTTTTTCATAGTACCAGTTATGCGGCATTTTTATTCATTTTAGGGGTAGACTTTTGAATTAATGTTTATCCTTTATTAGGGAGGGGACTAATGATAAAATGTTTATTCCATGTTTTTTTTAAATTTTTGTTTTCTTTAGGCCCCCAGATGCCATAAAAACACATTGACACCCTGCAGTCATGTTGCAAGGGTGCTGATGGGGTGAGGGAGCCCCCTTTCTCTGTCTAAGATGCCCCAGTCACTATTGACCGTAGCATGTGGTGGTTTACATGGCCAGGATCATATTTCTCTCCAATCTGGCTGTTCAACAGAGAGTTGGTTGACACTGTGGATGGTGCATACGCAGCTTTTGTGCCCACCACATACATTTATGATGGTTACCACAAACTCCACAGCGGCAGCTCCATAAATGGATGCTACCATGGGGTTATTTAGACAATTAGTGAATGGGATCATGGAATGGCATCCTGTCTTTTTTAGAATATGTTTTAAATTTTAGGTCTAGCAAATGTTATTTTGACATGTAACTTGAAGGTCATTAAGTTGATGACCAATCCTTTGGATAGGTTTTCAACATCAGATAGTTGGACATCTGACTACTGGCACCAACACTGATCAGCCAATGGATGGGGCCAAGAACTGCGACCTTTTATTAGAAGTGACTGACATCATTCACGTAGTGAATAGGACTGAGTTGCAATACCAGGCATAGATACTATGCAATGTACAGTGTTATGCCTGGTATACAATGAAAGGCTGCAGCACTTGCCCGAACTCTGCGATCTCTTCAATCAACTGATCGGTGAGGGGGAGTGGGGCAAAAAAGGTTGTCAATAGAAAAGTCCTTGAATAACCCTTTCATTTTTTGCTTCAGGCTCCTCCCCCGAAATAGGCCACATCTTAAGTTGTGTGGATGACTTTAAATATTTGTCTGCTCTGACAAAATAAAGCATTGCAGTTTGTTCCTCACATCATGCAGCACCCTTTGCAGCAATCGCCTTGTTCCTCTATGAGTGTCCTCATTTCTCAGCACTGTTGGTGCCTCTAACATATACAGCAGTATATATGGATCATGTACATATAAACAAACACTGTTTACATAGTAATATGTAACTTTACATTCAGAAAGTACCCTTCTCCAGTGGAAGCCTCGAAGCATTGTGCCCATGTGCAACTCCTATCCTGCGTCTGAGACTATGATTAGATAACTGTGCCATGGGTTGGGATGTGGTACCTGCCATGTAACACCCTGTCCCATAGGAAAACTGTATCGAAGAGTTGCATCTTAGTGCACTTTTACCATGGTTTTGCTTTTCATATGACAGGCCTTTATGCCCAAGATACTATACTTGGAATATTTCCTTAGAGAACTTTGGATGTATACATTGAGTCACATATAATTGAGAATAGAACTACTAGTAGTTTCTTTGTCAGCTGATTTGCAACTAACCTCCCACCTTTCTCAATAACCAGCTCTCTTGGCTGACCTCACTATTCGTTTCCTCAACTCACTATATACTCACTGTATACTCACTGTATACTGTCTTTTCCTTTTGCTTGCTTCCTCTCTCTCAGAACACTCTCTCAGAAGAGATAGCTAACATGAAAAAGCTGCAGGACGAGCTTCTTCTCAATAAGGTGTGTATCAGAAGTTCATTAACAATGGCTTACAATACCCTTGCAAAACATATGACTTCTTCTGTATTGTGTCCATTGTCCTACAGGGCACCAGTATATTATCTTCTTTACCAGTCAGGAATCAGATATAATTTACATTACTATATTAATGTTCATCCTTATTCCTCCAGTTATTTCAAATCTACCCATTGGTATATCTATAAATGTACACTCAACTGCCCTCACTCATAGATGGTAAAAGTGAGCAGTATATGTAGTATGAACAGACTCCCAGTATGACTTAAGCTGTATTATAGGACTGTGTGATGTCTATGTTACAACACAAAAATACTATGATCCAGCATTGGGAATAAAATCATCCAATTTCATTCTCATATTATTAAAATCTATAAGAACTTCCAGGTCACATGAGGCGCAGCATCTATGTGTATATGGATGACTTTTTTGCTGGATCAATCTACTTTTTTGCTGTTTCTCCGGGTAGAGGAGAAGCCATGGCCAGGAAGCCGTATATCTCTTTAACTGGTGAGCTGTATTATCCACTAACTGTTTTGCGATATCCATGTTATTCTTAGATCTTAGATAGAATTCCAGTGAATGGACTTAAGCCAAATTTTATGACAAATCTGCAGATTTGAGATATCTGGGGTCATAGAAGCTTGAGTATCAGCATGTGAGCATCTTAGTGCATAGGGATGTCTATTGACAAAAGGAGAAGCATGGGGAGAAAGTGGGAAAAGAGTTTGGGCCTTGGCATCTGTATCCTGTCATTAGTTTTGCTTACAATTAAGGACGCTCATAAATTGTGCGGCCCGGCAATTTGCCGACTGCACCTGTACATTCTATTTTAAGTAATAGCAAGTAGAGGTACAACCCAATTAGTGGCTACAAGTGATTACCGCTAATTGCCATGTGTGGACACCCTTACTTTTCCCTGTTGTCTCATAATTACTGGAAAGATATCTTCCCTCCTGTGTCCTTTGTGTCAGGATAAGTGTGTCAGAATCTTTTAAAATCATCAGGCACAAATAATACAGAAGGGAATAGATTGTGGCAATCATTTATTGACAATCCATCTTGGAAGGACGAGACAATTAGAACATAATGTTAATAGTTATAAAACCTGTACTGTCAAAAGAGCCAAACATGTAGCAACACATAAACCAATGTGCCAATATATAGTACGTATCTACTGTATCCCATTGCTCCACCTTCATGACCAATACCAGTAGTGCATTTCTGCTAGTTAAACTGTGCTAACTGCACAAGTTCAAGTTCAGTAGACCCAGAAACAAAGAAGTGTTCTTCAAGAAAATTTCTGCAAGGTTATAAAATGTTTTTATTGTGTCAGATATTCTATACAAGTCCCAGTTGTTATATGATTTATCCATATTGATTCCTATCCTCACAGTCACCTCAATTGACTGGAACCTTGACCTGATGTAGATAACCCTAAAATACACTCATGGCATGCTTCTGTCCACGATGTTATGGAGTCTTCTGCTGACTCAAGTTGATTGCATTTGTCTCAATGACTTCTGGCCACTCATTGATGATTGTAAACAGAGTCAGGAGATAGGCAGAAACTTGGTGGTTGTCTGTCCCTGGTATTTAATCATGCTAGGGTGTCTGGATGGTTGCTTCTAAACGCCCACCCTTTAGTATGTCTGGCATAATCACATTATTAGGTGTGAATCAAGGGCAGCAGAGAAATGAAAAAAGTCTCTCCTGCAGCACTGCTATGTGGAGCACATAAGCTCTAGCAGTTAGAATTATGACACTTCTTTGTATCCTGCTGAATTGACTTGTGCAGTTAGCATTGTTGGCATTGGTTATTGATCATAAGTTGGCATTGGTATTGAAATACTGAAATATTGAGAACTGAAATACACCATATGTGTTTATATATATATATATATATATATATATATATATATATATATATAGGTATGTTCATTTATGTGTTGTTGCTTCTTGGCCCCTTTAATGATACAAGATTTTATAATAATTTAATAAAAATTAATTTTTAATTGTCTCACATTCCAATAATTTAGTGAACAAAATGGGGCAAATTTATCAAAACTGGTATATTGTACGACAGTTTTAATAAACGGCAGGACTAGTGCAGGTACCAAGAGATTTAGGAGGATACTGTGGACAGTGTGGCGGGTGAGACACAGAACTGGGATTGAGGCACATGTTTGACACAAGAAAAGTCCTTGTGCCAAACATGCGCCTTAATCCTGGTAAAGGGAATGAAAAATTCCCCCCAATGTTCCAGCTCCAAAATGAAATTCATTATGAGGCATAATACAAGTTAAAGGGGTTTTCCCATCTCTCTCACTCACCAGTTTGCCTGCTATCTCTTCTTCTCCACTTCCTGTATTCTTCAGCAAGCTTGTGGATGGGCTTTGACGGTTTGATGAACTGGACACTATGATATACCTCATTAGATATAAACTTTGCCTTCACCATGAGAGATTATTTATTATGATTACTAGAAATCTATAAGAATACACAGGTTTGGACAGAACAAAAATTACTTTCTGTCAAGACCGACTACGGACATGCAGTAAACTCAATGTTATCTTTGTGTTTACACATAAAAATATATTCACACTGTCCGAGCCTGTATCAGCAAACTGCAATTAGCTAACCTGATTGCACAGACAGGAGATAACAGCTCTGAGAGCAAGTGTGATCCAGAGAACTCAGCCCCCTCCCCTCCATAGATCAGTGACAATGACAATGTTATGTAAACAATAATGAGGATTAATTTCACATAGCAGGCAAGTGAAGCAGCATTTCTAAAACAATGTATGTAGGAAAACTCTTGAATTTACATACGCAGTTTAGATGGGATCATTGAGATGGGAATGACTTTTAAGGTGAGCATACAACATGTGCTACTTGTACAGTTGCACAGGGGCTTGGTAGGCAAAAGAGCTTCTTACTGTCTGCATGTTAGGGACTGAGATAAAACATTTCATGGCTCATAATTACTTATGTATTGTTAAAAAGAATAAGGGGTACTCTATGAAGAGACTTTGGCCTTTGGAGTGCAAGGGTTCCTATGTTGTCTGTGTCCGCCCCTGGTTAATTGCATGAGTGGAAAGTTTAGGAGGACCCGCCAGGATGAAAGCTTTCTGTGGACATCAGATAAGAGCTGCAGCTTGAGAAGCGAAAAATACAATATATTCTTTGAGAATATAAAGAACCTCACAGTAATGTCTGTAGATTTGCAGGCCTGTTTTTTCATGTTGATGATCATATTGTCATAAAAACTTGTGGACTTTTGTGAACATGAAGGCTGTGTTAAAACCTTGGAAATTAAGCAAAATCTGGAGAGACCCGTTTTTCTTTACAGATATTGTCTTATAACTTTGCTTTATCTCAGAATTGATGCTTGAAGTCTTGCCACTTTAACTTGGCAAGCCTAGCCTTTTAGTTTTGGTCATCCATTCATTCTCTAAAACCAGGACCTGCAATGCGCATTACATAGCTGTCGACGGTACTGAGGAACACACATTGGAAATTTGCTTTGCTGACAGTTAAGTTATAAGTGTATTATACATATATATTAAATTTTATCATCATAAGCACAGAAGCAATAGATTATAATCCAATAACATTCTGTGTTTGGGTTCAATAGAACTGCAGGGGATCCTGTTTGTAATACAGCCATATTCTGGCTATCTGACACCAGCCTAAGGGTTGCATAATTTATCGTTCAGATAGCACCAGTACCATCCATGCCAGGTGAAAGAAATTTCACAGTATAAAGTTTTAAATGTTGACGTTTACTAAATGCCGCTTGGTACCTTTTCTCAATGCTCTACTGTCTTCTTTCTGTAGGAGCAGCTAGTGGCCGAGATTGAGCGCATGCAGTTAGAGATAGACCAGCTACGAGGACGACCCTCATCCACTTATTCCAGGTGAATCATTTTGTCATTTGGATGGTTCCAGAAACTCAATGTTAATGCAGATGCCCAAATCTACACTAAACTAGATAAAAAAAAAAGCTAATAAGTATCTACACTGCAACACCCTGCACAGCCACTCTGGGGAGCAATTCTAAAGCATGCAATTATGAACTATAAGAATATTTTGCCACTGCTTTAACTTATAAACTGTAATAATATATATTTTTTTAATTTTTGGAATCATCTTTTAAATCGTAGCTATCGTATATTTGTTTTTCTCCATTATTGAATAGTACACCTGAATATAAGAAACTTTGTAATACATATTGTCAATATTATCAAAGAAAAATGCTGCTTTCTCCACTCATCAACTTTTTCCACACCCCCTGCTTAATGCACTCTCTTTTTACTGCAAAAATCCATATTCAATGTGGCAGGGAGGGATACAAATTATTATAATAGATCATGGAGGGGAAGGAGGAGGGAGCAGCTGCAGAGAGAGATTGATGGAGACACACAGAGATGCTGCTGCAGCTTGTAGGTAATGTTTTACTAAATTCACTGCAGCATTGCTCATTACTGCTGTATAATGTACTCCATGCCACTTGTGTGTGTGTTTGATAGGGATAAGGGAGAAGGATCCTTATCTTCTCTGTGTACACTATATGGGTGACATCGTAGCAGCTTGCCTATGGTTACTGTGGAACAGATGTGTAGCCTGCAGAGATGAAAACAGCTGATAAATGGTTAGAAATAGTGTTATTCCTTGTAACACAAATTACTTTGTTCTTGAAAATTCACCCAGTATAATCGGAACAATTTAAGCTCCCATTAGACTGTTAGGTCTTTTTCAATAATTGTGATGACATGAGAGAACTGGGTCTGTGTAAAGATTAATTTTAACCCAAGGAACGGCAATTTCTGTATAGTATTGCTGTATCTGTAACCATAAACCAAATGTTAAAGACAAGCTGACATGACTGTTTTAGTAAATACTCACATTTCCTATAAAATAACATTTTAAACCATGCATTTTTTTTGTCTGCTTTAGGCCATTCCTCTGTTATTGTTCCTGGAAATGCATGAATAAATTAACAACTGCAAACACAAAGATAGGCTATCACAATTGTGCTTCACTTACCTCTATATACAATAGACATAGTAGTTATACTCTTAGCTCAAGAAGAGTGCTATTACAACTTTTTGCGTTTGCAGCTATGTCAGCGTGCACTTGCCCACGTAGCTCACATTGTTTGGCAGGGCTGACTAATTTTGTTGTGACATTGTAAATTGACAACTTAGTATCATCATTCCCTTTGTTGATAAGTTATGTCCCTACAAAGTCTGACACTGTCATTGCTGACAGTAATGAATGATAACATCCAGTAGTCAATGTATTCATACATTTCCAGGAGGATTAGCTGAGGAGTGACACATTGCTATGTTCTCTCTGTTATTTTTTTTTAGTGAATACAAGCACTGAATAAAACTAACATGACAGAAATAGCAGTTTTGTGTAGTGTAAGGGAAAAAGTGAAGCCTGTTGTAATGTTTTGGTTTCTCTGTTACATATACAAGGATATGGATATAAACCCTTGCATAGATTTACAAGCATTTTCTGTTAACACTCATTACTCACAATACTCAGGAATAGAGTCAAAGCTTTTGCCAATAATATCAAGATCGGCATAGTTAACATACAATGAAAGGTTCTGTAACCTTCTAATATACGTTTTGTATAAATTTATAACTCTATTTAAAGAGGACCTTTCACGTCCTCATGTACTCCTCCATAGCCCTGTACTGGGGGGGCGTTCCTCACAGCTCAGCATCATCACTAGGCGGTAAGAAACACCCACTCTGACTGTACAGGGCTATGGACGATTACTGTAAGGGAGGGCGTTCCTCACAGCCCAGCTAGACTGTCAGGAACGTCCTTCTGATGGTGGACGGTGAAACTAAGACCACCGATATCTCCAGCCCCGGGGCACATGATGGGAAAGCCGACAGTGCGCTGAATTCAGTGAGCTGTTGGCTTTCTGGCGGTATGTAACACCGCATATAACCGCTGTCATAGAGAAATAAGCTGTCTGCTTCTGACTGTTTTCTCTGTGTACAGTAGGTTCCCAGACCATTGGCTGCTGGAACACCTGATCAGTGAGGGTGCTGGGTGTCAGACCCAACCAATATGATGTTGATGACCTGTTCCATTGTCTTCTAAGTGGAGAAACAAAAAAGTTTGGCTTCAATTGCCAGGTACACTACTGGAGCGGGGCATTATGCAAGATAAATTATTGTGTGGCCCTGGCCTGTTACTGAACAGATTAAAGACGCTGTGCATTTTGCAGCATTTTTTATTGTCATTTTATATATACAGCTCTTTTGAAGAGCTACAGTATGTGTTTTCATGATTGCAGGCTACAAATAAACCTTGTGTGAAGCCTGATCTTACAAACATTAGAAAAAGGGACAAGTAAAAAGGAATAACACAAAATTGCAGAATCACACTACACAAAGTTCTGTAGTCTGTAGGCATGGAGACAAATAGCTCTGCATAGAAGCTGTGTACATAGAATTGCAGGATTTTTTTAAAATCCTCAAAAATTTGCAATGTTGCTTTATTTTTAATTTTAGATGAATGCGAGCAATTATAAAAAATTGGTTGCAAAGATGGACATTCTTGTAGAGTCCTTCTGTGTCTAATACTTATATAATATCTTATATGCCTTATAATGTCTTTGAAATGCCCTTCTATTCATTGCTGCACTCTATCTTTTCCCTTATACCACCGCACTCCACAAGTATCTGCTTCAGCTATTCTTTTTGTAAGTGTCTACTTGACCAGTGTTTGAATTGACAGAAACAAGTTTGCTTGTCCAATTATGTGGCCAGTACAAGGGAGTCTATGTAGACTGGAGCTGAGATGTCGGAGTCTGTGGCCTGTTCGTTTTGGTGTCTATGTCTTTTATGTGTAGCACTTGTCCAAGGCCTTCTGTCATTGAAACGAGAACAGTACATTTTTGGAGGGATAAATGTTAAGTTATTAGAAGCACCTGTTCCCAGAATGCTCTGCATCTTTCTGTCTTCACTGTCAGCCATTTTGTTCCGGCAGCTTCACACTTGCTCAGGTCCAATTCTCAGTCATTTAACAATTATTTAAAATTATAGCAAAAGTAGTTTTATATTTGTCAATTGACTATACAGTAGTGTGAGACTGCAGGAGCAGGGCCCAAAAACAGAGGCCAAAATGCTGTATTTTTTGTCTGTCATTTTAGTCACTGTGTAATTCTACAGTTTTGGACTGATTGAAGCATGTGCATCACATTTTGCATGTCCTGTATATGTCCGCAAAACAAGGACAGAAAAAGCTAAAAGCAATTAATCATGTAATTACAGTGATACTCAATAGTTGGATTTTATCACCTTTCATTTGTAGATCTCTCCCTGGCAGTGCTCTAGAGCTGCGCTATTCCCAGGCGCCAACCCTACCCATGGGCAGTCACATGGATCACTACAGCAGCACAGCCGTGATTAGGCGGCCCAAAAAAGGTCGTTGGGCAGCACTGAAAGATGATCCCACCAAGGTACTGTACATAATAGGTTTAATTATTTTAAATGGGCCCCCCTTAACCATAAATATTTAGGGTATATCCACATACAGTGAAACCGCTTCAAGATGACCACCCAAAACCGCATTAAAAAGGGGAGTGGACTTATCAAAGAAGATGGTTAATATGGAAAATTGGAGATCCGTCAGAGAAAATGTGGTCTGGGTAAGGGGGTGGTTTTCTAAAAGAGGTGCTCTTTTGGAGGTGTTTCACTATAATTGGTTGGAGTCCTCCACCTATTGGTAGAACAGGATTCCTCATTCCTGGACCATGAAGGTTGGATTAAGAGGTGACACCTCTCATTTAAGTCCATGGTTGAAGAAATATTAAAGCAAGCTTGGTTAAATAGACTGGAAAGAAGAGAGGAGTATCTGTGTAGCCACCTTACTAGTCAAGCCGTCCCCTGAATGCAGAGGCTGGAACTTCCACCTATCACACATGTATAGCATGTTGTCTGTATAGCATTCACTGTATGCTCCTCATAAAGTTTTCAGTATTTCTGATAATGATTCGAAACTTGAATCCATTTTCTTTTGTGTCCACATATAAAAGCTTTACCACTTTTAAGGCACACTGATATTAAAAACTATTCCAAAAAAGGGAGTAAACACAATACTGCTGTCCTCTGTGTTTATTCCTTCCTTATTTCTCACATAATTGGCACATAAATTGCAATATTTTATGTATATCAATGGGAAGACAGTTTATGTGCCCTGCCTTAGCCCCCTCCAGCACTAGTGCATGTAAAACACAAGGTTTATGAAAATGGGAGGGGTTTAGGCAGCACTGGCGTTGGCTGAGAGGCACCTTGCTTCAGCAGAAATCTTCTCCTTAGCTCTAATAGAGGATTCTATCTATGCCCTGTTACTTTAGCTAAAACCCACCCCATAGACAATTCACAGGGGAATATTTTTTTCTGGGACTTTCATATATATGTAGATTTAGAGCGCCTTTAGAAATAAGTTAGAGAAGCTATAGACTATATGTAGCTGTTTAAGGTAGGAGCTGTGTTAGCCCAGTGTAAATCATTCTCTGTCTTTTTTTATGCTATTTCCTTGGATTCTCTCTCATGTAAGTACCCTTGTGTTCCTTGTGCTGCCTGTTTATAACAGAATTTCACCCTATATACCAATAGAAGTGCATGGAATTGGAAATCGCATGTTATCTTGGGATAATAATAGCCTACATTATATATTATTGTTGTAAGGCATTGATATCACTATATATTTGGTGCTATAAACATCATCTGCAGGAATAGTCTGGATACAGATTAAGTAAATGTGGGGGAAGCAAGGACAACAGCGGGACAGGAAAATGTCTGTCAGTGTTTAAGCTTGGCCAGGAATTCACTCTTTAGTACTTTTCCCAAAAAAATGTATGGCTGACAGACATATCCTGCCCTACAACTGGCCCTAGATCCTCCTCTGTTCAGAGGAAACAGCTGTACTGAAGCAGGTCGATGGGGGTTCTTTACTTTCCCATCGGAAATAATAGAAAGTCTTTTGGAAGTAATTGACTACATTAGATGCTATGCAGCATCTAGTAACAGCATGCCTTGCACATAAATGCATTTACTTGACACAGTTATGAAAATGGTAGCGGTATTGCACCTGCTAAGGATGGTGGTGCGGTGCAGGGGTTTTTCTGTGCAGCTCTCCTTACTTGCTGCTGCTACTGTGGGGAGCTCACTGCATGCATGTTCTCAATGAGTGCAGTGGAACTGTGGTTGCATGTAGCTAGGGTTTTATCATCAGAGAAGCAGGGGATTTGGAACTCAGAAAAACAGACCTCCAAACCTTTAAAGATGTACAGTGAGGAAAAAAAAGTATTTAGTCAGCCACCAATTGTGCAAGTTCTCCCACTTAAAAAGATGAGAGAGGCCTGTAATTGACATCATAGGTAGACCTCAGCTATGAGAAAACATATCTAGAAAATCACATTGTCTGATTTTTTAAGAATTTATTTGCAAATTATGGTGGAAAATAAGTATTTGGTCACCTACAAACAAGCAAGATTTCTGGCTCTCACAGACCTGTAACTTCTTCTTTAAGAGGCTCCTCTGTCCTCCACTCATTACCTGTAGTAATGGCACCTGTTTGACATTGTTATCAGTATAAAAGACACCTGTCCACAACCTCAAACAGTCACACTCCAAACTCCACTATGGTGAAGACCAAAGAGCTGTGGAAGGACACCAGAAAAAAAAAATTATAGACCTGCACCAGGCTGGGAAGACTGAATCTGCAATAGGCAAGCAGCTTGGTGTGAAGAAATCAACTGTGGGAGCAATAATTAGAAAATGGAAGACATACAAGACCACTGATAATCTCCCTCGATCAGGGGCTCAAGATCTCACCGCATGGGGTCAAAATGATCACAAGAACGGTGAGTAAAAATCCCAGAACCACACGGGGGGGGGGCGGGACCTAGTGAATGACCTGCAGAAAGCTGGGACTAACGTAACAAAGGCTACCGTCAGTAACCCACTACGCTGCCAGGGACTCATAAAAACCTTTGGAGGGAGTTGAAAGTCCATGTTGCCCAGCGACAGCCCCAAAACATCACTGCTCTAGAGGAGATCTGCATGGAGGAATGGGCCAACATACCAGCAACAGTGTGTGCCAACCTTGTGAAGACTTACAGAAAACGTTTGACCACTGTCATTGCCAACAAAGGATTTATAACAAAGTATTGAGATGAACTTTTGTTATTGACCAAATACTTATTTTCCACCATAATTTGCAAATAAATTCTTAAAAAATCAGACAATGTGATTTTCTAAACATGTTTTCTCATTTTATCTCTCATAGTTGAGGTCTACCTATGATGTCAATTACAGGCCTCTCTCATCTTTTTAAGTGGGAGAACTTGCACAATTGGTGGCTGACTAAATACTTTTTTCCCCACTGTATGATGAAGGCAATCAGCACAGATTATACTGTCTAAAATATTTGGGTACTATATGTCTGCCTGTATAAAAAAAAAAAATGTATTGGGTGGATTCACATGTGGCCAAATCTGTCACAGAATCTGCATGTCTGAGGCAAGGTTCACACTTGCGCCGTGCTCTCCGTTGTTCATATCCGCGTGGAACATTATAGACTACAATGGGGTACACTGGGTGTCCAGTGGGTTTCCACCAGTTTTGAAACTGAAATCGGCAGAGAGAAAAGACCTTTGTGCAGGGCTTTTCTCTCCGCCAATTTTCAGTGGAATCTGTGACGGACGCAGATGTGAATGAAGTCTTACATGTGGATTTTGATGTAGATTTTGTTGCAGATTTGCTGTGTAGTTGCTGTAGATTTCCCCAGGTAAATGATGAAATCTGCAGCAACTTTGCAGCAAATTCCCTTCAGTAGCTGCATATTAGACATGCAGATTTTGCTGTGGACTTGTCTCTGGTTAAAAATTATGCCATGTGTGAATCCATCCTAGTGGGGCCCAGTGATGAGACAGTTCAGCAGCTGGCTACTTCATACATAACAGACAGTAAACAAAGATGTTTTTTTGACTTTGGGAAATCTAGTAATATGTCCACCCCAATAAAAATGGAGGCCGTCATAAATGTCTTTTGTCCTATATTGACATAAGTCTCCTTTAAGATGCAGTTGCTGACTAAATATGCCTTAGAGATTGGTCTAGGTACTTGCCCCGCAGGATAACAAATGGCTTCTTCTTCCATTGCTCTTATTATTTAGATGTTTGATTTGCTGCTCCTGTCATTCGTCTTCCCAAGCAATTATTTTTCCCAGTAAAAATGCCATCCTAGTTGTCAGAATTTGAGCCCCGGCAAGATCAGACCATTTCTCATGATGAAATTGCTTTTAATTCCAAAGTGTTAACCCGTCTGTTGCAGATCCGAACACTGGACGAGCAGGATTGGGAGCGGGCACAGCAAGCCAATGTACTGGCCAATGTGGCACAAGCATTTGAAGGTGACTTAGACGGCTCAGATGAAGATGATAGAGAAACCATCTTCAGCTCAGCGGACCTGCTGTCTCCTAGCGGCCAGACAGATGTGCAGACACTGGCTATCATGTTACAGGAGCAGCTAGAAGCGATCAACAAAGAGATCAAGTGAGCAGTGCTCTGCTACTAACATATTCCCTCATTGCTCTATGCTTCCCTGCTGACAGCACTTACCCTCAACAGGTTAATACAGGAGGAGAAGGAGACCACTGAGCTACGAGCTGAGGAGATAGAGAGCCGTGTTACTAGTGGTACTCTCGATGGATCACTTGGACGTTATCGCTCAGCCAGCTCCATCCCAACATCAGTCACCACTTCTACACTGGCCAGTCCTTCCCCTCCAAGTAGTGGGCACTCCACACCACGCATCACCCCTCACAGTCCAGCCAGGGAGGGAGAGAAATTTGTAAGTAATTGTCCTTGCCTTTCTGATTTGGCAGAATAATTGTTGTAACCAGATATTGTATTGAAGCATCTTATGTCATTGACAGTGATCTTTAGGCAGAATTACATACAGTACAGACCAAAAGTTTGGACACACTTTCTCATTCCAAGAGTTTTCTGTATTTTCATGACTATAAAAATTGTAGATTCACACTGAAGGCATCAAATTTATGAATTAACACATGTGGAATTATATACTTAACAAAAAAGTGTGAAACAACTGAAAATATGTCTTATATTCTAGGTTCTTCAAAGTAGCCACCTTTTGCTTTGATTACTGCTTTGCACACTCTTGGCATTCTCTTGATGAGCTTCAAGAGGTAGTGACCTGAAATGGTTTTCACTTCACAGATGTGCCCTGTCAGGTTTAATAAGTGGGATTTCTTGCCTTATAAATGGGGTTGGGACCATCAGTTGTGTTGTTCAGAAGTCAGGTGGATGCACAGATGATAGTCCTACTGAATGGAATGTTAGAATTTGTATTATGGCAAGAAAAAAGCAGCTAAGTAAAGAAAAACGAGTGGCCATCATTACTTTAAGAAAAAGTCCGAAAAATTGGGAAAACTTTGAAAGTGTCCCCAAGTGCAGTGGCCAAAACCATCAAGCGCTACAAAGAAACTGGCTTACATGAGGTCTGCCCCAGGAAAGGAAGACCAAGAGTCACCTCTGCAGCGGAGGATAAGTTAATCCGAGTCACCAGCCTCAGAAATCGCAGGTTAACAGCAGCTCAGATTAGAGACCAGGTCAATGCCACACAGAGTTCTAGCAGCAGACACATCTCTACAACAACTGTTAAGAGGAGACTGTGTGCAGCAGGCCTTCATGGTAAAATAGCTGCTAGGAAACCACTGCTAAGGACAAGCAACAAGCAGAAGAGACTTGTTTGGGCTAAAGAACACAAGGAATGGACATTAGACCTGTGGAAATCTGTGCTTTGGTCTGATGAGTCCAAATTTGAGATCTTTGGTTCCAACCACCATGTCTTTGTGCGACGCAGAAAAGGTGAACGAATGGACTCTACATGCCTGGTTCCCACCGTGAAGCATGGAGGAGGAGGTGTGATGGTGTGGGGGTGCTTTGCTGGTGACACTGTTGGGGATCTATTCAAAATTGAAGGAATACTGAACCAGCATGGTTACTACAGCATCTTGCAGCGGCATGCTATTCCATCCGGTTTGCTTTTAGTTGGACCATCATTTATTGTTCAACAGGACAATGACCCCAAACACACCTCCAGACTGTGTAAGGGCTATTTGACCAAGAAGGAGAGTGATGGGGTGCTACGCCAGATGACCTGGCCTCCACAGTCACCAGACCTGAACCCAATCGAGATGGTTTGGGGTGAGCTGGACCGCAGAGTGAAGGCAAAAGGGCCAACAAGTGCTAAGCATCTCTGGGAACTCCTTCAAGACTGTTGGAAGACCATTTCAGGTGACTACCTCTTGAAGCTTATCAAGAGAATGCCAAGCGTGTGCAAAGCAGTAATCAAAGCAAAAGGTGGCTACTTTGAAGAACCTAGAATATAAGACATATTTTCAGTTGCTTCACACTTTTTTAAGTATATAATTCCACATGTGTTAATTCATAGTTTTGATGCCTTCAGTGTGAATCTACAATTTTTATAGTCATGAAAATACAGAAAACTCTTGGAATGAGAAGGTGTGTCCAAACTTTTGGTCTGTACTGTATATAGTCAACCAAATAATTTTGTTGCTTCCTTATGACCAGTTACCTAAAATACAGTATGTTGACTGTTATAGACATTCAACTTTTTTAAGCTTATATAACTATACGATATGTATCAGACAAACACTCCTTACCAAACTAGATAGTCTTAACATAATTGCAAGTGAGCACAGGACATGTGAGTAGAGATTTCCAGATTCATAGGTATATTACCTTGTCTTCACAGCAAGGGATATAGTGAGTATAGGTAGCAAATGTTTGGCCACCTAATGTTTATACTTGGAGCTACAACTTCAGTTTCATCTACAAGTGAAGTCAGAAAATCTCTGCAGTGTATTTTTTTTTAATTAATTTTGCATGTTTTAACTCTTTAGAATCATGTCCCTAAAGAAGACAGCAGAGATGAAAAGTCCTTGATGCAATGTGAGACAACCCCTCCTTTGACCCCCCGGGCTGTACGACTAGAAAGAATGACCCAAGCACTTGCACTACAAGCCAGCTCCTTGGAGGACGGAAGAGAATCCAGAGCAAGGTAAAGCACAGGAGGAGACTAGAGATAACTGATCAGTCCACATAAATTACCCAATTATCACAACCTATCTCACATACCTCAAAAGAAATTTACATAGATATGTGTGAATGTTTTGTGACCACTCTCACTATCCTGCTGATAACTAATGGCCTCCCAAAACATATTTTAGGGGCAAATCTTTACTGGTACAATCTAAAGAAGTGGTCTCCAACTTGTGGATCTCCATCTGCGGAACTCGCACACACACTGGCAGTTTTTGACTGTCAAGGTACGCTGACAGTTGTAGTTCCCCAACAGCTGGAGAGCCACACGTTGGAGACCACTAATCTAGAGATTGCCAAAGGTATTGATGATAATTTCTGATTGCTGGGTGTCTCTTTCCTGGCATCCTTAGTGATCACAAGAATGGACGTGCTGTGTCCCCAGTGTGAACAGGGTGACTCTCTGCATTGCTCACACCTTTTAAATGCTTGTCCTATGTATTCTGCTGAAATTGTCATCCAGCTTTCTAAATGACAGATCTGCCTAGTCATGCAGCGATACAGTATCCCCTGCATACAGTAACACATAAAGCTGCATAACTTCACTACAATTTCCATGGGGTGGTTATCTAAACTACCTATCATCTTGCAAATCAGGGTGGTAGGTAGTTTAGGTAACCACCTTACCTAAACTTACGGATGTGTAATGGCAGCCATATTGTTCATCACCCTGCTTTCTTATCCACAATGTAACTAAGAAATGGCTGGATAGAATTTTTACTATTATTTCTTATGCAGACACTGGAAGTAGTCCCATTTACTCCAACTTGTATTGTTGTGAAAGGTGCACTCATGGTTCAGCGGAGAGATTAAATGGGTTTATTGAGTGGGAGCCTGCAGCCACTGTACAATTCCCTCTACTAATAATTTTCATCATCCTTGCACATATAGCAGTGACTTATCAAGCAGAAGTAAAGCTGTTTGTACAGTTTGTTAAAGTCATTATCATGGTTACTTGGTCACATAGCAGCTTTTTACAGTACAGTTGTGTTTTCCTTCAGGAAACATCCTTTTAAAGTTTAAGAAGGGGATTTATCAAGACTGGTGTTTTGTGTGCCAGTTTTGATCTCCTCTTTGTTTGAGTGGAAATGTACCTAATTTGTTAAGAGGCACAGCTCTTGCTCTCCGTGCATCACAGTCTAAAATCTACTGTAGTTAGGAGGTGTCACAGATTTTAGCTATAAATTATGGTAGTTTCTGGAGTAAATTTAAAGGGGTATTCCCATGAACATAATCAGATCTATATTTGTAGATAAATAAAAGTTAAACATTTTTGCAAATATAAGTAGTTAAAAATTCTGCTGAGTTTTAAAGATTTTCTCTAACCATCTTAGTGGTGACAGTCTTTTGTCTTCATCAGTTGCCAATGGATACGACCACAAATGCTGGGTCTGGGACTTGTCAGGAACCCAGTCATGATTTTCTTATTGTAGCTGGGTTATCAAGCAGGGACGCTACATGTATCAGAAGATATCCCGGCCACAATAAGGAAATCATAACTAATTTTCTGACCTTAGAAAGATCCGGCATTCTTGGTCGTATCCACTGGCAACCGATCAAGACAACAACTTGTGACCACAAGATATTTAGAGAAAATCTTTAAAACTCTGCAAAATGTTTCATTACTTATATTTGCAAAAATGTTAATTATCTACAAATTTAAAATTGGTTATGTTCATGGGAATAACCCTTTAAGCCCTACCATACTCATGCATTAAAAATAGTGACTTTTATGCCACTTTCTGGCATAAACACCTTAATAAATTCACTCGCTAAATTCTTTTTTCACCACGGACCCAGATTAAGAATCATTTTTGGCATCTGCTTTTCCTGTTTATGTAGCAAAGTGATTCCACTTGATTCATCATGAGCTCGACTGAATCCACTCAACTTACTGTGAAAGTGTTTGTGATGTAAGCATTTTCTTATGACCGTCACCACTGCTTGTATTGATAGAGCTCACAATCTTCTTATATCCAGCAACCTTTGGAGGTGTACTACACGTCAAGAGATCCTTCAGACACTGCAAACGCAATGTGAATTGGCCCCTATCAGCTATCACAGCTTCGTCTTGTAACAAGTCGAGCATCATGTGACTAGGACACATTTTATCCCCTTCATGTAAAAAAATTAAGGTTTCTATTGTGTCACTGCAAGCAGAAATCTTGGAAAGGGGATAAATTGATGTATAAATTATATTTGGGAAATTCTACAACTTTTCATTATGCCAATAAAATCTTTATTTGCTGAACCCATCATACCCCTTTAGGCTAAGGCCCCACATAGTGAGCCACAGCCAAAAAGTGATGTAGGAAAAACCGTGGTGGAAATGCATCAAGGTTTTTTCTGCAGCGATTTTCACAGAAAGTCTGCAGAGTTTTCCTCTGCTGACTTTCTGTCCCTATTATACCTATATGGAAACCGCTAGTGTTTTTGAAATCGCAGCATTTCCACTGCAGATTTTTTTCTGCAATGTGTGGATGGGATTGATTAGCCAGAATGCCATCCACTTTGCAGGTACTGTAAAACGGCGCAGTGTTTACTCCACATGGGGCCCCCGGCCTTAAGGTGCAATAATAAGGAGGAGGATGATTGAAAAGAAAAACTACTGACTAATGGCTATTGGTTAAACTTAAGGACTGCTCTGCATAGGGTTTATTTTATGCTGTAGTGATGGTCATACAGGTAGCATTTTTCTCTTATAGTCTGGGTGCGGATGGCCTTGGAGGTACCAATAGCACCAGCCAGGACTCCCTGCATAAAGCTGCTAAGAAGAAAAGTATCAAGTCCTCAATTGGACGTTTGTTTGGCAAGAAGGAGAAGGGACGTATGGGACAGATGGGACGAGATTCCTCATCTCTGGGTAAGAACATGAATTTCTTGTTATTCCAACAGTGTTCTATAGGGACATAATTTGACTTTACACTGTACCACAATACAGTCATTCAGCATAAGAATGGATTTGTGGTCCCTTTCATTGTGTCCTATCAATACTGATGTGAAGCCTAGGGTTTTCAGAGAATTTGTTCTTCTGAGCTATGCAATCCTCCTGGCATTTTTAGACATTCCTTCAAATCTTTTCTCTACCATTCGTCATTTCTAGTTTTGTCCAAAGGTATGTGTAAGAGTTTATTAATGGCACTCATGGGTAACATAACGAAGTAGCTCCCTCCCCCATGAGGGGTCTTACAGGTGCATCTCAATAAATTAGAATATCTTTGAAACGTTCATTCATTTCAGTAATTCGATTCATAATCAGCGTCTTCCATGATTGTGTGTCCTACTGAACCAGACTGAGGGACCATTTAAAGGCTTAGGAAACCTTGGCAGGTGACACACTGAATTTACAATACTGAACTTTCTTACAATATTCTAATTTTCTTAGATTTGGGTTTTCATTAGCTAGGTTTTCATAATCAACATTTACAGAAATAAAACACTTGAAATAGAACACTCTGTGTGTAAAGAATCTAGAAAATATAGGAGGTCACTTTTTAATTTAATTATTGAAAGAAAGAAATGTTTCAAAGATATTCTAATTTATTGAGATGCACCTGTAGCAGTAAAGCTCTAAACTTCCTCATAAGTAACCAGTGTTCATCCTGAACCCAGACAGCAGAGATGGGAAAAATCTAATTGTTGCCCACTGAGTGTGGACCAGTAACCCTTGAGGTTAGGCCAGCTAGCTAATCTCATACATGCCTCAAAGAGATTGTCCAGTTTCAGACAAACATTGAAAGACAATTGTTATTGTTTGTGTAATGAAAAGTTGTACAGTTTTCCAGTATATTTTCTGTATAATTTCCTCACAGTTTTCTAGATCTCTGCTTGCTGTCATTCGTTCTGCTTACTTCTAGTGGATAAAAATCAGTCCATGGTCATGGAATATATGGTCTATGGTCATGTAATATACAGTCCGTGGTCATGTGATATACAGTCCATGGTCATGTGATAGATGTTCCAAGGTCATCTGCTGGGCACACAGGTGCACAGCTCGTTACCAGGCAGATGTCTGATTACTGTGCTGTGACTATAACAAGCTGTGTACCTGTGTGTCCATCACATGACCATGGACTGTATATCACATGACCATGGACTGTATAACATGGACCTTGGACTGATTTTTATCCAGTGGAAGTAAACAAAATGAAGCAGAGATCTAGAAAACTGTGAGAAATTGATACAGAAAGTATATTGGAAAATCGGACAACTATTCTTTATACAAACAACATTGTTATCTCAATATTTGTCTGTAACTGGACAACCCCTTTAATACAAAAGGTAGAAACCTTGTTGAAGCTAATATACAATATAAGGTTAGATTCTCATGTTGAATTTTTTTTTTTACATAATTTGTTTGCAGAATCTGCACCCAACTTGCACAATAAAGTACAATGTAGGCGGATGGGTTTTAAAGGCTATAAACACCTTAGAGACTATTTTTTATTGCATTGACTATATTATGGGATGAAAATAGCAATTGTGTTGCTTTGTTTGTTTCCTGAAGCCTACCTGTGTTCTCATACATTGCAGCCTTCTCAGTCCCATTCATTTTGAAATACATCAGGCAAACTCCGATGGCACAGTTTGTATTGGAACTATTGCCTTCCATTTTTTGTCTCTAATCCTTATGTCTTCTCTTCTGAATGTTCATAACGTTGACATCCTTTTGCTTTAAGTTTTTTTTTATTTGGTTGTAGAAAAAAATGTCAGTTTAATATTTTTGTTAAGGAGAGCAGAGAAATGGGCTATAACCAAAATGTCAGAGAACTTGTCTGGTGGATTTCACACTAAACAGAACTATGTGCATATATGCAGGCTGCAGGGGGAAAACAGAGTAAAACATTTTATAACTAACTGTAAAAATATATTGATATTTATCCCATAATACAGCAAATCGAATATAATAAATTCACCCAAATGTGTGCATAGCTGTTAAGAAACCTCATTCAATTATAGCATAAACTATCTACAGTAGATACTAGGCAGGTTTGTCCTATCTGTTGCAGATTTCTATTGTTTTCATCCATTGCAATACATGAGTGAAATCAACAGCTATATACACAATGTGTAATGGATTATGTTACAGATTAGGATCCACTGTGTATTATTTGGGTCATATGTGAACCTGGGCTAAGACGTGGTTGTGACACTAGTGCAGCAAGTAACTAATAGTGGCTGCTATCACTGTTATTTGAGCACTGAAATGCATATTACAGCCAGCTTTTGCCTAATATCTATAGCCATCTGTGTTGTGGCCTACTCCTCTTGGTGACTGAAAATATACTGTGTAATAGCAGTGAATACAGCACTGCTGTCCAGTTCTGAAATATGGTCATTTAGGTGTTTCAAGCTAAACTATACCAGCTGCCTGCAGCTTTCAGCGTAAGTGCTGCTGTTAGTAATGCTGCTCCCTAGTTGCTTGTCTCGGTTCAACTCATGGATGGATTTTCATAGGTTCTTGCATATAACAGTGCTGCCTGCCACTTTACCCGCTGGGCACGTAGCACTTTCACTCCTGGTGGCTGTAGATGGACCAGCGTGACACACAAATTCTATATGATGCTTTAGACTGAATATAAGTATAGGGCAAGTCAGATGTACCACATAACTCAAGTCAGTATTTTTGTATGCCGTTTAGTGGGATCCTAAAGAAACTAGGACCATAAAGTTGCAGAAGTTAGAAGTCAGAAAACAGTTGTACAGTATACAAGTCTTCACTGCTTCAGCTGTCTTATGACAACATTAGGGCACCATTGTAAATTTCCTCTTCACACTGTACACTGCAGATTTTAGGCGCAACTCATCCAGCTGCTACCTACAGAAGTATTCTGACGACTCTGCAATAGTGGGTCTCATCACAGATGATGATGACAGAGAGTACAGAGAACTGAACCAGCATTTTGTGGACTGGTGCCACCGGAACCACCTGAAGATTAACGCGGGGAAGACCAAGGAGATGGTGGTGGACTTCCGTAAAGGCAGATGCCCTCCAAAACCAGTGGACATCCTGGGGACGGGCATCGAGATTGTGAACACCTATAAGTACCTGGGTTTGCTCCTTAATAATAAGCTGGACTGGGCAGATCATATGGAGGCCCTGTACAGGAAGGGCCACAGCAGGCTCTACCTGCTTAGGAAGCTGAGAGCCTTTGGAATCCGGGGGGCACTTCTTAGAACTTTCTTCAACTCGGTAGTGGCATCAGCCATCTTCTTTGGAGTGGCCTGCTGGGGGAGCAGTATATCAACCAGGGACAGAAATAAACTTGACAAGCTGATTAGAAGGGCCAGCTCTGTCCTGGGGAGCCCACTGGACCCAGTGCAGGTGGTGGGTGACAGAAGGATACTGTCCGTGGTGAGCTCCATGCAGAAGAAGAAGTCCCATCCCATGCATGAGACTGTGATCGCGCTGAGCAGTACTGTCAGTGACCGACTGCTCCACCCTAGGTGTGAGAAGGAGCGCTATTGGAAGTCTTTCCTCCCCACCGCGGTTAGGCTGTACAACCAACACCGACCTAAGCGGAGATCATTACACACAGAGAACTGAAATATCTCTCTGCCTGTTAAATCCCCCCCCCCCCCCCCTCTGCTACGCCCTATCTGTCTGTCTGCTATTAATGTAATGCCTCTCACCTTGGAACATTCCTGTACATGTTGTATTTGTATTTGTATCTGCTTATCTTTGCTGCTGTAACACACTGAATTTCCCCATTGTGGGACTATTAAAGGACTATTATTATTATTATTAAGTATAATTTATAAATACTTTATACAGTGGTCATACAACAGGAGCCCAACTTTACATGTCATTTTGCTTTTACCTGTCAAAGTTTTTAACTCTGTGTACGTTCTGGAAATTCACTATGAATTTTTCAGTGCACTGATAAATATGCGTCCGTCACTGACTACCATTAAAAACAAAGTAACTTTATCATGGGAGCTTTTTTATGTGGATTGTGTTGCAAAAATTGTCTAAACTCCATCTAAAAAAAATTCTGTGTGAAACTTTTACTGTGGTTTTTGGCATTTATTGGGTTCACAGTTTAATTTTCTTAGCACAGAAAAAATTTTATCAGTACTTTCATATGGGGACAAAGTATCTTTATATAGGCCAGTGTGTTGTTTCAAGGAAATGAACATATGTCTTCAGTAGCTAAGACAGGGACCCCCATTAGCTAGTATGAGTATGACCCTGGAACCCTAAGTCACCCACTCAGCATCTTATAGTATTCATTACAGAGCATTTCACCTGTTTGTAGAGTAAGTAGTGATACCTAAAACCAGCTATTCCTTTGGTTACCCGACCTGCAATCTGAGCCAGGGCTCTTTACACTGCTATGATTATGATGGAAGCTAGGTGGCGCCCCTGTGCTTCACAAAACTATTATGGTTGGTAAACCCCAAGTGTCTCACCCTGCACTTAGTGATATATGTCTTTAGTTCAGTATTGAATGTATGAAGTATAGTATATGTACTATACATACTGTAGACCACTGCTACCACCTGGGTAGTCTGGGACCTCCAGAATCTCCTCCACTTCATGCTAGAAGTCAGAACAGTCTAGTGCAGGAAGAGTTCTGTTCTCCATTTCTAATGCCGCCATGCCACATTTTTCAGTGTAGAAAATTGGAGACTTTTTAAATAATTTTCTGAATGATATTTTATATGGAAATACAAGAAATATACCAGTTTATAAGAAACATAATCCAATCTTGTATCAACCTATGACATTATCAATGTACTTACAAGTAAGTATAATGTTGTATGTGAAATTCAATGGCCCTATAGATGAAGAAATAGGACTTCTCTCCCACTTGGCTACAAAAGCATGGAAAATATGGGCAACATACAGTCTTTTGACGTCCTATATGCCCCTTTATACAATTTAGCAGTGCTTAAAATCTCCATACTCTCATTTTACAGCTGGAACTCCCTCTGAGGAGACCTCACCTGCCGATCCTATGGGGCTGTCCAAGTTGGCCGGACCTGTGGATAAAGACCGCAGAAACAAGAAGAAGTATGTCACCTCTGATTATTACTATGAGAATACATATAATCTGAGATATTATACAGGGCAGTATCATAGCCCAAACATAATATGAGCCAGAGTAGTGAGTCGCTCTGCGCAAGCAGGTCACATCTGGTGGACTCAAGTTTTCTTTGTATTATAAGGACGACCATGCATCTGAATTAGTCACCATGTAATAGCTAATAGTTAAAGAGAACCTGTCACCAGATCTGAAATCCAAATGATATACATCATCTGATTCTGTGACTCTGAGCATTTTGGTTGTCCAAATCCATTCAGCCATTGCAAAGATATAACCCCTTTTAGTGTTGATGCAAATTAGGGTATACTAGCTAAGTGGGCGGTAACATTATGTATTTTATGGGGGCGGGGTCTTTGTGTGCTGTATGTCATGCAGTGTTACCTCCCACTTGGCTAGTAGATGCTAATTTGCATCAACACTAAAAGGGTTTATATCTTTCAAACAGCTGAACAGATTTGGATAAACAATACACCAAAATGCTTGGGGGTGACAGTACCTATCAGGTAATTTATGTGATTGGGCTTTTCAAACCTGGTGATAAATAAGTAGTGAGTAAATTAAAGAGGACTTATCAGTTTTCCTGCCATGTCTGTTTTGGTAAATATTCATATTCCCCATAAAATAACCATTGCACAGCCTCTTGTATTGTGCTATCCCTTTATTATCCTTCCAATGCACCTATAAATTCACAACTTTTTTCCTTGTTGAGAGATAAATGGTGTATGTTGTAAAATAGACTACTTATTGGATAAAGCCTTTAGTATATTTCTATACAAAACTTCCCGTTACCGGCCACAGTCATCAGATTAGGACGGAGGTATATATTAGAAGGTTGCTCCCCATACATAACCCCTGTAGTTGAGTGTAACTTCAGTTTCGGATCTGTCTCCCAGTGCAGTTGTTTTTTTCTAGTTTAACTAGGTCTGTGGTCTATTTTTGGCACAGACACATTTGACCAGAAATTCATGCATTCTGAACAGGTGTAAATTGCGTCAGTGAGTCACTGCTTGTCATCTACTGAAATATCATCTGTTTATACCTGCGGTCCCAATGTGTGTGAAATGTTAAGTAGTTTATGTGTTGAATGGATCATCACGAGTTGCGCCACAGTAATGTAAACGTCAAAAAGCCCGTGGGTAGCTCAACTTGCGCATCCTGTGGGTGGTGGTCCCTCATGTTTAGCTTTTATAGTAATCCCATGAAAGGGATTATACAGAATTAGAAAAATAAATGATTGCTTCTATTTATTTTCCCAACTGTTCATGGGTTGTGTCTAGTATTGCTAATCTGCTCTACTGAAGTGAATTGAGGTTGCAGTACCAGAAACAACCTGTGGATGGGTGCGGCACAGTTTTTGGAAAAATGTAGCTATGGTTTCATATCAGTCTCACAAACCCTTTGAAGCCCGGAAACCCCCTTTATCTTGGTGAATTATAGAGGATACAATATGGCTATAATAATATTCGCGTGATATAGTCTCTGTAGCACAGGGACAATGCTGCTGCCAGTACATAGGCTGTTCATGAATTAAATATTGAATACACAATATATGTCCAGAACTGGTTAGTTTGAGGAGAAAATGACTATAATAATTGTTTGTGTTCAATGATCCTTGTCGAACAAGGAGTATAGATATCTATATATCCTGTATACTATATAGCCAGTACATAGGTTATTCGCTAATTGAATATTGAGCATTCATATTTTGTTGAGAATTAGGTATTGGTTCTTATTACTGTAAAATGACAGTAATGTTTGTGTTCTTTTCCAGACATGAGCTTCTGGAAGAAGCGTGTAGACAAGGACTTCCATTTGCTGCTTGGGATGGGCCCACTGTTGTTTCTTGGCTGGAGGTATAGTACAAAAGTATATCTTTTTTTTTTTTTTTAGAATAATTTTAAAAGGGACAATCAACCCAGAGCTAAACTTTTTATTTGATTCTATAGGCATTTATGTGTCACTTATTCAAGAACCTGAAGTTCCTTTGAAATGGCATAATATGTACAGCCCAGGCTCTCCACAGAGTAGTATGGGACAGGAACTTCTATCAGTGCTACTCCTGACCCTAACTATATAATTATGGTATACTTATGGTATCCCTCCTCCTGAGAGGATAATCACAGTGTTCTCGCAGAAGGTGCAGATAGTACTGTCTCCAGCTGCCCATGTGATGCTATGCTAACAGCATAGCACAGAGAAAGAGAACAGGTGATATCTGTAGATCAAGATGGAGTCTGCTCTACGAAAAGGAAGTACACTATGCATGAAAGAAGTGCAGAATGTGATAGACAATGAGATAGAGGTACAGTGATGGAAAGTTGTGTTTTCACTAGAGATCTTCTTTAGTCTATCTTTATAGCAGTCAGAGCTTTGATTTTCTCATTCAGAGCTCCAAATCTACTGCATAGAGATACTATTAAACATTGTAAAATACTGGCTCCCTATGACCACCCTTAGAGGGATCTTACTGCATAGGGTCATATCACTGAGTTCAATTTATAAATATATAATGTAGTAGTTCCAAAGCACCCAAACAGAGGCAAGTGACACTTGCTTCCATCCCTGCACCTATCACCCAATTGTCACTCTCTAAGCTTCTTTCAAGTATACTGCCCTCATATTCTTTGCAGTCCCTCAAGTGACTGTTAGTATTAGACACCACTCCTTGTGTGCATGTAAAAGCAGGCGGGTTAGGGTTACAATTAGGAGAGCCGTATTTACTTATTGTTCTTCAACCATGCTGCAGCGTGGCAGAGGCAGAGGGTGTGTTAGCCAAGGCAGAGGGTGTGCTAGCTTTGATGGGCAGGTGGGCCCAGCCTGCCTGAGCTCATGTACAGTCATGATCCTGATACGCTGGAGATCTGAACTCTGTGTAGGCATATAGTTTTTGTATGTATACCTATAATTGTTGTGGGTATAATTGTTGAACCTGTGAGGAACACGGATTACATTTATATTCATGAATGTGGTAGTTGGTGACACATTGGTTCATTCATTCATACATTCATTCATTCATTTATTTATTTAAACTTTGTAATGATTGGTCACTTGGCATTGAAATAGCAGTAAGGAGAATGTGAACAACTGCACTTGATAAAGACCCTGTGAGGGTCAATACATGGTGTTTTTTTTTTTGTCTCTGCGAATAAAAAGAAAATTCCATCTTTTAAGCGGAATGATCGTGGAATCAATTACACACACACGCACGCACACACACGCACGCACATATATATGAAATGCTTTAAAGATTTACTAAAAAGTGAATCAACAAAGAATTTGTAGAATAGAAAAACAATATGGTATTTAACATTGACATTCGTGTTAAGTTCTTGAAGGAGCAGAAACCTGCAAAATAAGCAAATATATCTGAAACCATTTGTCCTCCTTTTAACAGTTGTGGGTTGGAATGCCAGCCTGGTACGTGGCTGCATGCCGTGCCAATGTGAAGAGTGGAGCCATCATGGCTAACTTGTCTGATACGGAAATCCAACGTGAGATTGGTATCAGTAACCCTCTACATCGTCTGAAGTTACGCTTAGCCATCCAGGAGATGGTCTCTCTTACGAGTCCTTCAGCACCAGCCACGTCACGTACAGTGAGTCCTCTCATGCAACAAATATACTGTAAACTGACTTGACTACTACATTTGTCCATGTGAGTAATGCATTAACCCTCCTTTCCCTTACTCTTCTCCATCTAGTCAACAGGAAATGTGTGGATGACTCATGAAGAAATGGAAACCTTAACTGCTACTACTAAACCTGTGAGTAGTATAAATCAAGTGCTGGAGCAGATTTCACATTGGGTTGTACCTTTAAAACTGGTGTTACTGGGTCCTAAAATTTTTTGTTGGTGGCTTGCATTTATCAGCTGAGACAATGTTTAAGCTTTTGGCCTGGCTGCACAGCACACTACTGCTGCCATCCGAAACATAACATTACATCCTTATGTAAATAATGATGTGTTTCTAGATCTCTGCTTTGCAGCCACAGGATATTCTTTAAATGCCTTTTAGCTTCTGGTACCACCGCTGGAATATTTTCCTGTCAGAATAAGGGAAGTCCCTTACCAGTGGCTAACTAAAATTTTGTGGGTCCCAATGCAAGCTTTAAACAGGCCCTCTACTCCATCCCTACAGCACATCCTTGATAGCACCACTTATGAGTGCTACAGTGGTGTGCCATAGACTTAAAAGGGATACAGCTGTAGTACCCACAACTATGAACAACACAGTGTTCAGGGAAACAGCTGAGCTGCAGTGGTCGTGACAGTTGGCCCTCCACCAATTTAAAATTGATAGTCTTAATGATAGGTGTCAGGGGTCCCTGGATGGGATCATAAAGAGGGACTATGCTTCCACACTTGCGTATCATACTAGGCTACAAAGGAGTGAAGAAACCACAAAATCTGCACATCCACAGAGATATCTGCCACCACCAACCATTTACAGTACACCCATATACCCAGACCATTCACACCTGCGGTCTCTTCTGGCATACACTGGCAAACAAAAAGGTAACAAACCTCAGCAATATTTATTCTCTTCAGAATTGTGGGGATGTTTAGCGCCAAGGACAGTCTTATTAAATCGTAAAATTTGATATACTCAAAAAAAAGTTCAATGCTTGATCAAAAAAAGATGTAATAAAAAAACATAAATTCAATTAATTAATATACAAAATAAAAATGAAATGAAATAAAGAACAGACTTTGTTTTAAGCCTGACTCTGGAGAGCGACAGAAGAATTTAAACAGACCACACACTAGGCTGTGTCTTCAAGTATCTTATATATGGGTTCTCTGCCCATAATTGATCACAGTAGGCCATCAATTTTTAAACTTTAACCCCCTAACAGTCACATTAAAATTGCAAAAACCCTCCCAAAATTGTCACTATTGTTATTGCAGATTTTGAATTATGACACAAATAAATATTGCTGGCACGTGCCTTATGTGCATTTTAATCTCACATTTTAGCCTTAAACTAGTAACATTTTATCCCTCTCTGCATTCCCTTGTTCATAACTTTTTATATTTTATTTTAATTAATGACCTATGTCCTGACCTGTGGATGTGGATTGAAAATACCAAACACTAAGACTTAGCCAGACATACTAACACATGGAACCAAACTCATAACTACAACAGTGAACGAAAATTAGCTTTACGAGATCTGGCATCTGAATTTTAAGCTTTATGGTGTTTATCATTTTAGAATAAATAACATACTAATTTTATGGATGTGGTGATATCAATCTTGTGGGGTTTTTTGGGGGGGTTTTTTTCATTAGCAAGGGAGAAAAAGTCTATTTTTACTTTTTATCTGTAAAACTAATTAGGTTCTGCGGGCAATATTAAACACAGCTTATAAGGGGTTAAACATCAAATATTTTTCTGGTTGATGATATCATGAACAAAAGTCCATGGTACCCCCTTCCCTGGGGTCATCTGAAGTGAAAGAGACAGGAGAATAAAAAAATAATTTTCTCTTCTCTCTGCACTGTCAGCTGCTCCTGTTCTCCTGCACCCTGGTAAAGTGAAAGTGCAGGTATGTGCACCTCTGCTTTAACCAGTGATAGTCTAAATCTATGTGGGTTACAGACATGATCTTGATTCATGATGATGATGATGATGATGGTATTCCAGTTCCTTGCTATTGATGACCTATCCATAGAATAGATAATCATAAGAGATGAGTGAGTTTCCAACACTCAGGACCCCCAATGATCTGCTGTTTGAAAGGATCGTGGCATTTGTGAGAGCAGTGAACTCTTCACTGTTTACATCGCACCCTATTTGTTTTTCAGCCACCGTGCAAGGTAATTACATCGTGTTCACCCTCTACAGGAAAAAGTAAAACATACGGCATGTGATGTAAATAGGGAAGGGGTCACGGCATTCCCACAATGCCGCAGTTCCTTCAAAAATCTCATAGTCCAAATCACTGACTCCGACTCTAATTTTCCACAGCCCGACTCCTGATCCTTCATAAATGGCTTACAGCCATGGTCAATCAGAATTAATAAAGATCATCTAATTCCAAAAATTTAAAGAGGTTGTCCAGGGAAATTGATAATTTTATATAATGGGAGGTGAAAAAAAAAAAAAAAAAAATCATACTCACCTGTCCCTGGTGCACTGGTGTCCTCCCATTGCGGTCCGGTCCTGCTGATCCAGCGTCTTCTCAAAGTGAAACTGCTCACTGCCTGTGACGTCACGGATCCCTTCCAGTCAAGTGACTGCTGAGGCCAATCTGTGGCCTCAGCAGGTCTCAGGGAGAGAGCCATGATGTCACAGGTAGTGACATCTCATGTCCTTTGCTGAGGCTGCTGATTGGCCTCAGCAGTCACATGTGGCGGAAGTCCCAGCCACACGGCAACGCTGGACCGAGAAGACCGGACCGCGCTGGTATGCATCGAAGCATCAGGAAAGGTGAGTATAATTTTAATTTTTTTTTTACTGCCCATGGCCTATTTAAAGATTTAATTAAATGTCCAGTTTTACCTGGACAACCCTTTAATTCCTATGAAAGTAAATTCGCAATAATCTATGCATCTAATTAATTATAGAAATTAATAATTGTATAGTATAATTAAAAATAATTAATCATTTTATTTTGAAGTTGGAGACAGTAATTTTTTTCTGACTTTGACTACACCTAAAATTGGTCGACTCTGGATTCTGACTCCACAACTCCAACTCTACAGCGCTGATAGTAAGGAACTGGAATATCCCTTTAAAGGGGTTATACACTGAGGGCTTCCTTCTCCAGCTTCATAACAGTGGTCGGGGAGTGCTTGACAACTGACCACTGTCTTCCTTGAAAAGACAATACATCACCATTAGCAAAGATTGGCACTCATCTCTGCTGCCTGGAAAAGTCAGTACATTGACCTATACACAGGCAGCAGAAATGAGTGCCGATCTCCGCTGCTGGAGGTGTATTGTCTTTCCAAGGGAGACTGTGGTCAAGTTATCAGGCTTTCCCCAACCGCTGTCATGATGTTACGGGGCCCCATCATCTCCAGCTGATAGGTGGGCCCCCAACTCCTATGAGCCGTATCGCAGCCCCGTGAAGCTTTCTTCCATCATCTTCCATTATGTTTGTTTACTTTTGTAACAAGAAAAAGTCCTACATGCATCAGAAAAGTAAACATAAGGTGTGAGAATGCTTCTATCATGTTTTTTACATTAGAGTGAATGCAGACGGGCGGTGTTCCTTCTGCATCAGTCACTCTATTGCCATTGAAGTCTGTTGCTCTCATAATATGCCTAGCATCAGCATGTATGTGTTCTATTTTCTACTTCAATAAACTGAGTTTAAAAGACAAAGTTCATTGCTCTCATAACATAATGGATGAGAGCAACAGACATTAATAACTGTAGTGTGAATGTAATCTAAGTTTGTCTTAGGACTCTTGTTCTTCTAATAGTTGAGGGTCCCTATGGTGGGACCTGCAACAGTCTGGTATTAAATGTGTAAATATACCCTTTTAATGGACACATGTAACATAAGACATGCAGTTTGATCTGTGAGCAGCATGTTATAGAGTAGTAGGAGCTGAGCAGATTAATATATAGTTTTGTGGGAAAGGATTCAGTGTAACTTGTAACAACTATTGCTTTATGTACAATGTACTGAGATATCTATGGATCATTGATTAAGACCGCCCACTGGACTCCTAAACCCATGAATTAAATAAATTACACAAACAAATTTCTCAATCTGCTCAGCTCCTCCTGCTCTAGAACTAAGATAGGATAGCATGATCAATGTGACAGATTCCCTTTAAATGTATCAACCGTCTCTCTCCTGCATTAGCGGAAACACAAAGAATGTTAGAAAACTGCAGTATTAGGTACAGGGATTGGAATCCTTGCCTAGCTTATACATGGTGTCCCTGCAACATTTGTGCTAATCCCCCCTGTGTTTTTCTGGTTCTTTTCTCTAGTGTTCTTGGCTCTCTAGTTTGAACTGATGTGCTGACTGTGCGTGTGTCTATAATAAGATGCTTTGCTTTATTTATATAAATGTTTTTTCCTGTCTGTTTCCTATATACTTGCTTTGCGCTTATCTTATTACTCTTCTCACTTGTTCAATCTCTTCTCTACCTGTTTTTTTAACACCCTAACCCTTGCCAGGAGACTAAAGAGATCAGTTGGGAACAGGTAGGTAGTTGTTTAGAAATGTGTTTCTATGGAAGCCTTTTGTGTCATATTAAAGCTGATCTCCTCCTTTCCCCCAGCGTTGTCTTTACTTTGGTTCACCTTTTGCTTGAGTGGAGTCAGTGTTACTGAGCAGGTCCTGCAGGGCAGGAGGTAGTATAACCACACCTTCTGTAGCTCTGCCCAGTGCTTAAAGAGGACCTTTCACCAACTCCATTTCTTTGCATTTTTTGTAGGTGTCCCTCCTCTGATGCCACAACAATTGTATTTCTTTCTTTAGCCCCCACCATTCCTGGTAAATCAGTGCAGTTAGTTTTGGTGCCTAATATGCTAACTACACTGTCAAGTGTATGGTGTCAGGCATGAGCAGGCAGGGTGGCATGACTCAGAGCTCCAATCAGAGGCAGACAGTATCAGAGCTCAGAATCACAACACTTCCCTTCTCCTGCCTGACAGAGCTCACTTGACATTAGAGTCCAGTTATCATAACAGGCATTGTTATTTGTGCTGATTGCTTGGGAATGGTGGGGGCAAGAGAAGAATAACTCCAACTGTGCCAGAGTCAGTGGGGAGGAGCCTAAGTATGAAAAGTGCACAAGACAATGGAGGTTGAGAAAGGTCCTCCTTAAGTTCTAATCATACATGGAGCTGAAATGAAGGCAGTCTGGTTATGACACCTAGTCTCAGTAGCACAGCTCAGTAATGCTGACAGCATAGATGCAGAAATTGAAGACTACTGACCAAACATATTGGAGAGTTCCTCATTTAACCATATTTATCTGTGTTTATATATTGACTTTTCAAGGGTTGTATACTTGTGATAGTTGCTTCCTTATCATTGGTGGTCACAGGCTTAAGGCCCTACAAGGGTCAGTGCAATGATCAGGATAAAAAATTCATAGGAGTGTTGGTTCCCAATCCCACTCCTTTTCCGATCTGAAGTAGCAGCTCATTACTATCATACGGGGATGAACAAATCATTAGTCCTCAAAAGGTCTGCTTTTGTTGGTAGCACATCACCCTTTTTACCCAGGATAATGTATTTCCGACAAGAGGAGCATCTGTATGTTGGGTGGACTTATTTGTTGGGTGATCTTTTGCAAATTTACATGGGCCAGTTATCAGGAAGATAATATCTAGGAATGGTAGTCTCTGATAAGTGGCCCAATAAAATGGTCATGTATAACCTGCCCCTGGAACCCTTGTGATCAGCTGCAATTTGGGGCTGATGTGGAAGCAAATTCCCAATTTGCCTGCAGCACCACTGCACAGGAGGGAGGTATTACGTAGTTCCCACTGAAATCACTGGGCTGTCTGTGCAGAATCGGCATGAGGAATTCTCCAGGGTGTGAGACACTCCTCATAGCCTGTCTCTTTTTCTGCTCTTAGCGGCTGTTTTACCAAAGTATTACCTTTATTTATGCACAGTGAACTAACACCTCTCATAGTGTTTTTGGTTATTCAACAGATCCTGGCATATGGAGACATGAATCACGAGTGGGTCGGTAATGACTGGCTGCCTAGTCTTGGTTTACCCCAGTATCGTAGCTACTTCATGGAGTCCTTAGTTGATGCTAGAATGTTAGACCACCTGAACAAAAAGGAACTTCGAGGACAATTGAAAATGGTAGATAGTTTCCACAGGTAGGTACAATATTTCTTTGAGGGTCCTGCATGGTTTGTCCACATGGGAGTAAAATTAAATCCTATAGAACTGAATGAGGAAATGCCCATATGTAAAAGTGAAGGATTTGGTGATATATTGTTTTGGTCTAAAAAAAAAAAAAAAAAAAAAAAAAAAAAACTTGCAACATTCTGATCTGGTTCAGTTTGCTCTGTGCATATATTTGATTTATGTAACAGCATATAAACTATTGCAAAGAAAACATTGCTATCTACCCAACTTATTGCAGCATTCTGATAGGTTCAGTTTGCTTTGTGCATATATTTGATATAGTATAATGTTGTACCGTGTTAGCCATTGAAAGTAGTGGAAGAGTGAAGAAATCAGGCGATACCTTTTAGAGGCTGAGTATATTTATAAGTAAGCTTTCAGGAGTACTAGCTAGCTCCCTTCATCAGACATGGTGTGATACAAGAACTGAAAATTAACAGATTCCATGTGTATAAAAATCTGTTAATTTTCAGTTCTTGTATCACACCATGTCTGATGAAGGGAGCTAGCTAGTACTCCTGAAAGCTTACTTATAAATATACTCAGCCTCTAAAAGGTATCGCCTGATTTCTTCACTCTTCCACTATATTTGATATATGTACACTACTGTTCAAAAGTTTAGGGTCACTTAGAAATTTCCTTATTTTTGAAAGAAAAGCACAGTTTTTTTCAATGAAGATAACATTATATGAATCAGAAATACACTCTATATATTGTTAATGTGGTAAATTACTATTCTAGCTGTAAATGTCTGGTTTATAATGCAATATCTACATAGGTGTATAGAGGCCCATTTCCAGCAACCATCACTCCAGTGTTCTAATGGTACATGGTGTTTGCTAATTGTGTAAGAAGGCTAATGGATGTTTAGAAAACCCTTGAAAACCCTTGTGCAAGTATGTTAGCACAGCTGAAAACAGTTTTGCTGGTTAGAGAAGCTATAAAACTGACCTTCCTTTGAGCTAGTTGAGAATCTGGAGCATTACATTTGTTGGTTCGATTAAACTCTCAAAATGGCCAGAAAAAGAGAACTTTCATGTGAAACTCGACAGTCTATTCTTTTTCTTAGAAATGAAGGCTATTCCATGTGAGAAATTGCCAAGAAACTGAAGATTTCCTACAACGGTGTGTACTACTCCCTTCAGAGGACAGCACAAACAGGCTCTAACCAGAGTAGAAAGAGAAGTGGGAGGCCCCGCTGCACAACTGAAAAACAAGACAAGTACATTAGAGTCTCTAGTTTGAGAAATCGACACCTCACAGGTCCTCAACTGGCAGCTTCATTAAATAGTACCCGCAAAACGCCAGTGTCAATGTCTACAGTGAAGAGGGGACTCAGGTATGCTGGCCTTCAGGGCAGAGTGGCCAAGAAAAAGCCATACTTGAGACTGGCTAATAAAAGGAAAATATTAATATGGGCAAAAGAACACAGACATTGGACAGAGGAAGATTGGAAAAAAGTGTTATGGACAGTCGAATCGAAGTTTGAGGTTTTTGGATCACACAGAAGAACATTTGTGGGACGCAGAACAACTGAAAAGATGCTGGAAGAGTGCCTAACGCCATCTGTCATGCATGTTGGAGGTAATGTGATGGTCTGGGGTTGCTTTGGTGCTGGTAAAATGGGAGATTTGTACAATGTAAAAGGGATTTTGAATAAGGAAGGCTATCACTCCATTTTGGAACGCTATGCCGTACCCTGTGGACAGCGCTTGATTGGAGCCAATTTCATCCTACAACAGGATAATGACCCAAAGCACACCTCCAAATTATGCAAGAACTATTTAGGGAAGAAGCAGGCAGCTGGTATTCTATCTGTAATGGAGTGGCCAGCGCAGTCACCAGATCTCAACCCCATTGAGCTGTTGTGGGAGCAGCTTGACCGTATGGTACGCAAAAAGTGCCCATCAAGCCAATCCAACTTGTGGGAGGGGCTTCTGGAAGCATGGGGTGAGATTTCTCCAGATTACCTCAGCAAATTAACAGCTAGAATGCCAAAGGTCTGCAATGCTGTAATTGCTGCAAATGGAGCATTCTTTGAGGAAAGCAAAGTTTGAAGGAGAAAATTATTATTTCAAAATAAAAATCATTATTTCTAACCTGCTCAATGTCTTGACTATATTTTCTATTCATTTTGCAACTCATTTGATAAATAAAAGTGTGAGTTTTCATGGAAAACACAAAATTGTCTGGGTGACCACAAACTTTTGAACAGTAGTGTAATTGCTTATAAATTATTATACAAAAACATTGCTATCTACATCTGTAACTGGGAAAGCTGATTAACATTCAGTACGGCGATCATCATAGGTACCAGAAGGATGGACACCTAGGTTTCAAAACTAAACTGAGTGATAAAACTAAACCTGCTCCCAGTGCTAAGCACCAAGAGTTTCTAGGGATTCCTCAGATCACTGCAACACATCATGTGTCACTTTTATATTAGTGATGGTAAACTTTCAATCTACTTTGCATCAAAATGCTTTGCAAAGTAGTAAGCAACCAAGCCAAGAATAATTGCTTCATTCACCCTTACGCCAAACTTCTTTGAGGCAGGAATGGCATTAGGGGTTCCCCAAAAGTGGAAACATATTTTAGGGGTTCCCTTGTTGTAAGAAGGTTGGGAATCACAGCATTAACCTAACTAAGCTTACATAGTGTTGCTTAGTCCACAAAAGCAAGAGCTGCTCTCCATGGTGGCTCTCCATTCTGGATAGTAGATGGGGATACTGTGTAGTAGAATCCCCTGTAAGATATCTATATGACCTAATAAAACATAGGGTCAGGGCTTGTCCTGGGCACACAGCCCTATTAAGCCAAATTCATGTTTTTGTAGCCAACATAGAAGTTTCTTAATGAAAAAAAAAAATCAAACTACTTTATTTTTCAATTACGTTGTTAGGGTTAGCCTTCATTATGGTATCATGTGCCTGAAGAGACTGAACTATGACCGTAAGGAACTGGAGAGGAGAAGAGAAGAAAGCCAAAACCAACTCAAAGGTAGGCGTGTCACCCTGAATACACTAATAGTGATAAACCCATTAGCAACACATGATGTACCTGTAAGTCATGTTGTTACTAATGTAGTCTGGAGAGGGCTGAGCAACTGAACCCTCTCCACACCCGACATGGCTGTTAACCCTTTAGATCCCACAGTGAATTATGACGAAGGCCCCTAGATAGCAGCAGCGCATTGGCGCTGTAAAATTGGCTCCAAGGTCTTTATTGTTGTATTGTAGTATATTGTATGGGGGCGAACAGACCGCTAGAGTTCAAGTTCCCTAGGGGTTTAAAATTGGAAGATTGAAAAAAATAATAAAAGTTTTAAAAAGAATAAAAAAATATATAGAAAAGTTTAAATTGTCATTTTTTTCATCCTTTTCACTCCCACAAAAATTAAATAAATAGCAATCAAAATGTCATACCATCCCCAAAATGTTATTAATAAAAACTACAACTTGCCCATTAAAAAGGAATGCTTACACAGCACCATACATGGAAGTATAAAAAGCCCTTATATGACTCTCTGAACAGAAAAATAAAAAAGTTCTGACTTTTGTAAAGTGGAGAGGTGAAAAGCAGATTGCAAAATTGGAAATTTGATGTTGCCTCAAGAAAAAGCCCTTCAACCTGAAGGCCTCATAT
Organism: Leptodactylus fallax; assembly: GCA_947044405.1. Classification (NCBI taxonomy): domain Eukaryota; kingdom Metazoa; phylum Chordata; class Amphibia; order Anura; family Leptodactylidae; genus Leptodactylus; species Leptodactylus fallax. The sequence goes on from CAMRHE010000078.1 coordinate 3,461,444, forward strand.
GCTGTAGAGAAAAGTTGGTCGAATCTGCTGATTTTAGCAGGCTGGGCCAACTGTGTAATTCTAATGTGTATGGAGACCTAGCGACTTTTCCCTAACAGAATGATGTTAGATGAAGGAAGGATTGAGCATGGATCAAAATCCAATCCTTTTGTTTTCCCTGAAGATAAACCTCTGCCAGAGGTGTTTGGCTATGACTTACTCTACCATATTAAGCAGCTTCATATAAGGAGCTTCCAAATGTCACTAATATGTGAGTGTAGTACTCTTGCTTGTCGGGTCCCATTTATGTGCTCCTGATGTGGGATTGGTCTATGGATTATATCATATCTTATTTTGGTTGAGTGTTATTAGTTTATAAGAGTTTCCTACATTCTTGGAGCCATGGAAATCTCGGTCAACAGTGAAGTGATCTAGCCATTTACCACATGCTGACAGCCACAGTTACATTTTTGATATTTGTAAAAAATGTACATTCCTGAACAAAAACTATGGCCATTAAATACAAGAACGCAATGTGACATTATACTAAAGACATAGATTGCCTTATAATTCAGTAGGTCATAAGTTTAATTTACTTTGTGGCATCTACATTGTTGAGTTACCTGTGACAGCCTGCAAATCTTATTGCTTTTAGAAAAAGAGAAAATTCTTAGTGAAGGAGCATTGCTGGCCTTGTTTGTTTGATAACTCTAAATTAAGTGTTGTCGTGGAGAGACAAGCTTTGGTGTTTCTGTTTTGAAATATTGGATGAACTAAAATGGCATCATGACATTCACAATGACAGGCCTCAGCAGTGACTCTGGGCGCATGACGTCACAGAAGAGACTGAGAGAGAACAAATGTTTTTTCGTTTTTACATCTGCCTTGGCACCTGAGTGCATTCCGTGATGCATTCACGTCTGTGGGGGCTTAGGATCCTTTCCATTCCAATGACACAGAGCAGGATAGGACCTGCTCTACAATCATCCATAGTCTCCCTAATAGACCAGGACCCATGTACGATTTCAGTCTTTGTACCCTCTATAGATTCTCCCCTTATCACTGGCATCTAGTCCAGTCATATTCTTGTACTAATGGTATAGAAATATAAGATTTTTACCAACAGTATTACAGGTGTAATTCTTCGCAGCTGTGAATGGAAGAGGTATATTATTTATATATGTCCATGCTCTTTTACAGATGTTATGGTCTGGTCCAATGAACGGGTAATGTGCTGGGTGCAGTCTTTGGGGCTGAAGGAGTATGCCAATAATTTGCATGAGAGCGGAGTCCATGGAGCACTTATTGCATTAGATGACACATTTGACTGTAATGACCTGGCATTGCTGCTACAGATCCCAACACAGAACACACAGGTCAGTCTCTAACTGGTGATCTAACTAGTGCAAATGAAAAGAAAGAAACATATCTTAATTCTTGTTATTTAATTTTGTTGTATATAAATGTAAAATCTGGCTAATATGTTAAATTGGTTAGGGGATGTATTTGTCACGTGGGGAGAGGGGTTGTCAATATACTTAGATTTATATATGATATCTATCATAGAGAGGCTGTGGTGCTGCGGAAAGTTCACAGACCCTCATGATATCATATTTTGACTTCACTATAACAGAGCAAAATATACAAGTAGCCACCTATATCAATGAGACTTTGAGTCACCATTAAAGAGGCTGTGGAGATGTGGCAGCTCTTTTGCATATGTTCTATATTTATCATAGGGAAGGGGTCCCCAGCTCAGACTGCCATCTATGAGAGCAGAATGCTCGAGACCTGGTCCATCTATGTATCACATTTGGATGACTGCCTGAAATACTATATTTCCTCTGTAAGGGTAATGAGCAATCCGTAGCAATCTGTTTGCCAGCTGTCTCAGGAGCTAGAACCAGTGTCATCTCTCATATTGGGGTTTTCTGGGATGAGATAAACCCCTTTAAAAAAAAAATAAAAAATTCAAGTATAGGGGTGGGATGTATAACTGTGCCCATCTAGGGTTTTGTGAAAGTTGAGTAATGTCCCCAATATAAGTTGTAATGCCATCATGGAGCATTTCCATTAATGAATAAAACTATAAGAGCCACAGAGTAGCTGGCAGACATACATTTTAGGGTGAATGGTCTTTACCATATTTGCATAACATTGTAGCTGTGTCGCATTTGTGTGATGCAGAAGCTACAATATCAATCTCTCTATACCAGAGAGGCAAACACAATCTGTACTTTTTCTACTGGTCCTTTGAGGTGATGCCCACACTCTTCACTTGGACTTGGCATCCAACCACTTAATGTTTATTATTTATGGAGTGTACATCTCTGAGAATATCTTCTGTCTACTCTATTGTCTGAGATTTGACAGAGCAGTCTTTATTCAGGCGTAATTTACCCTCACTCCCTCCTCTGGGTGGCCCTACTGACGTGTTGTCTTTTGTCGTTAGGCTCGGCAAGTACTGGAAAAGGAGTACAGCAATCTCATTACCATGGGCACGGAGCGGCGACTCGATGAGGTCAGCTACTACAAATACACACTCACTCCAAATATAAACACCATGCCAAATGTAATGTGTCACACAATGTTATAGTATATATAACAGCAGGAGACTATGGCTCCATAATACAATGGCAACAAAACACCATTTTGTAAGCTTTTGAAATACAGTGTATGCTGGAAATGAGATATTGTGGAAAGCAACACAAGAGGAGGCGTATAAGGCAGAATGATTCTCTGCAGTTATGTGCCAAGCCCTCAGTACGGTGGTGATGACCGCAGGGGATATACTTTGAGTCACTTTCATGGCTGGCTGAGCACACTTTGAACAGTGACCCATTGCGTGTGACTTGAGTGAGCAGTATGGAGATTATGCCCTGTAGACGTTGCCCTGAATGTCACTGAAGAACTGCAAGGATTAACCTCTTAAATCCAGAAGGAAGTTCATGTCACTTTGCTCATTAACTGCGTAAGTCTAGGTCTTAAATCACTGACAAGTGAAGATTGACCTTATTCTTTTTAAATCACAATGTGCAGAATTTATTAAGGAATTGCTTAAATAGTTGTTGCATAATAGGTCTTCATTGAAATCATTCCTATTCAGAGTCCAAGGGAGCCAACTATAATAAAACAGGTGGGAGAAATTCTGCATCTGGCAACAAAAGTAGACTGTTTTATGTATGTGGTTTGTAGACATGAAGCTGGCTGTTATAATCTGTAGAGTGGTCATCACTGTGCGTCACAGTCTTGGTACCATAACTAGAGCTGTATTTGCTGTTACCATCACAGTTGGGCGGTCAGATATGCGACTATGCAGACAAAAAACCTAAATTTTGCCATACACCTTAGACAGGTTTGAGCAAAACACTGATTCAGCCAACAATGATTCCTAGAAATATTTATCATTACAACTTCGTGGGAATAAATCTTTAAAGCGTTCCTTCAGTTATTAACAACTTTTCATAAATGAATAGTGCATTTAAATAAAAGAAACTTTGTAATATATCTTATTAAGGAGATCTGTTTCCAAAGCTGTTCCCCCTGCTTCTTATACATTATATCAGTATTAAGGCTCATACATACAACTCTATGGGGCAGGGAGGAGTTGAGTGGCATACTCCTGCTGGCTGGTTAATTGATTTATTGCCACGTACTATGCACTGGTAGCTTCTTATCTACAACCTGGCAGTGTTAAAAAGTAAGGAATAACAGTGTAAGAGAAGCAATTATTTGAGTGTCTTTTCTATCCATCCTCCCCTCTTCATAGACTAATATGTAAAAAGTACCTGCCTGAAAAGTGGAGAAGAATACATATTTCTTTAAAAGGATATATTACAAAGTTTCTTAGAGTAACCTGTACTATTTATTTATTAATAAAAAGTTGTTTATGACTGGAGGTATGTTTTAAGACAAGAGGGTTCTTTAAAGGGGTTTTCCTTGGTTCAGGCAGCATGACTCCCATGTATTCAAACGCTCACCTGAAGTTTCCAGTACTTTACATAGTGCTATATGTGCTCATACACGGATTAAGGCATTCTTTTGTAACTCTGTGAATAAGGTCTGGGAGAGACTGAAATGTCAAGAAAGTGAATAGCTGCTTTAATTGACACTGCCTTAATGCCGTATTACTATACAATAACTGAACCTAACTGCATCTTGGAGAGTGCTGTGTATTCGACATTACATGGACTAGGGGTCAGACACCTCCTCCGTGACCCTCACTTATCTTCCTTTGTGATTTTCATAAATTTTAGGATAGTGCCAAGACATTCAGCCGATCTCCCTCTTGGAGAAAGATGTTCCGTGAGAAGGATCTCCGAGGAGTTAGTCCAGATTCAGCCGAAATGTTGCCGGCAAACTTCCGAACTGCCGCTGTCTCCTCCATTACCTCACCCGCTGTGCAGCTACGGAAGATGCAGTCTGAAGGTAAAGTTATAGTGAAGTGATATGGGATGGAAAACATATTGTTTTGTTTTTTAGTTCTTTATTTCTGCCATTTTCTGAAATATAACAAATACAACAATAGTGTAGGAAAAGCAATCACCCTTGTGGAATAGGTTGCAGGCACACAAAATCCTTATAACCAGCATAAGGATAGCGGTACACTTTTTCTGGATATATCAGAGTTCCTGTTCATACACTCTTAAAGAGGATCTGTCACCAAGTACAAAATACTGAATCCCATGCATCATTTAAAGAGGACCTTTCACGTCCTCATGTATATGCTGTTTTATATACCGCTAGAAAGCTGCCAGCTCTCCCGGTATGTGCCCCGGGGCTGGAGATACCAGCGATGACGCTAAGCTGTAAGGAACGCCCCCCAGTACAAGTCTATGGACGAGTACTGTCAGGGAGGGCGTTCCTCACAGTGCAGCTAGACTGTCAGTAACGCCCTTCTGACAGTGAACGGTGAAATTTAGACCCCCAATATCTCCAGCCCTGTGGAACATACCGGAAAAGCCGACAGTACGCTGTATTCAGCGCGCTGTCAGCTTTCTAGCGGTATGTAAAACCGCATGTGCCTGAGGACATGAAAGGTCCTCTTTAATGTTCTAAGTGCCCCTGATAAATATTGCGTTTTTATTTTTAAAACCTGTCCACTTGTACGAAAGATACTACCTCCTGTAAGTTGTACGTAGATTAGCTCTTATTCACCAAGTGGGCTGTAAGCCTTTACTTTCTATGAGAAAAACAAAAGTTTCCCACCCAGGGCTGGTTTATACATAATCTTCCAGGGGTCATATCTTTTGAACAGACTGATTTTTAAAATAAAAACGCCAAATTAAACCTCTTTAAGGCCTAATGCACACGACCAAGTGTGCAGCACAATGTTCCTCTGAGAGAATGCCCGATGGTCTGTTCCGTTCCGATGAACATAGAGCAGGTCCTATCATGCTCCCTGTCTTGGGATCAGAATGCATCGGAAGCCCCCATAGAGGTAAATACATCACGGAATACACTCGGATGTCACTCCAAGTGCCATACAAGTGCATTCTGCTGCAAACCCAGCCCCACGTTGGTCGTGTGCATGGAGTCTTAAGAAAATGTGTCACCAATAAAATATTTTTGTTTCCTCTAGATATCTGAGCAGTACATATAAACCATAAACTTTTTATATAAGCTTGAAGTGAAGCACTGTGGATGTTGTATTCTATGGATATGACATTATTTTTGAAAAACTGGATAACCCCTTTAACCACCACATTCTTAGCATAGGTCATCAATTGAAGATAAACAGAGGTGAGCATTTCGGCCTCTTCATAGAAAACTTTGCATTGTGCTATACATATGTATAGTGTGCTGTAGTTGGTACCGCAACTCAGCCCCTTTTTTTATTATTATTATTTTTATTATTATTGTTTATTTATACAGCACCATTAATTCCATGGTGCTTTACATTTGCGGATTTACATACGGTGCACTAGATATACAAAACAGATAATACAAACAGTGACCAACTGGCACAGTGGGATAGAGGGCCCTGCCCGCAAGGGCTTACAGTCTATGAGGGAAGAGGGCTAGAGACAGAAGGTGGGGGTAGAGGCTGTACAGATGGTGGTGTGGTGACAGTAGTGTTATTGGAAGTTGTAGGCCTTCCTGAATAGGTGAGTCTTCAGGGCGTTCTTGAAGCTCATGATTGTGGGGGTCAGTCTTATGTGTCTTGGTAATGAGTTCCAGAATATGGGGGATGCACGGGAGAAGTCTTGGAGAAGATTGTGTGAAGAGCGGATTAGAACAGATCGGAGTAGGAGGTCTTTGGAGGATCGGAGGTTACGTGTAGACAGGTAGCGGGAGACTAGGTTGGAGATATATGGAGGGGACAGGTTGTGGATGGCTTTGTATGTCAGTGTTAGTAGTTTGAACTCTATTCGCTGGGCGATGGGTAGTCAGTGAAGGGATTGGCAGAGGGGAGCGGCTGATGAAAAACGGGGGGAGAGGTGTATTAAGCGAGCAGCACAGTTTAAGGTGGACTGGAGGGGGTTGAGAGTGTTTGCTGGGAAGGCATGGAGAAGAGTGTTACAGTAGTCTAAGCGGGAGATTATGAGGGCATGAACTAGCATCTTTGTAGTTTCAGGGGTGAGGAAGGAGCGGATTCGGTGGATGCTCTTGAGTTGGAGGCGGCAGGAGGTGTTGAGGGTTTGAATATGAGGCTTGAAGGATAGGTCAGAGTCTAGGGTTATCCCAAGGCTGCGGGCTTGTGGGACTGGGGTGAGAGTGGTTCCATTAATTTTGATAGATGGGTCAGGTAAGGGGGTCGTGCGTGGAGGGGTGAAGATTATGAACTCTGTTTTCTCCATATTGAGTTTGAGAAAGCGGGAGGAGAGAAAGGAGGCTACGGCTGCTAGACATTCTGGGACTCTGGACAACAGGGAGGTAATGTCTGGTCCAGAGAGATATATTTGAGTGTCGTCAGCATAGCAATGGTAATGGAAACCATGGGTTTCTATGAGTTGTCCAAGGCCTAGGGTGTAGATGGAGAATAGGAGGGGTCCTAGGACGGAGCCTTGGGGGACACCTACAGAAAGAGGGCGTGGGGGGAGGTGGTGTGCAAGTGGGAGATGCTGAATGTGCGGTTGGTGAGGTATGAGGAGATCCAGGAAAGGGCCAGGTCAGAGATGCCAAGAGATGAAAGCATTTCTAACAGGAGGGAATGGTCGACTGTGTCAAAGGCAGAGGAGGTCGAGGAGGAGGAGGACAGAATAGTGACGTTTGGCTTTGACAGTTATGAGGTCATTAGTGACCTTGGTTAGGGAAGTTTCTGTGGAGTGATGGAGTCTGAAACTTGACTGTAGTCTGTCAAAGAGCACATTGGACGAGAGATAGGAGGACAGTTCGGAGTAGATGTGTTGCTCGAGCAATTTAGAGGCATACGGGAGCAGTGAGATGGGGCGATAGTTGGCTGGAGAAGACGGGTCGAGGGAGGGTTTCTTAAGTATAGGGGTGACGGTAGCATGTTTGAAGGTGGAAGGGAAGGATCCATTGGTTAGGGATAGGTTGAAGAGATGGGTTAGGGCAGGAGTAATTACTTCATAGAGTTTGGGGATGAGGTGTGACTGGATGGGGTCAAGAGCGCAGGATGTGAGGTGAGATTTAGATATTAGAGTGGAGAGCTTTTCATCAGTGATGGCGGAGAAGCAGGTTAAAGATGAAGAGCACAGGACAGTTGGGTAGAGTGGTTGTCGGGAGTGTGGGGTGAGACTGCCTCTTATTTCAAAAGCAAAATCGACACCATCAGAGACAAAGTCATCAGCTGTGATAAGTGATGTCGGAGGGGGCGCAGGAGGACGGAGAAGGGAGTTGAAGGTAGTGAATAGCTGTTTGGGGTTGTGGGATAGGGCAGATATTAGTGTGGTGAAGTAGACCTGCTTTACAGAGGTGAGTGCGTTCTTGAATGTGAGTACTGCCTCTTTGTACCTAAGGAAGTCATGCTGGGAGTGGCTTTTCTTCCAGAGGCGTTCTGCAATCCGTGAGGCACGTCTCAGTTTTTTAGTCAGGTCGGTGTGCCAGAGTTGCCTATTGATCAGTCGGGCTCTGGTGTTAGTGAAGGGGGCTACAGAGTCAAGGGCTGAAGTAATTGTGGTATTGTAGAAGTCAGTGGCGGTATCTACAGCCTGGAGTGAGAGTATGTCAGCGAGTGGTAGGAGAGAGTCTGAGAGCGCGCGGATGTCAAGGCGATTAAGGTTTCTGCGGGGGCATGTTGGTTTAAGGGTTGAATAAGACTGTACTCCCATGGGACTGATGAATGTGCCATAACATGCCCTGTTAAGCGGCCATCCTCAGGTTCCCAGGTGTCGGACCCCTGTTGATCCAACACTTGGGATCAGCATGGATCATCATTTACCCAGGAATACCCCTTAGGCTGAGGCCCCACATTACGGAAAAGCTGCTTTTTTGTTGCAGATTTTGCTGTGGTTTTTTGAGCCAAAGTCAGGAGTGCCTTTTATGTTTCCCATTCCTTTTCAAGCCACTCTTGATTTTGGCTCAAAAAAGGTGCTTTAGCAACTAGAAATCATCTGTGTACTGTGTGGTGCATTGACACAGTATACAGATGATGCTCCCTCTAGTGGCCATCAGTGGGAAATATTACAAATTATTTTATAATTTTTAGTATTTCCTGACGTGACAAAAAAAAAACAATAAAAAAAAATCCCAAAATTCTAAAATTAATGAACAGTAATTTTCATTGATAAAAAAAAGTTTTCTTTGGTGACATATTTCCTTTAAGTCATGCAAGTTATATGACTGGGACCCAACTACAAATCAGTGAGGGAAGGCTTCCTGAAGAAAAAGCTAGTATTTTCACTGAAAAAGGAGGAAGTGGTCACATAAACTAAACCGTAAATTTTATTTAAGTATGTGATCAAAACTAAGGGAACCCTGAATAAATAAGTATAAACATAAACTTGCAATAACTATTATCAGGGATACATTTTGCATACCCAAGTTTTAGATTATCTGACCACTTCCTCCTTTTTCAGTGAAAATGGGACCCGACTACTCCTGGCAGTGAGGAGTTCTAGTCCCCTTCTTGGTTGAGATGCATGATCACTTCTTTAAATTGAGGGCAGCACGGTGGCTCAGTGGTTAGCACTGCAGCCTTGCAGTGGGTTCGAATCCTGCCAAGGACAACATTTGCAAGGCGTTTGTGTGGGTTTCCTCCGGGTACTCCGGTATCCTCCCACACTTCAAAGACATGCTGATAGGGAAATGCAGATTGTGAGCCCTATATGGGACAGTGACTGACAATGTCTGTAAAGCACTGCGGAATATGATGGCGCTATACAAGTAAGCATAAATAAAAATAAAAGTATAGGAGATACAGAGACTGCTAAACCTTGCTGTATGGATCGGTGAGGTTCTCAGCAATTGGACACTCAAAATTTCACTATTAAGGCATATCTAGCTGACATCAGTACAGCAAAATGGGAAAAGGCCTAAACCTACAGATTATATATCTGTAACAGCTATTACATTGGACTTTTCCATAAACATACATGGTTGTGTGTTTGTGGGCAGCCTTATAGTTTCTTCTTGTGTCTGTTGTTAATGGAAAGAAGGATTGAGCATGTTGAAATTCATGTTGATATACTTTTTCCCTGGAATAGAAGCTGCTGCCATAGGTACTCCCCTGTTCTGCACTGCCGAGCATTACTTTTTCCAATACCGTGATACCCAGACAAAAAAACTATTAAAACCTATATGATGTCTACAAAAGTAAAAAATTACTGCGAATTTAAAGTTGTGAAATTTGGCGCTACTTCACCATCACCTCATTTTGATATTCAGAAACAATCCGTTAAATCTTCAGTCTGTAGAACTGATAATAGAGTTGTTTCGGCGGACGTCATGTGGTACCTTAAAATAAATTCCATCTGCATTTTCAGGAAGTCCCTCCAGCAGCCAGCGAGCAGACAACGTCTCAGTCAGAACCTATTCCTGTTAATGCCGTCTTCAAGCGGTGAGTGGGGAACGGGGGAGTTGGTGTTTCAGAAGGTGTAAAAACTTCTTAACTTAGAACTGTGATGCAGAGGAGCTTGAGCAGAGCTTCATAGACTACGTCTGAAAGACATTCTCCAAGAGTTTACCAACTTTCCTGAGCACTGTGAAATGAAGCTTCAATTTATCAGAAATTAGCTATTCCCTAACAGATTGTAATATAATGTATCTTCCAGAACAAGATGGGGAGTTGTGGAGTAATTTGAGTGGCAGGTGGTTGTCCTGCAGTCCTGTCAGCAGACATAGGCTGTTGTTTTCAAGACTCTATAGATATGCTACAGGCTGCCATAAATGGCAGATGGGTCTGTACGTCTGCAAATTGTTATGGCATATGGGAGTAGTGTAGGGCCTTCTGCTCAGACCCCACTCTATTAATCAGAGCTGAGTGCAAGTACCAAAAGTAGCGTCTGCGCTGGAGGTTGCTCACAGCCTCTCCCTGTAAGCTTTTAGAAAAGAAGTCATCTGATGAGTCTACCGCATTTTCTCTTGTATTTTTGACCTGGTCCTCAACAATTAAAGATCAGCTAATGCAGGTCCAGCTTGTGATAAACTGTTATTCTCGTGGGAAACTATAATGCTACACATGTAGTAAGATATACCCATAGTAATACATGTTGATCTTTTAAATAAGTGATCAACCTTGTAATACATAGACTAGCCGGATTCACCAGAGGGAACCTCTCTATGTATCAAGGATTTGCACACTTAACAATCGTGCAATTATAGTGTTATATCTGTAGATGAAAAATATATACTTATATTTAAAGCTGCAGAGCAGGAAAGTTACAGAATAATCAACCCTCCCATTGGAATGCAGCTAGTAGTAGCATTCCCAATCGGGTAGCCTTACATATGGTTTTATACGGGTTATTGATGATGTGCTATTTATTACATTTCTGTTCTTTTATCCACAGGTAACATTATTAGGGCAATAAGTTCACTGAGGGCACTTTTTTGACATTCAATCACTTCGCCAAAGGGGCTTGGCCAATCTGATTATCATACCCCTCCAACCAAGGCACTTTCTGCACACCTGGACGCTGCTTGCTGTGTCATGTAGGGGAATACCGAAGTGAATGAAACACAGAGAAGCCCTGTAGAATATTTAAGGCATATCGCAACCTCATGTTCTGTCTGTGAATCCAGGAAATAATCCGTCTTACAAGCAGAAAGGAGGAAGCATGCACTGGAAACTCATCTTCATTATTTCAATTCTTTTCCAGTCCGTTGAGTGCTGGTGGGTTGTTGCAGACCCTTTCAGCATTGAGGAGGTTTTGGTCAAGAAGAAACTCACTAAAATGTAGAAGCTTGGGTGGGACCAAAGGGGAATTGGTAAATAGTTGATATGTGACTTAGACTTTGTGTTTTGTTTTCTGTTGGGTTCATCTTGAGGCTATGCAGATTGCAGTTCATTCCCACTCAAAAAAATAATCAAATTTGACTGAAGACTCAGTACAAAGCCATGTTTTACCCGATGTGTTGGATCTCAAAGAGTACTTGATGATTTCAGACTGTTTGGTAAATGTCCCTGGATGGACACAGGTGCAGGAGGACCTAAAACTGATACCACCAGAACATCACCAGGCTCTTTCCATTCATTAAGCCCTACCAACTTCTTGTGGCCATGACATTGCCAATAGAGCATGGCAATGCTTTCAATCGTACTGTCATAAATATTTTTTTTATTTATTATTATTTATTTGCTATTTTATTTTTCACTGCCAGTCAACATAACACTGCACAAGGTAGACAATACGCACACAACCGTCATGTGTTCTGAAGAGCTCGGCAGTTTTTCTTTTGGTACTCCGAACAAACTCAAGAACGTAAGTAGAAGTTGGTAATTTTATCTTTTTTGTAGGGTCTACAGATTCTTGTTTACAGGTGAAAAAGAGCCAGTTACATTGAGTGTTTTTTTTCGTCTTGTATGCTATCTTGTGGGTCTATAAGTGCTCAATATATCCGCACATTACAGGTTTTTGTGGAACTAATGCCCTCATTATTCGCTGTGCCATTTACAAACGGGTCAGTACAACGGCAGGTTCACCGTAGAGCACACTAGAAAAGCTCTGGTTCTTCAGCTGTTGTCAAAACGGGTTTTACAACAGCTGGAGAACCACAGGCTGCTGCTAACCCTTTCCCTTATTGTGTAAAACATATCAATTAAAATATCTCAGACTGCTCTGTTGGGTCACTCTTGAAGTGGACAAATGCCTTAAGTCATTAATCAGTTCTTAGGAGGACATTGACAAAAGTTGCATTACAGTGTATTTATCTCTCACCAAGTATGTCACATTCTTCTACTGTCTCCGGTATTATATGTAACAGATCAGAAATCCCATGAGAGGACAGAAGGCAGAAGAACATTGCCAGTGTTCCCTAATATGAGTAGATAGTTCATGGTTACTGCCTAAGCACGTGTCTTTTTTTTTTTTTTTTGTGTCATGACTGTGCCAAATAGAAATGAAATTGTGATGGCAAATGAGGTTGAGCCTCATCACCACTCCATGGTAGACTTATTAACAATATATTAATAATAACAAGCTGTAGCCTGCAACCATGGAAAAAGAGATTATGCATTTTAGAAAAGCTCCAGGCAGATATGAGATACAGTTGAGATGCCTCAAGGGTCATGGTGTTCAATAGCGGTGGTAAGACCTCTATCGGAGGAAAACCACTGTTGAGCCATTTATCCCGTCACTCGAGTAAGAGGTCTGTAGTTATGTATCATAGCACTGCCTGGGGGATATTATACAAAAGCTTTCAGAGTCTTAACAAAGGAATATATTCTATTGGGAAGTGCCTTGCTGACCCATTAAATGTTCTAGAAAGGCAGCTGCTTGTCCATGAGATGTTGGGGCCTTTCCTATGGTTTTTTTTTTTCAAAAAACGGTTGTTCTCTGGTAGTTAAAAACTTACAATCCCACTTTGACCATCAGACTGGAGCTACTAATTGGGGCTAGCTGTCAGCATGGAGCTTGTTTGGCACAATACATGTTCTGAAAGGGAAAATTCCTCTAAAATCCATATTATAGACGGAACTCTATTAGGTACTGTAAATCTGAGATACAGCATCTGGCACATAGCACTACAGGATTCATGTGCTGGTAAAGATTTCAAGTGCCAGAAAGTGGTTAACATGCCCCAGACGCTTTGTTTTGGATCCCCATTGATAAGAGGTGAAATTAATATGGTTCTATATATTATTCATAGTACACAGCATCCGATCATAAGATGGCTTGTAAATTATGTTTGGTCTTTTATGAGGCTTTTATGGTTAAAAAACAACTGGGGAAAATAAGTGGCCCTGATATGTATTGTTTAGCCTTTCTGCTGAGTAGATGCTGATTATTTGGTTAGCTGTAAAAAGTAAAAAAAAAAAAAAAAATTAAAGTAGTATCAGATGGAAGCTTCAGATATATACACAGAATCACTGAGCGAGCATTTCTTTCTTGATATGAATATGGATGGGGTTTTCTCTAAATATGCATGTTTGACAAACCTATCATTGTGGACCTGGCTCATAAGTTCATCCTCAAGTTTTGCATAGCTTTCACTAATTGCAGCAATGAAGGTTTTTACAGTATATGGCACCTTTTCATTAAAAATAGGGACCACAACCCTACATTTGCGGGTTTTATGGGACCCCAAGCTCCTGGAACCCCAATAAATTACATAGGATTAGTGTGATTGATCTGTACAATATTAATTATGGGAAAAACCTGATAAATATATTTTATCATACAGAGGTATCAGACATGGGAGTACAAAAATGATCCATTTATTGGTTAAAGCTATTTTTTTCCTGTTATTTGTGCTTATTTCTTACTACAGAACAAAAAAAAGTCAAAAAGCCATAGATGTGTATTTATTTCTTTTCTCGAATGTTGGTATAAATAATTATTTTATTACATGTTGTACATGATATATTTTTATTTCTGCTTGTTTTTTATTATGTATATTGTTTGAACATGTACATTTATTTTAGCTCTTCTGTTGCACTGGTTGTTCACTCGTCCCTGTGTACTGGAAAGGTTTGGGTATTAAAATGGTTTGTTTTTCTTTATTTGTCATTTGAGCAGAGCTAGGTTTACTTCCCACATTGGTCAAATACCATTTGTAGTACAGACCCCATCAGTTTTTGTGAATTGAAATCACATGAGTCTCCATTACAGCACTACTTTAAAGTATCTTTGATGCCATCTTATTGTACATGTGACTTACAAATCCAGTGAAATTAAAGAGATTTTCTGGTTTTAAATTGATCTTTCATACTGATGACCCATACACAGTCATCAGTATCTGATCTTTGGGCAGTCCGACACCCGAACCCTGCACAGATCAGCAGTTTCGGTAGTTCGTACTGTAGTGGACATTCTATAAATAGGTCATCAATATCATCAGTATCAATTTGGGGCCAGAAAATTCCTTTAATAGCTGTGCTAGGCTGTTTTTGCATCAATTCCCTTAGATGGATAAGTCTGGAGTATTGACCAACAAAAGACTCAGATGTATGACACTGTATAGTTATATGTTGCTTATTTACTCTGGTTGACCTATACTTTTGTGGTAATAGTTTATATTTGTCAATTAACCAAATGCAAAGTAAATGAACAAACGAGAAATCTAAATCACATCAATGTTTGATGTGACCACACTTTGCCTATAAAACAGCTGCAATTCTACCAGGTACACTTCCAAACATCTCTGTGGATGTAGACTTGCTCAAATCCTTCTGTCTCTTCATGTAATCTCAGAAAGACTGGGTGATGTTGAGATCAGAACTCTGTGGGCACATATCATCACTTCTAAGACTCCTTCTCCAAAGGGTGGACACACCAAATATTAGATTTGATTTTAATTTTTTTGTTCATTCACTTTTTATTTTGTTAATTGACAGTAATAAACTATTAACACTTCTATTGTTGACAACATTCTTACTCTGCAGCATTTTTTCCGACCTGCCTAAAACTTTTGTACAGTATTGTACACTAAGAGCTTTTCTTGGCATACATGCCTACATTGGTTAACTTAGCCATAGCCATATACTATGAAATGAAGAGGTTGGGCACATTACAAAACTTTGTGACCATATGATCATGAAGATCAGTGTGGGTCACAGCATGCCTTTATCACTATTATGTTCTGACTTCTGATAATGGCAGGTACATCTGGAACAGCTATCAATGAGTAAGCACAGAAAAAAAAAAAAGTTTTGCCAAACTTAGTTTTACTGTAAATTTTCTTCCCATCTTAAAAAATAAAGCTGTGCAGTGAACTTTGTAGTTTACTTACAAGAAGTTAAAGGGGTTTTCCGAACGAAATTGAGTTTTCATACTGATAAACTATCCATAAGACATCAGGTCATCAGTATGTGATCTGTGGGGGTCTAGGGCCTGGGCCTCGTACAAATGAGCTATTGCAGCAGCCTCCAGTTGCTGCACCGCTCCTATTTTTTGACTAGAAGCAGCTTGTATGCACTGCCCGTCTCCCAGCAGCTGCCTGCACCCGGAGGCTGCTGTAACAGCTGACTTATGCAGGGTGTCATCATTCTGGAAAAATCGATTTGGGGCAGGAAAAACCCTTTAATATTAGCAGTGAGATCCAGCCATGGATGGTGCAGTCATCTCCACTGAAAACCTTTTAGTGTGGCAACAGTAACGCCTGTAACCTTCTGTTTCTTCTGCTTTAGGAAGCTGAGATATGAGAAATTGTTTGATGATTCTCAGAGAGTTGATCCCTGACTAGCAAGGTTGCTCAGAAGTGCCAGCTAAATCACTGGTAGTGTCCTGGTTTTAGGTGGAGTTACTTGTCAATGCAATCTACACGGTTATACCATTAGCCTCACAAAATAGGTACAAATACATTAGTCTGTGCATTATTAGCTTTTGGGCATTCACCTTCATGGCATTTCCATGCAGGATATGTATATTTAATGCCAGTTTAGCTGTCATGTACGTTTTTTCAGGTCTGAGTTAAGGGATCTAAAAGTGACAACCCCTGTGGTTGTGGTGGACACTCTGCTCTACTAGCATGGCAGTCTATGTTTGAATTGGCGGATCCAGCTTATTGTAGCGTAATCTGCATTTGTGTCTCACCACCACAGACTTCTGATTCTCGGCGGATTTCACCAATTTTAGCTGAATCTGCCAGATGTCTGCAGATACATATCTTATGTGTAGCCTTAATTTTATGTGCGTGAATACCACAGATATCAGATTCTTGGTAGATTCCACCAAAATTAGCAGGATCTTCTAAAGGTCTACAGATAAATGTGTATGGCCAGCTTTAATAATGGATCTAATCTCTGAAAGTAGCTTTGTGGAGCTGTTTTGTTAACAATCCTAAGGCGGTTATATGCTTGTAATATCATTTATGTTTGGATTCAGGGTACATCACACAACAGAGTTCTAGTATGTGCACAGATGTTACATTCATACACTTGGCATATAGCAAATTTTTAGCAGCCCTCTGTATAATGTGCAGGCTTAATCCACATGGACTTGGCCAGTGCAGATGCTTCAAAAGCCATTTCTGTCCTGTACAGGTATTTTATTTTTACCATAAGGTTAAATATATTGTCAATTCCAATAATGAATTTTACATTACATACAGTAGTATTATAATATAAAATTGTTGCTATTATCTTCAGATCCCAGACAATCTACGTATATTTCTTATGCCATTGAGGACACTATGGACTTGATAGGGGGGCTTTAAGGTTAAGGCCCCACATAGAGAAGTGCAGCTGCAGAAAAAAGTGGCCGAAATGCATCGCCTTTTTTTCCGCGATTTCACAGAGTTTTTCTCTGTGGACTTTCTGCACCTATTATACCTATACGGAAAACACCAGCGTTTTTGGAGAAAGCAGCTTTTCCACTGCGGATTTATTTCTGGCTAATCCCATCCACTTTGCAGGTACTGTAAAATGCTTTCGCAACGTGGGGCCCCAGCCTAAGGCTGGGTTTACTTGGCACTTTTTTACTGAAGAACTGTATGTGGTTTTTAGTTGTAGTATTGTGTAGCACATGTTACTACACCTCTACCTGTCACCATATACCTGTCATAACAGCTGGAAAAAAAGGCGCAAATGCTTCATAAGAGAACCGCAAAAGGTGTGCCAAAAAAAAAAAATTTACGCCAAAAAAAGTTGCAAGTGGCTTAATAAATTTGCCCCACTGGCTTTTGTTGTGAGTTATGCAAGTGCAGTGAGTTATCAGGTTCAAGTTGAAGATGGCTACATCTGTAGATAACTAAAAAAGATAAATGAGTGCAGTATCAGATCTTCATACAGGACACAAAGTGGTTATAAAGGTGGTAGAGTGGTAGAAGCTGGCTTAACCTATATCAACCAGGCATTTCATACCCCAATTTGCCCACCAGTGTTCACTTAGCAATCGAGTTTTACAACCACATTACCCCCATAACAACATGTGGAAGATAAATTGTGAATTCTCCATCTTCCAGCTTTAGTTTTATGTGATGGTTACTACTCCATGATGGCTGCACTCATTTACCTGTAACATGATTCTGGATCGCATTCTTCCTCCAGGATCATGTTCTTCTTCCATGATGCGTTATTTATCCCTGACCCTTGTTACAAATGTTTAAGGGCTGCACATGAACAATAAGGTGCCATTGGTCCTTCCAAAACAGTGCTACTGTGGAAATTCAGTTACATTATTGGTTAAGTACCAAGTACTACGACGCTATTGGATCCCAACCAAGAGTGTATTGTGCTGGCTTTAGAAAATATTTATGATAAGGTTAAAGAATTTTGTAAGAATTAACTTACATTTAGTAGTAGGCCAAGTTATTTTGACTTTAGGGTTTAAAATGGAGAAAAGATGACAATGGGATGCGCCATGTCCTTAAAGGGGTTTAGTGTTTTCCCTAACTCTTGCTTATTAATTGTATAATGAGACATTGGCACCTTTCTAATAGACTTTCTGTTTCTATTCATTGCCATTTTCAAGCTCTCATCTTGCTTTCCACTGAACGGAAATATTCTTCTTTACATCCTGAGGCTGAAAGCTGGTGCATGCCTCATCCATTGGTGTGGCATGACAGAGCTTTGCTTGCACCAAACTGTGCCCCTGTGTCAGTTGAACACAACAGCATTTGGATTTGACAGTGAATGTTTTGGTTCACTTATTGCAATGTAATTCAATGCAAAATATATTACAAAGTTGCATGGCTTTTAAAGGAAGTCTGTCTGATCCAAAATGCCTCCTAAACCAATAATAGTGCCATGTAGAAGCAGAAACATACCTTTGTGGCCACAATCCAATGAAGAGATCTAATTTGTTTATGGATGCAAATCAGCCTGAAATGTTGCAGGGCCGGACTTGATTTACCTACAGACAGCCGCCAGCATTCTGCCACTCCTCTGCAATCGCTGCCCAGTCATGCTCCTTTAGCCAGGATTGAAATTTGCAGCCTCTGCCTGTGTCGTAGTTGTCAGTAGGCAAATGTGGCACATCAGACCTCCCCCCCAGTGCAGGCTCATATATATATATACATTTAAAAAATTATCTGTACGTCATTTCAGCAGTTTGTGGCCACAAATGTATATTTCTGTGTCTAATAAACAGCCCTTCTTTAATGGCAATATTATTGGTTTGGGAGGCATCTCGGATTGACAGACTCACTTTCTTCTTTACTTACTTAAAAGGGTTGTTCAGGATTTCAAAAAAAAAAAAAGTTTTACTAGACACAGTCCATGGACAGGAGTGTCACTGTTTCTGGGGAAAATTACCCTCTTTTTATTCTCCATGTCCTAAAGCATGATCCAAACTGCATAGATTGTGCTGTGATGAATTGAGGCCATCTTTCGATGTTTCGATTCTATACTAAGGATATCCAATGGAGAACAGCTCATTTCACAAATCTAGATGCTCAACCATACAATTTACTATTCATTTAGAGGCAGTCATTTTCTGGAGCTGTTGATGATATTGCATCTTATCCTTCAAGGGTCTACTTTTTTCCTACAAAAAAGCACCACTTTTGTCCATGGGTTGTATTTAGTATTGCATCTCTGCCCTATTGACATCAGCGACAAAATGGCTGCCTCAATTACCTGCAAGATACATATAAAAACCAACAAGGGCTTTGCATAGAGGGGCCAAATCTAAATTTATATTCATGTCAACAAGAGGTTGTTTAGTTAAACTGCCAAAGGTTATGGGAAGAGTGGCATGGAAAAAAAAATCTAAAAAATTGTATATTCTCTTGAAATGATTGTATCTTCACAAACGTGTTGAAATGCCTTACATTGGTCAGATGTTTGTGTGTACCATTAACTTGTGTATAAATTGTGTCCATGTGTAGATATGGCAGTGTTAAAAGGACAATTACACATATCTGTATATATAATGTATTCCAGTTTAGTAATAATGGTTGTGTCTTAAAGTTAGAAAATACTATATATTTTTTTTGTGGAAATAATTTCCCTAGGAGAAAAATGAAATGCTATAGGATTATCATAGTTTGTGATGCTTCTTCCATGTGAATGGAAATTTAATTCATTCACTATGATAACCCTTCCTGTCATTATATGTTAAGATCTAAAATGTGTTATTTTTATGTCATTAAAAAAATATTAGGTTATTTGTTGCCTGCTCATCCTCTGCTCTAAGCCAGTAACATTGGCAGCCTATCATTAGTCTATATCATTACAGTAATCTCTGGTACTTCTTGAAGGGCTCATTTTGTGGTTGAACAGGTTGCATAAAACTGTAAATGCAGTGTAACATTTACATGGGTACAGGAAGCTGAGATATGGAGAGCTGTTTGATGCGGACTTCATGCTGTGGTGCATCTTTAGTTGGGCTTGACATGAAATGGAACATAGTGTTCACTGGTAAATATCTTGTAAGGGGCGGTTTACGGGGCTGAAAATGAAGAGGAATTTGAGGCGGACATCCGTCTCGATTCCCCTTCATTTTCTGGCCCTACAACATTCTACTGTGGCTTTCCGACACTGATTAGAGACTAACCAGCGGAGTGTCTCACACTTAGACACTGTCTGTATCAGCCACAGGATTGCAGCAAGATCAAGCAGGATGGTTATTTTTTCAGCAAAACAATGGGTGGCGGAATTTGTCTCAAAATCACTGCCAGATTCCACTGTGTGAACATACTCTAAATATGGTAATTGAGTATGAGGTCCAGGTATTGTAGTTGTAATCCAGAAGCTAAAATGTGGCTGCATTTCCCGCTTTCAAAAACTTCTGGAAAGAAAACCACTAGTGACACGATGTTCCATCCATGTCATAAGCAGGCATAGCCACCGCTAAAGCAGCTCTGCAGTGCAAGGACCTCAAAGACAACTCCTCATGTCTTATCTTTAGTGTGTCTATTTGTACTTCCACAAGTATGAATAGACAACAGATTTTGCAAAAGGGTTTTATGAGATTAGAAAAAGATTCTGCCTTCTTTTGGTTAAAATTGGACCAGTTTTGTGCATGGGCTTCGTCTGGTACTTCTGCAGTTCAGGTCCTTTCACTTGTATTGAACTGAGCTGCAATGCCAGACACATCCTGTTGGAGTGTTTCTGCAAAAAAAGGACATTTTCTCTAATCTCATAATTCTTAAATTTTATGAAAATGGTTATCTATTACTCTACAAGGTTTTTGAAGGGGGGAAATGTAGACTGTATAAGGTCAAGTTAATGTACGGTTGTTTTTAATCTGCAGTCATTTCATTGGCATTACATGCTGTTGAATAATATTTAACCATTTATTTATATGTCTCATGTGTTATTGTCCCTTTAGTAAGACCTCGACTACAGAAATAGGTTTATGTTTACTATTAAAAAGTGGTTTGCAATAGCTCAAGCCTGGCAGCTTAAAAGTTATAACTATTAATGGCGTTTGATAATGTACAGAAGCGTAATAGCGCCCTTGTCATCACTATATCAAATACCTCCTCTTAAGCTTGCTGCTGTCACAATTCACGCAATAAAGGTTTGGTACAGTGATGCACTGCAATGCTGTTGTATAGGTGCTGGCTTCTCACATTCCTCCCTCAGATTTTGGCACCTGCCCCTAAGTCTTTTATTGTAAAATATAAAAAAATATGGGGAAAAAAAGTGTCTCCTGAATTATAGGAACTTCCGTTCATTTGTTCTTTTCATAGACCTGGAAAATATGGGGTGGGGGGGATATGTGGGGATTCTGTATAATTGCAGTCAAGTAATTCTTGTGGAATGTTGCCCCTTACCGCAGGGCTTGGGGGGTGCCACCAGTTGTATAATAAATGCTGTATTTATTTGTATATCTTACGTCGTGTTGATATGTGTAAATGATCTTGGAATGTTTTTCTTTTTTTTTTGTGCATGGTTAAAATATTTCTAAAAGAAAAAAGAACAGTTGTTGCAAGGCAAGATTGTGAAAAAGATGTTTTGTGTTTTTTTATTTCTTTTTTTACTTTATTGGTGGAGGAAGGTTAATTTAATTTTTTTTCCAATTTTTTTTTGTAGTTTTTATTCTACTAATGTCTTGCAACAAGAAAATATTAAACTCTGTATGAATGATGTGCCGGAAAAAAAATGTTTAACAAAACGTTGTGACAAATTTATCATGGTCTTGTTTATTTTTTTTTTTTTCTTTATTTTTTTTATCTCGTAATTATTCTAAATTTCAGTTGCAATAAAGCATTCTCAGTGGATTCTGGGTGATTAAAATTTTGCTTCCATTATAATAAAGAAATTATTTTTCGAACTAGTGAAAATAATAAGCTAGTTATATAAACTACTCCACATTAAAATGTGTCTTACTATGCTTTTTTATTACTTCCATTGGGGTAATTTATTAAGACTGGCATTTCCTAATACATTCCTTAATAAATTTCCCCGCTGGTGTGAGATGCAGAGGTTCCGGCATCTTCAAGGGAGTCTGTCTCCACTAACAGTCAGTATTGAACTATAAGCACAGATAGCCTGGGTTCACGTGCATAAAAAGCTTTTATTCTGCTTCCCGATCATGGCCTCAGTTACGGAGATATTAGTTTTTTCCATGATATGTCAATTGTTTGGTGCAGTGAGGACGTCATCATTTCTCTCACTGAACCAAAGAGCTATGCTTTCTAGTGCCCAATCCCTCCATTTCTCCCTCCATGGTATGACTAACATGTACACTGCCTTGCAATGTCAGTCATATAGAGATATAGCTTTTTGGTGTAATGAGAGCAACATTGCACCAAACACCCCATTAGCATATCAGAAACTGGCAGGTTTCAGGTATAGCACACATTTCCTGATACAAAAAAGGGTCAAAGAAGTATACTAAAATATAACTTTTATTTGAACTGATAAAAAATATATTAACATCAATAGAGAAACACATCACAGCCGTGTAACAACCCAGTGATGAGTTTAAAATACATGGAATGGAGCTGATGAGTGGGAACTGTCATCTCTTATAAGGTCTAGGTGGAATAATATGTCACTACATATTCCTATCCTGATAGTGGCGAGCAATACGTGGCCAATATCTTAACTTCCCCTCATTTAGGTGAGTATATTTTGCAGGATCACAATGGCCTAGCGTCAACTCTGCCAAGGTGGAAGGGGGTTGTCGTTTTAATACCCCTACCACAATACAGAGTTTGCAATTCACAGCTAAAGCCCAACCGATCTCACTAGAGGAAAATTAGATCCCTTGGGGTATTCTCAGTATAGCAGGTGAAAATATGGGGAGGGTATAATATCAACCCCTATTAATTCCCCTTTGTTGTTATATAAAAAGATCACCCCGCAAAATACAACTGGAGTCCATAAAAAATAGCCACCAGCCCACTGACCACAAAGTGCCTATCCAGCACTAATGAAGTCTGGGACTTTGGGATTTTGATATTTTGTTCACCACCTGACTTTTGATACTATCCTGCAGTAGGTTCCTCTGACTCTAGCTTAAATTAGTCACTGACTTCTACTGAAAGCTATAAAATCTGCAGAAACCACACTTTCTATTAGCCAGCCAGGAGGGACTCTGTGCAGTCACCACCTATCAGCTGATTTCAAGCAGCAGGATTAGACCTTACACTCACAGTTCACTCTATGCAGCCCCATTTCCTGAGGAGAACTTACATTACACTCTCCTCCCCATAAAACAAAGTAGTTCCCTCCACCTGACCCGTTTCTGCTGGCATATATATATACCTCTGATGAGCTGGCTTTGTAGTATGTGGCATACAACATTTCACATTTCTGGAAATTAATGTGTGAATTTGGATGACAAGTTAAAGTGTATGTTCACAAATGCATGAGGCCTAGCAAGCAAACTGGGGTAGTTTGAGGCCATGGTCCAGGAGGGACACATTGATATAGTTGATGTGGCTGAGACGTGGCTAGATTCCTAATGCTATGTGCACATCTGCAATGGAATCTCCGTTGTACACTCCCTTGCAGTGTTCACCTGAAAATTGGTGGAGGAAAAAGACATGCACAGAGGACTTTTATCTCTGCCAGTTTCAGTTTTAAAATGACGGACCCCATTATAGTCAATGGGGTCTGTAGGACTATATGAGTTGCTGCTATTTTAGTGGTTCGCCTCTCTGTTGTTCTGGTATTTTGAACCTAGCATCTTAACCACAATCACAGGGCTAAAAGGAAGGCAGATGGAGTGTGTGTATTCAGTGGCATGAGTATGAAAGAAGCAAATGCGGGTGAAGATTGTGAGGATGTGGAATCCTTGTGGGTGGAATTCCATAAGGATGTAACCACTGCTAAAATACTTTTTTGGCATAATCTATAGACCCCCCCCCCAACATACCTGAGGAGTTAGTTGTATAAGAAAATTGAGTAGGTAGCACAGACAGATTCAGTGGTCTTGATGGGAGATTTTAACTACTTGGGTATTGACTGGGGTCATTGTTCTGAACATTCTTCAAAAGGGAGGACATTTTATTGCCCAGCTTGTAGAAGATCCACCTTGAGGAAATGGTCTACTAGATCTGGCCATTTCTAGTAATTTGGGACTTCACTGTTGGTGAAAACCTTGTGAATAGTGACCATAGTCTAATCAGATTCCACCTAAATTGTAGAAAACAAACAATTTACAAAACCCAATTTTCCCAGGTTAAGAGCTGCACTACAGCATACAGAATGGGAGCAGCTATTGTCAGATAGTGATACATATCTTAAATGGAAGACATTTAAATCTACATTGAATTAGTATATAGCAAAATGTATATGTATAGGGAACAAGTATAAATGCCTTAAATATTCCACCAATGGCTTACAGCTACCCAAACCGCCCCCCCCCCCAAAAAAAAAAAAAAAAACCTTTAAATATATAAATGCAAAACAACCAAGGTCAGAACAGGTAGGTCCACTAAATAATGGTAATGAGAAATTGGTCACTGCAGAGCTACTAAATGGGTTCTTTAGCTCTGTGTATACAGAAGAACAGGGAGTGATTTGTGTAGGTGTCACCAATGCTGGTAATACATCAACCAATATACTAAACTGGATAAACATAGAAATGATCCAAACCAAGCTAAACAAAATAAATGTGAGCAAGGCTACAGGTCCATATGGATTACACTCACGAGTACTTAAAGAACTCAGTCCAGTCATTGTTGTACCTCTATTCTTAATTTTTAGGGATTTTCTAGTGACGGGTAAAGTACCAGGGGACTGGCACAAGGCTAATGTGATGCCTACTTTCAAAAAGGGCTCTAGGTCTTCCCCAAGCAATTACAGAGCCTAACATCCATTGTGGGGAAACGGAGGGGCATTTAAGTGACTATTTACAGGCGTACGTGACTATACGTAACATTGTAAGTGACAGACAGCATGGCATTGTTTTACTAAGGACAGAAGTTGTCAGATTTGTTTTTATGAAGAAGTGAGTAATAAGAAGTCACTGTTGGAGAAGGACCTGGATGTCTTAGAGTTGGAAAATGTTCAACAGAGGGCCATAAAATTGATAAGGAGCTTTTTTTTTTTTTTTTTTTTTTAATTTAATCCCCACTATGTAACTATGTGTAATGGAAGTAGGAAGTAGTGGAGGTGAGAACACAGCTACCAGACTGCAGGCAGCAGCTAATCTCCCTAAAAATAAAATGATCAGATATCTGACCCTTATCCTTCAGTAAGCTGAAATTCACAGGTTCGGCTGAAACACATCTAACGTGTATGGGTTGCTTTGGTTGGGTGTTGTAGCTGAAAAGTTATTCATGCTGCACTACAGATCTGCATCCCATTAGTGGAAGCCCAATCCAGGCCAGATTTGACTGGTGTACCAGTTTCCAAATATCCCCAGGCACCTCACACAATAATTATCCACCAATACAGCAGGTCTCCAGGGGTCCAACAGTAGACAATTCAGTCTGATGGTGACTTTTGGGACCAGTCCCTTGTTATCTGTTTCCTATGGGTTGATCACAAATACCTTTTGACTCTTATTGATATTGTCCTGTGTGTACAATGGTAGCAAACATTACAAGGTTCCTGACATTTCCGGTACATTAACTACATAATAAATAAATTTTCATTTTGTTTTAGAAGTGAAAGATAACAAAATTAAATTTTCAATATTTTAGTCTTTATTAAATAAAAAAACGTAAACAATTAAACAAAATTCTCCATTTTAACTTTTCTATTTGATAAAACTATTTCTCATTGTATTCAAAATATGTCCTAGTATAAAGTGCAAAAAATATTTCCCCTTTCATTAAACTAGGAGCAGAACATCTCACATAACTGAAAACACAGACCAAAATAAATATAGTATAAATTGAGAATACAAATAACAAATAATTAAAAAAAAAAAAAATCACTTTAAAAGCATACTCTACAGATCATCATTATTTCATTTGTGGATAGAGGAACAATATTTTTTCCTTCTCTAGATATTTAGGTCTTCTGCAGTATTTTATGATGTAGTAAACTGATAGTATTTGGATTTTTTTTTAATTCCAGTTGATTATACGCAAAATGTATATTTCTATAATCTCAGGCCACAGCTCTACATATTTTTGATTGTTGCTGTAATCATTTTTATATTCACATTGTATTATATGTTCATTAACAGTTAAAGGGGTTATCCCATAACTAAGCATTACAGTTCCTTACCAGATGACACAACATATAATTTAATAAATAAAATACTCCTTTATCTAGATATTGCTAATACATATTGTTGTTATTCCACCAGGTGTTCTTTTGATTCCTTTACTGTGTCCACCGCGTGTCAAAGTCTGTGGCCACACATGCTCTATAGCGCAATCCCACCAGCTGGGTTCTCTTTTAACAGCGATGACCAATAAGAATCTGAAGTCTGAAGCAGTTTATTCTCAGTAGCACTGGGCACATTACAGGTGGAAGTTCTGAGAAGGAATCAAAGGAACAGTAGGGGGTGCCAAAGCAAGTATGTAATAGCGATATATAGACACGGGAACATTTAAAAAAGTTGTTTTGTGTAATGAAAATAGTAAATTAATATTTAATCATAACACAAACTCTTTAATGTTGTTTGCATAATGCAAATCAATAAATACCAAAAACACATTTATAAATTGCTTCCCATATTACAATGAACCTTCCAATAGTCATTTAACGTAATTGCAATTACAATAATTCTATGTAGTGCAGCTTTCGCAAGAAATAAATAGTACAAAATAATTATTAAATAACGCAAAGCAAAATACAATGAAGCACATTTAAATAAAAATACAAAATCATGAGAATATAAATAAATATTAAATAAAATAAATTAACAACCAAAATCTTATGAAAAACAACAATAACAACTGTTCTATTCTCCCCAGTCAAGACAATTTTAGAAGTCTGGGGAAGTCTTGTTTGGCGTATGGAAGCACCTTTTGTATACTAAATATAGAATGTACATAGAAAAGTGCTATTTTCCTTACTCAGAGAGTACCATCTTTATGCAGACTTGGTCATCAGCTTAAATTGAAGGACATTTCTCTTTAGAATCTGCCCTTCAGAACTCCAGAAAAGCTGAATGACAAAAGGATAACTTGAATTTATGACCATTGCTCTGCAAATGGGTATTCTAGCTGTAGCAAGTCAAAGTGATAATCTGTCACTTGCTGGGTCTGGCCCCAGGGTTTCCAGTATTCACAGGGAGCAGAGGTCCTTTGCCATTGTTACTGCTTGTCAACACTCCAGTCTAAGTACTCTGCAGGGAACTGCAACTTAGTCTGATTCAAGTCAATTGGGGTGAGTTGCCGTTTCTACACTGGTTTTTGATGCCTACGTCCTAGCAATGTAGGATTTTTGATGGACTGCACTTGATGGTCCAAGCTATTGGAGAACTTCCACTTGAAAGCTTAACCAGCAATAACACTACTAGATGACAGGCTACTGAACTTTTACTTTTCTATGCTCCATTTTTCTGAATCTGAGCAGAACTATCAGATAATGTATCTCCCTGTAACTGGAGTAGGAACACTATTACAACCTATGACTTAATAAGTAAGTAAGGTCCATTTGTCAATTCTGGCTCTTTTTGAAAAGTTTTGCACAGCAATCATAAAGGACCTTAAGTTCGGTAAAGTGTAGCAGCCCAACCCTGTTCATACAAAGTATGTGTCACTAGTAAAATCACAATGGGAAAGTGTGGCTACCAGTTACAGATCAAAGTCCAGAACATCAGTGGGGGTACTAGCCCGCTCAATCTCCTCTATGGCCTTGGAATCTGTGGTTCTGTCACTTCCAGCTTGTCGGAGGTTGGATTCTAAAGACACTTCGATTTGCTCTTGGCACATTCTCAGGATATTCTAAAATTAGGGAAACTGGATTATTAAATGTATGCAAATTGACTGTAATTACTGCATAAGTAGTACAGCACTTCTACTGAACAGCAGCTATTTCAGGATAAGCAGCACTTAGCTTTTGACTCTCCTACATATGTTTTTACTCCTAATGCAGGAGGATTTGTTACCAGAAGTCCACTAGAGGGCACTCTGCCATTTCATAACAGATTCTCTTACTTTTTTGATTTTCTTATTCCAGCTAGGTTATCTTCAAGTCTCTTCCCGATAACCTCTCCATAATAAGGAAATCATGGCTGAGTTTCTGACAAGTGCCAGATCATAGAAAGTTCCTGCAGACATAGTTGTATCTATTGGCAACCAATCAACACAAAAGACTGCCAACACTAAGATGGCTAGAGAAAATCTTTAACAGTCTACAAATTTAAATATGGCCATAACTTTTCTTTTCCATTTACATAGCCATGTTAGTCCTTGTTTTTCGTGGATCAGTAATGATCATGTTGATATCAAATGTATATGTTTTTTGTTAGGTTATATCGTTTAATATAATGTAAACTGGGGGGGGAGTAATGTATGCATTTCCATATTTCTGACACCCATAACTTTTATATTTATGTTTACAGAGCTATGTAAGGTGTTTTTTTTTATTGATAATACTTTGGAGAATGTCTGATATTTTGATCACTTATTACATTTTTTTGTTACAGCGCTCACCGCATGTGATAAATGAAAAGTTGCAGTGTATAGTAATATCCTTACATAATTATTGAAGCCTGCCATAGGCATCACTAGCTGTATCACCATGGAAGAGGCCACATGGCTGCTCCCACAATCTCTATTGTGAAAGCGAAACGAACCACTCAGTCTTATGTGGCCACAGCATCTGAATGGTTAATGGTCCTGCTGCCGGACCCCTGTTGTGTAAAGACATGGTGCTATGGCGCCTGCTCTGATTCTGAGTGGGCGAAATAGTTCTTCACACAACCCAGGACATACGTATATATGTCTTGGTGCATAAACAAGTTAAGTATTATTGGCGGGAGAATCTCTTTAATACACTCTCACTAGTTACAACGATGTAAAATGTAAGGCCTGCCAGATGAGGGAAAATGACATGAGTTTTTTTTAGGATTAGCAGAAAATAAAAAAAGTCTGCATTTTTCCTTGAAATAGCAGCATTTTCATCTATGGGATATGTATGGTATTGCTGTCTATGCCCATTCACTTCAATGGAGTTGAGCTGCAACACCAGACACACCATGGACAAGAGTGGCGCTAACTCTGGATTCTGGATGCCACATCTGCAGACTATAAACACAGGCCTATAGTCTTCTGCTGTAATGTCCTTTGCTAGAGAGCACATATGAGGGAAAGATAGATAATAGAGTCTCACATGATAGAATTATACTGGCAAATGAACTTACCGGATCACACCGAATGGCTTTGGCGAGGTAGTTTGTGGCTGCCATACTAGAACAAGTCATGCCCAGGTTCTCAGGCCGCAGACCTGTGACTGCTGCTGCCATGCTAGCGGCAGCCACCATAGAAGCTGGTAGAGCAATGAAAGTACAGTCTGTGAGACAAAAGTTAATAAGAAACTTTTAATCGCATGCAATATAGCACAGACAATAAAAGATACTGCTTTTTTTTTTTTTTCTTGCAAACATGGCAAAAAATAACAGCATTTTCTGGCCCTGGAAATTGGCGACTCACCTGTAGTGCAGAGAGCAATGAAGGTTTCGGCGTGTTTCCTGACCTGCTGCATCTTGTCCCCTGATAGATTGAGCAGCTCTAGGAAGTGCAGGAGAAAGTCTCGGGGTGTCACAGCTTCTATATCCCATTTTAACTTGTTCAGGACAAGCAGCTCCATGGCCTACACAAGACAAGAGAAACAATGGACACCTTAGGTTGGCATTACATCTAACAGGACTACTGCTAAAGAACACTGGATCATATTGATAATCTGCAAGTGTAGCTGATCATAATGCAATCCCTGACCTACTGGAGACTTGTGCAGTCATGACTTTATTGTGGCCTACTATCTAGTCCTAACCTAAGCGGGGACTAGTTGTTCAAATACAAGGGCCAATTGTTTTACCAAATCTTTTACAAACATAAAAGGTTTTTCACTTTCTACCAGAAGGTTTCCATTCACTGACAGCAAACAGGTTTAGAAAATCATGAGCAATAGAAACATAAAGTATACTAAGTTACAAATGTTTTAGTTACACAATTGGATAAGATTATGATGATTGTGATAAGACTTCTATCTGTCTTGCACTGACAACATGGATATGACAAGCAAGTGACAAGATGTTCCACTGCGGCAGTAAAAACTTTACCATCATTGCTCCAACCTGTACCTTTAATACAACAATATATTCCAGTGCTGGTATCACCGGTCTTTATTTAAAGAGGACCTTTCACCACCTCTGCCAGTTCTTAGCATTCTTCAATAGGTGCGACTCCATTGAATCCAGCACACTTGGAATTTTTGTCCTTAGCCCCTACTATTCCAGAGCAATTTGTGCTGTTAATTTCTACACCATTATTCTCTCTACTGTCAGTAGGGTGGTGTGGGCAGTCCAAGACTAACAGGAGCAGATAGTCTGGGACTGCCCACCAGACAGTAGATAGCATAATTGTGCTGAAAGCAACAAAAATGATAGCTCTGGAACAGGTCGGCTACAGAAATAAATTCAACTGTGCCGGAATGAGTGGGGAGGAGCCTATTAAAGAATGCAAAGAGTTGAAGTTAGTAGAGGTGGTGAAAAGTCCTCTTTAAGTTGCGTGTCCTTCATCAATAAAGATTTTATTGTCATCATCCTCATGTGTACCACAGCTCGGCCAGTGTATTTAGCACCTATTTCATGTGAAAGCAAAAGGAATTTATGACCAGATGATACAACAGCTTTTGAAAATGAAGTTTATGAATGGTCGCAAGGTACCTACCCGCATTTCACTGTCTGTGAAGGAGAAATCAGAATACATGCAGAGGTTCTCAATGGCTATTGGTTTTGACTCCTTCAGTTTGGAAGCAAGAAGAAGACAGGTGGCACCCACAAGCTGAAGCCTCCTCTTCTCTACAGGCACCACAGACAAGAACCTGTCCAAGCAGTTGACGGCCAGAGGGAAAACCTCTTCTCCACATCGCTGGTCTTCACATACCTGGAAAAACATGGGTGGAGTCATTTATAAAATATTTTGGCGTAGAAGTGATATGCTCATTTTGTTGTAAATGTCCAGAGAATCTGCTGCAAAATCCTTATCCTTACATGCAAATGTTACAATGACATTGCTGCAGATTTGCAACAGGTTTCACTCTCTGCATTGCATAATAGGCAAGCTGCAGATTTTTTTTTAGAATATGCAATGTGTGAATGGGCTTTTGTAAAACCACATTTCCTAGTATAGTGAAGTTTGTTGCAATTTTTGGTGCAGACTCCATAGAGGTCAATGGGGTTTGTTTTTGTACTTTGCCAGTGACCACTGGATGCAACAAAACTGTCATTGTCGAGATATATTTGCAATCTTCTGATCCCCCCACCTTGCCAAACCCCATCAATGTAAAGCTTAGCAGAAAGGGTTACAAAAAATGCTCTGTACAATATGGGTTTGAGTGATTTGTGTCATGAGAATTACCATGCATTAGCATTGCCCTACAGTAAAGTTATTGCTGAGATTTATCACAATGGAGAAAAAATATTAGATGCACGAATGACAAGCGTCACAAGAAATTTTACTGTTACATCCCATACATACGATGATTTATCATCATACAAGTTATTAATAATTGCCTTAATGATAGTAGTAACAATAATATAAATACTGGTAGGAAAGCAGTGCACAAATTTACTGAATGTCTGTGACAGACTGTAGCCCCAACATGGAGAGAAACTACAATTCCCAGCACACCCTGACAGCCAACAGCTGCCACTGAATGCTGGGTGCTGTAGACTGGTATGGGACAGGAATAAACCCAGATTACTGCCCAGCAAGTGGCATTAGCCAGTACAGTACAGGTCAGATCCTAGTTTATCCTTCTTCTACTATATTATTATACAATAATGACATCTAATGTATTTACATGTGCAGCACATGGCCATACACTGACAGCTATACCTTAGTTGTAAAGGGTTAAGGAATACTGTGACTTACAGTGAATGAATGTAAGGCACACTTTTTAACCCTATGTGGCTCACCTCTAGCATCCAGCTGGTCAGCATCTTCCTCATGTATGGGTAGATCTCCTTCTGTACACACTGGAAGTATGTGGGGCAGGGCATATATCTGTCCTGAGATGTCAGCAGCCTCTCCAGCACCCGGCTCTGGAGCAGGACAGGATCAGCCTGGGCCATCACCTCCTTCTCGGTTTCCCAGCACAGCAGACTACCCTCCATTCTGACCTCTGTTTGTACAGCTGATGCTGCAAAGAAAAATAAGTCGTGTCCCTTTAAACTTTCTCAGCTTGACCCTTTAAACCTCAGCTTCATATACTCGCTGATGGAGAAGCCCCGCCCACTAGCTGTAGCCCCGCCCCCTGAGTTGCAAATCACTGAATACAAGTTTCTCATGGGGATACAGGCACATATGGGCTACATTAGATCTGTGCTGTTTGTTGTACAATTCTCTGATGTTTGTCTTTTTTTATTACACTTTTATGTTATTTTTTTCATTAAAGCTTATATATACCAAAACATGTTCAGCAGAGAAAAGACAAAAATGGTATTTTTGTGACATGTAAACATGTCCAGCCATCACTTGACAAAGAGACAAATGCTTGTCATTGATGGCATTGTGTATGGCTGTAGAAAAATCAACATTTGTCCTCATGTAAAAAGGGAATACGCTGATGACAAACGTAATAGGCTCCAGTGGGCAATCCCAGGCCCATCGTGGCAACTTGGCCTCTACGGCCAATGTGCCACTGTGCCTGGCTTGTCTTCTCCCAAGCTGCTCCCCATTGATCTTTGCAAATCACCTGAAGTCATCGCCCACCAGCAATGAAGGACACACAAGGACACTTGCTCCTTCCAGAAGTTCCCATTTACTATGATAGATGTAGAGGCACAGGAAATATAGCAGTTGGAATACCTCAGTGGAATTTCAGATCTGCTGTCACCTCAAAATCCTCTCAAGAACCAGACCCAGTATTTCCAGTGGCAGGCAGTGATGGACGCTTCTTTATTCAGCACACTGGAAAAGCATCATGCTCGATCTTGAAGTGGTTGTTTCAGAAGAATCACAGCGCGAAGCCTCATGCTAGATTAACCCCCATTATATATGAGGCTAATCACGCAGCTTTCTGCAGGTTCCACATGGCTGTTTTTTGGGGAGGATTATGAGACGGAGCACCAACTCAAATTCCTCTCCAAATTCCTCCATGCGAACATACTCTAACTCTCCAAGTCTTGAGTTGAATGTGTAAAGACTGTGCAGATATGTAGACATTTACAGTATTCTACCTCCACAATTACCTCAGCACAATTACTTGGCATCTATATGAGTTGTATCATGTGACTGTGGCGGGCAATCAAGGCTGTGTTCCCTTTAACTAGGTAGCCAGATATTTATCTGGGAAACTTTGATGCAAAGGTCTTTGTCCCCAATGACACTTTAGTATAATGGTGTTGTATTATACTATGTTTGTTCCTACTTGTGTACTGATACAGTATGCGCTGACTTATCACACTGTGCGTATTACTTTCTA
Organism: Leptodactylus fallax; assembly: GCA_947044405.1. Classification (NCBI taxonomy): domain Eukaryota; kingdom Metazoa; phylum Chordata; class Amphibia; order Anura; family Leptodactylidae; genus Leptodactylus; species Leptodactylus fallax. Next base: position 3,494,883 of record CAMRHE010000078.1, read on the forward strand.
TTGAGACCTGTGTTCTCCAGAAAAAAGTATTGGCTCAGTATTCGCTGGTGAATGACCAGTGGTGTATCAGAGTGCTGGCACCGCTGAGGCCAGTAATTGGCTACAGGAGTCATATGAGCATTTCCATATTTGGTCTCGCCAGTTCTAGTAGTAGTAGAGAACGAGAACTGGAACTATGCAACGGACTGCTGGGGATAGGATGAGTATAACTTTTATTTTACACTTAAGCTGGCCCATCTCAATTTCAATTTTTTTCCTACAAAACCCCTATAATGTTATATTGTCTCTATATGTTGGTGATGAGGGCGGTTGGGGGCACTGTGCACAAATTCAACCAGTTTGTTTTTGTTGTTCTGTGTGCCGTTGGCTCCCTACCATATTCTGGGGTGTGGCCTTGATGAGTCATCATTGAACCAATGTGTTGCAGTCAGCTATTGTGCTGACCTACCTCAATGAGTGCACCTTCCTTGGGGCTCTGCCTGCCTGCAGAACTACAGTGCCTTAGACACAATGGGGCTAATCAAGCATCTATTACTGCCTCCAATTGAAAAGAATGGGAGGCAGATTCTGGACAGTTGTTGGTGCTGATTTTGAGGCAAAATCTACATGTTTAATTTGATATCGTTGGCAGGGGCTTTTAATAAAAAAATTTTTTAAATTTTTTAATAACCCTGACAGCCCCATTAAGTATATGTCTACACAGGACTGATATGTGCGGAAAATCCATTGCAGCAAAAGCCACACCAAATGGTATGATTGTTGATGCAGAATTCAGAGCCTAATTGCTGCGCATTTTCTACAGATTTCACCTTATGTGTTGCATATAATGAAATGCGTGGTGAAAAACCGCAACATGTGTTGACATGCTGCGGATTTAAAGTGTAACTAAACTTTTGAACAACTTTTTGATTTTTCTAGCAGTATTTGTGACGTTGTTATATAAAGTATTTGACACATGACAGTGGCATTGCCAAGTCGCTCCTTGTTAAAATAATGACATGAGACAGGATGGATTAAATTGGCCACAGCAGCCGTTTTATTAAATAAATAAATAACATTATAAAGTGCCAACATAATACCAAACCCAACAATAACCCGTAGACAATATAATGTCTACCCCCTAAATGTAAACAATGACCTTGATAACCCGACGAAGGTGGTCCTTGAAGTCCAAAACCCGTTTAACCAGCTATATAATTCCCCTAGCACCAGGAATATTACCCCCATCCATTACCCACAAGCTCGGGGGCACCAATCTCTTAAAGCTCCCTGATGCTCGTGATCCCTTCCAATCCACTACAGCATAAACCCATCCAGAACCACCAAATGGCCTGGGGAGTCCAGCCCCTATCGCGGGAGCCTCCCTACCACAACCATTTGCATACCCCACCAGCTTCGAGGACCCCCCGCCTAGCTACTGTGACAAGCAAAACCCCAATACCAGCAAATAGGGAGGGTGGATGGGAGCTATTCTAATCTGTGGGGCACTTCGTCCTGACTGGCGCCAAAGTTCCCGCTCTCTCCTTATGTACCTCCACGTCTCTCCCCCACCCCCCCCCACGTCATCTTCCACCGGCCAAATAAACCCCCTCTTGTCCCTCCTCCATACTCACCTGGCATCCCTGTCATGTAGACCTTCCTTTTAAGGCATAGTCTTTAGTCCGGCCTTTCTTTTTGTTTTCTTTCTTTGTTTTCTTTCCCTATTTGTCTATTGCCAGCTGAAATCTGTATAATACAGGGAAGCTGAGGTGAATACTGTATACAGATATATCTCAGGAGTTTTAGAACAATAATTCAGAGATGAAATTCTCTGCTTTCATACGACACCAAGACGACAGTTGTATTTGTATTAGGGTGGGTTCACACCTGCGTTCGAGTCCGTCCGCTGCCAATCCGAGTGAAAATCTCGGGGAACGGGATCGGCATCAGTTACCGACAGGTTAGCGACGCATTGGTTACAAACCCATTCATTTGAATGGGTTTTTAAAGCAATGCACGGGTGTACCAGTTACCAGTTGAAAACACAAAATTGCGAATTGTGTCAGAATTGGGAGCAGCTGCAGCTGCATATAACACTTTGTCTTCAACTGGTGATATCTTTGGATATAATACATGTAGAACTGCAAACTTGTCATCTTTCATATAACACCAGAAGCTTTCTAGGATTTAAAATGCCTGCCATGGTATATATCTGTTTTCACTTAATACCCCAAACTTCTCAGTATTATACAGTATTATACATGAGCCTGTCCACCCATACACCAGTGAAAAGCAGTGTACTGATTTCAGCTGGCAATAGGGAAACAGGCAAAAGTGGTTTTCAGCACAGGATTTCACAGAAAGCAGTCAAAATGTGTTAATAAAGTATATTGCAAAAGTAAAAGTAGAAAAAAAAAGTTTAAAAAGTTAAAAATAAAGTATAAAAAAATAAACAATTAAGTTGAAAAACAATTTTAATTTAAAAAACACAGTGTGAATAAAATACACAAACATGTTACGTATCCCCATGTGCATACGATTCCCCACTATCCAAAAATAGCGTTATTTATTCCAGAAAACGAATGGCTTAAAAAATATATATACCACAATGTGAAAATTTGTGTATTTTGGGCACCTTTCTTCCTCCCAAAAATAGCAATAAAAAGTGATCAAAAAGTCAGACATAACAAAAAACTACAACTTGCCCTGCAATTAAAGAGCCCTTACATATCTCCCTGAACTAAACAGTAGAAAAGTCATAGGCATCAGAATATGGCGACCCGAGGAGAATCGTTCATTTTCGAATAATGACATTTATTAGTAAACGCAGTAATACATAATAAAACCAAAATAAATATGGCATTGCTCTAATTGTAATGACCCGCTGGGCAAAGTTGCCATGTCATTTTTAACACAGAGTGAACGCTGTAGGAACAAAATATAAAAAATAATGATGATTGTGTTTTTTTTCACATGGACCCCAAAAAACATTAATAAAAGCTAATTAAAACATTATATGTACCCCGAAATGGTGCCAAATGAAGGTACAACGCTTCACACAAAAAATAAGCCCTGACATAGGTATGTCGATAAATAAAAAATAATTGAATTTTGAAAGGCGGAGAAGGAAAATATGAAAGAAGTTGCAGAGCAGTAACATAAAAACTACCCTGTGTCCTTAAAGGGTTAAACTAGGAAAAATGTATGAGAACAATTAAAAAAGTGCAATAGTTTAGACTACTGTCCAGTTCACCATGTCTTGTCCTTACTTCCTAAGACCTGTCAATTTGAAGGGCTATTCCATAGCTTCCAACCGTCCCGCGGTCCCGAATAGCTTACAGTTTGTCCCAATATGCCCCTGAAGTGTTTTGCTGTTAAAAGGGTTGTCCAGGATAAATTAAAACTTTACCACTAATCTAAACCCCCTCCCCCCGCCTAACTTCTAATTTACTCCCTTTAAAAAAAATGTATATTTACCCATATGCCTGGGGCGGTCATGTGTCCGCCCCAGGCACATTTTCTGATTTCCTGGTGACATTCCGTTTCCCTGTTTCCAGAGACGGGAGGCCACCAGTACTCCCTCTCCCCCCCTGTCCCCCTCATACTCACCAACTCTCACTTCCTCTTTTTGTGCTGGGAGTTGCTTCCTTCGCAATAGAACACCGGCAGAAGCAAAAAGAAGCAGCGTTCTATTGCGCATGCATGGCTTCTGCTGGTGTTCTATTGCGTAGGCGCCAGTTCCGGATCCCAGGTGCGGGTAGAAGAGGGGACAGCGGCACCTCAAAGTCATCTCCAGGACTAGAAGACAGGTAAGTATGATGGGGTGGGGAGCGGGTTGGAGGACTGAGTTAGTTAGCTAGCTAGCTACGTAGGTATGGCTAGCTAGGGAAATGGGGGGAGGTTATAAGGGAGGAAGTGAGAGAGGGGATCTGAGTGAACTGCAATGCATCATGGTAGTTGTAGGCTAAGACAGCAGGAAGCTACCCATGTAAATAAATGCATAGGATATTAGGAGCTCCCATAGAAAGCCAGAAATCACTCAGAACACTAAACAGAGCACTATTTAACCCATTGATAGCACTAACAGACCTTTTTTTTAAAAAAAAAAATTTTTGCCCGGAAAACCCCTTTAACAAACTTTATTAGGGTAGGGTAAAGGCTAAATGGTATATGCTAAATCCAGTGGGCTAAAGGACCTTTGATGACGTCATGACCATGTGATCAGACTCTTGTGTGGGCAGAGCTATTCTGGATACTGCGGGACAGTGTGATGTTACACAGAAAGCTGGGAACAGAGAGTGATCGAAGATAAGGAGAGTAGAGACAGCATGTGTGAGCAAGAGGGGGGAAATGGGGGCAGATGTAGGGGGCAGTTAAACTGAAGGCAGATGTAGGGGGCAGTTAAACTGAAGGCAGATTAAGGGGGCAATTGAACTGGTGGCAGATAAAGGGGGACATTAAATTGGTGGTAGATCGAGGGGGCAATTAAACTGGGGCAGATCAAGAGGTGCATTAAGCTGGTGACAGATGAAGGGGGACATTAAATTGGTGGCAGATAAATGGGGACATTAAACTGGGGGCAGATGAAGGGGGCATTAAGCTGGTGACAGATGAAGGGGGCATTAAATTGGTGGCAGATGAAGGGGGGACATTAAGATGGTGGCAGATGAAGGGGGGCATTAAGCTGGTGGCAAATGAGGGGGACATTAAGATGGTGGAAGATAAAGGGGGACATTAAACTGGGGACAGATGGAGGGGGGACATTAAACTGGGGGGGGCAGATGGACGTGACATTAAACTGGGGGCAACTGGAGGAGGACATGTCTGCCTCTAGTTGCTCCCAGTTTAATGTCCCCCTCCAACTACCCCCACTGTTTAATGTCACCGTCCAGCTGCCCCATAGTTTAATGTCCCCCTCCAGCTGCCCCAGTTTATGTCCCCCTCCAGCTGCCCCAGTTTAATGTCCCCCTCCAGCTGCCCCAGTTTAATGTCACCCTGCAGCTGCCCCAGTTTAATGTCCCCCTCTAGTTTCCGCCAGTTTAAACTGCAGCACGAGGAGAGGGACTTAATACTGTGGGGCAATTGGAGGGGAACATTATAATGTGGGGGCATATAATGTTAGGGTGACTGTAGGAGCATTATACTGTGTGGGGGCACATGAAAAAATAGATGAGAATGTGCGGAGTCAACGTAGAAGTGGGTGGAACTAAATTTGCCGCCGCACATATTTTGTCCTTCTTTCTGTCCTTTGAAACTTGGGAGGTATGGCTATTCTCAAGTAAATGTGTAAGCGGTTTTCTGATTTTCAATAAATAAAGCGTATATTCTGTATAAGATTTACAGCATCTAATAGACTTTGGGGAGATTTATCAAGTGTGTAGTGTAAAATAGTCATAAGTGGCTTTTTGTGCTTGCCTTGATACTTTTCCAAAAGTGGGCGGGATCAGGGGATGTGTGTTCAGGGGGGGGGGGGCTACTGCCCACACCATATTCATTATAATTTATGCCACAGAAGAGGCTTACTTGACATTAGAAACTACAGAAGCCCCGGGGTTGTTGTAAATTTGTGCCAAATGGAAGCGCCTGATTCAGAGTGCCCTCTTTGTGTTTCAATCCCTCGCTTTTTCAAGATATGTGCTTGCTGTCAGTAAATGAGAACGCCCTTATATACATCCGCAGACTGCTAAAGCTACGGTCACACTTGTGTTTGGTGAACATTCAGGGATTCTGTCCCCCATTCCGCTTGAAAAATGTGTAGAGAAAAGTCCTGCAAGCAGGACTTTACCCTCTGCATTTTTGGGGCGGAAACCGGACAGAAACCCGGCAGACCCCATTATAGTCTAACCGCTTTTTAAGTGGATCGGGTTTCCGTTTTTCGGGTCACCAAGCGGACCCGAAGAACAGAAACCCCAATGCAGGTGTGAACCTACCGTAAATTGGACAGGCCTAGCTGCTCTCTGCTGAAATGTATATACAGTTATGAGCATTCTAGACTGCTCTGTGAGCTAAACATCCTCGATCCTGATATTTGTGCAACTGCTGCTGCTGTATTTTGCTCACTGACGCTAGGTTCACACTACCGTTTGGTTTTCCGTTCGCTTAAATAGCAGTTACCTGCGGACCCCATAGACTATAATGGGGTCAACTGGGTTTCCACCCGGTTTCCACCAGACAGACTTTTCTGTCTGCATTTTTTAAGCGGATTTGGGGATGTAAACTCCGAACAGAAATCAAGCTCTAGTGTGAACCTAGCCTGAGCATTGTCTAGACTGGATACAAGTGTAATAAACCTTCATCTGAGAGAAAGGCCACCTATTTAGGGGTTTTTCAGTCTCTGCATGTGAGGGTTGGTTCATATCTGCTCCACAGTCTCCATTGGAGACTCCACAGCAGAAACTGCCAAAAGTAGGACTTTTTTTCTCCACTGCTTTCAGTTTTAAAATGGCGGACATTTTGCAGACCCCATTATAGTCAATGGGGTCCGCCGGTGTCTGTGTGTTTTAGTGGTTTTGGTCTCAGTCGTTTGGTGTCCCCCAGTGAGAACCTAGTGTGAACCTAGTGTAAACAACAGTGTCCTCATTCACTGACGGGAATCTCTCTCCTTGGGGAGAGCACCAGTGAAGGTGTGTAGAGTTTTGAATTGCCTGACAGCAGACTAATATATTGAAAATGATGAGAAATTGAAAAAGTATATTAGAAATAATTTATCATAAACTGAAAACCACTCTTAGATTAGGACATTGAAAAAAAAAAGACACAATTCACTGTGGCCAGTGGTCTGGAGGGCTGTATCATTTACATAGAGGGCACTACCATCTGTAGGGAGGGCACGTTACACCCAGTGGTTTAATTTATGTTTGATGTTAAATGGGTTTTTCACAGAGGAAAGAACTAATTTGGAAAATGCTCCCAAATATGCACATAAGCAAACGTTCTTTAAAAGGCTTAAGTTTTCCATTTTACATGCAGGGCTTCCAGGGAACACAGGTGCGGTAGTAGTGTCCAGCCCCAGCCTCCTAAAATCCTTCAGTCATACACATCCCCAGGACTCTAATCATCAGCCGGTCCAGGTCTCTGCAGCTATTAGATCAACAGTAGACAAGTGAAAGAAATCTCATCACTGACAGATGGTTGGTTTACACAGAAACGCTAAATTCCTGCATGTAACATCGCTTCCAGTAACAGACATAAAAGGCTTCTCAGCATCAGGTAGCGCTCTGACATCTTGTCTAGACCTCTCATGAACACTGACATTTCTTTAGTAGGCAGAGAACTAGTCTACTCCATACTCTGACTTTTCCCATAAATCATAGTAGTTAAGAAATATCAAAGGTTACTTGTTTACTATGTTATTATCTTCATTTTAATAATATAGGCGAATAGATGCATAGATAGCCAGGAGACCACAGTTACATTTAAAGTGAACCTGATTCATTAAACTTGCTGTCCAATCTAGCAAGTAGTATTTGAGGAGCTGAGCAGATTGATATATAGTTTTGTGGATAAAGATTCTGTATAACTCATCATTTATTAATCTAGAACTTTGCTCATTTTAGGCTTAGGAATCCAGTAGGTGGTATATTTCAGTACTTGACAACCCTTCCTGCATGTGTTGATCAGTACTTATTTTGTCCATGCATAGGCGCATGTATAAGGAGCCCCTATCGGAGCAAATCATGTGTACCGCAGCAAAAAAACAACCAAATTGGGTGTTTTTTGCCGAGGAAGACCTACTGGAGGGGACTGTAATACAGTCCATTCCATACAAGTGGATAGAACCTGTTCAGATGTCAGAAAGTAGAGAGGAATTTGAGGTGGACATCTGCCTCGGATTCCTCTTTATTTTCTGCCCCCCAGCTCATGGTAGTGGATGCAAAGCATCAGCATTCTATTGCGGCTTTGCACCATTGATTAGGCCCAAATGAATGGACCTAATCAGTGGAGAGTCTCAAGCCGTGGCCTCTGTGGCTGAATCAGCTGCAGAATCTGCAGTGACAAGATCGAGCAAGATGCTTTTTTTTTTTCAGCGTCCTGCTCCAATCTCTGCTTCCCATTGATGACGTCTGTGATGTGAGGCCAAAAGAGAGGTGAGTAATGTAACACTGTTTTATATATTTGGTCACCTCCCCCAGGCATACCTCCCAACTTTTAGAGGACAGAAAGAGGGATAAAATGGGCGGTGCACTATGCATGCCGAGGCAAAATTACCTCCACCCACTTCTAAATTGACTCCGCCAATTGCCATCCATTTCTCTTTGTGCTCCCCACACAGTATAATGCTCTTACAGTAAACCTAATATTATATGCCCCCACATTATAATGTTGTCTTCAAATTGACCCCACAGTATAAAGTCTCTCTCCTGGTGCACCCAAGGTTTAATGTCACCCTCCAGCTGCTCCATAGTTTAATGTCCCACTCCGGCTGCCTGAGTTTAAACTGGGGGCAACTAAGGGGGACATTAAACTGGGGCAGCTGGAGAGGGACATTAAACTGTGGGGTTAGCTGGTGGGGGACATGAAACTGTGGCAGCTGGAGGGGGACATTAAACTGGGAGCAACTAGAGAGGGTCATTAATGTCCCCCTCCATTTGCCCCCAGTTTAATGCCTTCCTCCATCTGCCCCCATGGTTTAATGTCCTTTCCAGTTGCTGCAGTTTCATGTCCCCATCCATCTGCCCCCAGTTTAATGTCCTTCTTCATTTGCCCGCACAGTTTAATGACCCCTCTATCTACCCCCACAGTTTAATGTCCCCTCATATGCCCCCATAGTTTAATGTCCCTTTTCATCTGCCAAAGTTTAACATAAAAAAACACTGATACTCACCTCTTCTCGCTCCTCTTCTGCGCAGTCTGCAGTCTCTTGTCCCAGAGTGTTAAGAGAGCTGCAGGTGCGATGTGAGTGACGTCATCACATCGCGCCTCCAGGTCCCTGAGCTGGAGCACATAGGGGGCACAGTGGTGAGGCAAGAGCTGTCTGCTCCTGCTTCACCACTGTATTCAACTTATCTGTGTCCTCTCCGGACGCAGATGAGTTGAATCCGGAACATATCTCCCGCCGACCGGGACCGTGGGACATAACCCACAATCTGGGACTGTCCTGCAGAATCCCGAGACAGTTGGGAGGTATTCTCAGGCCTCTGATCATTATATTATGGGGTCTAAAGAGACCCTAAGGTTGCTGCCTTGTGAGTCCCGTGGGGGAAGACAAAGTGAGGCAGTCAGCGCCCGGCAGCTGGGTGGGCCCCTTCAGGAGCTTGGGATGCTGACGCCGACCCTGCCTACACATTACACCTACATGAGTTTTTACAATATCCCATTCTAAATTCATAACTATTAGTATAGATTTGATCCCTCTTTTGCAGCTAAAACAGCTTCTGCTCTTCTGGAAAGACTTTATACAAGATTTTGGAGTGAGTCTGTGTAAGTTCTTGCCCATTCACTTAGAAGAGCATTTGTGAGGTCAGATGCTGAGGTTGGATCAGAGTATCTAGCTTTCAATTTCCATTCTAGTTCATCCCAATGGGACTGAATGAAACATCTGAATTCAAGTGCTAAGAAGTGTATACCAACAGAGTATCTATCTATCTATCTATCTACTTTATCAACCTACCTATTTCTCAGAGACACTAAGTAGAAATCCATAGGAAATCTGGTTGACATGTCCTGGTGACAATGATACAAAACAACCAGATATGCAATTTAATTCCTAAGGGAAAGTCTTGTCACTCACACGTGACATCTGTTATATAGAAAATTCCTTTACATTTCCAGTTGTGAACTTCTGTTCAGGGAAGTCCTGGGAATGCAGAGTATTTTGGTGCCCAGGGACCAGCTGGTCCAGAGGAACCAAGAATTTATCAAATTTCTGCTCATTCTTTTTGACAGCAGAAGGTTTTTGTTTTGTTGGAGGAAGGAATTGAAAAAATGATGGGAAAATTTGGTCAGGGTCAGTTTGACATGTTGCTGGTGACAGTTAGAAGAAGGGACACAATGCAAGGCTTCTTATTGCTTTGTTCTGATGTCCTGCCCTTGCCCCTTTTGGATGCATTGTCTCCATAGGGTTCACAGTAGGGTTTTTTGTATTAAAAACTCCTTGGTCCTTTGCCTCTATTTAGTTGACATGTTACTGCAGGGTGTAAAGAAAAGAGGGGTGGACTTCTAAACTGCTGCCTAATTGCACATTTGGAAATGAATGGTAAAAGAGATAGATAGCAAAGGGATAACATAAGGCCACGTCTAAGATTTATTTCTCTGTTATGGTAGGTATTCTTTTCCTGGGCCCCAGTGCAAAATACGTCACAGACTCTCAATGTTTAATTTATAATGCTAGTGTCCCCTCAGCTACCAGGGCCAGGGTGTGACTGCTGCCTCTGCACAACTAGATATGCCTCTGGGGTGCAGTAGCATGTGAATTTTTTTTTTACAATTTATGTTACAGTACAATAATTGCCTTATTCATACAAGGGTTTTCAAGTGGTGCCGCAGATTTTCAGTTTAAGATCTTACTCTACATTTCACATATTATCAACTTGAAACATGATGTGGCAGCTAATGCCATTTTATTGGCATGTATAAAAAGGGGAGTGATTGTTTCAAGTTCAATTTCCTTCTTAAAGGTGTAATCCACTTTCTAAGGCCGGTTGCACACGACTGTGCTACAACCGGCTGGCCGTGAACTAAAGGCACGGGCAGCACACAGGGGACACAGGGATGTCACCCCTGTGCTGCCCATGCACGGGCTGTGCTTCCGCAGCTCCTTTCATTAAATGAATAGAAGCCACAGAAGCAAGATCTACAAAATAGGACAGGAATAGGACCTGTTCTATATTTTGCAGCCCAGGCTGTCGGTCCACACACGGAACCATGAAATTCACGGTCGTGTGTAGGGGTCCATAGAAAAGTATGGGTCAGTGTGCTATCTGTGAAATACACGGATAGCACACTGATCATGGCCATGGTCGTCTGCAGCCGGCCTAATACTGATTTCCTATCCTACCCTGATGGCTACAGTACCTAAAGCTGCCACTACACTTGGTATTGCGAGTGATTGGCATGTAAACCTTACCGGGAGCTGCACTAACCTGCAGCAGCAGATCTGCAGGGGTCCCAGGTGTCAGACCCTCACAGATCTAATATTGAAGTCCTACGCTAAGGATAATCAATATTAGAAAGAGGATAACTCTTTTAACCCAATCACATCTGTGTTTGTTTAAGAGTAATAGATGCCCCAGAGTGTCTGCTACAGATGCCCCTATAGTGCCAGAACACCAATATCACAAGCTTAACTTAATTTTTGTATTCAATGGTTCCAAAAAGTTTGTAGAACACATGTGGAAGACCACATATGACTGGCCATACTGTGCTAGTTGAGCTATAAAAATACTTTGCAGTAGATAAGGGTATTGACAAGGGAATATGAGCAAAGTTGTAGTTCTGATAGTGGAGGTGGTGTTCTGCCCTATCAATAGCAGTGAAAAGCTCCTGATGGTCCTAATGTGGAGGTGGAGAGGAGGCGTAGAACCCTCTGTTAAGTTCTGGGAGAGTGTCTAATCAATAGATTGCTCCCAATTGCTCTAGAGCACATGGACCGATTGTGAGACACCACATCCACCATTAGCACTGCATTTCTAGTCACTTGCCCTAATACTGTTGCCTAGTTATACTACAACTATTTTAGTCTCATAGTCCTATCAAGTCATCTGGAACAGTTTTAGGTTGTGTTCTTGTGTTCTGCCCTTGTTCCAGGAACCAATCAAATGTCAGTAGCTGGTTCTGGGACCGAACAAATGGCAAAAGCTGGTTCTGGTAACGAACAAATGGCAGTAGCGATACATCATGTTTAAAGTTGGTGAAGGTCAGTTTTCCTGCTTGTTCTATAGAAGGAAAATGGTTATTGACATAACTAAAGTAGAGTTTGTGAGAATATTTTTGGAATCCACAGAAGAGTGGATTGGGCACACACAAAAACAAGCAGGATTGTTGTAGTGTGTGAATGTTGTCTTTCTTAGGCTAATGCCCCACGTAGCGGGCCACAGCAAAAAAACTCTGCAGGAAAAACCACGTGGCAATGCATCGTGGTTTTTCCCGCAGTGGTTTCCACAATATTTTTTTCTGGTGGGCCCAAGGAAGCCCAGTCCATCATTGATACTAGATGATCACTAATTCTTTCCATGACATAATGACATATAAAAAACATAGTCAGGGTTTTTGAATGCAGAAGTATGGCCAGTCTATATGTTCTTAGGGAAAGAAAACTACTGACCATTCATAACAAGAACATTAAAGGGGTTGTTCAAGACTTGATACTAATGACCTATCCATGGGATAGGTTATCAATATTAGAGATCTGTAGGTGTCCAACAATAAGCACTCCCACAGATTAGCTGCCGCAAGACCCAGATCTGCAACACATAGTTGATGTGCATCTCTATTGCTGCCCTGGTCTGATGGGAGCAAATCACTACACAGTGCACAGAGCTATCTGCTTCCAGCACTGTTAAGATCTGCAGCTGATGATCAATTAGGGTGCCAGGTGTTGAAACCCCAATTGTCTCATACTGATGACCTATCTTACGGATAGACCATCAATATCCTCTATTGGATAACCCATGTAACAAACAGCTTCTAAATCTTAGTTCCCTGGACCTTTGAAATTCTCATTCACAAATTTACTGATGTAGCTGCAACTTATAATTTGTAAACTGCATCATTCTCTAGTAACGTGAATGAGGTCCTATGCATGTACAATTGGTGGACGATCAAAGACTGATAATTGGTATTTTTGATGTACAGTATTTACTTCCTATTATCAATTTTACTAGTGAGTAGCAGTACTTTGTAATGATATCAAGTATATGGGAAGAGGTCTAGAGCACAGTAATAGCATAAATACAATCATGTCTTTGCTTAAATAAGTCATTGTCTGACTTACTCAATATTCTGTTACAACGTTAAGGCCAATTCATTACAGAGTTATTGTCAAGAATTTGTTTATTGACCAGGCCTAATTTATTATAGAAACACTCCTTACAACTAGTTTGTGGAGTGCCTAGGAACAAGATCCCTGCTGTTTTATGTAATTTTGTGATCTTTTAAAGTGAAAGTGTCACTAGGAAATGACCCATTGTTTAAATCACATTGTCATATTAAATATATATCATTCAATTTATTTAAGAATTTATGATGTTGCTTTTAATGTTCCATATTATAGTCTATATCAGGGGCAGGCAACCTTTTTTGTTCGGCGTGCCGATTTTAATTAAAAAATCAAAGATGAGGTACTCGGAGTGCCGGTCAATAATTGTAAGTCTGACGACCCCTAAACTAAAGTCATATACCACAAACCATAACACAGAAGTGCTACCACCAGATGCTTTAGGACACATGCATTTACTGCTATTTCCTGGGACGCTCCTGTACTTTCCGATTAGAAGCAATGAAACTCCATGTACAGCCCCCAATTAGTGGTAAATGTAAGTGTCCAGGAGCATCGTATGGTGGCATCCTTATGGTGGAAACACACTATGTATCTGGATGCAGATATAGTTTTAGGCCACTGGAACTTTTACGTCAATGTAAAACTGCGTTCACATGGTGCATTTTTGCACAAAAAAAAATGCCTGTGTTTTCTGTGCAAAAACACATCCTTAATGCAGAAAACACACCGTTATAAAGAATAATGTCCCATAGCGGCCCCTGCACACGGTAATATGTCCCATAGCGGCCCTGCACAAGGTATTATATCCCATAACAGCCTCTGCACACCGTATTATGTCACATAGTGGCCCCTTCACACGGTATTATGTCATATAGTGGCCCCAGCACACGGTATTATGTCATATAGTGGCCCCAGCACACAGTATTATGTCACATAGTGGCCCCTGCACGGTATTATGTCACATAGTGACCCCTGCACACCGTATTATGTCACATAGTGGCCCCAGCACACAGTATTAGGTCCCATAGCAGCTCCTACACACGGTATTAGGTCCCATAGCGGTCCCTGTACACCGTACTATGTCCCATAGTGGCCTCTGCACACGGTATTAGGTCCCATAGCTGTCCCTGCACACGGTATTATGTCCTATAGTGGTCCCTGCACACGGTATTAGGTCCCATAGCGGTCCCTGCACACAGTATTAAGTCCAATAGCAGTCTCTGAACACGGTATTAGGTCCCATAGCTCTCTTCAGACCCCCGAGTATAATAAGCGGAGACTTAGGAGAAGTGATGAAACATAAAAAACAATGTACTCACCTTTTTCTGCGCTCCACAGCCACTGTGTTCTCTTCGGCGCTTCTCCCTGACGTCAGCGACTGCTGATTGGGTCTTTGGGGTTACGTCGTGTCATTATGCGTAATGACGCCGGATGTGACCCCTGAGGCCCTGTCAGCTGTCAGAAGCGCCTGCAGCTTGCACAGCCGCTGCGTAGCACAGGCAGCAAGGTGAGTATCATTGTTTTTTATGTTTCATCACTTCTCCTAAGTCTCCGCTTATTATACTCTGAGGTCTGAAGAGACCCCACAGTATAATAATAGCAGTTTTGTTTCAGCCATCTTTGGTCCGATCGAAGCTGCTGGGTGAGGACTCGGGCTGCCGTGCCAGGGAGATAAGCCTCGCGTGCCACTCTTGGCACGCATGCCGGGGGTTGCCGTCCCCTGGTCTATATATTAAAAAAAATCTATAAATCTTGCAATTCCAGTTCTTGCCACTAAGTCTAGTTTATGACTTTCCGTCTCCTGGACACAATGGTCTGGAGCACACCCTATTGACTTCTATGGGAGAGTTTTATAGACATGTTCCATGCCCTCTGCAGAGATCATTGCTCAGAGGGGGTGTAGAGAAGTTGTGAAATTATCTATTGGGACTGGTACATGATAACTGTGATCATCTGTGTGCTGATCAGTGAGGTGGCTGCTGCAAACAATTCACCTACTGAAAACAGGATGTCTCAGAACATTATTTATCTTAGTGGCAAGAGTGAGAACTGCAGGATTTTTAGGAATTTAAAAAAAAAATTGAAAATAACATGGACAACTTTCAAAAACCTCACCAAAAATTTAACATAAAACTTTTTTTATAAAATAGGTTATTTTCTAGTAGCATATTTATTTATCTGTGATAATATTGCAATTTCATTTTAGCTTTTGTGCCCTTACCTCTTTAGAGATTATATGTTTTGTTGCGGAAAGCTCTTTTGTAACTTTAGGGGCAGCTTGTGTGAGTTTAGGAATAAGGTCACTAGATTGTACATGGCCATGATGTATAGAGATTGGGTCCTCCCAATGCCACATATTTTGGCCAATTTCTTAAATTTCATTCCAAATAGAATCTAGCCGCAGATGGTTAACTTAAAAGAGCTTCTAAGGTCTAGATGGGCCTAAATGGCGACCCCATTTAGAGTTAACTTTGGAGTCAATGACTTGCCTCTAGGGTCTTGTTTGCATGGGTTGAATCACAAATAACCAGCCCTCCCCAAGTCATACTCATTTGCTGAAAAATAATTCAGCAACACTACTTTCTTGTCAACACTGCTTTCGTGTAGGAGTTGATATGGGCTCAGTGCACAGACATGAAGACTGGGTTTGGTCTATGCTCCAGTGGAAGTTTTATATATGGAATACAGGATTAGTGATAAGAACTCTTTCTTGCCGTTCTGAAGTCCTGGGTTTATCCTTGGTTTTATCCAACCAAGGATAACTTTGTGTTTGCTTGGGTTTCCCCTGAGTACTTTGGTTTCCTCCCACACTCCAAAAGCATACTTATAGGTTCATTTGGAACTTATATTGTGAGCCCCAGAAGGGATAGGGACCAATCTTGGAGATGACAGTCTCTGTACAGCACTGCAGAATATGTTAGCGCTATATAATTGAGTACAAAAAATAAATAAATAAATAAATGCAGTCAACATACAGTGTGCAAAAAGCCAGTTACCTATGTGTTGAGTTTCCCCTGTAAAAAAGGTTGCAATGTCAATGTTTACACCAAGAAGGAACTGGAATTTTTTTTTATGTCAGTCAATAGGTCAAGCAATATGTCTGATACGCACAAATAGCTGCAGCTTCAGCAATAATAAAGTTGTACAGTTTATAGATTTTCCAACCAAGCGATACTGAATGAAGAGTTACTTTGAGCCACAGTCAGCTATGGTTACTATGTAGCCTGTGTTGACTGTAATCCAATACAGCCTTGCGAGCCTGGATACAGGCCACCCTGGATGCATGCCACCCAGACTTTCTAGCCAAGTTATCATATCTTTAAGTCGAGGCAATGGAGGTTGTCTACTACTTATTAAACTTTGTAAAACATCTTACTACACTTTATTTTTTACATATATGCTTGTGATATATATGTGATATTTTTACGTATAACATATATACTGTCTTAATGTGAGTTTACCACCTCCCCCAAGCATATTCGACTGTCACCACCGTATGACTGAGCACATTACAGTGGCAAACAACATACCTTTGTCATGTATGTCATTTTTGTAGATTTGGGAATGAACAACTTTGAAGTGTTATGCGAATGAGACAGTTGGTGCACTGGAGGTGGGCTTTGAGCTCCCCGGAGCACTGCTTTTGCCACACATGCAGTGAGAGTTGATCCTCCCACTGCTCTTACATTACCCTTCCTACTTGAGTAGCAAAAGGAGAGAGGCAATTGTCAATCTCTCATGTTTGTTCGTATTACATTAAAGTCATTTTCAAATGAAAAAACTGATCAAGTATTCCATATCTGAGAACGCCCATCACCACCCAGCTTTCCGAGGCAACAGAACAGCTTCATTAATTACTGGTCCTGCTTAACACACAGGAAATGCCCATTACTCTGACCAGTCCTTAGCATTTTCTGTGTGTGGAGAGGGACCAAGCAGTTGAGACCAGCAGCAACCTGATAACCATTGGAACAAGGAAAGCAGAGTATCAGTGCGGCGAGTATCATTTTTTAAATTATTTTATTATGCTATGGTGGCTATCTTTTATATTCTTTCTTTTTTTTTTTTTTTAATTAAACATCCTTTGGACAAGGCCTTAAATTGATGAGGAGTTAGAAACACAGAAAGTTACATAAGTTTTCATTATATAGAGATTAAACTTTATTCACATAAAATCTGTAAATTGTGTAGACAATAGTATTACGTTTCTGGCTCTCAAAGTCCACGGATTTACCCACAATCTGATGTGTACTAGTGTAGGCAAGCTATGCTTGGATTTATTATCAGGCCAAAAAGTCTGGAGATATACAATATTAGAACCACTGGCCACTTGATCATTCTTCTACCTTCCATAAAAATAACATCCATATTCTGCCAAGAGTTATCTTATGTTTGTAACCGCTATATTTCGAAATAATTTAGTAGCAACATAGAAGAAATTGATTTCCATAGTTTTTATTGATGAATATTTCAATATGTCATTACCATGAACTGGATCCTAATATGCAGTAGATAAATATCCCTTACAAACAAAACCATAACTTCTACAAAGTCTGGAGCCAGTATGAGCCACATAAGGACGTAAGTCAGCTCTCATTATAAAGCAGTTAAACAACCTGTGGAACATAAGGTTGACCTCCTCACATTCCTCTATGAACATATGCCTGGGAGTACCAGAAACTCTAGAGATGTATGACCTAGTCAACCCATCACAGTTGGACACAGCTCACTGCCCTTATTGTTTAGTCCAGTCTTATTGGTTACCAGTATTCATGAGCACAATTTAGTCAAAGGGCTCTTTACTTAAACTGTCATTGTGTTAGACTATAGAAGACTGGAGATGGGTTAAGGCCAGAGAGGGAGGGCGGAGAAGTCCACCAGCCATGAATACTGAGGAGCTCAGCTTTGCAAGGGCCTCGGTCTGCCCCTTTCCATTCACTCATTATTTCAGGCTAGTGAACTTGAAGTAAGGAGACCCATGGAGTGCTGTCACTGGGGGCCCAAGTTTTCATCCTTGCCTGAATGCAAATTAATAAAAGAGCAACATGTATATGTGGATGGAGAGGGACGCAACCCCACTCTCTATGTCTTCGTACTACAGACTTTGTAAAATGGAAAACAAAAACAAACCAGTCAGTAACCCTTTGTGTAATTTTTCTGGCGTGTGGGCAGCTGTTGTGTATGGTGTGGCATTGCATTCGCATGAAAGTTAAGATGGGCAAGGATCCCTGGAGCAGACGAGGGCAAGAGACAAATGCAGCAGGTGGTATCATTGTTCATCTCCTGACAATTATCATTTTTCATTGTCAAGTTTTCACTGTTTTGTTCTTTTTTCTCTTTTTTTTTATACCACTTGAAGTCACAAGAATTACTAATGGAGAAAAAAAGACCATTACATTCAACACTAAGAGGTTGGTTGCAGTCATTGCTCCCCAGATGGTACTTAGAACCATATTGTTTATTGGTCATTACACCCACTCAGCTCAAATGGGCCTCATTCACTGAGACTGGCCTCAATTGTAACTGGTATCCACTCCTGTAAATCATACTAAATAAGGATGTTACCTTAATAAGAGTGACAATATTTTATGTATTTTGGCATTGTTCATTTTTACACTTGTAGTGGAAATAACTTTGAATTTACATTGAAAATAGTTTTGTATCCCAGGCTTTTCAGGGTGGTGGGCAAAGCAGAAAGAAAGGACCCTTGTAATAAAACATGACGACTCTTAAACTATGATCTTATTAATCAAAGGATATTAAAAACTGTACGACTATCCCCTGAAAGACTAGGGAAATCCCAAATATATCACTTGTTTAAAGACAATGCTCAAGCTGTTTAAAAAATGGCTTCTGATTTCTAAACCGTGGCCGATGTCTAACCAACATTTTTAGTTGCTGAAAATTTGGGCTCCGCATGGAAAAACTTTTAGAGGCACAGGTTGCAATAGACAACATATGGCAAAAATAAGTATGAATGTACAAAATAAAGTAAAATACTACAAGAGAAAGCACATCAAAACTGGAGAATCCAACCCAAGAGTAAAATAATGGTCATAAAAAGAGTAATGTAAGAAAGGATAACAATGGAGAAGATGTCTACGTAAAATCTACAGTACTCTCAGACATTGCTTTCAGGAAGAAAGTGTCAAGAGTTCGAGAATAAAACACATTTTTTTAACCCCAGACAGTTTTGGTTACGTTAGAAAGTATGATCAACAGTTGTAAGAACCTCTTGAAACGTTTACCTACATATGTTTATGCAAAGCGATCAATAGACTGGCATGCCAAGTTAATGTGTTATTCCACCCAAAAAAAATTAACACATGCTAGATGCCGCAACATTCAAACTTCTCCTAGCAACAGTCTTGCGGTCAGGGGAATGGAGATTGGTGGAGGTTCCAATGGTCAGACCCCCATGAACTAGTATTTATCCCCTATTTAGTGGATTGTCCCTTTAAGTTGTTATTGTTAAAATTCTTTGTGGGGAATGGTAGTGAAGGTATTAATGTCAACATCCCTAAGGGCCTATGGTGGTTAAGTGTTAATAGTAGCTAGCGGTATGAAATGATACATTAGACAAGTAGACAGTATCGATATTTCTGCCAGGAAATATTTTTTTAATAACAATACAAGGTGTAGTTTATATAGAGGATCTCATTATTGGATGCATGGGCATCTAAAGTCATTGGTGCTAACCTAGAGGACCTAGATGCAAGTTTTGTTGTTCTAGATGAATGGAATAAAGGATGTCCAAGGTATGTCTCTTTTTTGATAAAGAAACAAACATTTAAAAATCTATGACTCCACTATGTACTTGTTATTGATACATAATGTAAATTTATTGGTATCTCCAAACAATAGTGTACTATCTGCCCTAGTTATAGTGCACCAGTGAAGGTGTGTAGAGATTTAATTGCCTTTCGCCCTCTACTTACCATCTACATATCACTAAGCCAGCCAATTCACTTTGCTCTGTACTGATGAAGGACAACAATCCGGAAACAGCGCTGTATGCAGATAAGTGAAATTGGCTTGGCTAAAATCCCTTTTGCTGTCTCAAGGCTCGGTGAGTCAAAAGCAAATTGAGGATCTGTTACATCCAACAGAGGGCGCATGAGCTCCCCCATCTACATATCACTAAGCCAGCCAATTCACTTTGCTCTGTACTGATGAAGGACAACAATCCGGAAACAGCGCTGTAAGCAGATAAGCGAAATTGGCTTGGCTAAAATCCCTTTTGCTGTCTCAAGGCTCGGTGAGTCAAAAGCAAATTGAGGATCTGTTACATCCAACAGAGGGCGCATGAGCTCCCCAGCTCCTTTCCCATAATGCCTTGTGATATCTAGTTATAGTGCCACATACTCCCTAAATAATACATAAACATTTAAAGGGGTTGTCCATCCCCAAATCAAAGTTTAATTCTGATGACCTATCCACAGGATAGATCATCAGTATGTGATCTGTGGGGATTCGACACCAGACCCTGCACAGATCAGCTGTTCTAGCAGCCTCCAGCTGCCAGAACCTGAAGTGGACAGGTGGTATGTGCAGCACCACTCATATACTAGTAATAGGAGTGGTGCCGCAGTTGACCAGAACTACCACTATTCAGTGGATGGGGCTGATGCCCTGTTCCTATTACTTAAATAGGAGCGGTGCTGCACGTGGAGCTCGGCACCCAGACTCGGCAAGAACAAATAATATGTGTGTAGTCAAGGTGTCGGATACTGATGACCTATTTTGAGGATAGATCATCAGTATGAAAATTCAATTTTGGTCGGGAAAACCCCTAATACTGCTGACCACAATACCAACATTTACACAATAGTGTCTGCCACATTGCCACTTTTGAGAGTGCCTGCCACAATGCTTCTCTACTGGATCTTCCTGCCTTTTTTCTATTCTAGAATCCTTCCACAGTTCCCTTTATAATTCACTTGGACATATCAGTGGCTCTTTCAGCATTAGTGATACTTATGAGAAGGGTATCACTTAATGATACAGACATTTATAGTTGAGCTACAATTATTGAACAGGGGCACAACTTTTTGGGCAGTTCCTTAACCTGTTGCCACCACTGCCATGTCTTTTCACATCCTAATTGTCAAGCCAATTCAGCAATAAGATGGTGTAAATGCTCCTGCAGTTGAAGTATGGTGGCTTCTCCTCTTTCTCTCTCTCACTACCCATCACAAATATAGACACAGTGGCAGATAGTGAGAGTGATAGCCACTAGTGAGAGCATTATATCTTTAGATGCCATGGTCAATCGCAACTGAGATATCTAACTGGTTTTAATTCCCTCTATCTGGCATCAGTACATCCACAAAGACAATCGGAGGGTACCAATGCTGGTGCATGGTTGCCGATCCCGAGGCCTGCCTTCCATATATGCCAGAGGCATGGCCTAATAGAATGTACACTGACTGCATAATACACTGCACTATATAAGTCGTACAATGCATTAAGAAGGGATCAAGTGATTACATGCTATAAAGTCCCCTGGGAGGTCCACTTACTCCTTCAAGAGATTTTTGACAAGGATCTTCCTGTAAACCCCGAGTTATATCTCTTTAATTTACCACCTAAATCCTTGGGGAATAAAGATGCCAGGCTGCTCCTGCATATTCTAATGTTAAATGCCTCATTGCCTTAATTTGGAAAAGGATGATCCCACCATTTTGTATAGACCTCTACTCCAGGATCAAGGACATGCACTCCTTGGAGCATTTTGCATAAATAACTACCCCTTTCCCCTTGCTCCCCCCCCCTTTTTTCCCTCTTGTTTCCCTTTCCTTTTTTGCACTCTCCTCCCCTACTCTGGAAAATTCCTTATATACAATAAAAATAAAGTTTTAACAAAAAAAAAAAAAAAAAAGAAAGAAGTCCCCTGGTTGGGCTAAAAAATAATGTTGATGCTAAGGCCTCATGTTGTAGAAATGCAGCTATTTTTGTTGCAGATTTTGCTGCGTTTTTTTTTTTAGCCAAAGCCAGGTGTGGTTTGAGCAGAAGGTAGAAGTATAAGAACTTCCTATACAGTATTTTGTGGCCATTCTTGGCTTTGGCTAAAAAAAAAAAAAGCAACAAAATATGTAACAAAAAAAAAGCTGCTTTTCCGCAGTGTGGGGCCTCAGGCTAGAAGAACATTTTTTATTAAAAATAAAAAGGTAGGTAAAAAATAAAACAATGATTTCCCTTGAAAATCTTTTATAAATAATAATATAAAAATTAATATCCATAATATTTTGAGCTATACAACTGTCACTTTATTTATCCCACATGGTAAATGCTGCAACTGAAAAAAAAGTTATAAAAAGTGACCAAAAAGTCTTGGGTTCCCCAAAATAGCACAAATAAAAACATCAGTTCTACCTGCAAAAAAAAAAAGCCTGTCATACAATTCCACTGACAAAAAATAAAAAAGTTAAGGGTCTTGGAAGCAGTATTTCAAAAACAGATTTTTCTTGTGCAAAAGTATCTTAATTTATTATAGTTATAATTTATCTGAATATTTATAAGCAGGGAAACAAAACATATTGCTTAATTTTTCCAAACGTATTATATTACTGGTAGGACAGGTGGAATTTTTAATTAGCATAAATAATTGCAGGACAACAACCCTATAAGAGGGAAAAAGTGACCTCCTCCCCTTGTGTTTTTTTCTGTCCTGTGTGGTGGGACAGTTGGAAGGAGGCTCTTTTGTTCTCCCATATTTTCCTAAAAGGATTTTGAGGGTTAACTACAGGCCTATCACAACTCCTAATGTAAACCCTTCCGTAGTTGGAATCCCTAAAACATACCCTCCTCTATTCACGCTCCCGCATTACCTCACAGGATATGACTCCGTATCAGACTAACTTTATATGTCCAGGCACCATCTGCACGTTAAAGGACATGACTGATGACGGCTCATACAGCTTTATATATATGTAATGACAGTAACCTCTATTACAGAATTGTCTGACCATTGTACAAACAATGCTACGTCTGTTGCTGCCCCTGCTACCTCTTGTGTCACCCCCCTCTACCTCATAGATTGTAAGCTCTTGCGAGCAGGGCCCTCAGTCCCAGTGTGTGAATTGACTATTTCTTTGTAATGTATCTTTTTTGTCAGTACTTGAACCCTACAAATTGTACAGTGCTGCGGAATATGATGGCTCTATATAAATAAAATTTATTATATTATTATTTTTAGTAGTTTTCTCCTCTTCAGCTGTTCATCTCTTTTCCTTGGGAGCTTTTTACTCCTGAGGCTTCTTTGTTTCTCTCTGCTGCGCTCTGTGTCAGTGGCCGTTCTGGGCTGGATGTGTCTGCCCTTGTTGGATCGCAGCCACTGTGCAGCTTTTGGCATGGCTGAGTGCTTCAGCAGAGCTTATGCTTTGGAGCCAGGGGAGTGATGTTGTCACTTCAGGCTCCAGAAACTTTTTGCGGGTCCTGTTTCCCTGGGGACCCTTTTTTTCTGTTACACTTTTGTGGCCTACTTCCTGTACTGCTGGATTGTGCTACCAGCCTAGTTTTAAGGCCAGTCTCTTTACCACTGTAGCGGTATTAAAGACCCCATTGTTAAGAGTCTCTAAATGAGTTTGCGTATATAATTTTTATGGGGAAATATGGTCTCCTCCCTACTTATTTAAACTTTCCTCCCAGAGACAATGGTTGTCTCTTATAGGGGGAGGCCTCAGTACGCCTAGGGCCTTCCAAGTGGACGTGACACTGGATAAACCTATGACAGGGGAGTGGAGATATTCCAAAAAAGCAACCTATTTTATCCAGGAGGTTTAGGACCCTATTTCCCATTGCTGATTCTCAGTAGGATCATTGGGGTTCCCGCCTAAGGTGGATATGGCCATAGCTAAATTATCCCGCCGTGCGGCGGAAGATGGCTCCAATCTCCAAGTCTCTATACATAGAGACATGGAGTGCACCCTGTGCACCCTTAGGAGGGCTTATTCCTCGGCCTCAGGCGTCTGTGGGCAACACCTCCAACGAAGTAGGACGACATCATGGAAGGTCTTGCGATAAAAAGGATAAGTGCCTTCCGCTGTCTTTTAGAGGAAAAGCAGGACCTTCTGACCAGGGCAGAAGTTATCAGCAGCCACCTCAGTCTACGCTCCAATATCAGAGGCGTGCTACATATCAGTCCAGAGGGGCTGGACGTAAGTTCCCCAAGGAGGGGGACAGAAAGAAGCCTGGCTTTTGACGCCAGCTTCTCGCCTCCTGTAACGGCAGATACTCCTGTTGGGAATGCCTCTCCCCTTTTTTCTCTCCTTCTGGCAGGAGAAGATCCAAGACCTTACAGGTAATACAGCGGGGTTATGCAGCCGATTTTTTTCGCCTGCCACAAGACAGATTCATCGCAACCCGCTTTCTTCCTGCACTGAAGCAGATTATACTGGAAAATTCCATTCTGGAATACCTGGGCAAGGGTTCCCCCCTCAGATCAAGGTTTGGGGTCTACTCTCCAGACTTCCTGCTATCAATATAATCTATGATTATAATCCTAATATATCTAAGTCTCTTCATAGGGAAGAGCGTTTCCGAATAGAGACCGTGAAGTTGGTCACATCCTTTCTGTACTAGGAAGTACTAGGGGTCTGAAATCATGGCCCTCTGAGTCTTGACAAGAGGATCAGACTTTCTCCCAGAACCCATCTTTCTCTCAACTGGTGGATACTCCTGAAAGTCGAATGTCCACGGTCCAACCTCGTTGGACCCTGTTGACTAATGCATCCTTTTCAGGATGAGGAGCCCATCTGTACAAGAATACTGTACAAGGAGTCTGGAGCAGGCTAGAAAGGATGACATCATCCATCTGGAGGGAACTCAGAGCAGTTTACCTGGCACTCCTCCATTCCTCTCCTCTTCTCAGAGGAAGAGCTGTCAAGATCCGGTCCGACAACATGGCAACCGTAATTAACAGGGAGGCACCAGATTGTTATCCTTCCTCAGGGAGGCAGTTCTCATCTTCACATGGGCAGAGAAAAATCTGACCCTTCTCTCCGCGGTTCACATCAAGGGCTCCTTGAACATAGTAGCGGATCAAGAGTGTTCCACCAGTTCACCCTGAAGTGGGGTCTTCCAGAAGTAGACCTTATGGTGACCAGACTCAATGCCAAGGTAGAGACGTTCTGCACACTGTATCAGGAGGACTATCCCTTGGCAGTGGATGCCCTGTCCACCCCTTGAAGGTTCAGGCTGGCGTACATTTTCCCTCCACTTTCCATGATACCAAGGGTATTGATGAAAGTCAGACAGAGCTGGTCAAAAAGAGCTTGGTGTTCCCAACTCATGCTGATGAGTCGAGGGATCTACTGGAGACATCCCCCAATCCAGAACCTGGTTTACCAAGGAACTCAAAAATGCCAGGTTCTGAGGAGTTTCAACCTGACAGCCTGAAGGTTGGTCAGTCATGGAAATCTAGAGGACTGTCAGAAGTTGTCCTGAAGACCCTTTCCTGCGCAAGAGCAGAATCCACCAATAAAAGCTACCTAAGGATAGGTAATGTCTTCAAGGAGTGGTACTCCAAACAGGATGTGAATAGTTTGAATCCTTCTACGAGAGTGATTCAAAATTTTCTTCAGGACAGCTTGGATAAGGGCCTTTCCCGTGCCACACTTAAGGTACAAGTTTCAGCCCTATCCACCTGCTTAAGCAGATGTTTGTCTCAGACCCCCTTAATTTCCAGATTTCTTAAGGGTACCATGAGAATAGTTCGAATCCTTCTACGGGAGTGATTCTAAATTTTCTTCAGGATGGCTTGGATAAGGGCTTTCCGCCTGCCACACTTAAGGTACAGGTTTCAGCCCTATCCCCTGCTTAAGCAGATGATTGTCTCAGAACCGCTTAATTCCCAGATTTCTTAAGGGTGCTATGAGACTTAGGCCAGTGTGGCAGCTCCCGTTCCTCACTGGGATCTATCCACAGTTCTTTCTGGCCTTTGCGGCCCGCCATTTGATCCATTGAAGGAGGTGAATCTTAAGTTTCTGGCTTTCAAAACCACCTTTTTGCTAGCTGTCACCTCAGCAAAAAGAGTATGAGAGTTGCAGGCTTTTCTTCTGAAGAGTCATATATTTTATTCCAGGGTTTAACCCTAAGGTGCCCTCTCAGGCTAATATCAACCAGGTGGTCTCCTTACCAATTTTCTTTCCAAGCTCCATCTTCCAAGGAGTCGGGAAAACTTCATACACTGGATATAGTAAGGTGTCTCCAAATTTATCTTCTGCGTATGCGGCCCTTCAGAAGATCGGAGAACCTCTTAATTAATATATATGGTAGAGACAAAGGTCTCAAGGCTTCCAAACCCTCTTCATCAAGATGGATTAAGGAAGCAATTAAAACTTCTTTTTGCTAGGGTTAACATCACCCGAGTTCGTGAGAGCCCAATCAACCAGGGCTGTGTCAGCCTCCTGGGCTGAGAGTCGGTCTTGCCTTTTGAGCAGATTTGTGCAGCCGCTTTTGGTCATCCCAACTAACCTTTGTTAAACACTATCAGTTAGCTGTCCGTAGTTCAGAGGCTACTGCCTTTGGACATTCATACTGTCTTAAGCACTGTAGTGTGAGAGAACCCTCCCTAGGGGATCTGCTTGTTACGTCCCCATATTGTGCTGCAGTAGGACATAAGGGAATTGTTGATTATGATGTTAATCTGTTTTCTCTTAGTCCTAACAGAAGCACAAGCTTCCCCTTCTCAGGTAATATTGGGAAGGAGGTCTCTTTTGCCCTCTTATAGGGGTGTTGTCTTGCAATTAATTATGCTAATTAAAAATTCCAATGCTGTTTGGACTAAGGGAAAACAGATTAACATCATAATCAACAAATATCTCTATGCTTATTCCTCAAATTTTATACAAAAAAACATCCTCTGGTAGTAACGCATAAAAAAAAAAATCCTCTACTAAGGCATAAAAAAACCATAACACTCTCAAGTCTTCCCTCCCCCTCCAACTAACACTTAGCTCAGGGCCTAATGTTGGTCAACATTGTCTTGGGGAGAACTGTCTGCATCCCCCCGCTGACTACACAGCATTTTCATGGTGACACCAGATACTTTGCATAGGAATTGCTCTGCACTTCTGAGAGTTCTTATGGCCACTATGATACTACCTTTGAAACCAGACTACTTTTCTGCAAATATGCAGTGTAAAACCTTGTATATAAAATGGAGAACACAGGATCATATCCCCAAGATATTTCTAGTTCGAGTCCTTTTAAAAAGGGACTGCCATATCTTCAAGGGCTGCATAGGTGCAGCTTAACCACTTCCATACCGGGCCAATTTGTGGTTCAGGACCAGACACATTTTCGGGTTTTTTGTATGTTCCGTTTTGAGAGCTATAATGTTTTTATCATTTGGGTTATTCAACTAATTTTGGCATCTTTTTTCGGTGGCACATAGGGCTTTATTTTTATGTTGTGTTTATTTTTGCATGTGTTTTAATTTTTTTTATATCCGGGAAAATATAAACAAAGGAGGAGGGAAAACATCTGTTTTTCACTTTTCATTTTTTTATTTAATAACACAAAGTGCTACTAAAAAACTTTATAAAATAGTTTTTCGTTACGGGAATTTTTATTTTGTATCATGTTGTCGGGGGTGGGGCTAGAACCTGTAATAAGGGCGTGTTATTGGCGTATTATTTTATTTATTTTTTAAATTATTTTATTTACTTTTTTTTTTTTACTTTTCTATTTATTTATTTTTTATTTATTTTTTACATTGTGCCTCCATAAGGTCATAATAGACGTTTATTGAGCGCTGTGTACACAGCGATCGGGGAAGGCAGGGAAGGTAATAAACCATCCCTGCCTTCTCTAGGGGAGCTCTGGCTGTAGTTACAGCTGGCTCCCCGTTTTAGCAGCTGCACGATTTTGTGCAGCTGCTGAAATCTGCTTGCACGTACTGGTACGTCCTTGCAGATCTAGACAACAACTCTCTGGATGTAAAAACCTATTGGGAGGTCCAAAAGTGGTTAAAGGGGTATTCCCATCTCAAAGATCCAGTCTAAACTGCTAGCTTATGTAAATTAAATGCTGCTTTGTTTACCTGCTATGTAAAATTATTCCTCCTATTGTCTACACATGGTTTTCCTGGTCCCTCTCTTCTTATCTACCCTTTTAGGATGGATGAGGTGACTCACTGCTCTCTGGAGTGAAGGGGGGCTTAGTTCTCTGGATTACTTTCAGAGCTGTTATCTGCTGTTCTTCTGTCCAGGACAATCAGGTCAGTTATTTGCAGTTTGCTGATAAAGGCTCAGAGAGTGTCTGTTATCTCTCTATGTAAATAGAAAGATAACATTGAGTTTGCTGCAAGTCCCTTGTCTGTTCTTGAGAATGTACATTTTTTTCTCTCCAAACCTGTGAATGAAATATACACTTTCTGTGCATATCATTTGATCTGCATTGTTATAGATTTCTAGTAATCATAATAAATGAGGGATTCTTATGTTAAAGGCAATGTCTGTATCTAGTGAGATACTTCACGGTGTCCTGTACATCAAACAAAGCCCGCTCACCAGCTTGTTGAAGAATACAGGAAGTGAGATCAATAGAAAGCAGGCAAAGCTGGTGAGAGAGGGGGGGGGGAACACGTCTTTAGGGCCCCACAAAGGGCGCCAAACCCAAAAAAAACCCCAAAAAAAACCCGGTTTTTTTTTTATTTTTTTTTTAAAAAAAGCCCCGGGGTTTTTTTTTATAAAAAAAAAAAAAAAAATCTTTTTTTTGGTGGGAATAAAATTTGTTTTTAAAAAAAAAATTTTGGTATTCCCTTAGTCCTGACAGCAGCACAATATGGGGTATCTCTGCCCCTGCGTGTTGTTTAGGACAGTGGAACCTTTAATTAGCACCAAAATTAAGATGCCTCCTACTGGCCCTATAAGAGGGCACCAGAGACCTCCCTCCACTGTGTAAATTATAAAATAAAAGGAAACAAGCTTCTAGGGAGGGAAGCCTTGTGCTGATGTCAGGACTAAGGGAATACAGATTGACATTACAATCAACGATTCCCCTTATGTCCGACAGCAGCACAATATGGGGAGATAGCAAGTAATTCCCCTAGGGAGGGTTTCCTCGCCTTACAACGTCAAGGACTGTCTGACCAAAGGCAGTTGTCTGGGAACTTCGGACGTCTAAACGATAATGTTTAACAAAGGTCAACTGAGATGACCATGATGCAGCCGCACAAATCTAGTCCAATGGTAAGGACCGGTACTCAGCCCAAGAAGTCGACACAGCCCTGGTCGAGTGGGCTGTAGAAAAAACTGGAGGGAGTAACTCCTGAATAAGAAAGGAAGACTTAATTGTCTCCTTGATCCATGTGGATAGAGTAGGCTTGGAAGCCTTGAGGCCTTTGTTTTTACCCTGCATGTTAATTAGTAGGTTTTCGGCCTTCCTAAACGGTTGAGTGCGGGATAGGTAAATCCGCAGACACCTTACCACATCTAAGGTGTGGAGCTTTTCTTCCTCCTCAGAGGTTGGAGTGGGGAAAAACACTGGTAGCGAAATTAGCTGATTGCTATTATAGCATGAGGGGACCTTAGGGTTAAACCCAGGCAAAAACCTAAGGTGCACCCTATCTGCAAAAAACAAAATGTACGGTTCTCTAGAAGAGAGAGCCTGGAGTTCCCCTACTCTTTTGGCAGATGTAACAGCCAACAAAAAAGTGGTTTTGTAGGCTAAATATTTTAGCTCCGTAGTCTCCAAGAGTTCAAATGGAGGACCGCACAGGCCTGTAAGGACTACCGCAAGGTCCCACTGGGGAACTGGAGATGATACTGAGGGCTTTAGCCTCATTGCCCCTTTAAGGAACCTTGCAACCAGAGACAGACGTCTGTTCAAATGAGCGGAGAGGGCCGCAATCTGCACTTTCAAAGTGGCAGGGCAAGGCCCTTATCCAAACCATCCTGAAGAAAATTTAAAATATCAGCCGTTGAAGGTTCTAGATTATTAATACCCTTCTTGGAGCACCACTCCATGAAAATCTTGGCTGTCCTCTGGTAGCTCTTATTGGCAGAGTCTGCTCTTGCAGAAGAAAGGGTCTTCAGGACGGCCTCTGACAGTCCTCTATCCTGTTGTAGGGACTGCTCAACCTCCAGGCTGTCAGGTTGAATCTTCAGAGATCCTGGCACTTCAGAGATCCTTGGGAAACCAGGTTCTGGATGGGGGGAAGCCTCCAATATATCCCTCGACTCATCTCCATGAGTTGGGAAAACCAAGCTCTTTTTGGCCAGAATGGAATGATGGCTATCACAGAGACTTGGTCCTGTCTGATTTTCATCAATACCTTCGGTATTATTGGAATTGGAGGGAAGATGTATGCCAGCCTGGACCTCCAAGGGATGGACAGGGCATCCACTGCCAAGGGATTGTCCTCCTGGTAAAGGGAACAGAACGTCTCCACCTTGGCGTTGAGTTGGGTTGCCATGAGGTCTATTTCTGGAAGACTCCTGTTCAGGGTAATCTGATGAAAGACTTCTGGATTGAGTGACCATTCTCCTGATACGGCATGACCCCGACTCAACCGATCCGCTACTATGTTCAGGGAGCCCTTGATGTGAACTGCGGATAAATGGGTTAGATTTTTCTCTGCCCATGTAAATATCAGATCTGCCTCCCTGAGGAGGGTTGGTGATCTGGTGCCTCCCTGTCTGTTCACGTACAGCACTGTGGTCATGTTGTCTGACCGGATTTTGACTGCTCTTGTCTTGAGAAGAGGCGAGAAATGGAGTAAGGCACGATACACAGCTCTGAGCTCCTTCCAGTTGGACGAGGTCCTTCTTTCAGGAGCGCTCCAGACTCCCTTTATGGAGTTTTCGTCCAAATGGGCTCCCCATCCCGAGAGGGATGCATCTGTAGTCAACAGGGTCCAAGAAGGTTGGACCGTGGACCTTCCGTCTTTTAGGTGCAACCACCACTTGAGGGAAAGACGGGTCCTGGGGGAGAGTTGAATCTTCTTGCTGAATGTAAGAAGGGAGCGATCCCAAGCCTCTAGTAATTCCTTCTGGAGGGGACGTAAGTGCCACAAAGTCCATGGGACTGCCTCCACTGAGGAAGACATCAAGCCCAGGATCTTCATCAATGTTCTGATGGAGGCTATCAGCTTTTTGAAGAGGTGCCAGACTGCACCGACCAGTTTCTCCTTCCTTGCTGGTGTCAAGGAGACCTGCAGGCGGATTAAATCAGGAAGTAGCCGAGGAACTTCCTTCTGGTTGAAGGGATCGTTACTGACTTCTCCCAGTTTATAAGCCATCCCAGACTCTGAAACAGGGAAACGGCTGTCTGTAGATGCTGGAGCAGAACAGACTCTGACTGGGCTTTTATTAACCAGTCGTCTAGATAAGGCACCACAAATATCCCCTGAAGTCTGAGGGCGGCCGCTATAGGAGCCACTACCTTTGTAAAGGTGTGGGGAGCAGAGGAGATCCCGAAAGGTAGTGCTGTGAATTGAAAATGCTTCCTGTGGCCGGAAACTATTACGGCAATCCTTAGAAACCTTCTGTGTGGAGGATAAATAGGAATATGCAAATAAGCGTCTTTTAGATCCAAAGTCACGAAAACATCACCTTGGAGAAGAAAAGTGGTGACAGACTTTATGGTTTCCATACGGAAGTGCTTCTTTTTGATGAAGCAGTTGAGGTACCTTAAGTCTATGATCATTCTCCACTTGTCTGCCAGTTTTGGTACCAGGAAGACGGGAGAATAGACACCGGATCCTTCTTCTAGAGAAGGGACTTCCTCCAGGGCTCCCTTGTGAATGTACTCTCGGATGGAGCATTCCAATGTAGTCTGCTGCATTGTAGGGAGGCTGCGAGTTAACACAAACCGATCCTGTGGAGGATGGAGGAACTCGATTGCATATCCTTTTTGGATTACCTGCAGGACCCATGGGTCTCGAATTTTTTCCTGCCAGCAGTTGAAAAAATGGGAGAGACGACCCCCGACAGGAATCTCGGCCACAGGAAGACTGCTCCTGATGTCAAAAGCTAGGCTTCTCCTTTTTATCATCAGACTTCGGGAATCTCCGGACGGCGCCTCTAGAGGAATATCTAGAGCCTCTTTGGGACTGCTGTCCACGACGAGGCGGATAGCCTCTACCACGGCCAGAGTCAGAGCTACCTCTAAAGGCCTGGGGTAAAGTTTTACCCTTCCTATCGGCCAAGCCCTCCAGGATCTCGTCTAGGGCACTGCCAAAGACTCTACCTGGCTCAAAGGGTAATGCGCACAAATTATATTTTGAGGGGAAATCAGTTCTCCAGGGTTTTAACCATAGAGGTCTTCTTGCTGCAGTGGTAAGTGCCAGGGATTTGGCCGCTAGCCTTAATTGATGGTGGGAGGCCTCCGCTAAATATTCAGCTGCCAGGGAAACCGAGCCTAGAAACCCGAGCAGCTCGTCTCTGGAGACTCCAGAGTCGATGTCCCTTTCGAGGTGGACCAGGTCAGTGCGTAATTTGGCTGACACTTCACAAGACGCAACCGCCACAGCGGTCTGGGCCGAGGCAACTGAATACGCCTTCTTGAGGGTATTGTCGATGCGCCTGTCCATGGCGTCGTGCAAATTTGATCCATCATCTGATGGTACCATAGTGCGGCGGGACAGTTTGGCCACCGCCATATCCACCTTGGGAGGAGGACCCCATTGATCCCATTGAGCAACTGGGAATAAAGCCTTGAACCTCCTAGAAACCACAAGAGGTTTTTCAGGACATTTCCACTCTGAAGACATTAATTTTTGTAATGTCTGGTCCACTTGGAAGACCCTAGGCCCTCTATAGGTGGACGTGGAGGCTTCCCCCGTCAACATCACGATCCTTAGACCGGATGGACTTCAGCAGCCGGCTTAATTTTTCGAGTGGGAAGCACGGTCTGCTGGAATCTTCAGTGGAATCATCAGATGAGAGTGTCTCGTCCACTATCTGATAATCTTCGTCAGCGATGCGTAGGGAAGACTGTGTCTCAACCCACGGTCTCTTGGCAATCTGGGCGATGGAAGAACGGATCTCCTTAAGAGACTCCTCCATATAGTCCTTTACCCAAGTGACAACCTCTCTTATAGAAGGTTCTTCTGACGGAGGTCCGCAGCATTGGCGACAGCGGGTAAAATCATAGCCGTCAGGTAAAGGAGTATTGCAATCCAAACACATTAGGTGTTTACGTTTAGAGGACTTTTTCCTCCTAAGCCCATCGCCGTTACCTGATGCAGAAGATGACATCTGAAACATGAAAAGCCACATGACAATGTAGAATGGAAGATTGCCACGCATCACACAAGAAGAAAAAAACCAAGGGGTACCTTACTTTTTTAAATCGGTCACTTGAAGAGAAAAAAAAGATCCAGTCAGAAAAAAACCAGACACTGCAAACCGCAGCAGAGGAGCTAGTAATCACGAGCTCACCAAGTAAAGGACTGAGGACCTTTTAAATGTAATCCAGCAAAACAAAGAAAACATTCATACAGCGCCAAACGAGGTCAAATGCCACAATGGAACATAGAGGAGCATAAGCCTAAGCCAGAGGCTCAAAATACAAGCAGCAAAAAACAATTCTATATTTTGCCTTTAAATTTTCAATTTTAAAACTTACCGCACTTTTCCGAGAAAACCGGAAGTAGGCCGCGGTGGTGCGCAAAGGCTTCCTTCCCCGGGGAACACGGGACCGAAGAAAGGGTTCCGGCCGAAGAGGTTCCCCGATTACTTCCGGGATCGCGCTGCCTGCAGTGCGATGAGCCGGGTAATGCTGCACTGCAGAGCGGAAAAGGCCCGAAGGACCGGAGGATCTTTGGAACGTCAGAAAGGACCAAGGTACCCCCAAAAGGTAAGCCAGGAGCTTTTTTTTTTTAGGAAAAACCCCTAGCAACGGGAGGTCACCAGAGACCTCCATCCACCTGTCCCACACAGGACAGAAAAAAACACAGTGGAGGGAGGTCTCTGGTGCCCTCTTATAGGGCCAGTAGGAGGCACCTTAATTTTGGTGCTAATTAAAGGTTCCACTGTCCTAAACAACACACAGGGGCAGAGAAACCCCATATTGGGCGGCGGTCGGACGTAAGGGGAAAAAAAATTTGTTTTTTTTACAAAAGCACGATGGCTTTTGAAATCTTCAATGTGTGGATGGGATTAGCCAGAATCCCATCCACTTTGCAGGTACTGTAAAACGCAGCGGCCAAATCACGGTGTTTATACTACATTGGGCCCCGGTTTTAAAGAGCTTCGTCCCACTGATTTTCATCCTGATGACCTTTCCAATGTAAACACAGGATAGGCAGACACCCATATGCAGGATAGGCAGACACCCATACTCCATTCCAATCAGCTGATCCATGACCTGAAATCTATATATTCAATAGCTTCCATACATCCTAAATCCTGGGACAATCCCAGAGATAATGATAAATAATAGCAATAGTAAAGCGATATCACCTTAAATCAATCTACTACGTCTCAAGACTACAACCATACTATAAGATTGAAAGTCTGGCAAATTCAGGCTGTCTATAAATTAGGATTGCTGCAATTTTAATAGACCAATACAGTAACTCCATGTTTTCATATGATTTTTTTAAAGGCAAGATTTGCTATAAGAATAGTAATTTGGGTAACATGGCCACGCTGATAAGGTGACATCAACCTGCAAAGGATAAACAAATATGTTTAAAATAATATCATTACTGAACAACAGTAAAAATTAAGGAAGGTATGGTTGGAATATAAATCTGATGTGGATTGACTGGAAGTTTTATTTCCTCCAGTCAAAGGGGAACAAAGTCCCCCTCCCATGTTGTGCAGATTTGAAAATGGGCAGGGTGTGAAATTTGAAAACATTAATGCAAAAACCTGAAATAGCGCTAAAATTGTGAAAAAGTGTCATAATAGTTGGGATGGCCACTCCTGGGTTAGCGATAAGAAGTAATATGTTATCAGGAAAAGCCATTGTTTTAAGAGATGCTTATCCTAATACATTGAAAAGCTGGAAAAAGTTCTAAAGCTGGTAACAATGAGTACACTAAATGAAGTAATAGGCAATTTTACCTTTTTCCACTATAAATAGAGAAGGGTTCTGACTGCATCACTCCAATCCATATTGGGGGCTTCAGGTTACTGTATATTGTACAAATAAAATAAAAAAACTTGTCTAATAATGTCTAAATTTTAAGATGCAAATCAGATGTGGCCAAGATAGATAATCAGAAGCCTTGTGATCTTTTTGTGTCTCCTGATGAGAGCTGAAAATGGTACCAAGAGTGGAATGAATGCTATGGGTAATAGAGTGACCATAGCATTTACCTTCTTATGACATTATTTTAATGTCATATTATCCTACAAATAACTGATATTTGCCTTAAAAGTCTTTAAGTACTATGTTATCTTTTCTTATAAGTCATGCTAACTTATGCCTTATTGGGGATTGAGTGTGGTGGAATAGTGGTGATCCATTTGTGAATGCTGTGTAGATGTGGTTCTTTAACCTCCCATTAGCCATAGTTACTTTTTATAAGTTTCCAAAAACAACACGTTGACCCTCAGTGAATCCATCTCTGCCCTAAACATTTGAATGTCAAAAAACAAACACAAAAACTATTTGTGCGACACCAAGAATTATATCCTCACTCATTCTACCCATCAAGACACCTACAGGTTTCCCATGCCATCTCCAAAGTCTTTCCTTGTTTTATAAAGCAGGCAGCATGTGAACTTTTACTTGTGAACTAATTGTTATTTCCCTGCGGATGGTAGGCAGCTGGATGTTGGTACTGACCTATTCACCCTTGCCAGTGTGGCACATTATGGGTCTACTCAAGAAACAGCAGGTGGCAATATTGTTCAACCCTCATTACAAGCCTCTTTACAACAGGGGTTGCTGTTCACAGCCAGTGGGGCGTGTGATGTGTGAGAGCCCTGTATCTAAGGGTGGGTGTGAGAGGAACGGGTCAGAGAGGAGACTGGTTAATGTTTCATTCTTTCACTGAAAGACCCACAGTCTTTTCTGATCACTGGAGTAATGCACTAAGACTTTAATTCATCCTATTTAGACAACATTTTTTTGGACAAGGGTAAGGCATTGAGGAACCTGATAAATCCTTAAGCCTTTTTGTAGGATTTTACTTTATTGATGATTCATGACTTGTAATTCCGTCAAGAGAGTTTACGGTAGTTCATTGTCTCCTCTGCTAAGAAATGTCACAATATAAACATCCTGGAAGAATGCAAGTTTTACCTTAAAAAACTCTCTTAGTACTCAAAATGTAATATATTTGGAGGAATTGATCAAGACATATTTTACACCAGTCTTAATGTCCCCTCTGCCAGTGGAGAGTGTGCTTACTTTATGATGAGGCTGCGCCATCATGAATTAGGAGGATCTTCTTGGCGCTTTTGTGCCTAGGCACAAATCTGCATCAGTGCCTTGCCGGCGGAGATTTTAATATAATTTATGCCACTTTTGTGGCATAGGTTATGATAAATATAGTGCAGGTGATGGAAAAGTGGCAAGACTGGTGAAAAAAAACAACAACTTTCAACTATTTAAGATGCAAATTATGTTAAGTCACTGATTTGCAAATAATTTACACCACAAAAGTGGCATAACCGTAATGATAAATCCACTCACCATAGAGCATAAAACAACATTAGTTAAAGCCTGTGCTATAATCCAAAATTATAGAATCTGGTTGTCATTGGAAACAGACAACAATGTAGAATGCTTTGTGAGAAATATGTTACGGCCACTGGAAAAGGGGTGGCAGTAGAGAGACAACGCTGAGACATAAAACGACTACAAGAGATGACCATGGAGACATACAGTAGAGAAAACTAAGAGAATCCTAAACTTTCCATTTCTTCCCTCTGCAGCTGATGGTGAGGTAGAAGGTGAATAGAAGGGTGCCATTTCAGTTTTCACCATGTCCCCCTATATTACTTGTTATAAATCTTGGGGCATGTTGGTTTTACATCCATAGCACTCACCATCTCTCATATTTTTGTGGTACTCTTCAGCAGAAAGTGGTGGACATTTCAGTTTTTATGAAATTTGCTTTTACTATTTTACTAAAAGTTACATTTTTTTCAGCATCTCAGCATTTCAAAAACGAACACAAAAATTATTTGTTCAAAGCCAAGAATTATATCCACGCACATTTTACTCAAGACACCTACAGGTTTCCCATGTCATCCTAAAAGAGTTCCCTTGTTTCATAAAGCAGACAGCATATGAACTTTTACTTGTGACCATACTGTACACATGACCATAAAATATTGTACAATACCAATGTGCCATTCTATAGGAATATAGCTCCATATTTCTATAGTGTTGTGAGTTAATTCTGATTCTTTATTTATTTAATTCTGTATTATTAGCAAATAAGGAAGGCCATCTGTGGCAAAACCTTCCATGATAATGGCTATAGGCCCCCTCCCTTTTATGTACACTATTGGCCCATAGACTAATAGCAGTGCTCATTACTCATTCTATAAGGAACCCCAAGGGATCTTAAATATGCTTGGACATTCAATGGATATTAGTGTTCATGTGTCCTAACCATAAAAAAACAAACAATGGTTCGTGTTGCACAAGAATTTTCTTGTTGTCAGTGTATCCAGCTTGGCTTTATTACTGAGTAAACTTTTAGAAGTGGTTGATATAATCATCCTGATATTGTACAGAATGTTAAACAGCGGACTGGAATTTCACGGTTATTGCACCCCTGTCCATCGCACACGCCTGCTCCCCAGACACACGCTTATACCCTCCTGCCCTCAATAGCCTTCACACTCCAGCTGCTGCATAAACTGCTGTCCCTCATGCTGCCTCATTGTACAGGGGAACGGCCTGACAGACCCCTCCACACACAGGCAGGACCTGGAAGAATTGGAAACAAAAGTTTGTTTAAAGTAGCACATGAGACCGGCCGCCTCATTATACCCTGCTCTGCTGTTCCACACTTGCCTGCGTGCCAAGTTCAATGGCCTGAAATAATCACTGAAGAAGTGGCAAACAAACTAATAGAAGGGACGAATGGCCCCTTTTTTCTTACTAGGACAATGAAGAATGAGTTGTTAGATAGTATTATGTTAGAAGTATTAGATACTATTTATATGTTTATTATATGCATTTATATAGGAGGTAAAATACAAATCTAATACTGTGTAATATCAAACATAAAAGGGATTATAAAAAAGAACAGGTGGCCTCAAACTGTTATAAAAGAACTGCAATAGTAGAAAACAGTAACCCTTAATGGGCATGAACATTTGCTATGTAGCCTATTGCTTGGTTCTGTAGGAAGCTTCAGTCAAAATAGCCTTTCAATATGTCTCAGATGTAGGTGAGATCACTCTGCACAACTCATTTCTTTAATGAAATACTATGTCGAGAGCTGAAACTACTTTGGGATGGATTAAATATTTTCATCACAAAGGTTCAAGCAACTTGTCATTGATTTCCAGTAACAGAAATCTCTAGACAATGGCAAAGGGGATTAAGCTCTTTCTACACTTGTGGAATCCATGGAAGAATTTAGCAATTTCATAATCAGTCAGACTTAAAAATCATATTTATTGGTGCCATTTCTTCATCACAAGAATCATGCTGGTGCTTCCAAAATTCCCATTCATTTAAAAAGGAGAATGACCAAACATAAAGGTTCTCCCCCCAAATCTATTAGAAACTTGAACATTTTTGTATTGATGGTTTTCTTCGATTGTACCCTATTGTACCTCCATATGCCCAAAATGTCATACCAATGCAAAGTTATACTCCCTTCAAGTTTGGGATGTACTTTCTGACCTTACCCAGGTAGTTTGTCCTAGGCCTCTGCTCTATTTCAACTCAGCGGGTGTAAACCTTTACATTCAGACCTCACTGGCAGATGGTTGGGGGACCAAAGCCACCACTCCAAGGTGATTTAAATCACTGATACTTGAGTTGTGTCTACTGCATGTAAACACAACTAGAATTGGCGATCACCCGTTTGGTGTGTCAATGTGCTTCATTCACTTACAGTCTCCTTACTTTTGTAATCTATAGCACATCTCCTAAACTATTTTTTGCATGATTCCAACAGAAAAAAAAAATTGTGGCACTCTCTTTTTGATATAGTATTATGAAAAATAATTCCATCATACAGTGCATTATGCAATGTAACTATAGGAAGTGCACACGGGAAATCTATGACTTCCTGGTTGTGGCGTGTATCCAGTGTCTGACTGAGGATAAAATGATTCTTGGGGCCCACAATCCAACAACCTCTAGGAAATAGATTACAGTACCATTAAAATTTGGGTGTCCTCTTGCTGCAGAGTGCGATTGCTGGATGTGGCAGAGTCAAAACCAGATAGACAGTTGTATATAACAGGAACAAAACTTTAGTGAAACATGAGTGCAGTAAGAGAAGATCACCTCACATGGTGAATAACAGATCTAGTTCAGCACACACACACACTAAACAGGATGTGTATATCAGCCAGCATCAAAACAGCAAAAGTACAGAGTGGCTACAGATAAACATTTAGTAACAACTACATCTAGTGTCATAAATGTGAACTGCAGTCAATCCAGCAAATATAGAGACGAAGCTGGCTGTTGCATATCTCCAACACCCCTTCTCAACAGGTAAGGCTTAGTCTGTTAGGCCCATCTTCTTTGTGAGCCTCGAGTGTCTTTCAGCGGTCAGGGGCTTGGTAAGGATATCATATCCTCAGTCGGGCAATAAAGTAACTCAAGAAGTCCCTGATCTTGAAGATCCCTCAGAAAGTGGTACTTCACATCAATATGCTTGGTTCTCGAGCTAACTCTTTCCATCTGCGCAAGTGCAAGACATCCTTGATTGTCCTCAAAGATTCTCGTTGCTTCCATCTGTGGTTGACTCAAGTCTTTTAATAGTTGAATCAACCATATGACTTCTTGACTTGCCTGCGCTGCTGCAACATACTCTGCTTCAGTAGATGATAGTGTAACAGAAAGTTGCTTTCTACTAGTCCAACAGATAGCACCTCCTGATAGAAGAAACAGGTACCCACTTGTAGATTTTCTGTCACTGGTATCTCCGGCCCAATCGGCATCCACATATTCTGTCAGGGTGCTTTGGTCACTTGCTGGTAACTTTAGCTGGTAGTGTAAAGTCCCTTTAAGATAGCGAATGACTCGCTTCACAGCATTCCAGTCCATCTGACTTGGTGTTGAAGTCTTTCTGCATAGGATTCCAACTGCTGCTGCAATGTCAGGCCTTGTAGCGGTGCTAATGTACAGCAATTTCCCTATTGCTTTCCTGTACTGAGTGTTAGTTGGTAGTGGCAAATCTTGGCTGTCTATCTTCTTCAGGTAGTTGGTTTCCATAGCAGATTTTACTGGTTTGGCATCTTCCATTCCAAATGTCTCAATTATTTCTTGTATTTTGTGCTTTTGGTTCAGAAAGAAGCTGCCATCTTCCTCTCTCTCAATCTGAATGCCAAGATAATTATTTACGTTGCCAAGATCTTTGGTCTCAAAATGCTGATTTAGGGTTTGGAGTATTTCTCCTTCATCCTCTTCTTGCTTGAAACAAATCAGAATATCGTCCACATAAATGAGCACATAGATCCACCTGTCTGCCAATTTCTTTGTGTATAAACAGGGGGTCTGCTTTACTCCTCAGAAAGTCCTCATGTGTAAGCACTTCATTTATTCTCATATTCCATGCTCTGGCGTTTGCCTTAGACCATATATACTTCTCTGTAGTTTGCATACTAGGTCTGGCCTTTGCTCATCTTTGAATCCTGGTGGTTGTTCCATGTAGGTATCTTCTGCTAACTCGCCATGTAGAAACGCTGTTTTTACATCAAAGTGTCTTACTTGTATTTTCCTTATTGCGGCTACTGTCAGCAAAGTTCTTATTGTAGTATGTTTGACTACTGGCGCAAATGTCTCATCATAGTCCTCTCCACATTTTTAAGAATATCCCTTGGCTACAAGTCTTGCTTTGTATTGCTCCACTGTACCATCTGCATTGTATTTTACTTTGAAAGTCCATTTACAACCTATGGATTTCCTTCCAGGTGGTAATTCTGTAAGTGTCCATGTTTTAGTGTCATGCATGGATTTTATCTCTTCCTTTGCAGCCTTTATCCATTTACTGGCTTCCCCTTCTGAAAGCTGAGATATGTCTTCCCAAGTTGCAGGTTCTTTAGAACTGGCAGTGCTTGCCTTGTATGAGAGACGTACAGGTGGTTTACCTTTATTCTCTCTCATTGAGCGCCTTGATTCTGTGTGTGAGCTTGGTTGTGTCTGTTCTTCATTACTGATGGATTCTGCGCTCACTTCAACTGTTTGTTCAGAAGTTACAGATATTGGCTGATCAGTGTCAGTTTTCTCTTTTGTTCTTACTTCCTCTGTTGTCTCTCAGATCTTCAACAAAAGTTATGCTGTTGCTAATGGTAACCTTGTCAGTTTTGGGATTTAGGATTCTGTAACCCTTAACATTGTCACTGTATCCAACAAAGATGCCTTCAAATGCTCTGTTTTGAAGTTTGGTGCGTTTTTCTTCTGGAATGTAGATGAACACCTTGCATCCAAAAACTCTTAGATGTTTTGCATTCAGCTTCTCATTGTGCCACAGTTCATATGGAGTTTTCTCCATTGTTCTAGAGAAGAGTCTGTTTTGCAAATAAGTGGCTGTCATTGCTGATTCACCCCAATATTTTTGTGGTAATCCAGAGTCTGTCAGCATGCATCTGATCATTTCAGTCAGAGTTCTGTTCTTTCTTTCAGCTACCCTGTTTTGCTACGGTGTGTAGGGGACTGTCTTTTGATGCTCTATTCCATTCTGCTTTAAGTACTCTTGTATTTTATGTCCTGTGAATTCACCTCCATTGTCACTCCGAAGTATGAGAGGTTTTCTCTGAAACTTGTTACTTGTCCTTACTACATAATCCTGTAATTTGTCAAAAATTTCACTCTTGTGTTGCATTAGGTAAGTGACTGTGTATCTTGAATAGTCATCTATGAAAGTCACTATGTACCTGCTGCCTCCAGGTGTAGGTGGGTTTAGGGGACCACATACATCACTGTGAACTAGATCAAGAGGTCTTGAAGCTCTATTGTGACTTACTTTATCAAGTGTTGCTCTTGTAGCTTTGGATTTGATGCAACATTCACATTTAACAATAACTGAACAAGGGGATACT
Source organism: Leptodactylus fallax (assembly GCA_947044405.1). Classification (NCBI taxonomy): domain Eukaryota; kingdom Metazoa; phylum Chordata; class Amphibia; order Anura; family Leptodactylidae; genus Leptodactylus; species Leptodactylus fallax. The sequence continues at coordinate 3,536,949 of CAMRHE010000078.1, forward strand.
GTTAGATCCTTTGTCAGATTCCTCTTTTGTAGTTCCTGTATGCATTCTGAGTGTCTGTGACCTAAACACTTGTGCCACATGTGTATACAGTCATTGTGCTTATGTGTGCATAGTCTCACCTGCTCCTTCACTGTGTTGAGGTGATATAGATGATCATCCAACTTGACACTTGCTATCATCTGCTTGTCGTCTAGGATAGAACAATTGTCACCTTGGAATTTTACAGTGAGTCCTTTGCTTGTCAGACACTTCACAGATAAGAGTCCTCCTTCTAGATCAGGAACATAAAGTACATCTTTTACTGGTATTGCTAAATTGTTTCCCGCATCATTGGGGCATACAAGGGTTCCATTCCCATATCCTTCTGTACATATTTTAATCCCATCTGCGAGGTTAATAGTCTCTTTATTATTCAGATCAAGTTCTGTGAAAAAACTTCTATCACTTGTCATGTGACTGGTTGCTCCAGAGTCAATGCACCAGCCTTGTACTTTATGGTTGCCTGTCACTTTAAATGTGGCATTCCACTTCCCTTCACTTGAATCAGAAATTGTGGCTTTGACTTTCTGCTTAGTGTAAGAGGGATGCTGTCTAATCTGCTCTGCTTTCCATATAGCACAGTCTTTCTTTATGTGTCCTTGTCTGTGGCATCTAAAGCACACTCTGGTTTCCTTCTTGTGTGACCTTGTGTCTGTAGCCTTAAGAGCGGTTTTGGAGTGGGTTTCTGCATAGTCATGTGCAAACTCTTTTCTTCGCTGATTCTCATCTATGAGCCTGGTCTTTACGAATGTTAGTGTCAGATCTGTCTCAGGCCGTGTCTCTAGCACATTGATCAGTGCAGTGTGTGAATCAGTTAAACTACATAATAAAATGGCTGGCTGCAGCGTGACTGTCTGTTATATTCTCACCGACTGATCTGAGTTGCGTGATCACTTCCAGCATGGCATTTATATGCTGTTGCATGTCCTGATCTCTACTAAGCCTCATTTTGTAGAGTTTCCTCAGCAGAAACAACTTGCTGTTTGCACTGGATCTCTCATGCAGTCTTTTCAGTACATCCCACATGCCTTTCGCTGTATTCTCACTGCGTATGTGAATAAGCTGATCATCTTCTACTAGTAAGCTTATAGTGGCCTGCGCCCGTCTGTTTTTCCTGTCCCAGTCCTGATAATCATCTTGTGGTCTCTCTGTAGTGATAACTTGCCACAAGTCATCCCTGGATAATAGCATTTCCACTTTAAATTTCCATAGCTGATAATTGTCATTGTTCAGCTTGGCCACTGATAGTTTAGGTTCTGAACTACAGGCCATTCTCCCTCCTATATATATATAGGAACAGTCTTACTTCTGTACAGGAGATGTCTCTGTGGAAGCTTCCTTATGTCAGTCTCTGCATCTGCCACACTGTCTTCCGTTCTGGACTTCACTCTGCCTGGGCCACTTCTGTTTACTGGGGTTTATCCGATTCTGAGGCTTCATTTGATCACTGGAGCTTCATTTGATCACTGGGCCCATAACCTATTGCAGAGTGCGATTGCTGGATGTGGCAGAGTCAGAACCAGATAGACAGTTGTATATAACAGGAACAAAACTTTAGTGAAACATGAGTGCAGTAAGAGAAGATCACCTCACATGGTGAATAACAGATCTAGTTCAGCACACACACACTAAACAGGATGTGTATATCAGCCAGCATCAAAACAACAAAAGTACAGAGTGTCTACAGATAAACATTTACTAACAGCTACATCTAGTGTCATAAATGTGAACTGCAGTCAATCCAGCAAATATAGAGACAAAGCTGGCTGTTGCATATTTCCAACACCTCTGAGGCTCCTTTGGTACTCTGGTGGGCCAGTCCAACATGTGGTTTGCTCTGCCATCAGCATGTTATTGAGGAGACACTGAGCAGTTTTTCATTTTGATTCCTTCTCATTCTGGGCTTAGGAGTCTAGTGGGCAGTCTCAGTGATTGATAGATTTGTACACATGCTTATACAGGGAAAATTGTCAATCACTGATAAGAACAACCCCTGGACTCTTAAAGCTAAGGAAACTCACAAGCATCTAGCCTGGGTTCTATGTTTTCAAAACCTTGAACTTCTGGGCTGGTTCTGACACTGGATCCTGCACCTGAATCCCTCCTTCCCTGGCTTGGTATGACATGTACTATTGGGCTGGCAGAGTTGCTCATTCTATTTGCAAAGCCAGCCCCCTTCTCTGTCAGTGCACATAACTTTCACAAAACATCTGACCATGTGGAGCCTTAACCTAAAATTGACACTTAACACAACAAATTAATTGAAAAGATCAAGTTAACGTTTCCTGTATTTAACGTCTTAAGTGTCAACTTAAACATCTGTACATATATCCACATTTCCAAATTCAAGTCATGTGAGCAAATAGGCTAATGTATCCTTCTTTAGAGATTCAGTTCTTTTCAGTGGTGGCAGAAGTTGGCTACTTTTTAATGTGCTTTTTGAGGCTGAGGCCCCACATTGCGGAAACTCAGCTTTTTTGTTGAAGATTTTGATGCTTTTTTTGAGCCAAAGTCTGAAGTAGCTTGAAAAGGAATGGAAAATATAAAGGAAAGACTTAGACATTTCCCTTCTGTTAAATCCAATCCTGATTTGGCTAAAAAAAAAACACAGCAAAATCTGCAACAAAAAACTTTGCATTTCTGGAACGTAGGGCCTTAGCCTAAAAGCGCTGCGGAAAGACTGTGGCGGAAATGCACATTTTCTCAGCAGTGCTTTTAACAGAAAGTCCACAGAGTTTTCCTCTGTGGACTTTCTGCCCCTATTATACCTATACAGAAAACGCCAACATTTCCGAAGGTATAATTGACATGCTGCGATTTGCAGATTTTTTTCTGCAATGTGTGAATGGGTTTAGTCAGAATTCCATCCACTTTGTAGGTACTATAAAACGCTGCGTTTACGCTATGTGGGGTCCCGGTTTAAAGAAATATCCAGCTTGAAGGTCTGGAGAAATAACTGAAAAAGCCCTATAAGAGACCAGAAATACATTTATTGTTGGATTTGAGACTTGTAACACTTCACAAAATAAATAAATATATGTTCCTTTGTTTGTCATTCTTCAAAAAGGAAAAGGAGGGATAATGTTTGACCCACGGCAAGTAACATATTTGTTCTACTATATTAAGGAGTCTTGAATTTTGATGTAAAATATCCATATTTTGACCCATCTCCGTTTTTGATTGTGGTTGTGTAGTAGTGAAACTCCTTGTAAGAAACCTGGAGACATCAGCATCATGAAACTATGATGAGTATATCCGAAGATTCCTTCTTGGACAGGCAACATCTATGACTTCTTTAGAAGGAGCCACCTTGAAGGCTATGTCTCAGAGTAGTGTTCAGGAGGTAGAATTCATTAACTTGGGAATTGGAATATGGTGCTGGTGGGTGGCGCATTGGCTGTCTTGCTACCATTCAGAAGAGTGCCACAAAGACCCCCTAGGCATGACCATCCCAAATGCCGGTGACTGCCACCAACCATGTCATGTTTTAACCGTGGCTTCAAATGTCATTGTGTTATAGAAATGTTACCCAATGAAGAGAAGTCCAGTGCTCAGCTTTTAATTCCCTTGTGTTTGGAAGATAAAGGTTTTCATTCTATTCAAATATGTTTGCAACAGTCCTGTAGAAATAAAGATATGATAAAAACATTAAAAGTGCCATGATCGGTGTGTTTTGAAATAGTACCTAACAAGATATATATATATAATTTTTTTAATATAAAACCAGTATCATAAATGATTTCTTCCCAATCTCAGCTGCCTGTCTCTACCACTAAAGGATGATCTCAATACTGCTACTATTAAACCTGCAAAACTCAACCTGCACTAAACATGGACTTGTTATATGGAGCAGATATCAGAATATGAAACTATACTCCATCTCAATATTATTATAAAATCAATATGAAGTAAGAGTCACTTACTGATAGAGCGCTCCTGAAAGTTCATCTACGTAGCTCCCTGGAAAATAGTGCAACCATACATGTTACATATTACATATTATAACATATAGATGTTAGCTTAACATGTCACTAAAGACAAAGGTCCACTGTCCAAAGGATAGGGAATAAGTGTCAGATCACAGGGGGTCCAACTGCTGCTGATCAGGTGAATGGGGCCTAAATGTCCCCATGCATCCATGTGAATGAAGCACCAGAGTGCTCGTCTGACCAACATTACAATCGCTTTTTTGACCTTAAGTCTCTGGAAGCCTCATAGAAGTAAATGGAGCTCTGGTTGGGCAAGTGCACTGGTGCTACATTCACATGCAGGTTGCAGGGGCTCCCGTTCCCCTGATTGCTGAGGGTCCCAGTGGTTGAGCCCCCAAAGATCTGACATTTATTCCTTATCCGAAAAAGCGCTGCGGAAAAGACCATGGCAGAAACGCATTCCGTTTTGTTTCCACAGTGCTTTTCACCGTGGTGTTTTTGTAAATCGCACCATGTCAATTATACCTACGGAAATACTGGCGTTTTCTATATAGGTATAATAGGGACAGAAAGCCCGCAGAAGAAAACTCTGCGGACTTTCTGTCCCTATTACACCTATATGGAAAACGCCAGCATTTCCGTAGCTATAATTGACATGCTGTGATTTATAAAAATGCAACGGTTTTTGAAATCGCTGCATTTCCACTGTGGATTTTTTTTTCTGCAATGTGTGGATAGGATTAGCCAGTATCCCATCTACTTTGCAGGTACTGTAAGTTTTTTGCTGTGGCCAAAACGCTGCATATTCACAACGTCGGGCCCCAGCCTTAAGGAGACATAGTACCCCTCCTGACTAACATGCAAAGTGTCATACACATGACCATAATAAAGCCATAAGCAGGGGCGTAACTACCGGGGTAGCAGTGGTAGCAGCTGCCACAGGGCCCGGGACATTACGGGGCCCCGCGGTCCCGCGATGCTTTTTTTTTTTTAATAGGCCATTACCTGCTGGAGTAACCCCAGCAGGTAACGGGCCCTATATACTTACCGTTCCCCGGGGTCCCGCTCACGGCCGCCTGCACTTCCGATTCTGTGGAGGCGGCTGTGAGCAGGAGCGGGGATCTGTATGTGAGGCCGCGGGCCGAACACCACAATCTCTGCTATCATTACACTACGGGGTCTTTTCAGACCCCGGAGTATAATAATCGGAGGCCCAGGGGAGGTGAGGGAACATAAAAAACAATGTACTTACCTCTCCTGCGCTTCTCCAGGCTTCGGGCCTGTTTGGTGACGTCCCCGACGTAATTTTGCGTCGCGACGCCTTGCCCGCATCACGTGACGCTGGCCTGGTCCAACACTGAAGTCAGCCGAAGCAGCAGTGAGTGGACCGGAGCGAGGAACAGGTAAGCAACGTTGTTTTTTTATGTTTCTATCCTCCCCTGGGTCTCCGATCATTATACTCTGGGGTCTGAAAAGACCCCAGAGTATAATAATTGTTCATGGGTGGTCCACAATGGGACATATAATAGTGTGTGCAGGGGCCACTATGGGCAAAATACTCAGTGCAGGGGCCACTATGGGGAATAATAGTGTGTGCAGGGGCCACTATGGGATATAATACTGTGTGCAGGGGCCACTATGGGATATAATACTGTGTACAGGGGCCACTATGGGGAATGATACTTTGTGCAGGGGCCACTATGGGGCATGATACTGTGTGTAGGGGCCACGATGGGGCATGATACTGTGTGCAGGGGCCACTATGGGACATTATACTGTGTGCAGGGGCCACTATGGGATATGATACTGTGTGCAGGGGCCACTATGGGGCATGATACTGTGTGCAGGGGCCACTATGGGGCATGATACTGTGTGCAGGGGCCACTATGGGGCATGATACTGTGTGCAGGGGCCACTATGGGGCATGATACTGTGTGCAGGGGCCACTATGGGGCATGATACTGTGTGCAGGGGCCACTATGGGGCATTATACTGTGTGCAAGGGCCACTATGGGGCATGATACTGTGTTCAGGGCCACTATGGGGCATAATACTGTGTGCAGGAGCCACTATGGCACATAATAGTGTGCCCAGGAATGCATTTTTTTTTTGGGGGGGGGGGGGGTGGAGGGGGGCGGTCCGGGGGAGGGCCATTGGGAGCAGCGGTTCGTGGGGGGCCCCATGTCAAATGTTCGCCTTGGCGCCCAGCCATTCCTAGTTACGCCGCTGGCCATAAGATTTGTTTGTTCAATACAGAGCAATGGTGACCATCTGAGGGCAGTATATTACATCTAATGTCTCATGTTCTTGAGTTGGAGCCATGTGAATGGTTAATGACCACTAAAGCTTGGTTGTTTCACTATCTCTAGTTTGCTGTAATGGAAGGTGACCATGAATGTGTTGTCACCTCCGCTCTGACAATATGGGCCTCTTTCATTAGAGGGAATGATTTTGATATAAACTTTATCTTTGAAAATGATGTTTAAGCAATTCCCTTGAGGTTCGCTGTGGCACATTAGTGAACAAATGGGCTCCAGAGTAAGGTGGGCCCCCGACTCATCCTGGCTTGGCTGTTCTTCATACAAATACTCATTGTTCAGCTTCTAAACCAGGCTATGTGTCAGTATAATATACTGAGTAGATTAAGAAACTACCTATTTACTGTATTTTTACATACTGCAGACACACTGGTGGCTTATATGATATCTAGGTGCAGAGTCAGGCCAACCAGTATCCTTCCTCCTAGGGCTTCATCTTCTCAATCATACTTCTGGGGCCCCGGTCACCAATCATCTTGTAGCCTCTTGTTGCTTCTTGTTCCCAACTCATAGAGCTAAAAAGGTCCTAGTTCAAGGTAAGAGCCAGGCAGCAGACTACTGACAGGACCCCAGGTCAGAAACAAATAGAGGCAATGGCTAAGCAGCAAGCTATTACTGAAAAAAAATGATATTGGTGGTATTTTAGGAATAAGTGAGTGTCAGGTAATATTTACATGTAGCTGTATATTGGGCGCGTAGAATGAATTTTACTGTTGGGCCCTAAATATGCCAGTCAGATACTGATTCCCTTCAATATAATTCCATAAAATAGGCTGAATGCATAGATGATAATTATGTGAAGGCCATAATATGTCATAGTAATAAGCATCTAGCAAAGCATCTACATTGTCTTCATGCACATAGAATTATCATTACTATAATCTACTATAGAGTAAATATTATATACTATTAGTTTATGTATCATTTATGTGTATATTTTAAGTCACTGTGTGCAAATTATGCCTTATTACATAGCTGTTAGCACCACCTACAGGCACACTCGCCACATGCATCAGCTCATGACCAACATAAGGAATTAAAACACATTTAGGCTGAGGCCCCATGTTGCGAAAACGCAGCTTTTTTTGTTGCAGATTTTGCTGCGTTTTTTTGAGCCAAAGCCGATATGTCCCCAATATACACCTGACATCAGAGTCCCCTTCCCCCATATAGATAGTACTGGGCTGGCAGCAGTTTATTTTTGCTCAAAGAAGACTCAGACTATTATTATTTTATTCCAGTTTTTGAGAATAACAACTGGCGTTTTTGTGCTGTTTATGCCACTTTCCCAAAAAGGCACATCTGTCTCTCAAGATTTATTTAAGGGTATGTTCACATCTGCACTCGGTGAACGTTCGGTGATTCTGTTCTTCATTCCGCTTTAAAAAGGGGGAGAGATTTTTCAAGCGGAATCCCGGCGGACCCCATTATAGTCTATGGGGTCCATGGGTTTCCGTAGGTAACCACTTTTTAAGCGGATTAGGTTTCCTTTTCTCGGGTCCCCAAGTGGACCCAAGGAACGGAATGCCGAACACAGGTGTGAACCTAGTGTAAACCAGAAAACTGGTGTAAATTGTGCTGGAAACCTATGCCTGGTGTAAATTTCACCCATTTCAGCAGAGGGTTTGCATCATTTAGGCTGGGGGCCTCATGTGGCGTAAATGCCACGCCACAAAAAAAAAAGGAGCATTTTATAGTCACTGCAAGGTGGATGGCATTCTAAAGATTCCAATCCACACCTTGTGGAAAAATACATGCAGCAGATACGCTGCGAATTCCGAAACCATTGCAGCATGTCAATTATACCTATGGAAACGCCAGCGGTTTCCCTATAGTTATAATGGAAGAAAGTCCACAGAGGAAACCTATGCAAACTTTCTGTGAAAAGTGATGCGGGAAAAACTGCGATGCGTTGCCGTCGTGGTTTTTCCTGCAGTACTTTTTTGTTGCGGCCCGCTATGTGGGGCTTTAGCCTTATGAAGAGGAGTGTGACTTCGTCATAAATAAGACACATCCTTCACCGATGCAAGAATTGTGAAGATTGGCATCTAATCTATTAGAGGCATATGTGAAGAAAGACGTCTTTACAGATGAAGTGGAAGGCTATATAGATGGGGCACATACAAATCTGTATCTGTCATCATGTCGAAACCCTTGTCCTCTGGTAGGCCAGTCTTACTTTTTGAATGACTTACCAGGCTTGCAGGCTGTTTCACATATAACTGGGCACACATAGCAAAACTGGCAATACTGAAAAAAAAAGTGAAATAAGTTATTTACAAGAAATAAAAAATCTTCTCTTCAGTACAATTCAGCGCTGTGAAATGAACAATTATCACTAGGTGGTGCTATAGGCTTTTCATTTCTGTGGGCAAGCAAAGATTATCTAGCATGTATTTGTTATTTTGGACCATATATGCATAGGTAGTTGCTTCCATTAACAAGTTTCCAAATATGTGGACTCACCTCGCAGTTTTTACAATGCTCGCTTTTATCCTTTTCTTCACATGGACATTTATCACAATCTCCACAGTACTGGGACGATAAAAATTATTTAGTTTTATTACATGGTAAGGTGGTCAATGGACATTTGTAAAATATAGGCAGTCCTAAAATGTTACTCTAACACTGAGAGAGCAAGGCTGGTATGCATATATTTTTTCTCAATATAGGAAAGTGCTTTTATGTCCATAACTAAAAAAACAAACAAAAAAAATCCCAGAAAGGCAATGCAAGCAATCTTCTGCTTTGTTTTAACATTGCTGTCTATGATGACAGGTACATTTGGAAAGTGTTTAATTGTATCTATAAATCTGGCAGCTGTAATGTCCATTGTCCTGATCCTCTTATGGATGGACATTAAAATACTAGTGTAAAAGGAGTCGTCATATTAGACCTCCTTTGGCTGCAGTCATCAGCAGGTTGACAGACATTATATAAGTTACCTTGCAGAATGTGCAGTAGCGGCACAGTGATCCAGCTTTGTACTCTTCATCATCATCATCGTCGTCGTCGTCATCATCATCATCGTCATCATCTTTAATGGAAAAGGTACAACATTAATTGATGACTAACAAAACTAAAATTTAAAGGAATGAAAATGTTGTTTATGGACCATGTATGGAAGCTAAATCAAATAAGACAGATGTCCTTAAAGGGACTGTTCACCTTTTAATCCACTTTAAGGCTGAGGCCCCATGTTGCGGAAAAGCAGCTTTTTTTGCTGCAGATTTTAATGTGTTTTTTTTTAGCCAAATCCCAGAGTGGCTACAAGAGAAATAGGAAATATATATGGGAAGAAGTTATAATTCCCCCTTCTGCTCAATCCATTCCTGGCTTTGGCTCAAAAAATGCTGTGTTTTCTCAATGTAGGGCCTCAGTCTAAAATAGGCTATTGATTTCAGACAGGCAGATGTTCAACTGTCAAGACCCCTCTAGAATAGCTGTTTCCTTGTGAGTGTAGCTCCCGGCACTGTAAACATGCTGGGAGATTTGCTGCTCATTTGCCGTATTCTTGATAGCAGTGGTTGTGGGCACCAGGCTCCTGGCATGTAAGCAATCCCAGGACGTGCGTGCCTGTGGAGACAGCTGATCTGCAGGGGTCCAAACATTCCGGCCCCTGACAATTTAAAATTGATGGTCTATTTTAATGGTTTGAAAACATGGATAGCCCCTTTAATTGACCCAATTAAAGCACCATGGAATTAATGGTGCTATATAAATAAACAATAATAAACAATAATAAATGCAAAGGAGTCAGCAGATGTCAGGTCCATGTTATACAATGTGCTGTACTAACTGTAATAATAAATTAAGGCGTGACTAAACTTTCAACAACTTTTGATTTCCTGACAGCATTTGTGTAATCAATAAATTTTGTAATATAATTTCTTAGCAAATTTTGGCTCCTTTCTGTGAAATCCTGCATTTTCTCACTGTTTCCCTTGCTTCTCTATTTAGAGCTGTTCCCTGGTTCTCATTGTGTACAGTGTATGAGCTGTGTGAAAAGAAGAGAAAATGAGGGTGGGGGAGGGTCACTTCAAACAGTTGGGAATTATAAAACTTAGAAACTTGCTTTGTCATATGAAAGAGGGGATTCTCATCTTTTATATTATGCTAAACTGCATATAAATATCCCAATCCCGACTGTGTTTTAAACCAGTAGAACTGCATCCTAGTATCATATGAAGGTGAGAATCCTCTATCATATGACAAGCAATTTTTTACGTTTTATAATGCCTGAGATATAGCCATTTGAAGTAACCCCCCACCGTCATTTGCTCTTCGTTTCACACAGCCCACTATACTGTACACAATGAGGACCAGGGAACAGATCTAAATAGAGAAACCGGGGAAACAGTGAAAAAATGCAGAATTTCACAGAAAGGAGCCAAAAATTGTTAATAAAGTACAAAACTAAATTTATTAATGACACAAATACTGCCCTATAATGAAAAGTTGTCTGAAAGTTTAGTTACACTTCAAAGTGGGTTGCTGACAGCTGACATAATGTCTCACAAAGAGAAGAAGTAAAGGTCTACTATGCTGGCATCATGCTAAACCCCAACAAGATGGACACTGAACTATAAACAGTTGCAGCTCTCTGACATTCTACAGTCCTTCTTTCTCATACAAGAATGACACTATAGGAGAAACAGAACAGTCACACCTACAACCTGGTGCCAACAGACTGTTTGTCATATAAGAAGACACCAGTATTATAAATGGCATAAAGTAGGTGGGAACCATGATAAAGATTTGGATCTGTGACCAGGTTCCTTATGTTACACAACCATACCTGTGTTCTTATTCCTTCGGAGAGAGTCTAAACAACTTAACAGAAGATGGCACCTCAGAGATGACACACACTACTGCAATATGTAACAACTCATCTATAATATTCATAGAGACCAGAAATACACTCATTGGAAAATAACACACCAAAATAGAAATGTTGGATTGCTGCAAAACTCTGCATACAGTTATGTCTCAAGCAGATACAGTATGTAAATGATAACGGGTGTGGTCTGGTGAGACATTTGGTCTTGCCACACATAAAAGTGCTTTCCCTGCTGCCCTATAAAAAGGCTCTATGAGGATCTCAACAGAGATTGTTGACTGCTAGACATGCCTCTACGGCACACTTGAAGGCATTTTACCCAGTTTGCAGTCTTTGAGAGAAGGTGCATCATTGAACTGTCATTTTGACAAATTGCTCCTACATCTAGGTCACTCTGACCTAGCTGTTAGCAGGTGTTGGCACCAGTGACTAACTGAAGCCACACATACATGGCGTACAGGGTTCGAATGGACCAGGCAGACTGGAGGAAAACCTATGCCAGCTAATAGTTGGCTTAGGTTTCCATCATCATTTATGTCAGTTTTCTAGTGTAAATGATAATAAATCTGGCAGGGCTGATGGCCCAGCCCTCACAACTCCCCCTTTATAGTTTACAATTACGTTTCAGTTACACAGTATAAGAATGTCAGCACCATGTCAACTTCTCCCTTGCCAATTCTTTGTCACATGCTACCACATTTTTGGCACTTGAAGACTTCTTCCGTATATTTACTGGTAAGAGAGTCACAGTATTATTTCGCACTGGGGCCAAGGATGTACATAGCATAGACATAGTGGCTGCTATGGTGCCCTTGGAAAGTGATGAACCAGTCCAGGTTGGTAATAACCTATGCAAGGATGAGGTCTTCACAGGTGCCTCAGGTTTAGCAAACTAAAAAATTGTGAAAAATGTAATGAATAGTGAAAATGAGATGTGGGCACCACAACATCTAATCCTTGGACCAGGTGAGTCATGTTGTGTGTAGTCCCTGTAGTGAATAGGAGATTTGTAACAAGAGACTTATGTAAATTAGATCTATTTGAAAAGAAAAATAAAAAATGTGCCACTAGCGCCACAATTGGAAGATAGCAATGATATAGGTCAACATCCAACCCTTGTCATGCTTCAAGAGTTGATGCACAGCTTTCTTTTTTTTGGAAAGACAGCTAAACTGCATATCTTTTTCCCATTATATATTGTATGGTACTTCTTACATTTACATGGCGCTCTCTCTAAGGCCCCATGCCCGTTTTCTAAGGCCAAGTTTTCTTATTCTCCATTACATTCCCATTTTCACAATAATGGGAGTCAATGGGGACATTCACATATCTATTTTTTTATCGAACTGTTAAAAACAGAATATGTTCTATTTCTGTCTGTTCCCAAGGATGGATGGACCAGTAGAAGTTAATGAGTCAGTTTTTAATGTCTGTCACAATGGATCTGCATCCATCATTTTGTTAAACAGGGATGAGTGGGTTGGATCAAAAGTTAAAAATGGATGACAGACTCTTTCAAAATAGACATTAAAGAGGACCATTCATGTCCTCTAAGGCTAATTTCACATCCGTTGGATACTCCATTGCAGAAACCGCTGAAAATCTCTCTGCCGCTTTATGGCGCACACTCAGAGGACCCCATTATAGTCATTATAGTCTCCGTGTGTAACTGCTGTTTCTGCAGTCTGGCTGAAATCACGGTGCAGATGTGAACTTAGCCTAACTTCAGCCATGTTATATACAGCTGGAAAGCTGACAGCGCGTCTTCCCTTGTAACAGAGATGTCACTGCACTGACAACTCTGTGTCATTGCTAGGTGGTGAGGAGTTCTCCACCCCCTGCCACCGACAGTACAAATCTATCAAGTGTACCATCAGGGGGGCATTCCTTACTGTGCAGTGATTTTGGTGCTGGCACTGATATCTCTGCAACCAGGGCAGATACCAGCAAAGCTTTCCAGTGGTTTATAACACGGCTAATGTTAGAGAACATGAAAGGTCCTCTTTAAAAATGGAGAACTGGACAACTCCAGCCATTACTTTAATTACCAATAAACAGCCATTTATTTGCTTTCTTCCTTATTGCAGCCATCTGTGGTCTCTTATTTCTTCACTCTGTGCCCATTATGTAGGGGAATCTGTATCCAGTACTGGGAGCAGCTGGAGATGAATATTGACTGGGGGGGGTTAGGGGCCTGTGCTCCCTACTCATGTAATATCAGTCCTCTCTGTACCTACTAGGAGAACGTCATGTCTGTGCAGCTGTAGGTGTGTGCAAATGCTTTCTGGAATAAGGGTGGTAGTTCTCCATCGTTCACCCCCATCCCAGTCTGTGCTCCTGTACTACATTCTCTTCTATGTTGTCCCTCTCTTTGCTGCTCAGATTGTACCTTGGATTTTCCTTCACTCCACCCAGTCCCTGCTCCTGTCAAACACTTACTGATAGTATATTTAGACAGCAATGGCTTTGTTAACCCGTAGCATCTCTAAAAGCAGAGTGAGCAGCAAAACAGGCATTGGAAGTAGAAGCCAGCAGTGAATGGGTACATAAATCAGTATTGTCTAGGTCCTTAACAATACTTCTAGACTCTAGAACTATAATACTTCAGGTAACTATTTCATTGTTGGTTTCTACTCCTGATGTCTGTATTCCTGCCCACTGTGCTGTATAATCCTATGTAACATGTTACGGTTTAACAGTAGAGTTCTTGCTGTGAAGATTCTCCAGCAGCCTTCCCCTTTATGACAACTGCCATGTCACTATATTCACTATGTTCAGATTATGCAGAGTTCAGTGGAGGATGATGATGATAGATTTTGGATTCTCAATGGATTAGCTGTGGAGCACCTTCATATGAGAACAAAGCAGCATAAGAAGTAAGGGTGCAGTAGGCTCATTGCTAGGGCAAATATAGGAATACTGACATCCCGTCCCATTTCCCTGGTGCCAAAAAAGATATTTGACAAGTTGCTTTAGAACAGAAAAATGTCATATCTCTGGAAAAGAAAAAAGTGAGATAGATATACACATATGCAGTGTTTTGATAGGGGGGATTCAGATATTTGTTTAATTGTTATGAAAGTGGAGGTACGCTTTAAGGCACGTTTCTGTAGTGCAACCTAGTGGAGGTAACTACCCTATAGTCAATATCTGACCCTTAAGGGCAGCTTTTCTTTTTCTGGAAGTGAGCTAATCTGTACTGTATATCCGTTTTCCCATGGGGCATTGCTTGGCCTATAAACCACCTAATACCTGCTCTGGCTTTCTCCCCAAGGAGAAACAGAGTTCCCTGACACTAGGTTCCCACTAGCGGTCGGGTTTCCGTTCTTCAGGTCCGCTTGGGGACCCAAAAAATGGAAATCCTATCCACTTAAAAACAATTTTTCCAAAACTGCCCATAGGTTGTGTGTGTGATATGGCAGCTCAATGCCATTCATTTCAGTGGAGCTAAATTCCCATAGCAACTTTGAATCCTGTGATGTTTACAGTATATTAGAAAATTGCATAAATACCAATTCCATAATAACTATGGACCCTGTGATGTTTATATTACAAAATGGCGTACATAACACTTCCATAATCTAAAGTTATGAGTGATGCAATAATTCTGCTTTAGTCCATATGTACAGTATATATGAACTGCGGCACCAACTGCAGCAAACGCTCAACCAGGAAGTTCTCAATACTACCTAATGATACAACAGGTTCATCACAAGAGGGGAGGTTGGCCACTGCAGAGGTTGGCCACTTTGGCACCTGTTAGTCAGGGCCTCTTTAAGGCCAGGGCTCCACGTGGTATAAATGACACAATTTTGCTGTGGCATAAACACCGAGGCAAAAACTGGCATTTTACAGTACCTGCAAAGTGGATGGGATTCTGGCAAATCCCATCCACATTTTGGAGAAAAATATCTGCAGCGGATACGCTGCGATTTGAAAAACTGTTGCGTTTTTGTAAATTGCAGCATGTCAATTATACCTATGGAAACGCTGGCTTTTTCCGTTTAAGTATGATTGAAGCAGAAGTTTTCCTCTGCAGACTTTCTGTGAAAAGTGCAGCAGGAAAAACCGCAATGCATTTCTGCTACGGTTTTTCCTGCAGCGCTTTTTGGCTGGTTCAGAAGCTTAAACATATATTGGAATTATTAGTGAAGTCCCTTACAGGCACAATAGGAATGGCCATTTTAAAGGAATCTGTCACAAGGATTTAAATGCCACAAAAATTCTCATACACCTGAATTTCATTATATTTTTACAAGCAAACAAAAAAAAGCTACAATAAAAATATATGTAAAGGAAGCCTTAAAATTATTTGGCAGCTATGCAGATAATAATAATAATAGTCCTTTAATAGTCCCACAATGGGGAAATTCAGTGTGTTACAGCAGCAAAGATAAGCAGATACAAATACAAATACAACATGTACAGGAATGTTCCAAGGTGAGAGGCATTACATTAATAGCAGACAGACAGATAGGACGTAGCAGAGGGGGGGGGGGGATTTAACAGGCAGAGAGATATTTCAGTTCTCTGTGTGTAATGATCTCCGCTTAGGTCGGTGTTGGTTGTACAGCCTAACCGCGGTGGGGAGGAAAGACTTCCGATAGCGCTCCTTCTCACACCTAGGGTGGAGCAGTCGGTCACTGACAGTACTGCTCAGCGCGATCACAGTCTCATGCATGGGATGGGACTTCTTCTTCTGCATGGAGCTCACCACAGACAGTATCCTTCTGTCACCCACCACCTGCACTGGGTCCAGTGGGCTCCCCAGGACAGAGCTGGCCCTTCTAATCAGCTTGTCAAGTTTATTTCTGTCCCTGGTTGATATACTGCTCCCCCAGCAGGCCACTCCAAAGAAGATGGCTGATGCCACTACCGAGTTGAAGAAAGTTCTAAGAAGTGCCCCCCGGATTCCAAAGGCTCTCAGTTTCCTAAGCAGGTAGAGCCTGCTGTGGCCCTTCCTGTACAGGGCCTCCATATGATCTGCCCAGTCCAGCTTATTATTAAGGAGCAAACCCAGGTACTTATAGGTGTTCACAATCTCGATGCCCGTCCCCAGGATGTCCACTGGATTTGGAGGGCATCTGCCTTTGCGGAAGTCCACCACCATCTCCTTGGTCTTCCCCGCGTTAATCTTCAGGTGGTTCCAGTGGCACCAGTCCACAAAATCCTGGTTCAGTTCTCTGTACTCCCTGTCATCATCATCTGTGATGAGACCCACTATTGCAGAGTCGTCAGAATACTTCTGTAGGTAGCAGCTGGATGAGTTGCACCTAAAATCTGCAGTGTACAGTGTGAAGAGGAAAGGGGCGAGAACCGTACCCTGAGGTGCCCCCGTATTACAGATCACGGTACCTGACACACAGTCTCGGGCTCTCACGTATTGAGGTCGATTTGTGAGGTAGTCTAGGATCCAGTTGGAGAGGTGGTGGTCCACTCCAGCAAGGCCCAGCTTGTCCCTCAATAACCTGGGCTGTATGGTGTTAAAAGCACTGGAGAAGTCAAAGAACATTATTCTCACTGTGTTCCCTGGTTTCTCCAGGTGAGACAGAGCCCTGTGCAGAAGATGGATGATGGCATCATCTACCCCAATGCCCGGCCGATAAGCAAACTGGAGGGGGTCCATAGCGGGGCTCACTAGAGGGCGGAGATGTGTGAGAACCAATCTCTCCAAGATCTTCATCAGGTGGGATGTCAGTGCTACAGGTCTGTAGTCGTTGAGGTCCATAGGGTGGGGTTTCTTTGGAACTGGTACCACACAAGAAGATTTCCATAATTCAGGGACTATTTCCTGCCTCAGGCTCATATTATACATATATGTAATTATACCACACAGCTGGTCCCCGCAAGTCTTAATTAGCCTTGCACTGATGTCATCTGGCCCTGCGGCTTTCCTCGCCTTGATCTTTTTCATCTCCTTCCTCACCTGGGCCCGTGTGAAGGTCAGACTGTGGCCAGATAAAGACGGATTTCTGGATTTACTGGTCTGTTGGGAAGTGGCCGCATGGGGAGAAGTCATTGTGGTGGGGGAAGCTGAAGGACATACTGGGGTGGGAGGAGCTGGTGTGTGATCAAATCTGTTGAAGAATAGGTTTAGTTCATTAAGCCAATTAACATCTGCCTCAATCTGGCAGACAGACTGTTTATGACCCGAAATTGACTTAAGCCCCTCCCAGACCCCCCTTATGTCTTTTCTTTCCATTTGCTTTTCCATTTTTTCTTTGTAACTGGCTTTTCCCTGCCTGATTTGATGCCTCAGCTCCTTTTGTACTTCCCTCAACCCCTCCTTATCTCCTGTCCTGAATGCCATCTTTTTCTCCTTAAGTAGTGTTTTTATATCAGAGTTAATCCATGGTTTGTTATTGGAGAAGCACCTCACCACTTTTGTGGGTACTGTGTTGTCCACACAAAAATTAATGTAGTCTGTTATGCAGTGTGTGAGTCCTTCTATATCTTCTCCATAAGAATCCTGCAGCACTTCCCATGCGGTTGTGTCAAAACAATCCCTCAGAGCCTCATCACTCTCCTCGGACCATATCCTCACTGTGCGGGTGACAGCTGGTTCTCTACGTACAAGTAGATGCATCATTTACCATTGATTCAATATTAAAATGTTCTTGTCAACAGAGATTGAGAGTTGTAGTAGTCCAAAGGATAGTAGTGATAAATGAACCAGTCGCAGAGACAAAGTAGTCATCCAGGTCTCATAGGTTGTTTAGTGAAAGCATTTATTAAGTGGTAAGCGAGATTTTCTGGAGCAGCTGCACGGGGCTGCGACCACATTCTCACTTTATAATAAGCACACGAAACACAAGCTGCACCAGTATTAACCCCTTCTCTGTCACCGAGCACTTTTCATTTTTCATACTGGAAATTAGAGAGCAGGTTTGAAATGGTTAATCTGGCCCAATACACACACTGCTATCAGTTCAGTTACTAAGTTAACCTCTTCCTTGCTGAATCCAAATTGCTTTCTTTTACAAATAAAAGCCAAACATTGAAATGGACGGGATCTGAAATTCTCTTTTGCATTGGGATGTTAAAGGGTTTGTATAAGATTACAAAAAATAGGTGTCCTTTTCATCCCCATAAACAACTCCACTCATGTCTACAGACTGTGTTTGGATATTGCAACTCTGCACTATTCTTTTGAGTCATGGGCAAGTGTGGTGCTATTTCAGGAAAAGAGAGATAGAACCCTTCTTTCTAATCTTAAACAACCCTTTTAGGCTAAGGCCCCACATAGTGAAGCATAGCTAAAAAATGCTGCGGACATAACCGGGGCGGAATCGCATTGTGTTTTTTTCTGCAGTGTTTTTCATTACAATTTCGCAGAGTTTACCTCTGCAGACTTTCTGCCCCTATTATACCCTATGGAAAACGTCAATGTTTCTGCTGCAGATTTTTTTCTGCAATGTGTGGATGGGATTAGCTAGAATCCCATCCACTTTGCATGTACTATAAAACGCTGCATTTTCAAATGTGGGGCTTCAGTTTTAGGCCGGGGGCCCCACGTGGCATAAAAGGTGAGGAAAAAAACGCAGCATTGCACTGCAAAGTGGCCAGCGAATCCTATCCACACATTGTGGAAAAATACGTGTAGCGAATACGCTGCGATTTCTAAAATCATCACAGTTTTGGAAATTGCAGCATGTCAATTATACCTACAGAAACAGATTGGAAGCAGAAAGTCCACAGAGGAAATCTCTGCGAACCTTCTGTAAAAAGTGCTGTGGAAAAACTGATGCATTGCTGCCACGTTTTTTACATGGGGCTTTAGCTTTAAGATTAATATTATTATTATTTTCTAATTGCAGGCAAATTGCACTTCTCAGCATGAATGTATATATATATATGTAACTGGTGTGAAATCTAGTTTAAGCTAAGGTCAAATTTGTCAAGTTTCCTTTAAAAAGCAGGCGAAATGTCATCACACAGGTTAGAAACTGCACTGAACCACCGACAAGATATTGTCCTGCTGAAGGATCAAAATCCAATCCTCAACACGGTAATGTATATTGCAGCGGGTTATCTTCCGCTGAATCTCTGGTGGCTAAACAGCAGTGACTATACCACATGTGGCCCCAGCCCTGTCATTAAGGCCGGGGACCCACGTGGCGTAAACAGTCACAGCAAAGTGGATGGGATTCTAGTAAATCCCATGCCCATTTTGCGGTAAAATATGCGGTTCGGACATGCAGCGATTTTACAGTACCTGCAAAATGGATGGGATTTTGGTTAATCCCATCCACACATTGCTGGTTTTGGAAATCGCAGCATGTCAATTATATCTACGGAAACGCCGGCGTGTGATTGAAGCAGAATTGAAGCAGAAAGTCCACAGAGAAAACCTCTGCGAACTTTCTGTGCAAATCGCTGCGGGAAGAACCGCGATGCGTTGCCGCCGCGGCTTTTCCCACAACACTTTTTTGCTGCGGGACACCTCTTGGGGCCTTAGCCTAAGGGAGATTTATTGTAAACTGGTGCAAAAGGAAAGTGGAGTGAATAGCCATAGTTGCAATAAGTAATGATTGTATATGATCATTTGTGATAATTTTTTGTTTGCATCAGTTTTCATAAACCTTTCCATTGTCCCAGGGACAGGACATCCCCCCAGTATTCAGCAGACCATGACCTGACATCCTCTGGGGATACAAAGATTAGATAGGTTGGAATAGAATCTGTGTGATCCTAGCATATGTCTCAAGATAAGCAGTATCTGATGCCACTGATCTCACCCTCACCATGGAAATAACATGCTTATTCAGATTTATCAGATGGCATGTTATTTCTTGGGTGAGACAGAATAAGTGACATCAGTGCCACATATTACACATGTTATAACAATGCTGGATCTTCCTTTCATGGGAATAAAACCTCTGATCTTCCTAATAGAAATTTATGAATAAATTGCCAGCTAGGAGTTACCAGCTGGGAAGGGGGGGTCCTTGCATACTTTGACACTGTCCAATCACTACTTCCATTATCAGACTCTGTAAGGATACACACCCAATGCTCTGCTGTCACTTAAACTAAATTTGTGTGGGAGGAATAGCAGAGGAATGGTACAATGCAGAGTTATAAGAAAAGATGCTGCAAAATTGTTATTTTATTGGCAGAAGCATTACATCAAGTTCCTGGGCCCCAATGCAAAAGCTGTACCGGGATCCCCAACTGCACCTCCTCAAGTTACACCCCTGTTTATGGGCAACACAAAAGACAGGCTCATTGAAGACAGGTGTTTAATCCATTTCTATAGAATAGAATTATGATCCCATTTGTGTCTATGAAGTTACAAGCTCTTTCCGGCTAAGGCCCCACGTTGCAGAAACGCAGCTTTTTTTGTTGCAGATATTTTTGAGCTTTTTTGATACAAAGCCAGGAGTTGATTGAGCAAAAGTAGAAGTATAAGCACTGCCTATATAGTTCCCATTACTTTTGTAGTCATACTTGGATTTGGTTTAAAAAAAATGCAACAAAATCTGCAACAACAAAAAAGCTGCGTTTCCGCAACATGGGGTCTTAACCTCAGGGTTACTCGACCGTTTACTTTCATAGCAGCCTGTCGGTAGGCAGCTATAATATAGGAACCCTTAAAGTATAGAGTACCAGTGAAAAGGAGATCAATTTTAATGAAAATTAGAGAATGGTGCACTGAACCTGTGTGTTTTTCACATGTGTCATTTAATAAAACGTCTTAGCTTGCACTTTAAAATGATACTCTGTAAGTATTTCATGTTTCTTAAAAGGGGTCTTCCAGCTAAAGAAATGCTTTATATATATATATATATATATATATATATATATATATATGATAACATTTGGATTAGTACAGAATTTAGACAGACCCCTCCAAGCCCCATCCCTATTCTTAGCAGAGAGGGGAGAGTACTCATAGGTTTCCATTCATTTTAGTAGGACGTGACTCTAAAATCCAGACAAATGACCACATGGGAAATGGGATCCCTCTTCTCAAAATTCTTCAGTTTGAGGGAGTCCAGCCACAGGCATAACTTGAGGGTCTTAGGCTGAAATGAAAAATTAGTAAAGAACTCCTAACTCTTAAACATCACTTATCATTCTGGCCCCATCAGGCTCCAGAACCTGGATGGTAATGGAAACCTCTGCCACAGATGAAGGCACCCTGTCTTTAGCTGGAATACCCCTTTAAATGAACATAAATATATAACACAAGTACAACATTTGTATATAGATGCATTACGCAAAACTGTATACAATATATTGATCGTTTTTACATGATGTCTTTATCAGAGCAGTGTAAATATACAAAAGTGGTTTGCAACCTATGGCCCTCAAGCTATTGTGGACTACAACTCCTAACATGCTCTTATATAAAGCTCTACAGCTATTATAAAACTACTTTACAACACCCAGCATGGCTGAACACTCACTCACATGTTGTAGACCACTGGTCAAGAAAGCAGTCGACCCTTGAGTTATTTTATGTCATCATCATCTTTATGAGTTGGAGGTGAAACATTAAGAAATGGAAGTTAAAGCCATTTTATTTGAATGGATTTAGTGTTTTATCTGACATCCTTTTCACTGCTTTGTTCCATAAAGGGTTACAGTAAACATTTTAGGTCATTAGTAATTTGTAAGCCGCCATTTGTAGTGTCCCAAAGTGAGCTGGTCCTCCAGTAGAACTTCAGTCCAGTCCATACCAATGTCCCAGTGAATAAAGCAACGAAGACATAGCAAACAGCGGCATAAGCTCAATGCTCAAAGCTCAATTTTTTTTTAGGAAACTTGTTCATGCCAGCAGCCATAGGTTAAATAAAGCCTGTGAGCTAAATCTGCTAGCTGACAGCGGACATTTTACATACAAAGATTTTTTTCATGTAGAAAAATATTGATGATACATTTCCATTAGAGTGAATATTTAAACTTGTGATGATCCCTATTTATTTTCAAAACACATGAAAGACTTTAGTCTTAGTTACCTTCATCATCATCATCATCATCATCATCATCGTCGTCATCACCAGCTTCCTGTTTTTTATGCTTGTTGTCATCATCGTCGTCATCATCATCATCGTTGTCATCATCGTCATCGTCGTCATCATCATCGTCGTCGTCGTCATCGTCGTCGTCATCATCGTCGTCGTCATCGTCGTCGTCATCATCATCATCATCATCATCTTCATGCTTCTTTACTATTTGATCATCGTCGTCATCATCATCGTCGTCATCATCATCGTCGTCGTCATCGTCATCATCGTCGTCATCATCATCGTCGTCATCATCATCGTCGTCGTCATCGTCGTCATCATCATCTTTATCATCGTCGTCATCATCATCATCATCGTCGTCATCGTCATCATCATCGTCGTCATCATCTTTATCATCATCATCTTTATCATCATCGTCGTCGTCATCATCGTCGTCGTCATCATCGTCGTCATCATCATCTTTATTGTCTCCATCATCATCATCATCGTCATCATCATCATCATCAGCTACATCAGCATGGTCATTATTATCATCGTCATCATCATCATCTTTCACCGCACCTTGGGCCTGCCCTTGAACTCCAGGCAGTAAATTGACATGGAAAGAGCAAATAGCTGTGACTAGAAGGCACAGCAGCCACACTTTCTGTGAGGCCATCTCAGCGTAAAAGCAGATTTCAACTTCTGAAGTCTTCTCCCAGCAGAGTCACGGTGTCCTTCCAGTCAGCACGCAGAGGTGACAACAAGATGAAGAAACTTTCTAGTAGGTTAAATCAGTTCAATCCTAAGAAACAGTTCTCATTCTTCAATAATCCAGTAAAAGGAAGATCTTGGGTGGGAGACAAGAAGACGTCAGCAGACAACTGTAAAACTGAAGAAGAAAAAGCCTTGGGAAAAAGAGTCCAATGTTCAGGGCAGGCGTGATTGATAGCAACAAATGCACATAGAGAACCTTCTATCTCCCAACCAATAGGTTCAGCTCTACAGTGCCGCTAATATAGAAAGAGATGATGGCACATATCCCTTCATGACCATATTTGTGATCCACTCTATGCAAAAGGTCACTGAAGGCAGCACTGAGACATGTTACTAGTGAGTCTGACATGCCTCAGTTGTGTGGCTATACTTAGGACTTATCAGACTTTACTAGTGCAGTTCATTGTGACAACTACCTTGTTCCTGTTGTCTCTGCATTCAAGCAAAATTCTGATATCAATCAGATTTTGCACTGGGTTCCAAAAGCTTTACATTACTCCTCTCTTTCTCTCTATATGTAATGTACAAAAGCGCATGATTTTACATAAATGTGCTACATATCTATACATATATAAATATAAATGAATAGATGCAGAATGATAATACCAATTGGTGCATTTATGTATTGCTTTGATTTATCTTTCTCCTTGTTCATATCTATAATGGGGAGGAAATATCATATGAGCAATCTGTGGAGTTACATAAAGACCCAGTAGGGAATGGGGTCCACTGCCACCTTAAAACTGAGGCCCCACGTTGCGGAAACACAGCTTTTTTGTTACAGATTTTGCTGCATTTTTTTGAGCCAAAGCCAGGAGTGGATTGAGCAGAAGGTAGAAGTATAAGTACTTCCTATATATTTCCCATTCCTTTTGTAGCCATTTTTGGCTTTGGCTCAAAAAACTGCAGAAAATCTACAAACAAAATAGCTGTGTTTCAGAAACGTGGGGCCTCAGCCTAAAAGTTGCTTTTTACTGTATATAAGACTACATGTAAGAGACTGGGTTAATGAATTGCATAACACAAAATTACTTGTGAATGGTTAGAGAGACTCAAAGGGGTTGATCAGGATCAGCAATTCATAGTTGCTTTCTTCCAAAAACAGCACCACACCTGTCTGTAGGTGATGGCTGACATTGCAGCTCAGTTCCATTGAAGTAAAAGGGACTGAACTGTAATGCCACATATGACCTGTAGAGTATATAGGCAAAAGTAGAAATAAAGGCACTCATATAGTAGGTTTGGAACAATAATAAATCAAAAAGAGATGAAAAATTATGAACCTATTACTGCATAACTAAGTTAAGTGACCTCTTAAAAAATTAGAATGGGATGTTTTCCTGGTGAATTCATGCACCAGTACACTCCAGTACACTAGTATCTAAAAATGGTTCTGCCCACTTAACATAATAATAACTTTATTTATAAAGAACCAACATATGCCACAGCACTTTACAAATCAGAGGGGGCATGAACAAACAGTATTTGACAATACAACCTGACAAAGGTTTAACGTATCAAACGCCAGTCACCAGCTGCTATCAGTGAATATACAGATACTAAGTGCATGGAGTGCAGGGTAACTTCTAGATGGAGGGGTCAGGTTCTTAGGAATAGATGATAGCTTAGGATAAGAAATGTTAGCTTAGTGGAGGTGTAGAACACTGTGATCAGGTCATGTGATAAGCCTGCCTAAACAGATGGGATTTTATGGCATGTTTGAAGCTGCTGTAGTTGGTTATTAATCTGATAAAGTCTGTGGTAAAGCATTTCAGAGCACCGGTGCAGCTCGAAAACAGTCTTTGAGATGGGAGTGGGATGTTCGGATAACAGAGTATACAAGTCTAAAGTCTTTGGCAGAACGTAGAGGACGGTTAGAGTGGTAGACAGTGACGAGGGGAGGAGATATAGGGGGCGCAGCGCTATGGATGGATTTATGGGTCAGTGTGATAATTTTTTATTGTATTCTGTGATGGATGGGCAACCAGTGCAGCAACTGAAACAAGGAAGTTGCATTTGTGTTCTATTTTGATAGAAAGATGAGTCTGGCGGCTGCATTCAGGACTGTAGAAGGGAGAGTTTAGTCAGAGGAAGACCAATTAGAAGAGAATTACAATAGTCAATGCAAGAGTGAATCAGAGCGACAATGAGGGTTTTTGAAGTTTCCACTGTGAGAAAAGGGTGAATTCTGGAGATGTTTTTGAGGTGCAGATGACAAGAGCGTGCAAGTGTCTGAATATGTGGGTTGAAGGTGAGATCTGAGCTAAATACAACCCCGAGTTGGTGGTCTACAGTCATGGCCAAAAGTTTTGAGAATGACACAAATATTCTATTTTCACATGATCTGCTGCCCTCTGGTTTTTATGTGTGTTTGTCAGATGTTTTTATCACATACAGAAATAGAATTGCATTCATATTATGAGTAACAGAAGCTTATATTGACAGTTAGAATGAGTTAATGCAGCAAGTCAATATTTGCAGTGTTGACCCTTCTTCTTCAGGACCTCTGCAATTCTCCCTGGCATGCTCTCAATCAACTTCTGGACCAAATCCTGAATGATAGCAGTCCATTCTTGCAGAATCAATGCTTTAATTTTGTCTGAATTTGTTGGTTTTTGTTTGTCCACCCGTCTCTTGATGATTGACCACAAGTTCTCAATGGGATTAAGATCTGGGGGAGTTTCCAGGCCATGGACCCAAAATCTCTATGTTTTGTTCCCTGAGCCATTTAGTTATCACCTTTGCTTTATGGCAAGGTGCTCCATCATGCTGGAAAAGGCATTGTTGAGCGCCAAACTGCTCTTGGACGGTTGGGAGAAGTTGCTCTTGGAGGACATTCTGGTACCATTCTTTATTCATGGCTGTGTTTTTAGGCAAGACTGTGAGAGAGCCGATTCCCTTGGCTGAGAAGCAACCCCACACATGAATGGTTTCAGGATGCTTTACAGTTGGCATGAGACAAGACTGGTGGTAGCGCTCACCTCTTCTTCTCCGAATAAGCTGTTTTCCAGATGTTCCAAACAATCGAAAAGGGGATTCATCAGAGAAAATGACTTTACCCCAGTCCTCAGCAGTCCACTCCCTGTACCTTTTGCAGAATATCAGTCTGTCCCTGATGTTTTTTCTGGAGAGAAGTGGCTTCTTTGCTGCCCTCCTTGAGACCAGGCCTTGCTCCAAGAGTCTCCGCCTCACAGTGCGTGCAGATGCACTCACACCTGCCTGCTGCCATTCCTCAGCAAGCTCTGCACTGCTGGTAGCCCGATCCCGCAGCTCAAACACTTTTAAGAGAAGGTCCTGCCGCTTGCTGGTCTTTCTTGGGCACCCTGGAGCCTTTTTGGCACCAATGGAACCTCTCTCCTTGAAGTTCTTGATGATGCGATAGATTGTTGACTGAGGTGCAATCTTTCTAGCTGCAATACTCTTCCCAGTTAGGCCATTTTTGTGCAGTGCAATGATGACTGCACGTGTTTCTTTAGAGATAACCATGGTTAACAGAAGAGAAACAATGATGGCAAGCACCAGCCTCCTTTTAAAGTGTCCAGTGGTGTCATTCTTACTTAATCATGACAGATTGATCTCCAGCCCTGTCCTCATCAACACCCACACCTGTGTTAATGGAGCAATCACTGAAACCATGTTAGGTGGTCCTTTTAAGGCAGGGCTGCAATGATGTTGAAATGTGTTTTGGGGGATAAAGTTCATTTTCTAGGCAAATATTGACTTTGCAAGTAATTGCTGTTAAGCTGATCACTCTTTATAACATTCTGGAGTATATGCAAATTGCCATTAGAAAAACTGAAGCAGTAGACTTTGTAAAAATTAATATTTGTATCATTCTCAAAACTTTTGGCCATGACTGTACAGTGTCAATGCTGCTGAGAGATCCAGAAGTAGTGACTAGTTTGGTTGTAGATAGCACAATAACTGCCAAACGGCCATCGCCCAGATACTGGTTTGACCCTCTCTACCTTTACTGCTGTTTTACTACTTTGTGGAATAAAGTAAGTTTTTATGTAATTATTGCTGGTGAGTGCCCCCGTGTTTTTTCTATTACTATTTGATGCATAAACTGAATAGTTCCCTTTAGATTTAGCCGCCAGGAGGTTGTTGGAGACTTTTGTAAGGGCCGTTTTCAGTGTCGGACTGGGATGTCTAGGGCCCACCAGTGGAATTTTTTCTAGGGTCCCACCGCCAGGAACCCTGCAGATCAGCGGTACCAAGACAGGACGGCTAAAGGTAATAACATGTTGGGAACCATGCTGCTCACCTGCCATATGATGTGCACTACTTCACTACCTAAACCCACTGCTACACCCTGTATGGCAAGTGAACAGAGTGGCTAAGCTAAGCCTGGAAAAGCTGATTTGCAGAGGTCCTGGCTGTCAGCCCCCGCAGATGTAATATTGATGGCCTATCCTAAGGACTGGCCGTCAGTATTAGAAAGATAAATAAATCCTTTAAAGAGGTTGTGTAGAAATTGGAGCAACCCATGTGGTGAGCAGGAGGTGTAAAATAACATTTTTTTTTTTAAAAAAAAAGCATACTCACCTGTTCTCGGCGCTCCGTTGTCCGCCTCCAGTGTCTATTCAGTGCTGGCGCCTTCTTGCTGGGAGTCCTGTTCCTCATGTGACCACTAATACCATTTAGGTACAGGATTTCTGGAAATGAGGCACCGCCATGAGACCGAACAGACACAGGCGGGGAACAGGTGAGTATGCTTTTTTTAAAAATTTTAAGTGTCCCTGGCCACCACACTGATCACACCAATTTATGG
This sequence comes from Leptodactylus fallax, assembly GCA_947044405.1. Taxonomy (NCBI): domain Eukaryota; kingdom Metazoa; phylum Chordata; class Amphibia; order Anura; family Leptodactylidae; genus Leptodactylus; species Leptodactylus fallax. The sequence goes on from CAMRHE010000078.1 coordinate 3,564,578, forward strand.
ACAACCTTTTTAAAAGGGTTGTCTGGGCCAAATTTTTTATGGCCACTTCACTGGTCCCCCCATACAGTAGCCTCTTCACTGGTCCCCCACTTAGTGGGGAACAGTGATGGGGCCATTATATTGTGTGGGGGCAGTGATGGGGGCTAACCACCTGTGCAGGAGGGACGTTAAATAGTTAGGCCATAAATACCTGATTGCTAGGGGGCTCACACACGGCCCCATCAGCTGTACAGAGCCACTTCCAGCACCCGTTCTGTACACAATTCAGGGAGGGAATCAGAAATCTCCAACCACTGTATAGCAGCCCGATGCCTTCACTGCAACTCAGCTCCCACTAACTTCAACATGTGCTGAGATGCAGTGAAGGTGCCCGGCTAATATACAGTGTACAGAGCTTTCTGCTTCTGGCCCCGTATTATGTACATGACAGGCGCCGGAAGTGACTCCGTACAGCTGATCGGTCTGGGGGGCTGGGTGTCAGACCCCTATCAATCAGGTATTTATGGCCTATTCTGAGGATAATGCCTGGACAACCCCTTTAATATATCCCCTAATGTGACACACTTTAAAGAGGTTGTCCAGTATATTTTTTTTTTTTTTTCTTTAATTAGTCAGGGGGAGGTGAAAAAAACAAACCAAAAAAAAATCAAAACATACCCACCTATCCCTGGTGCTCCGATGTATCCCAGCATGGTCCAGTCCTGCTCCGCTGTCTTCTTTTGCCGGAAATTCTCAGGTCCCTTCCCTTAGTCCACTGGTAGTCACGTGCAGAGGCAACTTCCACTGGAAGAAAACAACACAGCTGCAGGACCAAACCGTGCTGTGAGATACTGGGGAGAGGAGAGAAAGTTCTGGGTTTCTCTGTTTGTTTTTTTTTCACCTGCCACGGCCTAAATAAAAAAATGTTATCCTGCACAACACCTTTAATGTTCCCCAGGCTATTGGCCTTCATCACTGCCCCCCCCACATAATGGCCCCATCAATGGTCCCAATACAGTATAGGGGACCTGTGAAGGGGCCACTGTATGGGGGTGAACCAGTGAAGGGGCCACTGTATGGGGGAGGAACCAGTGAAGGAGCCACTGTATGGGGGGGGGGCAGTGAGGGGGCCACTGTATGGGGGGGACCAGTGAAGGAGCCATTGTATGGGGGGCAGTGAAGGAGCCACTGTACGGGGGGGGCAGTGAAGGGGCCACTGTATGGGGAGGAATAGTGAAGGAGCCATGCCCCTTCACTGGTTCCCCCCTATAGCAGTATTGGGTGATTACTCACCTGTCTGCTCCTTGGTCCCACTTCTTCTTGCTCCGGGCGCACTGATGTGATGTCATGTGCGCCCAGAGCAGGTAGAAGCAGGAGGTGCCGGAGAGCTGTTAGGTAAGTATCGGAGCATAGCTTGTAGGCCAGATGTTCAATGTGGCATGTGGCCTACAAGTCTGTGAGTGGTAAAGCAGGAAGCCAGTGGCTTTCTGCTCTGCTAGTATCAGAATCGGGTCGCCACTTTTCCCCGGTTTTGCAATCCGGTTCTTAAAACCGGATCACAAAACCGGGGAGAACCTGGCTGCATCACTTACCTCTCCCTGCTCCTGCTCGCAGCTTCTCCTCTTTCCGCAGCAGCCTAGGCCCTGTGCACACACATCACGTCGCGATGACGTAATGTGCGGCTTTCAGTGGGCCCACAAGCCAGGAGCCGGGAGAGGTAAGTGAATAGGGGCCGTTACTGCACCTCCACTGCCTATTATAAAAAAGCAGTGGGGGTCCGGTAAGCCCCACTAAAGGCATGGGGCCCACAGCGGGGGATTCACGGTCCCCCGGTGGGCCAGTCAATCCTGGCCATTTCTGTAGAGTGTAGTGCACAAAAACCTGATTGTAAGGAGTTAGCAGAGATAAAGCGGATTAGGTGGGAATAGACCAAGTGTTCCAGGAGTTTAGAGAGGAAGGGGAGGTTAGAGACGGGTCGATAGTTAGCTGTAAAGGATGGGTCGAGTGAGGGTTTTTTCAGTAGTGGGGCTATGACAGCATGTTTAAAGGAGAATGTAAAGATTCCAGAAGAGAAAGAGAGGTTAAAAATTTTAGTAAGGTGAGTTGTAACAGCAAAGGACAGAGACCGGAGAAGAAGAGAACAGGAGAGAGAAGCGATAGGAAACAGTGATGATTGTAGGGTATATGAGAGATGCTGAATGATTACAGCATTTAGACTCCTATATGTGAGGTAGGTCAGTGTGTTTTGCGAAGGATAAGAGCCTTTAACAGTAAAGGAAAGAAGGCTGAGGTCCAAAATTGCTAGGTAAGTGTTAGTAAAGTCAGAGACAGAACAGAGCCGTAAGAAGACCAGATCTAGGATATTACCATCTTTGTGTGTGGGAGAAGTAGTAAACTGTGAGAGACTAAGAAAGGTGAATAGTGATAGAAGCCAAGAGGCAGATAGGGACACAGGGGTGTTAATGGGAATGTTAAAATCACCTATAAGGAAGGTAGGAATTTCCCAGGACAGGAATTTGGGAAGCCATGAAGCAAAGTGATCTAAAAACTTGTAGGGTGAGCCAAGGGGGTAGTAGATTACAGCTACTCTCAGGGAGAAAGGGCGGAAGTCAGATAGTATGGACCTCAAAAGAGGGGAAGGAGAGCAATGGTACTGTGGAAATGACTTAAAAAGTGCATTTTGGTGATAGAAGGATGCCTACCCCTCCACCCTGCATATTATCAGGTCTAGGGGTGTGTGAAGATTGTAGGCCATCAGAACAGATAGCAACAGGTTAGGCTCTATCAAACTGTTTAATCCAGGGTTCTGTTACAGCCAGCAGGTTAAAAGACTTTGAAATGAAGAGATCCTGAATAATGTCAAGTTTGTTGCACACTGAATGGGCATTCCAGAGTGACCAAGAGAAAGAGTCTGGTGGAGGAGAAGGAGATGGTAGATAGTGAATATTAATAAGGTTAACAGGGTTTCTTGGTGACACAGGAATGAAGTTGAGGTTAGCAGAAGGAGGACCAGTGTTTGGAGAGATGTCCCCTGCAGCTAGTAGGAGGAAAATGGAGAGAGACAGCAGATGGTTAAAGCTTAACTTAACTTTCAGACAACTTTTGATTTTCTGTCAGTATTTGTGCAATTAGTAAATTTTGTAATATACTTTATTAACACATTTCGGATCCTTTGTTTGAAATCCTGCATGTTTTTACTCTTCCCCTTGCTTCTGTATTGAGAGCTGTTTCTGCCTCTCACTGAATATTATTGTGTATGAAGTACAGGCTTGGAGTACAGGCTGTGTAAAATGTAGAAAACATGAGGGTAGGGGAGGGTTATATCACGAACATTATAAAACGTACAAACTTTTTGTGTCATATAAAAGAGAAGATTCTCTTCTTTCATATGGCACTAAGGTTGCAGTGCTATCTAAACTATTTCCAGAGATATGGTGTCTTTCATATGACATCAAAAGCAAGTTTGTATGTTTTATAATGCTGGAGATGTTTGAAGTGACCCTCATTTTCTCTACATTTTACACAGCCCGTACTCCATGCTCATACTTCATATACAGTAACATTCAGTGAAAGAGAGAAACAGCTCTCAATACAGAAGCAAGGGGAATAGAGGAAAAATGCAGGATTTCACAGAAAGGATCCAAAATGTGTTAATAAAGTATATTACAAAATTTATTAATGACACAAATACTGCCAGAAAATCAAAAGTTGCCCAAAAGTTTAGTTACACTTTAAGTGATTTGTGAGAATGTTTAATTTGTTGCACAGAAGCACAAGGTGGTTGAGGGACTGATGTGGATAGATGTAGCAGGAGGTTGGAATGGGTGTTAGGTTTGTAAAAAAGCAACTAATAGAATAAAAAGAAATGCAGTGAATATGGTGGAATAATATTTTGGAATGTGATTAAGAAACTTTTTTGATGTGATTATTCTACTGATCTGTCTTCTGTCCAGTCTAACTGCCATGTTAACATCCATTGCATTAAAGAATGGTGGTGCAACCATTGGACTCCTCTTTTTCATATATTTGCTTATATTATGATGCCTCTGGGGTACTGGTCTTGTGGTTAACTTACAATTAGCTCCCTCTTTTTCACAAGGGGCTATCTCTATGGTACATGCAGCAATCATGTTACTAGTTAAACACGTATAGGTTCACCTATGGAACGTTAGTGCTTTCACCAGAAATGTGCTGATATGAGTGTTGGACTTTAGGGACAGGACACAGGAAAGTGCTGTCTACCAGTAACTGGAGCCCAGTGTATGCTGTCAGCTTGGCATTCCTGGCCAGCCTATGTGCTATAAATACTACATGAAGCATAGCTGGTGCTCAGCAATAAGAGTGCAGAAGATGGGTCACAGAAACATTGCCAGGTTTTATGTTTCTGCTGCAAGCAGCGCTCGGTGCACATCGTTGGAGATCTGCAGGGTGCTGACAGCTTTAATCTCAATATGTAGAAACCATTATTAGTTCACAGCTGAATCATGCGCATGATCTACCAGCTACAGCTTTTCTGGGTGATCCTTTATAAAATCCTAATCATCATAACTACAATTCTCAACCTGGTGGTGACATATGTAAGGACATAATGAATAAAAATAACAGTACAATACTTTTGCCTCTTATATGTATTCTGAGAGGTCCCATTAGATTGCAGATAATGATGAACTTTGCTGTTCATCCTGATCTTCCTAGTTCCTAAAAGTTTATTGAATTCTGACTCAAAGGTAGAACAGTAAAAAGAATGTAGTGCTGTATAACAACTCAGGTTAGTGTTCCATTAAAGTCTGTGGAAAGTGGGGCGACTACCAATATGGACATTGTATTGGCTGACATTAGTAGTTGTCAATGCTACTTAGCATTTGTTGCATGAATTTGCACTTTCCTGAAACTTAATCATTGGGGCGTATTAACGCTAGGTTCAGACTAGCATTCGTGTTTCTGTCCTTCAGGACCACTTGGGGGACAGGAAAAACGGAAACCCTATCTGCTTAAATAACGGTTACATGCGGAAACCCACGGAGCCCATAGACTATAACCGGGTCCATCGGTTTCTCGCCAGGTTTCCACCAAAACCTTGCTGGACTTTTCTCTCCACCGATTTTAAGCGGAATGGGGGACGGAGTCTTGTACTGAGACTCAAACACTAGTGTGAACCTAGCGTTACTAATATTGTCTAACAGAGAGTACAAAATTAAGCAGGCCATGCACATAAAATTTTGGACAGCTGCCATGTGGCCGTCCGATCAGTCAAGGGACTGTTTGTACCAATGATCCCACCATGAACATTAACAACTAAAGTGTTTTTAAAGTTGGTAAAAAAAACAAAAAAAAACAAAGGTTAGTGAGTTTGTGCAAGTTGGCTGATAATAGGCCAAAAGCTGATCATACCAAACACTGATACTTCTGGCCAGCTACTAAATGTTCATGAAATTTGTCTTAAATTGGTAATTTTGGCTATAGAAAATCCAATTTCTATGGCCTGCTTTAGACTAGACAATCTTAAACTGTTTACGATTTCTCACAATGGCTAATGCTGGATGACAAATCTGGCCCATTTTAAACTATCTAGCCTAACATTTCACCACCTATATGTTGTCCAAAATTTTTACCATGCTACTTGTGCACCAACAAACTGCCTTGTACCACATTTATCAATCATTTTAGACACTTTTCTAAATGATCAAACAAGTGTGTGTGGTGAAAAAGGGAGTCTATCACCAGAACCCAGCATATCAGCTCAGACCTGCACATAGATAGGTTAGGCTCACCTGAATCAAAACTGTGTTCCCCATCTGAATTGGTATCATTCATTACCGAGATATTGACGTTTTTGTCAACTTGCATATGAGATCATCTGCATACTGACAAAAACAGCCATATCTTGATGACAAACCCACCTATTCACAATGAGAAAACACAGCTTGAGTCAGGGAACCCTAAGAGGGCATTCACATTACCATTAGTAGTGTCCGTTACAAGCATCCGTTACAAAATGTTAACAACGGACACTAACAGAACCGTCATAAATCCATTATTGATTTCAATGGGATTTTTTTCTGTTGTCTGTTAGTGTCCATTTACACCAAATCCATCACATTTCCGTTTTTTTTCACAGACATAATAACACGAGGTGCAGGACTTTTGTGTCCGTTGAAAATTGAAATGGACTTATGACGGAAGGCAAGTGCCTGTTATTTTTTAACATTAATGTCTATGGTTAATGGACAGTAACAGAGGGGCGTCTGTTATTACTGTCCTTTTTTTTCTACGCATGCTCAGAAAGCAGAAACAACAAAAAAAAAAGAAGTAAAAAAACAGACAGTATAAAAACAGACACTAATTGATACTTACGTGTCTGCTTCTTTAACCCCTTAAGGACCCAGCCCAAAAGTGCGTTAAGGACCAGGCCTCGTTTTTCAAAACTGACATGTGTCACTTTATATGGCAATAACTTTGAGACGTCTTAACTTACACAAGTGATTTTGAGATTGTTTTTTCGTGACACATTGTACTTCATGTTAGTGGTAAACACTAATGAATATTTTTGTATTTATTTATAAAAAAATAGGAAATTTGATGAAAATTTGGAAAAAAATCGCAATTTTCAAAATGTGAAATGCTCTGCTTTTCAGATAGATAGTCATACCACCCAAATACATTAATACATATTATCTACCATATCTCTGCTTTATATCGGCATCATCTTTTAATCGTCCTGTAATTTATTTTGGATGTTAGAAGGCTTACAAGTGTAACAGCGATTTTGCAGATTTACAAGAAAATTTCCCAAACTAATTTTTTAGGGACCACTTCAGTTCTGAAGAGGATTATAAAGGCCTATATATTAGAAACCCCCATAAATCACCCCATTTTCAAAACTGCACCCCTCAAATAATTCAAAATAACATTTGGGAAGTTTGTTAACCCTTTAAGAATTTCACTGGAATTAAAACAATATGGAGGTGAAATTTAGACATTTAATTTTTTCCCACTAATTCCTTAATTTAGCCCTAAAATTAACACATTCACAAAGGGTTAAAGGAAAAAATGCATCTCACAGTTTGTTATGCAATTTCTCCCGAGCACGGAAATACCCCACAAGTGGGTGTAAACTGATGTTTGGGCGAATGGCAGCGCACGGAAGGAAAGGAGTGACACTGGGCGTCAGAAAAGCAGATTTTGCTGGAATAGTTTTCAGGTGCCATGTCTCATTTGCAAAGCCCCTAGAGTACCAATACAAAGGAAAACCCCAAAAAGTGACCCCATTTTGCAAACTACACCCCTCACAGAATTCATATAGGGGTATAGTGAGCATTTTGACCTTACAGTCGTTTCACAGATTTTGCTAACACTGGGATGTATAAATGAAACATTACTAAAATGTCACTTTATCCCCAAAGTTTTCATTTTCACAATGGGTTAAAGGAGAAAAAGCACCCCACAGTTTGCAAAATAATTGCTCCTAAACACAGCAATAACCCATATGTGGTCGTAATCTGCTGTATGGGTACATGGCAGGGCTCAGAATGGAAAGAGCGCTATTTAGCTTTTGGAGAGCAGATTTTGCTGGAATAGTTTTCAGGTACCATGTCACATTTGCAGAGCCCCCAAAGTACCAATACAGTGGAAACCCCCTAAAAGTGACCCCATTTTGGAAACTACACCCCTCACAGAACATATCAAGGGGTATAGTGAGCATTTTGACCCTACAGCTGTTTCACAGATTTTATTAACATTGGGACATTAAAATGAAAAATTACTTTTTTTTCCAATAAACCGTCAATTTAGCCCCAAATTTTTCATTTTCACAAGAGGACAAAGGAGAAAAAGCACCCCAAAGTTCGTTACACAATTTCTCCTGAACACAGAAATGCCCCATATGTGGTTGTAATCTGCTGCATGGGTAAATGGCAGGGCTCACAATGGAAAGAGCGCTATTTAGCTTCTGGAGGGCAGATTTTGCTAAAATAGTTTTCGGATGCCATGTCGCATTTGCAGAGCCCCTAAAGTACCAATATAATACAAACCCCCAAAAAGTGACCCCATTTTGGAAACTACACCCCTTATAGAATTTATCTATGGGTATGGTGAACATTTTGACCTCACAGCTGTTTCACAGATTTTATTAACATTGGGACATTAAAATGAAAAATTACTTTTTTTCCAATAAACCGTCAATTTAGCCCCAAATTTTTCATTTTCACAAGAGGACAAAGGAGAAAAAGCACCCCAAAGTTCGTTACACAATTTCTCCTGAACACAGAAATGCCCCATATGTGGTTGTAATCTGCTGCATGGGTACATGGCAGGGCTCAAAATGGAAAGAGCGTTATTTAGCTTTTGGAGGGCAGATTTTGCTGGAATAGTTTTCGGATGCCATGTCGCATTTGCAGAGCCCCTAAAGTACCAATATAATACAAACCCCCCAAAAAGTTACCCCATTTTGGAAACTACACCCCTTATAGAATTTATCTAGGGGTATGGTGAACATTTTGACCTCACAGCTGTTTCACAGATTTTATTAACATTGGGACATTAAAATGAAAAATTTCTTTTTTTCCAATAAACCGTCAATTTAGCCCCAAATTTTTCATTTTCACAAGAGGACAAAGGAGAAAAAGCACCCCAAAGTTCGTTACACAATTTCTCCTGAACACAGAAATGCCCCATATGTGGTTGTAATCTGCTGCATGGGTAAATGGCAGGGCTAAAACTGGAAAGAGCGCTATTTAGTTTTTGGAGGGCAGATTTTGCTGGAATAGTTTTTGGATGCCATGTCGCATTTGCAGAACCCCTAAAGTACCAATATAATGGAAACCTCTAAAAAGTGACCCCATTTTAGAAACTACACCCCTCAAGGAATGTATCAAGGGGTATTATCATTTAGAGCCTAAAAATGCTTCCCAAAAATTAATGTACAAAGTGAAAATTTAAGTTTTTAAAGAAATATCCAATTTCAGTGCCTAATACGTTGCAGCCACTTTGTGGCATCAGAGACACGAACTCCTAAAACTATTAAGTGGGCTATCCCGGGGACAAAAAAATTATATATGTGGGTATAAACTGCTGCTTGGGCACGCAGCAGGGCTCAGAAGGGAAGGAGCACAGTGGTTTTTTTTAGCTTTTGGAGTACAGATTTAGAGGGACTTTCTGGTCGCCATGATATTTTTGCAGAGCCCTGGAGGTGCCAGTAAATTGGAATTCCCCAAGAAGTGACCCCCATTTTGTAGGGGCAATTTTAGGGTCTCTGCAAATGTGACATGGCGTCCAAAAAAACAACAATCTAAATATGCGCTCCAAAAGCACATAGCGCTCCTTCACATTTGCACCCTGCTGTGTGCCCAAATGACAGTTTATGCCCACACGTATGACACTGGTGTACCCAGGATAACGTACTTAACAATGCCATATGTGGGTATAAACTGCTGTTTGGGCACAGCCAGACACAGAAGGGAAAGAGCGCTATTTTGGTTTTTAGAGCACAGTTTGCTTTTTGGACACCATGCCACTTTTGCAGAGACCATGAATTGTCAGTAAAGTGGAATCCGCAGACATGTCACCCCATTTTGGAAACTATACCCTTCAAGGGATTTATCAAGTGGGGTAGCGAGCATTATTAACCCTTAAGTGTTGCATTCTTTTAATTTCCAAAAATGAATGCGCAGCTGATAATGAAAAGTTAAAAATGAAATTTTTCTATAGATACGCCATTTCAGTGCCCGATATGTTGTGCCCAGCTTATGTCTGCACAGACACACACTCCAAAAACTGGTGAGCGGGGATCCCGGGCACAACAGCTTTTGGAGCGTTCATCTCTGATACAAGCCAGGCACAACATATGACGCACAGAAATGTCGTATTCCTGGAATAATTGTCATTTTCACCTTTCATCATCAGCTGCGTATTCATTTACGGATAATAAATTATAGCAACACTTGGGGGTTAAAAATGCTCACTGTACCCCTGGATAAATTCCTTCAGGGGTGCAGTTTCCAAAATGGGGTGACATGTCAGGGGATTCCACTGTACTGGCATTTCAGCTCTGCAAAAGTGCAATGGCATCCAAAAACCAAACCGTCCAAGTCTGTGCTCCAAAAGCAAATAGCGCTCCTTCCCTTCTGTGCCCGGCTGTGCCCAAACAGGAGTTTATACCCATATATGACATTAAGTACCTTATCCTGGGTACACCAGTGTCATACATGTGGGTATAAACTGCGGTTTGGGCACACAGTAGGGCACAGAAGGGAAGGAGCACTATGTGGCTTTTGGAGCGCAGATTCAGATGTTTGGGATCTGGATGCCATGTCATGTTTGCAGAGCCTCTAAAGTACCAGTAAAGTGGAATCCCCTAGGGAATGACCCCATTTTGAAAACTGCACCCCTCAAAGAATTTATAAAGGGGTGTAGTGAGCATTAGTATCCCAGACGTGACTACACAATGGATGGGGAAAAGTGAATGAATATGTAAGCTGTGCGTAGTACATTGGGTACACTAAATTCCCTACTATTTCCCCAGTAGTTCCTATTATTGGGGGTCACTCTGGGGGTCACTTCTGGTTTATTATCCCTCGTAAGCTCTAAATCTGGGGTGTACCCTAATATACGCTCGCACAGCTTATACATTCCCTTCCGGCCGCAGCCAGTTATGCTCTAATGATTTGGCGATTTTTGGGGTTTTTGTCTTCACATTGTACGAGTTATATTTTCTTTATTTCTCTGGTGATGTAGTCATATGAGGGCTTGTTGTTTGTAGGGTGATATGTATTTTTTAATGACATCATTTTTAGGTGCTTACAACTTATTAAATACATTTTATTAACTCTTTCTTGGTGGATTAAAAAACAACCCCATCAATTCTGGCACTGCGTTTTAGCTTTTAAATTTTTCACCATGCAGCATAGAGCGTAAGTAACATGTTATCTTTATTCTGCGGGTCGGTACTATTATGGCGATACCTCATTTATACTGTTTTTTTATGCATTACCAATTTTGCAGAACAAAAACCCATTTGGGGACATAAATCAATTTTTTTTGCATCGCCATCTTCTAAGATGCGTAGCATTTTTATTTTTCAGTTTAGAGAGTTGGTTTAGGGCTTATTTTTTGCGGGACAACCTGTGATTTTTATTGGTACTGTTTTGGGGTACATATGACTTTTTGATCACATTTTATGGCATATTTTGTAAGGTGAGATGGCGAAAAATTGTTACTTTTGGCGGGTTTTTTCCGTTTTTTTTCCCCCGACTTTCACCGTGTACATTAAATATGGTTTCAGTTTTATTGTACAGGTTGTTACGGAAGCAACAATACCAAATATGTATTGTTTTTATTAATTTTTAGGTTTATTTTTTATATAATTCATTTTATATAGGAAAAGGGAATTTTTGGGGCTTTATTCTTTTATTAATTTTTTTCACATACTTTATTATTTTTTTTTTTCACTTTTTTTTACTTTTTCTTGTGTCCCATTAGGACACCTGAGCCAGAGATGCTTTGATCTCTGGCTCAGTACTATAGACTGCAAGACACGAGCATACACATGTCTTGCAGCCTATACAGGAAGTCAGCGCTATGGAAACACAGCGCTGACTTCCTGAGGTCTCGGCAGGATCAACCAGGTACTGGAGGCTCCAGGCAGCCTGGGGTCACTTGGCAGACCCTGGGCTGCAGATTAGAGATATCGGCACCCCCCGATCTCTGCGCGGGGGGTGCCGGGGGGAGGCGGCAAGACGGCGGAACCCCTTGGATGCCGTGGTCATGTTTGACCGCGGCATCCAAGGGGTTAAAACCACCGATCGGAAGTTATGACCGACCGGGGGTTATGGAGCAGGGTGTTAGCTGTCAGATACAGCTAACACCCGGTTCCGATACCGCCCGCTCAGATAGTGAGCGGGCGGCCGGCCTCGGGCGTAGTATTACGTCCTGGTGCGCGAAGTACCTAGCGCCCAGGACGTAATAGTACGTCCAAGGTCGTTAAGGGGTTAACTGATCCAGTAACCCTTTCCCGTTGGAGGAATTTTTCAATTTTTGTTTTTCATTTTTGACTCTCCCCCTTCCAAACCCCATAACTTTTTTATTTTCTGTTCTCAGAGCCACACCAGAGTATAATAATGTCACTTTTCACTTTGACATAACTTCGGCTGTGTTTACCTTAGAGAGCTAGAAATTGGATAGATAGGTTCCTATGAGCCCTGAAAGTGTTATACATTTACTGTAGAATTTAGTTTCAGTTTTGTATAGTGGGCAGAGATTTGTGCTATTTTTTTATATACTCTTTATTGTGAAATGCAAATTTATGCCATATATTAGCGTATCTTAATATATTTGTGGGTTTTTTTGTCACTTTTTTTGAATATACATAAAAATATGACGAATCCTTCCAGGTGAAAATATTAACTATTAATCATTAATTATAGATGAAAGTGAAAAAACTAAGTAAATGAATATTTTTATATTTTTTGAAACAATGATGCCCCTTTTAGTGAGCACTTATACCACCTAATGACCTGTAGGTGTCATCTGTGCTGTTTGCTGGCCCAAGACAAAACAGAAGCTGGAGTGCTTTTTCAGTTTTTCATAGGCATGTACATATATACATATATGTTTCTGGAGTCAGAAGAGATATGTGAGATAAAGTAGAAATCGTTGAGGATGGACATTTAGATGTTACTCTCTCTGACAAAGGAAGTTTCTCTTAGGGCCAGCCTTTAACTGTATACAGTATTGCATTATAATCTGTGATATCCATGCATAAGCAGGACATTTCATGCAGAGACCCAAGATCCTACTGTAGCGTGAAAGAGCACACTCCTTTTACACCGTCATCTACTGATTCCATATAGATGTCTACAGAGTAGCAAGGCAACATAATGTGGAGTTGGCAGCAGCATGAGAAGGCCACAGAGTGGTAAGGCGAACTAATGTGAAATTGGAAGCAGCATGAGGAGGCCACAGAGTAGCAAGGCAACATGATGTGGAGTTGGCAGCAGCATGAGTAGGTCACAGAGTGGCAAGGCGACATAATGTGGAGATGGCAGCAGCATGAGGAGGCCATACAGTGACCCGGTGGCAGCAGCATGAGGAGGCCATAGAGTGATCCGGTGATAGCAGCATGAGGAGGCCACAGATTGGCAAGGAGAAATTATGTGGAGGTGGCACAAGCATGAGGAGGCCATAGAGTGACCCAGTGGCAACAGCATGAGTAGGCCACAGAGTGGCAAGGCGACATAATGTGGAGGTGGCAGCAGCATGAGGAGGCAATAGAGTGACCTGGCGGCAGCAGCATGAGGAGGCCATAGAGTGACCCGGTGGCAGCAGCATGAGGAGGCCACAGAGTGGCAAGGTGACATAATGTGGAGGTAGCAGCAGCATCAGTAGGCCACAGAGTGGCAAAGTGACATAATGTGAAGGTGGCAGCAGCTTGAGGAGGCCATAGAGTGATCCGGTGATAGCAGCATGAGGAGGCCACAGATTGGCAAGGAGAAATTATGTGGAGGTGGCACAAGCATGAGGAGGCCGTACAGTGACCCAGTGGCAACAGCATGAGTAGGCCACAGAGTGGCAAGGCGACATAATGTGGAGGTGGCAGCAGCATGAGGAGGCCATAGAGTGACCCGGTGGCAGGAGCATGAGGAGGCCACAGAGTGGCAAGGTGACATAATGTGGAGGTAGCAGCAGCATCAGTAGGCCACAGAGTGGCAAAGTGACATAATGTGGAGGTGGCAGCAGCTTGAGGAGGCCATAGAGTGACCCGGTGGCAGCAGCATGAGGAGGCCATAGAGTGACCCGGTGGAAGAGTGGGGAGGTGGGAGGCAAAAACAGTATGCGCTGATGATGGTGTCTGTAAGAAGGAGCACTTGGCATCAGATGTGTGGCATCAGGCAGGTGGCAGCATCAGAATAGTAGCTGAGGCAGCTAGCCAGAAGAAACCGATCTCTTTTGTAAAGGTTTGGGTGAAGCAGCATGTATCATTTCATCTGCTGCATCAGGCATGGTGGGTGGAAATAGGCCAGTTGCGGCCACAAATCCAGTTTGGCTGCCCAGTAGTCCAGTGGATCTTTGATTATGGGTGGCAGGGTGCACTCCAAGTATGCCACCACTAGCTGGTTCAGGTTCTGTTCTGAGCGTAGCTGCTGGTGAGTAGTTTCTTCACTATGCAGGTGTAGAAAGCTGCTCATCAGCAACTCTAGGCTCAGGCTTCTGCTGATGGATCTGGTACTGCCCCTGCTCCACAACCCCCCCACAGCAGCCATGGTAGTGCAAGATCAGACCTGCGAGAGGATGGATGATGGCACAGATAGGCAGCGGCCAACTGACTACATAGGATGTCTCTATAGTAGTTCAGTTTATCCTCCCTCTCAGTGGGTATAAAAAAGGCCCCCATTTTTGACCTGTAGCGAGGGTCTAACATGGTGGAGAGCCAGTAGTCATCCCTCTGCCAAATGGTGACAATTCGGCTGTCACTACAGAAGCAAGTGAGCATGCATCGGGCCATTTGCGCAAGTGACTCGGAGGGACTCCCAGCATCCATCTCCACTGCATACTGCCACAGTGTGTCTGGGTCATCTGCCTCATCTTCCTCTTGCTCTTCCGGCTGCTCCTGCTCCTCCTCTCCTGTCACCTGTGTAGAAAAACCACCCATTTCACTACACATTGCTTGTGCTCCAATGTCCTCCTCCTCCTCTTTCTCCAATTCAGCCCCCACAGGGCTCATGTGGCCGTGAGATGTAGGCGCCACGACTCCAGTCCCATGAACAGCCAGATTTACCAGCATCTTTTCTAGGAAATAAATCAGTGGAATGATGTTGTTCATCCCATAGTCCTGTTGACTGACAAATAAAGTGGCCACCTCAATGTGCACGAGCAAACGCAAGTGTCACGCATGAGTTGCCACTGGCTAACATCAAAGTTACACAAGGGAGTACCTCTGTCTACTTGGATCATCAAGAAATCATTTATGGCCTTTCGCTGTTCGTACAGTCGGTCCAACATATGGAGGGTGGAATTCCAACAGGTGGAAACATCACATATCAGCCTATGTTGGGGGACGCCGTTCTGCCGCTGCAGCTCAAGGAGGGTGTGCTTGGTGCTGTACGAGTGGCTGAAGTGCATGTAAAGTTTCCTGGCCATTTTTAGGATGTCTTGCAGATGGGTGGAGGATTTAAGGAAATGCTTGACAACCAGATTGAACACGTGCGCCATGCAGGGTGCATGGCTCAGCCCTCCTTGACGCAGCACCGACACAATGTTCTTCCTGTTATCGGTCACCACGGTTCTGATTTTGAGTTGTTGCGGAGAAAGCCAGGATTCGATTTCTTGATGGAGGACACCGAGCAGTTCCTTCCCTGTGTGACTCTGTTCTCCCAGGCAAACGAGGTGTAGAACAGCGTGACACCGCCGTGCCCTGCACATGTGGTATGCTGGAGGAGCACTGTGAATTGTCCCTGCAGTGGACGCTGAGGACACAGTGATGATGAGGCAGACATTGTTGCAGGACCAACGGCGTGAGAACATTGAGGTGGAAGCGCCGTCACCTGGCCAAGTTACTGGTATGCCTGGGCAGGAACCTCAATCACCTAGTGGGCCGTAAAGGACATATACTGTCCTTGACCGTAGTTATAGCTCCACACGTCGGCACTGCCATGCACTTTGGCAGACACCAACAGGCTCAAGGACTGGCCCACCTTCTGTTCTACATATTTGTGCAGGGCTGGTACTGTTTTTTTGCCAAAGAAATGACGGCTTGGGACTTTCCATCTCAGCTTGGCACAAGCCATCAGTTCTCTGAAAGGTGCAGAGTCCACCACTGGGAAAGGGAGGGACTGCAGCACCAGCAACTTGGACAGGAGCATGTTCAGCTTCTGCACCATTGGATGAGTGCATGCATACTGTTGTCTCTTCGAAATCGCTTCGGCAATCGATTGCTGACGTAATGACTGACTAGGAGGAGGAGGAGAAGGAGCATCAGGACCAGCAGATGATGGGAAGGACACACAGCTTCCTTCGGCTGAGGTGTTGGTGCCTTGACTGCCTGAAATGGTGTGCATGCCACTGGGTGATGGAGCAGTTGCTGCGGCAGGCTGGACCACCACATTGGAGCCACAGTTCTCCCAGGCCACTTTATGGTGACGCTGCATATGTTGACGCAGGGCTGTGGTACCAAAATTGGCACCCTGGCCACGCTTCACCTTCTGCCCACAGACTCAACATACTATAGCCATGTTTACATCCCCCGGTGACTTAACAAAAAACTGCCACACCGCCGAGTAGGTGATTTTACCCCCAACACTCCACACTGACTGCTACCGCCACTGCCTCCATGAACCCCTGCACCACTGGTTTCCAGGCAGGTAGGCTCCTGTTAAGTGGGTGGTCTACCCTGGGCACGTTTGGCTCCTGACCTCCCACTGCTGACACCCGGCCACGCTACCGACTTGCTGGCTCTGCCGCTGCCTCATGCGCAAGCTGCCACCCTCTTCTCCCGATGTTGATGAGGCCCCTTCGTCATCCGGCTCCCAATTATGATCAGCTACATCATCATCGAGTACTGTCTACACATCACTGATGTCCTCCTCAACGGTCTCTGAGCTAGGAGCCTGACCGCTCGCAACACCAGCTCCTACGCTACTCTCCTCATCACTACTTGTCCACCTACTGGAGGAAGCGGCGGATGTCTCCTCCAGATCTTGGCTGGGCAGTAGCTGCTGACTGTCCTGTAGTAGCTCATCCTCACTGTATAGTGCATCTGAGCCCACAGCATACTTCTCTGGCTGAGGAAACAGAAAAGGACTGAGGCAGGTTGAGGACACGTGAGGGCACAGGGCCTGTTCCCGGGCCATGCCAACTAAGGGTTGTGTCTGACAAACCCACAACTCTTGGCTGGGGGTGTCTTATGTGACTTGGGATGAAGTGGATGACCAAGTCAACCATTCAACAACTGTTGGGTTGCTGGTCAAGACACGACCGCTAGCTGATACTGGGAGCTCAGGCCTCTATAAGTGACCCCTACTACCACACCCCCTTACTCTGCTACAACCTGTGCCTGCTCCAGAAACATTTAGGCCTATGCCCCTCCCCTGTGCAGGGCCTGTCCCTTCTTTGTCTGACATACTGTTACATCAAATAAGTAAATGAAAAGGAAAATAATACAGGGCAAAAAGGCCTGTAATTTTCTACCTTCAAGACAACGGCAAATAAGCCTCTTATTTTTTTCCCCACTAATAAACGCCTTGAAAAGGTGTTATTACAGATAACTGCGGAGATTAATGGATAACAATCCTTGTTTTGCCACTAATGCACTGCAAAAAGGCATGTAATTTTCTACCTTGAACACACAGGTATGATCTATTGCAAACCTGCAATGAGCAGCAGGATAATGGCAGTCAGTGCAGCAAGGTGTAGTAGGATTGTTCCTATTACCCAGGCTGCAAACACCCCAAATGAACCCTGTTCTGCTTCAATACTCTTGTATAAATTCCTAATGCTCTTTCTCTAAACTGTGATTAAGCAAACTAACAGTTTTGAAGTGCTTTCTACCACTTTCCCTAGCGCCCGCTGACGTCTCCCCCTGCACTAAGTACACTGTAAAATGACTGAGTCTAAAATGGCTGAGGGTAATTATAGGGCTGTGACATCACAGGGCTGGCTGGCTGCTGATTGGCTGCACGCATGACATTGTGGGTGATCCCACGTTCCCAGAGTTCCTTGCCCCTTGTCCTAACATGTGCAGCAGCCATTTTAGGAAAAATTTTAGGATCGAATTCCACTTCGTCAGCTTCAATTCGCTCATCTCTATTGAAATCCTCTGGTTACTGGCATAGTAGAAATGTTCAACTTCAATTTAAAAAAACGCATGCAGTTCTTAAGTACAAAAACGAGAAACACCATATAAACCCAGCCTCGAGCATACTGATCTATTGATACTGCCTCCAATAGTGGTATTGATACTGCTTTTTGGTCACTTCTCTGAGATGTTTGCAGTGATGGGAAGATGAGTATGTTTTTATACAATGACAAGTAACACATATCGATTTTTACATAGACTCCTATAGGTATAACTTATCAATAACCACCTTACCGCAGCTAGGGACCCGAGGATGCCAAAAAATTTGAATAATGAGTATGTGAATTAGAGTATATGAAGTGTTCAGTTGAGCTCCTGCATTACGGAAGCTGATCTATGTGAGTTGATCTTTTTTTAAGGCTTGCATACTAAGCAGTCATGTTCCTAAATCTGTGGGATTCGCAGTCTCAGCTTTACTATTTTAACTTACTGCTACAACTTTTCACAGCATTCATCAAGTTAAGTGTCAGTCACCCAACTGCCAAGAGCTACTGCTGTTTTTTGTAGGGAACTGGTGAAACCTGTTTTCATTGACCAGACCCACATATAACATTCCCATAAACAGTAATTGAAAAGTAGTAACTTTTAAAAAAAAAAATTCAGAATGCGTTAACAACCCAACAAATTTTGCTGTCAAAAGTCGCCGCTGAAATCATAAAAAATTCTGTTGTAGAGATGTCACTATATAAAAAGGGAATCTAGGCTAAGGTTGTAGGGAAGACATTTTAGAGATTTTCTTTTCTTAGCTTGCATTTGAAACCTTTACTTGCAAAAATACTACTCTTTGGTTCAACAACTATATAGCATGGGGTCAGAACAGAGCAAGCTTTAATGCTTCTTTGTCAAGGATCATGTTCATTTAAGGTGGCAGATACTTTTGAGAGCTATATATCACTTATCTTCTCATAGTTCCCAGCAGTGTACTAACTTTTTAGGCATTAGGGCCCATGGACTACGACTATAGCCCACTACAGTATAGGTTGGTTAGTAAGGTGCCATGGATCTTTGTTTCCATTTGCAAATGAATGGAGAAATGTACCCTCCTTTTTGCAGTAGATGTGGATCCCAGAGATGAGACCCACATCTACGGTATTAGGTGTTTATGGCCTATATGTCAAGTTAAAACTTGCTATGCTGTACTTCTGTTTTAAGTATGAAAAACATTGAAAGATAGGGACAAATAGAAAAGGAGCTTCTAAAATTGGCCCTAAAGATTAAATAGGTATAACCTATGAGAATGGTATGTTTATGTCAGTCTCAGGCATGATATGAGGAACCCCAACCTTCATTAAACAGGTTCAAAATTAGATCAAGAATGTTTCAGCAGTTTTTTTGTAAGTTATTGTTACTGTACCAGAGCTGTAGCTAAGCTTGAGTGTGGCATGCCAGGTGATAAGTATCTGGTTGGTAGGGGGTCTGACTGCTGGGGTCCCCACAAATCATGATAACGAGGATCTGGTGTCACAACATATGAACAGAGACATGTTCATGCTTGCAAACTGCTGCTACATTCATCCCTATGGTACTGCCAAAGATAGCTGTGCGCTTTGTTTAGATTCCTTTTGGCAGTCCCAAAGAGGTGAATGAAAGGTGAAATCACCACCTACAGTATCATAATGGGGCGAAGATGGGACCAATCTAGTGATTGGTGGGGGTCCCTGGAAACTCATGGATCAGACTCTTATCACATATCCTATTGATGGGTGATAAGTTTAAAATTTGATACAACCCTTTTATCTATTTAAATTAGCTTAAATGGTCTAGACAGAAAAGCCCTGTATCCTGAGAAAAAGCATATCTGTAGTGCTCCATTTACCAAACTAAGGCCTAAAGAGTGGTCTTTTGACCTCTGTTGGACTGGCATACAGAAAATTTTCATTAAAAAATGGAATAGTGTAGGAGACTACACTGTTCTATAGAAAGTTACACAGTTAAAAATTAGGTATACTGTTTGTTTATTTACAATCTATCCTACGAGTAATGTATCCCCCGTACTGTAGATATTTATACATTACTTATACATATTTACACATATGTATAAACAAAGATAAAAACATTATATACATACATCATATACATTGCACATACATATTTACCCGCATACAGATAAATGCACATTACTCATACATACACAGATACATAGATACAGTGTCAAGTAACATTATTATCACCACCAGCTAATATCCAGAATAACCATTGTATGCAACATGGACAGCAGCTAGTCAAGCTGGGAGGGACTCAATAAGATGCTGGTAGGTCATCTCAGGTATCTAGCGCCATGCTGTCTGCAGTACATTCCACATTTGCTAAAGGGTGTATGAGGGATGATTCACAGAGCAAACACATCCAATAATATCTGCACTTACCTGTAATAAAGGCCTTTAACGTGGGGAAAGACATAACGACCATATTCGCCATTTTGTTACCAGTATAAAGTTGCAGGCCATTTTTTGATACAGTATTGTCAATATTAATTCAATAATTCAATAATTCTTAGCGGTTATCACTTATTTAAAGGTCTTTTTTAGTGTCAAAACACATAAAAAGGACCATATTCGCCATTTTGTTATGAGTATAAAGTTGCAGGCAATATTTTAAAACAGTATTGTCAATAAAAATTCAATAATTCTTAGCGGTTATCACTTATTTAAAGGTGTTTATTAGTGTCAAAACACATAAAAAGGACCATATTCGCCATTTTATTACCAGTATAAAGTTGCTGGCCATTTATAAATAGTATTGTCAATAATTCAATAATTCTGAGCCACAAATCTCTGCCTTTATCACGCTTTTTTTTATTGGTGTTCATTAGTGGGTGAAGAAATAAGGGGCATATTTGCCGTTCTCTTCAAAGTAGAAAATAACAGGCCTTTTTGCCCTCTACAATTAAGTTTTTTCATCGAACAATATGTCAGACAGAGAAGCGAGAGGCCATGCACAGGGGAGGGCCACAGGCCTAAATGTTTCTGGCGCAGGCACAGAGTAAGGGGGCATGGCAGCAGGTGTCAGTTACAGAGGCCTCAGCTCCCAGTGTCAAGTAGTGGTCGTGTCCTGACCAGCAACCCAACGGATGTAGACTGGTCATCCAATAAATCCCAAGTCACATCAGACACCCTCAGCCAAGAGTCGGTGGGTTCGTCAGACACAACCCTTAGTTGGCATGGCCCGGCAGCAGGCCCTGTGCCCTCACCTGTCCTCAACCTGCCTCTGTCCTTTTCTGTTCCCTCAGCTAGAGAACTACTCTATGCTGTGGGCTCAGATCCACTGTACAGTGAGGAGGAGGTACTAGAGGACAGTCAGCAGCTACTGCTCAGCCAAGATGTGGAGGAGACATCCACCGCTTCCTGCAATATGCGGGCAAGTAGTGATGAGGAGAGTGGCATGGGAGCTGGTGTTGAGGAGGACATCAGTGACCTGCAGACAGTAGTGGATGACGATGTAGCCGATCGTAATTGGGAGCCGGGTGATGAAGGGGCCTCATCGTCATCAGGAGAAGAGGGTTGCATCTTGCGCATGAGGCAGCAGGGGAGTCAGCAGGGTGGCAGCAGTGTGAGGTCGGGAGCTAAACGTGCCCGGGGTAGACCACCCGTTTCGCAGCAGCCTACCTGCCTGGAAATCAGTGGTGCAGGAGTTCACGAAGGCAGTGGCAGTAGCAGTCAGTTATTGCGGAGTGTTGGGGGTAAATCACCTACTCGGCGGTGTGGCAGTTTTTTGTAAAGCCCCAGGGGAGGTGAACATGGCCATATGTTCAATCTGTGGGCAGAAGGTGAAGTGTGGCCTCACCATAAAGTGGCCTGGGAGAACCGTGGCTCCAATGTGGTGGTCCAGCCTGTCGCAGCAACCGCTGCAGCACCCAGTGGCACGCACCCCATTTCAGGCAGTCAAGGCTCCACCACCTCAGCTGAAGGAAGCTGTGTGTCCTTCCCATCATCTGCTGGTCGTGATGCTCCTGCTCCTCCTCCTAGTCAGTCATTGCGTCAGCAATCGATCACAGAATCTATATCTAAGAGACAACAGTATCCGTGCACTCATCCAACAGTGCAGAAGCTGAATGTGCTCCTGTCCAAGTTGCTGGTACTGCAGTTACTCCCTTTCCACTTGGTGGACTCTGCACCTTTCAAAGAACTGATGGCTTGTGCCGAGCCGAGGTGGAGAGTCCCAAGCCGTCATTTCTTAGCCAAGTAGGCAGTACCAGCCCTGCACAAATATGCAGAAGAGAAGGTGGGACAGTCCTTGAGCATGTTGGTGTCTGCCAAAGTACACAGCAGCGCCGATGTGTGGAGCTGTAACTACAGTTAAGGACAATATATGTCATTTACGGCCCACTGGGTTAATGTGGTGCCTGCCCAGACACACCAGCAACTTGGACAGGTGACGCAGCTTCTGCCTTCACGTTCTCACGCCGTTGGTCCTGCAACAATGTCCGCCTCATCCTCCACTGTCTCCTCAGCCTCCACTACAGGAATAATTCCCAGTACTCCTCCAGCATACCACATGTGCAGGGCACAGCGGTGTCACGCTGTTCTACACCTTGTTTGCCTGGGCGAACAAAGTCACACAGGGGAGGAACTGCTCCGTGTTCTAAATGAAGAAATTGAATCCTGGCTTTCTCCAAGAGAACTTCAAATCGGAACAGTGGTGACCGACAATGGGAAGAACATGGTGTCGGCCCTGCGTCAAGGAAGGCTGAGCCATGCGCCCTGCATGGTGCACGTGTTCAATCTGGTTGTCAAGCATTTCCTTAAGTGTTCCACCCATCTGCAAGACATCCTAAAAATGTCAATGAAACTTTGCATGGACTTCAGCCACTCGTACACCGCCAAGCACACCCTCCTTGAGCTGCAGCGGCAGAACAGCCTCCCACAACATAGGCTGATATGCGATGTTTCCACCCGTTGGAATTCAACCCTCCATATGTTGGATCGACTATATGAACAGATAAAAGCCATAAATGATTTCTTGATGATCCAAGCGGACATAGGTACTCCCCTGTGTAACTTTAATGTTAGCCAGTGGCAGCTCATGCGTGACACCTTCCGTTTGTGAACTATGGAATGAACAACGTCATTCCACTGATTCACATCTTGGAAAAGATGCTTATCAATCTGGCTGGTCAGAGGACTGGAGATGTGGCGTCTACATCTCAAGGCCACATGAGCCCTATGGGGGTTGAACTGCAGGAGGAGGAGGATGAGGAGGACATTGGAGCACAAACAATGTGTAGTCAAATGGGTGGAGAGGAGGAGCAGGAGCAACCAGAACAGCCAGAGGGAGATGAGGAGGAGGAGGCAGATGACCCAGACACACCGTGGCAGTATGCAGTGGAGATGGATGCAGGGAGTCCCTCGGAGTCACTTGTGCAAATGGCCCGATGCATACTGACTTCCTTGCACAGTGACAGCTGAATTGTCACCATTCGGCAGAGGGATGACTACTGGCTCTCCACCATGTTAGACCCTCACTACCGGGGAAAAATGGGAGCCTTTTTTACACCCACTAAGAGGGAGGACAAACTGAACTACTATAGAGACATGCTATGTAGCAAGTTGGCCGCTGCCTACCTGCACCATCGTCCATCCTCTCGCATGTCCGACCGGGGGGGCCCTGAGCGCTCAACTTGCACTGGCATGGCTGTGGGAAGGAGTGGGGATGGCAGGAGCAGTATCGGCTCCATCAGCAGCAGCCTGAGCCTAGAGCCGCTGATGAGCAGCTTTCTTCAGCCGCATATTGAAGAAGCTGCTCATCAGCAGCTAGACACAGAGCAGAAGTTGAACCAGCAGTTGGTGGCATACTTAGAGTACATCCTGCCACCCGTCATCGAAGATCCGCTGGACTACTGGGCAGCCAAACTGGATTTATGGCCGCAACTGGCCAAGTTTGCCCTGGAAAAGCTGTCCTGCCCGGCCAGTAGTGTGGCATCAGAGCGGATGTTTAGTGCGGCGAGGGCCATAGTTACCCTAAGGAGAACTCGCCTGTCCACCCAAAATTTGGAGTGACTGAGCTTTGTGAAGATGAATCAGGCATGGATCAGCCAGGACTTCCACCCACCAATGCCTGATGCAGCAGATTAAATGATCCATGCTGCCTCACCACACTCTGCCACTGGTTCACTGTATGGCCTAAGGCTGTTGCTACCTACACATTATATCACCTTGCCACTCTGTGGCCTGCTCACTCTGCTGACACCTTTGCACTCTGCCACTGGGTGACTGTATGGCCTTCTCACGCTGCTGCCACCTCCTCACTCTGCCACTGGGTCACTGTATGGCCTCCTAAGGCTGTTGCTACCTACACATTATATCACCTTGTCACTCTGTGGCCTGCTCACTCTGCTGCCACCTCTGCACTCTGCCACTGGGTGACTGTATGGAATCCTCACACTGCTGCCACCTCCTCACTCTGTCACTGGGTCATTGTATGGCCTCCTAAGGCTGTTGCTACCTACACATTATATCACCTTGTCACTCTGTGGCCTGCTCACTCTGCTGCCACCTCTGCACTCTGCCACTGGGTGACTGTATGGAAACCTCACACTGCTGCCACCTCCGCCTCTGCCACTGGGTCACTGTATGGCCTACTAAGGCTGCTGACACCACCACTCTCTCTTACCGGGTCACTGTATGGCTTACTAAGGCTGCTGACACCTCCACACTCTTTTACCAGGTCACTGTATGGACTACTAAGGCTGCTCACACCTACACAATGTCACTGTATGGCCTCCTCATGCCGCTTCCACTAGGTCACTGTATGCCCTCCTCATGCTGCCACTTCCACTGGGTCACTCTGTGTACTCCTCATGCCGCTGCCACTGGGTCACTGTATGCCCTCCTCATGTTGCTGCCACTTGGTCAGTGTATGGCCTCCTCATACCGCTGCCACTGGGTCACTGTATGCCCTCCTCAAGCCGTTTCCACTGGGTCACTCTGCATCCTCCTCATGCTGCTGCCACTGGTTCACTGTATGGCCTCCTCATGCCGCCGGCACTGGGTCACTGTATGGCCTCCTCATGCCACAGCCACTGGGTCACTGTATGCCCTCCTCATGCTGCTGCCAACTTCACATTGTTACTTGTCACCAGCAACTTGGCCAGGTGGTGCCGCTTCCACGGTCTGACACGGTCTGGCAACAATGTCCACCTCATCCTCCACTGTTTCCTCAGCCTCCACTGCAGGGACAATTCACAGTGCTCCTCCAGCATACCACATGTTTAGGGAACAACGGTGTCAAAGTCACACAGGGGAGGAACTGGGTCACTGTATGTCCTCCACATGCCGCTTCCACTGGGTCACTCTGTGTACTCCTCATGCCGCTGCCACTGGGTCACTGTATGCCCTCCTCATGCCGCTGCCACTGGGTCACTGTATGCCCTCCTCATGCCGGAGCCACTGGGACACTGTATGCCCTCCTCATGCCACAGCCACTGGGTCACTGTATGCCCTCCTCACGCCGCTGCCACTGGGTCACTGTATGCCCTCCTAAGGCTGCTACTACCTCCATCTCTGCCACTGGGTCACTGTATGCCCTACTCATGCCACAGTCACTGCTGGGTCACTGTATGTCCTCCTAATGCCGCTACCACCTCCACATTATGTCGCCTTGCCACTCTGCAGACATATATGTGGAATCGACAGACGACAGTGTAAAAGGAGTGCGCTCTTTCACTCTACAGTAGGATGTTGGGTCTCTGCACGGTTCTTTCTACCTGGCACTAACATGGACCTGTAACGCTGGGTTCACTCTTGAGTTAGATGGTCAGTTTTGGCCCCGTAACTGTCAAAAAAAGGGAAGTGTGCATCGATTCTAAGAGCGACGCCTGTCATGTGTGTGTCATTCAGACTCACAGTATTGTTTGACTACCACAGTAGGCTCCCTATGCGTGTTACTGCAAGGCACAGTGTTCTACTCCACTATACAGGCTCTCTGAAGCTAGGAAATAGGTGTTTTTTAGCGATATTCGCCGCAAAGTAACTCGGATCGAAGCAAATTTTTTTTGGAACTTCGAATAGAAGTGCTGAATCGAACTTTTGAGAAATTCGCTCATCTCTAACCATAATGTATGCAGTAGTGGAGGACAGCCAGAATGAGACTATAGTTGTGTTCTAGCCTAGAGTCTGGAAAAGTATACCTGTCTAGAGAGATACTTGAAAGTTTATAATAAGAAAAAGAATGTCTTTCCTTAGTCTGAAGATAAGTTGAACAAAGGCCTCAAAGCATTAACCCTGCCCACACTACTTTCACTATGACATAACTTCGGCTGTGTTTGCCGAATATATTCAAGCTAAAATTTGGATATATTGGTTTCTGGTAGCCCTTAGAGTGTTTTACACTATGTTCTAAGACATTTTAAGGTGTGGTTCATAGCAATCTTGTTTGACCCAAAACGAATATTGGACCTGAGCCACTCATCCCTGCTCCTGAGTCTCATTCCTTTGCCACCATGATGGGCATTACAAACCCTATCAGGCTCAGAAGAGCTGAACACAGTAGTACATGCCTGGGGATAGGAAATAAACATGTGCATTATAAAACATGTGTAATTGCAATAATTTTCTGGGGGAAATACTTCATTTTCTGGCAAGATTTCAGGGGTACCAACACTTATGGCCATGACAGCATCTTACAAAACTTATTTTTTCCACAATTGTTGTGGACAGTTTGGTTTGTCAAGGTGTCACAACACCACCTAGAGTGCTCCTGGGATATAAGAGCACTCTAAGTACAACTGTACCTGCTCATGTAGCCAGTGGTTGTCAGTTACCAGCTGTGGATTTGGTTGGCGCTGCAATTTTTCTGGTTCATCATGTTCAAGGTACTGTATTGGCTGCTGAAGCCATTGCTTTTCTTCCTGCTAGTTGTAGCTATGGCACAGACAGAGGTGTGGAACGCTGAGTGATTGAGGACTGGGAGCGGGCGGAAGCCTCTTGGACTGGCAGTGGTTTTCCAAAAAGTTGCAGCAAGCGGTGTAGCATATAGCGTCTAGTCTGCAGCAAGCAACATTATACAGCCTATCCTGATAATATGCCAATTTTGCCTCTGTCTGGGAGGCAGGGAAGAATTCCCCCAGTTTGGCTCTATATTGAGGGTCTAAGAGGACAGCAATCCAGTATTCAATCCTCTGCTTCATTCTAATAATGCACTTGTTACTATGTAAGCAGCAAAGCATACAGTCTGCCATGCTTGCAAGTGTGTGCATCTACAATAGTCATGCCATTGTCACTGTCAACACTGTTGAGTTGGATAGCAGGATACAGCTTCTCCATTGTGTGCCTTCTCTGATCAAGCAGTTCACCTTATACCCATGAAGCAAGAGAGGGAGAGTATAAGCAATGGCTTGCCCTGGTGAAGATAGTAGCAGGAAATGGTGTAGCAAAGAGGATCCAGAGGAGGTGGATGGGCCCCGCCTGATGTTGGAACTGGGTTTGCAGATATGGGGTGGTACTAGCATCTGGTCTTGTTGCGTTTCTGGACTGTGGATGCTGTCACTCAAAACACTGACTAAGTAGGGCATGAAAGCTATGTATTGTATGAAAGATTACTGCATGTAGTTGCTGCTGCCAACACCTGCAGTGATGGAAACATGTCTGCCAATGCCACCACCACCAGTGCCAACACTACCAACCCCTGAGCTTCCACAAGGTCTGCCCCAGGCAGGCTGGTTTGGGGCTATGTATTGGCTGCAATCATTACTGTCACCACCCCAGGGGCGCATCTCTAATGAGGCGAAGTGAGGCGGCCTCTTTAAAAAAGACAGGCTGCTTTAAAAAAACAAAACAAAAACAAAGCTGAGCAGGGCCTGTCCTGGGCTGGCTTACAAGACGTCCACATCTCAGCGCAGGCAGCGATACAATGACATCATTGCGCCTCCTAAGCTGAGACGCAGACGTCGCGGAAAAGAAGAGGAGGTGGCGGCTCCATCAAGGGATCGCAGGTAGGTGAGGATAACTTTTTTTTTTTTTTTTTTTATAAATAGGCACTATTTATACAGGGTACACACGGACATTATTAATATAAAGATATACTTGGGAGTATTATTCATTATTGGGGGTTATATCATATATTTTATAATTGGGGTAGCACAGAGGCGTAGCTAGGGGGGGGGGGGGCAGAGGGGGCGGCCGCCCCGGGCCCACTGACTCTTTGGGGCCCTCCCTGGGGCTGCCATTAATACATCCTTTATTTCTAACTAGATCGGTGTCTACAGACACCACAGAGACCACAGACCGATGTCTTCTTCTAAGCACAGGCGGCGCGATGACGTCATAACATCACCCGCGCTCAGACACAGACGTCATGCGGATGGACTGGGAGGAAGCGGCGGCGGTGGCTACGTTTATCAGCATAGCAGGTAAGTGAGTATGATTTTTTTTTTTTGTGGGTATATTAATAGTATAAGGGGTGGTTAGGAGGGAGAAATATAACTATAGGGAGGATTCATTAGGGGGCATTATGACAATGGGAGGGTCATTTATATAAGGGTTATTACAAGGTATTATGAATACAAGGGGGGAGGTTATTTATATAAGGGGCCATTAGGGGCATCATTTATATTAGGAGGCATTATGAACATAAGGGGGTGGTCATTAATATAAGGGGCCATTAGAAGTGCAGTATTTATGTCAGGGGGAATCAGGGGCATAATATGAGGGTCAATTAATTTAATTAAAGTTGCACTTGCGCCTTATTAAGACTAAGGCCCCACATAGTGGGCTGCAGCAAAAAAAGCGCTGCAGGAAAAACTTCGGTGGTAACGTGTTTTTTCCCGCAGCGCTTTTCACAGAAGGTCCGCAGAGGTTTCCCCTGTGGACTTTCTGTTTTCAATTCACCTATATGGAAACCGCAGTATAATTTGCGCAGCGGATAATCTGCGATTTCCAAAACCGTCGCAGTTTTGGAAATCGCAAAATGTCAATTATACGTACGGAAACGCCAGCGGTTTCCCTATAGATATAATTGAAGCAGAAAGTCTGCAGAGGAAACCTCTGCGAACTTTCTGTGGAAAGTGCTGCTGGAAGAACCGCAATGCATTGCTTCCGCGGTTTTTCCCATAGCTCTTTTTTGCTGCAGGACACCACGTGGGGCCTTAGCCATAAGGCGTTTTCCAGCTCATTTTTATTGATAATCTATCCTCAGAATAAAACATCAATAAGAGATAAGAGATTCCCCACTGATCAACTGTATGAAGGTCCCCGGCGCCTGTTTATATCACACGCTGTCTGTTTATAGTGACCGTGTGATGTAGTTAGTCTTGTCACATAGACATGTATAGGACAAGGCTGTAGTTACATTACATGGCCGCTAGGAGATGAATGACAGTGTAAACAGAGAAGGGGTCACGGCGCTTACACAGGTACCACGGTTCATTCAAACAGTTGTTCCTTGGGGGTTCCAGGTATTGGAACGCCCTCCCTGACTGTACTCGTCCATAGACTTGTACTGGTGGGGCGTTCCTCACAGCTCAGCATCATCACTGGGCTGAGTACACCCCAGTACAATTCTATGGACGGGTACTGTAAGGGAGGGCGTTCCTCACAGCGCAACTAGACTGTCAGGAACACCCTTCTGACAGTGAACGGTGAAATTTAGACCCCTGATATCTCCAGCCCCGGGGCATATAACGGGAAAGCCGGCAGTGCGTTGAATTCAGCGCGCTGTCGGCTTTCTAGCGGTATGTAAAACAGCATATACATGAGGACGTGAAAGGTCCTCTTAAAGGGGTGCAAAGGGAAGTTATTAGTTTAAAGATGCACTTGGGGGTATTATTCATTATGGGGGGTTATATTATACATTTTATAATTGGGGTAGCAGCAGGATGGGGGCTTTGTGTAGGTGAGGACAATGTGGGTCAGGTGCCTGGAAAAGTGAGGAGCCAAAGATGTCTGTGTTTCAAACTTTACAGAGACTGGAAGAAGTGGTCATGGCCGTCCAGATGAAAGAGACGGGGAATGTGAACGATTAGTCAGAGACGTCACCAGTAAGTCACTAAATGTTACTGCACTGCATTCACCTAAGTCATCTGCAGAGCCCTGTGTAGAGCTGCTATATACCACTATACGCTCACTGTATACTGATAATATCGGTATACAAACATGTCCAAGTAGGGGGCCCATTTGGACATGTTCGCCCCCCTGTGCTAAACCCCTAGCTACGCCTCTGGGGTAGCAGCAGGATGGGTGTGCAGGTAAGGCAATGTGGGTTGGATGCCTGGAAAAGTGAGGAGCCAAAGATGTCTGTGTTTCAAACTTTACAGAGACTGGAAGAAGTGGTCATGGCCGTCCAGATGAAAGAGACGGGGAATGTGAACGATTAGTCAGAGACGTCACCAGTAAGTCACTAAATGTTACTGCACTGCATTCACCTAAGTCATCTGCAGAGCCCTGTGTAGAGCTGCTATATACCACTATACGCTCACTGTATACTGATAATATCGGTATACAAACATGTCCAAGTAGGGGGCCCATTTGGACATGTTCGCCCCCCTGTGCTAAACCCCTAGCTACGCCTCTGGGGTAGCAGCAGGATGGGTGTGCAGGTAAGGCAATGTGGGTTGGATGCCTGGAAAAGTGAGGAGCCAAAGATGTCTGTGTTTCAAACTTTACAGAGACTGGAAGAAGTGGTCATGGCCGTCCAGATGAAAGAGACGGGGAATGTGAACGATTAGTCAGAGACGTCACCAGTAAGTCACTAAATGTTACTGCACTGCATTCACCTAAGTCATCTGCAGAGCCCTGTGTAGAGCTGCTATATACCACTATACGCTCACTGTATACTGATAGTATCGGTATACAAACATGTCCAAGTAGGGGGCCCATTTGGACATGTTCGCCCCCCTGTGCTAAACCCCTAGCTACGCCTCTGAGGTAGCAGCAGGATGGGTGTGCAGGTAAGGCAATGTGGGTTGGATGCCTGGAAAAGTGAGGAGCCAAAGATATCTGTGTTGCAAACTTTACAGAAACAAGTCAAAGCTGGAAGAAGTGGTCATGACGGTCCAAAGGAAAGAGAAGGGAAATGTGAAGGATTAGTCAGAGACGTCACCTGTAAGTCACAAAATGTTACTGCACTGTATTCACCTAAATGATAGAGGATAAATACCTGATTGATGGGGGTCTGTCTGCTGAGACCCCCACTGAGCCTGAGAATTGGGTTTTTTCCCCCACTGGGTGGGAATTCAGCCTGACCGCAGCCAGGCTGAATATAGGTGTGTCACTTGGTGGATGGACGAACCCGCGTGGCTCTCATTCACTTCAATGGGAGTGCCAAAGATAGCCGAAGTCCAGTACTCAGCTATCTGCGGGGCTCCTATTATAGAGAATGGGGGCCACGTGGGCTTATCCATCCACCAAGCAGAAGATGTATGAAGTTACTTTCATTGTTAATGCCGTGTTGTTGATCTGATACTGAAGTAATGCAGTAAGAAGAATTCTTAAAAACTGTTTTATAACTTTGTGTATTGTGTATATTGTGCGACGATAACAGCACGTGAAGCTAGTAGCATGGAAACGCAATTTTCTTTTTGGAGGGGGGCATCTTTCTATAGTCCACCTCAGGCAGCAAAGAGGCTAGGTTCACCACTGCACCACCCTCTTCCTCAGATGTCACCTTGTCATCCTGATCTGGTTGCCAGGTTCTAGCTGTAAAAGAATCTTTGTCGTCAATGTCATTGTCATCCCCACATTTGCTGACTCAATATAGCCATCAGATTCTCGCACACCCTCATAATTTCTACCTAAAGGTTTCCCCCTAGTTTCCCTAACAGAATTACTACCAGTACCACACCCCCTGACACTACTACCTTCACCACCAACAGTCATGTCTTTCTCTTCCACCTCTGCCTCCTTTACTTCCAAAAAATGCTGACTATTCTTATCCAACTCATCAAAAAGAAAGGGAAAACTCGGAATAGGAGAAATATCTTTCTTAGCAGGTGCCTCATCATTGCTAGGGATCTGTGTCAGTGAGGATGAAGAAGACATGTTTGAGAATACATAAAAGCCCTGCAGTAAATTACAAGCTGCAACATGTAGAGTAGTAGGAGGAACACACAGAAACATGACTCAGGGTTGCATTTGCAGCATAATTCTTGTACTTGTACTTCTGCTTATATAATGGTATTTGGCAACAATTCTTACACTTTGTGTATTTCTCTTTCTATTCTATTTTAAGAAAATATACAAAAATTAGAAAGAAATCAGATCTATCACTGAAATGGTGACCTGACAAATATTAGACTAGAACACTCTGGCAAAAATAGTTAACAAGAACATGAGATGTAGCACTTCAAGGGTGACCTGGACAGTGAGCACTAGACTAGAACACACTGTGTGAGTCAGTTTGGATTTCTGCATTGATAATTATAATTGCAGTTTTTCTATATTGTTTAACAAAAGAACTATTGCAAACAAACCCTTATCAAAATAAGTTTTTGCAGCTGAAAGGACTGTAAAGAATTGTAAAACAATCTGACACTGTATTAAAAAAATATCTGCAATGTACACAAGACTTAAGGGGAGTCTGTCAACAAGGTGAAGCATATTAAATCCCTCTGTATCTTTCTGTTTCTTTACTTTTCCCCCCTACCCCTCCCTAACCTACTTTCTCCACCCCCACCATTTTTTATTATTTTTATTACTCTGACACTGGTTTGTCACTTTAGTTGGTATTCCCCTTGGAGGATGGTACTGATGTCTTTAATTGTAATTGTTTAGGGGCTCTTATGTCTTGCCACTTGGGCCTGTTGCCCCCTATTCTATGTTCTTGTCTACTGTTCTTTTTTGTGTAAAATTGCCAAAAAATAAAGAATTTATAAAAAAAAACAACAAAAAAAAAAACACTGGAGACTGCAGTATGAATAAGGGGAGGTTTCTAACTAAAAGGATACATACTACATGTCACTGAGCTCTATCACTACATAGGACAGAGCAAGTGCAGTGAAATGAGGCATAATGGGAACTATAGGCAGCAGGGCTACAAATCAGACTCTGTTGCACAGACCAGACTTGTGTCTACATGGTCATGCTTTGATCAGAAGTCCGCCTTCACATCAACCTAAGAGAACGGAGACATTTATGAAACTTGTCCTCCTAGTAAAGTCAAACAGGTGTCATTCCAACAAGTCAAGTAAACTAACCATAACTCCAACAACAAAATGCAAAGTCAATGCAAAGCAACTACTGATTCATTTTACCTGCAAGCCATGATGAACTTTTGACTGATTTTAACTGTTTATATTCAAACTTAGAAAAACTGTCTGCATTTAACCAGTATATATTTTTATCTATATATTGCAGCATTATTAATCTCTTCCTGATATTCGCTGTGTAGGGAAGATGTTGGGACTTTAAACATGGCGACTGTTCAGGATCTATGTGGGCACCATAAGTGCCAGGTCTACACAGGCCCGCTTTAACCATAAAGCAAACGGTGCACTTGCAGCAGGACCTATGGTAGCAGGAGCCCTGTTGGAACATCAAGACAGTCCACCATTTAGAGTTCTTTCCCGCAAACGGGAGGGGGACATGAAAACTGTGGGGGCAACATGAAACTGTGGGGGCAACCAGGAGGGGGACATGAAACATTGGAGCCAACCAGGAGGGATGCATGAAAGTGTGGGGGAAACAGGAAGTTGCCCCCACATTATATTGTGGGCCCCCTGGGAGAGGACCTTTATACTGTGGGGGCCACTGGAGGGGGAAATTATACAATGAGAGCAACTGGAGGGGGACATTATCATATAACATAATGTATGAGGGGCCACTGGAGGGAACAGGTTAATGTGTAATGGACCATTATATTATATGGTATCAAAGAAAGAAAAACAAAAAAAGACATGGACCACACATCCCAATCTTATACATTGATCTTGTGCTTCTCAGCAAATTCTACAATATTGAACATGAGGTTCTTAGTATACATATTGATCAAGGTGTATAAGCCCACTAGCCACTTCATGGCGACCTCTTTATAGTGGGTCCCTACACTACTGGGTGCGGCACTGAACAGCGATCACCACCACCACAATACAGCAACACCCCTGCCGCCAGGCTAAGCCTCCAGGTTCCGGGCCACACCGCCCCATGGGCACCGCACCACAGCGACGGCAGACACCGCACAGCGCCGCACCATGTGAACAGATAACAAAAAAGTTCACCTAACCATATGGTGTTAGTCAAAGGACTGCAACATGTGAACAGATCTCAAAGCGTTCACCTTGCCATATGGTCTCAGTCAGAGGACTGGACCACTAGAAGGCTCCCTTAATTTAAAAACACTTGGGCCAAATGGGAGGAGTGCTGGTACCAAGGCAAAACAAAAAAAAATGAAAAAGGCAGATAAAAAATAAAATATCAAAAAAAAGAAAAACAAAAAAAGACATGGACCACACATCCCAATCTTACACATTGATCTTGTGCTTCTCAGCAAATTCTACAATACTTCAGTGCCGCACCCAGTAGTGTGGGGACCCACTATAAAGAGGTCGCTGTGAAGTGGCTAGTGGGCTTATACACCTTGATCAATATGTATACTAAGAACCTCCTGTTTAGTATTGTAGAATTTGCTGAGAAGCACAAGATCAATGTATAAGTTGGGATGTGCGGTCCATGTCTTTTTTTGTTTTTCTTTTTTTGATATTATATTATATGGGACCACTGCAAGGGCATTTGACTGTGTGATGAGTCACTCAGGGTCATTATATTGTATGGTGCCACTAAGGGGCATTATACTATGTGGGGGCCACTGAGAAGGCATTATAATAAGTGAGGGTCTGGTATGTAAGTGGTGGTGATGGGGGGCCCACTTATGAAACTTTTGCACTGGACCCACCAATGTGTTAAAAAAACCTTGGGTCTATGCTGTTTTACAAAAAGTGGTGGTGAGGTGAATTCTCCTGAAGGCTCGAGGACATGTCATTACTAAGTTTTGATCACATGTTGCCATAGGTAGCATGCAATAAAAGTGAATGAATTACAGTATAATGTATGGGCGATTAGGCCGCACAAGGTGCAAGTCCCCTAGAGGGTCTAATAATAAAAATAAAAACAAAAAATATTAACAATGTTTAAAAAATATAAAAAAAATTATAAAACTTCAAATCATTCCATTTTCACATATTAAAGTAAATGAAAGTAAACATTATCAAATTAGGTATCCCTGTGTTCAATAATGCCTGAACTATAAACATAAAATTTTTTTCCTATGTCAAATGTTGTAGCAGACAAAAAAAAAAAATCAAAATGGTAAACCACTGTTTTTTCGCCACTTTGCCTCACAAAAAATTTCAATAAAAAGAGAAGTCAAAACATCGGTTTGCAGGACTTTTCTCTCTGCATATTTCTGCAGAAACCGTCCGGAAACCACACGGACCCCATTATAGTCTATGGGGTCCGCTGGTTTCCTATGGTATCCGCTTTTTTATGCGGTTAGGTTTCCGTTCGGGGGGTCCCGAAGTGGACTCCCCGAACGGAAACCTATGCGCACATGTGAATCGGGCCTTAGTGCTTATTCACAAAGAACTTTTTCATGGCCTTGGGTTCGGCATGTTTGTCTGAATATGCACTTAGGCACAAACAGCACAAATGCTGCTGGTTATCCATAGGGACAACTGTGTTTTCTGTTGTGTTTCAGCCCTGTGTGTCCTTCCCCCTTATCATGAATTAATTCACAATTTAGATATATGGCCAGGGCCAGCTTCTTCTTATGACTCAATGGGGGTTTTACTGTGGTGCTTTTTATGATGTAGGCGCATCGCCTTGTTAAATGTTGTGCATATGTTAGTTGGTGTAGATGCGCCTTTTTTGCCCATGAAAAAAACCCTCAAAAAGACGCTTGTTTTCATGCTAATTTTGATGAGTTTTTTTTAACTAAAGCCAGGAGTAGATTCTAAAGGAATAGGAAAATGTAAAAAAATTACCTTCCTGCTGAATCCACTCCTGGCTTTGGATCTACAACTGCAGCAAAAACTCAATGGCTTAGATTTAGCCTACATTCACGGCTGCATAAAAAGACTTTATATGAATGAGAGCTATTTACATGACTCCCAATTACAATAAAATGTATGAGGGATGCGTGAAAACAGCTGCCTACTGGATGCAAGACATCCATAGAAAATCGTTGATTGTAATGTCAATCTGTATTCCCTTAGTCCAGACAGCAGCACAATATGGGGTATCTCTGCCCCTGTGTGTTGTTTAGGACAGGTGGAACCTTTAATTAGCACCAAAAAGGTGCCTCCTACTAGCCCTATAAGAGGGCACAAGAGACCTCCCTCCACTGTGTAAATTATAAAGTAACAAGAAACAAGCTTCTAGGGAGGGAAGCCTTGTGCTGCTGTCTGGACTAAGGGAATACAGATTGACATTACAATCAACGATTCCCCTTACGTCCGACAGCAGCACAATATGGGGAGATAGCAAGTAATTCCCCTAGGGAGGGTTTCCTCGCCTTACAACGTCAAGGACTGACTAACCAAAGGCAGTTGTCTGGAAACTGCGGATGTCCAATGATAATGTTTAACAAAAGGTCAACTGAGATGACCATGATGCAGCCGCACAAATCTGGTCCAATGGTAAGGACCGATACTCAGCCAAAGAAGTCGACAACCCAGGTCGAGTGGCCGTAGAAAGACTGGAGGGAATAACTCCTGAATAAGAAAGGAAGACTTAATTGTCTCCTTGATCCATGTGGATAGAGTAGGCTTGGAAGCCTTGAGGCCTCTGTTTTTACCCTGCATATCAATTAGTAGGCTTTCGGCCTTCTTAAGCGGTTGAGTGTGGAATAGGTAAATCCACAGACACCTTACCACATCTAAGGTGTCGAGCTTTTCTTCCTCCTCAGAGGTTGGAGAGGGGAAAAACACAGGTAACGAAATTAGCTGATTGCTATTATAGTATGAGGGGACCTTAGGGATAAACCCAGGCAAACCTAAGGTGTACCCTATCTGCAAAAACAAAATGTACGGTTCTCTAGAAGAGAGGGCCTGGAGTACCCCTACTCTTTGGCAGATATACTAGCCAACAAAAAAGTGGTTTTGTAGGCTAAATATTGTATCTCCGTAGTCTACAAAAGGGTCCAAATGGAGGACCAAACAGGCCTGTAATGACTACAGCAAGGACCCACTAGGGAAGATACTGATGGTTTTAGCCTCATTGCCCCTTTAAGGAACCTTGCAACCAGAGGATCCTGAGACAGACGTCTGTTCAAATAAGCGGAGAGGGCCGCAATCTGCACTTTCAAAGTGGCAGGGGCAAGGAACTTATCCAAACCGTCCTGAAGAAAATTTAAAATATCAGCTGTTGAAGGTTCTAGATTATTAATACCCTTCTTGGAGCACCACTCCATGAAAATCTTGGCTGTCCTCTGGTAGTTCTTATTGGTAGATTCTGCTCTTGCAGAAGAAAGGGTCTTCAGGACGGCCTCTGACAGTCCTCTATCCTGCTGTAGGGACTGCTCAACCTCCAGGCTGTCAGGTTGAATCTCCAGAGATCCTGACACTTCAGAGATCCTTGGGAAACCAGGTTCTGGATGGGGGGAAGCCTCCAATATATCCCTCGACTCATCTCCATGAGTTGGGAAAAACCAAGCTCTTTTTGGCCAGAATGGAATGATGGCTATCACAGAGACTTGGTCCTGTCTGATTTTCATTAATACCTTTGGTATTATTGGAATTGGAGGGAAGATGTATGCCAGCCTGGACCTCCAAGGGATGGACAGGGCATCCACTGCCAAGGGATTGACCTCCTGGTAAAGGGAACAGAACTTCTCCACCTTGGCGTTGAGTCGGGTTGCCATGAGGTCTATTTCTGAAAGACCCCTGTTCAGGGTAATCTGATGAAAGACTTCTGGATTGAGTGACCATTCTCCTGATACGGCATAACCCCGACTCAACCGATCCGCTACTATGTTCAGGGAGCCCTTGATGTGAACTGCGGATAAATGGGTTAGATTTTTCTCTGCCCATGTAAATATCAGATCTGCCTCCCTAAGGAGGGTTGGTGATCTGGTGCCTCCCTGTCTGTTCACGTACAGCACTGTGGTCATGTTGTCTGACCGGATTTAGACTGCTCTTCCCCTGGGAAGAGGCAAGAAATAGAGTAAGGCACGATATACGGCTCTGAGCTCCTTCCAGTTGGACGAGGTCCTTTTTTCAGGAGCGCTCCAGACTCCCTTTATGGAGTTTTCGTCCAATGGGCTCCCCATCCCGAGAGGGATGCATCTGTAAACAATAGGGTCCAAGAAGGTTGGACCGTGGACCTTCCGTCTTTCAGGTGCAACCACCACTTGAGGGAAAGACGGGTCCTGGGGGAGAGTCGAATCTTCTTGCTGAATGTAAGAAGGGAGCGATCCCAAGCCTCTAGTAACTCCTTCTGGAGGGGACGTAAGTGCCACAAGGCCCATGGGACTGCCTCCACTGAGGAAGACATCAAGCCCAGGATCTTCATCAATGTTCTGATGGAGGCTATCGGCTTTTTGAAGAGGTGCCGGACTGCCGCAAGCAGCTTCTCCTTCCTTGCTGGTGTCAAGGAGATTTGCAGGCGGACTGAATCTAGGAAGTAGTTTTCTCAGAGGAACTTCCTTCGAGTTGAAGGGATCGTTTTTGACTTCTCCCAGTTTAGAAGCCATCACAGACTCTGAAGGCTGTCTGTAGTTACTGGAGCAGAACAGACTCTGACTGGGCCTTTATCAACCAGTCGTCTAGATAAGGCACCAAGAATATCCCCTGAAGCCTGAGGGCGGCCGTTATGGGGGCCACTACCTTTGTAAAGGTGTGGGAAGCAGAGGAGATCCCGAAGGGTAGTGCTGTGAATTGAAAGTGCTTCCTGTGGCCGGAAAATACTACGGCAATCCTTAGAAAAGAACCTTCTGTGTGGAGGTAAATAGAAATATGCAAATAGGCATCTTTTATATCCAAAGTCACAAAAAACATCGCCTTAGAGGAGAAAGGTGGTGACAGACTTTATGGTTTTCCTATGGAAGCGCTTCTTTTTGATGAAGCGGTTGAGGTACCTTAAGTCTATGATCATTCTCCACTTGTCTGCCAGTTTTGGCATCAGGAAGACGGGAGAATAGACACGGGATCCTTCTTCTAGAGAAGGGACTTCCACCAGGGCTCCCTTGTGAATGTACTCTCGGATGGAGCATTCCAATGTAGTCTGCTGCATTGTAGGGAGGCTGCGAGTTAACACAAACCGATCCTGAGGAGGACGGAGGAACTTGATTGCATAACCTCTTTGGATTACCTACCAGACCCATGGGTCTCGAATTTTTTCCTGCCAGCAGTTGAGAAAGTGGGAGACACGACCTCCGACAGGAATCTCGGCCACAGGAAAACTGCTTCTGATGTCAAAAGCTAGGCTTGACTTTTTTTTATCATCAGACTTCGGAATCTCCGGCCGGCGCCTCTAGAGGAATAACTAGAGCCTCTCTGGACTGCCTTCCATGACGAGGCGGATAGCCTCTACCATGGCCAGAGCCAGAACTACCTCTGAAGGCCTGGGGTAAAGTTTTACCCTTCTTGTCGGCCAAGCCCTCTAGGATCTCGTCTAGGGCACAGCCAAAGACTCTACCCAGCTCAAAGGGTAATGCGCACAAATTATACTTTGAGGGGAACACAGCTCTCCAAGGTTTTAACCATAGAGGTCTTCCTGCTGCAGTGTTCTTGGTAAGTGCCAGGGATTTGGCCGCCAGCCTTAATTGATGGTGGGAGGCTTCCGTTAAATATTCAGCTGCTAGGGAAACTGAGCCTAGAAACCCTAGCAGCTCGTCTCTGGAGACTCCAGAGTCGGTCACTTTCGAGGTGGACCAGGTCAGTACATAATTTGGCTGACACTTCACAGGACGCAACCGCCTTGGGCGAGGCAGCTGAATAAGCCTTCTTGAAGGTATTGTCGAAGCGCCTGCCATGGTGTCGTGCAGATTTGCTCCATCATCTGATGGTACCTTAGTGCGGCAGGACAGTTTAGCCACCGCCATATCCACCTTGGGAGGAGGACCCCATTGATCCCATTGAACAACTGGGAATAAAGCGCTGAACCTCCTAGGAACCACAAGAGGTTTTTCAGGACTTCTCCACTCTGAGGACATTAACTTTTGTAATGTCTGGTCCACTTGGAAGACCCTAGGCCCTCTATAGGTGGACGCGGAGGCTTCCCCATCAACATCACGATCCTTAGACCGGATGGACTTCAGCAGCCGGCTTAATTTTTCGAGTGGGAAGCACGGCCTGCTGGGATCTTCAGTGGAATTGTCAGATGAGAGTGTCTCGTCCACTATCTGATAATCTTCATCAGAGATCCGTAAGGAAGATTGTGTCTCAATCTGCGGTCTCCTGGCAATCTGGGCGATGGAAGAACGAATCTCCTTAAGAGACTCCTCATATAGTCCTTTACCCAAGTAACAACCTCTTATAGAAGGTACTTCCAGCGGAGGTCCGCGACACTGGTGACAGCGGGTAAAATCATAGCCGTCAGGTAAAGGGGTATTGCAATCCAAACACGTTAGGTGTTCAAGTTTAGAGGAATTTTTCCTCCTAAGCGTATCGCCATTACATGATGCAGAAGATGACATCTGAAACATCAAACAGCCACGTGACACTGAAACAGGGAAGATCGCCAAGCATCGCATAAAAAACCAAGGGGTACCTCTTTTTTTTTTTTTTTTTTTTTTTAAATCGGTCACTTGAAGAGAGAAAAAAACCGTCAGAAAAAAAACCAGCCACCGCAACCCGCAGCAGAGGAGCTAGAAACCACTCACTCAACAAATAAAGGACTGCAATCAGACCTTTTAAATGTAATCCAGCAGCGAGGGGAGGAAGCCAACAAAGAAACATTTATACAGCACCAAAACAAGTCAAACGCCATAATGGAACATAAGCCTAAGCCAGAGGCTCAAAATACAAGCAGCAAAAATCAAATCTATATTTTGCCTTTAAATTTTAAATTTCCAAACTTACCGCACTTTTTCCGAGAAAACCGGAAGTAGGGCGCGGCGGTGCGCAAAGGCTTCCTTCCCCTGGGAACACGGGACCGGAGAAAAGTTCCGGCCGAGGAGGTTCCCCGCTTACTTCCGGGATCGCGCTGCCTGCAGATGGATGCCGGATAACGCTGCGCTGCGGGGCGAAGGCCCGACGGCCCAGAGGTTTTTTCTTTGGGATCGAGGTACCCCATAAAGGTAAGCCAGGAGTAAATAAAACCCCTAGCAACGGGAGGTCACAAGAGACCTCCGTCCACCTGTTCCACACAGGACAGAAAAAAACACAGTGGAGGGAGGTCTCTTGTGCCCTCTTATAGGGCTAGTAGGAGGCACCTTTTTGGTGCTAATTAAAGGTTCCACCTGTCCTAAACAACACACAGGGGCAGAGATACCCCATATTGTGCTGCTGTCGGACGTAAGGGGAATGTGCATTTTTCATGGCCGTTTTGCACAATGTTCGTGTGCATCCAGGCTAAGAGTTAGACAGTGTAAGCTTAGGCAGGTAGACAGATAATTCACCACATTTATCAAAGTGGCTGATGCTAGATGATAATTTTGGCATATCTTTAGACTGCCAAATTTATGTTTATACCACCATTTTGTTGGTTTACATTGAGCCATAATTTTATAACACAAGCTTGGTGCATTCTTCACAGCCGTGTTGCACCCATTTTCACAGATTCCATAAATTTTATTGTATGGAGGGATCTGTGAAAACTGACAAAAATACAACATGAAATATATTTCACATTAGTGCAAATTTTGAAAAAATATGTATCACCAGTGGCGTAATGATCATGGTCGCAGAGGGTGTGACCACGACCGGAGGGGTACAGGGCTCGCGGCCAGCTGGAGATAGCTGGGGCCCCGAACCACCATTATAGCGGTCGGTGAAAGCCTGGTTCCCGGTCTGCTGTACATATTGTTACAGATAGACCCAGGGGAGGTGACTAAAACTAAGAAATACTGTATTCTCACCACTCCTGGGCTCCTGACGATTCCGTCATCCTCTTCGGGGCTTTTCTGGCCTGTGACGTCTTCCGGCATAATGATGTCAGCGCGCCCCACATGACTGCTGAGGCCCAATTACAAGCCCCAGCAGTGACTTCTGGAGACTATGACCTCAGTCACAGGCTGGAAGAGCCCTGAAGTAGATGCTGAAGAGACCCAAACGGAGCGAGGATGCCCATGAGAGGTGAGACAAGGTGAGTATAAGTGTTTGTTATTTTTAATCACTATGAGGAGACCCCAAAATATAATAATAGAAGTGGAGGACCAAACCTCACGAATTTCATGGGGTTCACCTGAGGCAGCTCTAGAGAGACTCTTGGGAGCATTTTATATTGTGTGGGGCCACTATGGGGAGCATATTATACTGTGTGGGGGCCATTGAGGAGCATATTATACTGCGTGGGGGCCACTGTGGAACATATTATCCTGTGTGGGGCCACTGTGGAGCATATTATACTATGTGGGGTCACTGTGGAGCATATTATACTGTGTGAGGGCCACTGTGGAGCATATAATACTGTGTGGGCGCCACTGTGGAGCATATTATACTGTGTGAAGGCCACTGTGGAGCATAGTATATTGTGTGGGGGCCATGCACTATTATTCCAGGCTGTAATAACATTACATGATGATTATAAAACAGATACTGTGCAATGTAAATAGTGAAGGCGTCACAGCGGTCACAAAAGCACCACAGTATCTTCAAACAGTTGATCAGCAGGGGACCTGGGTGTTAGACCCCCCCCCCCCACTGATCTCTTACATCTCTTAGACTGTTAGGATTCTGCAGATCAGCTGTTTCCCAGAGCATGCAGCTCACAGTATTGTTTACATGCCGGGGGCTGCGCTGCTCACTCACTGTATTCTTGATTACTGCAGTTGTGTGTATTAAAGTTGTATCCCTTTCAAGTATCTGAGAAACCACTGTAGCAGCCGTAACCATCAATATCAAGAATTTGTTGTAGGGAGGGGTGTGATGAACCGACCCTCAGTTGTACATCTTTCTTAGAAATGTATTTTTACTTGCTCATGTCCGTACTCCCCCTACCTGTTGGAATGTTGTGTTTAACTTGGGTTTACATTGCTGGATGATACGCTTCACTGGTTTTATGTGTGTTCATTGGAGATGGCTTGCTATAGCCATGCACTTTTATTATCCCTGGCCAGATGGCGATGGGGGATAGCAAACCAGTGACCTTAACTTCACCCATCTCTCCGAGGGTTCTGCAAAGGAGGGAGAAGGGGGGCTGCCTGGGTGGAAGGGGTGGGTGGGGCACTAGCCATATGCTGTGGGCAGACCTGGATTCTGGGGTCATTCAGCAAAGAGGCAGTAAGGAGCTCTGATCTGGGAGAAGATGAGAGAGCTTGTCCTACTGAGGAATGCATTGAGGGCCTAGCATTGAGGCCTGAAGCCTTTCCCTTTATTCTGGACAACATGTAGAAGGATTGTTTTATGCAACTTGCTTAAGCTTGCGCCCTAGGCCCAAAACTCTGCTGTGGCCTAGAGAAACGGACTATGAGCCTATGCCGGTATTTTCTCTATCTTTTATTTCCATTTTTGTTTTGTGCCGTATCATCGCTCTTTTACTTGTATATTTATGCTTGATCGTATTAATATTGTATATTTCTGTATATGCTATTAATTCATACCGGCCCACTTGGGTTATTAAACATATAAAATTTATACCGCTCGTTTCGTTTTATCTTATGACCCGGTCTACTCAGGGGGTGTGAGTGGGAGGTTAAGAAAGAAGTTTGATTGCAGGCATGCCAGGCGGCTGGGCGAGGCGATATTCTTCACAGTGGTGGCAGCGTTGTGGGATCTTAGGATAACAGTGTGTGGGTGTGGTATCACGCAGACACTGAGGATTGTGGCAATCCTATGGAACGGGCGGGGTATGAGATCAAGCTTAAAATACAGTGAAAGTTTGGTACAGTACTGTTCCCTCCCTTCTTCCTTTTTCTGTCCTATCTTTTATTTGGCAACGGCTTCCAGTGGATGTCTTGGACTCTGGGAAGTGGATGGCTAGTGGGCTCAGAAGCAGAGCTCAAGAACTGCAGAACCAGGCTTTTGGAGATCCTGAGCGTATGGCTGAAATGGAGGCAGCCACAGCTATGCAGAGAATGGAGCAAAGTCCTGAGAGGCTGGCACCAGAAAACATCACCATGCCAGACGGTTCCGCAGGTGCCCGGACCCCAGAGGTAACTGTGTCTCAAGGGACCAGTAGCCCCAGTTCTGTGGGGGTAATGGACTTATACTTGCAAATGGCCTTACAGCAGATAGACGCCAGTGACTCTAGCGCCCGTCTGCAGGTGATCCACCAGTACCAAGAAGCTGCAGAGCGTCGGGCTGAGAGAGAGGCTGAGCGAGAGGCCCGTGAACA
Source organism: Leptodactylus fallax (assembly GCA_947044405.1). Taxonomy (NCBI): domain Eukaryota; kingdom Metazoa; phylum Chordata; class Amphibia; order Anura; family Leptodactylidae; genus Leptodactylus; species Leptodactylus fallax. Next base: position 3,608,759 of record CAMRHE010000078.1, read on the forward strand.
CCAGGCGGAGAGGGAGCATCAGCTTGAGCTAAAAAAGCTGGAACTTCGCCAGCAGGTGCAACCTTCCCCTGCACAAACTCCAGGAGCCCGAGCACTAAAGATCCGATCCGAGGACTTTCCAATCTTGGAAGATAACGGGGACTTGGACTCGTTCTTGCGGGGATTTGAGAGGGTGTGTAAGCAGCATCATATTCCCCAGGCAGAATGGGCCCGTTACCTGTCTCCCCGGCTGCAGGGAAAAGGCCTGGATGTTTCCACGAACTTACCAGAGGACGCGGACTATGAGATCATCAAAGCGGCGCTGATCCGGAGATACTGGCTCACGGCGGAGGTGTACCGCAAAAAGTTCCGGAATATCCAGCGGGGTCCCACAGAGAGCTATGCGGATGTTCTGCACCACTTACAGGCTACATTCTGGCAGTGGATCAAAGGACTTACTGTCACCACGTTTGAGGGAATTGGGGATCTTATGATAAAGGAACAATTTCTCCAGGTGTGCCCTCTAGAGGTCCGCCAGTTCGTGTGTGATTGGAAACCCAAAACAGCAGACAAGGCTGCAGAGATTGCTGACGACTATGTGTCCACCAGGGAGCAAGGGATCAAGAGAGGAGCCACACTGCAGAGACCCCCAAGCGGGAAGGAGGGGCAAAGCTGGAGTTCACCACAGCCTGCGGTCTCCAAGTGGGGTAAGACAAACTCTGTCCCGGGTGCCCCCTCTACTTCCCCTGTCCCAAGAATTCTGGGTGCCCCAGGGACCACCTCTAAATCCCAAGGAGAGGTCCGGCAATGTCACACCTGTAACCAGCCAGGACATTTCAAGGCAGAGTGCCCCAACCGTTCTAAGAACCCCCCTGTTTCCCCAGCCACGGCAGCTGGCCCATCTGTATACTTGGTGGGGAGGGGTTGCAATCCGATGCCAACCGTCAACAGGTCATTGTGGGGGGTAAAGTGGTCATGGGATTTCGGGACACTGGGGCGGATGTTACTCTGGTGCAACCTGACTTGGTCCCTGCGGACAGTATTATCCCTGGAAAGACTCTGACCCTGAGGGGTATTGGACAAGAACGCGTAACTGTGCCCATGGCTTGCGTCCATTTGGACTGGGGTGAGGGAAAAGGGATGCGTGATGTGGGGCTAATGTCTGATCTGCCTGCCAATGTACTATTGGGAAGAGATTTGGGGCCCTTGGTGTCCCAATATGGGGTGGGAGTAGCCCCACCTCGCTGTGACAAAATGTCTGTACTGAAGGATGATTTTAATGTGGTGTTGAAGCCTGTCACGCAGGCAGAGGGAGGGGTCAGCCTTTTGTCTCCCCTTGCTGTGTGCCCAGCTAAAGTAATCAGTGAGCCTGTGAATGAGGCATTGTGGAATGCTGACCTGGCTGTAGCCCCGCCCACATCTGCGGGTGATGATGGCCCCCTCAGTGTGACCCAGGCTCAGCCATTCACCCATGCAGTTCACTGTGAATCAATGAATGAATGTACTGTCAATGTAATTGCCAATGCTTGTTGTGAAAGTGTACAGGGTAGCTCTTCTGAGTCACTGGAAGCGACTTCTACTATTTCGCCCAGTGTATCCGATAAGCACCCAACTGCTGACCATGTGCCAGGTGATCAGGTAGGCTATGGAGATCTCATGGACGATCTAGGTGAGGAACGGACTGCTGGTAGTGCGGTGTTAGCCCGCAGCCAGAGTGCTACAAGGGTGGAGGGCGTTCCGACCCTTGAACCGTTGCCTACACCACCTGGAGTCGGTGCTGAGACCACCATGACTAGCCTCACTCCCTTGAAGCCGGAGGAGTCCGGCGGGTATGAGACGTGCACGTTTCTTCTGTCTAGTTCTATTCCAGGAGTGCCCATGGCCCAAGTGCAGACGGCATGGGGTACTGGAGGTGGGACCCAAGAAGGAGGTGTGTCAAATGTATTACCTGTCAATGTATTGTGGAGGGATGGTTTGGGGAAGCATGATCTCAGTCATTTGCCCAAGGTATCACCATCACCCACCCAAGTACAGGAGGAACAGGATGTAGGTTTGGAAGCAAAGGGGAAGGTGCAGAATCCCCTAGAACTCTCCCAACTAGCGGCTAGTGTGGGAGAGACCCTGAGAGACTGCCAGGAAGGGGTCTCTGAACTGGTATCTCAAGGACCTGGGGTTGCGAGTGTGGATCTGCGGGATGCCAGCACTCAGAATGAGGTCCCAGTGCAGGCCGGGGGTAGCCAGGTGGGCGGAGACTGCCGGGATGGGGTCTCAGCACCGGTACCACAAGGGCCTGGGGTTGCGAGTGTGGATCTGCGGGATGCCAGCACTCAGAACGAGGTCCCAGTGCAGGCCGGGGGTAGCCAGGTGGGCGGAGACTGCCGGGATGGGGTCTCAGCACCGGTACCACAAGGGCCTGGGGTTGTGAGTGTGGGTCTGAGGGACACCAGCACTCGGGGGAGGGACCCAGAGCAAGCAGGAGGTAGCCAGGTCTACTTAATTCAGAGCCTGAGCCTTAGAAGAGTCTCCATTCAGACAGGAGAGGAAGAGGATATCAGCACGCCAGGAATATGGTCAAGGACCAGCGCAGGTCCTGGCGGGGTGAGGCCGCCAAGGTGTCCGCGGAAGGTGATCTTAGGATCGTCCTTCCTCCCGACACGCTCTAAAAGGGGGAGGTGTGATGAACCGACCCTCAGTTGTACATCTTTCTTAGAAATGTATTTTTACTTGCTCATGTCCGTCCTCCCCCTACCTGTTGGAATGTTGTGTTTAACTTGGGTTTACATTGCTGGACGATACGCTTCACTGGTTTTATGTGTGTTCATTGGAGATGGCTTGCTATAGCCATGCACTTTTATTATCCCTGGCCAGATGGCGATGGGGGATAGCAAACCAGTGACCTTAACTTCACCCATCTCTCCGAGGGTTCTGCAAAGGAGGGAGAAGGGGGGCTGCCTGGGTGGAAGGGGTGGGTGGGGCACTAGCCATATGCTGTGGGCAGACCTGGATTCTGGGGTCATTCAGCAAAGAGGCAGTAAGGAGCTCTGATCTGGGAGAAGATGAGAGAGCTTGTCCTACTGAGGAATGCATTGAGGGCCTAGCATTGAGGCCTGAAGTCTTTCCCTTTATTCTGGACAACATGTAGAAGGATTGTTTTATGCAACTTGCTTAAGCTTGCGCCCTAGGCCCAAAACTCTGCTGTGGCCTAGAGAAATGGACTATGAGCCTATGCCGGTATTTTCTCTATCTTTTATTTCCATTTTTGTTTTGTGCCATATCATCGCTCTTTTGCTTGTATGTTTATGCTTGATCGTATTAATATTGTATATTTCTGTATATGCTATTAATTCATACCGACCCACTTGGGTTATTAAACATATAAAATTTATACCGCTCGTTTCGTTTTATCCTATGACCCGGTCTACTCACGGTGTGTGAGTGGGAGGTTAAGAAAGAAGTTTGATCGCAGGCGTGCCAGGCGGCTGGGCGAGGCGATATTCTTCACAAGGGGGTAGAGGGTCCTGGGCAAAAGGTTGCACCGGGGCATATAAGACTTTAGTTATGCCACTATGTATCCCCTGTAAAATGAAGAAGCTGCACAAAAAAAAGCCTCAAAAATGCATGCAGTTTTGATACAGTTTTAACCCCTTCCCACTCTGGGCCATACTAGTAATAGTACAACCCCGGAGGATTAACCCCCTGGATGCCGTAATCAATAGCAATCACAGCATCCAGGGTGTTTGGCATCAATATTGCCCCCCCCCTTCATTACAGTACATTGCACTGGGGATTAGAGATCCTAGGTTCAAGTCCCCTTGTGGGACAGTAAAAAATGTTAAAAAAAAACTTCAAAAAGTTTAAAATAAAAAATAAAACACTTTTAAATTTAAAAAAAAAACAAAAAAAACTAAAATGTTAGGTTCCCAAAGTCCCCACTATACAAAAATAGTGTTATTTATCCCATACAGTGAATGCCGTAAAAAATAATACAACCAAAATAATGTATATTGGTCACCTCGCTTTCCCCAAAAAATAGCAATAAAAGGGATGTAAATGTCATACAAACCAAACATTGGTACCAATAAAAAGTACAACTTTCCACGCAAATAAAGAGCCCTGACATATCTCTCTCAACAAAACAGTAAAAAAATTATAGGCGTCAGAATACGATGACACCAGGAAAATCATTCATTTTCAAGTGACGTTTTATTTGTAAAAGAGGTAAAACATAATAAAATCAATATAAATATGGTATTGCCGTAATCGTAATGACCCGCTGGACACAGCTGCCATATTTTTAATGCAAAGTGAACGCCGTAAAAACATAATTAAAAAAATTATGATAGAATTGTGTGTTATTTCACATGGACCCCTAAAAAATGTTAATAAAAGGTAATCAAAACTTTATATGTACCCCAAATGGTGCCAAATGAAAGTACAATTTGTCATGCGAAGAATAAGTCCTGACATAGCTATGTCAGCAGAAAAATAAAAAAGTTATGAATTTTGGAAGGTGGGGGAAGGAAAATGTGAAAAAACATATAACGTACAAACTGCTCTGCATTCTGTACCCCAAGGCTGGAGACACATGTTGAGTTTTCATTCTTTTTTTGGTTCACATTTTGCTGTGGTTTTATGAGGCAAAGCCAAGATTGGATTCAAACAGAATGGTAAATATAAAAGAAGCATTTATACTTCTCCCTTCTGCTGCATTTGCATGCATTTTCAGAAATTCATTCAGCTTGCCCCCCTGGGTAGTGGGAGTTGATCTTCCCAGTGTCAGTTGATCCTCACACTGCCCAGGGGGATGAGCTGAATGTAGGAAGGGCGTGTTTAGTGATGATGCAGCAGTGCTCAGTAATAGAAGAAAACTCCCCCTGTGCTCCAAGATCCTCAGTTGAGTAAAGACTAGAAGTGTTTTTTCTCTGCTCTGAAACATAAGAAAGCTATGGTTTTTATTCTGCTAACAGCATCTACAGCTCTATGGGAGCGATTTAACCCTTTCCCGACATCTGCCGTAATAGTACGATGGATGTCAGGTATTTAAATATGGCGGCTGCTCGGGAGCTGAGCGGCCGCCATAGTCGTTGGGTTTCCGCTGCATTATACAGCAGATACCCGTTTGCTAATGCCTGCAATCAGTGCCCGCACTGATCGCGGGCATTAACCCCTCTGGCGCCTCGGTCAAAGCTGACCAAGGCGCCATTTTGCCCGAGGCAACCTGTAATAGAAGTAATTTGCAATGCAATGCTTCATAGTTGGGATGGTGTTCTCAGGCTTGGTCATAATGACCATTGTTATGTATGGAGGAAAAAGGGAGAAGTTTGCAAACCTGAGAACACCATCCCAACTGTGAAACACGAGGGTGGCAGCATCATGTTTTGGGGTTGTTTCGCTGCAGGAGGGACTGGTGCACTTCACTAAATAGATGGCATCATGAGGAAAGAACATTATGTGGCAATACTGAAGCAACATCTCAAGACATCAGCCAGGAAGTTAAAGCTTGGGCGCAAATGGGTCTTCCAAATGGACAATGACCCGAAGCACACTGCCAAACTGGTTGCAAAGTGGCTTAAGGATAACAAAGTCAATGTTTTGGAGTAGCCATCACAAAGCCCTGATCTCTATCCTATTGAAAATTTATGGGCAAAGCTGAAAAGGCAGGTTCGAGCAAGGCGGCCTACAAACATGGCTCAATTACACCAGTTATGTCAAGAGGAATGGACCCAAATTCCTACCAACTATTGTGAGAAGCTTGTGGAAGGAAATCCAAAATGCTTGACCCAAGTCATACAATTTAAGGGCAATGGTATCAATGAAATGTATTTAAACTTTTGAATTTGCCGAAAGTCATAAAAATGCCTTAAAAAATTCTCTCTTTCATTATTCTGGAATTTGGCAAATATAAATAATTTTAGTAATCCTAATTGACCTAAGGGTGGGTTCACACTTGCACCGGTACTCCGTTCGCCAGGAATCCGACTAAAATGTCGGAAAAAAGGATAGGGAATGGATTGGGAAACGTTTGAGACGCATTGCTTAAAACCCATTCACTTCTATGGGTTTCTAAAACAATGCATGGGTGTCCGATTGCAGCCTCTGCGCCGCAAAGCCATTTTTTTTCGTCGGACACAAATTCCTGCATGTCCGACTTTGTTTCCGATGAAAAAAACAGGCTTCGCAGCGCTGAGGGTGCAATCGGACACCCGCACATTGCTTTAAAAACCCATAGAAGTGAATGGGTTTTTAAGCAATGCGTCTCAAACCTTTCCCAATCCATTCCCTATCCTTTTTCCCGACATTTTAGTCGGATTCACGGTGGACGGAGTGGTGGCTGAAGTGTGAACCCACCCTAAAATGGGAAAGGTTTATTCTGATTTCATGTCAGATAGTGAGAAAAAGATGCATATGTGTCTTTTTATATAGTATATGTAAACTTCTGGTTTCAACTGTACATTGCTTCAAGTATGCCATGTTCTCTATAGGAGCCATTATATCTAAGCAGTGTGGATCCACAAATTGGTTATATGTGTTGTATTAAACAACCTGTAAATGGGTGACTGTTATGTTGCATATACTTGTATTTGCTTACCTAACCCTTGCATAATACAAGTTTAATGCATTTCTTATATGGTCTGAATAACTGGAAAGAACTATGATATGTTATGACATGTGACATGATATGTTATCCATTCTATGTCACACAGAGTCTGATGAAGGACCGATGGGCCAAAATTGCACTTCTGTATTGTATGTGGATGACTTGAATTAAGAATGTAAGCTCTTGTGAGCAGAACCCTCACTCCTGTTTTTTGATATGTTTATTTCTTTGTCACATTGTAATGTCTCATATTGTCTGTTCATTTGTCCTCTGATTTGTAAAGTGCTACGGAATATGTTGATGCTATATAAAGTTATTTTTATTATTATTATTATTATTATTATTATTATTATTATTAAAACACTTATCTATTGTATATCATATGGAGTACTGAAGTTCTTCTTTATAACAATCTGTTGGGTTGAAGCACCCAACCTCTACAACTCATACATCTGTCATACATGGTAGAAAAACGCAGTATGTTCATTTTGGCTTCGGGATTGTGAGCATATATTTAATAGGGGAATTAAAAATGCAGTGAAAGAAACGCAAAGTGTTTTTGCTGTGCTTTTTTGCAGAGTTTTTGTTAGCTGCATTTTGCTACGTGGGACCTTAGCCTTAGAATGAGAACTACAGATGTGTGCTGCAAAGTTTATGTTTAAAATTTTTACTGTCATAAAATGTGATAAGTTCGGCAGAAGAATTAGCTATGAGGTGGGAGGGGGTGCAGCCAGAGGCGTGTGAAGAAGCTCTTGGGCCCTGGTGCAAAATCTATACCAGGTACCCCAACTACAATGTATTGTTTATAGTACTGGTCTCCTCATACTGGGAAGAGACACCTTATGGGCCCCCAAAGGCTCTGCAGCTCCTCAAGTTACACCCCTGGGTGCAGAATGGACTGTGATTGTATACTCCACTGTAGTATACTTATGCCAAATATTTGACTGTTGCAAAATGTCAAAATGTAATAAATTGAACTAATCTCCACTCCCTACTACCTACTGGATGCATGCATATGTTATTCAATGAGGTGTAGCCAGGGGCGTAAATATCGGGGTAGCAGCGGTAGCGGCTGCCACAGGGCCCGGAACATTATGGGGCCCGGGATCCGGAGCCCTGTGACAGCCGCTACTGCGAACCCCACAAACACTGCTATCATTATACTTGGGGGTCTTCTGAGACCCCGAAGTATAACGATCGGGGGCCAGGGGGAGGTGAGCGAATATAAAAAACACTGTAACTCACCTCTCCTACGCTCCGCAGGCTTCGGGCCTGTTTGGTGACGTCCCAGACGTCAGCCGACATCATTATGCGTCACGACGTCGACCTCACTCACGCGAGATCTGCTCCAACTTTGAAGATGGCCGAAGTAGCGCACGGGAGTGCAGCGGAGCCAGGAAGAGGTAAGTAGCATTGTTTTTTATGTTTGTATCCTCCCCTGGGTCTCCGATCATTATACTGTGTGCAGGGGCCACTATGGGGCATAATACTGTGTGCAGGGGCCACTATGGGGCATAGTATTGTGTAGGGGCCCCTATTGGGCATAATACTGTGTGCAGGGGCCACTATGGTGCATAATAGTGTGTGCAGGAATGCGGTTTATGTGGGAGGGGGGTTAAGGGCGGCGGTTTGGGGGGTTCCCCATGTCAAATGTCCGCCTTGGGGCCCAGCCATTCCTAGTTACGCCACTGGGTGTAGCCTATAATTTCTCAGCAACCTTACTACATTAACCTCTGCATATATGTAGTGTTTGCAGAGGTTTGGTGTGGTACAATAGGGTTGCTTGGGGTTACTACCAACTGTATGCATGTATATATTATTTTACTTGTATATTCCCATGTATATTGTCACCTTATAGTCCTTATCTTTACCTATTTGAAGTTATTTCTGGCTTTATTCCAAACTTTAATATATTTAGGTACACTTTTTTATTCATGAGAATAATAAAAGCTAAATTTTGTTATTTTTTCTTACACGAACTTTCATTGATATAATCTTCACTCCCAATACAAGCCACACCCTCTGAATTAGATTAAGAAACAGCCTAGCAAGAGGCAAATCATTAAGAAAAAGGCGCAAAATCAATCATAGGCTGGGGCAAAAAATAGCGTAAACGCCACGATTTTGCTGCGGCAGAAACGCTGCTGCAAAAAACGCAATGTAGCCCAGAGTTTTCCATTTATTATAATTGAGAGTGTGAAAAGAAAAACTAAACATACAACAGTTGTAACTGAAAGTGTAAAAGGTCTTGTTTTTCAGTGAAATGATTTCCTGGAAACCAAGAGGTCAGACAACTGCAGATACTTTTCAAAAGGCTGAGGTCAAAGAATTATAAGAAGGTTGTCATGAATAATAGGTCTAAGGTCAGTGAACTAGAAACAGGGCCGGTGTTAGGTGGGGGGTAAACTGGGCAATTGCCCAGGGCCCCGACCCCAAAGGGGTCCCCGGGATCCAGAGCCTGATGAGTCAGGACCGGCCATATCGATAACAGAAAGGGACCTAGCGTCACGTGTCGCAGGACCCCTTTCCGAGGTGAGTAAAAATAACAAACATTTTTACTCACCTGTCCTTGCATCCGGCGTCATCTTCTGGCGTTCCAGACATCACTGCTGAGGCCAGGCCTCAGCCTTAGCGATCACGTGGGGTATGCTCACGTAACCGCTAAGACCCAATCACAGGCTACGCCCACAACGCGTGACGTCAGACACATAGAAGAGGAATCCTGGAACCGGTGGGGATAACGGAGCAGCGTGAGGAGGCCCAGCAGAGGTAAGGCAAGGTAAGTATAACTGTTTGTTATTTTCCCCAGAAGAGAAGAGACCCCAGAGTATAATATAATACTAGCACTAAAGGAGTCTGTAGGGCCACTGTGGAGCATTATACTGGGGAGGGGGTCCTCTGGAGATGATATTATACTGTGTAAGGCCACTGTGGAGCATTATAATGGGGGGCCCCTCTGGATACCATATTATACTGTGTGGGGCCCCTGTGGAACATTATACTGGGGAAGGGGCCCTCTAGAGAGTATATTATACTGTGTAAGGCCACTGTGCAGCATTATAATGGGGAGGCCCCTCTGGATAGCATATTATACTGTGTGGGGCCCCTGTGGAGCATTATGCTGGGGAGGGGGCCTTCGGATAGCATATTATACTGTGTGGGACCCCTGTGGAGCATTATACTGGGGAGGTCCCTCTGGATAGTATATTATACTGTTTAGGGCCCCTGTGGAGCATTATATTGGGGAGGGGGCCCTCTGGAGAGCATATTATACTGTTTTGTGCCACTGTGGAGCATTATACTGGGGGAACCTCTCTGAGCATTATATTATACTGTGTGGAGGCCATTCTGGAGCATGTTATACTGTGTGGGGTCACTGTGGAGCATTATTCTGGGGGGGCTATCTGCAGAGCATATTATATTGCGTGGCGCCACTGTGGGGCATTATTCAGGGGGGAACTAAAAAGCATTATACTAGGGGGCCCTCTGGGGTGTATATTATACTGCTTGGGGCCTACTGTGGAGCATTATATGGGGGGACACTCTGGGGAGCATATTAAACTTAGGGCCACTGTGGAGCTTTATACTGGGGTGGAAGTGGCAGTGTAGGGAGCCTGTTATACATTGTGGGGCCACTGTGGAGTTTATTATATTGTGTGGGGCTTCTTGGGAGCATATTATACTCTGTGGGGCCATTGTAGAGCATTATACTGGGGGGTACTGTGGGGAGCATATTATACTGTGGGGGACCACTGTGGAGCATTATACTGGGGGAACCTCTCTGGGCAGTATATTATACTGTGTGGAGGCCATTGTTGAGCATGCTATACTGTGTTAGGCCACTGTGGAACATTATACTGGGGGGGCACTGTATGATGCATATTATACTGTATGGCGCATATTATATTGTGTGGGGCTGCTGGGGAGCATATTGTACTGTCTGGGGCCACTAAGAGGTAGTATACTGTGTGGAGCCTTATATACCATGTGGGGCCACTATGGGGGGCTCAGGGGTGCATTTTATACTGTGTGGGTCCACTGTGGAGCATTATATACCATGTGGGGAAACTGTGGAGGGCTCAGGGGAGCATTTTATACCATGGCGCATTATATACCATGTGGAGAATTATACTGTGGGGGGGGGGGCTCAAAATTCCTGCTGGCAGCCCTGTGTGCATTGTCTGCATCACAGCTCCCTCACTATAGTCTTGCACATACGTGTAGAGCTCCATGGCCATGTCATTCCCCATACAGTACTGTGCATGAACCGGTCATGGGGTTATTGGGGAATGCACAGTACTATAGGGGCTGACTATACTGGGAACATACTCAGTAACACAAGATAGTCAGCACATATGTAAGACTTCGGTGAAGGAGCCGTGGTGTAGGCTATTAGCAGGAAGCTATTGGGTGAGGCCTCAGAACAGAACAAGTTCCTCTGGTGGGCCTAAGGCCCTTCAGTCCGACACTGTATAACGGAGAATTATTATATATAAGGATGGGTTACTATACAGTGGGGAAAAAAGTATTTAGTCAGCCACCAATTGTGCAAGTTCTCCTACTTAAAAAGATGAGAGAGGCCTGTAATTGTCATCATAGGTAGACCTCAACTATGAGAGACAAAATGAGAAAACAAATCCAGAAAATCACATTGTCTAATTTTTAAAGAATTTATTTGCAAATTATGGTGGAAAATAAGTATTTGGTCAATAACAAAAGTTCATCTCAATACTTTGTTATATATCCTTTGTTGGCAATAACAGAGGTCAAACGTTTTCTGTAAGTCTTCACAAGGTTGGCACACACTGTTGCTGGTATGTTGGCACATTCCTCCATGCAGATCTCCTCTAGAGCAGTGATGTTTTGGGGCTGTCGCTGGGCAACACGGACTTTCAACTTCCTCCATAGGTTTTCTATGGGGTTGAGATCTGGAGACTGGCTAGGCCACTCCTGGACCTTGAAATGCTTCTTACGAAGCCACTACTTCGTTGCCCTGCCGGTGTGCTTGGGAACATAGTCATGATGAAAGACCCAGCAACATTTCTTCTTCAATGCCCTTGCTGATGGAAGGAGGTTTGCACTCAAAATCTCACAATACATGGCCCCATTCATTCTTTCATGTACACGGATCAGTCGTCCTGGTCCCTTTGCAGAGAAACAGCCCCAAAGCACGATGTTGCCACCCCCATGCTTCACAGTAGGTATGGTGTTCTTTGGATGCAACTCAGCATTCACTCTCCTCCAAACACGACGAGTTGTGTTTCTACCAAACAGTTCTACTTTGGTTTCATCTGACCATATGACATTCTCCCAATACTCTTCTGGAACATTCAAATGCTCTCTAGCAAACATCAGACGGGCCCGGATATGTACTGGCTTAAGCAGGGGGACACGTCTGGCACTGCAGGATCTGAGTCCCTGGCAGCGTAGTGTGTTACTGACGGTAGTCTTTGTTACGTTAGTCCCAGCTTTCTGCAGGTCATTCACTAGGTCCCTCTGTGTGGTTCTGGGATTTTTGCTCACCGTTCTTGTGATTATTTTGACCCCACGGGGTGAGATCTTGTGTGGAGCCCCTGATCGAGGGAGATTATCAGTGGTCTTGTATGTCTTCCATTTTCTAATTATTGCTCCCACAGTTGATTTTTTCATACCAAGCTGCTTGCCTATTGCAGATTCAGTCTTCCCAGCCTGGTACAGGTCTACAATTTTGTTTCTGGTGTCCTTCCACAGCTCTTTGGTCTTCACCATATTGGAGTTTGGAGTGTTACTGTTTGAGGTTGTGGACAGGTGTCTTTTATACTGATAACAATTTCAAACAGGTGCCATTACTACAGGTAATGAGTGGAAGACAGAGGAGCTTCTTAAAGAAGAAGTTACAGGTCTGTGAGAGCCAGAAATCCTGCTTGTTTGTAGGTGACCAAATACTTATTTTCCACCATAATTTGCAAATAAATTCTTAAAAAAAATCAGACTATGTGATTTTCTGAATTTGTTTTCTCATTTTGTCTCTCATAGTTGAGGTCTACCTCTCTCATCTTTTTAAGTGGGAGAACTTGCACAATTGGTGGCTGACTAAATACTTTTTTTCCCCACTGTATATAATTGGGAAACTTAAATATGAGGGGGCTATTATAAGGGGGAACTATTATTTATAAGACGGGCTATTATTTATAAGGGGGGAACTATTATATATAAGGCATCCATTATAAGGGGGGAGCTATTATTTATAAGAGGGGAACTATTTATAAGGGGGGTATAATTGTTAAGTGGGCTTATTTATAAAGGGGGCTATTAGTGATAATGGGGACTATTATTTATAAGGGTAACTATTATTTATGAGAGGGCTATTATTAATAAGGGAGCAGTAAGATAATGGAAAATATTACTGATACAGGGCATTATTTATCATTTATAAGGGAGCTATTACTGATAAAGGTGTTTATTATTTATAAGCAGGGACTATTATTTATAAGGAGGCGCTATAATAAGTGATGACTGGGTGCAAAAATCTATTAGGCGGTACAAAGGTGCTCATTTGAATTGTGTGTGGTGAAATGGGGCTTGTTATTACTTTTTTTGTTGGCAGAAAGTAGGCGTTATTATAGGGGTTGCCACTGCAAGAAGATGGTGTTGTTTGCATACCAACATTTGGGGCCCCGCTTTTTATTTTGCCCAGGGCCCCACTTTGTCTAAATCCGGCCCTGACTAGGAACAGAATACAATAAATATCCCCTTAAGGCAAAGGCACATAGGATATAAAAGAAAGATGAATATTAGAGTACTCGAGATGAGGGGTTTTACTGCAACACAAAACAATTCGGGGGTTTTAGTTGGTTAGGATCAAGGACAGGATAAGTATAGTTAGTATAGTAGACTCAAAGATGAACCTGGGATCCAGGGCGGAGGGAGTGGTTAGTATCATGGTCTTTGTTAGGGAACAAAGGGAAAGTCATCTCGGTAGAAAGACCAGGGGCCTGAAAGCTAGGTACAGTTTTGAAAAAGGAGTGGACTTGCCTGTATAAAGAGAGCAGTCACATAGAGGCAATGGTAAGAATTGCTTCTTTTTTTCTTCCCACCCTTCCACATGAAAAGTGGTGACAGTGGATTGGATCTATTTTTGCTTTTATTTTTAAGGGTACTCTTTAGTGAAATGCTAGTTCACCAGGGGTCAAGGTGGTGGTATGGGGCCTGTAGCAGTTTGGAGCACTACTGTGCAGTAGGCCAATTGTCAGTGGGGAGGGCGAGGCTTAACAGTCAGTCCTTCATGGCAATAGAGAGCCAGACACATGTGGGTGCTGGCTGGGTAGTTGTGTTTCCAGGTGCAGACAGGGTTCATCTTTGGGTGAGGTGTTGTGATTTGCATCTGGGTCCCAAATGTATTGCGTACAAAAGTTTTGTTAATAAAGAAAATTGTTGCTAATGTTTATTGTTGAAAAACATTGGTATGGCAGGCGTGTAGCCAGCTGTTGAAAGCAACCACTTTCAACTAGTTAATAGCTATCTAATGGTATTGGTAGAAAGATGGCATAATATATAAACTAGTGGAAAGATTACAGTACATGTAGGATATATGTTTTTCATAACAATGTTTTTTGCTAGTTTTTGAAGATAGTATAAGTATATGAGGCACTAGTATACAGCTGCTAATACTATCATTTACTCCATCTCTGTGTGCAATGACTATGCTTAATAAAGTAACTTTAGGCAATTATGTTGGTGACGTACCTCTGGAAGATAATAGTGTTACTTGGTGACCAAGAAAAACCAGACTTTCAGGTCTTTCTGCAATCTCAACTACAAACGACTCTGCGCATAGAAAATAGCTATAGTTGGGAGACTATGGGTGCTATGATGTGTTACAGTATATGTTATATATATATATATATATATATATATATATACTGATGACTTATTGTACTATATGGTGTAACATTGTAAAACTAAGAAATGTTGTTTTGTTGCTGAGTCATTGAGCCTTATTTGATCTGAAATTTTCTTCAATTGGGAATGTGCCTCTATAAAAGGGAAGGGCTAGGGAAACTGAGGAATGTTGGTGTAGTATTTCGGGTGTGAGCTACCCCAAGCTACATTCTATTACACTTGTAGAAAACAACCAAAAAATTAATTTATAGAGACTCATATATAGAAAAATAATAATCCAGTTTATTGTTAAAATACAATAAATATACATACATATAAATATATCTAAGAGAATGTGCAAACAAGCACGCAGATGGAATACAGCGTGTGCAGTATACAGAACCTAAGCCCCCCAGGGGACATTAATCCTGCAGTACAAATGACGTAGAATAAATGGCATAACCAATAAATAAAAGGACAAATGCACAAAGTTGTAAAACAGTGGCTCCCAAAGCTAGCAATACACAATAGATACCATAAATGAAAATATAAAAAAAATATGCAAGCTAATTCTTTAAATGTCGCCAAAATCATGGGGGCCAGTGTTACTGATAGTAAATATGGTTTAGTTATTCAATGTGGTTTACAGTCAATTATTTGTGAGGAAAACTCTTTTGTACTTCTAGAAAACAATCTGGATTCACATATATCAGTAACAAAGAAAAAGTTATTTTTGGGCCGTACACAACTGATGACAAAGTAGTGCAGTTTGTTTTCCTCTGGTGATTATGTGCTATGCTGGTAGTGGGCATCATATCTGGACTGCTGGATGTACTAAGTGATTTGAAATTGGCCTAACTAAAAAATTAACCATTCAGTTCTCAGATCCAAATGTCTAGAACAGAAGAACAAGAACAAGCTTAAAGAGGGCCTTTCACCACCGCTACAAGTGTTGTTAACAAGTGCTGCTCCACTGATAACAACTCAGTTGGAATTTTTTTTTGGCACACACCGTTCTTGAGTAATTAATGCAGTTAATTTTGGTGTCTGATATACAACTTAGGCTCTGTTGTCACTGTCACATAAGCATTTATACATGGTGTCCTATCAATTTCTCTGGTGCTAATAATCATATTATGGCTGCAGCACATTTTACATTTCTCCCTGAGACAGGGGGGGGGCAAAAAAGGGGGGGGCCCCCCCGGCCCCCCCCCCCCCCTTATCCATTACTCCTGCTACTACTGGTTTGACATGTAATTCTGCCAGGGGTAACAATAAAATAGCAAACAGATACCTAAGAAAAGCCAAAGTGAGCATGGTATAGGGAGATCAAAGAACAGTGAACTGCAAATACTTGCTGACATGTGTGGCATCCCCGAGCTGGCTATGGCTGGGCTGAGGGTGATCTCTGTGCATTGTATTATTTCCTGTTGCTTCATAGCCTGTGTCACATAGCAGGGGGTCCTGAATCTCACACAACACAGCACCACCTAGTGAGCCTCACACATGTATTACACCTCCCATAGGATTGAATAGTAACCAAATGTCCAATGGGAGGACACGCCTGGGAAAAGGGGAGGAGTCAGCTGATCACTGGGTCCCCATGGTAACACCCCGCAGGAAGTGTGAGGAGTTAGAAGTGTGGAGTGTTAGGAGGAGGAGGTGAGGAGATAAGTGTGATGTCCTGTGAAGAAAGCAGTGAGTTTAGTGCAGGAATCTCAAGTCCAGACAGGCCCAGGAAGGTTGGAGAGCTACATACTCCAGCTATCAGAAGATCCTTCCCCGTCTCCACCATCGCCCTAAGGAAGTCAAGCATCATTATCTTGTCAGCATGAGACTGTGGAGAGAACATTCTGGAACACGTGCTCCATAGCCAGTATCACAGGATCCAGGGGCCAAGGCCAGACCTGTGGAATATCCTGCCACCCTGAATAGCACCCCGAAACGCTGAGCTATCAGGACCACAAACGGAGTGGGGAATATTATGACTAGTACATGGTGGGCACCTCCAAGCCAAAAGGACCCAGACGCACCAGGCTGTAACACTGAAGTATAAGGGGCTAGGGACACCTTCCACAAGTCTACCCCACCCCAGGACTTCCACCAGGCGTACCCCGTTGTTTTGTATTAAGAAACTGTTTAAGCATTTGTGCCTCCACACCCAGGAAGTAAAAGTTCAACTACAACCGTTCTGTGTCTACCCACCGACAACATCAGGGCACCCCAAACACCACCAGTCGGCACAGTATAGGGGAAGCGCCCGGGGAACAATCACCACCAACATTGTGCACCCCCACACCGGTACCAGTGGTGGTAACGGGGACAGCACCAGCGCTGCGCCCCGTGCCCAGAGACCGTGACAAGTCTGCGCTGTTTGCACCCCGCAATCCCAACTGCAGCGTTACCTTCCATCTGGTCACCGCACATGCAACTAAAAAGATTCTTGATACAGGAAAAAAACAATCTATGAGTACAATCAGGAAAGCTGCTTGCCATCTGTGAATAATACCCCATCTGTACCCCCATCTCTCTCACAGCCTGCCACTTGTCAGCCCTCCTTTTACCAGATTGACAGGAAGCCTCAGCTGAGAGCACCTGGGAGTAGGGGAAAACCTAATAGTGGACTAGGGGTATGGACTGGAAAAATCCCACTACCAACCTGTCCTCCAGTCCAGAAAATCCAGCCCATGTAATTTAAAGAAAATCCCTAGCAGACTATGTTCTGCTAAGGCAACACGCATCTTCCTGGATTTCCGCTACCTTGCCTGGCTGAGGAAACCAGGCGAGATATACACCCCATCCAGCACTTTACCATACACTTTACCACATATCCCCCCCCTCTTCTCCAGACCAGAGGTCAGGGCACTTTTAGTGAACATACAGTACACCCTGGACAACGCATCCGCATTTCCCTGCAATTTCCCCAGTCTATGCTCCACTTTAAAACTTAAATTTTGTAAGGAGAGAAACCATCTGGTCACTCTTGCATTTTTCTCCTTATTTTGTTTCATCCAGGCCAGAGGAGCATGGTCTGTCACCAACACAAACTCTCTACCCAGCAGATAATACTTCAGGGACTCCATTGCCTACTTGATATCCAGGCACTCTCTTTCCACTATGGCATAATGTTTTTCTGCTGGGGTCAGTTTCCTACTCAGGTACATTATTGGGTGTTCTTCCCCATTTACCACTTGTGATAGGACTGCTCCCAAACCTGTATTAGACGCATCCGTCTGGACCAGAAATTGTTTTCTGAAATCCGGGAAACAAGCACTGGTTGTTCACACAGGGCAGACTTTAGGCTCTGAAAAGCCTTTTCTGCCTCTGGGGTCTACTTCACCATTACTGACTTACCGCCCTTTGTTAAGTCTGTCAATGATGTAGCAATTGAGGCAAAATTGGGCACAAATCGGCGGTAGTATCCAGTTATGCCAAGGAAGGCCTTGACCTGTTTTTTTGTTAACAGCCAGTTCTGTATCGCCTCAATCTTAACGATCTGGGGTTTAACCAGTCCTTTACCAATAATGTAGCCCAGGTATTTTGCTTCTTCTAGTCCCACTGCACACTTCTCAGGATTTATGGTTAGGCCCACATCACTGATAGAGTCTAATACTTACAGAGGTGACTTCTCCAGTCAGATGAAAAAATGACCACATCGCCCAGGTAAGCAGCGGCGTAATCACGATTTGGTCTCAAGATCAGATCCATCAGTCTCTGAAATGTAGCAGGGGCCCCATGCAACCCGAATGGCATCACAACATACTGGAACAGGCCTTCTGGAGTGCAGAATGCAGTCTTCTCTTTAGCCTCATGAGATAACGGTATCTGCAAATAACCTTTTGTAAGGTCAAGTGCTGTGATATACCTTGCAGCCCCAAGCCTCTCAATCAGTTCATCCACTCGGGGCATGGGGTATGCATCAAATATTGACACCTCAATTTAACTTCCTGAAGTCATTACAGAAGCTCCATGTGCCATTGGGCTTTGGGATTAGTACAATGGGGCTTGACCATTCACTGACAGACTCCTCAATGACACCTAATTCAAGCATGCGCTTGACTTCAGAGGATACCGCCTCCCTCTGCGGGCTGTAAGGCTTCAGGTTCACTTTATTGTTAGGTTCAATTTTAATATGGTGTTTTATCAGATGAGTACGGCCTGGTAAGTCAGAAAACTTGCGTCTGTTTTCCTGTAGGAACTCCCTTACCTCCTGCTTTTGGTGCACTGACAGTGCCTTACCTATCCCTACTGGGGGAATTGGCTGTAACAACTCTTTGACCACAGTCTGGGTGGCTAACAAAGACTCTCGATCTTTCCACGACTTGATCAGGTTTACATGGTAAACCTGGAAGGGTTTCCTTCTGTCTGGTTGATGCACCTTGTAGTTCACCTCACTCACATTTTCAACAATCTCATAGGGACCCTGCCACTTTACCAGAAACTTACTTTCAACGGTGGGTACTAGAACCAGGATCCTGTCCCCAGGATTAAAGGCCCTCACCCTGGCAGACCTGTTATAAATTCTGCTCTGGGCCTCCTGAGCTCTTTGCAGATGCCCTTTGACAATAGGCATCACCGTCGCTATTCGGTCCTGCATCTGGGTCACGTGTTCAATTACACTTTTATATGGGGTGGACTCGGTCTCCCAGGTTTCTTTGGCAATATCTAACAAACCCCTTGGATGCCAGTCATAGACTAACTCAAAGGGTGAAAACCCTGTAGACACCTGGGGTACCTCTCTGATAGAGGACATGAGGTATGGTAACAGACAATCCCAGTCCTGGCCATCCCTTTCTACTACCTTTTTTAGCATATGCTTCAGAGTTTTGTTAAATCTCTCCACTAATCCGTCTGTTTGAGGGTGGTACACTGATGTACGGAGGTGCGTGATTTGAAACAATTTGTACAGTTCTTTCATGACCTTCGACATAAAGGGCATACCCTGGTCAGTAAGGATTTCTGTGGAGATCCCTGTGCGAGAGAACATGTAAAACAACTCTCGAGCAATATTCTTGGATGCCATGTTTCTTAAGGGTACTGCCTCCGGGTCTCGGGTAGCATAGTCCAATGCAACCAAAATGTACTGATGTCCCCTAGCAGACTTGACAATGGGCCCCACCAGATCCATTGCAATTCTCTCAAATGGCACTTCGATGATCAGAACTGGCACCAAGGGGATATGGAAGTGTGATGTTGGGGCACTTATCTGGCATGTTGGGCACGACTCACAGTACCTTCTCACCTCTTCATATACCCCAGGCCAAAAAACCTTTGGAGGACCCTCTTTTGTGTTTTGCTAGTCCCCAAATGACCCCCAAACACATGGTTATGAGCGATGTCCATCACCATGCGTCGGTACAGTTTTGGCACCAGAAGCTGTTCCAGAATTTCATTGTTAACTTTGGTGACCCGGTATACGAGATCCCCATTCATGGCAAAATGTGGAAATTTCTGGTCAGCTTCTGTTTCCTGTGATACACCATTACTGTATCACATTACTGTCCATTATGTTCCTCATTGGTACCATTGTTTGCAATGGTCCTCTCACATGACCCATTATTTACAGGGGAAGGTACAGATTCTGCTGGAGTTTCTTCACTGGCAGCAGAAGTGTTACCCCTTTTCCACAACTCCCAGAACAATGGGAAATCGCGGCCTAATATCAGTTCATACATGAGTCATTTTACGACCCCGACTTCGTAGGTCACAGTTCCAGATGGAGTCACCAATTTAACAGGGGCCACGGGGTAAGCTACAATATCCCCGTGCATGAATAGCACTTTTATGTGTCTGTTTGGCACATATTCTCTAGCCACAAGACTGGTCCAAACCAAAGTCACCAGGCTACTAGAGTCCAAAAGGGCCTTCACAGAGCAGTCATTTACCTTCACCATGCAAATCTGTGGCTCAGTCCCTGGTCCTGGAATGGCTGCACAAACATTGGATTAAAGTTGACTCAACCTCTGTCCTGTGTCCTTGTGTGTACCACATTGAGCATGGAGAGAAGAAAGAAGACCAAAGAACTGTCTGACATGCAGCGCCATTTGGAGGACTTGGATAGCAGGGGCAGACGCAATAATATCAGAATCAGGGGGCTGCCTGAGGCTAACCAGGAGGAGGAGGATTTACATGCTACCTTGGAGGAGATTTTCAACTCCATTTTACAGGAACCATCTACACATAAAATCAAGCGAGATAGAGCTCACAGGGCTCTGCGCCCCAAGGGATCTGGCCCCACTCAACGCGATGTTATTTGCTGCGTGCACGACTTTGCATTAAAAGAAACTACAGTCATATGAAAAAGTTTGGGCACCCCTATTAATCTTAATCATTTTTAGTTCTAAATATTTGGGTGTTTGCAACAGCCATTTCAATTTGATATATCTAATAACTGATGGACACAGTAATATTTCAGGATTGAAATGAGGTTTATTGTACTAACAGAAAATGTGCAAATGCATTAAACCAAAATTTGACCGGTGCAAAAGTATGGGCACCTCAACAGAAAAGTGACATTAATATTTAGTAGATCCTCCTTTTGCAAAAATAACAGCCTCTAGTCGCTTCCTGTAGCTTTTAATCAGTTCCTGGATCCTGGATGAAGGTATTTTTGACCATTCCTCTTTACAAAACAATTCCAGTTCAGTTACGTTTGATGGTTGTCGAGCATGGACAGCCCGCTTCAAATTATCCCACAGATGTTCAATGATATTCAGGTCTGGGGACTGGGATGGCCATTCCAGAACATTGTAATTGTTCCTCTGCATGAATGCCTGAGTAGATTTGGAGCTGTGTTTTGGATCATTGTCTTGCTGAAATATCCATCCCCGGCGTAACTTCAAATTCGTCACTGATTCTTGTACATTATTCTCAAGAATCTGCTGATACTGAGTTGAATCCATGCGACCCTCAACTTTAACAAGATTCCCGGTGCCGGCATTGGCCACACAGCCCCAAAGCATGATGGAACCTCCACCAAATTTTACAGTGGGTAGCAAGTGTTTTTCTTGGAATGCTGTGTTTTTTGGACGCCATGCATAACGCCTTTTTGTATGACCAAACAACTCAATCTTTGTTTAATCAGTCCACAGGACCTTCTTCCAAAATGAATCTGGCTTGTCCAAATGTGCTTTTGCATACCTCAGGCGACTCTGTTTATGGCGTGCTTTCAGAAACGGCTTCTTTCGCATCACTCTCCCATACAGCTTCTCCTTGTGCAAAGTGTGCTGTATTGTTGACCGATGCACAGTGACACCATCTGCAGCAAGATGATGGTGCAGCTCTTTGGAGGTGGTCTGTGGATTGTCCTTGACTGTTCTCACCATTCTTCTTCTCTGCCTTTCTGATATTTTCTTGGCCTGCCACTCTGGGCTTAACAAGAACTGTCCCTGTGGTCTTCCATTTCCTTACTATGTTCCTCACAGTGGAAACTGACAGGTTAAATCTCTGAGACAACTTTGTATCCTCCCCTGAACAACTATGTTGAACAATCTTTGTTTTCAGATCATTTGAGAGTTGTTTTGAGCAGCCCATGATGCCACTCTTCAGAGGAGATTCAAATAGGAGAACAACTTGCAATTGGCCACCTTAAATACCTTTCTCATGATTGGATACACCTGGCTATGAAGTTCAAAGCTCAGTGAGGTTACAAAACCAATTTTGTGCTTCAGTAAGTCAGTAAAAAGTAGTGAGGAGTATTCAAATCAATAAAATGATAAGGGTACCCAAATTTTTGCACCGGTCAAATTTTGGTTTAATGCATATTGCACATTTTCTGTTAGTACAATAAAACTCATTTCAATCCTGAAATATTACTGTGTCCATCAGTTATTAGATATATCAAATTGAAATGGCTGTTGCAAACACCCAAATATTTAGAACTAAAAATGATTAAGATTAATAGGGGTGCCCAAACTTTTTCATATGACTGTATCCTTTCCAAGGCCCGTCGTCTTAAAGACTTTGAATTTGAAGGAGCCAAGATTCATCTTTACCAGGACCTCTCCTGGATTACACTACAGAAAAGGAGATACCTGCGCCCTCTGCTGCAGCTTCTGTGCAACCGACAGATACCGTATCGCTGGGGATTTCCCTTTTCTTTAACGGCTAGGCGCAATGGACTCTCTGCTACCCTACGGTTCCATGCAGACCTGGAGCCATTCTGCACTGCTATGGATATTCCTCCTCCTGATCTGCAGAATTGGGAATTGGTTGCTCCACCACCACCGCCTCCCCCGGTCTGGACGGCCAAGAACCCAGCTAGACGCCAGCAACATTCTTCCAGAAGGTCAAGGGTGGAGCCCCCTGCTCCGTGACTGTATCTTTTTTCTCGGACCTCCTAGTCCTTGGGAGGGATACGTCTACTATGATCACTAGGGGTGTTCTGTTACTACTGTTATTTACATTTATACGCAGTTTTTTTTCCCAGTGACCGACGGATGTTACTTTCTTTTGGTCCCCAATTGTTTATTTGGATCTGCTTATTGCTGGTCCCCCCCTCGCCTCCCACCCGCCCCCCCTTTTACTATGGGGGCTTCATCCAGCTGTGGACCCACTGGTTGGGCCCCGGTAGGGTCACTTGTGGCCCTAACTTGGACATTTCTTTTTTGCCCTCGGCCAGGAGATTTAGTCCTGACCATTAGATTTAGTTTAACTGTGTTACTTATGTAATTTTGTTTTGTTTTTTATTTGTTATGCCTTGTTCTTTTTGTGTGTCTTCCATCTCTTCCCCCTCTGCCCCTTCTCCCTCCTCCCCTTTTTCAGGTTCGAAGACCCGTCTGGCTACAGTGGCCCGGACCCTCCACCTCTACATTTTCAAGGATTTGGACCCTCGATGGTTGGGTGAGATCTGCCTCTGCCTCATTTTTCCCTACACTAGCAACAAACCCACTTTGTATTCCTTATGGTTAAGTGCATTGCATTAAATGTTAAGGGCCTGGGCTCCAACTCAAAACGGCGAATGGTCCTGTGGGAGCTTCGCTCTCTCCAGGCGGATGTAGCCTTTCTCCAGGAGACCCACTATGACCATACTGGCACGTTCAATTTTGCCCGTCATTACTTCCCCTCTGCTTACTCTGCATATTGTAGTCGCAGGAAGGGAGGGGTGGCTATTTTGCTTTCCCGTACCTGCCCTATCACTGTTTCGGCCTCTCACCTAGACCCCCAGGGTCGATATATTATTTTGGAGGGGCTTCTATACGGTCAGCCCATCACTTTGTGCAACATATATGCCCCTAACTCCTCTCAGATCCCCTTCCTTAAACGGGTCCTGGGGAAATTGCAAGTGTTTGAGGGATCTGCACTACTACTGGGTGGAGACTTTAATATGGCTTTCTCTAAAAGTATGGATAGATTCACCCTCACTAATGGGCCTTCTGGACCCTCACAGACGAGACTAGCAAGAGAGTTTCGCTGCCTTGTACGGTCAGCTGCCCTCTACGACCTCTGGCGGGTGGATAATCCCTCTGCCCGCTCCTTTACATTTTACTCCCACCCCCACAAAACCCACTCCAGAATAGATAATTTTTTTCGGTAATACATTGGCCCTTCGCTTATTAAAGTCTGCTGACATAGGCCCCATATCCTGTCCGATCACGCCCCTGTAATGCTCACACTGTCCTCCAACCCCTCCTCCAACAAAACGTTGCCACTGGCGACTTAATGAATCCCTCCTTCATTCACGAGAGACCCAGGGTAAACTTCATTCTCACCTCCAAGAATACTTTCGAGTTAATTTTGATTCAGTCCCCGCTATGTCCACACTGTGGGAAGTCCATAAGGCAGTAATGAGAGGTCACTGCATTGCGTTGGGAACACAGATTAAGAGAGACCGGAGGGTCAGGGAGGAGGCTTTAACTAGTAAGAACAGATCCCTCACCGAGCGACCTGCGTCGCGACCCACGTTATCTTTGCTACGTCAATTAGTGGCTGCCAGGGCAGACCTCCGGGACCTCGCCACCCAGGCTACCCGACACCTCCTCCTCTACAGCCGCCAGAGATACTATGAGAGGGGAAATAAGGCCCACACACTTCTAGCCAAAACCCTGAGAGACCCATGCTGTCCGAGATTCCCAGGGCACTCTTCAACACCACCCCGATGCCATAACGGCCTTGTTTAGGGATTATTACACTACATTGTATAACCTTCCCTCACCTGCTAGTAGAGACCCCACCACTACAGAGACAGACTTGCATTCTTATCTAGCCTCGTGTCGACTCCCGATCCTCCCGACCTCGGCTCTCTCTTCGCTTAATGCTCCAATATCGAGCGAGGGGTTAACTGCCATCCTGGAGGGTCTGCCTAATGGTAAGGCTCTGGGCCCTGATGGGTTCACTTATGCCTATTATAAAACTTTCCATTCTGATCTCCTCCCTCATATGTGTCAACTTTTCAACTCTTTCTTGGACGGAGCCCCGATCCCGCACACTATGCTGCACTCTCACATTTCCCTAGTCCCAAAGCCACACAAGGACCATCAGGAGTGTTCTAATTATCGTCCCATCGCCCTCCTGAATACAGACCTCAAACTTTTTGCAAAAATCTTGGCAAACAGGCTTAACTTTTGGCTTCCGTCTCTCAGGGGGAGATAACACTAGAAGGGCAGTGGACTTGATTGACGTGGCCAACCGTTACTCCACCCCCACCTTGCTTCTTAGTCTGGACGCTGAGAAGGCCTTCGATCGCCTTGATTGGTCATTTATGATAGCCACCCTTGAAAACTACGGGTTCTCGGGGGGCCTTTCTCACGGCTATAAGGGCTCTTTATTCTCACCCCTCAGCAGTTGTTAAGCTCCCTAATGCTTCCTCCCTTCCCTTGTCCATTCGTAATGGAACCCGTCAGGGATGCCCCTTGTCACCTCTAATATTCGCACTGTGTATTGAACCCCTGGCGGCCCAAATTAGATCCCCCCAGATGTCTCTGGGGTGTTTGTAAGAGATAGGGAATTTAAGATTAGCTTATTCGCAGACGACGTCCTGTTGACCCTCACTAAACCGCATACCTCCCTTCCAAACCTTCTCCGTGTTTTAAAGGACTATGGAGACCTTTCGGGCTATAAGGTCAACCCTGGTAAGATGGAAGCCCTGCCTCTGAATATCTCAAGTGAGGCCTTGCAGTTGCTCAAGTCTAACTTTGACTTCCAATGGAGAGACCGCTCCCTGCGCTATCTGGGCGTTCAACTATCCTCTTCGTACCATACGATTTACTCGGCCAATTATCCTCATCTGTTTCATGAGCTCCGCTCTCTCCTGGATAAGTGGCGCCCACTCCATATTTCTCTCATAGACCGTATAGCTGCGGTTAAGATGACCCTCCTCCCGAAGCTCCTTTATTTCTTTGAGACCCTTCCAGTAGCAGTCCCTAGGTACGAACTGAGATCCATACAAAAAGCAATATTCCAATTTATATGGAATGGCAAACACCATCGCATTCCCCGATCGGTGATGCTGGTGGGTAAGTCGGAGGGGGGTCTGGGGGTTCCACACTATTGCACTATTACTGGGCTGCTCATTTGCGTAGTATACCATTTTGGGCGGCACCCCAGGAACATACGAAATGGGTGGAGATAGAGAAGCTTTGGTTGGCTCCTGTTCATCCCAATGCGTTTCTGTGGTCCTCCTCCCCCCCCCCCCTACCCACTGCCCCGCTGCTTGGCCCTATCGGCTTTACTCGGACTATCTGGAACACCTGTTCTAAATTGTTTCAATTTGCCTCCCCGCAC
The DNA here is from genome assembly GCA_947044405.1 of Leptodactylus fallax. Lineage (NCBI taxonomy): Eukaryota > Metazoa > Chordata > Amphibia > Anura > Leptodactylidae > Leptodactylus > Leptodactylus fallax. The sequence goes on from CAMRHE010000078.1 coordinate 3,634,917, forward strand.
TCATCTATGATCTTCTTTTTATATAATCCACTTCTCCCAAGCGGACTCACAGCTGCTATGGTCAGGCCCTGGAGCGGGCTGGGTCTATTCCACATAGCTGGTGGACCCGTCGACCTTGGAGCTCAGGCTTTCGACTACCTCACCTCCACACAGCACTTGACTACCTCAGAGTGGTTCCACTATCAACAGATATTAATTTTGTTGTCTCCCAGTTTGGGTCCACCCGGGTCTCCCTCCCTACAGTTTTTGAACGACTATGTCGGGCAGGTACCTCCACTAGAGGCCTAATTTCTAATATTTATAGGCTTTTGACCTCTCAGGGGGGGCGGACTCCGGTGGTCCACGAATATATGACCCGGTGGTCTGGAGCCCTGGGCATGCACATCTCACACAACCAGTGGCAGGTCATTTGGTCCCGAGCAGCTAAATCCTCTTCCTGTGTAACGTTCAGGGAAACGCAATACAAAATACTTATGCACTGCTATCATACTCCAGCTTTACTGCATACTCTCAACCCCACTATCCCTTCCAGTTGCTGGCGATGCCAAACAACACCAGGAACATTGTTCCATATCTTTTGGGAATGCCCCCTAGTCCGCCCTTTCTGGTTCGAGGTTGGGAAGCTGACTAACATTCTTTTCATCCAGGGTATACCCCTGGATCCCATGGTTTATCTGCTGAATCTCCCTCCAAAAGGTCTCAGTAAAAATACATCTAAGCTATTCCTTTACTTGTGTACCGCGGCCAAAACGCTCATAGCCCGCCATTGGAGAGAAGTTCTTCCTCCAGCGATCTCAGAATTGATAGCCCGACTGAAGGACATCCGCAGTCTGGAGTACTTGACTGCCTCCCTTAACCATACGGTAGAGGCATTTGAAGCAATTTGGTCCAACTGGGATACCTACTGTGCCACACATGGTCTCTGAGATCTGACCCCCTGCTTTGTTTTTCTCCTTATTGTTCCTTCCCTTTGTCTTGTTTTATGTATTCCCTAAATCTTGTCTCTGTGTTGCTGTTTTTTGTGTACTTAACGGATTATTTGCTATGAAGAATATTCTGTACTTGATCTGTGTCTCTTTCAAAAAACTACAGTTTAAAAAAAAAATGATGCCACATGCAGGCGGTATGATGTGCCAGTAAAGTAAAGTAAATGTACAAAATCAGGAGTTGAGCAGTCACTCAGACCTCTTTACTCATATCTATTCCTCAATTTTCCCCACTAAATGTATAACAACACAAGTATTCCTATATCCTACAGATTGTAGATGTACTCTGCCATATGGATGAGTATGAATGAATGGGGCCACGGAAGCACGCACACAGAACATGCGCAATCATGGACATTGTGTGCAACTGGCCTTAGTGGAGCAAAGTGAGGAATTAATATTAGTAAAGAGGTCTGAGTGACTGCTTAACTCACGTCCCTGATTTTGTACATCTACCCATACCAGCACTAACCCACATTTACTGTATTTCTGAGGTGTATTATTTACTGTATGTTATGTGGTGTCCTGTATAGAGTGTGGTTATTCAGCCCCTCTTTTTATGTACCAGTAAAGGTTATGTTTTAAATTTTTCTTTCCACATATTCCTCTTCAGTGAGTTTTTCTTTAGGATAGGATAGTCCCACTGTGATGTGGCATGTTGGGTTTCAGAGGTAATTTCGCATAACTGACCTGTAGAGCAGCAGGTAACCAATGTCTACATCATAATGGACCCAGGTCACAATCTTTATTAGGAAAGCAAACAAGCAATACAAATAAAAAGAACATTGCAGTGCAGCCTTCTACTGTAAATGTTTGTTTTCCATGTTTATAGTAAGTAGTATCAATACAGTATTTGCAGGCCTAAAGAAGAATATATAGTAAATGATTATACGGCACCACAGCAATGAAATAATGAACCTTGATATAAAAGCCATAATACAAATTTTGAATGATCTTAAATTAAATCATACACATTATTCATACAGCACAGTTTCTATCTGAGATACAGTTTCTTGAAATGTATTAAAAAGTAAGTCTAAAATTTACACATTAGCACAATGTTTATTGATGGACACAGGCAAGTGATACATGCTTCTCACTGATCCTCTTGTCTCATTTATCCCACAGGTCTCTTGACACCGGAGATGCCCATTCAAGCAATCACTAGCCACAGTCATGCCTCAGCAAGCGACTTGCTGCTCGGGCATCTTCAAGTATTTCCTGTGTATGTTGGACACTGGGAAGTAAAAACAATTGTGGATCTGGGCAGTGTTGAAACCAGTGCAGCAGGGAATTGGTGAGAGGTTAGTATGAATTTTTTGGTATCCAATTATCTATAAGGTTCCTATATACTCATCCATGGCCAAACATTTCTGATACTCCTAGCACAATATTCGCTGTAGACCAGGGATGTGAACGCATTTTCACCGAGGGCCACATTAGGATTACGGTTGCCTTCAAAGGGTCGCATTTAGCGTTAAGATGCTGACATATACAGTGCTGGCCAAAAGTATTGGCACCACTGCAATTCTGTCAGAAAATACTCAATTTCTTCCAGAAAATGATTGCAATCACAAATGCTTTGGTAATAATATCTTCATTTATTTTGCTTGCAATGAAAAAACACAAAAGAGAATGAAAAAAAAGTCAAATCATTGATAATTTTACACAAAATTCCAAAAATGGGCCGGACAAAAGTATTGACACCCTCAGCCTAATACTTGGTAGCACAACCTTTACACAAAATAACTGCGAACAACCGCTTCCAGTAACCATCAATGAGTTTCTTACAATGCTCTGCTGGAATTTTAGACCATTCTTCTTTGGCAAATTTCTCCAGGTCCCTGAGATTTGAAGGGTGCCTTCTCCAAACTGCCATTTTGAGATCTCTCCACAGGTGTTCTATGGGATTCAGGTCTGGACTCATTGCTGGCCACTTTAGAAGTCTCCAGTGCTTTCTCTCAAACCATTTTCTAGTGCTTTTTGAAGTGTCCTGCTGGAAGACCCATGACCTCTGAGGGAGACCCAGCTTTCTCACACTGGGCCCTACATTATGCTGCAAAATTTGTTGGTAGTCTTCAGACTTCATAATGCCATGCACACGGTCAAGCAGTCCAGTGCCAGAGGCAGCAAAGCAACCCCAAAACATCAGGGAACCTCCGCCATGTTTGACTGTAGGGACCGTGTTCTTTTCTTTGAAGGCCTCTTTTTTTTTCCTGTAAACTCTATGTTGATGCCTTTTCCCAAAAAGCTCTACTTTTGTCTCATCTGACCAGAGAACATTCTTCCAAAACGTTTTTGGCTTTCTCAGGTAAGTTTTGGCAAACTCCAGCCTGGCTTTTTTATGTCTCTGGGTCAGAAGTGGGGTCTTCCTGGGTATCCTACCATAGAGTCCCTTTTCATTCAGACGCCGACAGATAGTACGGGTTGACACTGTTGTACCCTCGGACTGCAGGGCAGCTAGAACTTGTTTGGATGTTAGTCGAGGTTCTTTAGCCACCATCCGCACAATCTTTCGTTGAAATCTCTCGTCAATTTTTCTTTTCCGTCCACATCTAGGGAGGTTAGCCACAGTGCCATGGGCTTTAAACTCCTTGATGACACTGCGCACAGTAGACACAGGAACATTCAGGTCTTTGGAGATGGACTTGTAGCCTTGAGATTGCTCATGCTTCCTCACAATTTTGCTTCTCAAGTCCTCAGACAGTTCTTTGGTCTTCTTTCTTTTCTCCATGCTCAATGTGGTACACACAAGGACACAGGACAGAGGTTGAGTCAACTTTAATCCATTTCAACTGGCTGCAAGTGTGATTTAGTTATTGCCACCACCTGTTATGTGCCACAGGTAAGTAACAGGTGCTGTTAATTACGCAAATTAGAGAAGCATCACATGATTTTTCAAAGGATGCCAATACTTTTGTCCACCCCCTTTTTTATGTTTGGTGTGGAATTATATCCAATTTGGCTTTTTGACAATTCTTTTTGTGGTATTCCATTGACGACAAATTAAATGAAGATATTATTACCAAAGCATTTGTGATTGCAATCATTTTCTGGAAGAAATTGAGTATTATCTGACAGAATTGCAGGGGTGCCAATACTTTTGGCCAGCACTGTATTATACTCTTTTACCTCTGACAATGCCTGATAACACAATAGACATATCGATTTTTCTCCTTGAAGCACAAACATGTATTCACTTTTCCATCTTTCATTAAACTGCCTTCCCTCTGGCGGTGCCCCTCCCTGTGCCAATGCCCCTCTACCAAGTGCTGCATCCACAAGTGAGATACCTTGCAGGCTGATGTGTAAATACTGCAAATTGCACGCCAAGATGGCCTACACTCCCTGTGCTAGCGTCATCCCCTCTAACAAGCATTGCGTCTGCCTCAAGATACCATGCGGACTCAGGTGGAACTACTTAATTTCTGGGTGCAAAAATGAAGTTCTTGCTCCCTGCTGCTAGTGCTGACCCCTCTGACAAGTACTGTTCCGTCTCAAGATACTTCCACATCAGTCTCTGAGGTACTTTGTTTCTGTGCACCAAGATGCTGCCCTTGCTCTTTGTTCCCTGTGCCAAGTGCTGAGTCCTTCCTCCAGCAAAAGTAAGTAAACCAAGTGAGAGATCTTGCAGACCACATAAAATGACCCAGATGGTCCATTATATAAAGTGTCTGCAATATTTATATATTCCATATAGATACAGTAGCTAAAGGATACTTCTACTGAATATATATACTATATATATATATATATCTATATATATCTGCAGTAGGAGACTAAGAGGATCCAGCTGGTCTATCTAACAGTATGGCATATTTACTACAGTAAATAAAATTGTGTTACAGGTTCCTATAGCAGTAACATGGACTCTATAGCAGTAAAGTCTTTCAGAAAGATATATTTTGAATGGCTTCGGAAGCTGCATTACTAACTGTAAAAACAGAGTACTAACTATTTGTATAGCTATAGAAGATATTAATATTTGTTGTCTTTGATGACACAAGCTACAAGGTCCTTAGCTTCTCTATTGTCTATTGTATGACAAGCACATTTCATTATGAGAATAGCAAGATTATTATTACTCTCTTTACATAGTATTTGACTAGAACCATCAAAGGATCTTTTCTTACAGGTTGGGTAGTAGGAAAAGCTGGACAGTATACAGTACTTGTTGCATCAAGCCAACACAAGACTGTAAATTACAATACATTTGCTGTGTAATGTAAAAAAAAGTTAAAAATATAAAGTTGAAATTTGTGTAGGAGGAGGTGCCATCATTGTGTGCATTATTCATCTGCTTTGACATTGTTTTGTGCATAATGATCAAATACCAATATGTGTACCACCAGATATAATAATATATAACCATTCTAATACATATTGTAAAATACAATGGATATGATAAAAAATGTACCCAGAGTACAAACTTGTTTTTAGGGTAATAACAGAATTATACCTATTTAACACATGTTGGTAAATACATTTCTAGTTGATGGTCCATATACAATATTAATTTTAGAGGCCATAGGAAGCGTGCTTGTATTTAGTAAGGAATGACCATTTTAGAGCTTCACATGCTGGTACACATCAGTGTATGCCATTTTGGAAATTACATTAGAAAGTGGCCATACCCTTTGATTCCAGCTGTGGTTCTAGATGGGTCTGTCAGAGAGTTGTTATTGTAATGATGACTGCTAGTTAGAGGATGTTTAGCTGTTGTCTTTCCTGAATGCAGGAGGATTGATTCTATGTGGTTGAGTGTTGTGTAGACCTTTGGGAGAAAGACATTTAGGACAATTCTTTCTGTGTATGCTATTATGATGTGTGTTCTATCGATTAGTAGTAGTGCTATTGCCTTGATGTTCAACAGTGATGTTTTTGGCACAGGCATACACAAGTGTAGGGTATACAGTAAAATCTATCATTGGCTTATTTTTCTTTAACATCTGGCTGGTTGGCTAGGTACTGCAGGCTTAGAGCAGCTTGTCTCTTTTCCTGTCCCACTAGCACCATAAACTGGGCCTAGGTTACAATTTTTGACCTACTAAATGAATACTCCTGAGTAAAGCAGTGGTGCTAGTACGACAGGAGGTGAGACTCTGCAGAAAATTGCTGTATATGTGGAAAAGCAACCTGCCCGACACAGTGACACAATATTGACTTCTCAGTATGTGAACACTTGTTAGTCAGTGTCATCAGATGTCTTCTTTTGGTGCAGTGGTTGTATTTGGCACTGCTCTGCTCTGCTAACACTTGCCGATGATGATCCTGGTAAGCAAGCGTTTACTTCCTGAGCAGTGAACTATGTCTTCAAGGGTGAGAGCTGCACCACAACACCATGCCATAAAAGACCCCTGTTCTGTCCAGGGAAGGAAGAGGTTGTGCCTGCAGTTGCTAATTCACAGCAAGATGCGTATTAATGCAATTATGATCAAAACAACTGATTTCTGGCATGGTGACCAGAGAATGGTCCCACACACACACTGGAAACCAACATCAGTCCCGCCTAGGACCCTACAAATTCTCTTCCAGATACTGAAAGAGCTGTTGCAAGGCACTGTACGTTGATGGGGGTACTGAGACTGTGGCAGTGTGTGCTGGGTAAAGTAACCTGTAATAGAATACAGGTTAATTAAGGTGCTGCATGTAGATGATGGTGCCTGAGAGCCGACTCTTCTGTATACAATGGGTTTACACATGTCTATATGTCACACACAGCAGCAGCAGTTGCTACTACCCTGATGGCACATAAGGCATGTATTGCTTGCATGTATTGCTTGCATGCTTGCTCTCCCAATCACAACTCTTGTACTATTAGCAGTTTAATCTCCAGAGCTAAAAAAGAAATACACATTTATTATCAAGCACATTGTCAGTTTAATCTCCTGATGTGACTTACAGCTCCAATGTTTGCTCATTAACGTCTAATTAATGACAGTATTTCATTGGTTGATTGATTTATTTGTCTGACATATATTTTTCACAGAATTTTATTTTGTCACACAGATTGCTATTTTGTCCCACTAAATTTTATTTTGTAAGACAAAATGCATTTTGTAAAGCCAGTAATACGAAACACAATATGTCACAAAATAAAATTCTGTGGCACAAAATAAATGTTTGTGACCAAAAAATTGTCTGACAGTGTGCTGAATTGAGCGCACTGTTGGCATTCTAGCGGTACATAATACCACAAATCTCTGAGGACATGAAAGGTCCTCTTTAAAGGGGTTTCCCACAAAAGCAAGTTATCCCCTATCCATAGTATAGGGGATATCTTGCACATTCTGAATGGAGTCCGTGCACTGCTTCATTCATTTCAATGGAAGTGCCAGAGATAGCCATAGTACAGGGCTCAGGTATCTCCGTCACTCCCATTGAAAAGAAGGAAGAGGTTCGTGAAAGTCCCCCTTCTCCTGATCATTGGTGGTCTGAGCGGTCACACCCCTACTGATTTGCAAGTTATCTCCTATTCAAAGGATAACTTGTTTTCCTGGGAAAACCCATTTAAGGCTGTAATTGAGTATGGTACTCACACTGGATTGATCTCTTATCCTCTAATACAAGCAATGGCGTAACTACCGCTATGGATGCTATGGGGCCCATGTCCTTAGGGAGCCCAGCTGTCCTCCTGATGCTTTATTTTAATAGGTCATTACCCACTGGAATATTCCAGCAGGTAATGGCCACTATTTACTTACCGATCCCCACTCCTGTCCACAGCCGCCTCCACATCCCCTTCAGGGCACCCTGTGCATCCACATGACATCACTGATGCTATCCTCCACAGCACATGGAACCTCCAATCAGGCCCTCCGATACAGCTGAAATCAACCTGTATTACAGAGAAGGGAGTTATAGTCTCCATCCTCTGCCATACTGTAGGCTGCATTTACCGTCCGGCCGCATCACGCTGCCTGTTCCGGACGTCTGACTTCAGGAGAAGAGTTTGCAGCTCCACTTGTCAGGGAATCCAGGTAAGGTGAGTATAACATTTGTAGTTTTCTATAGAACTAGAATGGAGGGAATACTATAAGTAACAGGGGGAGCTATATGTAATAACGGGATTATAACTAATACAGTGGGGAAAAAAAAGTATTTAGTCAGCCACCAATTGTGCAAGTTCTCCCACTTAAAAAGATGAGAGAGGCCTGTAATTGACATCACAGGTAGACTTCAACTATGAGAGACAAAATGAGAAAACAAATCCAGAAAATCAAATTGTCTGATTGTTAAAGAATTTATTTGCAAATTATGGTGGAAAATAAGTATTTGGTCACCTACAAACAAGCAAGATTTCTGGCTCTCACAGACCTGTAACTTCTTCTTTAAGAGGCTCCTCTGTCCTCCACTCATTACCTGTAGTAATGGCACATGTTTGAAATTGTTATCAGTATAAAAGACACCTATCCACAACCTCAAACAATCACACTCCAACCTCCACTATGGTGAAGACCAAAGAGCTATGGAAGAAGCACCAGAAACAAAATTGTAGCCCTGCACCAGGCTGGGAAGACTGAATCTGCAATAGGCAAGCAGCTTGGTGTGAAGAAATCAACTGTGGGAGCAATAATTAGAAAATGGAAGCCATACAAGACCACTGATAATCTCCCTCGATCAGGGGCTCCACGCATGGGGTCAAAATGATCACAAGAAAGGTGAGCAAAAATCCCAGAACGACACGGGGGGACCTAGTGAATGACCTACAGAAAGTTGGGACTAACGTAACAAAGGCTACCATCAGTAACACACTACGCCGCCAGGGACTCGGATCGTGCAGTGCCAGACGTGTCCCCCTGCTTAAGGCAGTACATATCTGGGCCTGTCTGAAGTTTCCTAGAGAGCACTTGGATGTTCCAGAACAGTATTGGGAGAACGTCATATGGTCAGATGAAACCAAAGTAGAACTGTTTGGTAGAAACACAACTCGTCGTGTTTGGAGGAGAGTGAATGCTGAGTTGCATCCAAAGAACACCATACCTACTGTGAAGCATGGGGGTGGCAACATCATGCTTTGGGGCTGTTTCTCTGCAAAGGGACCAGGACGACTGATCCGTGTACATGAAAGAATGAATGGGGCCATGTTATCGTGAGATTTTGAGTGCAAACCTCCTTCCATGATCAAGGGCATTGAAGACGAAACGTGGCTGGGTCTTTCAGCATGACAATGATCCCAAGCACACAGTCAGGGCAACGAAGGAGTGGCTTCATAAGATGCATTTCAAGGTCCTGGAGTGGCTTAGCCAGTCTCCAGATCTCAACCCCATAGAAAACTTTTGGAGGGAGTTGAAAGTCCGTGTTGCCCATCAACGGCCCCAAAACATCACTACTCTAGAGGAGATCTGCATGGAGGAATGGGCCAACATACCAGCAACAGTGTATGCCAACCTTGTTAAGACTTACAGAAAATGTTTGACCTCTGTCATTGCCAACAAAGGATATATAACAAAGTATTGAGATGAACTTTTGTTATTGACCAAATATTTATTTTCCACCATAATTTGCAAATAAATTCTTTAAAAATCAGACAATGTGATTATCTGAATTTGTTTTCTCATTTTGTCTCTCATAGTTGAGGTCTACCTATGATGTCAATTACAGGCATCTCTCATCTTTTTAAGTTGGAGAACTTGCACAAATGGTGGCTGACTAAATACTTTTTTTTCCCCGCTGTATAGAGGCACTATACATATCAAGTAATATGGGGCATTAACTAATAAAAAGGCACTATATGTAATAAGGGGACACTATAACTTGTAATATAGAGGCACAATATATAGTAAAGGGGCACTATAACTTGTAATATAGAGGCACTATACATAATAAGGAAGCACTATATGTAATAAGGAGGTATTATATGTAATAAGGAGGCACCATATGTAATAAGGATGTACTATATGTAATAAGGGGGGGACTTTATGTAATAAGGAGTTACTATAAGTAATAAGGGGGCACCATATGTAATAAGGAGGTACTATATGTAATAAGGGGGCACTATATGTAATAAGGAGGTACTATATGTAATAAGGGGGCACTATATGTAATAAGGAGGTACTATATGTAATAAGGGGGCACTATATGTAATTAGGGGTACTTTTTAGGGGCCTATATGTAACAAGGAGGCACTATGAGTAATAAGGAGCGCTATATGTAATAAAAGGGGACTATAAGTAATAAAGAGGAACTATATGTAATAAGGAGGTCTATAAGTAATAAGGGGCACTATATGTAATATGAGGAGCTGTAACTATTAAAGAGGCACTATAAAAAATAAGGGGTGGCTCTATAAATAATAAGGGGCACTATAATTTATAAGTTGGCATTTTAACCTATGAGGTGGCATTATTACTTATTAGGTGGCACAAGGGGGCACAACTTCAAAGTGATAAGATAGAAAGCAAAGAAGCAGCAAAATAAAATCTCTAATCCAAAACATACTCAAAGCCCTCCCCTGGTTACTAATCCAAGCAGAGAAACAATTCTGAGAGTGAAAACAGCATCAAGGATACATGAGAAGATTTATAGCAGCAGGAAAGAGAGAAGATAATATAGGTATAAAAGGTTACAGCACCTTATACTGTGTCTTCCAGTCCTTCCTTGAGGCTGATGCTTAGATGGCTTTCTGAGCCAAGTCACAGCACCCTAAAATTTCCTTATCAAAATATGTGATTCATTCTACAGTTAAAAACACAACATTATGCATGAGGCCATGTGTTCTGCTATCAATCCCATCCTGTTTCAACACTGCATTACATGGGCAGCTAGAGACAGTACCATCTGCCTGTAGGTGGACAGTGGAATTGTTCTTCTCTCTATATTCTCTTAAAAATCTAAGAAACCATATGCATATAGTTATTGAGGCTGAGCAGTAAGTTCATTCATTATAACTATGTGACAGGAGCCTCTCCAGTTAGCAGCAGTAGTGATGGGAGTTTTTGTTTTCCTTCTGTAGAGAGCCTTTGTGAATGGTCCATGCAATTTTGTCATACAGTGAGATTTTGACAGGTAGAGAGACAGAAACGCATGTAAATTTCAGAAGGTCTGGATCTCATGAAATGTGAGATAGAAATGAAGCAATACTTGCTGAGTTATAGAACGTTTTTATGGCTTATCCTTAGGATAGGCCATATATATCTAATTGACATCAAATGGACCTGAATTGCAGTAACACTGTTTGACCACTATAGAGTGTGTGGAGCCATCTACTTCCGGCTGCACATATTGTATAGTGCAGGGATTGTATATAGTCCCAAACAGTGATGGCCCCACTGATCAGATATTTATAGTCTATTTTAAGTATAGGCAATAAAACACTCCCAGGATACACCTTTAAATACAGTCATATGAAAAAGTTTGGGCACCCCTATTAATCTTAATCATTTTTAGTTCTAAATATTTGGGTCTTTGCAACAGCCATTTCAATTTGATATATCTAATAACTGATGGACACAGTAATATTTCAGGATTGAAATGAGGTTTATTGTACTAACAGAAAATGTGCAATATGCATTAAACCAAAATTTGACCGGTGCAAAAATTTGGGTACCCTTATCATTTTATTGATTTGAATACTCCTAACTACTTTTTACTGACTTACTGAAGCACAAAATTGGTTTTGTAACCTCACTGAGCTTTGAACTTCATAGCCAGGTGTATCCAATCATGAGAAAAGGTATTTAAGGTGGCCAATTGCAAGTTGTTCTCCTATTTGAATCTCCTCTGAAGAGTGGCATCATGGGCTCCTCAAAACAACTCTCAAATGATCTGAAAACAAAGATTGTTCAACATAGTTGTTCAGGGGAAGGATCCAAAAAGTTGTCTCAGAGATTTAACCTGTCAGTTTCCACTGTGAGGAACATAGTAAGGAAATGGAAGACCACAGGGACAGTTCTTGTTAAGCCCAGAAGTAGCAGGCCAAGAAAAATATCAGAAAGGCAGAGAAGAAGAATGGTGAGAACAGTCAAGGACAATCCACAGACCACCTCCAAAGAGCTGCAGCATCATCTTGCTGCAGATGGTGTCACTGTGCATCGGTCAACAATACAGCACACTTTGCACAAGGAGAAGCTGTATGGGAGAGTGATGCGAAAGAAGCCGTTTCTGAAAGCACGCCACAAACAGAGTCGCCTGAGGTATGCAAAAGCACATTTGGACAAGCCAGCTTCATTTTGGAAGAAGGTCCTGTGGACTGATGAAACAAAGATTGAGTTGTTTGGTCCTACAAAAAGGCGTTATGCATGGCGTCAAAAAAACACAGCATTCCAAGAAAAACACTGGCTACCCACTGTAAAATTTGGTGGAGGTTCCATCATGCTTTGGGGCTGTGTGGCCAATGCCGGCACCGGGAATCTTGTTAAAGTTGAGGGTCGCATGGATTCAACTCAGTATCAGCAGATTCTTGAGAATAATGTACAAGAATCAGTGACGAATTTGAAGTTACGCCGGGGATGGATATTTCAGCAAGACAATGATCCAAAACACATCTCCAAATCTACTCAGGCATTCATGCAGAGGAACAATTACAATGTTCTGGAATGGCCATCCCAGTTCCCAGACCTGAATATCATTGAACATCTGTGGGATAATTTGAAGCGGGCTGTCCATGCTCGGCGACCATCAAACTTAACTGAACTGGAATTGTTTTGTAAAGAGGAATGGTCAAAAATACCTTCATCCAGGATCCAGGAACTGATTAAAAGCTACAGGAAGCGACTAGAGGCTGTTATTTTTGCAAAAGGAGGATCTACTAAATATTAATGTCACTTTTCTGTTGAGGTGCCCATACTTTTGCACCGGTCAAATTTTGGTTTAATGCATATTGCACATTTTCTGTTAGTACAATAAACCTCATTTCAATCCTGAAATATTACTGTGTCCATCAGTTATTAGATATATCAAATTGAAATGGCTGTTGCAAACACCCAAATATTTAGAACTAAAAATGATTAAGATTAATAGGGGTGCCCAAACTTTTTCATATGACTGTATATGCATAAAGGATGAACATTAGTAACCAATCACTCAATTCCAAGGTGCATATCTTAAAATGTCATACTTTATTAATATTCAATATAATTTAATTAATGTTAATTATTTATATTTGAAAATAATTTTGCGATATATTCTGCAAGCCTTATATATTCAGATCAGTCCTTGAGATGGGTGGCAAATTAGTGTTTATGAAAAAAGAAAATACACTGAAATATAAAAAACATGCATCAACAAAAACATCACAGATAAGGAACATACCCCTCGAAAACTGAAATATCAGCACTCAGAAGCTATCTTAAGCTGTTCAATAAGTTTCCATCTCACATGTTATAACTAGCAACAGTGACCTATCACTTTACAAATGCAAAGTGTACGTATACGGTTAAACTGGGGATCAGAGTCATCCATCTATGGCAGTTGCGTCAGGGACCCAGCTATGTGTGCACTGGCATTGCCTGCACAATCATGAAGATGAATATATTCATCATGGAGCATCAGCTTCCCCTTGCTCATGACAAAGGGAGTGAAGGACTTAAACACTGCAATTCATGATTATTGCAGTGTATAATAATATTGTGTAAAAAAATGAAAAAACAGCACATATTTGGTATCACCACATCTGTAAAAACCCACACAATAAAACAAGAGCATAATTTAACCTGCATGGTGAATGCTGTAAAAAAAATGTTAAATGCTTTTTGTGAACACAGCCAGGCACAGAAGGTAATGAGCACTATTTGGCTTTTGAAACATTGATTTTTTCAAAACCATGATGCTTTTGCAGAGCCCCGGATGCCAGCATAGAGCAGTCCCCTCAAGGGTTTACAGTCCTACAGTCCTCAAGGATGTATTAAGCATTTTTATAGTGTTGCACTATTTCTTTTCATTAGAATCCAATCCACTTTGCAGTGTCTGTAAAACAGCACGTTTTTTGCTGCGGCGTTTCTGCTGCGGTTTGCGCTGTATGGGGCCTAAGGTTAAGACCCTACATTTCAGCTTTTTTTGCTGCAGATCTTGCTGCTGTTTTTTTGAGCCAAAGCCAGGAGTGGATTGAGCAGAAGGTAGAAGTGTAAGAACTTCCTATATATTTCGCATTCCTTTTGTAGCCATTTTGGCTTTGGCTGAAAAAAAAAACACAGCAAAATCTACAACAAAAAAAGCTACATTTCCGCCTAGCGCAGCCTGTAATAGGAGCTATTCTATGACAAGACTGGGAGCCTTCATTAGGCTCCCGGCTGTCATATTAACAGATCGCCGGCCAGTGATCCACCCCAAAATGACACCATAATGGCTCCTCAGTCAGCTTTGATGAGGCATTAGGGTTAATGCACGTGATCAGTACTATACAGCAGTGACCCTGAGTGTCCACCATATTTAAAAACCCGACATCTGCTATAATAGTATCGTGGATGGTGGGAAAGGGTTAATTACAATATAATAGCAAGTACCTGACTATTACCAATCCAGGGTCTAATGCCCTTTCTCAGCTCAGGATTGGACAATGAGGCAGCACTGTGATTGGCTCTGCATCTGAAAGCTCTATCTGGATGTATGTCCAGCCAGAGTTTGACTGGTAGGCATAGCAACCTTAAAACAACAGCTGTGAGCAGTGCTGTACTGAAAAGCATGATGGATATAAATAGGAGTACAGATATTGAAATTTCTAACATTGCATACAAAAAATGGCCTATATGTAGCAAAAAAAAAGAAATGGCAGCACCAGTGGCTCAGCGGTTAGCACTGCAGCCTTGCAGCACTGGAGTCCTGGGTTTGAATCTTGCCAAGGATAACATCTGCAAAGAGTTTGCATGTCCTCCCTGTGTTTGCGTGGGTTTCCTCCCACTCCCCAAAGACATACTGGTAGGGAATGTAGATTGTGAGCCCTATATGGGACAGTGTCTGTAAAGTGCTACAGAATATGGTGGTGCTAAATAAGTCAAAATAATAATAATAAAATGATGGACAACATAATGTATACCTGTCAGATACCATTATAAACAGTTGGGTCCATCAAGATCCATTTGTTTCTGTCATATGACAGATCCATTCCTGTTGGGTGCATGTAATAAAGAAAAGTTTGAAAAACTATAAAATATCAGACAAATTTATATTAATTTCAGTAAATGAATAATGTTTTTATATCCATGTCAGAGCTATCACCAGGAGTGTAACTAGCAAAGACCAGGCCCCATAGTAAACTTTTGACTGGAGCACCCTGCACCCACACGGTATAGTGCCCCCTTTCCTGGCCCCCATACAGTATAACGTCCCATTTACCGGCACCCACACTGCATAGTGCTCCCTTCACTGTCCCCCACAAAGTGCAACGCTCCTTTTACTGGCCCACACACTGAATAACACCCAATTTGCTGGACCCTACATGGTATAATGTCCCCTTTTCTAGCCCCACACAGAGTAAAGCCCCCCCATCCCCCACACTGTATACTGCCTCCTCGTTGGCCCCCACACTGTTTGCTGCCACCTTTACTGGCCTCAACACAGTAAATGCCCCCATTACTGCCCCCCCTCCATACAGTAAGTGCTAGAGACCCTTTAAGAATAATGTCCCATAGTGCATACAGTATAATGTCCCATAGTGGCCCCTCCACAGAGTATAATTTTTTAGCATTCTTTCTACACTCAGTTGTATTTCTTTTTTTTATTCATAAAAGTCACCACCGAGTTGTTGGGTGTGTTTGACTTAACAGGTGTCAAAACATGAATCAGCTCTGACAGTCCTTGAATTTAATGGGACATTCCGTATGCTTATCGCACATTACAAATACAAGAAATGCGATTGTTCATAGCCATGGTGCACAATACCATCTTACATTCATGACTGCACACATAGTAACACAGCAAAAACACATAAATCCATCAAGCTGAAAATATTAATTTCATGCTGCAAAGATCCAGAGTAATGTAAAAGAAATACCAAGTGGCAGGTATTTACTAAATGTGAGAGGGAAAACCATCTTCCTTTTATCACTTCTACCGCCTTTTCATTTTTGTTTCTTTTTTTTTGGCAATTCCACCCAACTATGCCCTGAATTTCCGCCTGAAATCTGCTTCCCATCCATTTCAAAGGGTCACAGAAGCTGATTTTTTCTGCTAGCTGATTTTTTTCAGGTAGTGGAAAAAATGAGTGCTCTTCTTATTCTTCAGATGGATTCTGTTTGAGAACTCCCATTGAAATGAATGGGATGCAGAAAAATACACCTATTCCTTCGATGCAGAATTTGTCAAAATCCGCTGGTGGAATTTGGAAATTGGCTATACCCAATAAAGACAAAACAGTGGCACTCTTTATCAAATTCTGCTTCAAATTCCGTTTCAAATTCAGCAGCAAAATCAGCTTCAAATTCAGCTTCAAAATCCTTGTTGGTTTTTGACAAGCATAAAAAAGGTGCTTTAAATTCCTGAAGCAGAAATTTTCTGCTTCACAAATTCAGCGTGAAATTCCTACGTCTAAACGCCTCCTAAGGGGTGTTGCAGCTGCTGTACCATAGCGGCATGGATGCATATATTACTGTGTCTGTACTGCACTGAAATGGTTACAGAGTCCCTGTTAGTGGTGCTGACCCTTTATTTTGCTTATTAGTGAGGGTCTGACCATACATTGAAAGGGTTTTTCCATAATTAAAAATTTATCACCTACCCACAGGATAGTTGAGCATGCTCCATTCAACCTTTGCACTGAGAAGGAATGGTGGACTCTGGACCTTGTTCTAGTGATTGGTTGAAATGCCAGTAGTGAGTCCCCCAGTACCCATAAATATATAATACCACAAAAGCATTTTCTCCCTGCAGTATAAATGTATATTTTGGTTTCAGTCACAACTCTGATTCCTTCCATCCTGTAGCAATGGATTTGATTGGAGAAAATGCTGATCCTGGCCATATAAACGTTGTGATGCTCAGAACAATAGTGATTATGGCATCACAAGTGAGGTCATCAGCTCTACTGGTTGTAAATGCAGACTTAAGTCCAACTAAGGCCCGATGGCTGTGCCCTGCTAAATTATGTCTGAAGTATGCCCTAATAGCTGCCTGTGCATATTAAAAATAAGATTTAATAGTGAAGGTAAATATAAAAACAGTTACTTTTTGTATTCATACGGAGTTTTTTGGCAGCGGATTTTGACGCGGAATCCGCCTCAAAGAACTCCTCCCATTCATTTCAATGGGAGTCAGTAGCGTTTTTTTTCCTCTAGCGACTTATTTCCGCTAGCGGAAAAAAAAAAGCAGCATGACCTATCTTGCCACAGGTCCACCCGCGGTGTCCGCGGCTCGAGACGCGCTCCTGATTAGGCCCATTCATCCAGGCTTAATCAGGAGCGGTTAGCCGCGACGGAATGGTGATGCACTGCATCGGAATCCTGTCGCGGCTGACCACGGCGAAAACTCCGTGGGTGGAAAATTTTCCGCCATGTGAACACAGCCTTAGGTGTTTCCTGAAGCAAACTTTTTTTTTTTTTTTCTTCCAGCTTGTATTTTATTGAAGATTTTAATACAATACAAAAATACGTCACGATTTGCAGCATTACAGAATCAAGGTAAGAATGGGGGGGAAGGAGAGGTAAAAAAGGGGGGGGGGAAAGGAAGAGAAAGGGGGGAGAGTCCTTGTATGGAGAGCGCAGGTAAAACTGGAGGGACATATGTAAAAAAGAAAGTGATACATGAGTAATTAACAAGAACATTAAACGTTCATTAAAAGTAATTCAGTAAATATTCTTAGCATGAGTCTGAAGATTGACGGTCAAAGTTCCATAGAGTTCTATCAAAACTACAGGTGACGAACATTGTAGCAGTACTAGTGTAAGTGAGGAGTATTAAAAAACACCGTTAGCAGTTAAAATTAGACTAAGTTACCCATTTATCCCACAGCTTCTTAAAGACATGGATATTATCCAATCTGCTGGACAGCAAA
This sequence comes from Leptodactylus fallax, assembly GCA_947044405.1. NCBI lineage: Eukaryota > Metazoa > Chordata > Amphibia > Anura > Leptodactylidae > Leptodactylus > Leptodactylus fallax. The sequence goes on from CAMRHE010000078.1 coordinate 3,652,827, forward strand.
TGCTCCATGGTACAATTGAATGTGACTGCACTAGTAATCTCAGGTAAACTGGGGAGGTCCAAACTTTTCCATAGTTGGGCAAGTTTTGTTCCAGTGGTGGTCAATACATGAAAAATAACGCACTGATGGGGCAATGTGTCGATGTCCAGGGTAAGCAGAGCTACATGGGGTCCCCAAGGAAAAGGATATTGAAGTACGGTACAGAGTAGATTGTAAACTTGGGTCCAAAGATTCTGAACTTTAGGGCATGACCATCAAATGTGTATAAAGGTACCATCCTCCACCTTACATCACCAACACATTTTGGAGGCAGTGGGGAAAATAAGAGCTAGTTTGGTTGGGGTATAGTACCATCTGTACAGTAATTTTCTAGATGCCTCCAAGTGGTCAATACAATGGGAAACTTTCATAGGCAAGGAGAACACTGCAGTCCATTGTTCTTAAGTGAAGTCTAGTGGAAGTATGATTCCCATTTGGACCGAAATCCCAGTTGTGTAGGAGGGGAGTGGTCACTAATGGCTTTATAAGTGTAGGATATACCCTTAGTTAATTTGGAAGAATTGTAAAAATACAATGTAAATGGGGAGATGGGTGAGTCAGTAGAATACATTACTTCTTTCAAAAAGTGGTGGATCTGTAAATATTTATAAAAGTCACATCAGGGAATCGAGAAGTGGTCGGTGATGTGGGAGAAGGAATGCAAAACATTGTTCTGGTATAGCTGGTCCAGAACTAACAACTCTTCCTTAGCTCATTGTCGGACGTCTAAATTAGGTATAAAAGAAGGAAGGATTTCTAGAGGGGCAGAAGACAGATTGGGCTGAAGAATGCCGAGCTTAGTATGGCATAGTTTCCAAACCTCTACTGCTGCTTGCATTGTGGGTAGTCTGACTTTTATAGTGGGCGATGGAAATCTAAAGTGCCATAAAAGTAACATGAGAGTGGGCAAACCTGAACAATGTGTCTCAATATCAACCCAGTGCCTCCCCTCATACATATGCCACCAAGCTTTCAATTGATCTATAATAGAGGCATAGTAGTAGTGTTGTAAGTTTGGACAATCCAGTCCTCCTCTAGTTTTGGGTAGAAGTAGTACTGACATCGGAACTCTGGCTTTTTTGTGCCCCTATATGAAACGCATTATCAAGCATTGAATGGTTGAGATGACATGCTTGGGAAATTTTATGGGGAGGTTTCTAAAATAATATACTGTAGGATCTTTGGTACAAGGAGCATTTTTGCTGCCGACAGTCTGCCTAGCCATGAAATTAGAATTTTTGAATAAGAGGCTACATCCTTTTGGATAAGCGACAGGAGTTTAAAATAGTTCCGCAGAAGCGATAGGGAGGATCAGTTGTATGCCCAGATACGGTATTGCACCCGCTGCCCAGGAAAAGGGAAAGCTCTGTTGGAGATTCTGTTGTATAGGGGGGGATACCCATATTTAAAATCAGGGATTTCGAGGTGTTTACCTTGTAGTAACTTACATTATGAAAGTTGTTTATAAGGGTTGTGGCCCAGTGAGTGTTCTGGATTAGACAATGACAAAATGATATAATCCGCAAAAAGCCCTATGCGATGCTCAGTTGCACCCACCCCAATGCCCCTCAAGTGTGGAGAGGACCTAATGCTCTGGGTGAAGGGTTCCATAATCATAGCAAAGATTAGAGGGTAAGGGGGTCAACCTTGACGGTTTCCATTAGTGATTTGAAAGGGGGGTAGATAAAACTCCAGCAGAGTAAACTCTCGCTGAAGGAGTAGTATACAGTGCCATAATGGCAACCTGAATAGAAGGCGGGAAGCCAAATTTTTGTAGCACTGACTGAAAATATCCCCAGTGAACATGGTCGAACGCCTTCTCCGCATCCAGAGCTAGGAGTAGAGAAGGCATCCGGCGACTGTGGGCCAAGGACACCAAGTCAATAAAGCGTCTCATACCATCCACTGTCTGCCTTCCTTTTATGAAGCCTACTTGATCTTTATGAATGATAGTAGGTAAAATATCTATAAGTCTGTGGGCTAACACGTCAGTGTACAATTTTAAGTCTGTGTTTAAGAGGGAAATGGGTCGGAAGTTAGGTGGGGCGTCGGGAGTCTTTCGCGGTTTAGGCAGTGCAATCACCAAGGCTTCTAACATTTCTCTCGGAGGGGACCCAGAGTCGGCTATATAGTTGAACAGGCGGGTAAGGTACGGGACCAGGAAGAATTGGTTACTCTTATAATACTCATTTGTTAACCCATCTGGCCAAGGGGATTTATGCATCTTCAATGCTTTAATTGCCTGTGTCACTTCCTCCTGAGAGATCGGGGAGAGAAGGGAGAGTTTTTGGGATTCCGAGATAGAGGGGAGAGCCACGGAATCCAGGTAGGTCGCTATGGTGGTCGGAGTGAGCTGAGAAGTGGAAGAGTCAGATTTTAGATTGTATAATTTTGAGTAGTACTGTGCCAATACATCCACTCAGTGGTGAACCTAGCCTCTTTGCTGCCTGAGGCGGACTATAGAAAGACGCCCCCACCTATTATACTGACCTTATATGACCTTATAGCCCGAAAGGTCTCCATAGTCCTTTAAAACACGGAGAAGGTTTGGAAGGGAGGTATGGGGTTTAGTGAGGGTCAACAGGACGTCGTCTGCGAATAAGCTAATCTTAAATTCCCTATCTCTTACAAACACCCCAGAGACATCTGGGGGGGATCTAATTTGGGCCGCCAGGGGTTCAATACACAGTGCGAATATTAGAGGTGACAAGGGGCATCCCTGATGGGTTCCATTACGAATGGACAAGGGAAGGGAGGAAGCATTAGGGAGCTTAACAACTGCTGAGGGGTGAGAATAAAGAGCCCTTATAGCCGTGAGAAAGGCCCCCGAGAACCCGTAGTTTTCAAGGGTGGCTATCATAAATGACCAATCAAGGCGATCGAAGGCCTTCTCAGCGTCCAGACTAAGAAGCAAGGTGGGGGTGGAGTAACGGTTGGCCACGTCAATCAAGTCCACTGCCCTTCTAGTGTTATCTCCCCCTGAGAGACGGAAGCCAAACGTTAAGCCTGTTTGCCAAGATTTTTGCAAAAAGTTTGAGGTCTGTATTCAGGAGGGCGATGGAACGATAATTAGAACACTCCTGATGGTCCTTGTGTGGCTTTGGGACTAGGGAAATGTGAGAGTGCAGCATAGTGTGCGGGATCGGGGCTCCGTCCAAGAAAGAGTTGAAAAGTTGACACATATGAGGGAGGAGATCAGAATGGAAAGTTTTATAATAGGCATAAGTGAACCCATCAGGGCCCAGAGCCTTACCATTAGGCAGACCCTCCAGGATGGCAGTTAACCCCTCGCTCGATATTGGAGCATTAAGCGAAGAGAGAGCCGAGGTCGGGAGGATCGGGAGTCGACACGAGGCTAGATAAGAATGCAAGTCTGTCTCTGTAGTGGTGGGGTCTCTACTAGCAGGTGAGGGAAGGTTATACAATGTAGTGTAATAATCCCTAAACAAGGCCGTTATGGCATCGGGGTGGTGTTGAAGAGTGCCCTGGGAATCTCGGACAGCATGGGTCTCTCAGGGTTTTGGCTAGAAGTGTGTGGGCCTTATTTCCCCTCTCATAGTATCTCTGGCGGCTGTAGAGGAGGAGGTGTCGGGTAGCCTGGGTGGCGAGGTCCCGGAGGTCTGCCCTGGCAGCCACTAATTGACGTAGCAAAGATAACGTGGGTCGCGACGCTAGTCGCTCGGTGAGGGATCTGTTCTTACTAGTTAAAGCCTCCTCCCTGACCCTCCGGTCTCTCTTAATCTGTGTTCCCAACGCAATGCAGTGACCTCTCATTACTGCCTTATGGGCTTCCCACAGTGTGGACATAGTGGGGACTGAATCAAAATTAACTCGAAAGTATTCTTGGAGGTGAGAATGAAGTTTACCCTGGGTCTCTCGTGAATGAAGGAGGGAATCATTAAGTCGCCAGTGGCAACGTTTTGTTGGAGGAGGGGTTGGAGGACAGTGTGAGCATTACAGGGGCGTGATCGGACAGGATATGGGGCCTATGTCAGCAGACTTTAATAAGCGAAGGGCCAATGTATTAACGAAAAAATAATCTATTCTGGAGTGGGTTTTGTGGGGGTGGGAGTAAAATGTAAAGGAGCGGGCAGAGGGATTATCCACCCGCCAGAGGTCGTAGAGGGCAGCTGACCGTACAAGGCAGCGAAACTCTCTTGCTAGTCTCGTCTGTGAGGGTCCAGAAGGCCCATTAGTGAGGGTGAATCTATCCATACTTTTAGAGAAAGCCATATTAAAGTCTCCACCCAGTAGTAGTGCAGATCCCTCAAACACTTGCAATTTCCCCAGGACCCGTTTAAGGAAGGGGATCTGAGAGGAGTTAGGGGCATATATGTTGCACAAAGTGATGGGCTGACCGTATAGAAGCCCCTCCAAAATAATATATCGACCCTGGGGGTCTAGGTGAGAGGCCGAAACAGTGATAGGGCAGGTATGGGAAAGCAAAATAGCCACCCCTCCCTTCCTGCGACTACAATATGCAGAGTAAGCAGAGGGGAAGTAATGACGGGCAAAATTGAACGTGCCAGTATGGTCATAGTGGGTCTCCTGGAGAAAGGCTACATCCGCCTGGAGAGAGCGAAGCTCCCGCAGGACCATTCGCCGTTTTGAGTTGGAGCCCAGGCCCTTAACATTTAATGTAATGCACTTAACCATAAGGAATACAAAGTGGGTTTGTTGCTAGTGTAGGGAAAAATGAGGCAGAGGCAGATCTCACCCAACCATCGAGGGTCCAAATCCTTGAAAATGTAGAGGTGGAGGGTCCGGGCCACTGTAGCCAGACGGGTCTTCGAACCTGAAAAAGGGGAGGAGGGAGAAGGGGAGGGGGAAGAGATGGAAGACACACAAAAAGAACAAGGCATAACAAATAAAAAACAAAACAAAAATACATAAGTAACACAGTTAAACTAAATCTAATGGTCAGGACTAAATCTCCTGGCCGAGGGCAAAAAAAGAAATGTCCAAGTTAGGGCCACAAGTGACCCTACTGGGGCCCAACCAGTGGGTCCACAGCTGGATGAAGCCCCCATAGTAAAAGGGGGGGCGGGTGGGAGGCGAGGGGGGACCAGCAATAAGCAGATCCAAATAAACAATTGGGGACCAAAAGAAAGTAACATCCGTCGGTCACTGGGAAAAAAAACTGCGTATAAATGTAAATAACAGTAGTAACAGAACACCCCTAGTGATCATAGTAGACGTATCCCTCCCAAGGACTAGGAGGTCCGAGAAAAAAGATACAGTCACGGAGCAGGGGGCTCCACCCTTGACCTTCTGGAAGAATGTTGCTGGCGTCTAGCTGGGTTCTGGGCCGTCCAGACCGGGGGAGGCGGTGGTGGTGGAGCAACCAATTCCCAATTCTGCAGATCAGGAGGAGGAATATCCATAGCAGTGCAGAATGGCTCCAGGTCTGCATGGAACCGTAGGGTAGCAGAGAGTCCATTGCGCCTAGCCGTTAAAGAAAAGGGAAATCTCCAGCGATACGGTATCTGTCGGTTGCACAGAAGCTGCAGCAGAGGGCGCAGGTATCTCCTTTTCTGTAGTGTAATCCAGGAGAGGTCCTGGTAAAGATGAATCTTGGCTCCTTCAAATTCAAAGTCTTTAAGATGACGGGCCTTGGAAAGGATAGTTTCTTTTAATGCAAAGTCGTGCACACAGCAAATAACATCGTGTGGAGTGGGGCCAGATCCCTTGGGGCGCAGGGCCCTGTGAGCTCTATCTCGCTTGATTTTAGGTGTAGATGGTTCCTGTAAAATGGAGTTGAAAATCTCCTCCAAGGTAGCATGTAAATCCTCCTCCAGGTTAGCCTCAGGCAGCCCCCCTGATTCTGATATTATTGCGTCTGCCCCGGTTATCCAAGTCCTCCAAATGGCGCTGCATGTCATTAACCACCTGACATTGGAAGAGGACAGTGTCCTGGAGGTGAGACACATGAGATCGGGTCTGGTCATGATCGTCCTCAAGGGTATCAACCCGGTTTACAATATGCTGGAGATCTTGCCGCAGGACAGCGATTTCTGTGCGTATCTCTGAACGACATGCCGTTGTGACTTTAGCAACCAAGGAATCAAAGTCCTCTTTTGACGGTAGGTGATCAAGGTAATCGAGCCATGGTGGAGGATCAGAAGAGGCTGTTAGAGCAGAGTGTGGCGGAAATCGGGGTAGCGGGGCAGACGGAGAAGAAGGCTGGGTATGGACAGCAAAGGGGGACAAGGATGGAGTTGCCCCCAGGTCCGCATCCTCATCTCCAAGAAGGGGTGGGGGCTGCTGTGAGGGCGCAAGGCTAAGAGGTTGTGGGGGCTGCTGGAGAGTTAAATGTTCCTCCACAGGGCCAGGAGACTGCTCAAGGTCAGGGGATGGCTTGTGGGGTTGAGAGGCAGCTGCTGGTGTCTCCTGGGATGTCTGGTCCCCCTGGCTCTGTATGGGGGAGCCCGCTAACAGAAGTGCCGTTTGGAGCTGAGGGGGAGGGGGGCAGTCAGCACTGCGGTGCGAGCAGCCGCCGCGCCTGACTTACCTGGCGGTGAAGGGGTCTGCTGGGGCCCTGCGCCTGGGCTCTGGAGCTCTGATGCTGGCAGGGCTGGAGGTCTGGCAGGCTGGCCTCTCTGCAGGGTGGATGCCCCTCGTGTCGATAGCGGGGCCGTCGTGGCAGACGTAGTGGAGGCGGCCGGCGCGGTAGAAGAAGATGGCCGCAGCCTCATGGAGGCCCGCGCTGTGGATGCTGTCGGCTGCAGGAACGCGGACAGGGTAGGTTGGATGAACCTGTCCGCGGACGCACAATCCCCTGTAGCAGGTGCCCGGGTGGTTTTTTTTAGCCATGGGGGTCTAATTAAAGCTAATGGTCCCACTTTAAAATCGGTCCATGTGGCATCATTTTATACTTTCTTCATATACCGTGATGAGTGGTGAACCTAGCCTCTTTGCTGCCTGAGGCGGACTATAGAAAGACGCCCCCTCCACCCCAAAAAAAAATTGAGTTTACATGCTACTAGCTTCACATGCTGTTATCGTTGCACAATATACACAATACACAATTAAACAGTTTTTAAGAATTCTTCTTCCTGTATTACTTTAGTATCAGATCAACAACATGACATTAACAATGAAAGTAACTTCATACATCTTCTGCTTGGTGGATGGACGAGCCCACGTGGCCCCCATTCTCTATAATAGGAGCACCGCAGATAGCTGAGTACTGGACTTTGGCTATCTTTGGCACGCCCATTGAAGTGAATGAGAGCCACACGGGTTCATCCATCCACCAAGCGACACACCTATATATGGCTGCAGCCAGGCTGGATTCCCAACCAGTGGGGGGAAAAAACCCAATTCTCAGGCTCAGTGGGGGTCTCAGTAGACAGACCCCCATCACTCAGGTATTTATACTCTATCATTTAGGTGAATACAGGGCAGAAACATTTTGTGACTTACAGGTGACGTCTCTGACTAATCCTTCACATTTCCCTTCTCTTCCCTTTGGACCGCCATAACCACTTCTTCCAGCTGTGACTTGTCTCTGTAAAGTTTGCAACACAGATATCTTTGCCTTCACACTTTTCCAGGCATCCAACACACATTGTCCTCACCTACACAAAGCCCCCATCCTGCTGCTACCCCAATTATAAAATATATGATATAACCCCCCATAATAAATACTCCCAAATGCTTCTTTATATTAATAGTGTTCGTGTGTACCCCCATTAATAGGGCCCATTATTAATAATGCCACAGGTGTTAACTAATTAAAAGGTTTTCCAGGTCATTTATAAACTAATCAGTGGGGCTCAAAAACCCAGGACCCCTACTGATCAGCTGTTTGAATGGTACCTGTGTAAGTGCCGTGACCACTTCTCTGTTTACATAGTGTCATTCATCTCATAGCGGCCATGTAATGTAACAACAGACTCGTCCTATACACATTTATGTGACAAGACTGTAATTACATCACACGGTCACTATAAACAGACAGCATGTGATATAAACAGGCACCATAGCCCCTGTTTATAACGCCCCATTTACACTTATTTATTCTCCATAGTGGCCCATGCACAGGGGCGTAACTACCGGGGTAGCAGCGGTAGCAGCTGCCACAGGGCCCAGGACATTACGGGGCCCCGCGGGCCCCCGATGCTTTTTTTTTTTTTTTTTTTTAATAGGGGTTACTCCAGCAGGTAACGGGCCCTATATACTTACCGTTCCCCGGGGTCCCGCTCACGGCCACCTGCCCTCCGATTCTGCGGAGGCGGCTGTGAGCAGGAGCGGGGATCTGTATGTGAGGCCGCGGGCCGAACCCCACAATCTCTGCTATCATTATACTCCGGGGTCTTTGCAAAGACCCCGGAGTATAATAATCGGAGGCCCAGAGTTGGTGAGGGAACATAAAAAACAATGTACTTACCTCTCCTACGCTTCTCCAGGCTTCGGGCCTCTTTGGTGACGTCGCAGACGTCAGTGGACGTCATTTTGCATCGCGACGCCTTGTCCGCATCACGTGACGCCAGCCTGGTCCAACATTGAAGGCGGCAGAAGCAGTAGGGAGTGGACCGGAGCGAGGAACAGGTAAGCAACGTTGTTTTTTATGTTTCTATCCTCCCCTGGGTCTCCGATCATTATACTCTGGGGTCTGAAAATACCCCAGAGTATAATAATTGTTCATGGGTGGTCCACAATGGGACATATAATAGTGTGTGCAGGGCCACTATGGGGCAAAATACTCAGTGTAGGGGCCACTATGGGGAAAAATACTCAGTGCAGGGGCCACTATGGGGCAAAATACTTAGTGCAGGGGCCACTATGGGGCAAAATACTCAGTGCAGGGGCCACTATGGGGCAAAATACTCAGTGCAGGGGCCACTATGGGGCAAAATACTCAGTGCAGGGGCCACTATGGGGAATAATAGAGTGTACAGGGGCCACTATGGGATATAATACTGTGTGCAGGGGCCACTATGGGATATAATACTGTGTACAGGGGCCACTATGGGGAATGATACTTTGTGCAGGGGTCACTATGGGGCATGATACTGTGTGCAGGGGCCACTATGGGACATTATACTGTGTGCAGGGGCCACTATGGGACATTATACTGTGTGCAGGGGCCGCTATGGGACATGATACTGTGTGCAGGGGTCACTATGGGACATGATACTGTGTGCAGGGGTCACTATGGGACATGATACTGTGTGCAGGGGTTACTATGGGACATGATACTGTGTGCAGGGGTCACTATGGGACATGATACTGTGTGCAGGGGCCACTATGGGACATGATACTGTGTGCAGGGGCCACTATGGGGCATAATACTGTGTGCAGGAGCCACTATGGCACATAACAGTGTGCGCAGAAATGCGTTTTTTTGGGGGGGGGGGGTTGGAGGGGGCGGTCCGGGGGGGGGGAGATTGGGGGCAGCGGTTCGGAGGGGGGGGGCATGTCAAATGTTCGTCTTGGGGCCCAGCCATTCCTAGTTACGCCACTGCCCATGCACACTGTATTATGCTCCATAGTGGCCCCTGCACATGGTATTATGCTACATAGTGACCCCTGCACATGGTATTATGCTCCATAGTTGCCCCTGGACATGGTATTATGTCCCATAGTGGCCCCTGCACATGGCATTATGCTCCATAGTGGCCCCTGCACACGGTATTATGCTCCATAGTGGCCTCTGCACATGGTATTATGCTCCATAGTGTCCCAAGCACATGATATTATGCCCCGCAGTGGCCCCTGCACACGGTATTATGTCCCACGGTGACCCCTGCACACGGTATTATGCCCCACAGTGGCCCCTGCACACGGTATTATGCCCTATACACTGTGTTCCAAATTATTATGCAAATAATATTTTCTCATATTTTCCAAAATTACCTATCTGAATTGCAGTCATTGTAATTTTCGAGTCATCAACTATTCGAGTATAATTGAAAGGTTTTTGAACAAACTGCCTATGATAACAGTATATTTAAAAAAAAATAAACACTCAAAATGCACTCAAAATGCATGTTTTAAATTATTATGCACAGCAGAATTTGCAACCTTTTCATTTTTATTAAGAACAAAAAAATGGTCATTGTGAAATTATAAGCATTAGCAGGTTATTACAAACTGAAATCAAACAGTTTTCAAGCCAAAACTTTATTCTAGGTGATGTTACATTTGCACATAGGACCCCTTGTTCGAAAGAAGCTTCTGAACTCTCTCGTCCATTGAATTTGTCAGTTTTTGGATGGTTTCTGCTTCAATTGTTTTAGATGAGGACAGAATACCCTCCCAGAGCTGTTGCTTAGATGTGAACTGCCTCCCGCCATCATAGACACTCCTTTTGATGATGCTCCAGAGGTTCTCAATGGGGATGAGGTCAGGGGAGCATGGGGGCCACACCATAAGTTTATCCCCTTTTATGCCCATAGCAGCCAGAGATGCAGATGTGTTATTTGCAGCATGAGACGGTGCATTATCATGCATGAAAATGATCTTTCTGCGTAATGCATGGTTCTTCTTCTTGAACCATGGCAGGAAGTGCTGTTTGAGAAACTCCACATACATTATGGAGTTCATCTTTACCCCTTCAGGGATCCTAAAGGGGCCGACAATCTCTCTCCCCATGATTCCAGCCCAAAACATTACTCCACCTCCTCCTTGTTGGCGCCGTAGCCGTGTTTGCATGGGGTGTCCATCAACAAGCCATCCTCCACTCCATCCATCTGGACCATCGAGCGTTGCACGGCACTCATCGGTGAACAAAACAGTTTTGAAGTCAGTCTTCATGTATTGTTTGGCCCACTGGAGCCATTTCTGCTTGTGTGCAGTGGATAGAGGAGGTCGACAGGATGGCTTACGCACAGCTACAAACCTCTGAAGGACCCTGCATCTTGTTGTTCGGGGGATGTTGGAGGCACCAGCAGCTTCAAAAACTTGTCTGCTGCTATGACAAGGCATTTTTGAAGCTGCTCTTTTAACCTGACGTAATTGCCTGTTGGAAAGAGTCCTCAATTTTCCCTTATCAGCACGCACACATGTGTGCTGTGAATCAGCTACATACTTCTTGATTGTGCGATGATCACGATGAAGTGTCTTGGCAATGTTGATTGTAGTCATGCCTTGACCTAAACACTCCACAATTTGTTGCTTCTCAGTAGCCGACACATCCTTTTTCTTTCCCATTTTGGCTGAAAATGTAGGCTGCTTAATAATGTGGGACAGCCTTCTTAAGTAGTCTTGCCTTTAATTGGACAGACCTGCCAAACTAATTAGCACAGGTGTCTGCAATTGCTTTCAGTGATATAAAGAGTTCTGACACACATCACCATCAATGAGTTTAACTGACAAACAAAAAAATTCTTACCTTATCACTCCTAAACACTTTTTGCATAATAATTTGGAACACAGTGTAGTGGCCCACCCATGAACTATTATTATACTCTGGGGTCTTTTCGGATCCCAGAGTATAATGATCGGAGACCCAGGAGAGGTGACAAACTTAAAACCAATGCTACTTACCTATCCTGGACACTGGTTCACGCTCTGCAGCTTTCGGCCCTGTTAAATTGCGCACAGACATCACGTGGATCAGGCCGGCATCGCGACCTGATGACGTCACCACCTGATGACGTCACCACCTGATGACGTCACCACCTGATGATGTCACCACCTGATGACGTCACCAGAAGGCCAAAGCCTGCTGGGAGTAACATAGATCATAGGAGAGGTGAGTAACACTGGTTTTTATGTTCCCTCACCTCAAATGGGCCTACGATTATTATATTCTGGGCTGGGGTCAGAGTATAATAGTAGTAGCATTTGAGGCCCGTGGCCGATCCCTGCTCCTACTCACAGCCGCTTCTGCTTCCCCCTTCTGCGTCCCATAGAAGAAGGGGAAGCGGAGGTGGCCATGAGCAGGCACAGGGGAAGGTAAATAGATAGGCCGTTACTTGCTGGGGTTATTTATAAAAAAAAGAAAAAACTTATCCTCATGTACCTGCAATCCCTTGATGGAGACGCCACCTCCTCTTCTTGTCCACAACGTCTGCGTCTCAGTGCAGGAGGCGCGATGACGTCATTGTATCGCCACCTGCGCTGAAATGCAGACATCTTGTAAACCAGCCCAGGACAGTTACCGCACAGCTTTTTTTTTTTTTTTTTTTTTTTTTAAGCGGCCTGTCCTGGGCTGGTTTACGGTAAAATAAATAGTAAAAATGCTGCCCCCAGACAGTGAGGGATAGTGCTGCCTGTGGCGGCTGCCTCACTTCGCCTCATTAGAGCTGCGCCCCTGGCCGTGATGCCAAGTGTATCCAGTGATCGTTTTGTGTCTGCACTGTGACATCGCTGTGTGCCTTATCCCTATACTGTGACATCTATGTGTACATTATCCCTGTACTATGAACTCACTAGGTGCATTTTCAGGCACTGTGACATCACTGTGGGCATTATCTGTTCTGTAAAATCACTACCGTGTTTCCCCGAAAATAAGACACCCCCGAAAGTAAGGCATAGGAAAGGTTTCGGAGAATTGCCTAATATAAGGCATCCCCCGAAAGTAAGACGTATGTTCCCGAACAGAACATCCGGTATATACGTTATGTGAGGCCGCAGGAGAACCCCACAATCTCTGCTATCATTATACTCGGGGTCTTTTCAGACCGCGGAGTATAATAATCGGCGGCCCAGGGGAGGTGAGCGAACATAAAAAACTATGTGCTTACCTGTCCTACGCTTCTCCAGGCTTCGGGCCTGTTTGGTGACGTCGCAGACGTCAGCGGACGTCATTTTGCGTCGCGACACCGGCCGGATCATGTGACGCGGCCTGGTCTAACAGTGAAGAAGGCCGGAGTAGCGCACGGGCATGCACCGAAGCGAGGAACGGGTAAGCAACGTTGTTTTTTTATGTTTCTATCCTCCCCTGGGTCTCCGATCATTATACTCTGGGGTCTGAAAAGACCCCACAGTATAATAATTGTTCATGGGTGGTCCACTATGGGGCAAACTACTGTGTGCAGGGGCCACTATGGGGCATGATACTGTGTGCAGGGGCCACTATTGGGAATGATACTGTGTGCAGGGGCCACTATGGGGCATGATACTGTGTGCAGGGGCCACTATGGGATATGATACTGTGTGCAGGGGCCACTATGGGGCATGATACTGTGTGCAGGGAAATTAATGGTTTGGATTGTTATGATGATGTCCTAGAAGATGATGACATAACTTTCATTGAATAAATTTTACTTTCTATTCGTACCGTAAATATTGGTAAATGTACCATACTGTTAATTGTTGTACATGGAAATAATGGTACGGTAGTAAGAAATTCTTGATAGGATTCACAGTTTGTCTGGTTATGCTGGTTTGTGATGACAAATACTGTACAGTACCGTATATAATAAATGTTCATTTTTTTGTTCAGCAATAAATGTGAATTCTTCTTCATTGAAAAAAAAAATAAGACATCCCCTGAAAATAAGACACAGCACATCTTTGGGAGCAAAAATTAATATAAGACGCTGTCTTATTTTCGGGGAAACAGGGTATGTACGTTATCCTTGTGTGTAAAGGAGACCAAAATAATCATACACTTTTAAGATTCTAAACTTGCTGTTTAAGAATGGGGCCCCATATCAAGTTGTGTTACTTGTTATGTCCCTGATAAACATAGCTATTGGCAATCAGTAAGGAGCATTGGAGGTAGCACATATATAGGAAGTTTCTTGCATTCTCTATCTGCGACATATTGACTGCACTTCAGAGGATGACATGGAGGGTTGTAAACATAAGACCACTGTACTCGAACTGCTGAAACGGCATGCAAGTTCTACCACTTCTGCACCACTGCAATAACATGGCAGTGTTAAATGAATATATGTGATACACAACAAACAGAATCACTTAACCATTTGACCACCACATCAATAATAAACATAATTGGCAGATATACATATTGTACTAACCATATATCAAATGTGCTACTACAGAAATACTTATCAGGAACAATTACTGTGCCTAGCCCGAGTTGTGGCATACTTAAACGTTACCCTAACAAATCATAGGTAGAGGCGTAACTAAGAATGACACGGCCTCATAGCAAGCTTTTGACTGGTGCCCCTACACGACCCCTTTATTGGTACCCACACGGTAAAATGCCCCCTTTACCGGTCCCCCTACATGGTATATTGCCCCTTTATTGGCCCCCATACAGTAAGTGCACCTGTTACAGGTCCCCATACAGTAAGGGCCCCATATAGTACCCCCCATACAGGCCCCTACAGAGGTACTTTAGGGCACTACCTACTGAATTACTCCAGCAGGTCTAAATGACCTATTAAAAAAAGCCCCCTAAAGTCACAGGCCCCATAGCCGCCACTGTGGCTACTCTGGTGGTAGTTACACCCCTAGTCACAGGGCCCTCAAACTTAAGGCCAATTTATTTTAGCACCTTACACATGTGTACACAGCAGCCTGTAAGTCACATCCATTAGGGGTGGGGAAGATGGGTTGTACACTAGGAAATCCTTTTTTTACAAGAAGAGTCCACCAATGATAAGCTGAGATTTGGTTATCACAGTGTCTAGACCAGAGATGAACTGTAACCTGTAAAAGCAACTTTAAGGGAAAATGAAGACTCATTTAAATCAGTTCACATCTGCATTGGAATTCCTAATCCATCTACTCTTTGACGTAACATAATCTAATGTTATTAAAATGTGGTAATGTCAGCAATTACAAGACACTATCTGTACCCTCCTGTTGTACAAGTTGCCTCAAGTGAACAATCAGATTTATGGCTGGCATGATATTTCATGTAGAGACAACAGGAGGTGCTTCATGTTGAGTAACATTGGTGGATCCTTTTTATGATTGGTTAAAGTCATTCTTCCCTTAATCATACATAAAAAATCAAGACAAACATAATACAGCTTAATACAGGAAGACTGCACTTCACATGTACACAATACTTATCTCATAGTCATCCAGCTGCAACACATAGTAACTGGAGATGCACAAAGCCTTCGTTGATCACCATTTATTTTGGCGAACCCTGTTTGTCCAGGTAGGAAATAACCTAAACATATAAAGTCGCCTTATATAAACTTTGAACAGACATACAGATGCAGCAAAGCATAGATGTTAGTTGCAGCTGAACTTAGCTTCTTGGGTGGAGTATAGTTTCTGAGATGTAGCACTACTCGATTTGACAGATGATAGTTTCTCAGATGCAGCAGAGCCTTGTTTGTCACTCAAATCATTATGGGAGACAATTTGTGAATGCTTTTAAATAGGAATGTAGGTGATACTACAACATTACTTTTAGTCTTCATAGAATCATAAATGCATTAATCTGCTGTAGGTCCATATTAAGTACACAAAAGTCTTTTGAATGCAGATTCCATAAAACCCATTGGAAAAAGGAACATAAGCTGTAAGGGAAAGCATGATGCCTTACAGAGGCACTATTTTGCATCACACAGTCTTTGAGTCTATAGCAGGGGTTGGCAACCCCTGGCACGCGAGGCTTATTTCCCACCCAGCAGATTCGATCGGACCAAACACAGCCTAAACGAAACAGCTATTATTATACTGTGGGGTCTCTTCAGACCCCTGAGTATAATAAGCAGAGCCCCCGGGGAGATGATCAAACATAAAAAATAATGTTAACTCACCTTCTCTGGATCTGCAGCCGCTCTATGCTCTTCGGACGCCTCTGCCTGACGTAAGAGACTGCTGACAGGGCCTCAGGGTTCACGTCCGATGTCATTACGCATAATGACGCAACATGACCCCTGAGACTCAATCGGCGGTCGCTGACTACAGGCAAGAGAACAGAGCGGCTGCAGAGCGCAGGAAAAGGTGAGTAACATTGTTTTTTATGTTTGTCATCTCTCATGGCCTTCCACTTATTATACTCTGGGGTCTGAAGAGACTCCACTGTGTGTAGGGGCCACTATGGAGCATAATACCGTGTGCAGGGGCCGTTATGGGACATAATACCATGTACAGGGGCCACTATTGGACATAATACTGTGTGCAGGATCCGCTATGGGATATAATACCATGTGCAGGGGCCGTTATGGGACATAATACCATGTGCAGGGACCGCTATGGGACATAATAACGTCTTCAGGGGCCGCTATGGGACATAATACCGTGTCCAGGGGTCGTCAGACTTACAATTATTGACCGGAACTCCGAGTACCTCAACTTTGATTTTTTAATCGAAATCGGCACGCAGAACAAAAAAGGTTGCCTACCCCAGGTCTATAGTATCGAACCACAGGTACTCTATGTGCTGCTGTACAGGGTCCATGCTTTATTTCATTTCATCCTTTCACAGCTGACATCGCAATACTGTCTGTCTGCAGGCTGCCCATAGTGGCCAGGTGGGCTGTTCTATGCTGTTTCCAAAAGTCCGATAGAAGAAGATAGCTGTTTACATAACTTATAAATTCTAGAAACAGCATTGCTTGCTGTTCTACACTGTTTACATAAGTCTTACAGAAATAGGCTAAGATGTGAAAATGCATGTGACTCAAAGTAGCATCACTACTTTCTATCTGAGAGGCAAGCTCCAAGACAAGTTTCCAACTCTCCCCCCACCCAGAAAAAACTCAAAGACAGCAAATCTTTAAGATAACTTTTATAACATGTCAGATTTAGATACAGAGGTATTTTATGTTATCGTGTATCTACAGTTTAATTTTTTTAGGGGTGAACTTTATTGTTTAAAATGGCAAGTTTTGAAACACAAGTGTTTCACATTAAAGGAAAGCTGTCAGGTGATTTTTCCATCCTAAACTGGTCCCAGCACGTGCTGCCTCAAGTAATGACCTAGCACCAGACTAAGATTTCTCGTCCTGAAAAGTCAAGTGGTAAGCTTTTAAAATACAAATTTACCTTAACTATTCATAAGGGCAGGGAGCATATAGACATGTAGTCATTGCACTAAATCACACCTTATGTGGCCTGACTAGCATGTCCCTCACTGTCAGACCTCAGCCTGATACATTATCTATAGATGGCCATACACTTGCTTGTCTGATACAAACGTTCTTTGATCTTTTGTACAGACAATTGTTCCAAACACACAAAGATAAACAGTCCAATGAACATTCATTATACAAAACAAACTTTAATGACTGCAGGTTGACAAAACAAAGGACCCCTGTAGTGACCCTCCCACACCACCACCCTTACCAGAAATAAACCTACAAATCTTATACACTAGATATTTATAAATGCTAACATTCCTCCAATACAAACTATCTACTATCAAGATTGGTCTAGCCCAAATTAAAAAACTTAACAACCACAATTATATCAGCAAACATCAATGTTTATTAGTATCCACTAAAAGGAAAAATATTAAAAAATCATAAGAACAAATCAGGCAAGGTCGCGGCAGTTCATATGCACAGATCAGTGAAATAGCAATGTCTGTACTAAAGCATTGAGAAGTGCATAGTGCTATTAAATAAATATGTTCAACAATTAATATAAAAAATTCATGTACCATAAATATATAATGTGTATGTGATGTGAACAATTACCAAAAATGCATGTATCTTACAAAAAACATAGTACATTAATTATAACCATCCATGTGTCAGATACACAAAAAATGCCTGTGTATATCAAGTATATGCATAAACAGTGTTCTGAATCATACTGTACACTCAGTATACTATACAGTTAAATAACATCCATGTGTATAAAAAATAGCAACAGACCAATGTTCTGAATATGCCCGCAGAGCTGCACCATGAAATGCCGCAACCTCCGCTTGCAGCCCTAACGCACGTTTCACCCCCACTTCGTCAGGAGGCTGCAAGGAGGAGAAATAATTCACAGAGTCAAATAAAGTACGTAACCATTTCTTTTGTTGGGTGGAAGTCAGCGACAGCTTTTTATTTTAAACACAGCTAACCACTGTAAAGGCACAATAGGTGCATGAAAGCAAAACCAGCAGAGAAATGGTATGCCAGAAAATGCTGGACTCCTAGCTTGCAAATCTGTCTTCTGTGCCAAACTAATCTCTCCAACTTTACCACCACCATCAAGGCTCCAACCCAGTGGTTCTCAACCTTTCTAATGCCGTGACCCCGCAAGACAGTTCCTCATGTTGCGGTGACCCCAAACCAAAAAATAATTTTGGTGGCTACTTCAAAACTGTAATTTTGCTACAGTTATGATTCGGAATGTAAATACCTGATATGCATTACGTATTCTAATTGCTACAAATCAAACATAATTTAAACATAGTGATCTACCCCCTACACAGGTAATGTTATTAACTATGGGGAAATTGAGAATTATTACAGTAATAGTGCCCCCCATATGAGTAATCTTATTACCTGTGTGGTGTCACTATAACTGTAATAGCCCCTCATATACAGACCAAAAACAAAATAGATGCCACACGGCCATTGTTCATATAAATATATCGCTTAATAGTGGCGATAGCCTGACTTCACATAAAGACAGAGAGCAGTAATGGCCAAGCTTCTGGTTAATATGGGCTTGAGTCATATTATAATATTTACCGTATTTTTAGGACTATAAGACGCACCGGACCATAAGACGCACCTAGGTTTTAGAGGAGGAAAATAGGGAAAAATATTTTAAGACAAAAAAATGTGGTAAAATGTCTAATATATGGAAGTTGTAGTTTTGCAACAGCTGCAAGGTCACATTGACAGGTGTCCCTGCAGCTGTACGGGGAGGAATAGGGCGTCTTTTTTTGCAGGGCCAGATGTACTTTTTAGTTATGCCATTTTGGGGAATGTCTATTGCTTTGATCACTTTTTATTCAAATCAGAGGCGAAACAGCAAAAAATATGGCAGTTTGGCACTTTTGATTTTTTTTTCCCGCTCTGATGTTCACCCTACAAGAAAAATATTTTTATAAGGTTGTAGACCGGGCATTTTCGGACACAGGGATAGCTAATGTGTATGTGTTTCACAGTAATTTTGTACTTTTATATGTATTCTAGGGAAAGTGGGTGAGTTAGAACTTTTTATTTTATTTTATTTTATTTTTTTTACTATTTTATTAGCCCGTTTATTATCGTTTGATTGCAAGTCCCATAGACTGCAATACAAGTGTATTGCAGTCTATGGGAGATTCTGTACATTACTACTGAGACTGGTCATAGACCAGTCTCAGTAGAAGTATCCCAGTGACAGGCCTGGGAGCCTTCATTAGGCTCCAGGCTGTCACCGGAACAGGTCGACTCCCGCGATCTCGCCGCGCGGGAAGTCGACCTGCAACTTAACAGGTATGGGGCCGGTGGGGACCGGGGGCAGTTTTTACAGCCCGGGGGGGGGGGCTGCTCACAGATACAGTAGTAATGCCCGCGGTCAGACTCTGATCGCGGGCATTAGCTCCGGGACTCCGCTGTACAGCGAGGCCCGGGTGCTATGGTGACCGCTCTGCAGCAGAGCGACCGCCATCATTGTAACAGACCCGGCATCCGCGTAACGGCACGGCGGATGCCGGGAGCTACACAGCGCGGGGCACCCTCTCAGGCATTCAGTTTGGAATGCACATCCATAACGACGTCCGTTCCAGCTGAATAGCGCGACTTCTCAGCGGCTAAAGCCATCGCAAATATGTATTTTCCGATGGCTTTAGGCAACCCCTCTGTTTTGGACATTCGACCCCCGCCGGGGTCGCGACCCACAGGTAGAGAACCGCTGCTCCAACCCCAACCCAGCAAGATCATTGCCTGCTCAGCACCATCTTGCAAAATAGGAAAATAATGGAACCAATAACTTTAAGGTGCACTCCGTCCAGCCTTATCAACCTTCGTTATCTCCTTCTAATTGCCTTACCACAACACCAGCGTTAGAGCGCATGAAACAGGAAATTCTGTTATTCACCTTTCTCCTAGATTTTTCAACCGCATCAGCATCCTGGGCACCCTGCCATACCATACAAGGGATAATTTCATACCAAACTAGCACCATTTCTGTAAAAGAAATATCCGATCTCATGACCGTCATCAGTTGGGCCATCTTTAGAACGCAAAGGTCACTACTTCCCATGTGGACGACTAATATGACTGGACCCACTGCTCTTCTGCTGATTTCTACCACCTCAGGAATCATCTGGGATCACCGTATCAATCTCGATGCTGAAAAAAGAGTGTGGTGACAGGCCCTTCCCTTTTCTTCATGCAATAAGGAATGCTATAGCGACCCATGAAGAAATGGAACATCCCAAGTGTCATTTAAAAAGAATGTTTGAATGATTATAATGCTTATAATGCTTATAATGATAATAATCTGGATGCTCAGGAAGCAGCTGCAAAGGTGAGTTAATGTCTGTCCAGAAGAGCCCCCAGACCAGCTGCCTGTACTTAAGCCACAGCCCTAGCAAAAGACACATAAGACACAGAGGAATCCTCGGGTGAAATAGCATCGTTACTCGATGTACCTTTAGACTATGACAAATGGTGAATCAACCAAAACTAATGCAGTACTTTCTTGGGCATCACACCCAATGGGGAAACCCAGTGGTTTAGGATCGGGGAATGGGAAAACAGCCCTTCCATCCTGCCAAGCGCCACCTCCTTCTCCAATTCTTGCTGTAGAACCTTCAGGTTTTCCTAGGCCGACTTTAAATTGTCGCAAACACAGGGTACCTGCTGAGGACTAAAGATATGAGAAAAACAAACGTGAATCCAAACCGCAGCTGCGTAATCACCTCCTTATTGGAGTACAGATCTAGCTATGACCCCATCGGGTACATGCTCACTGTGGTCTTTTGGGTCACCCGAGAGTGGAAGCTTTGGGGTTACTCTATTTAAGGGATGTGTACAATGGGTGGCTGTTTGGTTCCCTCAACAAGCAGAGCATTTGTGTTTGCATTTGCACAAACTGACAATGGCCTTCACTGAACAGCTAGCTTGCATCAGGATGCCAGACTGCTTTTGACCCCTAGGAAGGTTTCCCAGGGCCAGTGGCCACCCCTGAAAAGGGCAGCATCTTCTGCGACAGCATAAGGTGGAGCCAGACATCAGTTGCCTTAACACCCAACCAAGGTGCGGCTGTAGCGATATGCATCTACGGAAGTCTTCTTTGTACCACCACCAGGTGGCACCACTATATGATTTGTATGAAGAAGACAATCTATTCATCAGAACCTTAATGGCCGAATCTATTCTAGAAAACCCCCCACCCCATGCAGCCTTATATTGAAACTCAACAGAACCTTGCAAGTCTGGAGCTGGAGGAGAAGGAACGGACAGAGGAACTTCAGAACGTGAAACCACTGGTGGAACCAAGCTGGTCTCCCTGGGAGAGGATAAAAGCTTTAGTCTCTTTCATCAAGAAGTTTAGCAAGCAACCTCCAATACACTAGATGACACATCAGAAAAGGACAGGGAGCGCCACCTGAAGCATCTAGAATACCGGCTTCTCCCAGAAACTCTAGATTGATGGCTATGAATCTCAGTAGAAGTCTGATAAGACGCCGGAGGAGCCAGATCTACGATGGCAGCATCTCCCTTGGAAACCCGCAGTCAGGAGATATCCCAGCTCATAAAAGCCGGGTGCCATATATAGTCAAATGTTCGTCCCAACCCACGGGGTTTCTGACCAATCAATATTTTGAAAATTATATGACCAAAATACACAAATCACCCGCATGTCTGTCAAGTCCATTCACAATCAATTAGAGCCAGCAGATGGCTGACAAAATCTAACACAACCAATTTTGCTTGTGGATAACTTTAGATGATGGTCGGATGTATAGAACAAATGTTTGTAGGTTTATGTACCAGCAATGATTTGCCAACTGTTTAAAATCTGCCACTTAAATCTGCCACCCTGAACAGAGGCAGTGCTGGAAGCGATGGTGAAGCTGCGCTCTGAGCACAGGGGGAATGCCCCCTGTGCTCTCTGAGCACAATTAGCATAATGAAGAAAAGAGGAAAAATTCGAAAATGGCGACGCGGACCTGCAAAATAAAGTTAAGAGATGAATAGCCTTTCTAAAGGCTATTCCTACGTGCTTTTAGTTTAAAAACATTTTTTTAATGATAGAATCCCTTTAAGGGAAACCATGTTGGGAACTAGGGATAAGAGAGATAACCATGCTGAGGACAATAATTTAAAGGGACACCATGCTGGGGACCAGGAATGAGAGGGGTAGCCATGCTGGTGATTAGGAACGAGAGGCAAGCCATGCAGGGGATACAGATTTAGAAAGATACCGTGCTGGGGCCAAAAATGAGGGGGCCATCTTGAACTAGGAAATGTGAAAGTCACCAGGTGGGTAAGAAATAGTAAGGCAACCATGATCATATGTGCGGGTTGGAGTGACTTTTATAAAGTACTATAGCTGTTTTATTAGTCCCAGTCTAGGTCTGGGTCTGTGTGTTATGCTGACCTGATACCAGGTTCTGTATAAAATATTGATTTTGGCTCTTTCATCATTATATGGTGGGTTGGGGGACTTTACATACTTGTTGACTCCATCAGACACTTTAATCTGCATTCTGTATATTTTTTTCTTTGAGAGGACCACCCCTTTTAAAAAACATTTTTCTGTACAAAT
Source organism: Leptodactylus fallax (assembly GCA_947044405.1). Taxonomy (NCBI): domain Eukaryota; kingdom Metazoa; phylum Chordata; class Amphibia; order Anura; family Leptodactylidae; genus Leptodactylus; species Leptodactylus fallax. The sequence goes on from CAMRHE010000078.1 coordinate 3,675,408, forward strand.
TTGGGTGGTCAGCTAGAAGAGAATTACATCCAGCATATAGGTCAGGAGAAGTGGTAATGTGCAGTGTCCATAGATACAGAGGATGAGCAGATACTGAAGATTACACCCAGGATTTATTACATATACACTTCCCTTACACATACAGTGGGGGAAAAAAGTATTTAGTCAGCCACCAATTGTGCAAGTTCTCCCACTTAAAATGATGAGGCCGGCCTGTAATTGACATCATAGGTAGACCTCAACTATGAGAGACAAAATGAGAAAACAAATCCAGAAAATCACATTGACTGATTTTTAAAGAATTTATTTGCAAATTATGGTGGAAAATAAGTATTTGGTCAATAACAAAAGTTCATTTCAATACTTTGTTATATATCCTTTGTTGGCAATGACAAAGGTCAAACGTTTTCTGTAAGTCTTCACAAGGTTGGCACACACTGTTGCTGGTATGTTGGCCCATTCCTCCATGCAGATCTACTCTAGAGCAGTGATGTTTTGGGGCTGTCGCTGGGCAACACGGACTTTCAACTCCCTCCAAAGGTTTTCTATGGGGTTGAGATCTGAAGACTGGCTAGGCCACTCCAGGACCTTGAAATGCTTCTTACGAAGCCACTCCTTCGTTGCCTTGGCGATGTGCTTGGGATCATTGTCATGCTGAAAGACCCAGCCACATTTCATCTTCAATGCCCTTGCTGATGGAAGGAGGTTTGCACTCAAAATCTCACGATACATGGCCCCATTCATTCTTTCATGTACACGGATCAGTTGTCCTGGTCCCTTTGCAGAGAAACAGCCCCAAAGCATGATGTTGCCACCACCATGCTTCACAGTAGGTATGGTGTTCTTTGGATGCAACTCAGCATTCACTCTCCTCCAAACACGACGAGTTGTGTTTCTACCAAACAGTTCTACTTTGGTTTCATTTGACCATATGACATTCTCCCAATACTCTCCTGGAACATCCAAATGCTCTCTAGCAAACTTCAGACGTGCCTGGATATGTACTGGCTTAAGCAGGGAGACACGTCTGGCACTGCAGGATCTGAGTCCCTGGCGGCGTAGTGTCTTACTGATGGTAGCCTTTGTTACGTTAGTCCCTGCCTTCTGCAGGTCATTCACTAGGTCCCCCCGTGTGGTTCTGGGATTTTTGCTCACCGTTCTTCCCATCATTTTGACCCCACGGGGTGAGATCTTGCATGGAGCCCCTGATCGAGGGAGATTATCAGTGGTCTTGTATGTCTTCCATTTTCTAATTATTGCTCCCACAGTTGATTTCTTCACACCAAGCTGCTTGCCTATTGCAGATTCAGTCTTCCCATCCTGGTGCAGGTCTACAATTTTGTTTCTGGTGTTCTTCCACAGCTCTTTGGTCTTCACCATAGTGGAGTTTGGAGTGTGACTGTTTTAGGTTGTAGACAGATGTCTTTTATACTGATAACAATGTCAAACAGGTGCCATTACTACAGGTAATGAGTGGAGGACAGAGGAGCCTCTTAAAGAAGAAGTTACAGGTCTGTGAGAGACAGAAATCTTGCTTGTTTGTAGGTGACCAAATACTTATTTTCCACCATAATTTGCAAATAAATTCTTAAAAAATCAGACAATGTGATTTTCTGGATTTGTTTTCTCATTTTGTCTCTCATAGTTGAGGTCTACCTATGATGACAATTACAGGAATCTCTCCTCTTTTTAAGTGGGAGAACTTGCACAATTGGTGGCAGACTAAATACCTTTTTCCCCACTGTATGCTTCCTCATGTCCTGTCCTGAATCGTCATCTTACTGTGATTGAAGGATATTATGGGCATGTGATGTGATGTGGTTACTTGACCTGTATCTGTAAAGGTCCTCCAGTCAAAGAAAAATCACAGGAGGTCCTTGCACATATTTGTGTGAATGGCAAAATTGCAATGTACAGTATTTCCCAGTGACACAGGTGTATACAAGGATATGTGCCCCTATATGCCACTGCTGCAGTAAAGTCCTAGCAACGCCTTTTCTCAGTGTTCAGTTATTATATTTTTGTCAATAACAAGTGTCTGATTCTTCATAATTTAGAGCTTCGTGCAGTGTCGGACTGGGATATCTAGGGCCCACCAGTGGAATTGTTTCTAGGGGCCCACCATCAGGACCCCTGCAGATCAGCGGTACCGAGACAGGGCGGCTATAACATGCCGGGAGCCATGCTGCTCACCCACTATACCATGTGTACCACTGCACTACCTAAACCTACTGCTACACCTTATATGGCAAGTGAACAGCGTGGCTCCAAGAATTGCTACCTTTACTTGTAGCCACACTGTCCTGGAAAAGCTGATCTGCAGAGGTCCTGGCTGTTGTATCGTCGCAGATGTAATACTGTATTGATGGCCTATCCTAAGGACAGGCCATCAATATTAGAAAGATGGATAAATCCTTTAAAGAGGTTGTCCAGGAATTGGAACTATTTTATTATAAAAGTAGAAAAAGTTCACAAACACTGTCACATATGAAAAATACCATACAAAAACCATAAACAGAGACAATACATAAATCCAAAACATAGCATAAATAACATCAAATACAAGAAAACATCAAGACAAAATTAAAAACCCAAAAACATGCGCAAACCAGCCCCCATCCATTCTGTCTTTCATTCCGCCTTTCACTCCGCCTTTCATTCTGCCTTTCACTCCGCCTTTCATTCTTCTTCAGCCATCCGTCAGTCAAAACTCTAGCTATCCTAAAAACAAAGAAAAAAAAACCAAAATGAGCGATGTACAATGAAACATATAACAAAAACATATAACACTAATAAACCCCAACTGAAACTTACTATGAATTTTTTTTTTTTTTTTTTCCCTTCACCACACCCGGCCAGCACCACGCCCCATGTCCTCCCATGTCCGCATAGTCCTGGTGCTGGCACCACCCACCACCGAGACCCTGAAACCCCGACCTGGCTCTCCGCCTCATGTCCTCTCATGTCCGCATAGTCCAGAGCCAGGCCGGGCACACGAAAACCTATAAACCAAACCCTCCACCCCCAAAAAGAAACCCCCCTCCCAAACAACCTACCCCCCTAAAAAAACCCTTAACTACTAAAATGGAATTATGAAATGGAATATGGAAAATGAAAATGGGATATGGAAAAAAAAAATGGAAATGGAAATGAATATGGGATATGGAAAAATGGAAAATGGGAAAACGGGCACAAAACATGACAAACGACAACAACAAACAACAAGTACCAGACACATCAATACCAGACAAGCAACAAAACCCACCATCCTACATAACCCACCATCCTACATAACCTGTTAAGATTACCCTCCCTCCCATGAACCTCGCATGGGCCTAGGGTCGGTTATCCTCAAGCCTCTTACCCTTCCATCTGATTTCCAAAACAAAAATGCCTATGTGGTGACACGCCAGCCCTCCACCAGGAAGAGAGCACAGGAGGCTTGTCCCTGTCTACTCGCCCTACCGCTATATCCCTATCTATCATTCTGTCCCTACCCTGTCCCTACCTGTCCCTCCCTATCAGAAAATAATAAACCCCACCCCTCGTGCAAACCTTGCCCTACCTATCCCTATCTGGCCCTAACCTAACTAACCTACTTTAAATCCCTTATCTAACCCTCAGGGAACAGAAAAAGTGAACCCCCTCCAGAGGGTACCAGCCCTTTCTGCGCCCAGCCCCTCGTACTCCCGAGAGCGCACCCTCACCAGGTCCACCATGATGTTTTTAACCACCTCCACCTCCGGGAGGATTTTACCTCTCGTCGATACTAAACACCGTGCTGACCATAGGTGAAACCTGACCACTGCACTAACTACAAAAAGTGTTTGGCAGTCCCTGCCCTCTGGGTGTTTGAATGCCCCATAGGCCCACTCGGCGTAGGAAAGGCCAGCCAGCCGCAGCCAACCGGTGGAGGTCCCCACCAATTTGCAAACCCTTATATTGAAGGGGCACTGAAGCAGGAAGTGCTCCATGCTTTCCAGCATGTCGCCACACTCCTCCCGAGGGCAGCCTCGCTCGTCGGAGTTCCGGTACTTCAAGTTCCCCCTCACATATAACTTACCTAGGAGGCAGCGCCAGGTCAGATCCCAAAACTTCCGAGGAAACCTTTTGGAGTTAAGAAAACGCAACCCTCCCTCTAAGGTTTCTCCTGGGCAATCTTTGAGCGCCAGAGGCTTCTGGAAGCGGGTCAACAGGACCTTGTCGTCAAGAAAACGTCTTGACTGAGTCCTGATCTCCCACGCCCCCAGACCCCACCGACGAATCACTTTCAGGACCAGGGAAGCATAGGTCGGGAGATATCCATGGGGTGCACGAAGATCTTTCACTTGCCCTCCTGACTCCCATTTCTGGAAGAAGGGCCAAAACCACCCCTGGCAGGAGGCTACCCACGAAGGAGCCCCCTCGGAGGAGAGGTTTGGTAAATTGATCTTAAGAAAGGTGTTCATTAAGAACACCACGGGGTTAACCATATTTAACCCCCCTAGCCTCCTTGTAACCTCCCTCTTGATTAGGTTGAGCCTGTTCCCCCATAACAGTTGGAAGAACAGGCAACAGATCCTACTCCAACAAGACTCTGGCAAGGCACAGACGCTACCTAGATAGATCACCAACGGGAGCAGGAAGGCTTTGGCAAGGTGAACCCTTTCTCTCAGGGTCAAAGACCAACCCTTCCAGCAATCAACTCTCTGGGCGACATCCTTAAGTCTACCTTCCCAATTTTGGAGTGGGTAATCACCCTGGCCAAAATGGATGCCTAAGATCTTTACAGACCCCTGGGGTTCTGGGAGGGTGTCCGGGAGAGAAAAACCAGGCTCTCTCCCTCCCAGCCAGAGGCTTCCACACTTATTCCTGTTTACAGCTGATCCGGAAGCCTCCGAGTAACTGTCCACTTCAGACATCACCCATTCAAGCTCCTCCCGTGACGAGACAAGAACGGTGACATCATCCGCGTAGGCTACTGTCCTCAAAGGGGGAGCCGGTGCCCTCCAGGTCCATCCTGACTCCCGCCACCGGCCCACCATTAATCCGCCTAATCAGGGGATCAATGGCGAACACATACAGTAGCGGGCTCAAGGGACATCCCTGTCGGACGCCCGACCCCACCTCAAAAGGACGACCAACCCAACCATTCACAAGTGGGAAAGACTCAGCCCCAGCGTATAAGGTCTGCAGCCACTGAATGAACCCCCCAGGCAGGCCATACCTCGAGAGAGTTGACCACAAATACTCATGATTCACCCTGTCAAAAGCCTTAGCCTGATCTAGGGACAGCAAGTACCCCTTCCACCGACCTGCCCTACTCTGCTCCACAGCCTCCCTGACACTCAGGACCGCACTTAAGGTGCTACGACCGGGAACAGAGCAGTGCTGAGCCGGCGAGAGGAGCCGGGGCGCAAACTGTACCAGCCGGTTGAAAAGTACCTTCGCCAGAATCTTTCGGTCCGTATTGAGAAGTGCTATGGGCCGCCAGTTCTCAATATGGCTCGGATCCTTACCCTTTGACAGAACTATAAGGGCGGACCTCCTCATTGACTTCGGCAGAGTGCCCGAGGATAGACACTCATTAAGCACGTCAGTCAAGAGGGGAGCCAAAGCTCCTTTAAAGGTCCGATAGAACTCAGATGTTAAGCCATCTGGGCCAGGTGACTTCTTGAGGGCAAGACCCTCAATAGCCCTGACGACTTCCTCTTTCCTTATAGGTTCTATCAAAACACCAAGAGAAGGGTCTTCTGCTGACTCAGGAATGGCTTCAGCCAAGAAACCTGAAATCCGATCCTGATTCAGTTCCTTCTTTGCCAAAAGGTTCGAGTAGAAGGACCTGACGACCTCCAAGATCCCTGCCCTGGATCTTGTCAGGGATCCTGTACTGTCAATCAGGCCTGTTACTGTCTTACAAGTCACTGACATCTTACAGTTCCTGTAGGGGTCGGGCGAGCGGTATTTCCCGAAATCCCTCTCAAGAACCAAAGATGCGTGCCTATCGTACTGACACCTTTTGAGCAAAGCCTTCACACCGGAGATATCCTCCTGGCTACCTCCGGTCGAGACCAGATGTCCAAGTCTCTTCCTCAGTGCAGTGTACATGCGGTACATGTCCAGTGACCTGAGGCTTGAGAGCCGGCGGAAAAATCCCGCCACCCTTTTTTTGAATATCTCCCACCACTCTGACCTAGTACCTTCAAGACCCAGTAATAGTAGCTGATCCTGAAGAAACTCCTCAAAGGCTTGTCTTACAGCTGCCTCCTCAAGGAGTGACGAATTCAGCCTCCACAAACCTCTTCCTCTCCGGAGGGTCTCTGAAATATTCAAAGAAAACAAAATTAGACAGTGATCGGAGAACTCCACCTCCACCACGGACACAGGGGTGGTGACGGAATTCTCCTTCAAAAAAAACCTATCTATCCTAGACCTAACACTACCTCTCTGAAAGGTGAACCCACGGTGACCTGGGGAATGCCTGATGTGGATATCCTCCAGGCGAGCTTCACTCACTATTCTATTTAACGCGGCGCCATCATAGGGCAGTCTATCTCTGGTACCTCCTCGGTCTTGGGGTCTAGTTATGGTATTAAAATCCCCACCAAAGATGACTTGTTTGCCCGTAAAAAGAAAAGGCTTGATCTTCATAAAGAGGCTTTTACGGTCCCACTTTGTCTGGGGACCGTAGATGTTAATGAGGCGCAGGCTTTGCCCCTTCATGAAGACGTCTAAGACTAGGCACCTTCCCATTTCGAGCTCGATCAGTCGCTGGCATTTCACCTCTGCGGTAAAAAGCACCGCCACTCCACTATACGGCTCAGCGCAAGAAACCAGTAGGAGGGCCCCCTGCGCCACTCCCTCCTTGCTCTGTTTATCTCTGATAGAGTACAGAGCCTGGTCTCCTGCAAAAACAAAATGTCAGCTTCAACCCGGCCAAGAAAATCAAAGGCTGCAAACCTAGCCGTATCAGACTTAATGCTGGCCACATTAATGGTGGCCAGCGTCAGTGGAGAGGGGACTGCCATTAAGACCGATTGAGCTCAATGACCTTCAGCTTCCCACCCCCTTTCCTCCTATCACCACCACCCCTAGATGAGTCTGAAGAGGACCCGCGACTTCTCCTCGTCTTGCGGGTCCTCTTCTTAGATTGGGATTGGTCCATCACCTCCCCCGGTGCGGTTTGGCCAGAGGAGGGATGGACCTCCCCCGCAACTTCTCCCTGAGGAGTTACAGTGGTCGCAGAGACAGTAGCAACTTCGGCCCTGGGTGCATCATCTCCTCCTCCAGGCTCCAGGCCAGCCTCCCCCCCAGAGGGCAGGGGGCCCCTCCCGGAGGGGAGACTCAGCAGCCCCTAACGGCTCCACCTCTCCCTCTGAAGCCTCCCCCTGAGGCCGACGCATCCTCACAGAGGGATTGGTACCGGTTGGGACCTACCACTAGAGGGCCGTCGAGTCTGCGTTCCTTCGTCGGGGGGGGGGGGGCAGATGTTTTTGCCCTCACTTTACTCGGTGACTTTCTCTGCTTGACCGTCTCTCCCTCCCCAGCACTGACGTACTGAGAAGAAGACGACTGGTCAGCCTCTTCCTCCCTCTGCAGTCTCTTCATCTCCTCAACCAGGGTCGTGCCCACTGCTGCCTCGGCATCAGGATCTGGCCCAGCAGAGCCAGGGGCAGAAGGAAGGCACATAACTCCCTCCCTCTGCTCCCTCCTCTTCTCGCGCCTCCTTGCCCTTGATGGTGGCTGGGCCTTTTCCCTTTGCCTTGGCAGACTAGTCTCTCCTCCCCCACTCACCCCCTCCGCAGCAGGGACAGCCTCCTCAACTGCTCCCACTTGCCGAAGGGTGGTGTTGGCGAAAGACCGTGGACACGCCCCGATCGGGTGCCCAAGGACACCACACAGGTGGCAACGCACCCTGCCACAGGTCGCCGCGAGATGGCCCACCTCCCCACACATGGCGCACTTCTGCACACGGCAGGAGGCGCTCAAGTGTGAGGGGTCACCGCACCTGTGACAGAGTTTTGGCTGCCCCTGGTAGAAGACAAGGATCCTGTCTTTCCCAAGGAAGGTTGAGGACGGGATATGCATCACCGAGTTATCCTCGTGTCGCAATTTGACCATGAAGGTCCAGGCCCCCGACCATATCCCGAACTCGTCGAGATTTTTCTTTGGGAAGTCCTTGACCTCCCCAAACCTGTTCAGCCAGGTCATGATGTCCATATAAGAAAGTGACTCGTTACGAGTTAAAACGGTCACTTTCTTAATGTTATCCTGGCGTGACACCGCCCACACCATAAAGTCACGCCAGGCGGGCTCGTCCTTCACCAGCCTATAGTTTCCCCAGAAGGTTTCTAAGCCCTCCGGGGTAACAAAGCTGATGTCAAACTCCGAGGAGCCGACAGGATGAATCAGGGCAAAGATGTCGCTTGCCCTGAAACCCATCCCGAGTAGGAGTTCCACGACCCCCCTCCTCTGGGGACAAGGGCCGGCTCCCCCCCCACACGAGACGGGCCACGTTCCTCCGTGTCGGCCCCCTACGCCCGGGTGTAGGGAGAGTCCATCTGGTCTCACCTCCTTCCTCTCGGAACTTCCCTAGGCCAAAACGCTCGATCCAGAACCTAAGGTCTCTCGACTGCCCATCTATGGTCATTGTGGACTGGCCCGCCCGTAAAGCCTCCAGGAGCTGCCGTTGCAAATCGCCGTCCCTGGAGCCGGGCGGAAGACATGATGCACCCCCAGGGGCCCCAGAAGCGACGCTGGCATAGGAGCGTGGGGGCCCGGAGGCCGCAGCAACCTCCGCTGCCGGAGTACCAGCGCCACTCCCAGGGACCCCCGCAGAACTACTTAGCCCAGCCACGGCAACCGGAGCACCAGAGGTGGCAACAGTCCGCCCTGGCATAGCCGCCGCGGACCGGGTCACTCCAACTGCAGCAGAAGGAACAGCGGCAGAGAGGACAACAGGAGCAACAATATCAGGAGCAATGACAGGAGTAACAACAGGAGCAACGACAGCATCAGGAACAGCATCAGGAACAGCAGCAGAAACAACAGCAGGGACAACAGCAGGGACAACAGCAGAAATACCAGAAACAACAGGGGCCACAACAGAAATATTACCAGCAGTAGAAACACTTTTTTTTAGCAGCAATGGTAATAGCCCCTCCTCCCGCAGCCTCCCCGACTACAGGCTCTTGGACCCCCATGCATACTACACCACCTTCTTCAGGAATACTACTAATTACCCCTTTTGTCCCACCCGCTTTCCCCTTTACCTTACCTGTCTGCTTAACTAGCTTCTCCACTCGTCCATCATTCACACCTGCAGTCTTCCTTCTTACAGGGGGGCCGGCTGCACCACTCGCTGATGGCTTCCCCGCTTTTACCTCGGCCTCCGCATCCACAGTCACCCCGGCACCTGATGTTGTAGGAGGACACGCCCCCTTAGCCCCGGAAGTGACCTCCGCATCACCGGCTTCATCAGCACTGGAGGAGGATGAGCCACGCCCACCTGCCACTCCCCCTTTCCTACACCTTACTCTGGAGGAAGCCATTGATATTTTAAAACCTCCTACCAGGGAGGGAGGTTTCCCTACGCCACTCCCCTCCGCAGGGGGGGCTTCTTTGCCTTTGCCCTTGTCCGCAACTATGAGCTCCTTGTCCGCCACCACCTGAAAGGTACTATCAGGCGCCATTTTGACTGCTGGCACCCCGGGCACCCCGCCACTTGGCGTGACCCGAGGTGCCTGCGCCTCCCTTTTCTCTCCTGGAGGCATCGCAACCTGGGATGAGGTCCCGGCACGATGCTCCCCAGGCAACGACCTGACAAATTTAAATGTCTCTATCTCTCTTTTTTTTTCCTTCCTTGCCTTCTTCCTGGTCTTGGCTCCTTTTCCCGCCTCCTCCCCGTCCAGATCTGACATGCTGAATGCTAATTGGTCCATTCTGGACGGGTACTCTAATTGGTAGATTTGCCTCATCAGCTTCCCGCCTTCTCCCGAGGCTCCGCCCTCCTCCTCCTCCGTCTCGGGCAGTGGTTGGTTCTCTGGGAGTGTGGGAGATTGCGTCACTTCCTGCCCTGTCATTCTGACTTCCTGTCTTGTCATTCTGACTTCCAGTTTTACTGCCGGCGCTGATGCCTGTGTATATGTGGGTATCAGGCTGCTGCTACTAGGGACGGCTACTCGACTATACTGTACCGCCATGCTGTCATCTGACTCCAGGTCTGACTCACAATAGTCGTCCTCTCCCGAGCTGTCTGAGGACGCGGGGCCATCCTTCAACAACCGCTCCTGCTGTTTGCGGAAGAAGCGGTCATCGTTCATCACCAGGACAGACAGAAGACAGGGATGAGATTTTTTCACACCAAATGACCACCCTTTCAAAAAAATTGAAAATTTTTATCTGGGGAGACTTAAATACCCATAAATATTTTTTGAAAAACCCAACAACTCTTAAAAAAACTATTTAAAAATTTTTTTCTCTTTTTCAAAAAATTATTTCTTTTTTTTTTTTTTAGAAGAAAACACAAGAGGAACATCCATTCTGGACCTAGTTTTAACTAATAAGGAGGACATGGTTAAGGAATTAAGGGTAGCAGGGACATTGGGATTCAGCGACCATGCTATACTCGAGTTTGGGGTTGTAAGAAGAAGAAGACCTGAGAAGACAAAGACTAGAAGACTCAATTTTAGTAGGGCAGATTTTAGGGGCCTAAAGGTAAGGGTTAGTAGAATTCCATGGCGAAAATTACTTAAGCACAAAAATGCACATGAGGGGTGGGAAATTTTCCGTAGGGAAATCATTAATGCACAGGAACTAACAATACCTAGAAGCAAGAAAAATGGGAATCACCTAAAAACTCCAGGATGGATGACCAAAAAATTACATAACCTACTAAAAAAGAAAAAGGAAACTTACAACAAGTGGAAGATGGGAGCTATATCTAAGGGAGAATATACAGCAGTTTGCAGACTCTGCAAGATAAGCATTAAAAAAGCCAAGGCTGAATACGAATTGAAGCTTGCAAAAGAAGTTAAGAGTAATGTAAAAGGTTTTTGGGGATATGTTAAGAGCAAAAGAAAAGTGAAGGAAACCATTGGAGTCCTAAAGAACGAAAAGGGTGAAAAAGTTAACATGGTGGATCAGCAAGTGGAGTTACTAAATTTATATTTTGTATCCGTCTTCTCCCAAGAAATGGATGGAAATATCAACATTAATGGTGATAGTGATGAGGGGAATGAGGACTCCAAGCTGATTATAAGTGAAGGTTTGGTAAGAGAACATTTAGCTAAGATTAAGGAAACCAAGTCCCCAGGACCGGATGATTTACACCCTAGAGTTTTAAAAGAATTAGCAGAGGAAATAACAGAACCCCTTGCAATAATCTTTAATAAGTCATGGGAGACAGGAGTGGTCCCTCTAGATTGGAAAAGGGCAAATGTGGTCCCCATCTACAAAAAGGGGAATAGGGACGACCCAGGAAATTATAGGCCGGTAAGTCTGACCTCGATAGTAGGAAAAATCTTTGAACAAATCGTTAAAGAACATTTAATTAGGTACCTGGATGGGAAGGCTTTAATTAATCAAAGCCAGCACGGCTTTATGCCTAATAAATCTTGCCAGACTAATCTTATTTCCTTCTATAATAAAGTCACTGAATGGTTGGACCAGGGGAATGCAGTGGACATAGTATATCTTGACTTTAGTAAGGCCTTTGATAAAGTATCACATAACATTCTTATTGAAAAAATGATCAAGTATGGCTTTGATAAAATATCAGTGAGGTGGGTTCACAATTGGCTTAATGATCGGGCACAACGAGTAATTCTAAATGGCTATACATCAAACTGGAAGAAAGTAAAAAGCGGGGTGCCGCAGGGCTCTGTCCTGGGCCCAGTACTTTTTAATATTTTTATAAATGATCTGGATGATGGGGCTAATGGGGAACTAATAAAATTTGCAGATGATACAAAGATAGGAGGAATGGCCAACACTAGAGAGGAGAGAGAGTGCATCCAAAAGGACTTAGACACACTGGAACAATGGGCTGAGGTGAACAAAATGGTATTCAACAGGGACAAATGCAAAGTTCTACATCTGGGTAACAGAAATGCAAGAAGCATATATAGTATGGGAGGAATAGTACTAAGTGAGAGTACAGGGGAAAAGGATCTGGGCATAATAATAGATCGCAAACTCAACATGAGTCAACAGTGCGGTGCGGTGGCTAAAAAGGCTAACCAAATTCTAGGATGTATCAAGACGAGCATTGTAGCTAGATCAAGAGAGGTAATTATTCCGCTGTACTCTGCCCTGGTCAGACCCCACCTGGAATACTGTGTACAGTTCTGGGCGCCCCAGTTTAAGAAAGACATCGATTCATTGGAGCAGGTCCAGAGAAGAGCAACCAAAATGGTGGAAGGTCTACAAACCATGTCCTACGAGGAGAGGCTAAAAGAATTGGGACTGCTTAGTTTGCAGAAGAGAAGGCTAAGGGGAGACTTAATAGCGGTATTTAAATATCTGAAAGGTTGTCACAGTGCAGAGGGATCTACCCTATTCTCATTAGCAGAAGGAAGCACGAGAAGTAATGGGATGAAACTAAGTGGTAGGAGATTCAGATTAGACATTAGGAAAAACTTTCTAACAGTAAGGGTAGTGAGAGAGTGGAATAGGCTGCCACGGGAGGTGGTGAGTTCTTCATCAATTGAAATCTTCAAGCGGAAACTGGATAGGTATATAGCTGGGATGTTTTAGGAATTCCTGCTTTTGCAGGGGGTTGGACTCGATGGCCCTTGAGGTCCCTTCCAACTCAAACAAACAAACAAACAAACAAACAAACAAACAAGCTTCTCTCTGAACGGCCCCGCGCCCTCCAGAATCTCCGTGCACCTGGCTTCCAGGGCCTTTATTTGTTTTTTCAGGCTCCTTACCTGCTTACTGAAAACCGGGCGGTCCTTTCTTGAGGCCCTGTTGCTACAGGCGCGAGCACTCTGAAGCTCCCCACTCATTGCGAACAGGGACCTCCGGGCTCGGTCATATTCCTCCAGGACCGCCTCGATCCTCCGGCTGTAAATGGCGACTTCCTCTCCAGCCTTCCTGATGCCCCATCCTGCGGGTGATTGCGGCAGCGATGACGGTAAGCTTGTGTCTTTTCTACTGCTTGCAGGGACCCTTCCAGAGGAAACCGCATATCCTGCGGCCGTAGCCCCCCTTCGGACCGGCTTCACCCGCCACTGCCGCTGATGTTACCGCCGTGGCTGATGTTGCCGTTTTCATGGATCCACCTGCCGGGACTGCTGACACCCCTGTCGCCACCGCTACTCCTGCCGGCGTCGCCCGCTCTACGGACGTCGCTGCTCCCGATGCTGTTCCCGATGCTGCAGCCGCCAATGTCGCTGCTGCTGCTCCCGATGCTGTTGTCCTGGTCGCCAGTCTCATTGAGGCTTGCTGCCTCAGCGACCTCCGCCTGCCCTGCTCTGCTGGTGCTGTGTCGGCAGACATTCTCCTGCCCCCCCGCCTGTAAGGTCCGGGGGGCAGGAGCTCCACGCTCCATGATAAGGCTCCCCTCCGCACGGGGAAGGGAGTCGGAGCTACAGTATGTATCACACAAAAGACCGAAAACCACACCCAATAATCGGTCTCCAAGTATCCAAAAAAGCCTCTTAAGCCTCTGGACTCAGGAGCTCAAACAGACAAGTCTGACTCCCACAGTTGCCCCGAAGGAATTGGAGCAACCCATGTAGCTGGCGGGAGGTGTAAAGTAAAAGATAAGTAAATTAAAAAGCATACTACTTTGTCCCTGGCGCTCCATTGTCCACTGCCAGTGTCCATTCAGTCTCGTGCCAGCGACTCCTTGCTGGGAGTCCTGCATCTCATGTGATCGCTAAGACCAATTAGTTACAGGATTTCCAGAAATGAGGCGCCGCCATGAGACCGAACAGACAAAGGCAGTGGACAACGGGGTGCTGAGGACAGGTGAGTATGCTTTTTTTAAAAATTTTCTTATTTTTGCACCTGCCTGGCAGCCGCCACAGTTGTCTCTCCAGTTTATAGACAACCTCTTTTAAGGGGTTGTCTGGACCAAATTTTTCTATGGTCACGTCACTGGTTCCCCCACATAGTGGCCTCTTCACTGGTCCCCCATACTGTAGGGGAACAGTGATTGGGTCATTATATTGTGTGGGAACAGTGATGGAGGCTAACATCCTGTGGGGGGAGGGACATTAAACTGTGTGATGCATATTAAAGGGGTTGTCCAGGGTTAATCTTTTTTATGGCCTATGATAGGTATGGGGCTGACACACGGCCCCATCAGCTGTTCGGAGCCACTTCCGGAGCCCGTTCTGTACACAACACAGGGCCAGAAACAGAAATCTCCAACCGCTGTACAGCAGCCCGGTACCTTCACTGCAGCTCAGCTCCTACTGACTTTAATAAGTGCTGAGATACAGTGAAGGTGCCCGACTAATACACAGTGGACAGAGTTTTCTGCTTCTGGCCCTGTATTGTGCACAGTACAGGCATCAGAAGTGGCTCCGTACAGATGATCGGTCCGGGGTCAGCCCCGTACAGATCAGGTATCTATGGCCTATCCTGAGGATAAACCATAACAAATTATGCCTGGACAATCCCTTTAATATACCCCCCAGGGCCCCCCTAATGTGCCACACTTTAAAGAGGTTGTCCAGTATAATTTTTTTCTTTTTTATAATTAGTCCGGGGGAGGTGAATCCCCCCTACACCCCCCCCAAAAAAAAAAAAAAAAACATACTAAACATACTCACCTGTACCCAGTGCCTCCCAGCATGGTCCGGTCCTGCACCTCCGCTGTCTTCTTTTTGCCGGAATTCCTCACTGGCTGTGACGTCCCAGGTGCCTTCCCTTAGGCCGCTGATTGGCCTCAGAGGTCACGTGACGTCACAGGTAGTCATGTGCAGAGGAAACGTCAGCTGGAAGAAAACAACAGAACTGCAGGACCAAACCGCGCTGGGAGACACTGGGGACAGGAGAGAAAGTTTTGTTTTGTTTTTTTTGGTTTTGCTTTTTTTCACCTGCCCCGGCGTAATTAAAAAAAAAAAAATGAAGGAGCCACTGTATGGAGTATAAGGTCCACAGTGCTCTCCACCCAGTATTATATACTCCCCACAGTGGCCCCCACCCAATATTATATACTCCCCACAGTGGCCCCCACCCAGTATTATATACTCCCCACAGTGGCCCCCACACAGTATTATATACTCCCCACAGTGGCCCCCACCCAGTATTATATACTCCCCACAGTGGCCCCCACCCAGTATTATATACTCCCCACAGTAGCCCCCACCCAGTATTATATACTCCCCACAGTGGCCCCCACACAGTATTATATACTCCCCACAGTGGCCCCCACACAGTATTATATACTCCCCACAGTGGCCCCCACCCAGTATTATATACTCCCCACAGTGGCCCCCACCCAGTATTATATACTCCCCACAGTGGCCCCCACACAGTATTATATACTCCCCACAGTGGCCCCCACACAGTATTATATACTCCCCACAGTGGCCCCCACACAGTATTATATACTCCCCACAGTGGCCCCCACACAGTATTATATGCGCCCAATAGCCCCCCTCCGCTTCAGTGCTATTATTATACTTTGGGGTCTCCTCAGACCCCAGAGTATAATAATTGGAGGCCCATGGAAGTGATTAAAAATAACAAACTCTCATACTCACCTTGACTTACCTTTCCTTGGCATCCTCGCTCCATCCTGTCATCTTCAGCGTCTTCAGGACCTTTTCCGACATCGCTGCTGAGGCCTGTGATTGGGCCTCAGCGGTCATGTGGGGGCGCACTGACGTCATTAGGCGGCCGCGCCCCATGTGACCGCTGGGGCCTAATCACAGGCCTCAGTCACATGACGGAGGAGCGCCAGAGAGAACGCTGTGTCCTGGAGAGGTGAGAATATCTATTTATTATTTTCAGTCACTTCCCCTGGGTGCACTGCCCTGCCATCTATTGGAAAGGGGCCTGGCAATATGCCCTGGCCCCTTTCCAATAACAGTATGTATAGCGATCAGGGAACCAGGCTTTCCCCGACCACTATCATAATGGTCCGGGGCCCGGCCATCTCCAGCTGGCCACGGGCCCCATACCCCGCTGAGCCCGGTCATTACGCCACTGGTCAGGGGCCCGATCGGGATGGTCAGGATCCCAATCGGGCCCCCATGACTTGAGGACTAATAGTCGGGGCTCGGGGCCCACCGGTGGATTCACCGGTTCCCCGGTGGGCCAGTCCGACCCTGGCTTCGTGTGACAGACAGGTGAGTTATTATAAACCTTGTCTGTTACATTGACTTTCAGCTCATATACAGAAAAACATTTCCTTTCAAGGTCAAACCAAGTCATTGCTTTTTATTAAGAATGTAAATAAATTCTTGTACTGAAGGAGCAAGAAAAATACATGCTGAAGGATCAGACAAAAATAGCTCAGTTCTTG
The DNA here is from genome assembly GCA_947044405.1 of Leptodactylus fallax. Taxonomy (NCBI): domain Eukaryota; kingdom Metazoa; phylum Chordata; class Amphibia; order Anura; family Leptodactylidae; genus Leptodactylus; species Leptodactylus fallax. Next base: position 3,691,873 of record CAMRHE010000078.1, read on the forward strand.
TTGCCCAAGGCTGGTGTTTCAGAATGTGCCCCAATACTCAATTTTGACATTCAGCAGGATAACTGTTGGATGGACAATGTGTGCATCCTTGTTGCCCCCCTTCCCCACTAATCCTTAAAGGGGTTGTCCAGGCAAAACTGGGCATTAAATTTATTCTTCAAATAGGCCGGGGGCAGTGAAAAAAAAAATCATACTCACCTTTCCCCGATACCTCCAAGCATAGTCTGGTCTTCTCAGCAGTTGCAGGTATTGCTCACAGGGGGGGCGGTAGGGGGTTTAAAAATAAAAAAGGCAAAAGGGTTTTTAAATAAAACACAACTGTTTCCCAAAAAAATGGGGGGTTATTTTTTAAATAAGCAGAGACAGCAGTCAGGATCGAGAGACTTACAAACAAATAAAAAAAAAAAATACAGATGGGGTCACAGCAGTGCTATCAGCAGGGAGACAGAATACAGGGAAGAAGATTGCTGTAATGGTGCAGTGAAATCCGCACTGAACTGCAAGGATCAATCAATAGTGATTGGTGCTATGTATGGTGCTATGTCATTGGATCTCTGCCCACAAAGCTGCTATTGACCAATAACAATGAATTCCCTTACGTCCTACAGCAGCACAATATGGTGTATTTCTGCCCCTGTGTGCTAGTAGGTAGGGCCGGTTTTAGACAAACTGTGGACCCAGGCAAAATTAAAAGCGGGGCCCCAAATGCTGATATATCAACAATGCCATATTTCCAGTGGAAGCCCCTTTAATAACGCCCCCTTTCTTCCCCCAAAACAGTAAAAACCACCCCCTCTTAGGCCCACACACAATTCAAATAACCACTTTTGTACCGCCTAATAGATTAACAGACCAAAAGTTTGGACACACTTTCTCATTCCAAGAGTTTTCTGTATTTTCATGACTATAAAAATTGTAGATTCACACTGAAGGCATCAAAACTATGAATTAACACATGTGGAATTATATACTTAACAAAAAAGTGTGAAGCAACTGAAAATATGTCTTATATTCTAGGTTCTTCAAAGTAGCCACCTTTTGCTTTGATTACTGCTTTGCACACTCTTGGCATTCTCTTGATGAGCTTCAAGAGGTAGTCACCTGAAATGGTTTTCACTTCACAGGTGTGCCCTGTCAGGTTTAATAAGTGGGATTTCTTGCCTTATAAATGGGGTTGGGACCATCAGTTGTGTTGTTCAGAAGTCAGGTGGATACACAGCTGATAGTCCTACTGAATGGAGTGTTAGAATTTGTATTATGGCAAGAAAAAAGCAGCTAAGTAATGAAAAACGAGTGGCCATCATTACTTTAAGAAATGAAGGTCAGTCAGTCCGAAAAATTGGGAAAACTTTGAAAGTGTCCCTAAGTGCAGTGGCCAAAACCATCAAGCGCTACAAAGAAACTGGCTCACATGAGGACCGCCCCAGGAAAGGAAGACCAAGAGTCACCTCTGCTGCGGAGGATAAGTTCATCCGAGTCACCAGCCTCAGAAATCGCAGGTTAACAGCAGCTCAGATTAGAGACCAGGTCAATGCCACACAGAGTTCTAACAGCAGACACATCTCTACAACAACTGTTAAGAGGAGACTGTGTGCAGCAAGCCTTCATGGTAAAATAGCTGCTAGGAAACCACTGCTAAGGACAGGCAACAAGCAGAAGAGACTTGTTTGGGCTAAAGAACACAAGGAATGGACATTAGACGTGTGGAAATCTGTGCTTTGGTCTGATGAGTCCAAATTTGAGATCTTTGGTTCCAACCACCGTGTCTTTGTGCGACGCAGAAAAGGTGAACGAATTGACTCTACATGCCTGGTTCCCACCGTGAAGCATGGAGGAGGAGGTGTGATGGTGTGGGGGTGCTTTGCTGGTGACACTGTTGGGTATTTATTCAAAATTGAAGGAATATTGAACCAGCATGGTTACCACAGCATCTTGCAGCGGCATGCTATTCCATCCGGTTTGCTTTTAGTTGGACCATCATTTATTTTTCAACAGAACAATGACCCCAAACACACCTCCAGACTGTGTAAGGGCTATTTGACCAAGAAGGAGAGTGATGGGGTGCTACGCCAGATGACCTGGCCTGCATAATTAATTGCAGGACAACAACCCTATAAGAGGGCAAAAGAAACCTCCCCTCCTTCTGTTTTTTCTGTCCTGTGTGGTGGGGCTCTTTTGTCCTCCCATTTTTTCCTAAAAGGATTTGGAGGGTTAACTACGTTTTAGTAGTTTTCTCCTCTTCAGCTGTTCATTTCTTTCCTTGGGAGCTTTTTACTCCTGAGGCTTCCTTGTTTGTCTCTGCTGCACTCTGTGTCAGTGGCCGTTCTGGGTTGGGTGTGCCTGGCCTTGTCGGATCTCAGGATGAGATATTGGGCGGCTGGGCAGGTTGTGTATGCAGTATGTATCTGCTTTTGAGCCTTGGAAGCTATGTTGCGGGGTTAATATAAACCGCTATGCAGCTTCTGGCATGGCTGAGAGCTTCAGCAGAGCTTATGCTTCAGTGCAGGGGAATTGATGTTGTCACTTCAGGCTCCGGAAACCTTTCTGCGGGTCCTCTTTCCCTGGGGACCCTTTTTTCTGTTACACTTTTGCGGCCTACTTTTGGTAGCACTGGATTGCGCTAACGGCCTAGTTTTAAGGCCATTCTCTTTTCCGCTGTAGCGGTATTAAAGACCCCATTGTTAAGGGTCTCTAAAAGAGTTTGTGTATATAAGTATATAATTTTTATGGGGAAGTATGGTTTCTCCTCCCTACCTATTTAAACTTTCCTCCCTGAGACAATGGTTGTCTCTTATAGGGGGAGGCCTCAGTATGCTTCCTTTTGTTTGCTACTGTCTGCATTTTTTTTCCAATCTCCTGTTTCTGTCAAACATACTGTTCTGACTTTTTCTCTTTTATAGATGTCCTCCTCTGCTTCCGGTGGCAGCAGCGACTCCAGGAGGGAAAGGTCCTCCAAGCTGAAACATTTTGCTTATACAGAGTGTGACATCCCTCTGCTTGATGGTATGACTATACTCGCTGTCGCCAATGCCGTGGGACCCCACCTGAGGGACCATCCATATGTGACATAATTGTTTGGGTCAAGGAGCATGAAGGAGATGCGGGACTCGATTTTTCATATCTCTAAGAAGCCTTGTACTAAGAGACATTCTCAGTCAGTTCCATTAGAAGAGGAATTTCACGTGCTCAATGAGACGCACTTATCTGATGAAGACACTTCAGAAAATCCCAGCAGGCTTCTTTTTCCCTTGGAAAGGATGCATAGGCTGCTGAAGTCCATCTTGTCAAGGGACCGTGATCTTGAACTTGGGGAAGCCTCTAGTTCCACCAATAGGGGGCCTAGGTCCTTCCAAGTGGACGAGACACTGGATAAAGCTATGACAGGGGAGTGGAGACTACCCAAAAAGGCAACCTATTTTATCCAGGAGGTTTAGGACCCTATTTCCCATCGCTGAGTCTCAGCAGGATCATTGGGGTCCCCGCCTAAGGTGGATATGGCGGTAGCTAATTGTCCCGCTGTGCGGTGGAAGATGGCTCCATTTTCAAGTCTCTATACATAGATGCATGGAGTGTGGAGGGTTTATTCCTCAGCCTCTGCTCAGGCTTCTGTGGGTATCGCCTCCAACGAGGTAGCGAATAATCTGCGCTCCTGCCTGGCCCAACTGGAGAGGGACATTGACTCTGGAGTCTTCAGACGATCTATTATCCTTTATAGGTGTGGTTTCCTTGGCGGCAGCCTATCTAGCGGAAGCTTCTGTACACCAAGTTAAGATGGCTGCCAAATCTATGGCCCTCTCTACAACTGCTAGAAGGCCATTATGGTTGAAGCCTTGGAGAGCGGACAGTGTGTCCAAGTATAACTTATGCTCCCTACCCTTTGAGCTGGGTGAACATTTTAGCAGAGGCATGGACGACATCATAGAAGGTCTTGCCGATAAAAAGGATAAGTGCCTTCTGCAGACGTTTAGAGGAAAAGCAGGACCTTCTGGCCGGGGCAGAAGATATCAGCAGCCGCCTCAATCTACGCTCCAATATCAGAGGCGTGAAAGATATCAGTCCAGAGGGGCTGGACGTAAGTTCCCCAAGAAAGGGGACAGAAAGAAGCCTGGCTTTTGATGCCAGCTTCTCGCCTCCTGTAGCAGCAAATACTCCTGTTGGGGAATGCCTCTCCCATTTTTCTCACCTTCTGGCAGGAGAAGATCCAAGACCTTGGGTCTTACAGGTAATACAGCGGGGTTATGTGGCCGATTTTCTTCGCCCTCCACAAGACAGATTCATCGCTTCAGATTAATTTCTTCCTGAACTGAAGCAGGTTATACTGGAAAATTCCATTCTGGAATACCTGAGCAAGGGGGTCTTGAAAAAAGTTCCCCCCTCAGAAGAAGGTTTGGGGTCTACTCTCCAGACTTCCTGGTACCAATATAATCTATGATTATAGTCCTACTATGTCTAAGTCTCTTCATAAGGAAAGAGCGTTTCTGAATGGAGACCGTGAAGTCGGTCACATCCTTTCTGCAAAGCGATGTTCTTGTCACTCTCAATCTAAAGGATGTATACTTACATGTTCCAGTTATCCTTGTCACAGAAGGTATCTGAGAATTGCTGTATCAATTGCCGGCCACAGGATGCATTTCAAGTTTGTGGCTCTGCCCTTCGGCATTTCCACAGCTCCCCACACGGAAGAAGTTTCTCAGGTTCATCCCAGACTCAGTCCGCCTAGAAATTTCTTGACCTCCGACAAGGAGAGAAAAGATAATCAGAGCGGTTCAGTATCTTCTCAAGACACGTCTGGTGTTCATCTGATCAACTATGAGAGTCCTAGGCCTCATGTCAGCCTCATGCAGTCCTTTGGACTTTATGGCATATGCGTCCCCTCCAGTCGGAAGTACTAGGGGTCTAAAATCATGGCCCTCTGAGTCTTGACAAGAGGATCAGACTTTCTCCCAGAACCCTTCTTTCTCTCAACTGGTGGATACACCTGAAAGTCGGATGTCCACAGTCCAACCTCGTTGGACCCTGTTGACCGATGCATCCTTTTCAGGATGAGGAGCCCATCTGTACGAGAAGACCATACAGGGAGTCCGGAGCAAGCTAGAAAGGATGACATCATCCATCTGGAAGGAACTCAGAGCAGTGTACCTGGCACTCCTCCATTTCTCTCCTCTTCTCAGAGGAAGAGCTGTCAAAATCCGGTCCGACAACATGGCGACCGTAATAAACAGGGAGGCACCAAATCGTTACCCCTCCTCAGGGAGGCAGGACTGATTTTCACCTGGCCCATTTCTCTGTAGTTCACATCAAGGGCTCCTTATATAGTACATAGTAGCGGATAAGTTGTGTTCAGTCTCTCAATGAAGAGTTTTCCATCAGATCACCCTGAAGTGGAGTCTTCCAGAAGTAGACCTTATGGCGACCAGACTCAACGCCAAGGTAGAGACGTTCTGCTCACTGTATCAGGAGGACTATCCCTTGGCAGTGCATGCCCTGTCCATCCCTTGGAGGTTCAGGCTGGCATACATCTTCCCTCCACTTTCCATGATACCAAAGGTATTGATGAAAGTCAGACAGGACCAAGCCTCTGTGATAGCCATCCTGCTCTTCTGGTCAAAAAGAGCTTGGTTTTCCCAACTCATGCTAATGAGTCGAGGGATCTATTGGAGGCTTCCCCTAATCCAGAACCTGGTTTTTCAGGGCACTCAGAAGTGTCAGGGTCTCAACCTGACAGCCTGGAGGTTGGTCAGTCCCTATGGAAATCTAGAGGACTGTCAGAAACTGTCCCGAAGACCCTTTCCTGCACAAGAGCAGAATCCACCAATAAAAGCTACCTAAGGATAGGTAATGTCTTCAAGGAGTGGTGCTCCAGCAGGAAGTGAATAGTTCGAATCCTTCTAAACAAGAGTGATTCTAAATTTTCTTTAGGATGGCTTGGATAAGGGCCTTTCTCCTGCCACAGTTAAGGTACAGGTTTCAGCCTTATCCCCTGCTTAAGCAGATGATTGTCTCAGAACCCTTTAACTCCCAGATTTCTTAAGGGTACTATGAGACTTAGGCCAGTGGTTGCAGCTCCCGTTCCACACTGGGATCTATCCACAGTTCTTTCTGCGGCCCACCATTTGAACCATTGGAGGAGGTGGATCTTAAGTTTCTGGCTTTCAAAACCACCTTTTTGCTAGCTATAACCTCAGCAAAAAGAGTAGGAGAGTTGCAGGCTTTTCTTCTGAAGAGCCATATATTTTTCCGATAGGATCTAGCTCAGAATTCTTCCTGGGTGTAACCCTAAGGTGCCCTCTTGGGCTAATATCAACCAGGTGGTCTCCTTACCAGTTTTTCTTTCCCAGCTCCATCTTCCAAGGAGGAGGGAAAACTCCATACACTGGATGAAGTAAGGTATCTCCAAATTTATTTTCTGCGTACACGCCCTTCAGAATAACGGAGAACCTCTTAACTAATATATGGTAAAGACAAAGGTCTCAAGGCTTCCAAACCCTCTTTATCAAGATGGATTAAGGAAGCAATTAAAACTTCTTTTTGCTCGCGGGTTAACATCACCAGAGTTCATCAGAGCCCATTCTACCAGGGCTGTGTCGGCCTCCTGGGCTGAGAGTTGGTCTTGCCTTTTGAGCAGATTTGTACAGATGTTTTTTGGTCATCCCAACTAAACTTTGTTAAACACTATTAGTTAGATGTCCATAGTTTAGAGGCTACTGTCTTTGGGCATTCATACTGTCTTAAGCACTGTAGTGCGAGAGAACCCTCCCTAGTGGATCTGCTTGCTACATCCCCATATTGTGCTGCTGTAAGACGTAAGGGTATTGTTGACTATGATGTTAATCTGTTTTCCCTTAGTCCTAACAGCAGCACAAGCTTCCCCCTCAGGTAATATTGTTTTTCCTTTATAATTGACACAAGAGGGGGTGCTCTCCTTTGCCCTCTTATAGGGGTGTTGTCCTGCAATTAATTATGCTAATTAAAATTCTGCCTGTCCTACTAGCAAACAGGAGCAGAAATACCCCATATTGTGCTGCTGTTAGGACTAAGAGAAAACAGATTAACATCATAATCAACAATAATCCAATAGCAGCAATTGTGGTTGCAGGAGAGGGGGGCAATCCCCCCAGGATACATGGGAAGTTTGCCTGCTATCATGGACAGTAGCAATCTTCTGTTTGTCACCATGTAATTTCCATCAGTTTAAGTCCTTAGTGGCCTCACCGTGCTATTACAGCGCTTGTTACCAAAGGGCTAATTAATAGGAGTCCAACTGTCTTGAACAGTGGATAAAGATGTGTGTGAGCTGGATGAAGCAGAATGGTTTAGTCTGCTGGGCTCTTCTGATACTGAGGAAACCATTGTCAGGACCTCAACTATTCTTGGGTGAGCAAACAAATTAAAGATGGATTATGAATAAGGACTTTAACCCCTTTCCGCTGCAGGTATTTTTCGATTTTTGCTTTTGATTCCCCATTTCCAAACCCCATAAGCTTGTACTTCGTAATGGTACCATTTAAAGGGGTATTCCCATTTCAAGGATCATATCTATATTGCTAGCTTATGTAAATTTAAGAGTTTTCCTAAATACATTGCTTTAGCAATGCTGTTTTGTTTTCCAGCTAAGTGAAATTATTCCTCCCCTTGTTTACACAGTGTTTCCATAGAGCCGGACCTGTGTGATAAGACAGGACAGATGACATCACTCACTGCTCTCACTGTTATCTACAGCTCTGCAGTTCAGCTAATTGCAGTTTTCTGATAAAGCCCTGTCTGTTATTTCTCTATGTAAACACACAGATAACACTGAGTGCATTCTCTAGAAACATGTGCATATTATTTGATCTGCATTTATATTAGATTTCCAGTAATTATAATAAGTATTAAGATACTTCATAGTGTCCTGTTCAGTAAGCTGGGAGGGAGGCGGCTTTGACTGTTTGATAAGGAATACAGGAAGTGAGAAGAGACAGCAGGCAAAGCTGCTGAAACAGGGAGATGGGAAAATCCCTTTAATATTCTGTACAATCTACTGGGATGCTGGAAAAAAATTCAGATTGGGGTGCAATTGGAGAAAAACAATATTTGAACAACTTTCTTACGGACTTTGACATGTCACCTTTAATCTATGGTCAGTACAATTCTGGGGATACCAAATTTCTATATTTTTTTACAATTAAACCCCTTTAATAAAATCCAAAACTTTGCGAAAAAGTCGCCATATTCTGACACCCATAACTTTTTATATTTCCATGTATTCAAATTGTTATAGGAGGCAAAACAGTGAAAATACGGCGGTTTGGCTCTTTTGATTTTTTTTTTTCCCACTAAGGCGTTCACCATATGGGAAAAATATTTGCAGACTGGGACTGGTTGTTTTTTGAACGTGGAGATGTACAATTTGTTTATGTTTGTTTTTGTTTATTTATCGTTATTCCATATTTAGGGAAAGGAGGGTGATTTAAAATGTTAGTTTTTTTTATTGTTTTTTTATATTTTTAAAAACTTTTTTTTTTTTTTTACTTTTTTATTAACCTCTCCGGGGGCTTGAACCTACAATCGTTTGATTGCAAGTCCCATAGCCTGCAATACAACTGTATTGCAGTCTATGGGCGATTCGCTACAATATTGATGGTCTGTTATTCCTTCAGTTTAGGCTGCCATAGGAACAGATCGGATCTTGTGATCTTGCTGCGCAGAAGCCAGCCTGAAACGTGAAAGGTACGGGGCCGGTGGGGACTGTTCCTGGGGGGAGATTACACATTGAGGAGGAGATATCAGTATACAATCTCAGTTGAGCGAAGAACAGAGGAGGAGGAGGGACACACAGGTGCATCACTTGTTACAAGACTTAGCTGTTTTATTTTTGTCCATTTTCACAGATTCCTCAATACACTCAAATGTATGGTTCAAACTATTGTAGGTTCAAGCCCACTGCGGACAAACTGAAATGGCCCCGCCATTGGTAACATGAGGTAGAAGAGCAGAGGAGGAGGAGGGTCACATGGTCTCTGTGACCTAGGTGGACTTCTGGCATCACATAACAGCCTCTAAGCCAATCATAAGTGAAAGGTGGAGAGGTTACAGTGCTGATGTAACATCAGATATAGGATAGATATAGGATATTGCAGAGAAAGACACAGAGCCATTTTGTGATACTCAAGCTAAGGAAAAGACGTGTTATCTTCGCTGTATGATCCAAAGTAATTGTTGCTAGTGGAAAAAAAAACAACAACATTGCAATAGTACGACAAAATTATAGGAGAGGACTGTAGGGCATTACTTAGATTTGATCAATTTTAGACACATAGGCAGAAAAATCATAGGAACAGGGAAAGGGGGGAAGCTCTGCAATTTATGTAGCTTGCCGATCTGTTTCTAACTGTGTGTATTACATTGTTTTGACTGATATCATATCACAGAAGACATCAAAATTTAATGAAAAGTAATTAAAAAATATTTTTCTATGACTTTCCTTGGCTTTGTTGTCTTCTGTGATTATATACCACGTTGCAGCAATTTATCCCATTGCGGAAAGTCAAGTTAAGTCTGTATACTCAGCACTCCACTGTTATTGAATTTCCACTTAGAAAACTCGGGTTGTCAGTGTCCACCTCTGGATTCTCATGTAGTTTACTCTAGAGCGCATACCTCCCATCCATCCCAGATTCAGTATCCTGGGCTGCAGGAATTATGTCTTGGCTTTAACTCCATCTGCATCCTCTGCTAGATCCCTGATTCACCCCCAGCATCTTTGATGCAGGCAATTATGATGTAGTTATATCACTACATTGTGCTTGCTGATTAAAAGCCAAAGAGAGACAGGAGTGGACTCAGGATGAATAGAACAAAGTGAGTGCCTGAAATGAAGACTAGAGGGGTCCCACTACTGTAAATTATGCCACCATAAACCATAATCCTGGGAGAAGAACCAGTGTGTGACATCCCCTTGTCAAGGTCTGTTTATAGCATTGCCCAGATGGTCTCCAGACCAATTTCTGGCATCCAAGACAAAACCAGGACTCATCGCTAAAGAGGCTAGACATGCATTCCAGCTTCCATCGCTGTCTTCCTGTGTAGCATGTGGTCACCTGTAGCTAATCCTCTGGCTCGTAGGCCAATGTCGTGCAAACTTCTTCTGATGGTTTGTGTCAACACTCTTTGTTGCCCTAGATTTGGGATGTGATGTTTAATTTCATTTGCAATACAGAATGGATCAATATGCACAATTCTTCCAATCAAACAATCTGGCCATGCACCATTTGCTGTCATTCCAGTTAGTTGTTTTCCATACCACCGGCACATGCAGCATTGAATAGTGCTGACATTTTGACCTAGGTGCATAGCAATCTATTGGGGTGATAAACCAAGGTCTGTCAGTTCAAGGATTCTGTCCCTCTCAGTTCACGACAAAAAACTAATAATTTAGTGATAGCTGGTCACGATGATGAACAGAAGACATTGCATAATTATACCACACCAATTGATCAAAATTTTGAGGTTTCATGTGACTAAAAAAAACTTTGCTTCCAATCTGGCTTTTATGCCCCTACCACATGCCACAGATAGGAACTAAGTGCTTGAATATTTGATAATTTCCTAATATTAGCAACAATTACTACTTCCTCATAACCTTATAGCTTGTTGGTGTTGCAATATCAGTGTTGTGGAGTGCAATATGGAGATATTATACTGTATGGGGATCACAAGGAGTACACATTTCAGATCGTCAGTGCTCCCTTATCATGGAAGTATAGGTGCCAGTGAAGGATGTCTTAAAGGGGTTGTCCACTGTCCAGTCAGATGTCTGACTACTATACTGTGACTATAATGAGCTGTGTACCTGTATATTTATCACATGACCAAGGGCTGATTTTTATCCAATGAGAGTGAGCAGAATGAATGACAGCAATCAGATTAGAAAACCGTGAGGAATTGATACAGAATATATATTGGAAACTTTAATTAATTAATTAGAACTTTAATTAACTTTAAATAACTTTATTATACAAGCAATAACATTTGTCTCTTAATATTGGTCTGAAACTGGACAAACCCTTTAAAGTCTCCTTATATGTAATAATTCATAGCACTCTCAAAATCTGGATACTATCCAGGAAGTAGGCCTTTCGGTATATGAATTTTTCAAGCGGATTCAGGGACAGAATCGCTGAATGGTGAGTAACAAAGTAACACAATAACACAATAAATGTGTGGTGCTACACAAATGATAAAGTAATAAGGTACAGAAGGAGTTAAACTGATCGCAAGTGGAAAAGTACATAAAGCAGAAGAAAACTGTTAGTACACAGAGTTCTGAAAGAACAGTAAATGCAGATGATGTGGTGTTATGTGATTAACTATGCTGCCATTATTACTATATAAGGGATGTATAAGTGAGAGGAGATAGGTGGTAGTGGATGAAGTTATAATGGCATGGCTAATGCTGAAAATACTGCCCATGTGAAGGAGAAACTAGGGGGACAGTCAAAAAACACTGAAAGGGGGAAAATGAGCCATACCTGCCAGTATCTTATACAACCTTATATAGTGGAGGAGAGGGCACATGAGTGTTATTGGAATTAATGATGCTCTAAAAATAAATAATACTGTTTAGGAACCACAAGGGGAAATTAGACTGTGTGAGGGACGCTAAAGAGGCTTTATACTGTCTGGGAACACAAACAGTCCGGGTGGGAATGTGCAGGGTTAGATGTGTGGCTTATTGCCACAGAACTCTACCCTCTTTCTGTTGTCTGAAAGTTGGGAGGTATTATGCGATTTTACTTAAACTATTTATATAATAGCCATAAGGAGCCATAAGTCCGCACGGTGAGTGTGGGTGAAGAGTGGTGGGTCAAGCTGGCGTCATTGATAAACCATGCAATCCTGACAGACAGGTTTTCTGCAGGTGTGCATATTACAGGAGGGGAATAGGGTGGAGAAGAAGGATAGTGTCTGTAGGTGTGGCATACAGTGTAAGGGAACACCATCCTCACACAGTTCAGAAGCTAAACTTCCTTAGCTTCCAGCACCGGCTGCAGCAAGGAAATCACAAAGAAAAGCCCTGCTCTGTAAGCAGGCTGGTCACTGGCTGTGTGAGTCGCATTGGCATCTAGAAATATGGCCACTAATATTACAAAAGATCAGGTAGGTGCAGAGGACAGTGCTTCCCAGCCGTTGTTGTAGTCTTTTGTGGTGTATGTTGCCTGTTGTTATGCAGACAGGTCAGGTGTGGACTTGTTGATGATGTACACTGTGTTTAATGTACTTACTTACTTCATCTTTAGTAATGTTGTGTAAGCTGAAATTGCAGTTTCAGGCACTTTATCATAGTTTGGAACAGCCTTAGGAAAATTGTTCTTTTTTTTTTTCTGAACTGTAACTCTTGGTGTATTGTGGTAAGAAATACATACTCCCAGATGTAGATCATGAAAAGAATATGCAATACAAGAAGAAGTTTTACCCTGTTGTTAAACTTAGTCTTCATGCACACAACTGTATTTATATTCTATATACTATCCATGATTACAGATCTAGTACAGACCCATGCACACAACTGTGTTTTTTCACAGAGTCATGTGGGTGCCATGAACCTGGGCTGCAAATTTGGAACAAGCCCTATTCCTGTCTGTTTTGCGGTCCAAGTTCATTCATTCAAATATATGGTCTGTGAAACACACGCACCCATCTGCTCTGTTTTTTTTTATGGACTCATACAGTTTCTATGGTGATGGAGCCTAAACCTGATATTCAATAGATTAATTATTTTCTGATATTTTTTTTTTTCAGTTTATCTGCAACTGGGAAAGCTGGGTGACATCCAATAGGGCTGTCATTACAGGGGTTATCACTGACTTTAACGGGGGTTATCTGGTTTGTAAGATTGATGGCCTATCCTTAGACTGAAGATAAGAAGGGGGAAAGCAGTATAATAAGGTGAAAGAAACAGATCTCCTTAGTAAAGATATATTACAGTTTTTTATATTCACCTGCACTGTTTATTTATGGAAAGCTGTATATAACTGGAGGTAGAAAGACGTCCTCCTAAAACAGCAGCTGACAGCCCACAAGTCATTCCCTATGAGATGGTATAGGAATGAGAATATAATGAGGTAGGGTGGATATTCTCTTTGACTGCGGGCACAGTATAGGAGGGCACTTTCTAGCTTTGAAACTATAATATAGGATGCTGTGTGGTGGCTACTATATACAGGAGCACTGCAGCATAGGCAAATTTAATTTTTACCAAACTTAAAGTATGAAAGGGAAAATTTGCCTTTCTTGTCTAGTGTATCAGAGCACCTTGTATTTACTCCAGTGGCTCATTGAATGTTGATATGGTAAATGGACCCACACAGGATTTTTATTAGACCATTTAAAAGGAGTCTGTCAGGAAGAAAATTGGTAACAAACTAATAACAGTATCTTGTAGAGCTGCTTCTAGACTTTCCAAAGATGCCTTTCTCATTCTGCATTGCAGCACCATTTTCATTAAAATCAGTGCTTTATTTCCATGCAAGTTAGCTAAGAACGACTTTGGGGACGATTCTTCTCCTGCCAGGGCTTCACTGTCTGCTCTAGATAATCACCCCTAATTGCCACCCAGCTCTGGCATCCCTTTCCCCCTTGCTTGAGTGAAGATCTTCCACTTTGTCACACTTTGTCTGCAGTTAGGGGCAGTTATATAGAGCAGAGAGTGAAGCCCTGGCAGGAGAAGAAACGTCCCTAAAACCTGTTTCAGCTAATTTACATAATAATAAATTCCCAATTTGCATGAAAATTGAGCTGTAATGCAGAATAAGAAAGGCATCTTTGGAAAGATTAGGTGCAGCCTTACAGGTACTGTCATTAGTTTTATACCAATTTTACCTGATGACAGACTCCCTTTAAGGGCTCACCCCAAATACCTCAGAAATGTGAAAGTGCAATTGGAAGTATTTCATGGAATGTACATTTATACACTTAGTTATCTGTAACTGCGGTAGGAGGTCAGACCTTTGCTTACACAGTTGGCTATATTATGTCTGAACCAGAGGATGCAATTAGAAAACACTAATTATCTTGTAGCTTTGAAGTTTTCGTTTCTTTTTTTTTATTTTATTTATTTTACCCAATTAGCATTATGCATAGTTCCCACTGTTATTCTTATGTCTCAAACTTAGAACCTCGAGCAGTTGTTTTTTATTGTATGGAATTTATTTCTAGTTTACTTTGACTTCCCTTTGATCAGTTTTTATTGCTACGTAAACATGTTGGAAACATGCAGGATATTTGTATTAAAATTTTTAAACAATTTCAATCACTGTGTGTGAATTCAGCCTTACTATGTTCTTCAGAATTAAAGGGAGTCTTCTACCTCGCCCAAGTATATTTAACTTTTAAATGGTCACCACCATGTTACAGAGCACATTACAGTGATAAACAACTTACCTTTGTTATGTGTGTCACGTATGTAGATTTGTAGATACAACTTTGACTCCTTAGAGCAGTGCCACTCAGACCCCCCCCCCCCCACATAAAGTTATCAGTTCATTATTGTAGCGATCGGGCAGTTTGGGAGCTCACTGTATCATAACTGACTATGATGCAGTGACTCCTATGCACATCGTCGAGTCTACTCTGAGTACTGTACTATGGTCCACACACAGATGGGATATGGTCATGTGCAAGGGCCCATAGACAATCACTGTCCGGATCCCACACAGGACATTTTAATAAAGTAAATTTTTAAAACACTGGGGGATATTTATCAACTACCCCTTTTTTTGTTGTATCTTTCGCAGGTGCACCTTTTTTTAGACTCATTTTATTGTGGTGCCTTTTCCCAGCAAAAAGCAAAAGTGATGAGGGCATAACATCTAGAAAAAAGGTGTAAATAAATAAAGCGCAGGGCAGACAAAGACCACAAAAATGTTCAATTTATGCCAAAAAGCTCATGTAGCATAATAAATGTGCTCACTGGGTTTCTTTTTGTTGACTTGTGGCTTTTAGGGTGCACTGTTTGGCTCTAATCACCATATTATTTTAACCCCCTGCATGTATGGCTCCTTATACACTTTTGCAGTGAATGGTTTATCATACTCTTTTTTTTCTTCTTGTATATTAGTTTTCATATGTTTTACATGTTTGGCTAACACAATGGTTACCTTAGTTTTATGTACATTTAGTTAATGGTTCCATTCAGGAGAGTACACCTGCCTAAACAATGGTCTGCAAAATCATCATGGTTCCTTTAGCTGAACATTGTGTGTGAGACATTACATCTTCATAGACGGAATATCTGCCATGTGCCATTTATGTGCAACAATGGTTAATTTAAAGAGAGAGTTGTCTTTGCTAAGCCTTTCTGGATGATAACTGTTGATGGTTCTTATTAAAGTTTTCACCAAGCAGCCCCTGTTATTTTTATTTTGCTTACTTATACAGCATTATCATATTCTACAGATGAAGTCCTGCATGCACGACTTTATCTTCTGTTACAAAAGTAAACAAACATGACGGAAGATAGCATCCATCAAGTTGTTTACATTAGTGTCAATGGGAAGGGATGCAGAATCAGTTTGTTCCCGTTCTCTGGAACAGTTTAATGTCCATTGCTGTCATCCTATGTTGGAAAACAGCAACGGACATTAACAACAGTAGTGTGAACCCAGCCTTACTGTTCCACTATGTTGGTTGGTTTGTTAATGTAGAAGATCTTATACATGACAGTACTATCTATGTTTTGGCTGCTGCTTAAAGGGGCTGTTCAGTCTAAAATTTTATTTTTTAATTAGGCTGAGGAGATGAAAAGAAATTAAGAAAAACCAGCGCGGTTAGGTCTTGCTGCTCGACTGTCTTCTTGCAGCAGAAGTCCTTGCTGGCAGTGAGATCCCCAATTCCCTTCATTAGGCCCCTAATTGGCCACAGCGGTCACATGACCGTGGAAGGGACCCGGGAAGTCACAGCCGGAGAAGATTTCTGCTACAAGAAGACAGTTGAGCAGCAGGACCAGACCGTGCTGAGAAAACAAGGGGGACAGGTGAGTATGTTTTTTTTTTTTTTTGTTTTTTTTTAAATTTTCACCTCCCCCGGACTAATTAAAAAATAATATTTTAGCCCAAACAACCTCTTTAAGTAAAAGTAGTTATGCTACTGTCTGCATTTCATTATCTTAGCTCAGGATCAGCAGGGGAGGGTATTCATTTTTGTCCATGTCATCCTATGAATACTAATATAAATACTAATATAAATCTTTATCAGGGCCCACACTTACTATTTGAAAAATAATAGTAATGTAATATGTGGCAATGGAGCCTTAGAGTCACCCTGGGCACCAAGATCCAAGGGCAACTAATACTTCTGCAACCTCTAAAACTATGCCATTTTGCATACTTTTATTGTGCAATTTTCCCTGCAAGGTTACTGACCATACATTTCATTAACATCTGAGAAGAAACTTGTTTTTATTGTGCATATGTGTGTAGCACACAGTACATGTGATGTGCTTATATGTGTGTAATACCTGGGGGACAGATATGTCTCCAGAATAGCTTTTGTTTCATATTTTTTCAGATTCGTATATGGAAATAGTTAATAAACATTATTGATGTCTGTGTCACAGAAATATGTGTGGCATGTAAGTGTCTACATTGGAAATGGTTTATTCTTGGTTTCTCAAATTTCAAAGAGAGTAAAACCTGGTGCAGAAATTCATTTAATCCAGCATATGATAATTCTGAAAGTCTAGCAATTTAGCATTTCTTTCCAGCACAGTGTTGCGGTATATTGCAGAACTTCACAAGACCAGAAGACTTAGGCTATGATCACTGTGATGTCATCGCAGTTTACCCAACGGAAACCCGTTTGAGATGTCATAGTAGCTTAACTCACAGAAACACAGTTGTGATGTCAAAGCAGATTTCCTGACTAGAACTCAGTTGTGAGTTTACGTGATGGAAACACATTTTCAATGTTATAGTAGTTATTTGGCTAATACAAGTTGTGTTGTCACATCAGTTAGCTCACAAAATCACACTTGTATTATTACAGCAGCTTACCTGGCAGAGAAAAAAACCCATCCGCTTATCTGATGGACACAAACCTATGGTATCACATCCATTATATTACTAAAATTAGTAGTGATGTCATAGCAGCTTACCTCACAGTAACACACTTGTGATGTCACAACAGTTTACAGTATATGAGATGCAATAATCCAAGAAAGAAAAGTAAGAAAGCACTCAAAATAATAAAAAATACAAAAGGAATTTTATTGAAGTACAAAAACAGTATAAAAATACAAGACAGAAACAACAGTACAAATACCTATGTCAGCATATGTAAAACGAGAGAGGCAGAGGCTGAATAGTATAAATAAATATAAGGGAGATAACATACAACCATGCATAAAGTATATAGCAGTATATAAATGCAAGGGGTACTAATGGTTAGTAAAGAGCAAGTGCATATATAAAACCCCTATGTAGATGCCCAATGTATCACACTATACATGTATTTTGCAAAGTAAATTACATGGTATAAGATCTAAACATACCCATGACATAAATGCCGCTGCCTGCTGACAAAACCCATGAGAAGGTGCATGACCTGCAAGCACATCCACACCGCTGACAGTGTACCTATCCCACAGTCACAACAGGTGCACAGAATTAGGGGGACATTTTCCTGCAGGTCTTCCAATGTGGTGTACCTCATAATGTGTGTGCAATGTCCCACCACAGGCCTCTATGTGGGGGAAACAGGGCAGAGACTCAGTCAACGAATGAACTCACACAGATCCACCATTAATAACAGCAGAACCGATCTCCCAGTGGCCGCACATTTCTCCGGAGAAAACCACTCTATTGAAGATTTGCGGGTTGTGGTTTTAATGGGACATTTTAAGACACAGGAGAAAAGAAAAGAAATGGAGTATAAATTTATGCAAAAATTTCAAACTCTGCAATTTGGACTTAATATTCATGCCAGCTTCATGTCACACTATGTTTGAACCATGAACTGAACTCAATATTCATGCCAGCTTCAAATCACACTATGTGTGACCTGTGAGGGTCGCAAATCACCTCCTGATAGCAAACAGATAACAGCAAGAATTACTGATCCCTCCGTCACGCACCACAAGTTTCCAGACTGTTTTTTTTGACCTGTTGTAAATAACTTCTCTACTTAGATTGCAATTTTTTTTTAAGGACTCTAAAATGCTTTGAAAACCATGTGTATAAAAATCTGTTAATTTTCAGTTCTTGTATCACACCATGTCTGATGAAGGGAGCGAGTACTCCTGAAAGCTTACTTATAAATATACTCAGTTAGCCTCTAAAAGGTATCGCCTGATTTCTTCACTCTTCCACTACTTTCAATGGCTAACACGGTACAACATTATACTACTATCAACTTGAAAGATACCACAATGTACCGCAAAAGAATGGAACTGAAAAACCGGCTTAAGAAACTTGCACAACTCAACAGCGACATCTTCTTCTTAACAAAATGCAAAAAGGAGAGACTCATCCCAAAAGGCTTCAATTTACGTAACCCAACCTGGAACACCTACAACAGCCGATATGCAGAACAACTATGTATTCGGACATCTGAAAGGCTGCGGAACAATATGATAAAAATTTCCTATAACAACAAAAAAAGAACACAGGATGAGATACAGGCCCTGAAATCATCATTGGCTAATGACACAGAGGAAATGAAGGCCAGACTCCACACATACTACTGGAAACTTCAGGATATGCTTATTAACAACAAAAAGAAAAAGCTCCACAGACTGAGACAAAAAGGCCTCATTACTACAACTGCAAGTACTAGCCCAGCTCAGCAAAGCTGTGTTGTGAATCTTTCCTCTTATGAGCCAAACAAACACGAAATGTCAGTTCTCTCCAAAGGTCTCTCCTTCTGCCCCTCGGCACACACTGACCATATCCAACTCTGCAATGATATGGAGGAGTTTTTCAGAAAAATGAGATTAAGGGACTATTTTTATGACAAAGACCCTCCATACAGCAGTGACTCTGAGATGGAACAGCCCATAAGGAATCCTACCAAAAAATCTACCTGGACCCCACGCCCTGGAGCTAATGCAGCACTGGATAAATATATTGACTGTTTCAGAAGCAAAGTAAAATCAGAAATCCTAGAGAAACAAAAGAAACAGGTGCATAACCTAACCCTGCAGGAACAGAAGGCTATTACATCACTGAAAGAAAATCAGGATATAATAATAAAACCCGCTGACAAAGGGGGCGCAATAGTCATAATGAACACCTCAGACTATATCCAGGAAGCAAACAGGCAACTGTCAAATCCCATCCATTACTCCAAACTTGGAAGTGATCCCACAGAGGCCTATATGAAAGAACTAAAGAGTATGATCAAGGAGTTTCCAGTCCAGATCCAGAATCAGGTAAAAGGACTTATCCCCCAAGATCCCAGGCCGAGCTGCTTCTATATGCTCCCAAAGATACACAAAGATGGCAACCCTGGGAGGCCTATCATTTCTGGCATTGGGACACTGACAGAAAACATCTCAGGTTGGGTGGAAAATCTCCTAAAACCCCTTGTCAGGGATACTCCAAGCTATATCCAGGACACCACTGACCTTCTTAACAAACTGAATGCCCTGGGCCCTCTACCTGAGGGTACCATTTTGGCCACCATGGATGTGGAATCCCTGTATACTAACATTCCCCACAAGGATGGAGTTGCAGCATGTCGGGTACACCTGGCAAAACAAAACCTCCCAACAGAACCAGTAACGCAGCTCATACAATTCATCCTTAGCCACAACCATTTTACCTTTGGAGAGGATCTATATCTACAGCGAATGGGAACTTCAATGGGGACCAGATGTGTACCCCAATATGCAAATCTCTTTATGGCAGAAATGGAAGGAACATATTTATCAACATGCACCACCAAACCTATGATTTACCTTCGTTATATCGATGATATCCTTGTCATCTGGACTGCAGGTGAGGAGGCCCTACTTCAATTCCATAATGACTTCAATGACTTTCACCCGACCATCAACCTTAAACTTAGCTATTCAGGGAGTGAAATTCACTTTCTGGATACCACAATATACATTAAAGACCACCGGCTACTCACATCAATATACCACAAACCCACAGACAGAACGGCCTACCTGAGAAACGACAGCTTCCACCCCAAGCACACAAGACAATCTATAATCTACAGCCAGGCTATACGATACAATCGTATTTGCTCCGACAAAACAGACCTGGACAAGCACCTCCTGGATCTGAGGTTGAAATTTCTCAGATTGGGATACAAACCAAAAGTGACAGACAACCAATTAAACAAAGCAGCAGCCATTAACAGAGACAGTCTGCTCACATATAGAGAGACCCAGAAAGATGCCCGAGTGCCCCTAGTTGTCACCTACAACCCACAGCTGGAGATCCTACGAAGGATTGCCAAGGAGCTCCAACCTGTACTACATAGGGACAACAGACTCAAGGACATATTTCCAGTCCCCCCTCTCCTCTCCTTTCGACAACCACCAAACCTGAGGCGCATTATCGTCCGGAGTGCCCTGAAGGCCCCAACTGAAAATGGCACCTCACCTTGCCTACATAAAAGGTGCATGACCTGCAAGCACATCCACACCGCTGACAGTGTACCTATCCCACAGTCACAACAGGTGCACAGAATTAGGGGGACATTTTTCTGCAGGTCTTCCAATGTGGTGTACCTCATAATGTGTGTGCAATGTCCCACCACAGGCCTCTATGTGGGGGAAACAGGGCAGAGACTCAGTCAACGAATGAACTCACACAGATCCACCATTAATAACAGCAGAACCGATCTCCCAGTGGCCGCACATTTCTCCGGAGAAAACCACTCTATTGAAGATTTGCGGGTTGTGGTTTTAATGGGACATTTTAAGACACAGGAGAAAAGAAAAGAAATGGAGTATAAATTTATGCAAAAATTTCAAACTCTGCAATTTGGACTTAATATTCATGCCAGCTTCATGTCACACTATGTTTGAACCATGAACTGAACTCAATATTCATGCCAGCTTCAAATCACACTATGTGTGACCTGTGAGGGTCACAAATCACCTCCTGATAGCAAACAGATAACAGCAAGAATTACTGATCCCTCCGTCACGCACCACAAGTTTCCAGACTGTTTTTTTTGACCTGTTGTAAATAATTTCTCTACTTAGATTGCAATTTTTTTTAAGGACTCTAAAATGCTTTGAAAACCATGTGTATAAAAATCTGTTAATTTTCAGTTCTTGTATCACACCATGTCTGATGAAGGGAGCGAGTACTCCTGAAAGCTTACTTATAAATATACTCAGTTAGCCTCTAAAATGTATCGCCTGATTTCTTCACTCTTCCACTACTTTCAATGGCTAACACGGTACAACATTATACTAAAACCCATGAGAGTCAGAGGCTAAGTAATATAAATAAATATGAGGGAGACAACATACACCCATGCATAAAGTATATAGCAGTGTATAAATACAGAGGGTACTAATGGTTAATACAAAGCAAGTGCATATATAAAACTACAGAGAAGTGACTCATCCCTCTGACCTGTCTTATCAGATATAGGACTGGGACCAAGGAAATGATGTGTAAACAATTGGAGGAATAATTTCACATATCATGCAAACGAAGCTGCATTGCTAAAGTAATGAATTTAAGAAAACTCTTGAATTTACATAAGCCAGCAGTATAGATAGGATCATTGAGATGGGAATACCCCTTTAAGTTTTAATAATATTTTTTTTTAACCCCCTTCCACTGCAGCCATTTTTCAATTTTCGATTTTTGGTATTGCCATATTCTGACACACATAACTTTTTTTTATATTTTTGTTTATGGGATGCATTAGGCGTCTTTTTTTTGCAGAGCCAGATATATTTTTTATTTATACCATTTTGGGTAATGTCTATTGTTTTGATCACTTTTTATCCAAATTTTTATGGGAGGTACAACAGGGAAAAATGAATATAAGTTTTATAAGTTTGTAGACCAGGCCTTTTCAGACACAGGGCTACCTAATGTGTATATGTTTTATTTTATTTATCTATTTTTCTAAGGGGCATGATTTGAACTTTTAGTTTTATTACTGCCTGTAATAGAATACATAGAATGATAAGCCTGGGAGCCTTCAGTAGACTCCTGGCTGTCATGTCAATGGATTGCTGCCCCTGGCGGATGTATATTTTAGAAATTAGATTTGATATCTTACCATAACAAACTTCAAAATAAAATTAACACAATATTTAATGTGACCACTATAATAATTTATTTTATTTAACCAAAAACAATCTGGGTTCCAATATTATATATTTAGCTGTGCCCTTTTTCCACGTCCCTTGAAAAGGTCACTCTTCCATTTGCACCAAAATGCGATTTGCAAAATGTGATCACTCACTGAATGACTCTCCCAGGTTGATGTCTCTGATAAATGTACATACAGCTCTGAAATAAATTGCAGGCTGTAACTCAGGAGCCACACAAGATAATGAAACTAGCGTAATGTTGTTTCTGTAACTCAGGAACTATGGAAACAGAATAGCTCACTGTGCTACCTTGTTTCTGTAACCCTCATTCACTTATATGGAAGTTATGGAAACAGTGTAGCACAAACGGCTTGGCTGTTTCTGTAACTGCCAGCCACTGTAGAAATCAGGGCTGCGGAGTGGTGGCGTTGGAAAAAATTTACAGACTCCAACTCTAGTGTAGCCCTATTTGGGGGGGGGTATGAGTATTATCCCTCCCGCAACAGACTCTGGCGCTGACCTGTGTGTATAATGGGACCTGAAGCCTTCGCTGAAGGGAAGAGTGGGAACATATATGAAATATATCAGTGCCTCCACCCAGGATAGAGCCTCTGTATTACAGGGAGGATCTCTTCCTGGGACTTACCCATGAAATACAGTTAGTAGCCTTAACAAGGATCACTGTACTAATCTCACAGTCTGAAGAATACATACAGATACCACATAAGGTTATAACAGTAGCTTTATAAGAATCAACAGGGTAATAATACATACATACAATATACTCAGAACACAGCAATACTACAACAACCAGCAAGTCCTCAACCGTCTTAGGTTATATACCCGGGTATATATATATAGATATATAGCAAGAGTCCAGTGCACAATACCTCCAGGCAACAGAAGAGATGCAGGGGCCCCTGTGGATGACTGTGGATCCTCGGATTCTTCCAGGAGATGACAGACAGCCGATCAGGAGATGATGATGATGGTGAGATTCTTCACAGGCAGCAAACAGGGCGACGGTGACGGCAGTAGATGCAGGCCTGACTACCCTAACACTGAGTCCTTAACCTGCCAGCTAAACTACTAGTGCCACCGGGCCTCTAACTAGCTAGTTGGCCTTCGGAAGCCTAACCTATCACTGCCCTGAACTGTATATATATATGGATCCCTAACTACGGTTACTAGCTAGGTCCTGTGAGTATATAGGGGGTAACACATACCTAACTATATACTGTGAAGTAAAGAGGAACAAGTGGCTCTTAGACTCCCCCAGACATAACATGTCTGTCTCAGCAGCTCTGCTCACATCTCTCCCCCCAGCAGCTCTGCCTCACATGTGTCTGACTCACTGTATTTACAAAACAAAACTTACACTGAATGCCTGGGGTCTCTGAAGCCAAACTGCAGGGGCAAAGAAGCCAGATACATTATATACTAGTAGAAATGGCAGTTCCCTACACTAGCTTTATAATAAATTGATTATTTTTAATTCCATTATACAATTATTAATATTATATAATGAATTAGATACATAGTTTGTTATATATTTATTGTCATAGGAATTCAATCATTGGATTATTAGGCATTGATTGATTATTGGGCATTGATTGATTATTGTTATACAATTATTAATATTGTATAATTAATTAGATGCATAGTTTGTTGCATATTTACTTCCATAGAACTCTTTAATAAATTAGAGAATCTTTACTGCTTCTGACCAACCATTTTATGAAGGTGTCGGGGGGGGGGGGGGATTCAGGAGTTAGAGTTGGTCTGTGGAAAAATGAAGGAGTCAGTGGTTAGGCCTACCAATTTCACAGCCCTGGTGTAAAGATAGGCCAAGGTCTGGGAATGGAGGGTCTGGTATTGATATAGGTGCGTATCTCAGAGCTAGGTCCCACATATGCACCTACCCCCTTTACTTAAACTCTTATATTATTTGACTCTTTCTCTTTACATAGTATTATGCTAATAATATAAGAAAATATTCAAATTTCATTTGTAGTTTTGGATTGGAGAATCTGTTGTTTGAGAACGTCTTGGTGTTTGCTATAATTGTGATTTCTGTGTGTAAGGTAGAACATGTTAAGACTTATACTTAAAATTTCAAGAATTTCTCCACATAACAGGTGTGGACCCCTCCCCATATGTCAGCAGCACATTTTTTTTTTATCTAAACAGGGATGTGCTGCAGACAATAATAAAATTATATGTGAACAAACAATCAAACAACTATCATTTGGTTAAATACAATCACAATGATTTCTCCATGTAAATGGAACTAGCGAGACAGGTTCGACTAATATTATCCATAAGAGCTCATTAGGGGCAGTATGTATGTCTGCATAAGGTTGGGGCCCCACGTGGCATAAAAACTGCTGCATTTTACAGTCACTGCAAAGTGGATGGGGTTTTCTCCCAGTGCTTTTTTGCTGCGGCACTCTATGTGGGGCCTTAACCATAAAGAACATTTACTTGAATCTCTTATCCCAAGTCAAAATTATTCCCTCATCTAGTAGACCATCTTATTCTGCCATGTTACATAGTTGCATAGTGGTTACAGTTGAAAAAAAGAAGTCCATCAAGCTCACTCAGGGAGGAAAGTAAGGGTATGTTCACATGGAGGAATTTGCCGAGGATTTGGGGGCAGATATCGCCCCCGAATACGAGGCAAATTCCTCCTGGAATCCGCCTTCCATTGTTTTCAATAGGAGGCAGAGATTGCAGTAGGACGCGGAAAAAAAGAAGCATCCTGCTCAATCTTGCCGCGGATTCCGTGGCTGTTTCTGCCACAAAGTCCGCGGCTCGAGACTCCCTGCTGATTTGGCCCATTCATCTGGGCATAATCAGCAGCAGGAAGCAGCGACGGAATGCCAATGCACTGCATCAGCATCCTGTCGCAGCTAGACCGTGGGTGAAAATACTGGCGGCGGAAAATGAAAAGGAATTCATCTTCATTTTCTGCCGTGTAAACATACCCTAAGTGGATGAAATACGGAAAGGAAAGGTGAAGGGTATATAAGATAATCTGTCCTAAAAGGAAAAAAAATCCTTAATGACGCCAAAAGGTGGTCAGACTGAACTTGTATTAAAGAATTCTATACATTTATGTGAGCATTGATTTTACTTTGTTACAAGAAATCATCTGTTATAAGAGATCAACTGTTCTGCCAAGACCACCTTTGATGTGGCTATTCTTTAGCTTCACAGCTCTTACAGTAAAGTAGCCACATAGTTACCTTTGGAGAATGAATCCTTGTTTCTCCAGCTAGTGTATTCTTTGTCTTTTCAGGAGACTTTGCAAACAATGGTTTGTCACAGGATTTTTAGAGGTCATCTACCGAATATACATTATAATTACATTACTCTCCATAGGACTGATATACAAAATAACAGTAGTAATTTATACTGTGAAGTACTGTAGCTCATTATCATAAGTCACTTAGTACAGGTTTAGGAAAGCAACAAGACATTTCCTTTCCATGACTGACACTATAATCCATCGTCATGCCACATTTTTATTATTCCATTACCAACACCCATAGGTGTAAGACTTTAGATACCTAAATGGAATCATAATATAAACTACAGAATGTTTCCTTGTTAGATACAAAGCCCGTGCAATGCCTTATTTCTAGTGTAGTCCTGCTGCAGGGAAATGGAAGACTTGCTGTGCTTTTCCCCAACAGACTGCAGCAGTTTTTTTTTTTTTTTACTTTGCTGTAGAGGAGGGGAATGTCTCAGCACTACCTCATTCCTTCTAACAAAAAGATAATAATGCAAAAAATACCCTTTAAATGTGCATCATGCTATTACAGTATATCACTGTACATATCCGTGTATGTTCCTTGGTTGCCAGTGTTTTGTCTCCAGGGTGATCAATGTGTTGCTTTCGAAGGATGTAGTTAATTGTGGGAGAATAAGATGCAGCCAATTCCCTCAAAGGATTACTCATATATTCCACAGATCAGTCTCTATTCTGAACAGAAAGACGACAAACCAGTTGTGCAAGCTTTTTCTCAGAATGGTGTAAAGTAATCCTAGATTTCCATCTTTTGTATTAGTCTTGTCTTCACTGTTAGCTGCCAGGAGGCTTTCCATTTACAGTTGTTTGGGTGAAAGTGTCCATTTCATCATGGGCATTCCCATAATAATCCTTACTATGATTCACAATTTGTGTACATTTATTTACTACTTTGTAGCCACACCATTCAGATATACTGTATATTTATATAACAGCACATTGTTTGTTTACAAAATATATTGTGGAAACACTGATAAAGGCCATTATGCTGTATGGGAGCAATGATGGGGGGGGGTCATTATACTGGATAGGGATAGTGTTGGGGCAAGTATAATGTATGAGGCACTCTTGGTCACAATTATACTGTATGGGGACACTGATAGGGGTCACTATCCTGTGTGAAACATTAAGGTGAATATTAAAGGAGTTATCCATCTTTCTAATATTGATGGATGGCTCCACCCACCAGTTTGTCACGGTTAACACACCCTAAGACTCGAAATTTTCAGGTGCAAAATTGTCCAAGTAGAGACTAACTATGTGTCTCATAAATGCATATTTTTGGTTCCCCTACAGCTATTAAGTGTTGAATAGAGCTCCTTTTACTAATATTTATTAATTAAAAGTTATGTTTTATTTAGGTTCATTTTGCTGTATAGGTTATTCAGTGTATGAACTGTAATTGTGTTTCCAGTGTCTTTAGGTCTGGTTCACATTTGATGAGTTATTATGCTGCATTCACTCTTCAAAATCAACCCTAACCTACCTGGTTTGACGTGTAGATGTTGGCACAGCTGGTGGTGCCTCTTACCAACAGGGAGCAATGCTACCTATGGGTTCTACAGCAGACCAGACAGCACCTTATTTTATTTTATCAACAACGCTCCTTCCTCCCATCCTCAAAAAATGTACTCCCCTCACAGAGCCTGTTGTTAAGAAATTAAATCCCACACCTGTCCAAATATTAAAACTTAACCTTTATTTTATATCATTTAAATTGATATACAGTTGGGAAAAAAGTATTTAGTCAGCCACCAATTGTGCAAGTTCTCCCACTTAAAAAGATGAGAGAGGCCTGTAATTGACATCATAGGTAGACCTCAACTATGAGAGACAAAATGAGAAAAGATATCTAGAAAATCACATTGATTTTTTAAGAATGTATTTGCAAATTATGGTGGAAAATAATTATTTGGTCACCTACAAACAAGCAAGATTTCTGGCTCTCACAGACCTGTAACTTCTTCTTTAAGAGGCTCCTCTGTCCTCCACTCATTACCTGTAGTAATGGCACCTGTTTGAAATTGTTATCAGTATAAAAGACACCTGTCCACAACCTCAAACAGTCACACTCCAAACTCCACCATGGTGAAGACCAAAGAGCTGTGGAAACACACCAGAAACAAAATTGTAGACCTGCAACAGCAGCTTGGTGTGAAGAAATCAACTGTGGGAGCAATAATTAGAAAATGGAAGACATACAAGACCACTGATAATCTCCCTGGATCAGGGGCTCGACGCAAGATCTCACCCCTTGGGGTCAAAATGATCACAAGAATGGTGAGAAAAAATCCCAGAACCACACGGGGGACCTAGTGAATGACCTGCAGAAAGCTGGGACTAACGTAACAAAGACTACCGTCAGTAACACACTACGCCGCCAGGGACTCAGATCCTGCAGTGCCAGACGTGTCCCCCTGCTTAAGCCAGTACATATCCGGGCCCGTCTGAAGTTTGCTAGAGAGCATTTGGATGTTCCAGAAGAGAATTGGGAGATTTTCATATGGTCAGATGAAACCAAAGTAGAACTGTTTGGTAGAAACACAACTCGTTGTGTTTGGAGGAGAGTGAATGCTGAGTTGCATCCAAAGAACACCATACCTACTGTGAAGCATGGGGGTGGCAACATCATGCTTTGGGGCTGTTTCTCTGCAAAGGGACCAGGACGACTGATCCGTGTACATGAAAGAATGAATGGGGCCATGTATCGTGAGATTTTGAGTGCAAACCTCCTTCCATCAGCAAGGGCATTGAAGATGAAACGTGGCTGGGTCTTTCAGCATGACAATGATCCCAAGCACACCGCCAGAGCAACGAAGGAGTGGCTTCATAAGAAGCATTTCAAGGTCCTGGAGTGGCCTAGACAGTTTCCAGATCTCAACCCCATAGAAAACCTTTGGAGGGAGTTGAAAGTCCGTGTTGCCCAGCGACAGCCCCAAAACATCACTGCTCTAGAGATCTGCATGGAGGAATGGGCCAACATACCAGCAACATTGTGTGCCAACCTTGTGAAGACTTACAGAAAACGTTTGACCTCTGTCATTGCCAACAAAGGATATATAACAAAGTATTGAGATGAACTTTTGTTATTGACCAAATACTTATTTTCCACCATAATTTGCAAATAAATTCTTTAAAAATCAGACAATATGATTTTCTGGATTTGTTTTCTCATTTTGTCTCTCATAGTTGAGGTCTACCTATGATGACAATTACAGGCCTCTCTCATCTTTTTAAGTCGGAGAACTTGCACAATTGGTGGCTGACTAAATACTTTTTTTTCCCCACTGTATATAGTGATGTGCAACACCATAATGTGACTTAAAAACCCAGTCACCACTCTTCTCTTGCTGTTTTACTTAGTTATTGATGTAGCTTCAATGGGACTAACACTGCTTTTTCTAATTCAGTCCCTAAAGAGTCTCATGTCAGAGTTGCTTTTCAGGGTCCTGGGAAAACTGGGTAGCATACCAGGTAATTCTATAATAGGAACCAGTGAATAATAAATAAAGTAATATAATATAATATAATATAATATAATATAATATAATATAAAATAAATCTCCCTCCTTGCTCCAGAGTTGGCTTTTGTTATAATCGTAGCATAGCTTGCCAGGATTTTTTTTTCAGGGTTCTCAGAAAGATGGGTAACCTATGCAGTATAAGAAATATAGCAAATAAATCCCACTGCTTGCTGTTAAAGCTTGCTAGGTTTGTCCCTTAGGCCGGGGCCCCGCGTGGCGTAAATGCCACGGTTCTGCTGCAGAAGAAATGCTGTGGAAAAAACGTGGTATATTACAGTCCCTGCAAAGCGAAGCCCATCCACACATTGTGGAAAAATATGCACAGCGGACAGGCTGCAATTTCCAAAACCGCTGCAGTTTTGGAAATTGTAGCATGTCAATTATACATACAGAAACGCCGCTGGCTTCTCTATAGGTATAATGGAAGCAGAAAGTCTGCAGAGGAAACCTCTGCGGACTTTCTGCAAAAAGCGGTGCGGGAAAAACCGTGATACAATGCCACCACGGTTTTTCCCACAGTACTTTTTTGCTGTGGCCTGCTACGTGAGGCCTTAGTCTTATGGTTCAGGGAAAGCTGGGTAGCATTGCATGTGGAGCTGTGATAGAGAATACTGAATACTATATTTATCTAAAGCAATTCCACTCTTTGTTACATGATCAGGGTCCTGGGAAAGCTGAGTAAAATATCAAGTAATACCAGGCAATCCCTCTGCTTACTCCCAAATCCAAAACAACAAGGGCACATGTTATCCTCATCTCTCCCTGGTGTAATTCCTGCCCGTACTATTTGCATTACACTCAAAGAGCGAATGAGAGCTAAGCCCTGACTCTTAGTAGTGAGCTCTGCCCCTTTCTGAACTTCCTGTGATGTCATGTTCCTGCTTGTATCTGGTCTGTAGCTGTCAATGGAGCTTCAAAGAGGCAGGAAGCACTGTCTGACTACTGTATGTCTGAAAGATTTCTGCTCAACTGCTCAGAACTGTAGGTTACTAGTAATTCCTGGAGATCAGAGGTGTAGCGAGAGGTTCAGCACAGGGGTGGAAAACACATTCAAGTGGACCCCCAACTCAGGTATACTGATATTATCACTATAATAATGGTAAGAGCCAGCTCTGCACAGCACGCTGCAGACAATTCAGGTGAATACAGTGCAGGAAACACTTAAGCAGGGTTCACACTACCGTTGGAGTCCGCTATGAAGGTGTCCGTTAAAAAAAATAAACGGACACCTATCATAACGGACCCTAACTGATGAGCATCAGGTAGTGTCCGTTTTTTAATGTCACATACCGCTAGAAAGCCGACAGCGCACTGAATTCAGCGCACTGCCGGCTTTCCCGGTATGTGCCCCGGGGCTGGAGATATCGGCGGTGTGGAGTTACATGTTTTACTTTACTTACTGTTTGAAGGGCGCTGTGAGGAACTCCCTCCCTGCCACTTCTCGTTGGTCCATAGCGCTGTACTGAGGAGGCGTTCCTCACAGCTCAGCGTCATCGCCGGGCAGTAAGGAATGCCCCCTCTGACAGTACAGGGCTATAGACCAGTACAGAGAGAGGGGGCGTTCCTTACAGGCCAGTGATGACGCTCAGCTGTGAGGAACGCCCCCTCATACAGCGCTATGAATGAACAGAACTATCAGGGAGGGCATTTCTATTACAGTACCCGGCTATAGACGAGAACAGAGAGAGGGGGCGTTCCTCACAGCCCAGCGATGACGCTCAAGCTGTGAGGAACGCCCCCTCAGTACAAGTCTCTGAACAACAAAGAGAAGTGTGAGGGAGGGAGATCCTCGCAGCGCCCTTCTAACAGTAAAACATTACATGTTCAACTAGTGTCCGTAGCTAAAATCTTGTAACGGACGATAGCCACGGACACTACTGACGGACACCAACGGTAGTGTGAACGCTCCCTTAGTGACTTACAGGTGATCTGACTGTAATCATTCGCATTTTCCATCTCTCCCATCTGGACCGCCATGACCACTTCTTCCAGCTGTGACTGTCTCTGTAAAGTTTGCAGCACAGACATCTTTGGCTCCTCACTTTTCCAGGCCCCTGACCCACATTTTCCTCACCTACATAAAGTCCCCATCGTGCTACTTTCCCCAATTATAATATATATAATATAAACCCCATCCCCGAATAAATAATACCCCCTGAGTGCATCTTTAAACTAATAATGACCCTGTGCCTTCTTAAATAGTGCACCTTAGTAATGATCCCCCCCTGTGTGCCTCCTAACTAAAGGGATTTTTTAGGTCATTAATAAATAAAAATCAGTGGAGTTCTGACACCCAGGACCCCTGTTGATTAGCAGCTTGAAGGAGACCGTGACGGTTGTGCAATTGCCGTGACCCTCTTTCTGTTTACTTTGTATTGTTTATTTTATAGTGGCCATACAATGTAGATACAGCCTCCTCCTATACACTTCTAAGGGACAAGACTGTAATTATATCACATGGTCACTATAAAACAGTGTGCCATGTAAACACTGAAGTAGTCACTGTTCTTGCAGGTGTGTCATGGCCCTTTCAAACAGCTGATCAGTGCAGGTCACAACTGTCAGACCTCCACTAATCTATTATTGATGATCTATCCTTAGGAATGATCATCAATAAAAATGAGCTTGAAAACTCCCATATAGTAAAGCCCAAGTGCCTCCTTAATTTAATACTTCCTAGTTGCCCCCTTATATTATAATATTACCCCCTCAATGACTGCTTATATAAATGATATCCCTTATATGCATAATGACCCCTTATATAATTAATACACCGTATATACATAATGTCCCCTTATAAAAATGATCCTCCTTACAATCATAAAGCCCCCTAATGTTCCCTTATATAAATAATCGCTGTTATAATCATAAAGCCCCCTAATTTACCCTTATATAAATAATCACTATTATAATCATAAAACCCCCTAATGTACCCTTATATAATCGCTTTTATAATCATAAAGCTCCCTAATGACACTTACATAAATTATCCCCCTTAAATTCATAATGCCCCCTAATATCCCCTTATATAAATGATCTCCCCCATTATATTAATAATGCTTCTAACATCCCCTTTAATGCCACATATAATAAGGCCCCCAACTGACCTAAAAAAATAAAGGTTATACTCACCTGCCTGCGATCGCTTGATGAACAAAGCTACCGCTGCTTCCATCTCTCTTCTACTTATTTACAAGGCGACATGAGCACAGACAGGACGTCTGTGTCTCAGCACAGGAGGGGCAATGTTGTCATGTCATTGCATCTGCCTGGACGCAGACATCATAAAAAAATTCCGAAGTTTAGGGGTCAAAACAACCATAGCTGCACCCATATTCAGTAACTTTTACATGGTAATTTTAAATGCACCAAGGGGTCATCTGGTAGTCTGTGGTAAGTGGTTTCAACCATTAATATATTAAGATTTAGCTGTTTATATAAGGAAGAATCCATAATAACCACATTACCCCTTTATCTACAGCATGAACAGTAACATAGGATTATGAGATTTCCGCTGCAGAAAGGAATTTTCCAAGATCAAGTAATCTCTTCTCTGCCAGTGCCTGGCAGTTAATATGATAAAATTCTGGGTTAGAAGTTTGACAAACAGGAACATCAACCAAAGCCTCACAATAAAGCTGGTTATTGCAGTTTATGATATTGTAAAACACAAATATAACTTATTCTCAGGCAGTATTTACAGTAAATTTTCTTTATCTTTCTCAACAATAAATTCACAACTATCTCCATCTGGAAAAATATGAAAATGTCTTTTGACATCTATTAAAATCCATAATAGTCTGAAATATAGTTGTGCTAAAAAAGTTTACATACCCCGGCAGATTTTTTTCTTTTTTTTTGGCCTTTTTTTCAGACAATATGAATGATAACACAAAAACATTTTCTCCACTCGTGGTTAGTGGTTGGTTGAAGCCATTTATTGTCAAACTTCTGTGTTTTCTCTTTTTTAAATCATAATGACAACCAAAAACATCAAAATGACCCTGTTCAAAAGTTCACATACCCTGGTGATTTTGGCCTGATAACATGCCCAGAAGTTGACACAAAGGGGTTTGAATGGCTACTAAAGGTAACATCCTCACCTGTGACCTGTTTGCTTGTAATCAGTGTGTGTGCATAAAAGCTAAGTGAGTTTCTGGGATCCAGTGAGTTTCCTCCAGCCACTGACGTTTCTGGATTGTGAGTCATGGGGAAAGCAAAAGAATTGTCCACTGATCTACAGGAAAAGGTAGTTGAACGGTATAAAACAGGAAAGGGATACAAAAAGATATCCAAGGAATTGATAATGCCAGTCAGCAGTATTCAAACTGTGATTAACAAATGAAAACTCAGGGGCTCTGTAGAAACCAAACTACGGTCAGCTAGACCAACCAAAATTTCAGCCACCGCTGCCCGGAAAATTGTTCGGGATGCAAAGAAAAACCCACACATAACACCAGCTGAAATACAGGACTCTCTGAAAACTATCGGTGTGGCTGTTTCAAGATGCACAATAAGGAGGTACTTGAAGAAAAATGGGCTGCATGGTCGAGTTGCCAGAAGAAATCCATTACTGCGCAAATGCCACAAAGAATCTGGCCTTCAATACACCAAACAGCACAGAGACAAGCCTCAAAACTTCTGGAACAAGGCAATTTGGAGTGATGAGACAAAAATCGAACTTTTTGGCCACAACCATAAACGTTACATTTGGAGAGGTGTCAACAAGGCCTATGATGAAAGGAACACCATTCCTACTGTAAAGCACGGAGGTGGATCACTGATGATGTGGGGATGTGTGAGCTTCAAAGGCACAGGAAACTTGGTCAAAGTTGAAGGAAAGATGAATGCAGCACGTTATCAGCAAATACTGCAGGCAAATTTGCACTTATCAGCCAAGAAGCTGCGCATGGGACGTGCTTGGACATTCCAACATGACAACGATCCAAAACACAAGGCCAAGTCAACCTGTCATTGGCTACAGCAGAAGAAAGTGAAGGTTCTGGAGTGGCCATCTCAGTCTCCTGACCTCAATATCATTGAGTCACTCTAGGGAGATCTCAAGCGTGCAGTACATGCAAGACAGCTCAGGAATTTACAGGAACTGGAGACTTTTTTGCCAAGAAGAATGGGCAGTTTTACCATCTGAGAAAATAAAGAGCCTCATCCACAATTACCACAAAAGACTTCAAGCTGTCATTGATGTTATACGGTATTAAGAACTGGGGTATGTGAACTTTTGAACAGGGTCATTTTGATGTTTTTGGTTGTCATTATGATTTAAAAAGAGAAAACACAGAAGTTTGACAATATATGGCTTCAACCAACCACTAACCATGAGTGGAGAAAACATTTTTGTGTTATTATTCATATTCTCTGAAAAAAGGCCAAAAAAAAAAAAAATTTGCCGGGGTAGCTAAACTTTTTTTAGCACAACTATAGATCAAAATGATTTGTTGGAATGAAACCTTTAGATAACAATGCAAGTTGTGGAGTCGACAAAATGTGTGCTCATGTAAGCAACCACAGCACTCCAAGTATGATAAATTGAATATGATAAAGTGAATATGATAAAACGATTATTATATTCCTGCAAGTGAACCATATGAAGTAGCTAACGTTTTGGCCCAACCTTTCTTGTTCACGGCCTGACATATGTAGAGAGAGAGGGCTGGACAATATTGGTGCTAATGTGATGAAGGAGTGGACCAGGCAGGGTCAGCAGGACATTTTTAACTGTCACTTTTATCGTCAATGTTTACAAAAAAAATGTGTTTTTAAACAGGAAAATGTTGACTTGTTGATCTAAAGGGTGAGGCTACTGAATAGCAATGCTATGACCTGTCACACCTCTTCATCAAACCGGTGATTCATAATGATGGATACAGGTGGCTGTAACCTTTAACTTAAGTTTGAGATAAGTTCTCTTTTTCTGCATACCTTGCACTTCACAGATTATATTATGTTGGTCACCTGCCAACTTTTGTAATGTAATAACTATAACAATTGTAAAAAAAGTGAAGCAAATAGTCATACAGTATATAGGGTCATATACAGTATGTGTTGAAGGTGTAAATGGTTTTTGTTGGTCTGGTTTCTATATATCCTATTATAATACTGGTGGAAGAAACTACTGTACATCTTAAAGGGTTTTTCTGGGAAAAAAAAAATAAAAAAAAGTCTGTTAGTGCTATTAATAGTTTAATAAGTGCACCCAAATACCTTTAGCAGTGTTTTGAGTGATTTCTGGGTTTCTCTGTGAGCTCCTGGCATCTTCTGCATTTGTTTACATGGGTATCTTCCAGTTCTGTGTTTTCCTAAAACTACCATGATGCCTTGGACTTCACTCAGAGCTGACTTACACCCTCTCTCACTCCTTCCTCCTCCCTTTCTCAATCCCTCCTCCTCCCTTTCTCACTCAAACCCCCTCCCTGTTTCCCTAGCTAGCCCGTCCACTAATAGCCCTTCCTAACTACACACGTGGACAAAATTGTTGGTACCCCTCGTTTAATGAAAATAAAACCCACAATGGTCACAGAAATAACTTGAATCTGACAAAAGTAATAATATATAAAAATTCTATGAAAATGAACAAATGAAAGTCAGACATTGCTTTTCAACCATGCTTCAACAGAATTTCTTTTTAAAAAGAACATTCATGAAACAGGCCTGGACAGAAATGATGGTTCCCTTAACTTAATATTTTGTTGCACAACCTTTTGAGGCAATGACTGCAATCAAACGATTCCTGTAACTGTCAATGAGACTTCTGCACCTCTCAACAGGTATTTTGGCCCACTCCTCATGAGCAAACTGCTCCAGTTGTCTCGGGTTTGAAGGGTGCCTTTTCCAGACGGCATGTTTCAGCGCCTTCCAAAGATGCTGAATATGATTTAGGTCAGGGCTCATAGAAGGCCACTTCAGAATAGTCCAATGCTTTCCTCTTAGCCATTCTTGGGTGTTTTTAGCTGTGTGTTTTGGGTCATTATCCTGTTGCAAGACCCATGACCTGTGCCTGAGACAAAGCTTTCTGACACTGGGCAGTACATTTCTCTCTAGAATCCCTTGATAGTCTTGAGATTTCATTGTACCCTGCACAGATTCAAGACACCCTGTGCCAGACGCAGCAAAGCAGCCCCAGAACATAACAGAGCCTCCTCCATGTTTCACAGTAGGGACAGTGTTCTTTTCAAGATATGCTTCATTTTTCCGTCTGTGAAGATAGAGCTGATGTGCCTTGCCAAAAATTTCGATCTTTGTCTCATCTGTCCATAGGACATTCTCCCAGAAGCTTTGTGGCTTGTCAACATGTAGTTTGGCAAATTACTTTTGTCAGATTCAAGTTATTTCTGTGACCATTGTTGATTTTTGTTCATTAAACGAGGGGTACCAACAATTTTGTCCACGTGTGTAGCTCAACTCCCCCTACCCCATCATACTTACCTGTCTTCTGGTCCGGACCTTCTGCGCTAGGGAAGTCACTTCTTCTGGGCACAATAGATCCAGACGGCTACTTTAATGTGATTTAATGCACTTTTATTGATCTGTTTGGTGAACCTTGCTTTATGTACTTAATATTTAGTAAATATTGTCTAATATTGTATGACTGAAGTTGTGAAATCTAATGTCTGTGTTTCTCTATCTACAGAGCTGGATTCCCAAATTATTTAAAAAGAAAACATGTACCACATACATCGAGGACAACAGACCTGGCCGGTGCGTTACATATTACATTTATGCTTTCACTTGTTTATCCACTGTGTATTTGCAACTGTAATGGTTTATATATTTTGCCTTGGGGCATCTGGCAACCTGGCCAAGAAGGCCTAGTTTATAAAGAAATGTTAATTAATCCAAGATCATGGTAAATCGGGGACCACAGCAGAGGTGTACCTTAAAGTAGCTATTAAGCTACAATACATAATCTGTAACAGAACCCCTACCATGAGCATTTGATAACATTGGTGTTTTCTTATGTGGGCCCCTGACTGATTATGACTGCTATTTCTGCAGACCCTATAGCTATCCCTTTTACCCACCATGTTCCAGGTAGCCACTACATACTTGTATTTCCTTTATGTAAACCATTACTCGATTCAAGTCCCTCTGACAAAGCTGGTGTGAATCGTGCCTTGGTGTGCTGGGCAGTTAAGATGGCTACTGGAGGATAATTTGCTGTTTGCTACTTAAATGGGCATTTTGGGATTCTTGAAGATACTGAGTGCTCATTTTATTTTCCCTATATCGTTATTTTTTGTGATTGTTCGTGGCACTCAGGGCACTTTATGCTTACTGTGTGTTGACTTGATATCATAATCGGATATATTTATTGCTATCAATTATTCCCACTTACCCTGCCTTAAAATCTACACTGTTTTTCTTTTCCCTTTTAATGTAATTTCAATGTGTTTTTATTGTGTCTTCTACAATTTGGTAATGAAATAAAGTTTTTGGAGTTATTTTTGTGAGCTATTATTGTTATTTGATATACATTGTTATTGAGGATACTGGTAAAAAATTAATAGAATATATATTATTCAATTCAAGCCTGCAGAAAAATAAATAAATAATTAAAAAAGCTTAATATCTTGATGACTCCCTGCATGCACCATTAGCAGAATACAGATACAAGTCCTGTCAGTGGGCTGCAGAACGAATATGTTGAAAATCCTCTCATTGCAGCTTGTGTCAACTGTATATCAATAGCATGCAGGCTGCCATATACAATACCTGACTACCAGATGGGCTATTGTGGGACCGCTGCTTGATATAATAAATTATTATTTTTGTCTCTGAGGCTTCAATATGAAAGGGCTTGTCTTTGGCAACCCTTAAATAGAAATGTGGGACCCAGACAAAGGTGTCTTTGGTAAAGAAAAATTATATAGAATCTGGCCAAGTGTATGTGCTATTGCTCCACACAACTGGATGTACAGAAACAGCCAAGTCCACCAACTCAGCTTTTTCCATACTCCCTTATAGACAGGGTCGCACCGCTAATGAGGCAAGGTGAGGCGGCCGCCTCGGGCGGCACTGTCCGGGGGGCGGCATTTTACTATTTAATGTAAACCAACCCAGGACAGGCCGCTTTAAAAAAAACAAAAAACAAACCAGAGCTGAGCACGGCCTGTCCTGGGCTGGTTTACAAGACGTCGCATCTCAGCGCAGGCGGCGATACAATGACGTCATCACGCCGCCTACGCTGAGACACAGACGTCGCGGACAAGAGGAGGAGGCGGCGGCTGCATCAAGGCATCGCAGGTGAGTATAGCTTTTTTTTATCTATATAAATAGGCCGTAACCTGTTGGAGTATCCCCGGCAGGTCAGGGCCTATTTATTTACCTACCCCGCGTCTGCTCGTGGCCGCCCCCCGCTTCCCCTTCTGCTATGGGCCGCAGAAAGGGAAGCGGATGCCGCTGTGAGCGGCCGCGGGCATCAGTAAGTTAGGCCGCGGGCCGCAAATACTACTATTATTATACTCCGGGGTCTATTCAGACCCCGGAGTATAATAATCGGAGGCCTAGGGTTGGTGAGGGAACATAAAAACCAGTGTTACTCACCCCCTGCGATCCGATGTAACTCCGAGCAGGCTTGAGGCCTGTGGTGACGTCATCAGGTCGCGTCGCCGGCCTGATCACGTGACGTGTGTGCGCAATTAAACAGGGCCGAAAGCTGCAAGGAGTGCACCGGTGTCCAGGATAGGTAAGTAACTCTGATTTTTATGTTTGTATTCTCCCCTGGGTCTCCAATCATTATACTCTGGGGTCTGAAAAGACCCCAGAGTATAATAATAGTTCATGGGTCGGCCACTATGGGGCATAACACCCTGTGCAGGGACCACTGTAGAGCATAATACCCTGTACAGGGGCCACTATGGAGCATAATACCAGTGCAAGGGCCACTATGGAGGATAATACCAGTGCAGGGGCCACTATAGAGCATAATACCCTGTGCAGGGGCCACTCTGGAGCATAATACCAGTGCAGGGGCCACTCTGGAGCATAATACCAGTGCAGGGGCCACTATGGAGCATAATAC
This sequence comes from Leptodactylus fallax, assembly GCA_947044405.1. Classification (NCBI taxonomy): domain Eukaryota; kingdom Metazoa; phylum Chordata; class Amphibia; order Anura; family Leptodactylidae; genus Leptodactylus; species Leptodactylus fallax. The sequence continues at coordinate 3,731,019 of CAMRHE010000078.1, forward strand.
CGTGTGCTGGGGCCACTATAGAGCATAATACAAGTGCAGGGGCCACTGTGGAGCATAATACCAGTGCAGGGGCCAATATGGGGCATAAAACTGTGTGCAGGAGTTGCTGCGGAACATAATACCGTGTGCAGTGGCCAATGCGGGGCATAATACCGTGAGCAGGGGCCACTATGGAGCATAATACCGTGTGCAGGGGCCGCTGAGAGGCATAATACAGTGTGCAGGGGCCGCTGCGGGCCATAACACTGTGTAATACTGTGTGCAGGGGCCACTCTGGAGCATAATACCAGTGCAGGGGCCACTATGGAGCATAATACCGTGTGCTGGGGCCACTATAGAGCATAATACAAGTGCAGGGGCCACTGTGGAGCATAATACCAGTGCAGGGGCCAATATGGGGCATAAAACTGTGTGCAGGAGTTGCTGCGGAACATAATACCGTGTGCAGTGGCCAATGCGGGGCATAATACCGTGAGCAGGGGCCACTATGGAGCATAATACCGTGTGCAGGGGCCGCTGAGAGGCATAATACAGTGTGCAGGGGCCGCTGCGGGCCATAACACTGTGTAATACTGTGTGCAGGGGCTGCTGTGGAACTTTATAGTGTGTGTAAATGGGGCGCTATAAACATGGGCTATAGTGCCTGTTTATATTATACACTGTCTGTTTATAGTGACCGTGTGATGTAATTGTAGCCTTGTCACATACTGTAGACATGTACAGGACAAGGCTGTAGTTACATGACATGGCCGCTATGAGATGAAATACACTATGTAAACAGAGAAGCGGTCACGGTGCTTACACAGGTACCATTCAAACAGCTGATCAGTGGGGGTCCTGGGTTTTTGAACCCCACTGATTAGTTTATTAATGACCTGGAAAACCTTTTAATTAGTTAACACCTGGGGTATTATTAATAAGGGGCACTATTTATACAGGGTACACACGGACATTATTAATATAAAGATGCACTTGGGAGTATTATTCATTATGGGGGGTTATATCATATATTTTATAATTGGGGGTAGCAGCAGGATGGGGGCTTTGTGTAGGTGAGGACAATGTGGGTTGGATGCCTGGAAAAGTGAGGAGCCAAAGATGTCTGTGTTGCAAACTTTACAGAGACAAGTCACAGCTGGAAGAAGTGGTCATGGCGGTCCAGAGGGAAGAGAAGGGAAATGTGACCGATTAGTCAGAGACGTCACCTGTAAGTCACAGAATGTTACTGCACTGTATTCACCTAAATGATAGAGGATAAATACCTGAGTGATGGGGGTCTGTCTGCTGAGACCCCCACTGAGCCTGAGAATTGGGTTTTTCCCCCCACTAGGTGGGAATTCAGCCTGACTGCAGCCATATATATAGGTGTGTCACTTGGTGGATGGACGAACCCGCGTGACTCTCATTCACTTCAGTGGGAGTGCCAAAGATAGCCGAAGTCCAGTACTCAGCTATCTGCGGGGCTCCTATTATAGAGAATGGGGGCCACGTGGCCTCGTCCATTCACCAAGCAGAAGATGTGTGAAGTTACTTTCATTGTTAATGCCGTGTTGTTGATCTGATACTGAAGTAATACAGTAAGAAGAATTTTTAAAAACTGTTTTATAACTTTGTGTATTGTGTATATTGTGCGACGATAACAGTGTGTTAAACTAGTAGCATGGAAACTCAGATTTTTGGTTTTTTTTTTGGGGGGGGGGGCGTCTTTCTATAGTCCGCCTCAGGCAGCAAAGAGGCTAGGTTCACCACTTCTTATAGAGTTGTATAAACAGCAATGAATATGCCTAGCCCTGCAATTCCTGCCAACCTGGGCCATGCTGGGGTGAAGTCACACGAGTTTAACTTTCCAGCAATAAGGAGAAAACTATTATACCATTTATCACCTCTTCTGAAGCTATGCTTGGAGCTAACACTTACTATAACATTCCCTGTAAATCTGTAGGAAGTAGGGTGTCTGGTAGATCCAAAGTACTCTAATTCGACACTGGTTTTTATGCTAAGTCAAAACATGTATATATTATGATGTTCTGTAGTATCTGTTGTGTATAATATGATGTTCTATAGCATCTAGGGTGTGTATTTAATATTCTGCAGTAGCTGATGTGTGTATTATAAAGTTGAAATGTATATTAGGATGTTCAACAACTGCTGAGACACCTTATTGTATATTACACACACTGAAATTACTGAAGAAAAACTTTACAAGGCTTAAGACCCTATTCACACACCTGAGCAACTCAGTGCTGGAGGCTGTTCATGACCCATGAAAAAGTAGTACATATACTACTTTTTCACATATCGAACTCTTGGGTGTGTTTTCATGGTCCTGATTCGCTCATTGATGAAATAGGTCTATAAAAGAAACAGGTGCAACATTGCTGTGAAAAATATGATCGAAACTCTGACCTGGTTGTATAATTTGAATGGGTTTTTAAAGCAATGCGTGGGTGTGCACTTACACCCTCTGCACCGCGAATCCAGTTTTTTTCGCTGGAAACAAAGTCGGACATGCAGGAGAGTTATATAGAGTTATATGGTCTTTTTCCTACTAACTGAGGTGAAAGAGAGCAGAGTTGCAAAAGCAAAGTGTGGCCACCACCCAGTATATGAAGTTGTCTGATTCCAGCTCCATAAACGGTGCTCCGAACAACTGGTTGGTGGGAGTGTGAGGCGTTAGACCACCACTAACACCTAGCGACCATCAATATCCACTCTTGGATAGCCCCTTTAACCTAGGTCAAATCCCACAAACCTATTAATATACTGTATTTAAGAGTCAGGCATTTTTTGTCCATTGCAATATACATTATTAGGATACATCCACATCTGACCACTGTTTTCTGTTGCAGGAATTCATAGTTTTGTCCTTTACCTAGCAACAGATGCTGTGGATAGAAAACCTGCACATTAGGTCACTTTGGCTGCATTTTTTTTGTGTCTGGATAAGATTTGTTTTACTCTTATCCACTCCGCTGCTGCTGTACAATGCAGCAGATTAGCTGTTAGCATATCCACAAGAGATAATTTTCTGTGTGGATGTACCCATGGCTTCGACACTTCAGCAATGGTCTTCTCCACAGCACACTCCCTATAACATTGAGTTTATTAACAATTACAGTGATGTAGCAGTCGTACCTGGGCCCTAGTGTCTGAGGTGGCCATAAAGACCCCTCTGCCACACAGACACTGGTATTATAAATGCCGACCCATGACAGTGTTGGTTCCTGTTACAGATTTAGCATTGGGGTCAAGTCACATTGATTGCATAACAAAGGAATAACAGAATTCCAAAATACAGATGAATTTGGAATAAACTAATTTTTATTGCATGAGACAGCAATCTGAAATATAGTTATGTAACGTATTTAACGCATAGGTGTTACATCTGGACTTTAATCAGACACAGATTGTACCAGAAATCGGAGTTTTACTTGCTCTCTATTGTCATGTTACCCAGCTTGGCAATCCTGATTTCTAGTGCAATCCATGTCTGATGAAGGTCCGTTGACTATATTACTATATTTTGGATTGCTGTCTCATACAATAAAAGTTTGCTTATTTTCAAATTCTCTGAAGTGCCAAGTGTCTATACTGACCTTGACAACAGAGTGGAACCCTACTTGTGCATCAAAGACTAGTGGAGTGACATGCATTGTATTTTTAATGCAGAAGACAATGATCTCTATGTGAATATTTCCTGAACAATCACATTATTTTATTTTTTTAATACAGAAACGGGCTGTTTTGTCAGTGTGGACTTGCCAAAGAAAATCATGTGTCTGTGGCCATGGAGGACAATTTTGGAGCTGCTATTGTGAGCACATGGAACTCATCAGAGCATACCACCGAAGAACCCACAGATGCCTATGGAGATATTGAGTTTGTTGGAGCTGGGAAGAAGCATAGCAAGGTGAGAATGTAGTTATTAGGCTCATGTACTTTTGTAATGTAATCACTATAACAATTGTAAAAAAGTCAAGCAAATAGTCATATCTATGGTCATATATGTGTTGAAGGAATAAATGTTTTTTTTTTGGTCTGGTTGCTATAGGTCCTATTATAATACTGGTTGAAGAAACTACTACTACTGTGCATCTTAATGTGATTTGATGCACACTTATTGATCTGTTTGGTGCACCTTGCTTTATGTAGTTAATATCTCCATAGGCATCTATGGGTTTGTCAGTGGTATGTTCTGATGAGTTCCATGTGCTCACAATGGCAGCTCCAAAATTGTCGTCCATGGCCACAGACACATGATAATTTTTTTTTTGGCCAGTCCATACTGACAAAACAGACTCAGGCTTAGGACAGCTGCACACGACCGTGTTTCAACTGTGAAACACGGTCCGAGTGTTAGCCAGATTTACTGGCTTGAACTTCGTGCTGGGAGCGGAACTACTAGCAGTATAGTTACCTATGATGCTAGGAGTCCCTGCCTCTCAGCGACATACTGTCCCATACTATAATGTTACGCTCATGTGCTTCACTCAGCAATAGAGTCCTATTATTATGTCAGTAATTTACCAGTAATTTTTTTTAAAGGAACATTTATTGATGAGAAAGTCAAGCTCATAGAAGGTATACAGCATATAATCAAAGTTACTGTGGAAGGAAGTAGTAAAATGTAGACAATCATTGCCTTTACAGTATACATGAACAGAGGTTAAAAGCAAGTAAAATAGTGTACAGATGGTATGAATAGTGACATTAGAAATACACCAATTTGCAAGTACTTGATGTTTAAAGGGATTGTCTTTATGTCTGGTATTGAACCTAAGTTTTGAGGCTGAGCTGTACTACTACAAGACACAGACTATTTCTGAAAACAACTTCCATATCTCAGACAACCAATTAATAGTAGAGGCTATAGAAAAGGTAGGGTACACAAAGACTCTACTTACCATTGTGGTAGCATATTCCACCATTATATGATCACAGGGGTCCATCCACAGATCAGCAGAATGAAGCAGCACCTGTGCCTGGAATGTGCCATGTTGCTATGTCTCTCCTGAAAGAGCTGCTTGCCTTTCTCCGGGCAGTTGCAGGGACAGCCATTGACGCTTGACAATGGACTATGTGTGGTACTGTATTTAAGCCCTATTCCCATGAACAGGGCTGAAGGTAACATTTTTCCAGTGCATTTTATCCCTGTATGATTCATAGTATAGTTGAAGGGAGAATGGTCTTTGTAGTTACCCTCTGCTTTAGTTTTTAGATGAGGCCCAACCAAGGGTGGAGGGGAGTTAGGGTGGGGGGGGGGGAATGGTGTGTAGCATGTGCGCCAAGTGCTCTGGTGACAGGAAGGAGGGGGTGTCATTTTTGGTCAGGTCATTTAGATACAGCCAAGTATTAAAATGGCACCATCTTTGTTTAAACCTCAATTCGGTTAATAGTTGAGGTTTTGCTTCTTTAAGTTTTTGGTTATCTGTTACTTTTGTTATATTGTGGCAGTGCTTTAACATCCCTGTCTACATTGTTAGCTATTTTTAGCCTCATCACAACTTGTTTATTAAGCATTCACTAGAACCGCTCACATGTCAGCCATTCAAAATAGCCTGTTCAGGCTCCGGGGCCTTGCGACAAGTAGACGTTCCTCTCTACAAGTGTGGGTTTTGTGAAAGGTCACTATGCAAATGCTTCTGTTCTACAGTTTATGTTACTCAAAAATTTCAGCAAAAACCACTCCAGTCTTCATTTCCTGTCATTCTGTTCAAGCCACACACATACTATGTTTTCACACCAAATGCCACTTGCATATATTTTGGACATTGAAAGTGTAAGTGGGGTCACTTTTATATTCCACCCTTATGTAAAATTGGTGGTTGACATGTTGCGTGCTTTGTTTTGGCCCACATTTTTGTACTCTGTGGCATCGTACAATATCAGTATCTGGGTGTCAGAGCGGATCCACAGAGACAACTGCTGAAGTGGCGGTGAGCTTTGTGATGCTGAATATTGCACCAAAATGCTAGTTATAAAGCTGAAAGCCAGAAATATTTTTAAACTGCACAGAGTAATTATAAAATAGAGAAAAAGTGAAAATAGAGAAAATGTGAAAAGCAATAAAAGACCATAACGTCAAAAACTCTCTCTCTCAGGGCATAATTCAATAATGAGATTAAAAGTGACAGTTTTGTGATAGTGAACTCTTCAAAATTTCTTCATATGTTACATGGTCACATGATTATGCCATTATATAAACTGGCTTCTTTTTTGGTCCTGTCTATTTTTACAGTTTATTCGATTATCAAATGAGACCGACCCCTCTATTGTATACAACCTTATTACTCACAATTGGAGGATCCCACCACCAAACTTGGTGGTGTCTGTAGTGGGAGGAGATGGAGACTTTAAAATGAAAACATGGCTGAAGGACATCTTGAGGAAGGGATTAGTCAAGGCAGCACAGAGCACAGGTAAGAAGAGGTCAATGAGTTTTAAATGGGGAAGAGTGAATATGCAATAAGTCAGTCAACCATGGCAGTTTGTCCAGGAGCATACAGTACAAGGTGGTAAGACTAAATCTCCTTTCTGGTGCTGGTTGTTATGACAGCTGTAACATATTTCAAAAGTGCAAATTCACATTCACAAGACAACATCAGATAAATGTACATAAGTCAGTTCTTGTCCTAGTGTTCCACTGGGATGCTACATCTAAATCATGCTGGGATGCTATTTTTTATTAAAATTGTTTAGACCAGGGGTACTCAACTACTTTTAGTAAAGGTTCACTGACCACCAATAAGTGAAGGTCCAAGTTTTTCCCCCCAGCTGGCAAAACCTGTTTTTCAAATTTTGCAAGCTGGGAGGAAAAACTTGGATAGTTCAGCAGTTTTTAAACTGTAAGTCTCAATTTGCTGTTTATGCAATTGTCTGTCCTTGTGGATCATTTTATATAGGGAAGACTATTTGTTGCTTATACATTAGCGTTAGAGAGCATTTTAGATCAATATCTACTGGAGTAGGCATTCCTAGGCTTACTGAGCATATATGTAAAGACCACAATAGTGACTGCAACACCATCCCTTTTTTTGGTTTAGAAATGATAAGCCCCTTTAAATATGGGGGATAGGATAGGCATAAAGAGCTATTGAGGAGGAAGGCAAGATGGATCATGGAAACCAATGCCTTGGGAATTTAGGTCTTAATGACTATAATGATTTTAGTGCGTTCCTATAGAGAATTAATTGTTTTATATATATATATATATATATATATATTGTTTTAAAATAACATTTTAGGAGATTGACATATGCGCATAGGTTGCCATGGCGACACTTAACACACTGCTCGGACCCTAACATGCCATTTTACTATGTATTTGGCGTATGTGGGGATATTGTGCGAAGTGTTAATATGTCGCCTTTGGAACGGGAATGCGCCACATGATCTCACTAGTGTCATTGCATCATTACATACATTGTGCGCCGAGATTTATGGGAGACTGTGACGCATACTCAGAGAATTTTGGCCATTAGCAGTGTTTGTATGCAAAATGGCCGTTGCCTGGAGGTTGTTTTAGGCATACCGCTTTATCCTGCTGAAATGCCGAAAATAAAGATGAGAAATGTGACTACAGAAATGTGAGTGTTGCTTTTTTGTCTATTGCTATTTTGAGTATATGGAAAACTATTTAAGTGTGGTGAGCAGAGCACCACGTGAAAATTAACGGCAGCATAGCCTCGAGCCTTTTACTATTGCGGCATAACAAGTAGTGCGGACTGTTATTTTTTCTTTTTTATTGACATACACACGTGGGTGGACAAAATTATTGGTACCTCTCGTTTAATGAAAGAAAAACCCACAATGGTCACAGAAATAACTTGAATCTGACAAAAGTAATAATATATAAAATTTCTATGAAAATGAACAAATGAAAATCAGACATTGCTTTTCAACCATGCTTCAACAGAATTTTAAAAAAAAGAAAATTCATGAAACAGGCCTGGACTGAAATGATGGTTCCCTTAGTTTAATATTTTGTTGCACAACCTTTTGAGGCAATCACTGCAATCAAACGATTCCTGTAACTGCCAATGAGACTTCTGCACCTCTCAACAGGTATTTTGGCCCACTGCTCCAGTTGTCTCGGGTTTGAAGGGTGCCTTTTCCAGATGACATATTTCAGCTCCTTCCAAAGATGCTCAATAGGATTTAGGTCAGGGCTCATAGAAGGCCACTTCAGAATAGTCCAATGTTTTCCTCTTAGCCATTCTTGGGTGTTTTTAGCTGTGTGTTTTGGGTCATTATCCTGTTGACTGGGTCATGACCTGCAACTGAGACCAAGATTTCTGACACTGGGCAGCACATTTCTCTCTGGAATCCCTTGATAGTCTTGAGATTTCATTGTAACCTGCACAGATTCAATACACCCTGTGCCAGATGCAGCAAAGCAGCCCCAGAACATAACAGAGCCTCCCCCACGTTTCACAGTAGGGACAGTGTTCTTTTCAAGATATGCTTCATTTTTCCGTCTGTGAAGATAGAGCTAATGTGCCTTGCCAAAAATTTCGATCTTTGTCTCATCTGTCCATAGGACATTCTCCCAGAAGCTTTGTGGCTTGTCAACACGTTTTTCTATATTACTTTTGTCAGATTCAAGTTATTCCTGTGACCATTGTGTTTTTTTTTTTTCATTAAACGAGGTATACCAACAATTTTGTCCACGTGTGTATTATACTGTGTAGGAGCACGTACTTGGCATAATACCATGTGTGGAGCACTAATGTGGCAATATACAGCATGGGAGGGCGCACTAAGGAGCTTTATAATGTGTGTGGTGCATTAAGGCATATTATACTGTGATGAGGACACTAATGAGACATTTGTGCCTCCAAACAGTAAAATGCCCCATTAGTGCCTCCTTAGTACCCCCCAATTTGCTTCTTAATGTCCCCAAACACAGTATATTGCTGTTAAGTGCCCCCACAAATATACATTACAATTGTAGCAGAAGGGATTGGGACAGCATATCAGGGCTTTAGGGGAAAGTGATTGGGAGATGAGTGTTTCTCCTGGTCGTTGTAATAATGAAAAGGACAGGAGGTGGGTGTCTGCACAACTGTCTGACTGTTGAGTATCCCTGGTTTAGACCATAAGATTACGCTTTCCATTTCCAGATTGTCAGCATTGCTGCTAATATGTGACAATAGTTCAAATGACAAGAAAAAGCAATGTAGACATTGTAAAGTGGTGACTATATGGTATGCATTCTTTTGCACTAGTTCTACACTGGTTCTCTGTTAAAGATGTGCAGCCCAACTTTTGTTGTTTACAGGAAACAAAATGACTGCTGTCACCTGAAAAAACCAATAGTTGGTTTGTACCACTGTTAATGAATAAGTGCTGAGTGTTTGGGAGGAATAGTTGTCAGAAGCATATGGCCAGCTTTAGACTTTTCAACCTGCACACTCACATCCTACCCTAATACCTGACACCCACTTCCTTTTCACTGTTCTTCTCCCTGTTTTCTATTTCTTGTTATTGTTATTCCTTCTTGCTACTCAACATAATTTTGCTAATATCTACTTTTGTTTCTCAAAGTTGACCTAAGCTTATGTTCTGGCCCAGCTTACTGGTAAGGTCTCTTTGACCTTGCTCAGTGTACTATATTATTTTTGTTTGCACTTGACCAGATCTTGCTTCATACTTGGTCTCACTGCCTGACTTTGCTTTCCTATTATACAGCCTTGATAAAAAGAATACAAAGTCAATAATTCACTATGTTTTACCTTGCCATGATATAATGACAGGTGCCTGGATCATGACTGGCGGAATGCAGGTCGGCATTGGAAAATATGTGGGTGAAGCTGTCAGAGACCATGCTACTGCAAGCTCTAATTCTAGGACCAAAGTGGTGGCAATGGGCATTGCACCTTGGGGAATTGTAAATAATTGCCATAGCCTAGTTAACCCTAAGGTGAGATTTTCTTTGTAAAGGGCTATATGATTCGGGTGGCAAATATGTAAAGATGTATCTTTTGAAGATCATTCCTTGACTCATTCTTGATCTCATTTTACAAAGGGATCTTCTCCTGCAAAATACTATATGGAAAATGTGGATGGACCAACATATTCCTTAGACAACAATTATTCAGTCTTCCTTTTAGCAGATGATGGAACCATTGAACAAATGGGAGGAGAAACTAGCTTTAGATTCAGGCTTGAGGAGCACATATCCCGACAGAAAACTGGAGTGGGCGGTAAGAAGACTTTACTGAAGGGCATAATTCAAAGTACTGACTAGCAAAATAATTATTTTAACTTGACCTCTGCAGTAGAGTCCTCAAGGACATTTCCCCTAAAGAAAATTCCATAAATGTAGGTGTTTGATTTGTCCTTCTTTGTTCTATTCATCAGTTTCCTAATAGATCTTGATGACAACAGATATGGACACGATTAGCAATTGCAGTGATTATCAGTCAGTCAGGTTCTATTAAAGCTGGTGGCCATCTTTGTAGAAGTTGGAATAATGATCATATTACTAACCAACTTTTATGCTAAGTCATTTAGAATTTAATGTTATAACTACTTTAAAGAAGCAGTCAAATAGGTGCCAAATTATAATACCATGTTTGCCAATTTTCTGGCATCCAAGGCAGGATAAAAATAACTGAAACCTTCTCCAGTTTCAGACTGGTATAGGTTTTGATTCCGGCTCATGGCAGCTCCTGCAATGAAGTGAATAAGACTGGTGGACAAAGCTTGCGGTCTTAATAAATTGGCCCTTTAGTTTTATGTATTTAATGGCAAATGTTCTCTAATGTGTCTTTAAAACAAATTACATTGCTACAATTAATTTTACTTTGCGGTTATTAAAATGACGTAGTTTCCACATTAATTCTAATTTGCATGTTTTTTTATTATATAGGCAAAGGAAGCATTGAAATCCCTGTTTTGTGCATGCTTATTGCAGGAGAGTCCAAAATGCTGGAGGTAAGAATCAAATAAATGAATAAAAATCTGTGTCTACAATATTTTGAAATCTGAAGAAAAAAATTACAAGCAATGCTATAGTTTTGTGAAATGTTGCCTGAGCTGGGACACATAAGAGGAGGTTTGTCCTACAGTTATGTTGCTGTGGTTATCGAATATTTTCCTATCCACCTGTTGCTTCTTCTCCTTCTTCTTATCCTCCATCTTCTTTTGCTTCTTTTCTCATGGATATTCTATTTGTCTTATTTTCTCATACACATTCTACCTTTCTTTGTCTCTTTGCTTCTTTTTCTCCTTTTTTACTTCATTCTTCCTTTTTTCTGAGCATTTTCCTTCTTGTTACTCTTATGTATTTCTACATCTTTTTATATCTGCCCTTTCATTTTCTTCTTCTTTTTCTTCTTCCTTTTCTTCTTTGTCTTTCACTTATTGCTCTCCCACTATTCTTCCTCTTTCTCATTGTTTTTTTTTTATCTTTATCTGTTTCATTGTCCTTTTTATTCTTGATGTCAACTCATCTAGAATGCCCTATGTTGGGGTTTTCACTACTTTGAAGGTTAAAAGGTATTTTTTTTCTTTTCCCAGAGAGTTTACAAAGCTACAATGAGCCCCATTCCATGTCTTCTGGTGGCTGGTTCTGGTGGAGTTGCTGATTGTCTAGCAGAAATCTTGGAAGAGTCACTTACGATGGAATCTATCCGTAGTTTAATAGAAGAGAAATTAAAGCAACACTTCCCAGAGGAAAACTTGAAAAAAATGATAGGAAAAGTCAGTAGTATATTTTTTACCTTATTTTATTTCATGATAGGATAGCTATTGTCTTTGTGTGCTCTGTGAAGCTCCAATATACACTTCTAAAGCAGCAGTACATAGCCCAGATGACAGTATGACTGATTAAAAGTCTTCTTTACAATTCAGATTGAGAAAATTGTGGAAAATCGAGATTTGGTCACCGTATATTCCAATGCTGATGGGACAGAGGATTTTGAGACTGTGATTTTGAAAGCTCTAGTGAAAGGTAAATGTGCTTTTACAGTAATGTTTGACAGTATAACATATATACAGTGTTTACATACAAATTATTTAAGAGTTTTATTTCCCTTTGTAACACAGCTTGCAAGAAGCAGTCAAGCGATGCCACAGAATACTTAGATGAGCTGAAGTTAGCAGTAGCATGGAACAGGGAAGATATTGCCAAGACTGAATTGTTCCATGGAGAAATACAGTGGAGGGTATGATGCCAATAGTGTTATATTCCATTTGTGCTTCTATATTTCTATATTGTGTGTATATTTCAATATTTGAATTAGATAGATTGAATTAGATAGAGTAGCCAGGGTGGGCATTACTAAGCTGGCTGTACCAACAACAATATAAATTCACGATAACGCTGGTGCTCTTAGAAGGCGACTGTCAGCAGAAAAATTGAATATATAATAATCACAATTGCTTGTAGGGCTGTTTGCTCAGTTGCCAAGGCTGTGTTTCTAATTCATAACTGCCGATTCTTTTTTATGAAAATATGACTTTTATTCCTATGCAGATTAGCAGAATAGGGGCGTTTCAACCCCGTGCTTTGCTATCCACTGCCCCTAACTGACACCTAGCTTCATCCCCACTAGTTGAGGGACATCTCTCCTTGGCGCTTGTCTTCTGGCCCGACTACTTTGCTATCTCCTACACCTAACAGCTGCTTTGATATCCGCTTCCCCTAATTGCCACCCCGCTTTTTTTTTTTTTTAACCAAAAGCAGAAATGAGTTCAAAAGCATTGGGAAATATGAAGGAATGACTTATATTCCTGCTGGATATACTTATGGCTTTGTTAAAAAAAAACAAAAAAAAAACTACTACCCTAAACTATGCTCTAGTTCCGTGATGGCGAACCTATGGCACGCGTGCCAGAGAGGGCACGCAGAGCCCTCTGAGTTGGCACACGCGCCGTCGCCAAGATCGCTCACTAACTAATCCGGTGTAGGATTCCCGGTTAGTGAGCGATCGTTTCTTTCAGCTGTATGTGAAAATGTACATACAGCTGAAAGCGGTCACTGTAGGCCGCGGTCCGCGGAGCCACGGCCTACACTGACTGCAGAGTGTGACCTCCTCCCCGACGCAGGCGCGATGACGTCATTCATCAGCGCCTGTGAACAGAAGGAGGAGGAGGAGGACGCTCTTTGTGGGACTGCAGCTCTTCGTGGGACAAGGTAAGTAACATAAACTACTGTGTGGGGGACACTGAAGCATCTAATACTAGAGTGTGTGTGGGGGGACGACACTGAAGCATCTAATACTGTATGGGGGATACTGAAGCATCTAATACTGTGTGGGGGACACTGAAGCATCTTATACTGTGGGGGGGACACTGAAGCATCTAATACTGTGTGGGGGGGGCGACACTGAAGCATCTAATACTGTATGGGGGGGACACTGAAGCATCTAATATTGTGTGCGTAGGGGCGGGACACTGAAGCATCTAATACTGTGGGGGGGGGCGACACTGAAGCATCTAATACTGTATGGGGGATACTGAAGCATCTAATACTGTGTAGGGGACACTGAAGCATCTAATACTGTAGGGAGGGGACACAGATGCTTCAGTGTCCCCCACACAGTATTAGATGCTTCAGTGTCCCCCACACAGTATTAGATGCTTCAGTGTCCCCCACACAGTATTAGATGCTTCAGTGTCCCGCCCCCACGCACACAATATTAGATGCTTCAGTGTCCCCCATACAGTATTAGATGCTTCAGTGTCCCCCACACAGTATTAGATGCTTCAGTGTCCCCCACACAGTATTAGATGCTCCAGTGTCCCCCAAACAGTATTAGATGCTTCAGTGTCCCCCATACAGTATTAGATGCTTCAGTGTCCCCCATACAGTATTAGACGCTTCAGTGTCTCCCATACAGTATTAGATGCTTGAGTGTCCCCCACACAGTATAAGATGCTTCAGTGTCCCCAACACAGTATTAGATGCTTCAGTGTCCCCCATACAGTATTAGATGCTTCAGTGTCCCCCACACAGTATTAGACGCTTCAGTGTCTCCCATACAGTATTAGATGCTTGAGTGTCCCCCACACAGTATAAGATGCTTCAGTGTCCCCAACACAGTATTAGATGCTTCAGTGTCCCCCATACAGTATTAGATGCTTCAAATACTGTATGGGGGACATTGAAAAATCTAATACTGTATGGGGGACACTGTGAAGCATATACTACTGTGTGGGGGAGCCAAAGTGGAGCATATAATACTGTGTGGGGGCCACTGTGAAGCTATAATACTGAGTGGGGCCCCTCTGGAGCATCTAATACTGTATGGGGGACACTGAAGCATCTAATACTGTGTGGGGGACACTGAAGCATCTAATACTGTGTGGGGGACACTGAAGCATCTAATACTGTATTGGGGGGGCGGAGCCTAGCCGCGATACGATATGGGCGCCTAATCTCAGAGCTCCCAGCCTGAGTCTCACCAAGCGACGATTAAAGCGACAAGCCCGTGGAGTGAACTGCTCCAAATTATACAGGAACGAGAGCTTACCTTCTGGAGATGCCCAGGAAGCGCAAATCGGCGGTGAAGCCGCAAAAACTCCTGGACTTCTTCTTCCCTCACGGAGGGGGAGAGGAGCAAGATGGCGACGACCCGCGCGCAGCCACAACATCTAGGGCCTCGACTCCTCCGAGCGACCCTCCGGCAGAGACGCTCATGCTCTCTGAGCAGCGGAGAGCGCTGTCGGCCCCATCCCTGCAACAGCTGATTGATCGTGCGGACTCGGGACCACATGAGTCTCCATCCCGGCGGGCCGGGGCGGGCGCGCAATTCGGGCCTACACAAAATGGCGTCACGGGGCCTAACGCTGCATCCAACCTGGGGACGCAGCAATCGCCCACTGCGAGCCCAGCGAAGCAGAAGCCAAGGCTCCAGAGCGCTGATCAGCAAGGAGAGGAGGTAAGCGACACCATACAACAAACACCTCCACCTGATTTCTTGGCAGATGTACCGGCAACAGAAAATCTGTTAACTGAGGCCTCTATGAAAAATATGCTTATGGCCTTTTGTAAGTCATTAAAGACAGACATGTCCCTTATGGTGAAACCACTAGATAGAGATCTTCAAGAGTTAAAAAGCCGTACGGTACATGTTGAATCTAAAATGGCGGAATTTGCTGCAGCGCATAATGCGCTTATAGATGCACACTGCGACGTGGAAAGGGATGTGTCCTTCCTTAAAGCTAAGATAGCCGATTTAGAAGACCGTTCCAGAAGAAATAATTTAAAATTTAGAGGGATCCCAGAATCAATACCTCCAAAAGATTTAACCGTTTTCCTCCAAGATATGATAAGATCGTTAATACCGAATCTCACGAAAATGGACTTAACTATTGACAGAGCTCATAGAGTTCCGAGACTCTCACATTTAGATGAAACGATACCCAGGGATGTTCTAGCAAAGGTCCATTTTTACCATACAAAAGAGCTGGTTCTGCTGACTTCACAGAAAACAGACCGCCAGCCTGAACAATATCACATGATCTCCATTTATTCAGATCTCTCAGCCACGACACTACAAATCAGGAGGCAATTTATCCCTTTTACTACAGCATTACGTCAGCATCACATTTTGTATAAATGGGGATTCCCGGTCCGTGTGATCGTCTCCCGCAATAACCTCGTACATGTCATCAAGACTCTGGAGGAAGGGAAAAAATTGCTAAATGCCTGGAATATTCCGATGGTTGATCCTCCAATCAAAAACCCACCTGGTCCAGTATCAGATGGCTGGCACCAGGCGAAAACCCAAAGACGTCCACTTAGAGGGCTACAAAGCTAGAGACTCACTTATCCTGGATTCCATATGTTCGCTGCTGTTGAACTTATCCCTCCAAGATCACGACAGCTGCTGGTCCGCTGTACTATGTTTGTCTCTCTTCTCTTTTTTTTCTTCTTGATACAGCTCAGATGGATAGTCCATCGGTTCTGTTATTTCTACGGTTTGTTTCCTTTCTGGTTTTGGCACACAGGGCGAAATGAATACAAATGGTGGAAACAACTCCGCCTCCTGCAAACAGGGATATCCTTTGGTATGGGCAAGTGTGGTAAGACTCTTAATGCATTCCTAATTGTGTATTATGGTGCATAAAATTATGTCTATGAATGTCAGAGGATTGAACTCTCCTCAAAAGAGGGCCAATTTATGGCGCGAGGCACGAGATCAAGGCTGTGACATTCTTGCAGTGCAAGAGACCCACCTCTTGAAGGCAGATGCCTCTCGCATTCAACACCCAGCATATCCAAATGTATTCCATGCTCACTATTCTTCAAAACGTAGAGGAACATTGATTGGAATTAGGGACTCGGTAGCGTTTCATTTAGTGTCACAATATGCAGACCCGGGAGGGCGATTTATAATATTGACTTGTATTCTTAATAGTGTTACATATACGCTGGTATCAGCCTATGCCCCCAATAGGAAACAGGTGGCATTCTTAAGGAGACTGGTAAAGGCTGTGGAAAAGAGGAAGCAGGGATGTTTAATATTGATGGGGGACTTTAATATGGCTCCGGACCCGGTGGTGGACACCACTTCTGGTGGGTCGACACGCCACCCTTCTCTTTCGCAAGCGCTATGGCGCCATGAACTATTTGACGCCTGGCGTATCCTCCATAATACTGAGAGAGATTATACTTATTTCTCTCCTGCACATAATAGCTACTCGCGGATAGATTTATTTCTACTCGAACAATCCAGCCTCCCCATGATTATGCAATCTGATATTTCAGTAATCACGTGGTCAGATCATGCAGCCATAACCTTGACCTTAGCAGAAAAATATGAATGTCCAAGAGCATTCGTATGGCGGTGCAACGAATTTTTAATGTCACAACCGAAATTAAAAGCAACTTTAGAGACTGATCTGAGGGAATTTTTTTCTGGTTAATACCCCATCTGCCCCTAGCCCTGATATACTGTGAAACTCTCACAAGGCCTTTATTAGAGGAACGTTCATTCGCTTGGGGCATACAGAAAAGAAAAATAGATTAGCAGAAATAGATAGACTGCTTCATCAAATAAAAACTATTGATGACAGCAATAAAAAGTCCCCCTCTCCATCAAATGCAGCAAAACTGATGACATTACGCCATCAACTGACAGCGTGCTTATTGCATAAATATGAGAAAAATCTAAAACGGACCAAAGCTACATATTACTCTCAGTCCAATAAAGCAGGTAAACTCCTAGCCTCCAAACTTAAACAAAAGCATGCGAAATCCAGAATTCAATTCCTTCACAGTAAGGATGGTACATATAAAATATATGACCCAAGGGGCATAGCCGACGCCTTTAGATCATTTTACGAAGGTCTTTACAATATAGCGGAAGACACAGTGGTAGCTCCCCCAACGAGCCGCGACATTGAGCGTTTCCTTACGGCTGCCCAATTGCCCAGGCTCACTGAGTCACAACTGGACTCTTTGAATACACCCATTACCTCAGAGGAGTTGTTGTTAGTTATTAAATCGCTGCCATCTCATAAATCGCTGGGCCCTGATGGCCTTACTAATGAATACTACAAACGATTTTTCCAAATCCTGAAAGACTCACTGCTGTCCTTCCTGGCGATTGATTCTGGCACCATCCCAAAAGAAAACCAAGAGGCCTTAGTAGTTACGCTGCCAAAACCAGGAAAAACGGCCACTAACCCCCAAAACTTTCGACCTATATCTTTACTAAACTCCGACCTGAAAATTTATGACAAATTAATAGCAAACAGGCTAGCAACCTGTCTCCCGAGCTTGATCAACAATGACCAGGTGGGATTTGTTAAGGGGAGGCAATCTTACGATAATACCAGACGCATTTTGACCCTTATACATCACATTGATTGTAAGAAGATGGAGGCGGTGATCCTTGCATTGGACGCTGAGAAGGCGTTTGATCGTATTTGCTGGTCATATGCCTTCTCAGTGCTCAGAAATATGGGGTTCTCTGGAGCTATTTTGAGAGCGATAGAGGCGTTGTACTCTGCACCATCTGCGAGAGTGTTTACCAGTGGAGTAGTATCGGACCCTTTTGTGATAACAAATGGGACCAGACAGGGATGCCCCCTGTCGCCCCTGATATTTGTTCTTTCCATGGAACCATTGGCTCAGGCACTCAGACTAGATTCGGAAATAGGGGGCATTGATATTAGGAATAGAACTCACCTTATATCTCTCTACGCTGACGATATTATTCTTACCCTGTCTAAACCACAAACATCTATTCCTCACCTAATGGCCACCATTACTGAGTTTGGGCAATTATCGTTTTACAAATTGAATATGGCTAAATCACAAGCGCTACCTTTGAATGTCCCTCCTTCTTTGCTTCATCGCATGAAGTCGAATTATGACTTCGATTGGAGGAAAGACAATGTCCAGTACCTGGGGACGCAGATGATACCATCCCTAGGGACCCTTTACAGAAGTAACTATACACCAATGTTAAAATTACTGCAAGAGGAGATGGAGCGAATGTCAAAAACAGATACCTCTTGGATAGGCCGAGTAGCGGCCTTCAAAATGTTACTGCTACCTAGACTTCTGTATTTGTTTCGCACGCTCCCGATATCCATTCCTGTTTCCTTCTTTGAAACAGCACAAAGGGTGATCTCAAAGTATATATGGAATGGGAAAAGACCGAGAATCAACAAAAGCTTCCTTTTTAAACAAAAGGAGGCAGGAGGGCTGGGAGTTCCGATGATAAGAAACTATTACGTAGCCTCGCTGGTCACTCAGTGCGCTAGGTGGAAATCAATGGATACCTCGGTACCATGGTTACACATAGAGCAGGTATTTATAGCTCCTTTAAAACTGGAAGATGTACTGTGGGTACCCTTTTGGAACATTTCAGCTCATGGATCCTTCTCCCCGGTCATGATAGCCTCATTGGCGGCATGGCAGCTGATGCACAGGAAAGCCAACCCTATGAAACATTTTCATATTTCTGAAATGCCTTTGTCCCTACTAGCATGGGTAACCGACGATTTGGGAACCTTGGACTGGGAATCGAGGGGGATAACACATATTTCTCAATTATATTCCGACATTAAACAACCTATATTGTTTGCTGACCTTAGACAGACATATGGAATCCCTAACGGCGACTTCCTTAAATATTTTCGAATATGGCACTTTGTGTCTAAACATCCTGTGTCGCTTTTGCCCCATAGTGGTGCACTATTCACCTGGCTGTCGACCAAAGTGAGAGGGTTGAGATTCCTGTATGACAAAATGGACGACCTATCGACCTTTACTAGATCTACCCCATTTCGTTGCTGGGAGAGAGATTTAGAAACAGCAATTACCCTAGAGGAGTGGCAACAGGCAATTAAGCTGATCCATCTATCCTTAAAGTGTAGTACACATTTAGAGACGGCCATGAAAATAGTATTACGATGGTATAGGACCCCAACTATGCTACAGTTAGCATATCCCTCCGAATCAGGGAATTGCTGGAGGGGATGTGGAGGTAGAGGAACCCTTCTCCATATTTCGGGGAATTGCCCCATAATTCAAGGATACTGGGAAAGGGTCTTTGAGATGCTCTGGGAGCTATTCGACTTCCGACTCCTATACACCACTAAAATGGCTATTCTGATAATCGGAATTTCTAATGCACTGAGGACATACAAAAACTTATCTGCAAAATTTTGACTATAGCCAAATTGATGTTGGTACAGAGATGGAGGACAGTAGCCCCTCCACCCATGTCGGATCTCTTAATGGCCATAAATAACACACACACATATGAAAGAGTAATCGTATTGGGAAATGACTCCTTCCATAGCTTTGAGAAAATCTGGGAAGCATGGAATTACTCTCGATTCGCTCTGAGAGAAAACCAGGTTAATACAGGTAATTCGGGGGGGGGGGGGAAGCAGTGAGTGAGTGGATGGGCGTCAAACCTGCCAACTAAAGAGTAAATGGAGCAGTGGGAGAGTAGAAATATGGAATGTAAAATATGAGTGTCAGTGCATACACACAAACAAAGCCTCACAACCAAGGGAAGGTCGGAATTGAGGAACATATTCTAGGTACGATTCATAATAGCCCGTTGACTGTGCCTGAAAGTTATTGTTATAGTTCTGGTTTACTATGTTAGTGCTTGCATACCTGTCTTATTGATGTATGACCTACAGATGTGTCTTGGAAGGACAGTATGATGTTATCTTGCATATTATGTGATAATGCATATCAATGTACATTGCACTGTATGTTAACACCGTTCTGTACGTTTATTCTTTGAAAATTCGAATAAAAATTATTGAAACTAATACTGTATGGGGGGGGGACACTGAAGCATCTAATACTGTGTGGGGGACACTGAAGCATCTAATACTGTATGGGGGGGGGACACTGAAGCATCTAATACTGTGTGGGGGACACTGAAGCATCTAATACTGTATGGGGGATACTGAAGCATCTAATACTGTATGGGGGACACTGAAGCATCTAATACTGTATGGGGGACACTGAAGTATCTAATACTGTGTGGGGGGGGGACACTGAAGCATCTAATACTGTGTGGGGGACACTGAAGCATCTAATACTGTATGGGGGACACTGAAGCATCTAATACTGTATGGGGGACACTGAAGCATCTAATACTGTATGGGGGACACTGAAGTATCTAATACTGTGTGGGGGGGACACTGAAGCATCTAATACTGTATGGGGGACACTGAAGCATCTAATACTGTGTGGGGGGACACTGAAGCATATACTACTGTGCGGGGGCTGGGGACACTGAAGTATCTAATACTGTGTGGGGGACACTGAAGCATCTAATACTGTGTGGGGGGCACTGACGCATATAGTACTACTGTGTGGGGGGACACTGAAGCTACTACTACTGTATGGGGGACACTGAAGCATCTAATACTGGGTGGGGGACACTGAAGCTTCTAATACTGTATGGGGGACACTGAAGCATCTAATACTGTATGGGGGGGAGACACTGAAGCATCTAATACTGTATGGGGGACACTGAAGCATCTAATACTGTGGGGGGGACACTGATGCTTTTACTACTGTGTGGGGGGATACTGAAGCTTATTCTACGGTATGGGGGACACTGAAGCATCTAATACTGCATGGGGGACACTGAAGCATCTAATACTGTGTGGGGGACACTGAAGTATCTAATACTGTGTGGGGGACACTGAAGCATCTAATACTGTGTGGGGGACACTGAAGCATCTAATACTGTGTGGGGGACACTGAAGCATCTAATACTGTATGGGGGACACTGAAGTATCTAATACTGTGTGGGGGACACTGAAGCATCTAATACTGTGTGGGGGACACTGCAGCATCTAATACTGTGTGGGGGACACTGAAGCATTTAATACTGCGTGGGGGGGACACTGAAGCATCTAATACTGTGTGGGGGACACTGAAGTATCTAATACTGTGTGGGGGATACTGTAGCATCTACTACTGTATGGGGGACACTGAAGCATCTAATACTGTATGGGGGTCACTGAAGCATCTAATACTGTGTGTGGGGGGGGGACGGGACGCTGAAGCATCTAATACTGTATGGGGGACACCGTGAAGCATAAACTACTGTGTGGGGCCCCACTGTGAAGCATATATTACTGTGTGGGGGCCCACTGTGAAGCATATACTACTGTGTGGGGGGGGGGATTATTGTGAAGCATATAATGTGGGTGGGGGCCCAAAGTGAAGCATATAATGTGGGTGGGGGCCCAAAGTGGAGCATATAATACTGTGCGGGGGGCCTCTGTGGAGCATATAATACTGAGTGGGGGCCACTCTGGAGCATATAATATTGTCTGGAGGCCACTTCAGAGCACATTGTACTGTCTGGGGCCCTTCACTATTTATATCACACAGTATCTGTTTTATAGCAGACATGTGATATTATTACAGGCTGTAATAACATTGCACAGTCACTATAAAATAGATTCTGGTTAATTTAAGGTTAAATTGCCGTGTTGGCACTTTGCGATAATTTAGTGGGTTTTGGGTTGCAGTTTGGGCACTCGGTCTCTAAAAGGTTCGCCATCACTGCTCTAGTTCATTCATCCAAGGACTTGGTTGCAATACTGTACAAAAGTGACAAGTTTCTAGACAGAAAGCAGGCCCCTACAATTATTCTGTAAAACTCAACAAACATAATTTTCTCATATTACATATCTCCCAACTTTCAAAGGACTGAAAGAGAGACAAAATCTGTGGCGCATTGCTTCAAATTTAGGTGCCATAAGCCACTCCTCCAACTCCACCCATGGCACATTTCGTCCCACTTATTCTCAATCATGACTATTTGAACCCCAACACAATATAAAACCTCTTTAGTGGCGCTGACACAGTATCATGCCCCTTTGGGACCCCAATAAATCCAAAAAATTAGATCAAGGGAATGATCAGAGACAGGCCACCAGTATATTTATCACAATAAATCCAAAAGATGATAAAAAATAACTAGTAATACTTAACTTTTAATAATCATGTTGATAAAACATGTATGATAACAAAATTCTGTGGCTAATAAAAGGTATACCAATATTAAAACAAAACAGGTATAACTTGCTAGAAGAACGACAGCCACACCTAAACACAGTTTTAGGCTAAGGCCCGAAAACTCCAGGGTTTCCATGGGTATAATTGACATGCTTCGATTTACAAAAATGCGCCGTTTTTTGAAATCGCAGCATTTCCACTGCGGATATTTTTCTGTGATGTGTGACCCTGGCCTTAGGATCCACACACCATATTGGCTCTGCAGTCTGATAAAAAAATAAACCCACAAAGTCTTATCATGTAGGTACTGTTGGGTAGGGATCCATTCAAACAAGACCGCAGGGGTTCAGTAGTCCAGAGATGGGTGGGTGATCAAATAATAGCCACAAGAAGACAGGCTATACTTGTACAAACTACAAAAAGGGAAGGGGATGAAACTCACTCTAGTTATCCCTATAATCAATATATCTATTATGCCCTCAATTCCTAACTCGGCCCTCAATTCCTAACTCTGAGTGAAACCTGACCCTAGAATAAGGAATAGCCTAACTGCTCCCTACCTGTAGGATAGGTCATGGTCCTTGTCGCTCCCACAGAAAAGTGCACTACAAACAAAAAAGAGTAATACAAACCTCACCCCTTTCATTTAAGCTTCCTCCAGACGCTGTTAGTTTTGAATTTAGGACATACCTCCCACCTGAAATCCGGGACTGTCCAGCTGATTATGGGATGGTTGAGTGGTATGCATATATAGCTAGCATTTACATTTGCAACCATTTCCAAGAAGTCTGCTTGCTACCAGGAAATCGAAACATTCTGACATACAGTCAGAAGCAGGGCCGGATCCAGGTTTGTGTGGGCCCTTGGGCAACAGAACCTCAGTGGGCCCCTTTTGGAGTAACCCATGCACACTGCAGCAAAAAAACATTCAAAATTGGGTATTTTTTTGCTGAGGTCGACCTACTGGAGGGGACTGTAATACAGTTCATTCCATACAAGTAGATACAACCTGTTCAGACATCAGAAAGTAAAGAGAAATTTGAGGCGGACATCTGCCCAGGATTCTTCTATATTTTCTGCCCCCGGCTCACGGTGCAGAGTATCAGCATTCCATTGTGACTTCCACCGCTGATTAGGCTCAAATGTATGAGTCTGACCAGTGCAGAGTCTCAAGCTGTGGCCTCCGAATGAGCTGCAGAATCTGCAGCAAGATCCAGCAGTATGTTTTTTTTTTCCAGTATCCTGCTCCAATTAGTTTCAATAGGAGGCAGAATGATGGAGGAATCTGTTGCTGATTTAGGGGTGAAATCCACTGCAAAATCTGTGCCAGATTACACCATGTGAACAGGGCCTGATACTGTTAATAGTGCCACTCCACAGTGGCCCTCACACAGTATCATATGCTCCACAGTGGCCCTCACACAGTATCATATGCTCCACAGTGGCCCTCACACAGTATCATATGCTCCACAGTGGCCCCCACACAGTATTATATGCTCCACAGTGGCCGCTACACAGCATTGTATACTCACAGTGGCCCCCATACAGTAATATATGCTCCACAGTGGCCTCCACGCAGTATTATATGCTTTACAGTGGCCCCCACACAGTATTATATGCCCACAGTGGCCCCCATATAATTTTTGGGGGTTTCTTTAGTGAAGTCTCTGTTGGAACTCCTTTGGATGTGAACTTAGCCCAGTCATACTAGCAACTGTATTTTGTTACAATGTTTCAGTGTAGGTAACAGCTTTCAGCTTTGAGTACTAGGATTCAAAAGAGATGTGAGGTTAGGTAGGTGTATAGTTCATTGAGAATTGTCTAAACAGATACACTGTAATACAACATACAGTTTTAGGAAGACTGTTAAGCTGGGTTTTCAGCTCATCTGTGTTAAAAAATAAAGGGGTTGATTCTCCAATAACTGCAGATGTGATAAATTGAAACACAGAATATATTAGAAAGCTGCAGAAGTTTTCATCATACCAACACTTAATTTACTTAAAGGGGTTGCCCCATTAAAGACACTTATCTACTATCCACAGGATAGGTAACAAGTGTCACATTGTTGGATCCCACATCAATGAGGAGAACAGGATGCTGAAAGTCCCCGGTGCCTCTTCCCTGTGAACACCAGTGCTCTTGCTCTGACCAGTGCTTCATTCAATGCTATGGGACTGTAGAGTCTGGCAACCCCATAGAAGTGAATGGAACGCCGGTCACGCATGCCCACTGGTACTTCATTCACATAGAGGAGGCATAGGCACTTTCAGTTCCCCATTCTCCTTATAGCTGGGGGACTAGACCCCTGCAATGTGGCACTTATTCCCTATCATGTGGATAGGGGATAATTATCTTTAATGGGACAACCCCTTTAATACAGAACAACCCCTTTAGGCTTTATTTATATCATTCCAGGGAACCTCTTTAAGTACATACAGAGTACATGTTTGCAGCCTGAGATATTGCTCTGATCTTTGTTCTGCTAGAACGTTCAGAATATTTTTTCCTGTTTAAGTAACAATGGCTCATATACTTTACCCAATGACAATAGAGCTGAGCACACGATTTATATGTTGTTTCAAGGTTACTCCCTTTCCCTGCAATTCACTTGCATTCCTTTGTGAAATTTTAGACAGAACTATTTTTTTGGTTGTTGTTGAACAGATTAAACTAGAGCAGGACGAAGGCCGGGGGCCCCACTTAGTGTAAATGCCATGGAAAAACCAATATGTGCCAATATGGTGTGTGGATCCTAAGGCCAGGGCCTCACATTGCGAAAACTGCTGCGTTTTATAGTACCTGCAAAGTGGATGGGATTCTGGCTATGTCAATTATACCTACGGAAGCTCTGGCGATTTCCATATAGGTATAATTAAAGCAGAAACTCCGCAGAGGAAAACTCTGTGGACTTTCTGTGAAAAGCGCTGTGGGAAAAACCGCAATGCGTTTCGTTGCGTTTCTTTTTGCCTGTTGCTTGCTATGTGGGGCCTTAGCCTAAAAATAGATGTTGTAAAGCAATGATGTTTAATTGTACAAAATCAGAGGAATCCTGTCTGGCTAAGTGGCTATGCACAGGACCGAGTCCTGTCTGAGAAAAACGTTCCATGTGTGTGGGTGGTATTTCCTGGACTAAACTAGGCCATGTGTATAGAACTGCATTATAGTTAGTTATGATGAAGTGACCTCCCAAATGACCCAATCACTACTGTACTAAACTGGCATAAAGCTATACATAACTGACTATTATACAGTGAGTTCTATGCACACGTCCAAGTCAGGGAAATATGTCCCACATGGAATTTTGCTGCTTTTTTTAAAACCAAAACCAGGAGTGGATTTTGTAGAAGGGAGAAGAATAAGTGTTTCCTTTATGTTTCCTATTCCTTTTGAAGCCATGCTTGCCTTTGGTTTAAGAATTCAAAGAAAAATCTAGCACAAAAAACACAGCTTTTCTGCAACATGTGGCCTCAGCCTAAAGGTGGAAGCACATCAGTTGGTGGAATTCTTCCCATCCCGTGTACACATCTAGTTCTGACCTAGATATTCAGCACTGAGAATATGCTGAGTATTGTCATTTTCTGTCAGACTCTCAGATTATAGATAGTTTTGTCTACAGTGCATGAGCAGCAATGAGTCAGAGGTCATCTCAGCTGTATTAAATACACATTGCAGACATGGATTTCCTTTCAGAAGAAAGCACAATTCACAATCTCCTGAACACATCCTACATTATACATTTTCTATTGTTCCTTTCATACTCTAACAATATTAAGGAAAAACGTTTTTGAAACAGCTGTCCAATGGCTATTATATAACCCATGAATTTCAGTGGGTCTATTCACATGGCACTATGAATGCTGGTTTTGACAGGCAAACATAGTTCAAATAAGTTTTTTGCATGGGAATCCGGACTTTGCTGTGGAAAAACTACGAGATCGCTTCCTTTTGAAGTGGTTCCAGTAGCATCTACACAGGACCAGATAAGAGTCAAACAGGGTCAGATACAGGCTAACTGGTTGGCAATGGGTAACAGGCAGATCAGGATTAACAGGCAGGTAGAACTTATGAACAAGCCAGGTTCACTAACTGGTATGGGGAAGTCAAGGTCGAGGTCAAGCTTACCAGACTAAACGGCACAAAAGAAACCTTCACATTAAAAAGCAGACACTATGAACCTATATTGCTCAGGCATTCATATGAGGTCTGAGCACACTTAAATAAGCCTACAGCTACTGTATATCATATGTATTTCTATGGCCGCTTTATATACAGTATCTAGATACTGTATTTAACTGGCCATACACATTAGATGTATATTGGTCAAATCTGCCAATTTGAGCAGGACTGGCCAGCCATATGATGTGTATGCTTCCCCACAGCAGATAAAAGGATATATTCCCAAATGCATTTGATCCATCAATGTAATCCTTGAAAAGGACATCATAATAATATGATGGGCTAGTGACTTTTATCTCTTCTTTATAGGCTTGTGATCTTGAAGACACAATGACGGATGCACTAGTGAATGACAAACCCAGCTTTGTAAAGCTCTTTGTGGACAATGGAATGAACATTGTAGATTACCTGACATATGGGCAGCTTGAAGAGCTTTATAGCTCTGTACTAGATAATACTGTTCTCTGGCATTTACTTCAGCGCAAACATGAAGAGCGCAGAGAGTCTAACAAAGGACAACAGCACCAAGAATACTTACCAGTGGATACTGTAGGCAAAGGACATGACTTCAAGCTTTACGAAGTAGCCAAAGTTCTGCGAGAGCTCATGGGTGATGTCTGTGCCCCATTCTATACACATGTACTGGGGAATACCAAGAACTCTGTCAACAGAAGGAGCTCCAATGTATGTACTAATACCAAATATATGTCACTCATTGTTCACTGCAATATTTATGTAGCAAATTTACTTAACGTAACACAACATTGTTGGGTATGTGGCCAGATAATATGTCAAAACTACAGTGGGGAAAAAAAAGTATTTAGTCAGCTACCAATTGTGCAAGTTCTCCCACTTAAAAAGATGAGAGAGGCCTGTAATTATCATCATAGGTAGACCTCAACTATGAGAGACAAAATGAGAAAATATATCTAGTAAATCACATTGTCTGATTTTTTAAGAATTTATTTGCAAATTATGGTAGAAAATAAGTATTTGGTCACCTACAAACAAGCAAGATTTCTGACTCTCACAGACCTGTAACTTCTTCTTTAAGAGGCTCATCTGTCCTCCACTCATTACCTGTAGTAATGGCACCTGTTTGACATTGTTATCAGTATAAAAGACACCTGTCCACAACCTCAAACAATCACACTCCAAACTCCACTATGGTGAAGACCAAAGAGCTATGGAAGAAGCACCAGAAACAAAATTGTAGCCCTGCACCAGGCTGGGAAGACTGAATCTGCAATAGGCAAGCAGCTTGGTGTGAAGAAATCAACTGTGGGAGCAATAATTAGAAAATGGAAGACATACAAGACCACTGATAATCTCCCTCAATCAGGGGCTCCATGCAAGATCTCACCCCATGGAGTCAAAATGATCACAAGAATGGTGAGTAAGAATCCTAGAACCACACTGGGGGACCTAGTAAATGACCTGCAGAAAGCTGGGACTAACGTAACAAAGGCTACCGTCAGTAACACACTACGCCGCCAGGGACTCAAATCCTGCAGTGCCAGACGTGTCCCCCTGCTTAAGCAAGTACATATCTGGGCCCATCTGAAGTGTGCTAGAGAGCATTTGGATGTTCCAGAAGAGTACTGGGAGAATGTCATATAGTCAGATGAAACCAAAATAGAACTGTTTGGTAGAAACACAACTCGTCGTGTTTGGAGGAGATTGGATGCTGAGTTGCATCCAAAGAACACCATACCTACTGTGAAGCATGGGGGTGGCAACATCATGCTTTGGGGATGTTTCACTGCAAAGGGACCAGGACGACTGATCCGTGTACATGAAAGAATGAATAGGACCATGTATCGTGAGATTTTGAGTGCAAACTTCCTTCCATCAGCAAGGGCATTGAAGATGAAACGTGGCTGGGTCTTTCAGCATGACAATGATCCCAAGCACACCAATGCATAAGAAGCATTTCAAATTCCTGGAGTGGCCTAGCCAATCTCCAGCTCTCAACTCCATAGAAAACCTTTGGAGGGAGTTGAAAGTCCGTGTTGCCCAGCGACAGCCCCAAAACATCACTGCTCTAGAGATCTGCATGGAGGAATGGGCCAACATACCAGCAACAGTGTGTGCCAACCTTGTGAAGACTTACAGAAAACGTTTGACCTCTGTCATTGCCAACAAAGGATATATAACAAAGTATTGAGATGAACTTTTGTTATTGACCAAATACTTATTTTCCACAATTTGCAAATAAATTCTTAAAAAATCAGACAATGTGATTTTCTAGATGTGTTTTCTCATTTTGGCTCTCATAGTTGAGGTCTACCTATGATGTCAATTATAGGCCTCTCTCATCTTTTTAAGTGGGAGAACTTGCACAATTGGTGGCTGACTAAATACTTTTTTCCCCACTGTATGTGCATAATTGTAGCTGCAATGATGAGGATTCAAAGATTGAAACCCATTGATTTTAATGGAGCCACTGGGGATAGGAGCTTCACTGGAATCAATGAGGGCACCAAACGTCTCTGGAATAAGTCAGAGGCCTATTATAACTGAAGAAATTTGACCAAGTGATATGATCTTTTAGGCTACCTGAGAAAGTTTAATCTCTGAAATCATGAAGTTTGAATATTATGTCAAAACCATATAACTTCATAAAACTGTACTGAAGGTATGGGGCTCCACAAGAATCCAGGATTCTTTTAGTTGCAACTTTCTTCATTGCTAATGGCAACTTATCATTTTTTCATGTAAAAATTATACATTTTATTTTTATAATTTTATTATTGCTTTTCCGCAATAAAATATTAATAAGATATGTAAACTCCTTCAAAGAAATTTTCCCATTCAAGGCACTTTTTTTCTACTAAATATGGTATCCTCACTTGTTCAGAGAATAGGGGTCTAGCGACCACTGTTTCTCAATTCCTATCTGCTACATTCTCCATACACTTTAACAAAGAGTTGACTGTGATTATGTTGAAGTCTTTGGAAATTATGGAGCCAAGCAAGCAGGTCTGGGTTCTGGGTTCATTTCAATTAAACTTCCATGGATAATGCACAAGCACGGCCCTTTCCCTTATTGAAGTGTATGGAGTATGCAGTGGCTGGTATTCAGTGAACAAGGATCATCAGATCCAGATTGTCCAGATAGATGAGGGTGGGACCTGCACCTTTCAGGCATTTATGGCATATCGTTTAACAATGTTTTGAGTCATAATATTAATTCCTTACAACTTGAAAACTGTACAATAGCAGGGTATGTCGAAATTTGCAACCATTTTTCATTGCTCCAGTGCATCTAAAATAAAATTAAAAAAGCAACTTTGATTCACAACTTTCTACCACCTTATTGTTCAGATACCTATTTAGACCAATGTATTTCCATGGTTACAGACTATAAAGAAACCCTGTGTAGTTTGATCCTGCATCCATTCACCCTTCTATCTGTCTCTTATCTTTTGGTAACTTTCCAAATTCCAAGTGAGCAAAAAGTAAAGAGCAAAATAACGGAAGTATGATTGCAAGATCAGCCTACATAGGGTTTGTAGTCTGCTACCATGGAGACACATAACTTTACATGAGCTGCATATACGAAACAGTAAGACATTTCTAAACAAGAGTGATTGCTAAGATGAATATAGCTGAACATTTGAAGTTGTTTTTCCACAACTTATTTTTGTATCCTTTTCTACAGAATAAAAGTAATACAAGCTGCATCGATCAAAGATATGATACCAAAAAGTCAACAACCCCCTGGATTGATCTCTTCATTTGGGCAATTCTACAGAATCGTAATGAAATGGCTACTTACTTCTGGGAAATGGTGAGATCTGCAAATGCATACATTTGAACCTGCACATCAGTGCATTTATGCACTTTGGAATATGACAAGGGGATTCAAAGAACATCAAAGTGAAAATCTCTGTGTCATGCATCAACCCTTAGGGGCATTTGTGTATTCAAAAGCTAACAACCCCTTTAAGCAGAGGCATAACTATAGTGCAGCAATTCCTAACTGGAGTGCCGTGGTACCTAGGGTTGCTGTGCAGGCCCCCCAGGGGTGCCGCGACAATCTGGAGAGGAAATTGCTACTCGTCCCCTTTTAACTACATCGGCCACTGAGGGACATTATTAGGTGTCTGAGGGGCACTGGGGGGACATTAATAGTTGTCTGGGATCCACTACAGGACTTTATTGCTTGTCTGGGGGTTACTGGAGGACATTATTACTTGCCGTGTGGCCACTATGGACATTATCACTTGCCTGGGGGCCACTGGAGACATTATTACTTGCCTGAGGGTCACAGGGGACATTATTGCTTGCTTGGGTGCCACTGGGGTATATTATTACTTGCCTGGGGGCCACTGGGGGACATTATTGCTTGCCTGGGGGCCACTAAAGGACATTATTACTTGTCTGGGGGCCACTGGAGAACATTATATCTTGACTTGGGGCCACTGGAGAACATTACTACTTGTCTGGGGGCCACTGGGGAGTATTATTACTTGCCTGAGGGCCACTGGGAAGCATTATTAGGTGTCTGGGGCCCACTGGGGAGCATTATGTAAAGTCTGGGGGCCATTATTATGTGTCTGAGGACCTCTAGGGAACATGTACTGCGCCATTGGAGAGCATGATACTACGTGGGAGCTTGGCGATGGTAAAAGGTGAATTTTTGTATGTGCTGGGTGGAAAGTATAGGATGGTGTAGCTTTGATGGTGCATTCATGTAATGCAGTTAAAATTGCATCAAAACTGCAATGCATTTTTGGTGAGGTTGCTGTGCTCAGAGTCTGAAAAGGTTTGGAAATACTGTGATAGGAAGTGAAGTGGTTTCAGTCTCTACAGGACTTTGATTGGTCTCCAAAGGTCCCTGTGAAAGATCCTCAGTGCGCCAACACCGCTGTGGCCACCCCTGAGTCTTCTTTCATATAAACCACACTCACCACCAGTGAATTTTGGGTCCACGAGATAAATACAAGACAAGCTTTCTAAATTTTATATATTTATTAACCCCTAAATGGGTCGGTATTAACATCTAACATATACAGTTCAGAACAGATATATAGATATATGCAAGCATTAACAGTTACTAGTTACAATATACAGTACAATAAAAATAAAAAGGGAATAACATTGAAATAGTTACTTTACCACACATCTCCTGGATGTGGCTCTGTAGTCCAACACTCACACATAGCATGTGGAGTTAACCAGTGGAGGCTTCTTGGCATGTGGCATCAATACAATAATCCAGCCTGCATGCTCTCATCACAGTCTCTCAATAAACTCTTGTAGTCTCAGCACAGTCTCCATAGCATAATCTCTTCCCATTGCCTCTTACCTCATCTTTTATACCCTTTATGCCACCTCCCAGAATGAGGTCATCGGCGGCAGCAAGTCTGATTGAATAATGCAATCAAGTCCAGATCCTTTGTAAAGAGCTGGGACCAAGTGAAATGATACAATGTTATCAGCCATATCTGATCAACCAGTGCAGACTGATCAATGCATGTTTCTTGGATCACTCAGGGCTGTGTATGAATACAATGGAGCCCTGCTGGGATGGATACAAAGCCCTATTGTTCCAGCCTGGCCACTATTGCCAATATACACCTGGGATTATAGCTGCGCACCTTATGAGTAAAGAGATACGCTACCCAGAGACCGAAATACAGCTTTGAGTTCTAACCATATTTAAGCAGAATCATCACAGTCCCTCTACCATATAAAACACACGACTATTCTAAATGGCAAAAGGTAGGAAGGCGGGTCCATTATAGATTTTGGATTGGGGCCCAGAATCTTCAAGTTATGCCTCGGCCTTTAAGTCTTCCATTATGGAAATCTCTGGGATTTCCTTTAGCTAGGCTCAAACCTACAGTGCTAGCCAAAAGTATTGGCACCCCTGCAATTCTGTCAGATAATACTCAATTTCTTCCAGAAAATGATTGCAATCACAAATGCTTTGGTAATAATATCTTCATTTAATTTGTCTTCAATGGAAAACCACAAAAAGAATTGTCAAAAAGCCAAATTGGATATAATTCCACACCAAACATAAAAAGGGGGTGGACAAAAGTATTGGCACCCTTTGAAAAATCATGTGATGCTTCTCTAATTTGTGTAATTAACAGCACCTGTTACTTACCTGTGGCACATAACAGGTGGTGGCAATAACTAAATCACACTTGCAGCCAGTTGAAATGGATTAAAGTTGACTCAACCTCTGTCCTGTGTCCTTGTGTGTACCACATTGAGCATGGAGAAAAGAAAGAAGACCAAAGAACTGTCTGAGGACTTGAGAAGCAAAATTGTGAGGAAGCATGAGCAAGCTCAAGGCTACAAGTCCATCTCCAAAGACCTGAATGTTCCTGTGTCTACCGTGCGCAGTGTCATCAAGAAGTTTAAAGCCCATGGCACTGTGGCTAACCTCCCTAGATGTGGACGAAAAAGAAAAATTGACTAGAGATTTCAACGAAAGATTGTGCGGATGGTGGCTAAAGAAACTCGACTAACATCCAAACAAGTTCTAGCTGCCCTGCAGTCCGAGGGTACAACAGTGTCAACCCGTACTATTCGTCGGCGTCTGAATGAAAAGGGACTCTATGGTAGGATACCCAGGAAGACCCCACTTCTGACCCAGAGACATAAAAAAGCTAGGCTGGAGTTTGCCAAAACTTACCTGAGAAAGCCAAAAACTTTTTGGAAGAATGTTCTCTGGTCAGATGAGACAAAAGTAGAGCTTTTTGGGAAAAGGCATCAACATAGAGTTTACAGGAAAAAAAAAGAGGCCTTCAAAGAAAAGAACACGGTCCCTACAGTCAAACATGGCGGAGGTTCCCTGATGTTTTGGGGTTGCTTTGCTGCCTCTGGCACTGGACTGCTTGACCGTGTGCATGGCATTATGAAGTCTGAAGACTACCAACAAATTTTGCAGCATAATGTGGGGCCCAGTGTGAGAAAGCTGGGTCTCCCTCAGAGGTCATGGGTCTTCCAGCAGGACAATGACCTAAAACACACTTCAAAAAGCACTAGAAAATGGTTTGAGAGAAAGCACTGGAGACTTCTAAAGTGGCCAGCAATGAGTCCAGACCTGAATCCCATAGAACACCTGTGGAGAGATCTCAAAATGGCAGTTTGGAGAAGGCACCCTTCAAATCTCAGGGACCTGGAGAAATTTGCCAAAGAAGAATGGTCTAAAATTCCAGCAGAGCATTGTAAGAAACTCAATGATGGTTACCGGAAGCGGTTGTTTGCAGTTATTTTGTCTAAAGGTTGTGCTACCAAGTATTAGGCTGAGGGTGCCAATACTTTTGTCCGGCCCATTTTTGGAGTTTTGTGTAAAATGATCAATGATTTGACTTTTTTTTCATTCTCTTTTGTGTTTTTTCATTGCAAGCAAAATAAATGAAGATATTATTACCAAAGCATTTGTGATTGCAATCATTTTCTGAAAGAAATTGAGTATTATCTGACAGAATTGCAGGGGTGCCAATACTTTTGACAAGCACTGTATGTGTGATGTCTAATCCCAAATTTTCATGAGCTGCCTCGAAAACTAGGAAACAGTCTTTCAGCTGAATTAGAGGATTCTTATGCAGTTTATTGAGTGGAATGACAATATAAGTGAGATGCCAATATGGAAGGGTTAACCCAAGGAAAGTAAATCTAATTTTATACTGCGTTCCGCAGTTTGTGTCAGTTACTTGCTGTAAGGATACCTCTGACATACAACAAATACCACTGTACATATATAGGGACATCCACCACTCATAGGCTACATTTTCATCTGCATTGGAGTCTCCACTGCAGATTCCACCTAAAATTGGCGGAGAGAAAAGTCCTGCACAGACTTTTATACTGAAACCGGCGGAATTCTGATGGACACCCGGCGGACCCCATTTAATTCTATGGGGTCCACAGGGAACCGCTTTTTGGCAAACAACGGAGAGACCAATGATAGTGTGAACATAGCCATAGGTTTATTTTTTACGGGATGCCCCTATATGGAATTGCACAGTCCACTGCTCTTTTTTTTTATAATAAAAGAAAAGATATACTAATATATACAGATTGCGTTACGTTGTATAAATGACATGTCCTGTTGGTATACTCTGCAGGGAACAGAAGCTGTGACCTCAGCTCTTGCTGCTTCCAAATTGCTGAAAGAACTCTCTCGTCTGGAGTCTGAAGCTGAAGAATCATTAGCTATGAGAGAGCTAGCTGCAAAGTTTGAGCATCTAGCAATAGGTAACCAATAGCATCAAATAATTCTGTTTTAGAAAATATTTTGATTCTCCATACATCTACACGACTTAATTTTTACCAGCTGAAAAATTGAGATTCAACAATTTGCCTGAAGATCGAGCATGATACTTATTTTTTTCAGTCTCTGACAAAATCAGTTAGAGGAAAAAATCAGCATCTGCAACCTATTTAAATGAATGTGAGGAAGCTTTCAGGTGGAATTTGGAGTTGAGTTTGAAGCGTAATCTGCCTCAAATTTAGCTCCAAATTCAACCGTCTGAACATACCTTAGTAATTCCGAAGCATCTTTTCTCAGAACTTTACATTGTGCTTTTTCCTTTGTTATACCTCCTAGACATGTATAAATAAAGTGACACCTGGGTATTGACGCAAAAAGGAAATCAACGCGAGCAGATGAGCGTTGCAAAGCTAAGATGCAGGAGAAGGTGGTAGTAGGGAGAAATAATTTATTGAGTTCAGGCAACACGTTTAGACGCTGAATCAGCATCTTCATCAGGTCACTAAAAATTATATACTGCACTTAAATAAATAAATACATAGAAATGAGCAATAAATGTTGCCGTAAAACTACAAAACAACATAAAATATAAATATAGAATGACATGAAAAATACACACCGTATATATATATATATATATATATATATATATATATACACACATAGATAAGTAATAATTTATTTCTAAAATATTATTACTTATCTATTTGTATGCATGCGAATATGTATATATATTTATTATATTTTATTTTATATATATTTTATTTTTCACGTTATTCTGTATTTGTATTTTATGTACTTTTGTAGTTTTACAGCAGTATTTATTACTCTTTTCTATGAATTTATTTAAGTACAATATATAATGCCGGTTTGGCGTTGAAACGTGCTGCCTGAACTCAATTAATTACTTCTCCCCCTTTGTCTCCTGCCTCTCAGAGCTTATCTCCCACCGTTATTTTCATATTTACGTCATTTCTATTGCCATAGACCTGTTAGGCCTTCTGGTGAAGAGCAGCAGCACAAAAGCTACCTTCTACTCATCAGCAGTTGAGCAGCTGTCCATTTATTTTTTTTATCCACATCTACATTGTATATACTCCACCATGAGGTGCGGTTCTTGTTTTTTTTATTTATCTAGACCCCACCTGGTTATTGGCATTCTTCCATTCAATCGGATCTGCTTCTGTGCAGCCTGAAGTTGTTAGCATTGATTTGACAATGTAAGACAGTGTATGGACATATCTCATTGGGAATATTGTATGATGACTACCACATGGGTGTAAACATTGAAGCCTTTAATGGGATGTCACACTTCTAGGAGTCAATTGGGCATAAATGGGTTGCTTCACCATTAAAAATCATATTCACTGGATCAAAAAAAGTCAACAATGTTTACAATTTACATTGCAAAATGATCCAGTAGAAAGTTGCTGCATGACATTTACTTATTTCCCTTACGTCCTATAGCAGCACAATATGGGGTATTTCTCCCCCTGTGTGTTGTTTAGGGCAGGTGGAACTTTTAATTAGCACAAAAATGTGCTTACTAACCTGCCCTATAAGAGGGCACGAGAGACCTCCCTCACCTGTGTTTTTTTCTGTCCTGTGTGAGACAGGTGGAGGAGGTCTCTTGTGACCTCGCTAGAGTTAAGGGGTTTTTTCTTACCTTGAGGTGGTCGTTTCCTTCTGTTGCCGGCCTGCGTTCGTTCTTCTCAGCGCTTCTGTCGGTAATTCTTCGGCCGCCGGTAGGCTTCGGCCTACCCGGAGGTGACGTCGGACTTTGCGACGGCCGGAACCCTTCTCTGTGTCCGGGTTCCCGTGCGGGCGGATTTCGCCAGACTCCTTCGCGCCTACTTCCGGTTCTCGGAAAAAGTGCGGTAAGTTTGGAAATTTAAAGGCAAAATATAGAATTGATTTTTGCTGCTTGTTGTTTGAGCCTCTGACTTAGGCTTTTGCTCCTCTATGTTTCATTATGGCATTTGACCCGTTGGTGCTATAAATCTCAGGAGGGTAAGTAATATTATTCATTCTTGTTCATATATTATATGAATTGTCGATTCATATCGCTGGCCTTGCTCTGCATGATTTCCTATTAATTTTTTCATTGTGGATTAGTTTTGTGTTTGGCTCCGCCTCCACTTATGGTTGCCTTTAAAATGTCCCATAGTCCATTTGGGTTGGGCTGTGATTTTCTGGCTCTCCTATTGCTAAGGAGTAGAAATTCTCCTCTGTGATTCAGAGATTATCCTATTTGACTATTGCGTGTGCTGTTGCTACATTTTTTGCGACGATCGACCTCCTTAAGGTACCCCTCTCTTTCTGGTTCTGGTTGCGGTTTGTAATATTGGTATTGTTATTGTCTGTGACTTTTTTGTGGTCTTTTTAGATGTCTTCTTCTGCTTCCAGCTCTGGTGATGGAGATTTTAGGAGGAAGAAATCCTCCAAGCGTAAACATTTAACCTGTTTAGATTGTAAGACTCCCTTGCCTGAAGGCTATGAATTCACCCGCTGTCGCCAGTGTCGTGGCCCCCCTTCTGAGGAGCCATCCATACGTGAGGTTGTGACATGGGTGAAAGAATACATGGAGGACTCTCTCAAGGAGATCCGGAATTCTATCTCCCAGATCACCAAGAGACCACGTCTTGAAAAACATCCTCTCTTGCGGGTCTCAGACGAAGATTTTCAGGTTGTGGATGAAACTTTGTCTTCTGATGACTCCGCTGAAGATACCAGCAGACCTCTCTTCCCACTCGAGAAAGTCAATAGGCTGCTGAAGTCCATCCGGTCTAAAGACCGTGATGTTGATGGGGGAAGCCTCCACGTCCACCTATAGAGGGCCTAGGGTCTTCCAAGTGGACGAGACATTAAGAAAGTTAATGTCTTCAGAGTGGAAATTTCCGGAGAAACCCTTTATAACTACTGGTAGGTTTAAGGCCTTGTTCCCCATCGCAGAGTCTCAACTGGATCAGTGGGGTCCTCCCCCTAAGGTGGATATAGCGGTAGCCAAGCTATCTCGCCGCACTCTAGTACCATCTGAGGATGGAGCAAATCTGCAGGATCCTATGGACAGACGCATGGAGAGTACTCTCAAGAAGGCCTACTCAGCGGCCTCTGCTCAGACCTCTGTCGCTGTTGCGTCATGTGAAGTTTCAGCCAAACTACGGGCTGATTTGCTCCAGCTTGAGAGGGACATCGATTCTGGTGTCTCCAGAGACGAGTTACTTTCCTTCTTAACTTCGACTTCTTTGGCGGCAGAATTCCTAGCTGAGGCCTCCCATTATCAATTAAGGCTGGCGTCAAAGGCCTTGGCGCTTTCCACGGCGGCGAGGAGACCCTTATGGTTAAAACCTTGGAGAGCTGATTTTATCTCCAAGTATAATCTTTGTGCCTTACCATTTGAGCCAGGAAGAGTCTTTGGCAGTAGCCTGGATGAAATTTTAGAAGGCTTGGCTGATAAAAAAGGCAAGACTCTGCCTCAGTCTTTTAGGGGCAGATTTGGCCCTGGCCGCGGCAGAGGTTTTTCACCTCGACGTGGTCAGCAGTCCCGGAGGGGCTCTAGGTATTATTCTAGAGGCTCTGTACGGAGATTTCCCAAAACTGAAGATAGAAGGAAGCCCAGTTTCTGACATGAGAAGCTGTCTTCCTGTGGCCGAAATTCCTGTCGGGGGTCATCTCTCCCTTTTTCTCAGCGCTTGGCGGGAAAAAATTCAGGACCCTTGGGTCTTACAGTTAATTCAGAGAGGTTATGCAATCGAATTTCTCTGTC
This sequence comes from Leptodactylus fallax, assembly GCA_947044405.1. Lineage (NCBI taxonomy): Eukaryota > Metazoa > Chordata > Amphibia > Anura > Leptodactylidae > Leptodactylus > Leptodactylus fallax. The sequence continues at coordinate 3,769,674 of CAMRHE010000078.1, forward strand.
CTCCCCAAGATTGGTTCGTCTTAACTCGCCGTCTTCCCTCGTCTCAGCAAGGTATTTTGGAACGCTCCATTCAAGAGTATATCTGCAAAGGAGCTCTAGAAGAAGTTCCTTCTCTAAAAGAAGGTTTGGGGGTTTATTCCCCCGTTTTTCTAGTACCAAAGCCAGCAGGCAGATGGAGGATGATTATAGATCTGAGGTATCTAAACCGTTTCATCAGAAAAAAACGGTTCCGCATGGAAACCATAAGCTCAGTTTCTTCTTTTCTTCTCCAGGGCGACGTTTTTGTCACCCTAGATCTGAAGGACGCTTATTTGTACGTGCCAATTTACCCTCCGCACAGGAAGTTCCTAAGGATTGCGGTTATAGTTTCCGGCCACAGGAAGCATTATCAGTTCTTGGCCCTCCCTTTCGGGATCTCCTCGGCTCCCCACACCTTTACCAAGGTGGTAGCTCCCATAGTAGCCGCCCTCAGGCTTCAGGGACTCTTTTTCATAAAAGCCCAGTCAGTGTCTGTTCTGCTCCAGCATTTACAGATTGCCATATCCCTGCTACAAAGCCTGGGATGGCTCATAAATTGGGAGAAGTCAGAAATCGTCCCCTCAACCAAAAGGAAGTTTCTTGGTTACTTCCTAGATTCAGACCGGCTGGAAATCTCCTTGGCGACTGCAAGGAAAGAGAAATTAATTACAGCGGTTCGGCAACTTTTCAGGAGGCCGAGAGCGTCCATCAGAACTTTGATGAAAATCCTAGGTCTGATGTCATCTTCCATCATGGTGGTTCCTTGGGCCTTATGGCATCTACGTCCTCTTCAGATGGAAATCCTAGGAATTTGGGATTGCTCTCTGCCCGGTCTCAACAGGAGGATTCGACTCTCCCCCAGGACCCGTCTTTCTCTCAGATGGTGGTTGCACCTCAAGGACGGAAGGTCCACGGTCCAACCTCGTTGGACTCTGTTGACTACAGATGCATCCCTTACGGGATGGGGAGCCCATCTGGACGGAAACTCCATAAAGGGAGTCTGGAGCGCTCCAGAAGGAAGGACGTCGTCCAACTGGAAGGAGCTCAGAGCTGTGTACCGTGCCTTACTCCATTTCTCTCCTCTTCTCAAGGTTCAAGGGTCAAGATTCGCTCGGACAACATGACGACGGTATTATATGTGAACAGACAGGGAGGCACCAGATCATCATCCCTCCTCAGGGAGGCAGATCTGATTTTTTTCCTGGGCAGAGAAAAATCTGACCTATCTATCCGCGGTTCACATCAAGGGCTCCCTGAACTCAGTAGCGGATCGGTTGAGTCGGGGTCGTGCCATATCAGGAGAATGGTCACTCAATCCAGAAGTGTTTCATCAGATTACCCTGAAATACGGTCTACCGGAGATAGACCTCATGGCAACCCGACTCAATGCCAAGGTGGAGACGTTCTGTTCCCTGTACCAGGAGGACAATCCCTTGGCAGTGGATGCCCTGTCCATCCCTTGGAGGTCCAGGCTGTCATACATTTTCCCTCCAATTCCTATGATACCAAGATACCATTCTGGCCAAAAAGAGCTTGGTTTTCCCAGCTCATGGTGATGAGTCGAGGTATATATTGGAGGCTTCCCCCCACCCAGAACCTGGTTTCCCAAAGATCACTGAAGTGCCAGGATCTGAGGAGATTCAACCTGACAGCCTGGAGGTTGACCAGTCCCTACGAATGTATAGAGGACTGTCAGAAGCCGTCCTGAAGACGCTTTCCTGTGCTAGAGCTGAATCCACCAAAAGGAATTACCAGAGGACGGCTAAGATTTTTTTGGAGTGGTGCTCCAAAAGAGGCGTTGATATTTCTAATCCTTTGACTTCTGATGTTTTGGATTTTCTTCAGGATGGCTTGGACAGGGGCCTTGCCCCTGCTACTTTAAAGGTACAGGTATCGGCTTTATCCGCCCACTTAAACAGACGGTTGTCCCAGGATTCCCTGGTTGCAAGATTCCTTAAAGGAGCGGCGAGGCTGAAACCTGCGGTATCTTCTCCTATTCCCCAATGGGACCTTGCGACGGTCCTTTCAGGGCTTTGTGGTCCTCCTTTTGAACCTCTGGAAGCTACGGAGCTAAAATTTTTAGCCTTTAAAACTACTTTTTTGTTAGCCATCACATCTGCCAAAAGGGTAGGAGAGCTACAGGCGCTCTCCTCCAAAGAACCTTATATTGTATTTTTTTCAGATAGGGTCCACCTTAGGTTTTTGCCTGGCTTTATCCCTAAGGTTCCTTCACGTAATAACTATAATCGATTGATTTCTTTGCCTGTTTTCCTTCCGGATCCATCTTCAGAAGAGGAGTTAAAACTTCATACTTTGGATGTGGTGAGGTGTCTGCGAATTTATTTATCGTGGACACAATCTTTCAGGAGAGCTGAAAATCTCCTAATCAATATGTATGGTAAAGACAGAGGTCTTAAAGCTTCCAGACCCTCCTTGTCCAGATGGATTAAGGAGGCAATCAAAATTTCTTTCATTGCTCAAGGGTTGCTTCCTCCAGTGTTTTGTACAGCCCATTCGACCAGGGCTGTGTCGACTTCTTGGGCTGAGAATCGCTCGCTTCCACTGGATCAAATTTGTGCGGCTGCTTCTTGGTCATCCCAGCTGACTTTCGTCAAACACTATCGTTTGGATGTCCGCAGTTCCGAGGCGACTGCCTTTGGCCAGACAGTTCTTGAGGTTGTAAGGCGAGGAAACCCTCCCTAGGGGAATTACTTGCTATATCCCCATATTGTGCTGCTGTAGGACGTAAGGGAATCGTTGATTATATTGTTAATCTGTTTTCCCTTAGTCCTAACAGCAGCACAAGGCTTCCCTCCCTAAAATCTTGTTTCTTTTACTTTATAATTTACACAGGTGAGGGAGGTCTCTCGTGCCCTCTTAGAGGGCAGGTTAGTAAGCACATTTTTGTGCTAATTAAAAGTTCCACCTGTCCTAAACAACACACAGGGGGAGAAATACCCCATATTGTGCTGCTGTTAGGACTAAGGGAAAACAGATTAACAATATAATCAACAAATAGCATGGTGCTAGCTGAGTTGTGGTGGACACACATGCTCAGTCACTCTTCCCATTGCTAATTCTTTGCATAGTGATCCTCTGATTACTGCATATCAGCCAATAGAAATAGCTTTCTGACTTGCTTCTCAGAGAAGGAGCAGAACATTATGGTATAGAAGACTACTTCTGCCAGAGAACAAGGGAATATATTTTCAGCTGTCAGAGGATGAAGGAGACTAACTCTGTTCTGAACCTGCCTCCTGAAGCTCAGGTTGCAACAGCTCCAAGAAGGACTCATAGAAGCACCCGCAGTAATGAAATAAAATCAATGAAATGAATGATCATTGTATCAATGAAAATTAAAAAGACATTTTAAAGGCTAAAAATGCAGTAAATTACTTAAAAAGTTATGCTTTAAAAGCGTATAAGGGCTTTTGTATGAAAATGATTTATATGATAACCCCTTTAATTTCTTACTAGTACTTGGATACAAGAATAATGGAAATGTTAGAGTCATCTCTCTTATTTGACAGACAAATTAGATCTTTTTATACACTAGTTTCAGTCGCACACATAGAATAGAACACTGCTGACATTAGAAATGATTTACATTGTACCTGTGCTTGTTGCTGTTTATTAAAGTTGCTATTAATGTTAAGTAATAGCACACAATGATCCCATTTAGTTGCTAAGGAGTGAATAGACTATCTGGTGTAGAACTCAGTCCTTTATCTCATCTTCTAGGTTTACCATGCATGTTTCCAAATATTAAATGGCACAAGATGGGCTCAGTTATGAATATTAATGAATATCAATACAGCCTTTGCCTTATTGACTTTGCAGTGAGTTTACATCAGTCTAGCCTCAGTAATATTGATGTCCCCTACTTTGCCTATGTATGACCAGCTTTATTATATGACTGCTTAACTTAAACGAACACTCGAAGCAGAACTTATTCACTGTGTTATATCAATCGCAGAGCCTGAACAGGCAGAATGTAATGGCACATCTTGCACTCCGTTATGCTGGTTTGCCCAAGGGTTAAACAGGGCAGCCGGTCCATATTTCTAGGGTGCTTCTAGTGATTAGTCCTGGTGAAAGCAAACACACATGCTTGTAGGAACCGTATCACGGGTACTTTACAAAAGTAGATCTTCAGCAGCTTTCTAGAACGTGAGAGTAGCAGTCCTACAACAACAAACAGCAGTCTTCTTGTTCGCATAGGGGTTGCGCTCAGCTCACACTGGTCCTGCTTCTTAGATACATGCAAAGGTTTACGCCACTAGATTTTGTGCAAAGCCCAGTCTCCAGGCCCTGACTGACAAGAACACTATTATAACGTCTCTGCCATTTCGGGTCTCGGCGCCGCCCTCCGCTCGCACGCTGTGGCGAAGGAGGCGTGTTCAGTTTAGTTCTTTGTGTAAGTTTCTTGCTGCTCAGTCTGAACATGGTCCTAGTCAGTGTAAATGATTTCCGGCCCCACCCCTGGTCTGAACATTTTTCTCTGGACGGTATAGAGTTAATCTCTTCCTGGCCTGTGTAATTGACAGCCTGTGTACCTATCAGGTCTGGGGGCTGGTCCCAGACTTTCTATAAACAGGTTGTCAGCTCTCACACAGTCACCGGTTATTGCTCTGTCTTTGCCTGCTCTCTTTATATTATTCCTTGCTACTTTGTTACCTGATTCTCTGACCCTTTGGCTTGCCTTTTTGACTATTCTCTTGGATTTTGACTTTGTACTGCATTGCTCGTTTGTTACTGACCCCTTGGCTTGCTCACTCTGCTTTTGTGTTGTTTTTGTCTTGTCCTGTTCTTTGTGTCACTTACCCAGTGTAGGGCTTGTCTTCGAGTTGTCCTTTTACTGTTTAGGGTAACTGAGGCAATAGGAAGGGACAGTGGCTGGGGTGAGATTAGGGCTCACTTGTCTCTGTCCTTCCTCCCAGACCGCTGCAGTAGTGTCAGGGTTGCTACGGTTGGCAAGACCCTTACAACTATGCACTGATGAATGCTTATAACAGGACAGAAAAACTGCAAGGCATAGGAAAACCTTCTTTTGTATGGAAACAATGCTGCAGTGTGTGAAGTCTATACCTCGAACAAGCACAAAGGGCACAACCTGCTGCAACGCAAGTGGGCACAAATGGTTTCCACCCATTTGTCAGAAACATCACTATGAAGAAAAAGATGTAGTGACCTAGGAAAAAGCATACTTATAGTAGCAGTGGCACAAAATACACAATGCAATGAATCATCAGAAATCCCAATAAAGCATGCAACTGGACCTAGAGGGGTAGGGACCCTTGACCAGCTGGAGATGGCCAGGGCCCAGAAACATAATGACAGTGGTTGGTGAAAGGCTTATTCTTCCACTGCTATCTCCTCTATACACCTCCAGTAGCAGAGATGAGTGCCAATGTATATACATAGTGGAAATAGCTGCTGAAGTAGGGACCCCTTGTTGAATAACCCCTCTAATGGGTTATACCAGTTATATGCTATTAATAATCTATCCTCATGTAGATCATCAATAAGAGATGAGTGGGAGTCCAACACCCAGGACCCCCTAGCTGTTTGAAGGGACCGTGGTGCTTGTGTGAGCGCCGTGACACCTTCACTATTTACATAGCATGTTATTCACCTTTTGAAAAATGATGGCCTATAATTCATTTTAGATTTGTGGTGGTCCAACTGTTAGGACTCCCACAGATCAGCTATTTCCAAGAGCATGCAGCTCCCAGCATTGTTTACATGCCAGGCACTGTGCTGCTCACTCACCACTCACAGCAAAACTGCAAACAAGCCTACGCTGAGTGAGGACCTAATGAAAGTCAGCCACAAACTGGAGCATGACATGGGGACTTAAAGACCACCCAATATGTAACGTGTCCTGCACCATCGCTTCAGACCCTGCACAAGGCATAACATGAAGTTTTGCATGTGTTTTTTTACAGTAAAGTGGAGAAAGTGAAAAGTCCAGTGACTAGAAATGGGCATATCTCTCGAGATTCATTTCATGAATATTTGCAAGTGTCCTTTTTGTAGTTGTTGATATTTGCAAGATTTGGCTGCCAGTTTTGTGCTATTATTACTCTGGAGTTGCTTCATACGTGCAGCCTCAGGGAATGGGCAGAAAAATAAGAAAACACTGATATTCACCTTCACTTACCTCTCCTAGACTAGCTAAGTGGGTGGTAACACGACATGACATGCAGCACACAGAGAAACCATAGTGTTAGTGTATACTAGCCTCCTACTTGGCTAGTATAACCTACTTCACATAAACAGTAAAAGGGATTATATCTTTGGAATAACCAAAATACCAAAATGCTCAGAGTCGCAGCGCCTACCAGATGAGCTATGTCACTGGGCTTTTCAGACCTGCTAACATGTCCTATTTAAGATGACCCTTGTGTGACAATATTTTCACTTCTCACTAAGTTATCTTTCTGTACTGCGATCCCCAAGGGTGCTTATGGGGTCCCAATATGAGTATAATTTGCTTTAGGGTTATACTATTACTAAGGCGCTCACTGTGATTCTGACTGTAATATTACATTCTTCTGAGCAGTTTTTAGATATTGTATATGACTCCTTGTTATTATCATGCTTACTGCTAATTTTGATTTGCTTTGAGATATTCTTATATTTTAAGTAATATAGTCATATGTGTTGTGGCTGTTTTTTTTATTTCATGTCAATTCAAAACCACATCACATATAATAATACTAAAGATCTTTTCTGGTCTCTGTGAACCAACCATATAATAAAAATTATACCTTTTTCCCACACCCGCCCATATACCACAAAACAGTCTGACTCTGCTAATTTCCTTCAGCCAATGCCTGCAAGCTTTAGAACAGTTTAACCTTTAGTATACTATTCAGTTTAATAGATAAAAAGTGTACAGAGGCCCTAAAGCCTATGTATTAAGGACAGTCTTGGAAACTGCTTGAGTTATCGTAAATGCTTGAGGCTGACAACTCTGGCTACATAACTGTACTATATAAATGTAACTTTCACATTTTTGCAGGTGTGTTTAATGAGTGTTACCGAAATAGCGAGAACAGAGCATTTAAGCTGCTGGTACGACGATCGACTGTCTGGGGTGGTGCCACCTGCCTGCAATTGGCTTATGAGGCAGATGCACGTAATTTCTTTGCACAGGATGGTGTTCAGGTAAGACAAGATAGTTATCATTGTGGGTCTCTATGAGTTCAAGCTATAGAACACAATGGCCCAGGTTTACTGTTGCGGCTACAACTAGACACATAAATATGGCAAATCTTAGGTGCAACTCGGCAAACCATCTAGTTTGAGCTAAAATTTTCCGACTTGCCACAGTGATAGATCTGGCACATTTCAGATTGTCTGTCTAATGTTACAGTGTCTAAATATCAGTAAGTTTCTGTCAATGACTGCTTAGTCTATCAGAATAGATATGGGAATACAGTGAACCAGCTCTTGGAAAAGATCCCATTTTATTTTCATTTTGTCTTAACTTTCCTACAGCACCACCACAGGAAAGTTTAAGTATTACACCTTTACCCTTAAAATAAGGGGTTGTCCATGTAATAAACAGGCTTATTAGGTACTCCAGAGGGATTGACACTTTTTGCAGCCACTCTCCATACATACTAGAAGATGGATGAGTGTCCTGAGTAGGGGAGCCCCCCACTATTGAGTAGGAATTTAAAAGTGGGTTTTCTAATACAAGATCCTTTAATGTTCCTTTTGGTGATTGTAATATCATATTAAAGTATAATTTGTAGAATTGAAAATTTGTCTTTATTATCTAAGCCTCTGTAATGTAATGTTACTTTTCTATCCCACAGTCCATGTTGACAGAGAACTGGTGGGGACAAATGGCACAAAACACACCAGTATGGGCAATGGTGCTGACCTTCTTTTGCCCCCCTCTCATTTATACTGATCTGATTGAATTCAAGTGAGTAGCCACATCCATGTCATTCTCCAAATGTACTATGGTATTCTGTAAGAAATTCTCTGAAATCAAATTTCTATTTCTCTTGGTCCAGAAATTTATTGGTAAAACAGAATCAAAAATTATTCTCATGTCAGAATGACAATGACAAACATTTGTAATGCGCCTTTCTCACACAAATGACTCAAAGAGTAGGGAGAGTGCTCATCCCGAATATCAAATTTACCTATCAGTACATTTTTGGCATGTGAGAAGAAACCACAGTACCCAGAGCAAGCATACAGAAACATGAGGAGAACATACAAACTCCATGCAGATGTTGCCCTTGGCTGGATTGAAACCCAGGACCCCAGCGCACAGCTACAGTACTAACCACTAAGCCACATTGCCTAATGTTAAAATAATTAACTGAGAATGCAGCACTGGTGGGTCATTAGTGGACAGCAGGTCCTTTGTAGCAGGTGGCATGCAATAAGGACAGGTCTTGACTTCACATATAAGAATTCCAGAGGACAATGGCATAGTAAATATGAATATTCCCAAGTCTATGCTTTGTGCCAGGACCTAGATTACATTTCATGGCCTAAATTCTATGAACCAGTATTCAGATGTACAGTATGTGTACAAGTGTGTATGTATGGATGATACATGCATGTTACTTCCAGTAACCTATAGGGTAGAGGAGCACTTTAAGATAAGTAAAGTTGTCCTGTCATGACCAATATTAATTTAAGAATACATTTTGCAAAATATTTTATGCAATATACAGTATTTTAGTTTTTGAAGAAAGAGAGGTCATCATTTTTGTAAATGAAATTTTAATTTGTAATTTTTTTTTCCAGAAATTTTGACCATGAAAATGGAATTGAAAGCAGCAATAGAGTTGAGATGGACAGCTTAGATATTGATATAAAGACTACTGTGGTGGAAATAATGGAAGGGTATGTAAAATTACAATTTTTCATGACACTTAGTGTTCTAGTGGTCTACTAGTGGTCTAGTATTCATGGATATTATGTCAAATATTACTTTTCAGAGAGGAAATTATGAAGGAGAAAAGTGAACTTGTACAGCTAAAACCTGGCAAGGCCTCTTACACAAAAGCCACTGTCCCTGAGGCAGAAATCACTAAGGAGAAGCCACGGCCAAGGTGGATGAGGCGCTGGAAACAGTTCTGGAGTGCACCTGTGACGGCATTCTTCGGCAATGTTGTCATGTACTTTACCTTTCTCTTCCTGTTCTCTTATGTGCTTCTCTTGGACTTTAAAAGACCTCCACCAGATGGCCCAGCCACTTCAGAAATTATCCTTTATTTTTGGGTTTTCACTATGGTTTGTGAAGAAATACGTCAAAGTTTTTTTGTTGGATCCATGCCTGTAATACAGAAGGTCAAACAATACTTACAGGACTCCTGGAACCATGTTGACATCAGTGCTTTGTTGCTTTTCATCATTGGAGTGATCTGCAGGTACTACTTGTATTTTTACCCAATTAGAGAGGATATAGAAATAGGTGAACTCCCTTCTACTTGTATATAAATACTTTGTACTTTGGGTGTTGCTAGCAGCATTTGCTACTGTTAGGGTGAGGTCGCACACAGTGACTGTGCATGCAGCTATTACCCTGTTAACAATTTATAGTTTACAGCTTGTTGCTTAACAACCATGCGGTGTTGCAGGTTTACCTGCCCAACACATTGGAATTATGGCGGCAGGTTCCACTAAGTTAGTCAGTGTCCTATGTGCATTAATGGCATATCCTGGCGGAAACAAGGATTGTACATTTTGGATTTCAACATGTCCAGTCCTTTGTTTTGCCAGAATTTAAGCTGCTGTCTTATTTGATAACATATCATATATGCTTTTCAAGAGTTCAGGAGAGGGAACTGTCAAGCAAAACAAGGTAACTGTATCATATGGGTATGCCCAGCTATAGCTTAATCAGTTTTTAGTATGTTGTGTTTGTGTAAATCCAGTCCTAATGAATCTCTTATAGATACATGTGAGAATATAACACTGGTGACATATGTGATCCCATCATACTATGACAAAATTATTGTACAGTAAAAGACATCTAGCTTTAAGACAAGAAATTCTATTCATAAAGACTATGGACACTTTTCTGCATGAGAAATCAAAAAATGCATTGGGGAGAATTCTTTCAACAGATCTACGCCAGTTCACTGGCATAGATGTTTAAAGATGTGGTACATCTTCACCAAAGATGCTCCACATTCTCTATTCTCTGCCCTGCTTGCCAGTTGTGTGAGGCGGAGAACAGGGTGGGCCGGGGCAGAGACGCCCCGACCCAACATATTTATTATGGCTCACGCCAGTTATCTCCAGGGGGAGCCATCTGAGAAGCTGGAATTGAGAGGAAACAGGACAGAGCAGTTGTGCATTGTTTACATGCAGGCTGTCTTAGAGAAACTAGGAAATTTTCAATAAAGCCCTATGGGGAAAATTATTTTGGTTAGTATGTGAGTACAATGAGCAAAAAAAAAAATGGCAAAGGTGTACATAGACTTTAACTTTTTGTTGCCTGGCATGGTAAGCAAACTGGTGCCTTCACAAAAAATTGGAAACGGGACATTGGAGTGAGTGTAAGTAGCTATCACAAGATGAGCTAAAGGTGCAAAAAATTTTAAGAATCCATACTCGCCTGTCCCCGATGCTCCAATGTCTCCCAGCACCGTCTGGTCCTACTGCTCTGGTGTTTTCTTCTGGCAGAATTCCCCTCCACACTGTGATGTTCCGTGTTCCTTTTCTTAGGCCGCTGAGGCCAATCACGTGTGGCGGGGACTTCCACCAGAAGAAAACACAGGAGCAGCAGGACCGGACCATTCTGGGAGACACCAGAGCACCCAGGACAGGTAAGTATGTTTTTTTTAATTTTTTTTTTCACCTTTATATTAAAAAAGAGGTTATCCCGGACAACCTGTTTAACAAGTGTTTCCTGAGATAAGACACATTTTTACCTTCATTATAACTAGTGTTGAGCGAACCCGTCGAAGTTCAGGTTCGACACGTTCCGCCGAACTTTGCCCAAAAGTTCGATTCAGGTACCCGAACTTGACCCAAACCCCATTAAAATCAATGGAGATCCGAACTTTGTGACCCAAAAATGGCTGTAAAACTTTTTTTTTTTTTACTTTTTAGTGATGTCCCACTATGGGACCTGAACCAGCAATACACTGATCACTACAGAGTATAATGATCGGAGACCCAGGGTAGGATACAAATATAAAAAACAATGTCACTTACCTCTCCCTGGCGCCGGTGCACTCCCGTGCGCTACTTCAGCCATCTTCAATGTTGGACCAGATCTCGCGTGAGTCAGGCCAGCGTCGCGATGCATAATAACGTCGGCTGACGTCTGGGACGTCACCAAACAGGCCCGAAGCCTGCCGGATCATAGGTGAGGTAAGTTACAGTGTTTTTTATGTTCTCTCACCTCCCCTGGGCCCCCGATCGTTATACCCAGGGGTCTGAAAAGACCCCCTGAGTATAATGATAGCCGTGTTTATGAGGTTCGCAGTAGCGGCTGCCACAGGGCTCCGGGTCCCAGACCCCATAATGTTCTGGGCCCTATGGCAGCCGCTACCGCTGCTAACCCGTTAGTTACGCCCCTGGACCATTTCATCTTAACAAACTCAGAATAAAGTAGTATGATCCTACCTAAATAATTCAGAGCATATCTCACACTGAATACACATACTGTGAACATACAATGACTGTAAAGAAATCATCTAAATAAGGACTTTCCACCACCCAATCAAAAGGTCAAGGTAAAAATTATATATTTATATACTCATCTCTATTTCTTTGTACAGAATGAAGGAAGACTCATTTGAGTCAGGACGGACCATCCTGTGTTTTGACTTCATGGTTTTTACTCTTCGACTTATTCACATTTTTGCAGTCAACAAACAGCTGGGGCCAAAAATAATTATTGTCAGAAAAATGGTAAGTGTAAATGGACCAAAAAGAGAACAGGATGTCATTCACCTTCGTCTATTTTATCCATTACTTTCTCTCTCTTTCCCTCATCTAATTTTGTATTCTTTTTATAACTCACATTTGATAATAGACGCAACAGACCAAAGAAGGGGTATTTAATATACTGTAGCTCATTGTTAAAGGGGCGTTCCTAACTCCTAAAGTGAGGGTGATGCATAGGGGTGTAAATGATTATGGTCACAAGGGGTGCAAATGCGACCAGGCCCATGGTGAGCTGGAGATGCCCAGGGCCACACAGCATCATGACAGCAGTTGGGGAAAGACTGATAACCCAACTGCCATCTCCTTTGCATAGGCAATACATCACCGGCAGCAGAGATTGGCACTCATCTCTGCTACCAGTAGAGGTCACTGTACTGAAGTTTTCAGGCAGCAGGAGCCGAGTGCTGCTGCTGGCAGGGGCAAAACTAGCAAAGACTTAGCCCCATAGCAAACTTTTAACTTGGCTCCCCACCCCCCACAAGGCATAGTGCTCCCTTTGCTGGTTCCCACACGGTATAATGCCCCATTAACACACAGTATAATGTGGCACAGTGGCCACTTCACCAAGTATAATGTGCAGCAGTGGCCCCTTCACAGAGTATAATGTCCCATAATGGCTTCCACACAGTGTAATGTCCCACAGTGGCCCCTTCAAACAGTATAAAGTCCCATAGTAGCTTCCATACGGCGTAATGTCCTATATTGGCCCCTTCATACAATATAATGTCTCACAGTAGCCCCTCCACACTGTATAATGTCCCACAGTATAGTCCCTACGGTATATATTAACAAATATTGCAAAAATTTTAGGTTTGGCCCGAACCCGAAATTTTGTGGGTTTACCACCCATGAATTATTAATATACTCTGGGATCCCTTCAAACCTCAGAATGTAATGAGCAGAGGCCCAGGGGAGGTGATCAAACATTAAAACAGTGTTTCTCACCTCTCCTGGACTCTGGTGCCTGTCTTCGGGTCTCTTCTGGGACATCACAGACTGCTGAGGTGTCATGATGCATAATGATGCTAGCACATAACCCAGTTACAAACCTCAGTGGTCTGTGAGATCATTGTAGAGGCAAGAGGGCCCTTAAGCTCGTGGTGTGGGTCCCATAGCAGCCACTTTGGCAGTAGTTCCGCCATTGGCTGCTAGTTGTGTATTGTCTTTGCAAAGGTGACAACTGTCAGTTTATCAGTCTTTCCCCGACCGCTAACGAGAGAGGAACCCTCAGTGGATAACCCCTGTAAAGGGATATTCCAATTCCTTGCTATTGATTACCCCATCAGTCCTCAAGATAGCTCATCAATAAGAGATCAATGGGGGTCCAATGCCTGGGATCCCTGCTCATCAGCTGTTTGAAGGGACCTGGGAATATCCCAATAAAGGGGTTAATCACCTTTTAAAAATTAAATGATTAAGATAGACCATCAGTTTTTGATTGGCGGGGGTTCAATTCTCAGAACCTCCGCTGATCACCTGTTTCCTCAGATTCCCATTTATCTTAAAGTCATGGCAAACTCACCTGTTGTTACTTTGTATAGGTCTTATTATTTATTATTAGAATTATACTATATATTTTTTTATCAAGAGCATGAATATAATTGTCTCTTCACAGATGAAAGACGTCTTCTTTTTCCTATTTTTTCTTGGTGTCTGGCTAATTGCGTATGGAGTTGCCACAGAAGGTCTCCTACATCCCAATGATACACGGCTGGGGTGGATATTCCGACGTGTCTTCTATAGACCTTACCTGCAAATCTTTGGTCAGATTGAGCTTGATAAGATGGATGGTAAGAGATAAATATATAACTATTGTAGCTACACCACAGGTGTAACCATTCAGGTTTCAGCCTATTGTTAACTATCCAGTATCATCGCTGTTTATCCAGAATGTGATAGCGAGAACTACATATTTAAAACAAGAGCAGATGATTTCAAATATTTTGCCAATAGGAGCTATTTGAAGAACATTATTCTATCATAAGTTTATTGACCTAACCTGGAAAGTACAGCGCTCTGAATCTTTTGTCACCTCTTTGTGCCATTACTGCATTACAAGCTCTGGTTGTACCTTCATGTCTAGACTACATACAGATTCCAAATGCAAACTCGTAACTTGCTGTTGACCTACGGTGTCATTGACTTTGTCTTTTCACAGCTGCTATAAGAATGTCCTGAGCAATGTCCTGGCATCTTTTGTTCCAGTGTGTTGAATAATCAGCTGCCCCTTTAACCCTATAGTGCCCACAGTCCTCAACCCTTATATTTTCCAGCATCTGAGACTAAGGAGACCATGACTGTAAAGTCTCTATTGTTAGGTATAATGTTTCTGCACCAGGAAAATGATACCCTTGTTACAGCAAAATGTTTTCCTACTAACCAGCTTAGGAAATCAATTGGAAAAGAGCCATTTGGGAGCACTATAGTTATCTATTACCATTTATTTAAAATCTGCCTTAGGCTAAGGCCCCGCGTAACAAGCCAAAAAGCACTTTTCCTAGAAAGCCTGAAGAGTTTTCCTCTGCAGACTTTCTGTCCCTATTACACCTATATGGTATCAAAGTTTGGAAAAGCAACCTCTTTATAAATGAACAGGAAGTACTTCAGTCATTTTTACATTATTATTCACATTACATATTCTTTCTTCCATAGCTGGAAAGCTGGCTAATGAAACCTGCTCAGATGACCCTGAAGTCATCATGAGTGGTCTACAGCCACCATGTGTCAACACATTTGCCAACTGGCTGGTTATTTTCCTGCTTGTTGTCTTCTTGCTTGTTGCGAATATCCTTCTGCTGAATCTTCTGATCGCCATGTTCAGGTAACCAATGAAAAGAAACTAAATTATGTACTGATCAATGTCTACATAAAAAAACAAAATTCTATTTTTCACTGGCTTAGAGTCTCTTCATCTCCATTCCTAGATGTTACTTACTGGTACTACACAGTGGTGTGACTTGGGGGGATGCAGAGGATGTGGCCGCATCTAGGAAAAGGGGGCTTTAGTGGGCCATCAAAGAAGCACTCCGGGAAAAACACTTGTTTCCATCTCTGCACCCCTGACCTGACTGTTACTCTCTAGGCTCCTTTCATGTATACTGCCCTCATGTCCCTACAATCCAGCTTCTCCTCACTCCTGATCTGACTCCATTTTGAATTTTATATTTCTCTTTCTCTTTACTTTGCTATCAATCCCATAATGCGTCAGCACAGCATCACATGACAGCTAGAGGACTGTACTATCACTGCTGCTGGGGGACAGTGGAATTATCCTACTTGTGGAAAATGGGGTACAGGGCGGCACTCAATTCCGAAAGACTCAAAATTAATTCATGCACGATCACTGGGGAACTGACCAACTCCCAAGTGGTCTCTGGACCAATGCATGATGAAGGGACAAGTTCCCGAAACGTTAACGTTGCACCTTACAACGAATTGTGAATAAACACTTTTGCAGAAAAAAAAAGGAATGCCGTCACATTTCTTTTTTAAGTGGAATTATCCAATTCTTTTAGATATTCTCCCAAATAATCGAAGAAACCAAAAACATACAGTGAGGGAGTGTACTGTGATCTCCTTCACTATAGGTGTGTGACACGAGCTGTCTTATATCAGCTTAGCTAGTGATAGCCGATTTTGTCCCCCTGTGTACAGCCTGTGTGGTACAATCCATGATGTTTGAATCATACAGAGAGGTCTGTTACTAAAGATGGTGCCCCCCTAGATAGAACTCAAAGCCATGTTATTGTCAGGGGGTCACCCTGATATCACATGACCCAAATGGGGAGAAGACCACCCTGAATTTTCAGATAGAAAGGAATAACTAAATAAGGTAATACTAGCTGAGTTATACGTATATATTGGGGGAACAAATGATGAACAAATAAATAAATTTGAGGTTCCTTTTTCAAAACTGAAGAGACCACTGCAATAAACAAGACTCAAGGAACTACAGTGCTCTTTCATGTGCCATGCCCTTTTGCGGCTCTTGACTCCATTGTGTAGAGATGTTGGTGATCTGAAGATAACATTTTTCTGACATTGTCTCTCTTGATAGCAGGAAAGCACTTTAGAAGCAGCACCTTAATGCATAAGTCCCTGGTGCATGTGACATGGAGGGCTTGATCTAGCTCAACTACACTATTATGCAAACGGGAGTGAAACAAGCAGCTCTGTAGCAGTGACACAGTTTACAAAGTTTACACAGCATTTATCAAAAATTGTGTTTAATAAGGACATGTCAAATGAAATGTGGTATGTTGGATTGAAAAACAGTCACTGCTTCAGACTTGTTTGTTTGGCTCTCGCCGACCTCCCTCTTGGAGCAAGAGTTTGATGGGAGCCAAAGAGATAATGAGCTCACACCAATGTCATCTTTTAATTGACTTTTGGGTACAGAGAAGAATACTGGGCAGGTTCTCTAATACTGTCTAATATTTAGAAAGCACAGATGTAGACTAGACAGACTTATCACAGTTTCCAACAAAAAAAGTGCCAACATTTTGCCGCATTTTATGGGGTAATGTGTCACATCTTGAACCCTGACTTTTCCAAAAGAAACCCATCCGCCCATTTCCCCTAAACCCTACCTCTTTTCAAACAAGGTGCAGAAAGTGTTCAAAACAATGTGTGACACCATTTTTGGCATCCATTATAAGTAAATCTGTCCCATTGTACAGAGATTACTTTATTATATAGTGCTGTCAGTAGATGTCTAAATATACAGTACGTTACACAATTGTTATGGGCTGTACAATATGGTTCAGATAGTATATAAATAATCCAATTCTAACAGTTTGACATGTGCACTGATCCTTTATGACAGCACACAGAGTCCCCACACATTTGTCTTATAGACCCATAGGCATCTTTCCTAAAAGCATTTTTTGAAGGGGGGAACAACTACAGTACATAATATAGCATTCTTTAAAGCATGCCATTGAGAAAGTCAATAAATCTGCCTATTGGTGGTATAAAAGTAGATAAGATAGGTTGGAGACAAATGCTCTTGCTCTTAATTACAATTATTTTGTATTTATGGACATGTACAATATTATATATAGATATGTATTGCTGTTTGTGTGATATTCTGTTTCTCATCTCATCAGCTACACCTTCTCCAAAGTACAAGGAAACAGTGATATATATTGGAAATTCCAGCGATACAACCTGATAGTTGAATATCACAATCGTCCAGCGCTTGCCCCGCCCTTCATCATTATTAGCCACATTCATACATTTATCAAGCGCAAGATCCGCAAAGTCGAGTCTCAGAAGATAAGGCATTTCAGTAAGTGTTCACCAAAAATTATATTCAAAACATCTGGTATTTTACCTTTTCTTCATAAAAAGTATGCCTCAAAAGTGACAAATTTAAGCATGAAAATAATTGAATACTTGTCATACAATGCTCATATTATTATAAAACAAATTCGACCTGCAAGACACAAACCAACCATTTATGGCAACTTCTGAAGGGAATTGTTGTCACAGAACTCCATTGAGCTCAGTAGAAGTCCAAATTTTATATTTCAGTGTTTTCCTTTTTGTTTTGTGGCTGACTTCTATGTCATAGTCCTGGTCCATGGCAGGATCCTCTAGTGGGCCTATCCAACCTGCTTGTTGATAGCTGACAAGGATATGTTTGTTTTTTAGTGCTGGAGTTGAAGGAGCCTTTAGACAGCAGGATGCTCACATGGGAAGCTGTTCAAAAGGAGAATTACCTGGTAAATATAGCCAAACAAAAGAGGGACAGTGACACAGAGCGTCTAAGGCGCACGTCACAAAAGTAAGTTATAACTATCCTTTTAAAATTCAAAGTCTAGAATTAAATTTAAAGGAATAGTTCAACTAAAACTAATATACTTTACTGTGCAACAGTCTCTACGGCAGTTTAGTTTGCACCAGTTTTGTGGACAAAACACACCATGCTGATGAGTCTGCCAATGCTAGGCCATACAATTTGTTGTTTTTTAACATACCTGAATGTAGAAAAGTGACAGAAAACTTTGTTAATTAGTTGTCAATGGAATTCTGAAGCCTGCCCACGTTTTCCCATATACTTGTGTCCGGAAATTGTAGGTCATGGGCTATATAAATATGCCATTTACTTCAAATTCCATGTTTTCATGTAATTTTACCTCAATCTGCTGTCTAATGCAGAAGCTAAGATGGTAAGGACATATGACACTCACTGTGACAAGAACTTGCATAACCTGGAAGAGAGAATCCCTTATCTTAGACCCTGTATTATGATTTGGTGCTTGATTTACTTTGCCCACCCTCTTCACATCCCTGATTACATTTTTACATAATATGGCTTCCAAATGTCTGTTAGTCACACTTTTCTTTTCCTGTAGGGTTGACACAGCATTAAAGCAGCTCAGTGAGATCAAGGAACATGACCGAAGATTGAAAGCGCTGGAAATGGAGGTACACATTGTTGTCTGTATAGAAATACTAGAAAATATATGTAAATATGACTAAAAAGAGTAAATGGGGTTATTGAAGGTGAGAAAACATCAAAAACATTTAGTTACCCGCTTCTAGACTACTCTTTGATTAAATACATCTGAGGAAGGTCCACTCTTAACTGCTTAACCCTGCACGGACATATATATAAGTCCTTGCAGGATTAAGCAGCTGCACAATTTTGGACCTACAGCCAGACCTCGTATAGAGAAGGCAGGGACAGTTTATTACTGCCTTTGTCTCCGCGATCACTGTGTGCACAGCGCTCAGTCTCCATTATTTATCATCTGCCCCTTTTTTGGCCATACTTTTCGCAGGTGCGCCTTTTTATAGACTAGTTTTACTCTGGTGCTTATTTATGATGTAGGTGCACCTCCTTGTTGAATGTTGTGCACATGTTAGTTAGTGTAGAAGTGCCTTTTTTGGCCATGTGCACTTTGCACCTTTTTTGTACAAACCTTTTTTGTGCAAAAAGGCGCATGTCTTGAAAAATTGCGCAATCTCTACTTTCTAATGTATTCTAACCTAACGGGCTCTTTTACGCTGCCCGTGTACTGGAGTGCATTTGCGCCTTTTATGCGCCTTTTTAAAAAAGTCATTAATTCAGCATGAAAAGGATCTTCATTTATGCCATGCCCCTTTTCTTGCTAAAAAGCAAACGTGGTGAGAGCAGCATTACAGTGTGACAAAAAGGCGCAAATTCTTCATAAATGAAGTGCAGCACAGAAAAAGACCTCAAAAAGGTTCAATTTATGCCAAAAAAATGGGCAAGTAGATTAATAAATGTGCCCCAATGAGTGCTGTGTACACAGCTATGAGAGCTTCCATGATGTGAACCCTCAGGAGCTGGGACCTGCATGAGTTGCCAGGTCCTAAGTAATAGAAGGCTGCATTCCTCCTGTAATTTTTTTTTTTTTTTAGTAGCACTTTATGCTATTAAAAAAACTTGAAAAATGTGAGAAACAGACATGTTTCCACTCCTTTTTTCTTTACATTTTCTCGGATATTAAAATAAAGAAAAAAAAAACAACATAAAAATAAAGCCCTATTTGTTGCTGAAAAAGGATACAAAAATTAATTGAATAACCCAAAGGAAAAAAACCTTATAGCTCTCAAAACGGCATGTATGAAAATACCCAAAAATGTGAACGGCCCTAAACCAGGGAAAATGGCCCATTTCTGAGATGGTTAAAAAAGTCACCCCACACACCACACCTGTTCTCAGGTTGCTACTGCAGCTCAGTCCTATTCACTTCTATTACCTCCAGCAACAACCTGGCACTGTAGCAACCAGGACCAGGCAGCTTCCAGCAAAGCATATAAAATCATGGGGTACATCTAAGGAGGCATGGATGAATGTAGTTCTGTCAATTTAGAAATCTCTTGTCAAACCGCTCATAGTATTGTGAATGGTTTTGGACACCTGTGCACAAGAAAGACATAATAATGCTTGAGTAGGTTCAGAGTGCACATATCCAAAACTATTATCAAAACCTAGGCATTTGGTTTGGAAAAAAGTTGACTGAGGACCTTTTCATACCCAGGATTGTAACTGTAAGAAGGAGACGTTTAGAGGAAAGTAAGTTTTAATAGCAGTGAGACTATGGAAGTTTCTGGCAGAGAAATATGTCATGGGGACTTCACTAAAAGAGTAGCAATATTATAGGCTAGGCCTTATTCACAAGTCCACTTTTCGGGTACATATGTACCCATTCATTTTAATGTGTTTATTTAGACATCAGTGTTTTTTTGCAGACTGTAGGTCTGCAAAAAACAATGGAAGCACGTCTTTTTTTTTTTTTTTTTTGATGCATTACAAATGCATCACTTCAAGTTTATGGGTCCGTGAAAAAAAACGGATGACATCCGTGTGTCATCCATTTTTCACCGAACCAGAAACATACAAGATATAGAAATATAGAAAATGAAACAAACAAAAAGTGACCTGTTTTTCACAGGCGTGAAAAGTGGATCAACCACAGGCAGCAGACCATCTACAAATAAGCAGGGTAGGGTACTGTCCATGAAAAGCACGGACTGCAGTTGCAGACATCTGAATAAGGCCTTATGGTTAGTGTTGGGATCAGCTAATCCAGGACTAGCCAAACCAAGGATAGTGTTCTGATTGCTAGATTTGAGTTGGGAAGAAATTTTTCCCCTAAACTGAGGAAAACTGGCTTCTACCACATGGGGTTTTTTGCCTTATCCTGCATTATTGATCCGGAAGAATAGACTGCCAAACTGGTGCATGAGTTCCTGTCCACAATGGATCTCACAATTTATGATACTCTGTCTCAGCACAAGCCCAATGGATTTCATGAGGCCAAAGTAAACCATCAGTATGTTTTTGAAGGGGTGGGAGGACACCTACACAAACAACATACAAATTCCATTAAAATGTTTTTGGTTGAGTTCAAACTCATAAGGCAACACAGCTAACGATGGAGTCACTTTGCCTATTAATAAACGAGAACCAACCTTCTACAGTGAGGCCTGTTGGCAAGCTAGCAATGCTGAAAGTAATAAATGATATTCTGCCAGACTTGATAGCAGTAGGACATTTCCTTAGGTGTTGCCCCCCATTCAGGCCTTCAGGTATGGAACCATTACATCTACAGACTATCTTTGAAGTAGGTTCCCTTTAATAAAAGCCCATGTGAGCCTTGCGTCTTTTATCCTTGAGTGAATCATAGTATCTAGAAGGTGACCTGAGGCTCAGGGTAGAATGAAGCTTGGCAAGGAGCAGTAAATGTTAATGTATACCGTGCCTCTCCAATTACTCCACACAAAGTGCTGTAACTTTCCAGCCAGAATCCTGGGTTCATTCAAGGAAACCAATGCGATGATAAGGAGACCTGAAGGCATCATTTATTTTACTTTAACTCTATCAGGGCAGATTTTTATTGAGTCACTATTAAAGAAGTTCACAGTTATTAATCTAATAACAATAAGTTACATGCATGAAAGGTTCATGAAAATTATGTTTTTCAGGTGGAATACTGCAGTAAGGCACTTTCCTGGATAGTGGAGGCCCTACAAGATAGTGGCACAGTGAAAAGTGACAAACCACCTCCTGTGCATAAATAAGGTAGGTGGCAAACATGGGATGTCACTCATTATTAAATTTATTTTATTTTATTAAAATCTCTAAATATAAGGAAGGAACATGGAGGCTAATCTTGTGATAGCTATGGAAGTCTTAGAGAAAGGGTCTAGGTCTAATTGTTCCCATTTCCTTTAATAATGAGCTGAGGGATAGGACCACCCTCTTCAGAGAAACTGCAGTGTTAGCAAACATGGGGTGGAAAATTAGCCCAAGGGTCATGTAAAAAGAGAAACAAACACCTGGCCCTTCTATCCTGGGTGGGGAAACCCAGCACTATAATGAAGGGTCCATTTTGATCAGTTAGTGGAACCCCACTGTTCTACTTATGCCATTCTTAGAGAATGTACATTTTAGGAAAATATTGCTCATCCTGGCTTTTATAAGTAAGACAGTCATTATCACGTTATATAGTCCGTAACAATCAGTCATACATATACCTGTTTTACACCACCGGAAGCTGTGTCTGGGTTTTATCAGCATGAATCTCAAGAATAATAGGAGAAATAATATAATATACATATTCAGAAACCTTCTTAGTCACCACAAAATCTGTACAACATTAAACAGAAGACAGGGAGGAGGGGAAGGAGTGGGATGCAGCTTCAGTCTTTCTCATCAGTGTCTGTCATGAGTAATCCCACTCCAAAGGACACATTTATCAAAAAATATGTAAAATATTTATTTTCTACATTTGATATTTTTTTTATTCTAGGTGGAAGGACTCTTCATTCTGTGGAACACTTAAATATTGTTTACTACCAATATGATGGACAAAACCACTTCCTGCCATGTGTCCTAAACTTTACAATGAGTCTAGTTCTGCTCAGCCATGAAAGAGTAAATGTTTAAAGTTCACGTTATTTATCTATTGTCATGTTCATTCTCTGTGACCTTTATCCCTTTATTCCATGAGTTAACACTTCTAAGAAATATGGAATTGAGCACAAGCTGATTCAACTTTGACAATCCTTTGCCTAAGAAGACGACCATGCTGCAACCGGCCTGCCGTGTTTTAAAAGCACGAGCTGCACATGGGGGACACGGGGATGTCCCCGTGTGCCACACATGCACGGGCCGTGCTTCCGCGGCTCCTTTCATTAAATGAATAGGAGCCATGGAAGCACTGGCTGCAAAATAGGACATGTCCTATCTGATGTGGCCCAGACTGTCAGCCCGCACACGGGATCGTGAAATTCACAGTGTGTGTACAGGCCCACAGAAAATAATGAGTCAGTGTGCACTCCGTGAAAAATACACGGATAGCACACTGATCCACAGCACGGTCGTCTGCAACGGGCCTTACATAGTAGTTGCAGCTCTAGAAGTTAAAGCATTATTCAGCCAGTGACAAAATAATGTATTTTTTAGGAAATCTGATTGATATTACCATCATGTTCTAAAAGTGATCTGGGCCCCGGGGTGATAATGGCCATGTTAACATAGAGGTAGACTATGTGGTTGGTATTGGACACTTGATTCGACTTTAATACGTTTGTCCATTGCCTAACTGCAATACAATACAGGCGCAGTTTGTTTAAAGGTTAAACTATTCAGTCAGGGACACAATAGTGGGACAGATTTATGAAAACGGTCTGATTGCCCCTAGCAACCAATCATCTGTCCCCCGGGTGATACAAGTCATTTATCTGTTTAATTTTGGCAGACCCTGAAATGAATCTTTACATCTGAATCAGGGTACTGTATGTAGCTCCTTGCTCACCATGGTCCCTCTGTGGTTGCCCTTACCACACTACCACAGACAATATTGGTAGGGGCAACCACAGAGGGACCATGGTGAGCAAGGAGCTACATACCCTGATTCAGATGTAAAGATTCATTTCAGGGAGACTTTCCTTAGCAACCAGTCTCTCAAACACATTTACAATACTTACTAACATGTACATTGCTAATATAAGGACATTTATGTCTCAGCACTGGGACCCCCCGAAACTGCCCCACAGACGCTGCAAGATGTTTGAAACTCACATATTTGAGCTGGGTTTTGTAAGACATGTTTTTTGGGCTGAAACTTGCCCAAATTTATAGGGGTTGTTTCTGAAAATTCTGGACTGTCCTGTCAAATTTGGAATGCTCGCTGGACAGTTCAAGTGACTCAAGTTAAGCTCAGCAGAACCACCTTGGCTGTAACATAGAGATCATACAACAATCGTGTCAAACCAGATGTAGTTGGAATATTCATTTAAGAGTTTTGTTTCTGATATCATGAAGCTCATTCATTACATTCTGAGCTGTGTAACCTTTTTAGTATGACTGTTTTCAGTGGTACTAAGTACTACTTTATATTTATGATGATAGACTTGTTATTGCCTTTTATATTCCTTTCTCTGAAAGAAAACATGCGCATTTGCTACAGTTCTGGTCACTTTGAAGTGGATCAGGATATTTTCTTTCCTGAATATGTTTTCATTTTTCAAGATGCATTTTTAAGAATGTTTTATGTGTTTTCAGAAAATTAAAGTTATTTTACTGTCTCAAATAATTGAAACTGTAATTTACCTGTTCTAAATAAAGAAGGAATAAAGTGTCAGACTGGTGTGGTATACCATGGAGATACTAGAGGAAAAGACTACATTTCATTGTACACATATACTATATAACTTCATTTTACTTCTAAAACACATCACATAGATGAGAAAGCTCCAAGGGGCATCCATTAATATAGGACATAGAGTGAGGCTTTGATTACTAGGTGAACCTTCCATTAACATCTGATGAAGAGGGGTCTCTACAGCTAGACCAAATTACAATTTGCTAGTTTTGTGGCGGGCATATCAAAACCAAATTAGTAAGCTGCTGGTTTTTATTGGCTCTGTTTTGGTTAGACCCCATTATCGTGTCAGAATCTGCATCTATCACCAGTCCAGTTCTATGAGAATGGATCTCATGACTGAGGTACAGTGCTGGCCAAAAGTATTGGCACCCCTGCAATTCTGTCAGATAATACTCAATTTCTTCCAGAAAATGATTGCAATCACAAATGCTTTGGTAATAATATCTTCATTTAATTTGTCGTCAATGGAAAACCACAAAAAGAATTGTCAAAAAGCCAAATTGGATATAATTCCACACCAAACATAAAAAAGGGGGTGGACAAAAGTATTGGCACCCTTTGAAAAATCATGTGATGCTTCTCTAATTTGTGTAATTAACAGCACCTGTTACTTACCTGTGGCACATAACAGGTGGTGGCAATAACTAAATCGCACTTGCAGCCAGTTGAAATGGATTATAGTTGACTCAACCTCTGTCCTGTGTCCTTGTGTGTACCACATTGAGCATGGAGAAAAGAAAGAAGACCAAAGAACTGTCTGAGGACTTGAGAAGCAAAATTGTGAGGAAGCATGAGCAATCTCAAGGCTACAAGTCCATCTCCAAAGACCTGAATGTTCCTGTGTCTACTGTGCACAGTGTCATCAAGAAGTTTAAAGCCCATGGCACTGTGGCTAACCTTCCTAGATGTGGACGGAAAAGAAAAATTGATGAGAGATTTCAACGAAAGATTGTGCGGATGGTGGCTAAAGAACCTCGACTAACATCCAAACAAGTTCTAGCTGCCCTGCAGTCCGAGGGTACAACAGTGTCAACCCGTACTATACGTCGGCGTCTGAATGAAAAGGGACTATATGGTAGGATACCCAGGAAGACCCCACTTCTGACCCAGAGACATAAAAAAGCCAGGCTGGAGTTTGCCAAAACTTACCTGAGAAAACCAAAAACTTTTTGGAAGAATGTTCTCTGGTCAGTTGAGTCAAAAGTAGAGCTTTTTGGGAAAAGGCATCAACATAGAGTTTACAGGAAAAAAAAAAGAGGCCTTCAAAGAAAAGAACACGGTCCCTACAGTCAAACATGGAGGCGGTTCCCTGATGTTTTGGGGTTGCTTTGCTGCCTCTGGCACTGGACTGCATGGCATTATGAAGTCTGAAGACTACCAACAAATTTTGCAGCATAATGTAGGGCCCAGTGTGAGAAAGCTGGGTCTCCCTCAGAGGTCATGGGTCTTCCAGCAGGACAATGACCCAAAACACACTTCAAAAAGCACTAGAAAATGGTTTGAGAGAAAGCACTGGAGACTTCTAAAGTGGCCAGCAATGAGTCCAGACCTGAATCCCATAGAACACCTGTGGAGAGATCTCAAAATGGCAGTTTGGAGAAGGCACCCTTCAAATCTCAGGGACCTGGAGAAATTTGCCAAAGAAGAATGGTCTAAAATTCCAGCAGAGCATTGTAAGAAACTCATTGATGGTTACCGGAAGCGGTTGTTCGCAGTTATTTTGTCTAAAGGTTGTGCTACCAAGTATTAGGCTGAGGGTGCCAATACTTTTGTCCGGCCCATTTTTGGAGTTTTGTGTAAAATGATCAATGATTTGACTTTTTTTTTCATTCTCTTTTGTGTTTTTTCATTGCAAGCAAAATAAATGAAGATATTATTACCAAAGCATTTGTGATTGCAATCATTTTCTGGAAGAAATTGAGTTTTATCTGACAGAATTGCAGGGGTGCCAATACTTTTGGCCAGCACTGTATTATATGCCCCATGCATACAAATGTGAAAAATGGTAGTGTAAAAGGCGTTTAGTTGAACAATGGTCCCATTCACATGTCCTGTTCTTAATGAGCTGTTGAAAAATAGGACATGTCCTATTTTTGTCTGTTTTCACAGTGGGTTGGGTAAAAAAAAAAAAAAATAGACCAATGAAGTTCATCTTTTTTATTAATTGACATGATGTTAGGCTAAGGCGCCATGTAGCGTCCCCCAGCAAAAAAGCGTGGCAGGAAAAACCACGACGGCAATACATCGCGGTTTTTCCCGCAGCACTTTTCACAGAAAGTAAACATAGGTTAAGAACAGGACATGTGAATGGGACCATTGTTCTACGAAACACCTGTTACACTTCCATTTTTCACATTATTTTTCAAATATACCATTTTGGGGAAATTGTGTCACTTATTGCTTTTCATTTAAATTTTATGAGAAGCACAATGGCTAAAAATACCGATTTGGCCATTTTGATTTATTTTCCTGCTACGGCGTTTGCTATATAGGAAATATATTTTCATTTGCTTGTACAGTAGACCGGGTATTTTTGGATGTGGGGATGCATAATTTGTTTATCTTTATTTTTGTTTATTTGCCTTTATTTGAGATCTACTGTAGAAAAAAAGGGGATGATTTGAATTTTTATATTTTTTAATATTTTTTTTTTTTTTTTTTTTTACTTGTGATCTGCAAATTAAAAGCATTTTTTCCACAATGTGGGGCCTTAGCCTTAAGCTGGCTAACCCGCTGAGATGTACAGTAAGGGCATAGTTGTTAACATTTATCCAAACCTCCTCTACACACTGTAACTAAAACCCCCTACAAAGAGAGCCCTGCTGGTGTGCCACAGCAAAACCAAACCAAATTTGTGTTGTTTATGCAATGGCAGCTTTCAGGGAAACATACTATTTAATTTTCCTGATAGAAATTCAGCAGTGTGTCACTGGCCTAAATGAACTTGTCTAATGCCACAAGGCCAACATTGCCAACCACCTAATAAGCATGTAGGCTATTACAGCAATATATGAATTTCCTCTTTTCTTCTATTGACAGCCTGAGCACCAATTACTATTGCATTGGGACAAAGCGTGCATTCTTCTGTTAAATTTGAATTTGGCCCAGATAGCCATGTAGGGAAATTTGCATTGATGAATAATTTAGCATGGAATCCGCACCACTGTCACCAGCTAAAGAACATATGCAAAAAAAGTCAAATCCAACCTGTAGACACAGCTCCATTTATAATTCATTGAGGAGATTCTATGTAAGTCACTGTATGCTGTTTATAAGTTAAAGTGTCAAATGATAGGGAATATGGGTTTTTTCCATTCCAAAAAAGTAAACGATAAAAATAGAGATAGTAATGGAGACTGAGTGAGGATCCTTGAGGACAACTACTATTATCTTATCCCTAGTAACATCTATCCATTCACCAAGTATTTACAGAAGCAAATTCTCCATCCTTTGCCAAATATTGACATCCTCATATTATATAAATGGATACATTTATTTGGTTAAAGCTAGAATCTAGTGTCAATGTGGCATATCTTAGGTGCATATTGCTGCATCTATTTTGAGCTAAAATTGTTCTGACATACGAAACATGTAGATGTGTCTCTAAGAAAAGGGTGCATGGCTTAGATGCGACAGAGTGTACAGGTGCATCTCAATAAATTAGAATATCTTTGAAACGTTTATTTCTTTCAGTAATTAAAAAGTGACCTCCTATATTTTCTAGATTCTTTACACACTGAGTGTTCTAGTTCAAGTGTTTTATTTCTGTAAATGTTGATTATGGATTACAGGTAATGAAAACCCAAATCTAAGAAAATTAGAATATTGTAAAAAAGTTCAGTATTGTAAATTCAGTGTGTCACCTGCCAAGGTTTCCTAAGACTTTAAATGGTCCCTCAGTCTGGTTCAGTAGGACACACAATCATGGGAGACTGCTGATTATGAATTGAATTACTGAATTACTGAAATGAATGAACGTTTCAAAAAAATTCCTTTTTTATTGAGATGCACCTCTACCTAAACTGTGCCAAATAATTAGGCATAAAATTCTGGCTTAAAATAAGGCATCTGCAAATTAAAAGCAGTTTTTCCACAATGTGGGGCCTTAGCCTTAAGCTGGCTAACCCGCTGAGATGTACAGTAAGGGCATAGTGGATAACATTTATCTAAACCTCCTCCACACACTGTAACTAAAAACCCCTACAAAGAGAGCCCTGCTGGTGTGCCACAGCAAAACCATACCAAATTTGTGTGGTTTATGCAATGGCGGCTTTCACAGAAACATACTATTTATTTTTCCTGATAGAAATTCAGCAGTGTGTCACTGGTAGTATGAACTTCGAATAGACAGTCTAAAGATGCATCATCCACTGTGATAAATCTGACACAAGTAATGACACAACTCAACTTTATTTGGAAGGTGGCGTCGGCCACAGCATTTATTAAGCTGCTGTTATAAACTGATGAATAGCCTTTTCAATATAACCTGACTGCCAAACCATCGTCTGATTATGGTAACATACTTTCTACTACTGGACAGATTTTTTCCTCGCTAAGGCTAAAGCCCCATGTTGCGAAAACGCAGCATTTTTGCCATTGCGGAAAAAAAACGAGTAATTTTGCAGTACCTGCAAAGATAATGAGATTCTAGTTAATTCCATTCACACATTGCAGAAAAAATCTGCTGCGAAAAAGCTGCGTTTTCAAAAACACACACGTTTTTGAATATCGCAGCATGTCAATTATACCTGCGGAAACGCTCGCATTTTCCCTATAGGTATAATAAGGAAAGAAAATCTGCCATGAAAAACGCTATGTAAAAAAAAAACACAATACATTTTCCGCAGCGTTTTTTTGTTGCATTTTGCTAAGTAGGGCCTTAGCATAAGCAGGGCCTGGCTACCGTGCCAATGGACCGCTGACTCAGTAAATCCTGTCTGTCGTCCACCAGGCTGAACCTCAGCTCAACGAGCAGCCCAAAACACAAAGGAATGCCCCACAATGCAGACTACTGGAGTGGAAGGACCTAGAAAAAAATCACAATGTAAGTAATTCTGGCATGACATATGACATACTGTATAGTAAGCAGAGCGCTACCATCCCAACTGCATAATTCTAACTCACTGGCAACAGTCTCTGCATGTGGATTACACTACGTTTATCTGTCCAGAAACATACCTTTTTATACCAGAAGGCCCCGCTCCACAACTTAACAGCAACTACAGTAGGGAACAGTTCAAGGAGCATGCGGTTTCCACACTAACCATGTTCATGCCAATCATCCAGCCATGGGGCTGTACACCAAGCATCCCCCAAAATTGGCCAGAACTGCCTGTTGAACAGCAGTGTCAGTAAACAATGACACATCCACATTAAAGACCCCCCTTGAAAACCAACAATAATATAAAAGATCTGACCACAGAGGGTTTGAGAGTTGGAAGAAGTGTTGAGGCTTCCTTACATCCCTGGTGTCCAATAACAGGTGGTGAGAAAAGCCTGACCCATGGGCATTATATGACAAGCAAACACTAATAGGCGAAGAAGAAAATGAATTTGGTGTAACCTTTTTGGTGAACAGAAACAAGTCCACCATTTCTAGCAAGCAACCTAGCTTGTCTGCAAGCAAATAAAATACCATCGCCTCCTAGTCTTCGACACCCAGAAAGGAACATAAAGTTGACGAACACTCAGTTTTGTCCACTGGCAAGGGAACCCCAAAACGTAATGCAAAACAACAAACAGATACTGACACTGGGCAGAATCTTCTGGGCCGAAAATCAAGAAAGTAGTGCAAGGCGTCCTCCTGTTTCCTGAGGTATAGCATGAGTTATGTACTGGTGTCCTTTCTCCAACTACCACTCTGGGACCAGGTTGGAGGCCTGGCTTTTCTGCAGCAAAGAATGGCCGAGTGGGCACCTATGCGGAAGTAAAACTCTTGCCATGCGGAAGGAAAGCTCATGCCTAAATTTGAATGAGGCATAGAATCTCCAATGCCTCTAAAGACCTGCATTCATCCATTCCAAGTTTTCAATGGATGATGTGCAGGTTGCTGCAGTCGTTGCTTGCTCTGGTACGAAAGGGCATTGCCTGCCTCTGATCGGTCAAACCCAGACATTGGTTTCCTGAGAGTCCAACCCCATCTCTGGATACAGTGCTAACTGCCTCTGAAATTCCTTATTGTAGCACCACCAGGCAGACCTGCTATGTGTGCGATAGGCACCAAACACTGTGTCAAAGTAAATAAACAGTTGACAGCTGAGTGGTGTCATCATCACTGAGCTCAATGGACCTGTTGGACCCATAGGTCTCACGCCTTCTCCAACTTCTGCTCTTCCACAGTAAAGGGCTGTTCGCACTGGTTAATATGAATGAAAGAGGAGTTGGATGAGAAAGCAGATGATGCATCCTTATTCAACTCATCCAACTCATCCAAAAGTCGAGCAGATCTAGCCCATGACGGCAGCCTGAGGACATGGACCATCTGTGATGGCGGGACCATTTACGATGCTCCCATCTTGAATGTTGGCGGCTGGTGGAGTCACAGACTCATGCCACAAGGACTCGCAGGTGGGGACATGAGGCCAATAGAGGGAAACCCCCCTAGTGGGATCTTTCAGGGAAGGAGCCATATTGGTGCTCCCCACACCAACAGTAGAGGAATAAGGTGGGGTTGAAGGCTGGGATCAAGGAAGAGTATGCAGCGCCGGCAGCCAGAGAAGAGACAGTCAAGTCGGAAGGCAGGAGGAAAGGGACGAAAGTGGCAGGGACAGTAGTAGGAGGAGCCAAGGAGGAGCTTAACATTTCCTCAATGAAGTGAGACAATCACTCGACTTTCTCCTGCTTATCTGAGCCCTCAGCTGAGCTAAAAAGAAATCCTTTGCCGCCATAGCGAGTGAGGCCTATCAAGGAGAAGCACAGCTTTCAGGGACTGACCACTTTACGCAGTTTAGATGCTTAATACCCACTTCTGTGCAGTCAAGCCCCTCTTCAAGTGTTAACCCTATCCTACCCTCCCTGCATCATAGCTCATGTGCTATGCACTGCTGGAGCTAAATATCTGCACAGAATCTCTGTAGAAATTGACCTGTGGTGTTTATATCCACATCATATCAATTATAATCTGTGAATTTTCACTATGAAAGTTCCCATGGACCAGAGGGGTAACTCGCAAAGCATGGCTCCCATAGCAAACTTTTGACTTGGACCCCCCCCCCCCCCCCCGGCACAACACCATCTTTCCTGGCCCCCACACAGTATTATGCCTCATTTACAAACACTATAATGTTCCAAAGTGGACTCCACATAATATAGTGTCCCTTAGCAGCCCCTCCACACAGTATTATGCCTCATTTACAAACACTATAATGTTCCAAAGTGGCCTCCACACAATATAGTGTCACTTAGCAGCCCCTCCACACAGTATTATGTCCCATAGTGGCCCCTGCACACAGTATTATGTCCCATAGTGGCCCCTGCACACAGTATAATGTTCCATAGCAGCCTCCATACAGTATAATTTCCCACAGTGGCCCCTCTACACTATATTATGTCCCATCATGCCCCCAACGGTGTTGATTGCAAATATTGCAAACATTTTGGGTACAGTAGAACTCAAAATTTTTGGAGTAACCCAGAGGAGTTGACACGGCCACCTCTGCTTCCCCTTCTTCCATCCTTGGGGCCCCAGCGATGTGATATGAGACGCACAGAGTCCCCTGGAGGGCAGAAGGGGAAGCAGAGGTGGCCATGAGCAGAATGGGGATTGGTAAGTAACCTTAGCCTATTAGAAAAGAAAAAAAAAGGTAGCAGGGGCCCATCAGACACCATAGGCAGCTGCTACAGCGGTACTTACACCACTGTACGGACTAAAAATGCTGTAGACATTCTGTAGCAGAAAATTTTAGACATTTCTGTTGAAAATTCACAGCAGGTAAAAACACACCAAATTTTGTTTTGTTTTTTTTGCATATTTTCTTGGAAAACCTGTGGATTTGTAGCAGATTTCACAGTTTACAAAAGATGTCAAAAGATGAAATCCATAATGAAAATATACAGTATAAATTGATGTGCCACAGGTTTAAAGGGATTGGGCTGGGGACACACAAAGAGTCGTCGCAGCGACTAACCTGCTGCAATAACAGTAGCACAGTGGATAAGATTTCTTCAGATCCACATGCTGTGACCAAAACATGAAGGACAAAGTGACCTGCTCTACAGGTTTTGAACCAACAGCAAATCAATCATTGTTGCAAACTTTAGTTGCAGTTGTCAAACGTTGCAATGTAAAAACTGAAAGCTGCAGGAAACCTGCTGTGATTCCTGCAGGTGTTTTTTTGAGCTGTGATTTGATACATAGTGCCTTAGCCAAAATCAGATGTTTTATTTGGCTAAAGCCCCATGTAGCAATTCACAGCACAAAAAAAACACTGTAGAAAAAAAGCAGCATGAAAAATACAGGAAAAATGCTTGTGTTTTTCACAGCTTTTTCACTGCATTTTTTATTTTTGCCTCTCCACCATATTAGTCTATCTGCAAAACGCAGTGTTTCTGTAGGTAGAATTAATATTTTCTAAAGTGTTTCTTTCTGCAATGGGTGGATGAGATTATATAAAATCTTATCCACTTTGGTGGCACTGTGAAAAACAGCAAAAGCCAAAAACTCTGAGTTTCCTCAATGTGGGGCCCTAACCATTGGGCTGAAGTCCCACGTGTTGGAAACTCAGCTTTTTTGTTGCATATTTTGCTGCGGTTTTTTGAGCCAAAGCCAAGAATGAATACAAAAGGAATGGGAAATATACAGGAAGCTCTTATACTTCTACCTTCTGCTCAATCCACTCCTGGCTTTGGTTAAATAAAAACGCAGCAAAGACTGCAACAAAAAAAAGCTGCGTTTCCGCAACATGGGGCATTAGCCTTTGGTGGTTTTTGCAATGACGGCTTTCAGGGAAACATGTGGTTGAATTTCCCTTTAAAGGGAGTCCATCCCTTGAAGGAGCAGTCTAAGTTTCCACTGTGATTTTTTTTTTTCTGCAGTGATTGAATTAGATTTAGGAAAATCCCAAGCATCTCCACAATGTGTGAACAAACTCCAAAGGATGTGCCATTTTGGTCCCATGTGGACATACCTCAAACATACCTTCCAACTTTCAAAGGACAGAAAGAGGAACAAAATATGCCACTGCAAATTTAGCCCCACCCACTTCTACTTTGACTCCGCCCATTCTCACCCATTTTTCTTTGTGCCCCCACACAGTATAATGCTCCTACAGTCACCCTAACATTATATGCCCCCACATTATAATGTTCCCCTCCAATTGCCCCACAGTATGAAATCCCTCTCCTCATGCCCCAGTTTAAACTGGGGGCAACTAGAGGGGGACATTAAACCGTGGGGGTAGCTGGAGGGGGACATTAAACTGGGGGGCAACTAGAGGCAGACATGTCCCCTTCCAGCTACCCCCACGGTTTAATGTCCTCCTCCAATTGCCCCCAGTTTAATGTCACCCTCCATCTGCTCCCCCAGTTTAATGTCCACTCCTCCATCTGTCCCCAGTTTAATGTCCCCCTTCATCTGCCACCAGTTTAATGCCCCCCTGTGATGAACCGACCCTCAGTTTTATATCTTTCTTGGAAGTGTGTTTTTACTTGCTCATGTCAGTCCTCCCCCTACTTGTTGGAATGTTGTGCTTAAGTTGGGTTTACACCGCTGGACGATACACTTCACTGGTTTTTATCCCTGGCCAGATGGCGATGGGGGATAGTAGTCCAGTGACCTTAACTTCACCCATCCCTCCCAGCACCTAGGAAGGTACCCATCTCTCCGAGGATTCTGCAAAGGAGGGAGAAGGAGGGCTGGCTGGGGGAGGTGAAGGGTGTAGCTGGGGAGGGTCTCACATTGAGGTGGGGTGAGGTCTTTTGTCTTTGTGTGGAGCCTGAAAGGAAAACAGCTAAGAGCAAGCTGGGCTCAGGTATTACTCTATACTTTATTCCCATTTTTGTTTTATGTGCTGTATCATCGCACTTTTGCTCGTATGTTTATGCTTGATCATATTAATATTGTATATTTCTGTATATGCTATTAATTAGTACCGACCCACTTGGGTTATTAACACTAGAAGTCCCAGAAATTTTGAGCTCCCCCTTGAAGTCCTGAAAGAGGGTCAAATGACCCTTAGTCCAAACAGACAACTCTGATGGCTCCAATTAGCATCCTTTCATTTGTAAATGTGGCCATTGTCTGAGGAATCTGCAGGGGGCAATTGTGTTGATCCACCTCAGGTCTTGTAAGAGAGTGTAAACAAAAGAATGTAAGATGCTCTTGAGTGTGTCTGCCCATCCCCCAGCTGCATTGTTGTGCTGGGAATATGCATAAGGTTGCTAACACCTTAGCAAATTTGCATGCAGCCTTTTGTGCTGTGGGGGATGTGAAGGGACTGCTTCACCTATTTTGTTCACAAGAAACAAAATGCAGAGAAGGCACACCATTCAACAGGCATTGGAACTGATCCTGAGCAACACCAACCCTTCTGACTCAGATGGAGAAGACATAGTCCTTCAACTGGATTCGGACTCTGAGCTGTCTTCAGGTTAGATTTTTTTCAAATTACCGATTTTTATTTCCTGACTATCTTTTTTATTTAGAACCAAAACAAAATGTTAATTTGAAATTATTTATCTTGCAGATGAGGAGACTCCTCCTCTACCAAAAAAGAGAGCTCGGTTGGCGAGTGAGCCGACAGAGACCGCAAAAGATGGCACAGTGTGGCGTGAAGTAGAAGTGGGGAAACGTCTCCATTTCACCCCAATAGAACCGTACCCTACAGATGGAGAGCCAAGTGCTGAGGCCAGACGAAGTGTCCGGAGTCGCCTTCAGAGCTTCCTCTGTTTTATCACTCTTGACATGCTTCGTAGCATTCAAGAATGGACTACTCAACATGCACGTCACACGGAGCAGGTGGATTGGTTCATGGGTCTCCCGGAACTAATGGCATTTATTTAAGTCATTATCTTGCGGGGGGTGACCAAGGTTCCATCACTACATGACAGCTGGTCAGAAAACCTAGCAAACCCAAGGATCATTGCAACTATGACCCGAAACCGCTTCCAAGACATCATGCAACACCTACGCTTTGATGACATGTTCACACGCAGTGAGCGAGTGGAGACCGATAAGTTTGCTGCAATCTCCGATGTGTGGAGATCGTTTGTCACCAACTGCATCGCATCCTACAACCCTGGTCGACACATCACTATTGATGAACAGCTTTTCCCGTCAAAGACTCGCTGCTGTTTTCTGCAATACATTGCAACAAAACCAAACAAGTTTGGCATCAAGTTTTGGGTGGCTTGCGACTTGAAATCAAAGTACATCTGTAATGTCCTCCCATATCTTGGCAAGGACCCCAGTCGTCCCAGCGGGGAGAGACTGTCCGAAACTGTAGTGATGAGGCGGATGGAACCATTCATGGACAAGGGCAGAACTGTAACCACGGACAATTTCTTTACATCATTGTCACTTGCACAACGACTGCTTAGCCGGAAAACCACTATCCTCGGCACAGTCAACAAGAGTCGCCGGGAAATTCCTCAATCCGCTAGACAGATGGACCGCACTGAATTCACCACTCAGGTGTTTTCAACCACTGGTGCCACACTGACAGTGTATGCACCCAAACGAAAGAAGGCCATCTACATTCTCAGCAGCATGCACAGCGTAGTTGAGACTGAGGATACCAACAAAAGGAAGCCAAACACGGTCACACAATACAACCACACAAAGTGCGGTGTGGATGTAATGGACCAAATGGTGCGGGAGTACAGCGTGCGTGCAGGAACACGGAGATGGCCATTCGCCGTGTTCTACAACATGATTGACATGGCAGCACTGAATGCTCATGTTCTTTATCAGGCATGCACTGGGGTGCAGGAGAGACGGGTGGACTTCCTGGTTGAGCTTGCAAAAGAGTTAGGTGGCTCTCATGTGACTGAAAAGAAGGCATGCAAGGAGAAACTCCTTCGGCAACAACCTTCCACACCCAGCCCTGGCAAAAGGGCGAAGTGTCAGGTCAACCATCGATGCACGAACAATTGTGCAACTGAGAGATGTGTTGACTGCTACAAATACACGTGTGGCAAATGTACCAGGGACATACCCAGGCAGTGCCAGGTATGTTCCGACAGTGCAGACAGACTGCTGAGTAAGTGCTGAAATGCTAGTCACACAAGAAGGACATGCCACTCACACACACACACGCAGCCCCCCACAGCAGCCTATTGTAAATATGTGTGGAATTGTTTTATTCCTTGTATTTTTTTTATTATTTTCATAACAAAAATAAAAAGCATGGAAACAAATAACAGTTGTTCTTTTGTATATTTACATTTTTGTATATTTAGATTCAAGTCAATGGGTGCAGAAAAAAAAAAAAAATCGCAAAAAAATCGCAGTTACTGAGTGAGTCACACAAGAAGGACATGCCACTCACACACACACACACACACACAAAAAAAACCCCCCCCCCGGGGTACAAAAAAAAAAAAAAAAAAAACACACACACACACACACACACACACACACACACACACACGCAGCCCCCCACAGCAGCCTATTGTAAATCCTGTGGTGTGACAGTAATGGCCTTAATTACAGAACAAAAGCGGTGATTATAGGTTGTTTGCTTAAATCCTTCAGGTCATTCGACCCGTCTCTGGGTTCCAAAGGTAGAAATGTTAAATGACCCCTCTCTGGGACTTCTAGTGTTAAATATATAAAATTTATACAGCTCGTTTCATTCTATCCTACGAATCCGGTCCGCTCACAGGTTGTGAGTGGAAGGTTAAGAAGGGTGTTCGCAGGTAGGCCAAGAGGCTTGGCAAGGCGATATTCTTCACAGTGGTGGCAGCGGTGGGATCTTAGGATAACAGTGTGTGGGTGTGGTATCACTCAGACACTGAGGATTGTGGCAATCCTATGGCACGAGCTCGGTATGAGATCAAGCTTAAAATACGGTGAAAGTTTGGTACAGTACTGTTCCCTCCCTTCTTCTTTTTTCTGTCCTATCTTTTATTTGGCAACGACTTCTAGTGAATGCCTTGGTCTCTGAGAAGAGGAGCCAGGGGATGTCAGCAACTGACTGATACAAACACTGAGCAGATGGCTGATATGGAAGGTGCTGCAGCCGGGCAGGATGAGGAGCAAAGTCCTGAGAGGCTGGCACAAGAAAACATCACCATGCCAGACGGTTCAGCAGGTGCCCGGACCCCAGAGGTAACTTTGCCTGGAGGGACCAGTAGCCCCAGTTCTGTGGGAATAACGGACTTATACTTGCAAATGGCCTTACAGCAGATAGATGCCGGTGACTCTAACACCCGTCTGCAGGTGATTCTCCAGTACCGAGAAGCTGCAGAGCGCCGGGCAGAAAGAGAGGCCGCTGCCGCTACTGCAGAGCGTCGGGCTGAGAGAGAGGCTGAGCGAGAGGCCCGTGAACGCCAGGCGGAGAGGGAGCATCAGCTTGAGCTAAAAAAGCTGGAACTTCGCCAGCAGGTGCAACCTTCCCCTGCACAAACTCCAGGAGCCCAAGCACTAAAGATCCGATCCGAGGACTTTCCAGTCTTGGAAGATAACGGGGACTTGGACTCGTTCTTGCGGGGATTTGAGAGGGCGTGTAAGCAACATCATGTTCCCCAGGCAGAATGGGCCCGTTACCTGTCTCCCCGGCTGAAGGGAAAAGGCCTGGATGTTTCCATGAGCTTACCAGAGGACGCGGACTATGAGACCATCAAAGCGGCGCTGATCCGGGAGATACTGGCTCACGCCGGAGGTGTACCGCAAAAAGTTCCGGAATATACAGCGGGGTCCCACAGAGAGCTATGCGGATGTTCTGCACCACTTACAGGCTACATTCTGGCAGTGGATCAAAGGACTTACTGTCACCACGTTTGCGGAACTTGGGGACCTTATGATAAAGGAACAATTTCTCCAGGTGTGCCCTCTGGAGGTCCGCCAGTTCATGTGTGATTGGAAACCCAAGACAGCAGACCAGGCTGCAGAGATTGGTGATGACTATGTGTCCACCAGGGAGCAAGGGGCCAAGAGAGGAGCCACACTGCAGAGACCCCCAAGCTGGAAGGAGGGGCAAAGCTGGAGTTCACCACAGCCTGCGGTCTCCAAGTGGGTTAAGACAAACTCTGTCCCGGGTGCCCCCTCTACTTCCCCTGTCCCAAGAACTCTGGGCGCCCCGGCGACCACCTCCAAGTCCCAAGGAGAGGTCTGGCGGTGTCACGCCTGTAACCAGCCAGGACATTTCAAGGCGGAGTGCCCCAACCGCTCTAAGAACCCCTCTGTTTCCCCAGCCACGGCAGCTGGCTCATCTGTATACTTGGTGGGGAGGGAGGGGTTGCAATCCAATGACAACCGTCAACAGGTCAATGTGGGGGATAAAGTGATCATGGGATTTTGGGATACTGGGGCGGATGTTACTCTGGTGCAACCTGACTTGGTCCCTCCGGACAGTATTATCCCTGGAAAAACTCTGACCCTGAGGGGTATTGGACAATAACGCTTAACTGTGCCCATGGCTTGCGTCCATTTGGACTGGGGTGTGGGAAAAGGAATGCGTGATGTGGGGCTAATGTCTGATCTGCCTGCCAATGTACTACTGGGAACAGATTTGGGGCCCTTGGTGTCCCAATATGGGGTGGGAGTAGCCCCACCTCGCTGTGACAAAATGTCTGTACTGAAGGATGATTTTAATGTGGTGTTGAATCCTTTCACACAGGCAGAGGGAGGGGTTAGCAGCCTGCTTCCCCCTGCGGTGTGCCCAGCTAAAGGAATCAGTGAGCATGTGAATGTGGGGCTGTGGAATGTTAACCTGGCTGTAGCCCCGCCCACATCTGCGGGTGGTGATAGCCCCCTCAGTGTGACCCGGGCTGAGCCATTCACCCATGCAGTTCACTGTGAATCAATGAATGAATGCAATGTCAATGTAATTGCTAATGCTTGCCTTGCAGATTTCCAGGGTAGCTCTTCTGAGATGCTGGGGGCGACCCCAACTCCTTCACCCCGTATCCCAGGTCAGCACCCAACTGATGACAATGTGCCAGGTGGTCAGGTAGGTCACGGGAATCTCAGGGCCGATCCGGATGAGAAACGGACTGCTGGTGTTGCGGTGGTAACCCGCAGCCATAGTGCTAGAGGGGTGGAAGGCGCTCCAACCCCTGAGCCGTTCCCTCTGTCACCCGGAGATGGCACTGAGACCGCCATGACTAGCCTCCCCGCACTGGAGCCGGAGGAGTCCGGCGGGTATGTGACATGCACATCTCTTCTGTCTGGTTCCAGTCAGGAGTTCAGGGACGCTGTCCAAGCTGAACGCAGTCTGGACGCCTTGAAGGGGCGTGCTGCTCAACCTCCCTTGGAGTTGGACAAGTTCCGCGTGTACTGGGAGCAAGGGAGGTTGTACCGGGAAACGATCCCCACAAAGGGAAAAGAAAGTCGGCTCAGGGAGAAACATTTGGTGGTACCCCAACCCTATCGGGTGGAGTTGTTGCGGATTGCTCATAATATTCCACTGGCAGGCCACCTGGGGATCGCTAAGACCAAGGCTCGCCTCAGCCACTTATTCTACTAGCATAAAATGGGAATAGATGTAGCTAAATACTGCCATTCATGTGACACTTGTCAGAGGATGGGCAAGGCGGGGCAAGGCTCAAAAGCCCCAATGATACCTATGCCCATCATAACCGAACCTTTACGGCGGGTGGCTGTGGATCTCATTGGACCCCTGTCCATTCGCAGTCGTACCGGGAAACGTTTCATATTAACGGTAGTAGACTACGCTACTATGTACCCGGAAGCTGTCGCTCTGTCTTCCACCCGGGCTGATGTACTGGCCAAGGCTCTGGTAGGCATCTTCTCCAGTGTTGGATTTCCCAGAGAGATGCTCACAGACCAAGGTACCTAGTTCATGTCTGCCTTGATGCAAGGCCTGTGTAAGGTAACAGAGGTGCAACATCTGGTGTCCAGCCCGTATCACCCACAGACCAATGGCCTGTGTGAACGGTTCAATGGCACCCTGAAGCAGATGCTCAGGATGTTAGTCGAGTCCCACGGGCGCGAGTGGGAGCCTTATCTCCCGCACCTGGTGTTCGCTTACCGGGAGGTGCCTCAAACCTCAACGGGGTTCTCCCCCTTTGAGCTCTTGTACGGGAGATGTGTACGTGGGCCCCTAACTCTTGTGAAAGAGTCCTGGGAAGGAGAAACGGCCATCCAAGGTGTGCCAGTCATGGAGTATGTCCTGCGATTCCGTGACCAAATGCAGGCTATGGCGCAGCTGGTGCATGACAACATGGTCCAGGCTCAGGCCGACCAGAAGCGCTGGTATGATCAGAATGCCCGTGAGAGAACATACCAGCCGGGGCAGAAAGTATGGGTCCTAGTCCCTGAGCCCCAGGACAAGCTTCAGGCGAAATGGACCGGTCCATACGTCGTGCACCAGCAGGTCAACAGCGTCGGCTACCTGGTCACTGTTGATCCAGGCCGGAACAGACATAAGGTCTTCCATGTCAACATGATAAAGGATCATCATGACTGGGAAGCTAGTGCCTTTCCGGTATTCAGTCTGCTAGACCGGTTATTAAATATATAAAATTTATACAGCTCGTTTCATTCTATCCTACGAATCTGGTCCGCTCACGGGTTGTGAGTGGAAGGTTAAGAAGGGTGATCGCAGGTAGGCCAAGAGGCTTGGCAAGGCGATATTCTTCACACCCCCTCCATCTGCCCCCAGTTTAATGTCCCCCTTCATCTGCCCCTAGTTTAATTGCGCCCCTTCATCTTCCCCAGTTTAATTGCCCCCCTACATCTGCCCCCAGTTTAATCACCCCCCTACATCTGCCACCAGTTTAATGTCCCCTTCATCTGCCACCAGTTTAATTCCCCCCTTTATCTGTCACCAGCTCAATTTCCCCCTTCATTTAACCCCAGTTTAATGCCCCCCTTTATCTCTCCCCAGTCTAGTGTCCCCCCCCAAAGTTTAACATAATAAAATCACTGATGCTTTCCTCTCCTCGCTCCCCTGCAGACTCTTCTGGAGTGTTCTTCATCACATCACGCCTACAGCTCCCGGGGCCGGAGCATAGGGAAGGGAACAGTGGTGAAGCAAGAGCAGTCCGTGGACGGCTCCTGCTTCACCATTGTATTCAACTCATCTGTGTCCTCTCCGGACGCAGATAAGTTGAATCTGGGATATACCGCCTGCCGACCGGGACTGTCCTGCAGAATCCAGGATGGTTGGGAGGTATGCTTAAAGATCCCTCAGCAATCAGCTGATTACGATGTTTTCTGATGCTGCCATAGTCAGTCAGTTAAAT
This sequence comes from Leptodactylus fallax, assembly GCA_947044405.1. Lineage (NCBI taxonomy): Eukaryota > Metazoa > Chordata > Amphibia > Anura > Leptodactylidae > Leptodactylus > Leptodactylus fallax. The sequence goes on from CAMRHE010000078.1 coordinate 3,811,148, forward strand.
GTACAGTGTAAGGCTCCATGCACATGAAGGTATGCATTGTGAGTGTGTTAGCTGTGTTTTCCATGGCTAGCAAACTGACCCATTATATTGTAATGCCCCCTTACACACATTCGTGTAATATCACTGACCCGTGAATGATCTTATAACTGTCTATTTTGTGGCCCAGGGTCACTGAAGAAAGTGATTGGATCCGTGGAGGCACAGGCAGTACACAGAGATGATCCATATGCCATTCATCACAGACCGGGTACATGTACATGGTCATGTGCAAGTATGCACATGGATAATTCTCAACACATTCAATGGGGCACATTTATTAAGCTACTTGCGCCTTTTTTTTGGTGTAAATTGCCCCTTTTTTGTTGTCTTTTCCTGCTCTGTGCTTTATTTATGAAGCATTTGTGCCTTTTTTTCCCCAGCTATTATGCTGCCCTCACCACTTTTTTGTAGAAAAAATGGGGTGTGGCCTAAATGGAGATGCTTTTCACGCTTTATTTATGATTTGCACCTTTTTAAAAAGGGCTAAAAAAGTGCAAATGCACTCCAGTACATGGGCAGCGTAAAAGAACTTGTCAGCTCAAACTGCATTAAAAAAGGGCAATTGCACCTTTTTGAACAAAAAAGGGGCAAAGTGCACATAGCTTATAAAGAGGCATCTACACTAACACTTGCACATTTAACAAGGAGATGAACTCACATCATAAATAGGCAGCACCACAGTAAAACTAGTCTAAAAAAAAGGCGCATCTGCGAAAAATATGGGCAAAAAAGTGGCAGATGATAAATAACCCCCAATAAATCAAAATGCCCTAATATAGCATTTAAAAAGAGGTAGCCTAATGCAGACAGTCCCTTTAAATCCATGATGGCGAACCTATGGCACGCGTGCCAGAGAGGGCACGCAGAGCCCTTTCAGTTGGCGCGCGCGCCGTCGCCATGATCGCTCACTAACCGGGAATCCGGTATAGGATTCCCGGTTAGTGAGCGATCGCTTCTTTTAGCTGTATGTGCATACGTACATACTGTATGTGCATACAGTATTAGATGCTTCAGTGCCCCCCCATACAGTATTAGATGCTTCAGTGTCCCCCATACAGTATTAGATGCTTCAGTGTCCCCCATACAGTATTAGATGCTTCAGTGTCCCCCATACAGTATTAGATGCTTCAGTGTCCCCCACACAGTATTAGATGCTTCAGTGTCCCCCATATAGTATTAGATGCTTCAAATACTGTATGGGGGACACTGAAACACTAATACTGTGTGGGGGACACTGGGCAACTGTGTGGGGGCACGGAGCATATCCCGGGGGGGGCCAGGGGGGGATAAACTGTGCGGGGCCACTGGAAGCATTAATACTGGGTGGGGCCCTCTGGAGCATATAATACTGTATGGGGGACACTGAAACATCTAATACTGTGTGGGGGACACTGTGAAGCATCTAATACTGTGTGGGGGACACTGTGAAGCATATACTACTGTTTGGGGGGGCCAAAGTGGAGAATATAATACTGTGCGGGGGCCACTGAGAAGCATATAATACTGGGTGGGGCCCCTCTGGAGCATATAATACTGAGTGGGGGAAATTCTGGAGCATATAATACTGTTTGGGGGCCACTGTGGAGCACATTGTACTGTCTGTGGGCCACTTCGTAGCACATTGTACTGTGTTGGGGCCCTTCACTTTTTATATCACACAGTATCTGTTTTATAGCAGACATGTGATATTATTACAGGCTGTAATAACATTGCACGGTCAATATAAAACAGATCCTGGTTAATTTAAGGCTAAATTGTCGTGTTGGCACTTTGCGATAATTTAGTGGGTTTTGGGATGCAGTTTGGGCACTCGGTCTCTAAAAGGTTCGCCATCACTGCTTTAAATAAACCATGGAAGAGTGAAGAAATCAGGCGATACCTTTTAGAGGCTAACTGAGTATATTTATAAGTAAGCTTTCAGGAGTACTAGCTAGCTCCCTTCATCAGACATGACGCCCCCTCTCTCTGTACTCGTCCATAGTGCTGTACTGTCCGAGGGGGCGTTCCTTACAGCCCAGTGATGATGCTGAGCTGTGAGGAATGCCCCCTCAGTACAGCGCTATGGAGGAATACTGTCAGGGAGGGCGTTCCTCACAGCCAAGCTAGACTGTTAGGAACGCCCTTCTGACGGTGAACGGTGAAATTTAGACCCCCGAGATCTCCAGCCCCGGGGCATATAACAGGAAAGCTGGCAGTGTGCTGAATTCAGCGCGCTGTCGGCTATCTAGTGGTATGTAAAACCGCATATACATGAGGATGTGAAAGGTCCTCTTTAAGGTTGAGAAATACAGGCATATACTCATCCATCATGCACTACTATCAAGGAGGTGTCTCTTAGCTCAAAATTTATTCTGCAGCAGGACAACAACCCCAAACAGACAGCTAATGTCACTAAGAACTATGCTCAGCATATAGAAGAACATGGAGTCCTAGAAGTGATGATATGTCCCCCATAAAGTCCTGATCTCAACATCATCCAGTCTGGATTTTCATGTAGAGACAGAAGAATGTGAGCAAGCCTACATCAAAGATGATTTGTGGTTAGTTCTCCAATATGTTTGGAACAAACCTCTCTGCCGAGTTCATTCAAAAAGTGTCTACAAGTGTACCCAGAAGAATTGAAGCCACGCCAAATTCCGATTTGATTTAGATTTCTCTTTTATTTATTCACTTTGCATTTTGTTTATTGAGAAAAACAAACTGTTATCACTTCTATTTTTGAAAGAATTCTTACTTTGCAGCATTTTTTTCTCATCTGCCTAAAACCTTTACACAGTACTGTAGTTCTTTGGCCTGTTCTCTTTACTTTTAACAAGGACCCATTTTGGAATAAACACAGCAGCCAAATTATTAGCCTGATAGAAATTTACAAGGGATATCTATAGATGGGCCATGATGAAGTGCCTGTGCATGAATTCCTCTAAATTCAGATATGACTGATACCTTATTTTTTCCCCATAGTTCAGATGTTTAGGTAGCTATAGCCACTAAACATTGGGGGAAGGGGATGCTTGAAAGAGTCTTATGGGCATAAATGGAGTTGTACCAGAACAAGAAATTTTCAGAAACTGCACCGGTCACGTCCAAGGGCCGTGTCTGGTATTTGCATCTTTTCAATAGAGCTGAGCTGCAATATAAGACACAACCCCTGGACATGTCTGACACTTTTCTGACAGAAAAAGTAGACATGACTTTTTTTTTTCCTGGCACAATTTCTTTAATACAGAAGGATCTATAATGGCCTATTATGGAAAGACAATGGGGAAAATTATCATTTCCCTATGCCAAAACTGGTATAAAAAAAAAGAAAGTTGCAAATATATTTTGCACAAAACTTCCTGACATATTTATGTCATCCTAGACACTTTTTGGGAAAGTTGGTGCAGCTTAATGGAGGAAGCATGGCCTCCTCAGCCCAACTAATTCATTATAATTATGCCAAAAACTGGTGTAAATTTATGGTGGGCACATGTAGGGCCCAATATGTGCCAAATTCATTAAGAGTCATATGTCTCTTCACTTCACTGCACATAGGGTTACATACAGCAGGCTTGATGAAATCCCTTTAACATGTTCAGTAGACTTAAAGAGGACCTGTCAACTGGTCTCAGAAGCCCAATGGCATACCCCATCTGATAGGTGCTGTCACCCTGAGTATTTTGGTGTTTTGTTTATTCAAATCCATTCGCTAATATACCCTTATTTTTATAAACTCTAATGGGGCTTATATCTTTGGAATGGCTGAATTGATTTGGATAAAAAAATATTCTAAAATAAATAAGAAATATTAGAACTGATACTAGAAAGTAATTTGTAACAATATTCAAGCGATACAAATATCGGCCACTAGGTGTCACCATCATACCTCCCAACTTTTTGGACTGTCAAAGATGGGCACTATAAATGTTAAAAATGCGTTTGTATAGCTATATGCTTGAATAGTTTTTTTTATTAACATATTAGCATAAACAATATCTGCATATAGGCATTTAAGGTAAAAAATATATACCATAATTTGATATAAAGAGGGACAGAGTGATTTGAGTCAAAAGTAGGGCCGTTCCTCCAAAAAGAGGAACACTTGGGACGTATTCCTTATTAATCTGTACTACAGGAATGACTAATATACATACTAGTAAAAGTGGTTCTGTCCTTCTGCTCATGTTAACTTATTATTTATTTTTCTTACTTGTATAGCGCCAACATATTCTGCAACGCTTTACAGACACTTTCCCATATAGCGCTCCCAATCTAATTTCCCTATTAGTATTTCTTTGTTGTATGGGGGGGAACTGAAGCACCCGGACAAAACCACACAAACAAGGGGATAACATACACACTTCTTGCAGATGTTGTCTCATAATATAATAAAAGTTTAGACATACACATAAAAAGGAGCTTAAATTTAGGAACCAGCAAAAATGGAACAAATAAAACACTTTGTACTGAAATATGGCTGGCAGCTATGTTCCCGTTTTGCAACAAAAAAAAAGTAAGACCTGCACTCATTGTCATGTGGTTGTCACCCAGCTTTTCCAGAAACACTGTAATTACTGCTTAGTATGTTTCACAATGTGACAGGCCAGCGCAACTTAACTACTCATTTTTAGGTCCCTTTGACAGCAATCTTGACAGCACATGGACTTATTATATCCAGTGGAGTCTCAGCCATTCAAGTCTATGGGTCCATGAAGAAAAAGGACAGATGTCATCTGCGTTCTGTGCATTTTTCACATTTTTGGTACGTGATTCAGAAAAATATAGAAGACAGTATCTGTTTTTTTGAGGGAGAGGCCCAAAAAAAAAAAAAAGGTATGGCACTTGGAAATACACTAGTATGTACAACACCCGTTGTTTTATAGTCCACAAACAGTGTGAAATCATCCTTAGCCTACATGCCCATGAACGCGTACATGTACGAGACTATCAGAAAACAGCATGGACAGCACATGGATGACATCAGTGTACTGTCTGTGACCTCCATGAACCCATATATTATATTAATGATCCCTGGACACAAAGCGGACACAAATAGGACATGTCCTTAGATTTCCTCTCAGGCTCAGGGACCCATCATAATGCACAGTCAAGTGTATGGGGCCATAAGAAAATAATTGGTCATTGTGCTAAACGTTAAAAACAGGGATTGCACATGGGGGCTTAGATAGACAAATGCCCTGTAGCATGCTCTATAGCACTATCTCATACTGCCAGCAGATGGCGATATTGAATCACAGATCAGACAATAAGCCTCCTTGGCTAGGATTCTGCTCATACACCTGCCCTGCAGCATGCCATTTAGGAGCCTGGTGCTTGCCAAGTGTCACTCGTCCAAGAAAGGAATTGCTGCCAACTGACCCAGTTTTCTTAGCTGAAACACTCCTAGTGCTTCAAGTCCAGCCCCAGTGCATTCTGGTAGCTGTTTTGTTTCCAGTTTACTTTCCTGTAATCCAGAAGTCTACAGAAAATGTAATCATTAAAAGATGTTTGGTAATATTACGAGAAAAGCTAACAGACTGCTTGCTCAAGATCGCGTCTAGGCCCAAAGGAAAGTCTATGCTATTTTTTATATGATTTTACATGTAATTCTGCATTTGTGTAGCCACTTCCATGCTAACCTATGAAATTATTTCAGTACAAATACATAAAGCCCAATATTGCAGGAACACTGCTTTCTTTGTTGCAGATTTTGCTGGGTATTTTTGAGCCAAACCTAGTAGTGGCTATAAAAGGAATAGGAAATATCTAGGAAGCAAAGTATATTTCTTCTTTCTGCTCAATGCATTCCTAGCTTTGGTTCAAAAAACCGCAGCAAAATCTGAAAAAAAAGCAGCTTTTCTGCAATGTGGGGCCTTAGCCTAAGGTTGAGACCCAACATTGCAGAAACACATCTTTTTTGTTGCAGATTTTGATGCATTTTTTAAGCCAAAGTCAGGAGTGTATTTTGAGCACCCCTTCCACTTCACACGCCATGTGACGTCTCATTTATTGGTCACATGACCTGTTCTTAGCTCAGTCCCATTCAATTGAATGAGCTGAGCTACAATTCCAAGCACAGATGATCACTGGGAGGGGGGGTCCTGGGTGTCGGATCTCAGCCAATCTTCACTTGATGACCTACCTGCTAGTTGAAGACTTTAATAAGACTGGCAAAGAAAACACCAGTCTTAACAAATTGCACCCAAAAGTGCAGCAGGGAAAAATTCCACGTTTTCCCCACTGACTTATATAGGATGAGGCACAAATGCAAGATATTTTGCTGTGCTTTGCTTCTGCTGTATTTTTTTTTACCTGCAATTCACTACACATGGCCTGAACCAAAGTCAGAATTGTAACCTGGCTTTGGGTATTGGAAAAATAGTGGAGATGTACTGTGGAAAAAAACATTAGCTTTATTTGGTCGCTCCCTGACCACTTGCTAAAATATGTAAATGACACCATCAACACAAGAAGGAAAATAAAGGTGGAACATCTAATCACACAGTCAAGGATAGCTGCTGTTTTTCAGTGAGGTACGCTACCACTTTGCAAGAACCAACATACTGACATACAGTGACTATATAGTAGCGACATACCAGATCTACACAGACAGTCTTAAGAGTATTATCACACTGCAGATTATAACATAGAATGCAGTACTGACCAGATTCAGTCACAGGCAAAATATATATCAATTATAAAAGTGTAATTTTTTTATTTGTTTTTTTTTTTTTTGTTTAAATGTACTGTAATATGGGGAATGCTTAAAATGAAAAAAAAAAAAACAACAACTAATACTCACCTGTTAATTCCAGTGCCACCACACTTGTATTTTGTAATGTCTACCTTGTGCTGTTCCTCTGTTGTTCCTCCTGAACAGTGAAAAATGGCCATTCGATGGCTGTTTTTTTAATGGCTGTCACATGGCCATCTTAAAAACAATGAGATTGAATGAGTGTATTCACATGTCCGTCTTTTAACGGACAGAAAAAACAATCAGTTAAGAAAAATGAACATGCTCTATATTGCGACTTGTGCACCAGTTTTCTGGTGCACAAGCCGTGATAAATCAGCTCAGTTTTAAAGCACCTTTAAAATAACCTTTTATGTCCTTTAACCCCATAGGCTTTCTATACAATTAGACCAGTGCCACTGTAGTGAACTTCCCCATGCTTTTATTTTTTCACTAGCACATCTTGTTCCAGATATATTATTTCCATTACTTTCTGACTAGAGGCACAACATTACTGTCAGGCGATTTCCACTGAGTACTGTTCACTTGACAATAAAGTTGTATCGGTAGTCCCTCACCATGCAACATTAATGTTAAAAGGGTTTTCCTACTTAAAAGGGTTTGCCTGCTGTCTCTTCTTGTCAGGTCTGGACTGTTCACTGGGCAGGACACTATGAAGTATCACAGTAGATACAGACATTGCCTTTACCATGAGAGATTATTTATTATGATTACTAGAAATCTATTATAAATGCAGATCAAATAATACATAATACATTATATGTATGGAGACCACTGTGAGATATTATACTGTGTGCAGGGTCTGCTATGGGACATTATACTGTGTGCAGGGCCCACTATGGGACATTATACTGTGTGCAGGTGCCTCTGTGGGACAATTATACTGTGTGTAAATGGCGCATTATACAGTGTGGGGGACAGCAAAGGGAAACTTTTGCCATGTGGGGGCTAGGAAAGAGGGTGCTATGCCGTGTGAGGGTGGGGCCCAAGTCAAAAGTTTGCTATAGTGCCCAATCTTTACTAGTTATGTCCATGGTACTAATGAAGCTCAATTTTGCGGAGAGGGGATAACTGAGGTAAAAAAAAAAACACAAAAAAATATATATCTATATATATATATCTATATATAGATATACAGTAATGGCCAAAAGTTTTGAGAATGACACAAATATTATATTTTCACATGATCTGCTGCCCTCTGGTTTTTATGTGTGTTTGTCAGATGTTTTTATCACATACAGAAATATAATTGAATTCATATTATGAGTAACAGAAGCTTATATTGACAGTTAGAATGAGTTAATGCAGCAAGTCAATATTTGCAATGTTGACCCTTCTTCTTCAGGACCTCTGCAATTCTCCCTGGCATGCTCTCAATCAACTTCTGGACCAAATCCTGACTGATAGCAGTCCATTCTTGCAGAATCAATGCTTTAATTTTGTCTGAATTTGTTGGTTTTTGTTTGTCCACCCGTCTCTTGATGATTGACCACAAGTTCTCAATGGGATTAAGATCTGGGGAGTTTCCAGGCCATGGACCCAAAATCTCTATGTTTTGTTCCCTGAGCCATTTAGTTATCACCTTTGCTTTATGGCAAGGTGCTCCATCATGCTGGAAAAGGCATTGTTGAGCGCCAAACTGCTCTTGGACGGTTGGGAGAAGTTGCTCTTGGAGGACATTCTGGTACCATTCTTTATTCATGGCTGTGTTTTTAGGCAAGACTGTGAGAGAGCCGATTCCCTTGGCTGAGAAGCAACCCCACACATGAATGGTTTCAGGATGCTTTACAGTTGGCATGAGACAAGACTGGTGGTAGCGCTCACCTCTTCTTCTCCGAATAAGCTGTTTTCCAGATGTTCCAAACAATCGAAAAGGGGATTCATCAGAGAAAATGACTTTACCCCAGCCCTCAGCAGTCCACTCCCTGTACCTTTTGCAGAATATCAGTCTGTCCCTGATGTTTTTTCTGGAGAGAAGTGGCTTCTTTGCTGCCCTCCTTGAGACCAGGCCTTGCTCCAAGAGTCTCCGCCTCACAGTGCGTGCAGATGCACTCACACCTGCCTGCTGCCATTCCTCAGCAAGCTCTGCACTGCTGGTAGCCCGATCCCACAGCTGAAACACTTTTAAGAGACGGTCCTGCCGCTTGCTGGTCTTTCTTGGGCGCCCTGGAGCCTTTTTGGCACCAATGGAACCTCTCTCCTTGAAGTTCTTGATGATGCGATAGATTGTTGACTGAGGTGCAATCTTTCTAGCTCCAATACTCTTCCCAGTTAGGCCATTTTTGTGCAGTGCAATGATGACTGCACGTGTTTCTTTAGAGATAACCATGGTTAACAGAAGAGAAACAATGATGGCAAGCACCAGCCTCCTTTTAAAGTGTCCAGTGGTGTCATTCTTACTTAATCATGACAGATTGATCTCCAGCCCTGTCCTTATCAACACCCACACCTGTGTTAATGGAGCAATCACTGAAACGATGTTAGGTGGTCCTTTTAAGGCAGGGCTGCAATGATGTTGAAATGTGTTTTGGGGGATAAAGTTCATTTTCTAGGCAAATATTGACTTTGCAAGTAATTGCTGTTAAGCTAATCACTCTTTATAACATTCTGGAGTATATGCAAATTGCCATTAGAAAAACTGAAGCAGTGGACTTTGTAAAAATTAATATTTGTATCATTCTCAAAACGTTTGGCCATGACTGTATATAGATATATATAGATATATATATATCTATATATATATAGATATATATAGATATATATACAGTACAGACCAAAAGTTTGGACACACCTTCTCATTCCAAGAGTTTTCTGTATTTTCATGACTATACAAATTGTAGATTCACACTGAAGGCATCAAAACTATGAATTAACACATGTGGAATTATATACTTAACAAAAAAGTGTGAAACAACTGAAAATATGTCTTATATTCTAGGTTCTTCAAAGTAGCCACCTTTTGCTTTGATTACTGCTTTGCACACTTTTGGCATTCTCTTGATGAGCTTCAAGAGGTAGTCACCTGAAATGGTCTTCCAACAGTCTTGAAGGAGTTCCCAGAGATGCTTAGCACTTGTTGGCCCTTTTGCCTTCACTCTGCGGTCCAGCTCACCCCAAACCATCTCGATTGGGTTCAGGTCTGGTGACTGTGGAGGCCAGGTCATCTGGCGTAGCACCCCATCACTCTCCTTCTTGGTCAAATAGCCCTTACACAGTCTGGAGGTGTGTTTGGGGTCATTGTCCTGTTGAAAAATAAATGATGGTCCAACTAAACACAAACTGGATGGAATAGCATGCCGCTGCAAGATGCTGTGGTAACAATGCTGGTTCAGTATTCCTTCAATTTTGAATAAATCCCCAACAGTGTCACCAGCAAAGCACCCCCACACCATCATACCTCCTCCTCCATGCTTCACGGTGGGAACCATGCATGTAGAGTCCATTCGTTCACCTTTTCTGCGTCGCACAAAGACACGGTGGTTGGAACCAAAGATCTCAAATTTGGACTCATCAGACCAAAGCACAGATTTCCACTGGTTTAATGTCCATTCCTTGTGTTCTTTAGCCCAAACAAGTCTTTTCTGCTTGTTGCCTGTCCTTAGCAGTGGTTTCCTAGCAACTATTTTACCATGAAGACCTACTGCACACAGTCTCCTCTTAACAGTTGTTGTAGAGATGTGTCTGCTGCTAGAACTCTGTGTGGCATTGACCTGGTCTCTAATCTGAGCTGCTGTTAACCTGCGATTTCTGAGGCTGGTGACTCGGATGAACTTATCCTCCGCAGCAGAGGTGACTCTTGGTCTTCCTTTCCTGGGGCGGTCCTCATGTGAGCCAGTTTCTTTGTAGCGCTTGATGGTTTTGGCCACTGCAATTGGGGACACTTTCAAAGTTTTCCCAATTTTTCGGACTGACTGACCTTCATTTCTTAAAGTAATGATGGCCACTCGTTTTTCTTTACTTAGCTGCTTTTTTCTTGCCATAATACAAATTCTAACACTCCATTCAGTAGGACTATCAGCTGTGTATCCACCTGACTTCTGATCAACACAACTGATGGTCCCAACCCCATTTATAAGGCAAGAAATCCCACTTATTAAACCTGACAGGGCACACCTGTGAAGTGAAAACCATTTCAGGTGACTACCTCTTGAAGCTCATCAAGAGAATGCCAAGAGTGTGCAAAGCAGTAATCAAAGCAAAAGGTGGCTACTTTGAAGAACCTAGAATATAAGACATATTTTCAGTTGTTTCACACTTTTTTGTTAAGTATATAATTCCACATGTGTTAATTCATAGTTTTGATGCCTTCAGTGTGAATCTACAATTTTTATAGTCATGAAAATACAGAAAACTCTTGGAATGAGAAGGTGTGTCCTAACTTTTGGTCTGTACTGTATATTATCAGTCATTAAGGGGTTCAGCTAACACTTTACCTTTAAAACACAGTATAATAGAGAATTGTCTTATTACATTGTTCCCTAAATACTTTATCAGATTTGCTCCCTTTCAGCAAAATCGCATTTCCTTGTAGGACTGGGATTTATAGAGGAGCAGTATATTTTGAACTCTCCTTTTTATGAACCCTAACTTTTTATTTGCTTTTGCAGCTGCTGCTTGGCATGGTGTGCAGCTATTTACCTATAGGTTGCTGGTAACTTCACATTTCTCAACATTAAATTTCATCTGCCAAAGCAGTCATTACCTTCCTGGCTGTCAAGTTTTTTTCTGTAATCTTTCACAATGGAGATGAGATTTTAGTATTGGTCATACTTTTGTCTCACTAATAAGAGCAGGCAGTGTTCACAGTGTCAATAATATAAAAAATATGAAAAGCTGTTCAAAAAATTTTTTGATTAACCTAGCACTGGATGTAAATTTGGTGCCTGCAAGCATTTACGAATATATAGAGGTTTGATAAGTTTTGGTCTTTGTATAGATAGATGGATTGATGGCAGCATTGTGGCTCATTGGTCAACTTTAGACCGGAAATGCCGCAGCAAAAAACGCTGTGTGTTACAGTACCTGCAAAGTGGATGGGATTCTGTTTAGTCCCATCCACACATTGCAGAAAAATATATATAGCGTTTTCAAAAAACTACGTGTTTTTCTAAATCGCAGCATGTCAACTATACCTACGGAAACGCTAGTGTTTTCTATATAGGCATAATAGGGACAGAAAATCAGCAGAGTAAAATCCTGCAGACTTTCTGTGAAAAACGCTGCAGAATAAAATGCGATGCGTTTCCACCATGTATGTTTTCCACATTGCTTTTTGGCTGCGGCTCTCTACGTTGGGCCTTAGCCTAAGAGTTGTGCAATTAAATTTGACCAAGGGCAACAGCTGTAAGAAATTTGGGCACTCTTCTCACGGTCACAACTTTCCTCCCACACTCACAACATGGTTAGGTTAAATGCATTCCAGTGACATTGGACTTAGCGTGTTTGAGAAATGAGATTGTAGGTCCTATGTGGATTGGAATAGATGTGGGAATTCTATGGACAGAAAATTTTACTATATAAATGATGGGCAATTATATTTGAACGTTTTGTCCCCATTATTTTCCCTTTACATAGGGCGTACAAATAGGCAGAAGTATGTGCATCCCAAATATGTGTTATCTACGTTCCAAGGATGCTTTCAACCGTGGGTGGGGCTGTTTATGAAGTTGGGTTTTGGACAAGTTGTTCCCATCAGGGGTGGCTTGAAATAATACATTCAAATAAAAGCTCTGAGGTTTATTCCAAAACACTTCAGAGCTCACTCGCATGTCACGCTGTCCCCTCTTGCACCCAGTTATGTGTTACACGGATGGAAAAGTCTTTAGAAGTTTTCCCGTAACAATGTCAAAATTTTATATGCTGAAAAATTTTGACCGGAACATTTTGCCAAACTTCATTTGAGCCTCTGCTGTGTTTATTCCATTGCCCCTTCCAGGAGTATTAGTAACAACTTCAAAGCAGAAAATGCAGAACAGTTGCAGAGTGCCTGCTTAATAAAGTCTGGTATATAGGGGTCCATAGATTTTTAACATTTGCTCAGCTTGAGGCATCACTATTTCCTAGTTCATGAAGACACAGTGCACATAAAATGACAACCTGTTCTTAAAACAAAAAATTAACTTTGCAAAAAAAACAAAACTTGCCATCATGTTGATTGGAGGAAAGCAAGGCATAAAATGCAATGTATAAACGTTACAGTGTTCTTATATTTTTATGGACAGAAGTCAGTAAAGGAGCAGAAATTGATTAAAGGGGTTGTCCAAACATGGTTGTTTCTGTTTTCTGGTACTGCAGTTCATCTACATTGAATTGGATGGGGCTAAGCTGCAATAGCACATACAACCTGTAGACAAGTGTGGTGCTGTTTTTGGAAGAAAGCAGCCATGTTTGTTTTACCTTAACAGTAAAGAGGCACACATGAGTAACTATTTGAAATTATAGCATCGCTTTTTCACATGTGCACGACTTTCTCCTTCATTTCAAAGCAACCAATCTCAGCTCTCTCAAGACAGCTTTTCTTTTAAACAGTATTACAAAGCCCTGTATACATAATGGCAGAAGGATCTGAATCCAGGATCACACCTAATGTATGATGTACGGAAGTCAGGCACTCTACTCTTTGAGCCACCACTTCCATTGCTCTCAACGGAAGGTTTTTCTGTTACTATACTTACATTGTATGCCTATTACTGAAATTTGATATGAGAGAAAAAACTCTCATTAACGAGAATGGAAGCAGTGCCTAAAGCAGTAGAGAACCAGCCATACATACATCACAATTAGATATGATTCTGGGTACAAAACTTTCATTACATGTACTGAAAAAATACACAGAATAAGACATGTAATAGATGGGGGATACCCTCTGTAGTTTCTTTTTAAGTTTTAGTAATCATTTTTTAGATAGATAGATAGATAGATAGATAGATAGATAGATAGATAGAATTAAAATATACATATTAGCTGTGCCTTCTTACAAACGCAAATCATCTTCCAGGTTGACGTCTCTGGCATAGCTTGAACAATCTTTAGGTTACAGGGGTGTAACTAGCAAATACTGGGCCCCCCAGCAAACCTTTGACTTGAGCCCCCCCCCCTCATGGCATAGTTCCCCCTTTCCTGGCCTCTACACAGTATAACACCCCATTTACATTCCAGACAGTATTATGTCCCGCAGTGGCCCCTGCACACAGCATAATGTCCCACAGTGGCCCCTGCACACAGTATTATGTCCCACAATGGTCCCTGCACACAGTATTATGCCCCATAGTGGCCCCTCCACAAAGTATTATGCTCCACAGTAGCCCCTGCACACAGTATTATGTCCCACAGTGGCCCCTGCAAACAGTATTGTGTCCCATATTGTCCCCCCCACTCAGTATTATGCACCATAGTAGACCACCCACGAACTATTCTTTTTAGACCCTGCAGAATAATGATGGCCCAGGGGGGAGGTAACAAACATAAAAACCAGTGTTACTCACCTTTCCTGGGCTCAGGCGCACTCCCTGGCCCTCTTCAATGTCGGCACAGACGTCACGTAGGCCAGGCCGGTGTTGCGATGAATAATGACGCCGGCCTGGGCCGCATGAAGTTTTGGATGTCACTAAAGAGGCCCAAAGATTGCAGGGAGTCATGCTGGAGCCCAGGAGAGGTGTGTAACGTTGGTTTTTATGTTTGTCACCTCCCCTGGGTCTCCAATCATTATTCTCCGGGGTCTGAAAAGATCGGTAAGTAAATAGGGCCCAATATCTGCTGGCCTTACTCCAGCAGGTAACAGCCTATTAAAAAAAAAAGCATCACGGTCCCAGGCCCTGTGGCAGCCTCTACAGCTGCTACCCCAGTACTTACGCCAATGGTTATAATGGTTGTAACTCTCATTTTCAGCTCTACAGGGTCTTAGTCCATATTGCCTTCTCACAGACATCAGGAGAGACTTTTAACTTCACACCACCCTCATGAATCCAGGTGCAAGTGTTCAGCATAATTACTGTACTTCAGTCATGTCCATGTCCACTTCACTGATTGATGTTAGCTTCACACTAACCACTTCAGCTTAGCACACATAAACTGGTAACTCACAACTACACTTTACACTGACTTTCCAGAACAGAGTCACAACTATTCTGGCTCTAACACTAAGAACCCTCAGCAGACCTCACCTATCGTGCCCCTGGCCATTCCACTAGTCTTCAGGACTAAACAACTGTAAGATGATAGAAGCCACCCCTTTACCATATGTGACTTACAGTCAAGAGTAGGAGTCCCCACTGAAGAAAGGCTTGTGTTAGGGTATGCTGCACCTATAGGTTGTTCTGCTGGTGTTGTATGTGATTCCCATGGTACAGCCTATGTAAGCTGTGGTATGATGTTTCCATCAGAATGAGGCAGGAATACTACAGTCATGGCCAAAAGTTTTGAGAATGATACAAATATTAATTTTTACAAAGTCTACTGCTTCAGTTTTTCTAATGGCAATTTGCATTTACTCCAGAATGTTATAAAGAGTTATTAGCTTAAAAGCAATTACTTGCAAAGTCAATATTTGCCTAGAAAATGAACTTTATCCCCCAAAACACATTTCAACATCATTGCAGCCCTGCCTTAAAAGGACCACCTAACATCGTTTCAGTGATTGCTCCATTAACACAGGTGTGGGTGTTGATGAGGACAGGGCTGGAGATCAATCTGTCATGATTAAGTAAGAATGACACCACTGGACACTTTAAAAGGAGGCTGGTGCTTGCCATCATTGTTTCTCTTCTGTTAACCATGGTTATCTCTAAAGAAACACATGCAGTCATCATTGCACTGCACAAAAATGGCCTAACTGGGAAGAGTATTGCAGCTAGAAAGATTGCACCTCAGTCAACAATTTATCGCATCATCAAGAACTTCAAGGAGAGAGGTTCCATTGGTGCCAAAAAGGCTCCAGGGCGCCCAAGAAAGACCAGCAAGCGGCAGGACCGTCTCTTAAAAGTGTTTCAGCTGCGGGATCGGGCTACCAGCAGTGCAGAGCTTGCTGAGGAATGGCAGCAGGCAGGTGTGAGTGCATCTGCACGCACTGTGAGGCGGAGACTCTTGGAGCAAGGCCTGGTCTCAAGGAGGGCAGCAAAGAAGCCACTTCTCTCCAGAAAAAACATTAGGGACAGACTGATATTCTGCAAAAGGTACAGGGAGTGGACTGCTGAGGACTGGGGTAAAGTCATTTTCTCTGATGAATCCCCTTTTCGATTGTTTGGAACATCTGGAAAACAGCTTATTCGGAGAAGAAGAGGTGAGCGCTACCACCAGTCTTGTCTCATGCCAACTGTAAAGCATCCTGAAACCATTCATGTGTGGGGTTGCTTCTCAGCCAAGGGAATCGGCTCTCTCACAGTCTTGCCTAAAAACACAGCCATGAATAAAGAATGGTACCAGAATGTCCTCCAAGAGCAACTTCTCCCAACCGTCCAAGAGCAGATGGGCGCTCAACAATGCCTTTTCCAGCATGATGGAGCACCTTGCCATAAAGCAAAGGTGATAACTAAATGGCTCAGGGAACAAAACAGAGATTTTGGGTCCATGGCCTGGAAACTCCCCAGATCTTAATCCCATTGAGAACTTGTGGTCAATCATCAAGAGACGGGTGGACAAACAAAAACCAACAAATTCAGACAAAATTAAAGCATTGATTCTGCAAGAATGGACTGCTATCAGTCAGGATTTGGTCCAGAAGTTGATTGAGAGCATGCCAGGGAGAATTGCAGAGGTCCTGAAGAAGAAGGGTCAACACTGCAAATATTGACTTGCTGCATTAACTCATTCTAACTGTCAATATAAGCTTCTGTTACTCATAATATGAATGCAATTATATTTCTGTATGTGATAAAAACATCTGACAAACACACATAAAAACCAGAGGGCAGCAGATCATGTGAAAATATAATATTTGTGTCATTCTCAAAACTTTTGGCCATGACTGTACTTATAAGTAGATATGTTGTCGCACCTTTTGGGAGTCAGCCGGATTTAGATCCCAGTTCCAAATGGTTTATTATCCTTCATGATGTTTCTTATTGAGGTAAGAAAGAAAGTTAAAGGGTAGCTGAGTTTTCATGAAAAGTTGAAATATGTGCAGGGTCTTAATGGGCAGTCTGTTCTATGACTGTATAAGCCTTCATATATGGTACCCTATCAGTTTATCTGCTGCTAATATCCCTATTATGGCAGAAACACAGTTTACATTTCTCTCTCTGACGGGGCATGTACAAAAAGGAGCAGTCTGCCCCATCCTGTATCCATTACTGATGTCGTTCTGCCACACTCCCAGAAGTAACTGTACAATAGCAAACAAATAGCTGAGAAAAGCCTAAGTGACCATAATATAGAAGTTCCAGAAGTAGACACATAGAAGACTTTTTTTTTACATTGTAACCTGTGAAATTTGCAGAATGTTCAGTCCTTTGCACAGAGCAGTTTGCAGAAGTGTGTGTGGAGACTGAAGAAAATCAGCCCCTCCCATCTGCATTCACAGTGTGAACAGAGAAAAGAACCTTCCCCGCTCACCTTATTGTGATTCCATCTTGCTTATCTAATATATCTATGGACACACCTCGCCTAACAACTGTGTGAGTGAACTGTAAATTAGCTAGAAGGTAGACATGTAATGGCAGGGACTTTAGAGAGGTTTTTCATGCAGAAAGCAGATACAATTTTAATTAAAGTGCATTACATTTTGGTTCAGAATCACATGCTTTATGAAATGAGACTAAGTTGTCTGAAAAGTTAGTGATCATTTAAGGAGTAGTATTTTCTGTTTGTTGTCTATGGGAGATATCATAGCAGCTTGTCTCCACTCACTAGCTGATGGGCAACTTAAAAATACAGAGAAAGTCTGCAGATGGGAGAATGTCTAATAAATGCAGAATACAAGTCATATAATGAACATTATTCCTCATCTACATGGGTCAGTTTTTCCTGGAAATTCATCCAAAAGGTTAGGTATGCTGTAAATAGTCACTAACTTTTACACAACATAGTCAGGCAATAGAGCATGTGATTCTGGACTTTATTTACAAACTGTGTTTCCTGCCTGGATCTCCACTGCAGATTCTGCGATGATTATGCCTCACATTTTTTAACTGTCCTGCTCAATTTTACTGTGGATTCTGCAGTTTATTCAGCTGCAGAGTATTTGTCCGTGAGACACTCTTTAGATGAATGGGCGCAATCAGCAGCAGAAAGCCAAACCTATGCTTGCCTGCCCACCTCAAATTTCTTTTAATTTTTATCCATCCGAACTTCCTAGGTGTTTCCCTCTTCCTATTTTGCTGTTCACTCCCTGTAACTAGGGATGGTCCATCTTCAGAAACCAACAAGCTCAAGATGTAAAACAGGCAGTGGCGGGGAGCCGGTTCTTCTTCATAGAAAGTGGAGGAGGAGGGGTGTGATAAATTGTATATATGTTATGCTGTCTAGTTATGTTTTAACTTTTGGATTCATAGTTGTAGTAGGAGTCGCTTCAATGTGTCATGGCGGCTCCTGTGTAATTAGTATAGTAATGATAATCCATAAATCAGGATACAGAGTACAGATTAATTAAGTCCCAGGATGCTCAGTATAGATAGCCACTAATTAACATTTTGTGTATGACTTGTGATCCAGACATACTGCCTTCAGTTTTTAGACTGGAAGCCAGCCAAGCCAACTCTGCATATCAAACAAAGAAAAAAATTATGACATCCCAGTCACAGGTTACAACTGTACTTTTTGTGTATATCAAATCTAAAATTTAATAAGGCTGCCCTTGGCTCTAAACACCCCCACAATTCCGAAGAGAGTATATACTTGTACAAACCAGGTAGTAAAGTCTTGTAGGTGTAAGGTCTGACCAGCTTTCTCAGCATGGTATACATTTGCTACTTACAGGTGCATCTCAATAAATTAGAATATCTTTGAAATGTTTATTTCTTTCAGTAATTAAATTAAAAAAAGTGACCTCCTATATTTTCTAGATTCTTTACACACAGAGTGTTCTATTTCAAGTGTTTTATTTCTGTAAATGTTGATTATGGATTACAGCTAATGAAAACCCAAATCTAAGAAAATTAGAATATTGTAAAAAAGTTCAGTATTGTAAATTCAGTGTGTCACCTGCCAAGGTTTCCTAAGCCTTTAAATGGTCCCTCAGTCTGGTTCAGTAGGACACACAATCATGGAAGACGCTGATTATGAATTGTATTACTGAATCACTGAAATGAATGAACGTTTCAAAAATATTCTAATTTATTGATATGCACCTGTAACTATACTTTCAGTCACTGTGGAAAAAGTAATGGCAGCCATATTTGCAGCTTGTGGAAATGAATGACTTGTCCTGGAACCACATCCAGGGTTGTAGCTATAGGGGGGTGCAGCAGTAGTAATTTCTACTGGGCCCTGAACACTGAGGGGACCCAATGGCCTCTCTACAACATAGGAAGACATCAGTATTATAAATTGGACATGTTGGGGCCCTATTAAAGATTTTGCACTGAGGCCCCTGGAGCTGCAAGTTGCACCTCTGACCACATCCACTCGCTCATGCTCTCCTAGGTGTTTAGAGTATTCACTTGTAAAGCAAATATTGTACTTTGCAGTATGTACAGCAGTGGCTCCGGCCGTGGTTTCCAGCAGATGACATTGTGTTATGATTCCTCACATGCGGTATGCTTCTTCAGTTTACATTTTAACCAGCGTGTACTCTTTCCTTTCTAGTGGATTATTTTAGTAGTGCAGGTGCTGCCGGGTGTCTGCCAGAAAGCAGGTAACACAAGCCCCTCAGTGTCCTCGGCAGGCAGAGTCGACCACAAATGCCCGTGCTAATCTCCCCGCGCTCATTCCTCACCGAGTCCCTGGAGCTGTAACAGACGATCTGGCAGGCCATTCATAACACAGAACAAGTTGTAGCACAGTACGGAAAAAGTAACCCACTTACACTCACCAGCTTTATTTATTTACCTTAGGTAGGCCATGTTTGATGAGGCTGAAGTACAGCGTCCTGGGCGTGTATGTGACAGATCTCGCTTTGTGACAACTGCAGAGTATTTTTATTTTCAATATTTGATGTGGGGCGATAAGGGCCCCCCCTTAGTACCCTGGAAGGTTTCGGATGTCTCTTTTGAAGTGGACGGGGGTCAAGTTTAAAATACTTTGGGTGGGTGTGAGTATGACAGTGAGAGCATTGTACTGCCATGCCTGACTTTACATCTGATAGTGGGGAAGGACAGCTGTGCACTATGCACCCTCTCAGCTGCCGTTCCCTTTATAGCATATTATACTGTCCTCAGTCTCTCCATTTGTATGGAATGATTTATCCTGTTACATATAGTAAATACGAGAGACAGATATGAGGCTGCGGGTGCAGTGCTGGGCTGAGCTTGGTGGAATTGCTCCATATTTGGATGCCGTCCCAGATGTACACGTGTACTGTTTATTTAGTCTGACTATGTTCGTGTGTATGTGAAGTTTATGGGCTGGTTCAGGGACACTCTCTACAGCTTCTTCTGCCTGCAAGCCAGTTTATTTGTAGCAATCATAATAAGTTAAGGAAAAAAAAACAAGGAAATGTGAAGTTGAAACATGTTTTTCAACAAAGGGGACTTTATGTTTTTCTGGAAGCGTCAGTGCAGCCTGGCAATTAACACGATGCCTAAAATACAAGATGCCTTCTTAGGGCTCTTAGGGCCAGAGCGAGAGGGCAATTTTTATGAGATTGTTAAGCAAAAGTGCAGAAAATTGAATTTCTGCCATAATAACAGAAAGTTTGTAGTTTTAATAATAGAATATATATATATATATATATATATATATATATATATACAGTACAGACGAAAAGTTTGGACACACCTTCTCATTCCAAGAGTTTTCTTTATTTTCGTGACTATAAAAATTGTAGATTCATACTGAAGGCATCAAAACTATGAATTAACACATGTGGAATTATATACTTAACAAAAAAGTGTGAAACAACTGAAAATATGTCTTATATTCTAGGTTCTTCAAAGTAGCCACCTTTTGCTTTGATTACTGCTTTGCACACTCTTGGCATTCTCTTGATGAGCTTCAAGAGGTAGTCACCTGAAATGGTTTTCACTTCACAGGTGTGCCCTGTCAGGTATAATAAGTGGGATTTCTTGCCTTATAAATGGGGTTGGGACCATCAGTTGTGTTGTTCAGAAGTCAGGTGGATACACAGCTGATAGTCCTACTGAATGGAGTGTTAGAATTTGTATTATTACTCATTTTGTCTCTCATAGTTGAGGTCTACCTATGATGTCAATTACAGGCCTCTCTCATCTTTTTAAGTGGGAGAACTTGCACAATTGGTGGCTGACTAAATACTTTTTTTCCCCTCTGTACATTGTTGGTCACTGTCCCATATAGGGCTCACCAGGGGCGTAGCTACGGGTTCAGCAAACACTTCATGTCAGGCTTGCAGCCTACAACTCGCCGCATTTTTGTATGTAAAGCACTGCGAAATATGTTGGCGCAATACAAGTAAGCAAAATAAATAAATATCATATTGAATAGGGTTTTGCCTGGAGATTATCACCATATTTGCCACATAACAGTTTTATCAAACATAGCTGAGAAGAGTTAATTCCTGTCAGAAGATGATTTGTATGATTGCCTTGACAGACCTGGAGGCAAGCACAGCAAATATCCACCCATCAGGCTGCTAGACCTATAACGTAAGAACAGATCTCCTACACTTATGAAACAGTAAGTCAGACCTCTGGGCTATTTTATGTAATCTATAAAATATATTCATTATATGTGTCAATCCATGAAAGTATGATGAAAAAGACAGCTGTGAAGGAGACCTTGTTTGCAGATTGTACAGAACTCTGGGGCAAGCAGAAACAATGATAAGGCTGCTCTGCTGCGGTGGCAGCATTGTGTCAAAGCAGTCACCATGTAGCCATAGCATAGTTGCCTATTATCTCAAATTTGCTGGGACTATCCCTAATTGTCAGGAATAGTCCCTGCAAATTTGGCACTTTCCAATTAGAAAAGGATGCATAGCATACAAAACCCTACCTCAAAATGGGCGCCGCCAGTTGGCCTGGGGGCATGGTCAAGAGCTGTACTTTCTTGTCCCTACTTCAAAGTTGGTAAGTATGCCATAACCGAAATTAATGTATACTCAAGGTAAGGCAACACATTCTGTTTTTTTGATGCCGCTTTTAAACTCAAAACCAGGAGTGGGTAGAAAAAAAAAGAGAATTACCATCTGATCTTTATAGTTTCTTAGCCTTTATGATCGGCACCTTGTTTTGGGCTCAAAATCCGAAACTAAAACCTGATGACAATGACGCTAGGCTGTAAGGCCCGCTCTTCTGACAATGGGGGGATATTGGTGCCGAAATTAATGGCATCGATATCTCCAGCTCAGAGGCACATACCAGTGTGCTGAATTCTGAATAATACCATATATTGATGAGGTCATGAAAGGTCCTCTTTAATCAATTACAAGCAGATTAATGACAGAAATAATAGATAGAAGTGGGAGAGAATATCCGTGCTGTGTGAGCCTGACTGCAGCAGTAATACAGATAGAGAAAGGACAATTAACCCTTTCATTGTCAATAATGTAATTTTGCTAAGTCCATCATATTAATCCATACTTTAGTGCCTGCCACTCATGCTGCCACATCTACCACCTCTGCCACCACTTAGCTAGACATGTCTTGTAGTCCTGGTCCATCATATTATTCCATGCCATACTGATACTCATGTTGCCACAGCTACCACCAATCAGCAAAACATGGCCTGTGGCCTGGTCCATCATATTAATCCATACTTTACTGCCTGACACTCATGCTACCACATTTACCACTACTGCCACCACTCAGCCAGATGTGTCCTGCGACCTGGTCATATTATTGAATACTGTACTGCCACTCATGTTGCCCAAGTTAATACCACTGCCCCCACTCAGACATTTTGATTTCACAACATCTGCTCCCATAAAGGGATAATTTTTGGTGTTTTTTTTTTTTTTTTGAAAAGCCAATTCTTCACTTTTCATCTAGGCTCACAGCCACAAATTTGTCTCCCAAATAACAATAAGACTGTATAATTTACAAGCCATCAAAAGGAGCTAATTTTGCTATATAACCGTTACTTTTTGCAATATACGCACCATGTGTATCTAAAAAACCAGGACAGGCACCTTTTCCCCAAAAGGGCAATATTTGGATCGTTTTAAATGTTAAAATGCGTAAAAGCAAGTGTCAGCGCAGTGTGTGGTTAAACTCAGAGCTCTGTTTTTCCATAGACATGTCACTTTCACTTTGACATAATTGTTTGCCTTAGACAGCTAGAAATTGGATGGATAGGTTCCTAGGAACCCTAACAGTGTTATACACCATGTTTAAGTCAATATAAGCTGTGGTTGATACAGAACTTGTTTGACCTGAAACAAATTTTGGTCCCAAGCTACCCGAACCCAAAAACTAAAAGAATCTTACAGGTTTGGCCATCTCTAATTGTGAGTATCTGTGTTATAGGAGCAATGGGACTGGTTCTGTTATAGTAGTGCTTTGAATGGCTGTCTATGGGAACACTTTAACTGGATCTGTCATAACAGCACTGTTAGTGACTCTGATATAAGAGCACTGTAATTGGCTCTGTTATGAGAGCACTGTTGTAGATTGACTCTGTTATAGGAGCACTGTAACTGGGAATGCTGTGGCAGTGCTATTGCAGCATCCCAGAGGGACGCTGCTAAAATTGTCTTTTGTTTTATGTGCCTCTGGTTGTATATTTTGTTTTTGTATTGTGTATATGTATATTTTTGCATATTTGCAGCTTCCCTATTGTGTTTCCCTTATGGTTTGTCCCCACTGTTAGCTACCCCTTCATCTCTTATGACTTGGTACAACCCTGGCCAATCACAGGCCATTGGGTGGAGCCTGGAGACTTTGAGTCTCCAGAGGACCGTTAGAGTCTCAGTTTCAGTGTGTTCTGATATTGTGACAGGAACTCTGGCGTGCTCTCAACAGCCCCTGAGGGAGAGGTGTACACTACAGCCCAAGACTTCTAAAATACAGCCCTGAGACAGGAAAAAATCATCTGTCTATTCACCAGACACTGTGCGTAGGAGGAGGATAGGAGTCATGCGTCTCAAGAAAACGTATTTTGGGACCCATTTAGCATATAGGTATTTGGGCCTAAGAGACTTCCTTACATTTAGCCCCCATATCCATACACTGGGTGAGGCAAACTGTATTATTTACTTGGAGTGGAGTAAAGGAACATCATCACCACCACAGTCTGGGCATCTTTCATCCCAAACCTAGGTGTAGCCTAACAGTGGAAGACTACTACCCCTATCGGGAAGCTGCACAAGTTCATTGTTCTGAGCCTGCCTATCTAGGTGGGTTTGGCTAACATTAATGTCTAATGTGTATGGCCACCTTATGGGGTTGTCCGGGCTAATTTTATTATGGCCTATCCTCAGGATAGGCCATTAATATTTAATCAATAGGGGGCCGACACCTGGCCCCTAGGCAGATCATCTGTACAGAGCCGCTTCCAGTGCCTGTCCAGTGCACGATACAAGGCCAGAAGCAGAAAGCTCCATCTATTGTCAAGTGGCCCGGCGCCTTCACAGCTTTAAGCAGCTCAGCTTACATTGAAATCAATGGGAGGGGATGGAGCAGTTGGATTTTTCTGTATTGTTTATGGGACAGGCGCCGGAAGTAGCTCTGTACAGCTAATTGGTCCAGGGGCCTGGTGTCAACCCCCTATCGATCAGATATTTATGACTTGAAGATAGGCCATAAAAAAATAAATCTGAACAACCCCTTTAAAGGGAGTCTATCACTAAGGTGAAGTATATTAAACCAACAACACAAATAGGCCAGGCTCACCTGAATTTAACACCTTTTCCCTCCATAGTCATTTGTGCCTCTGTACCCAAGATATTCATTTATTTCAGAATATGCAATTGAGCAGTCTTCAGAACTGGCTGCTCTGTTGCTCCAAATGCCTATACTTCAGTAGCAGTGTGGGCATAGTAGTTTAGAGAAACAGAGCCACTGTCAGTGCTCCAGACTGCCCAATGGCATATTGGTAAATTATTGAATATCTCAGCAACGAGGCACAAGTTTTCATTCAGGTTAGCCTGACCTATTTAACTGTGTTGCTGAATTAATATCCTTCATACTGGTGACAGACTCCCTTTAAAGTGTGGCAGTGGTAAAGGCTGTATCATTTTTGGCCTACAACCTGAGAGGCATCAGGATATTATTGCTTCAGACCTGAGTAGGTATGCACAGTGCACATAGGATCTCCATCTGCAGATTTTGCAATGGACATTTCTCAAAATAGGATTAATCTGTTTTTCTGATTCTCTTGAAAAAAAATTAAATCTTTGCATGAAAAAAATAGGTTTCAGCAGGGAAAAAAGTTAGGCTATTAGAGGACCGGCAGCACTTTCAGAAGCTGTTAGCAATTCACACTATTAATGGGGTGTCAACCTGGTATACTTCCTGGCAGTAAACACCATACTATTGTAGGGAACTGCCATTTCTACTAGTATATAATGTATCTGGCTTCTTTGCCCCTGCAGTTTGGCTTCAGAGACCCCAGGCATTCAGTGCAAGTTTTGTTTTGTAAATACAGTGAGTCAGACACATGTGAGGCAGAGCTGCTGGGGGGAGAGATGTGAGCAGAGCTGCTGAGACAGACATGTTATGTCTGGGGGAGTCTAAGAGCCACTTGTTCCTCTTTACTTCACAGTATATAGTTAGGTATGTGTTACCCCCTATATACTCATAGGACCTAGCTAGTAACCGTAGTTAGGGATCCATATATATATATATATATACAGTATAGTTCAGGGCAGTGATAGGTTAGGCTTCCTAAGGCCAACTAGCTAGTTAGAGGCCCGGTGGCACTAGTAGTTTAGCTGGCAGGTTAAGG
This sequence comes from Leptodactylus fallax, assembly GCA_947044405.1. Lineage (NCBI taxonomy): Eukaryota > Metazoa > Chordata > Amphibia > Anura > Leptodactylidae > Leptodactylus > Leptodactylus fallax. The sequence goes on from CAMRHE010000078.1 coordinate 3,836,874, forward strand.
ACTCAGTGTTAGGGTAGTCAGGCCTGCATCTACTGCCGTCACCGTCGCCCTGTTTGCTGCCTGTGAAGAATCTCACCATCATCATCATCATCTCCTGATCGGCTGTCTGTCATCTCCTGGAAGAATCCGAGGATCCACAGTCATCCACAGGGGCCCCTGCATCTCTTCTGTTGCCTGGAGGTATTGTGCACTGGACTCTTGCTATATATCTATATATATACCCGGGTATATAACCTAAGACGGTTGAGGACTTGCTGGTTGTTGTAGTATTGCTGTGTTCTGAGTATATTTTATGTATGTATTATTACCCTGTTGATTCTTATAAAGCTACTGTTATAACCTTATGTGGTATCTGTATGTATTCTTCAGACTGTGAGATTAGTACAGTGATCCTTGTTAAGGCTACTAACTGTATTTCATGGGTAAGTCCCAGGAAGAGATCCTCCCTGTAATACAGAGGCTCTATCCTGGGTGGAGGCACTGATATATTTCATATATGTTCCCACTCTTCCCTTCAGCGAAGGCTTCAGGTCCCATTATGCACACAGGTCAGCGCCAGAGTCTGTTGCGGGAGGGATAATACTCACCCCCCCCCCAAATAGGGCTACATTTGGAGGCACTGCTGAGATTTAGAAGTGGGAATAGTCATTGATATGGAGAAGCGATATAGCTCAGAGGGGAACCTCCCACTAGCTACTACATGGGATTACCGACCTCCTGTTCCTCCCCTGGTTCAGGTAAAGGAAGAACCCCGCTCAGCCAGTTACCCCCCCAGTATGGCCGTCGCTAGCAGTTCCTCTAGTGACAGTGCTATTAGCACTTTAGCCAGGCTGACTGAAATGTTAGCTCAGGGCCTGCAGGCCACTCACTACAAGAAACTAAAAGTATTCTCTGGTAATGTCCCAGTACCACAAGGGGAGGAAAACTTTGAGATATGGAAAGAACATACTCTCCAATGCCTGAAGGAATGGTCTTGCTCTGAAGAAGGCAAGCGGCAGCGTATCAGTGAAAGTTTGCGGTCTCCTGCTGCAGAATTGATCCGCTTGTACAGAGACTCTCATGAAGGAGTGAGTGCATTGGACTATATACAAGTACTGTCTGATCACTTTGAGCCATACTATGACCTTGCCCAGATGGTTGCTGATTACCGAATGGTTCGTCAAAAAGAAGGGGAAAATGTCTCTACTTTTATTAACCGTTTACAGCTACTTCTTTCACGTCTGGTGTACCACGCAGCTATATCTACTTCAGAGGTAGACGCTATGAGAACCAGTCAGTTGGTGAGAGGGTTACAACCTCATCATCCTCTTGCTCAAGTACTCAAGGTCTTACTATCTGATAGAGTCCTTCCATTTCCTGACTTAATGAAGTTAGTGAAGAAACAAGAAGCTGACATTAGTTTTAGTACCCCTAAGAAAGCGAAAAGCATCTCTAAAGAAGATGTTGTTCCTAATTCAAACAAGGACAAACCAGCGGAACGGTCAGAACTTAGACAGTCCGCCACTCCACCCACTGCCACTCAATGGAGGAAGGATGCTAGAACCTGTTATAAATGTGGTCAGACGGGCCATACTGCCAGACAGTGTACGGAGGACAGTGAGGGATTGGGACACAGTGCTGTCTTCTCTATTCAGAATCAAAGACACCGAAGGAAGGCGGGCCGAGTAAAGACCAGAGGCGCTATCGCGGGCTCCAGGTCCGTTGTCAAAGTCACTGTCAATGGTCATGCCGCTCCTGCCCTGTTTGATACAGGATCTCAAGTGACCCTGATTTATCGCTCGTTCTACCAAAAGTATCTGAGGGATATACCTCTTCAGTCTACGGGACAAATGAAATTGTGGGGGCTTAATTCAGGATCATATCCTGTAGATGGCAGCCTACAAGTAGTTATAGCTGTCCCTGAATTAGAAGTAGTGGAAGAGTGAAGAAATCAGGCGATACCTTTTAGAGGCTAACTGAATTAGAAGATCAGAGTGTCGCTCCCATGAAGATTACGGCTCTTGTCTGTCCTGATACAGGGGATTCTTGTGCAGCTCCTGTGATACTTGGCACTAATTGTCCCGCAGTGCATTATGCTTTTCAGAAGTTTCTTGGAAGAGATTGGAACCCTGCAGCTCAGCCGGTGAATATATCTTCTGATCTTAGAGAACTCTGTGATGCCCTGTCTACTGGCTATCGACATGGAATGGTATATCATATCGGTGAGAGAACCGTGGAAGTTCCTGCCGGCGGGGAGAGAGTTCTGAGAGTAGCCTCCAGCATTGCTCCCGATTTGCTTGAAGGGGGAGTTATGTCCTTATGGAAACCCCTGAAGAAATGATTAACCAGAATGGCTGGATGGTGATCCCGGAGAGAAAGGACTGGAGAAATAAAGTGGAGTTATCTACCTGTGTGACAGCGAGGAACTGTTCACCGCATCCGATCGTAATTGGACCATACCAGAATGTGGCCCACTGCTACCCTGTGCTTGGAGTAAATCCATACGCTGAAGTGTGCAGGATTCAAATCCGAGATGCAATCCCTAATCTCAATCTTGACTTGAGTGATCCACATTTACCAGAGGCCTGGAATCAGCGACTGACACAGAAGTTGTCTGAATTATTGGAAGTGTTCTCCATGGATGATATGGATGTAGGTTGTGCTAAAAGTGCTCAACACACTTTCCGATTGACCGATTCTACTCCCTTCCGGGAGCGACCACGGAGAGTTGCTCCAAAGGATGTTGATGAGTTAAGACAGACTCTACAGCAAATGAAAGGTCAGGGGATCATTGTGGACAGTAAGAGCCCCTATGCCTCACCTATTGTGGTGGTAAGAAAAAAATCTGGAGCAATTCGCCTATGTGTGGATTACAGAACTCTGAACCGGAGAACCTTACCTGATCAGTATACACTGCCGAGAATTGAAGAAGCTCTGAATGGAAACTGTTGGTTCACAGTGCTGGACCTAAGATCGGGATACTATCAAGTCCCAATGGCACCTGAGGATCAGGAAAAGACAGCCTTCATATGCCCCTTGGGTTTCTTTCAGTTCACTCGTATGCCGCAAGGTACAAAAGGTGCGCCAGCAACATTCCAAAGGTTGATGGAAAGAGTGTTAGGTGATTTAGTGCCCCGGGAATGCCTTGTATATCTTGACGACATTATTGTGTTTGGAAAGACGCTGGAAGAACATGAAGAACGACTCATGAGAGTACTCCAACGCTTAAAAGAAGAGGGGCTGAAGTTGTCGGCTGACAAATGCAAATTTTGTAGATCTTCGGTCACTTATGTAGGTCATATTGTTTCTGCTGAAGGAGTTGCTACCGATCCTGGTAAGATTGAAGCTGTGGTGAATTGGCCCCGACCGCAAAATATTACGGAGTTGCAATCTTTCTTGGGGTTTTGTGGATTCTATCGACGATTTGTGGAAGGATATTCAAAAATTGCTCGAGCCCTCCTCGACCTGTTGAAGAGTGATGCAGGAGATCCGGGAAAGAAGAAAGGGTCTTCCAAAAGCCTTTTTGGCGATAGGTGGACTGCGGATTGTGAAGAAGCATTTAAGTTGTTGAAGAAGAAATTGACAGAAGCTCCCGTTCTGGCTTATGCTGATGCACAGAAGCCATATGTGCTACATGTAGATGCCAGCTTTGAAGGATTAGGTGGCGTGCTGCACCAAGAATACCCGGCCGGGTTACGGCCCATAGCTTTCATAAGTCGAAGTCTTTCTCCCAGAGAGAAAAATTATCCAGTACATAAATTGGAGTTTTTGGCGCTCAAGTGGGCCATTGTTGATAAATTACATGACTATTTATACGGAGCCACGTTTGAAGTAAGAACAGACAACAATCCACTGACATACGTTTTGTCAACCGCTAAACTCGATGCTACAGGACATCGCTGGTTGGCAGCTTTATCCAACTACCAATTCACACTCAAGTATAAATCGGGGCCTAAGAACATTGGGGCAGATGCTCTATCAAGACGGCCTGGATTACCTAGTCCGGAAGTAGTGGATGAATGGGAAGAAGTGCCAAGTCCTGGAGTAGGAGCTTTGTGTGCCATGGCTGCTGTAGTTGAAGACCAAGTAGCCTTTTCTGAAACTCGGCTTATTGACTCTATTGGGGGAGGTCCCGAAGCTGTACCAGACATGTTTGCCTACCCTGCCGCTTTAGGATCCTTTGAGAGTTGTTCTATATCTTCAAAGCGAATGATCTGGAGTCAAAAGACTGATCCTTTAATTGGACCTCTTTATCAAGCAGTGAGTTCTCAAGACAGAGAAATGTTAAAGACATCCCTACCCTCTGAATGCAGTCAACTTCTACGAGATTGGGAGAAGTTTGAAATAGACAATGGCCTACTTTATCGTGTGGTGCTGTATCATGATCACCCTGGAAGGTGCCAACTAATTATTCCAAGCTGCTTTCAGCAGATGATTTTCCGAAGTCTGCATGATTATCATGGTCATTTGGGACCTGAGAAGACTTATGGCCTAATACAAGACTGATTCTACTGGCCCAAAATGAGAGATACCGTGACTCGTTTGTGTAGGTGCTGTCGCAGATGTTTGCAGAGGAAGACTGTCCCGGTTCGAGCGGCCTTCATGGGACACTTGAAGAGTTCGGGCCCCATGGATCTTGTCTGCATAGACTTCCTTTGTATTGACAACGACTCCAGAGGATTTGGAAATGTATTGGTGGTGACTGATCACTTCACACGATATGCTCAAGCCTTTCCGACTAAGGATCAAAAAGCAGTCACTGTTGCAAGAGTGCTTTGGGAAAAGTATTTTATCCATTATGGCTTACCACACCGGTTGCATTCTGATCAAGGCCGGGATTTTGAGAGTAACCTGATCAAAGAGTTACTTCAGTTGTTGAACATCCGCAAAAGTCGGACGACGCCTTACCATCCAGAGGGAGATGCCCTTCCTGAAAGATTTAACAGGACTTTACTTGATATGCTTGGTACCTTACGAATTGAGGATAAGTGATCCTGGAGTCGAAAAGTGGAGGCTATGGTGCATGCCTATAATAGTACAAGGCACGAGAGCACAGGATATTCACCATACTTTCTGATGTTTGGAAGAGAGCCTAGGCTACCTATTGACATCTTGTTGGGAGTCTCTACCGATGGTATCAGTCATCGAGATCATTACTGATACGTGGCACGTTTGAAAGAAACGCTTAAGAGTGCTTATCAGCTGGCTGAGGAAAATGCGGCCAAAGTGAATGAAGGAAATAAAAGGAGATTTGATCTTCGAGTAAGATACCGAGAATTGAACCCTGGGGACCATGTTCTGCTACGGAATTTGGGAGCATCTGCAAAACATAAGCTGGCTGATCGATGGCGGAGTGAACTCTTTACAGTGGTAGATCGGTTGCCTGGAATACCAGTCTACAAGATAAAAGGACGGGACGGGAGGATCAGGACTTGGCATAGAAATAATTTGTTGCCTGTACCTCAGATTGATGGTATGGATATCTCCAATGATGGCTCGGCCTGCGATTCTCCACAGTCCTTAGCCGATATTCCACCTGACCTTCCTGAAACTCCTGAGAGTGATTGGACTGTGGCTCCTGAAGTTCCTAGATCACAAGTATCTTCTCCTTCAGGGAGACCTATGAACCCTCAAACTCCAGAATTCGTACCTAGATCTGTGTCTACAGATGAGCAGGGATCTAGCTCTCCTACGCCACCAGCACCATCCCCTCCCATGGCAGACAACCCTAGTTTAGGGCCTGGACATGCTAGTTTACCTCAGAGAGAGGTACGGAGAGGAGAGAGAATTAGACACCCTCCACCTATGCTGACATATGATAGTTTGGGGGACCCCAGATTTACTACTCAGCCTCATTTATACCATGCTTGGGTGGGTGCAGTGTCCACTTTGGTCAATATGTTACCAATTTTCGCTCCTGCTGGCATGTATACCTTATTAACCTGTTGTGACTCTGTAAATGCAAAAGCAACCATATTGATATTGTCATTGGTAATGTTGACTGTATACTATGACTTTGTATGTCTTTGACGTGACATAAAGATTTCACCAGAGGGAGAGTGTAGGGAACTGCCATTTCTACTAGTATATAATGTATCTGGCTTCTTTGCCCCTGCAGTTTGGCTTCAGAGACCCCAGGCATTCAGTGCAAGTTTTGTTTTGTAAATACAGTGAGTCAGACACATTTGAGGCAGAGCTGCTGGGGGGAGAGATGTGAGCAGAGCTGCTGAGACAGACATGTTATGTCTGGGGGAGTCTAAGAGCCACTTGTTCCTCTTTACTTCACAGTATATAGTTAGGTATGTGTTACCCCCTATATACTCACAGGACCTAGCTAGTAACCGTAGTTAGGTATCCATATATATATATAGTTCAGGGCAGTGATAGGTTAGGCTTCCGAAGGCCAACTAGCTAGTTAGAGGCCCGGTGGCACTAGTAGTTTAGCTGGCAGGTTAAGGACTCAGTGTTAGGGTAGTCAGGCCTGCATCTACTGCCGTCACCGTCGCCCTGTTTGCTGCCTGTGAAGAATCTCACCATCATCATCATCATCTCCTGATCGGCTGTCTGTCATCTCCTGGAAGAATCCGAGGATCCACAGTCATCCACAGGGGCCCCTGCATCTCTTCTGTTGCCTGGAGGTATTGTGCACTGGACTCTTGCTATATATCTATATATATACCCGGGTATATAACCTAAGACGGTTGAGGACTTGCTGGTTGTTGTAGTATTGCTGTGTTCTGAGTATATTTTATGTATGTATTATTACCCTGTTGATTCTTATAAAGCTACTGTTATAACCTTATGTGGTATCTGTATGTATTCTTCAGACTGTGAGATTAGTACAGTGATCCTTGTTAAGGCTACTAACTGTATTTCATGGGTAAGTCCCAGGAAGAGATCCTCCCTGTAATACAGAGGCTCTATCCTGGGTGGAGGCACTGATATATTTCATATATGTTCCCACTCTTCCCTTCAGCGAAGGCTTCAGGTCCCATTATACACACAGGTCAGCGCCAGAGTCTGTTGCGGGAGGGATAATACTCATACCCCCCCCCCAAATAGGGCTACATTATTGATACACTACCTCCCACCAGGCCAACACAGGTCAGTTGATTGCTCATGATCTCCCATCATCATTTCAATAGACTGAGGTGTTAAATCCCTCCTTTGCTTTGCACATACTTAGTTGGGAGATTTTTGTTGATTTTTGTCTTTTTTCTCCTACCATAATAGATTTAACTATTTCGCTGGTAGAGAGGGCCGACAGCTGCCACTGCTTAACAAGGTCACTCCCTGCAAAGAAAAAAAAAAAACACTGCTGGGGACACGAACTGTGATGGACAAGGACAGAGATAAAGTGCTGCTGGCCTCTAAATGCACCCAAGATCCTCCCACCATCAGCTGTCTTCACTGGGTAGCCTTAAGGGGTAGCTCATGGGGGTCTTCTAGTGACATCTGTCCCTCAAAACAAACACCTCCCCTCACTGCATCAAACTCATTACCAGAGGGCAAGTTATTTTTTTTAAAGTAAGATATAGACAGCCAGGCCTGTACATTACTAATTCACTTCCCAAGTACTCTTCTCTACTTTATGGCTTAAATAACAAAGTTGTAAAACTGTAGCCTTGTTATCCCTGAACGGATTCTGAAAATGAATTTACATTTGAGACTAAAGTGCCTTCTATCAGTCTTGCTCCAGCACAGGAAGCATGGGAATTATGGTGGTGCCTTAGGAGTCAATCATTTCTGCATCTCTCTTCCATCACTGCCTCTTGAAAAATCCTGAAGCAAATCCCTACATTTCATGATATGCTAAGCAGGAAGTACTTAGAGGAACATCATATTTTGCTATGCCATTTACGTTACTTACTCTAAACCCTCAATAATATCCAAGATAAACCTTTTCTTCATAAGATAGTGGATATATTTATATATCAATGCAGCAAGTTTTCAATTACTATTTGGTAGAAATAGTGTATATATTTACTAACTTTTTCTGTTAATAATTGTGCTTCCATCTCTTACAGTAACAATAATATTAAAGGAGTTGTCTGGGCTAAAAATCAATTTTTTAATAGATGGCCGGGGGAGGTGAAAAAAATGTAAAAAAAAAATTCTCACCTGTCCCCGGTGCTCCGGTGCCTCCCAGTGAGGTCCGGTCCTGCAGCTCCGTTGTTGTCATCCGGCGGAAGTTGCACATGACCACTGAGGCCGATCAGCGGCCTCAGTAGAGGTGACCCGGGACATCACAACCGGCGAGGAATTCCACTGCAAGAAGACAGCTGAGCAGAAGGACTGGATCACATTGGGAGGACATCGGTGCACAGGGTACAGGTGAGTATGTTTTTTTAATTTTTTTCACCTACTCTGGCCTAATTTAAAAAATAATACTTAAGCCTGGACAACCTCTTTAATATTAATAATTACAGCATTATATTAATTTCAGTTATTATAATAATACTATATATACAGTATATATAGATATATATATCTATATATAGATATATACTGTATATACATACACACATATAGATGGATAGTATATATTACCATTTTAATTATATATACACATTACTACTGCTGTAACATAACAATACAAAGCAAATATAAAAAAAACTGAAAAACGTTGTCAAATACAATATAATAAATAACACATTATTAACTATAAACAATACACAAACAACATTAAATACAGAAACTCTAGTATATATTACAATGTAAACAGTTTATAGAGTTAGTGTAAAAATTATAAGAAACTATTTTACAAAAAATATTAATTTAGAGAGACACATAAATTTTTTGAGCCACTGAAAAAATAATAGTTTACAGTAAAAAAAAAAATTCTATTCTTTTACCATAGCAAAAATGATAAATAAACGAAAACATCTATGGAACTTAAAATCACGTATTTCATATATTATGCGTTTTTATGCATATTCTTGGTATGAAACACATTTTCTCCATCATCAATAAAATAATGAGAACAATACACAAAGACACAGCAGGAGGAAGGCTGTTTTATGGCCAAAGTTTCCAAGGCACCCAGATCTCATGAAAACATGATGGGACATTTCTACTATTTGCTGATGAATTTTTATTTGTAGGCTTGTAGGTTAAAGGGACCATGCCCTTGCCCCGTTCATTGAAAGTTCAGAGATAAGAATCCCTAAGGCCTATATATCAAACCCACAATGTCTCCAGAAAGTGCAAAAGGGCAAAGAACATAATATAGAAGGATTTCTAGGCAATTGATTTGTGGGTAACATTCAGCATTAAATAATTACTGGGGTAACTAAGAGCAATGGTTTTCTTTTCTCTTCTTTAATAGGGCGCTGGTTACATGCACAAAAGACCACAGAAAATTCTGTTTGGGTAAAGCAAGGTTGAAGAAGCATTGGCCATCTCAAGTCTGAACATATGGTGATTTTGGAGGGGGTTTTTTTAGCATTCCAAAGCTTTCTTGTGCTTTTCTAAAAAGGAATTTTATCATATTCTTGTGGATGTATAATATAATATTCTATTGGATCTGTTTGAAGCCAGTCTAAACAATTTTATAATTAAAGTCACATCAAGATTTCAGATATTTGTAATTGCAAAAAGTGTAAAAAAAGAAATTAATCTCTTTTAGGTTAAGACCCCACATAGCGAGATGCAACCAGAAAGCGCTACAGAGAAAACTGCGGCGGAAACGCATTGCATTTTTCTCTGCCGTGCTTTTTACAGAAAGTTTTCTTCTGCGGACTTTCTGTTCCTATTATACCTATACAGAAAACGCCAGCTTTTATGTAAGTATAATTGACATGCTGCGATTTACAAAAATGCTCATATTTCCGCTGTGGATTTTTTTTCTGCAATGTGTGGATGGGATTAGCCGGAATCCTATCCACTTGCAGGTACTGTAAAATGCAGCGTTTTTTGCCGTGCCGTTCCTGCAACATTGAGCCCCACTTTGCAAATACGCATTGTTTTGGCTGCAGTAGAAATGCAGCAGCAAAAAAAAATGTTGCATATTACATTAACTGCGATGTGGATGGGATTCTGGCTAATCTCATCCACACATTACAGAAAAAAAATCTGCAGTGCAAATGCAGCTCAGCTTAATCTCTTGAATGGGACTGAGCTGTGATCAAGCCATGTGACTGACCATGATGAGAAGTAGAAGCAATGGTCAGGGAGTACCAGGTGGTGGACACCCACGGATCTTGAATGACCTATCCTAAGACCTTATTGATACATCTACGTATAAATGTGAAAAGTGGATCAACAACTGACAGCACACCATCCGCAAATGAGGCCTAATGATAGGTCATCATATTAAAAGTCCCGAAAACTTTTTTTTAGTAATGCCCACACTTTAGTTCTAGCCATTCCACATGATGGCTAATTTTTCCTAGGTTTCATAAACAGTGTAAACAGAGCCAGAGGCTATTAAGGCTATGTTCAGATGTGTCAGACTTTTTCGCAGGAAACCTACAACAAATTGGCAGCAAAACCTACAGTTACATGTGGATTTTGCTACAGATTCTGATCCAGATTTGCCACAGATTTCATCTTCTGTGTTGTAAGGGTAAAATCTGTGGTAGAAATTCGCTGTTTATCCCTAACATAATAATCGAAACCCTGCAGATGTTTTCCCAGTGCAACCCCAAAATATGCTTATACAGGTGCATCTCAATAAATTAGAATGTCTTTGAAACGTTCATTCATTTCAGTGATTCAGTAATACAATTCATAATCAGTGTCTTCCATGATTGTGTGTCCTACTGAACCAGACTGAGGGACCATTTAAAGGCTTAGGAAACCTTGGCAGGTGACACACTGAATTTACAATACTGAACTTTTTTATTACAATATTCAAATTTTCTTAGATTTGGGTTTTCATTACCTGTAATCCATAATCAACATTTACAGAAATAAAACACTTGAAATAGAGCACTCTGTGTGTAAAGAATCTAGAAAATATAGGAGGTCACTTTTTTAACTTAATTACTGAAATAAGTAAACATTTCAAAGATATTCTAATTTATTGAGATGCACCTGTAGTATCTCTTTTAATAAAGCCAAAGAAAGAATGGACTCATAGACCCTGCCAATCAGAGCAAACCTCTCAACTGTCCTGGATTCTGGGTGCTGTCTTGCTGTCCCAGTTGGCGGGAGGTATGTTCCCACTTCAACTTCACCATTGTATACAACTTGGGAGGTATATCTGCACCCTGCTTCACCATTTGGCCCCTCTCCCTGCTCCTGGTGTCTTGGAAGCAGTAGGTGCGATGTAGTAACATCACTTACATTGCGCCTGCTGCTCCCCGAAGCCTTCTGGAACAGAGACAAGAGAGTACAGCAGGGAAACGGGGCAAGGTGAGTATTAGTTTTCTTGTTTGTTTGTTTGATTGATTATACCATGGCACCAGGAGGGGACAATATACTGTATATACTGTGGGTCACCTGGAGGGGACTTTATTCTGTGGGGACACCAGGAGAGAGACTTTTACTGCAGGGCAACTGGAGGGGAAATGTATACTGTGGTGGCAGAAGGGAGACATGAACTTTATCCTATGGGCAGGGACGTAAGTATAGGGTATGCAGAAGTAATAATCGCTACTAGGCCTTTGAGCCTCTTGGGGCTCAAAGGCTAGTCTACAACAAGAGGACACCAGTACTATAGATATCACTTGGTAAGTGGAGACCCTTTTACATATTTTGCATTGGGGTCCAAGAGCTTCAAGTTATGCCTCTGACTGTGGGAGTACCAGGAGAGGGACTTTATATTGTGTGGACAACTAGAGGGGGACATTTTAATATGGGGGCTTAACATGGTAGAGCCACTATAGGGGCGTCATACTGTGTAGGGGTACACATAGACATGGATGTGAATGGGCAGAGTCAAAGTGGAAGTGTATGAGGGTGGAGGTGGGTCTTACTATACATAAATTTGCCGCAGCACACTTAACATGCCACAAATTCTGTCCCTTTATCAGTCCTTGTTGGAAGGTATGTCAGTGTGTCCCATAAACAAGGCTTATCCTTCAAGTTGTTGGTAGATGAGATCTAAATGAGCTTTCTAGTGACAATACAATTGTTTCTTGCCACACAGAAGCTCATGTTCCCTGGGCTATCTGTGTGGCCAGACAAACAACATATGTCTGTTACATTTAAAGGTGATGTAATAGGGGGACAGTGAGTTATTGTGTGGCAGGTGGGGATTTGTCCACAGTAGGTGGCAACATTAGAATGTTAAACTGAGAAGAACTTGATAATTGAAGGAGCTCTACACCTGACATGCAAACATAAATGTAGCCATGGTACAGTTTTACTCAAAATCACATGGTTTTGAAACTGTTTGTTAGGCCGAGGCCAAACATTGCGGAAATGCATCGTCTTTAGCTGTTGTGGAAACACAACAGAATAAAATTGTGAATTTTAGCAGAATTCCAGTTTCAGGAAAGTGAATGAAATTTCAGTGGGGGGAATTTATCAACCCCTCTACAACAGTTTTCTGACATAGACGGGTGACATTGTGGTGCACATTTAGCGCCAGCAGAGGACAAAAAAACATTCAAAAACATATACAACGCTGAGGCCACAGCATTTGTGGGGAAAAACACTTTGGAAAAGGTGTGTTTTAAAAAAAAAAGTATGCATATTTGAAAAAGGCAGCATGTTAATTTTACCTCCATTTCCCACAGACTAAGGCCGGTTGCAGACGACCATACTGCAACCATCCGGCCGTGAATTAAGGGAACGGGCGGCACAAAGGGGACACGGGGATGTCCCCCGTGTGCTGTCCATGCACGAGCTGTGATTCTGCGGCTCCTTTCATTAAATGAATAGGAGCCATGGAAGCAAGGGACGCAAAATAGGACAGGAATAGGACCCATTCTATATTTTGCGGCCCGGACTGATGACCCGCACACGGGACCGTGAGATTCACGGTCGTGTGTACGGGCCCATAGAAAAGAAGTGGTCAGTGTACTATCTGTGAAATACACGGATAGCACACTGATAACGGCCACAATCGTCTACAACCGGCATAAATTGGGGGAGGCAAACACGAAAAATTGCAGCTGAAGAAGTGTTTTTGCTGCATTATATATGTGACCTTACTGTGAAAAAGACAGTAAGGCTAAGGCCCCACATTGCGGAAATGCAGCTTTTTTTGTTGCAGATTTTGTTGCAGTTTTTTGAGCCAAAGCCAAGATTGGCTACAAAAGGAATGGGAAATATATAGGAAGGAAGTTCTTCTACTTCTCCTTCTGCTCAATCCACTCCTGGCTTTGGCTCAAAAAAACGCAGCAGAATCTGCAACAAAAAAAGATGCCTTTCCGCAACGTTGGGCCTCAGTGAGGCTAAGGCCCCACATAGCGGGCTGCAGCAAAAAAGCGCTGCGGGAAAAACCGCTGCAGCAACACATTGCGGTTTTTCCGGCAGTGTTTGTCACAGAAAGTCCGCAGAGTTTTCCTCTCTGGACTTTCTACTTCAATTACAATTATAGGGAAACCGCTGGCGTTTCCATAGGTATAATTGACATGCTACGATTTGCTGTTTTGGAAATCACAGTGTGTCCGCAGCGCTAGGGACTGAAAAATGCCTTGTTTTTTTTTCTGCAGGGTTTCTGTTGTGGGCAAACTGTGGGCATTTTTGAAAACACAGCATTTCCACTGTGGATTTTTTTCTGCAATGTGTGAGTGGGATTAGCCAGAATCCCATCCACTTTGCAGGCTAATCCCATCCACACATTGCAGAAAAATATCCACACAGGAAATGCTGCGATTTCTAAAACCGTTGCGTTTTTGCAAATCGCAGGTTGTCAATTATACCTACTGAAAATGCCTAGGTGTAATAGTAGCAGAAAGTCCAGAGAGGAAAACTCCGCCGACGTCTTTTTCGTAGTATATTTCAGCTGTGGCTCGCTACGTGGGGCCTTAGCCATAGAGTTATATTCTTACTGGGGTTTTTTTATTAATATAATTAGTGATCATCCTACTGTTGATTGGTTCAAACAGGGTCAAACTAAACTATAAGACTCCCTTGTACTTGCTTCATCCATTAGGACAACTGTATGGTGGCCCTACAATTAGCTCCATACAATAACATGTAGATATTCAGCACACATGGTGCCAGTTGTCACAAGGAATTCCCACAGGACTAATCTGTCATCCCTGCATCAATGACACCACACCAACATTAGGTAATGAGGTGTTTTTGAAAAATATCAATATTACCAACATTCTCAATTTGGGCAAAATACGGGACTTCAGCCAAAACTACAAAAATACAAAAACTGCTCTCTATGAGCAGGCCACAGAGTAATCACATAGACAGTCCAGTCTCAGGTTGCAGACCACTCTCTGTAGCATCAGCTGTGCAGCTGACTCGCTCAGCAGCTGCAATACATCGCAGTGTTGTGGACATTTGCTGCCCAGACACAAGTGGTAGACTTTTTTTATTCTTTATGCTTTAAACACACTGAAATACTATGCATGGTATTTTATCAGCTGTAAGACAATATGTTGCTGCTGGTTGATGTCTGGTATTGCAGTGTATCTGGAATGCCTGTGTTTTTCTGTTCTCTATATTTTTAATATAAGTACACAATTATATACAGAAAACATGAGACCTGTAAAAAGATATACAGAGAGAATAATTCCCATGTAGCTGTTTTCATTGGTCATTTAGGCTAATTTTCAATGTACAATCGTGCTGTATTCATAAGCATTTACACCATCAAAGTGGCGTAAATGAAAGCAAAGCCATACCCTGTGACATATGCAAATGCAGCATAACATTTGCTACAATCTTTATAACCATTGGCTCTAATCATGAGATATTGCGGCACACTGCTTTGTGACATTGCCTCTGCCAAACCATAATCGCAGTGTGAACAGCAGCTGGACCCCTCCCCTGCCCATTTATGCAAATCTTTATGTGGACCTAGGTGAGAACAGCAGACTGTTTAATGTGCACATGTGAGCATACACACTACTTTACAGAGCAACTGAATGAGTGAGGTGAATATTTTGTTTTTTTAATGCCAAAAATTAAAAAATAGTGTCCAGTCAATGTGTTAAATATAGTCGAAGTAATGGTGGCCATACACATCATATGATTTTTAGCCAAACTGAACCACCATTTGATGAGTATGGAGGCCTGCTGCAATCCTGGCAGATATAGGGGAAGATCAGGTTTCCAGATTTCAACTGTAGGATCCTGTTGTTTTCAGGGAGATAACCCACCACCAGAGGTATTTGGCAGCAGATATCTCCACTCTCTTTATTGAGAACACATGCATTCTCAGTTGAATCAAATGTGTATAGGGGGATTGGAAGAGATAGTGTTTGACTTACAGCTATCTTATGTATTTGGCCAGTTTTAGCTATAGGGTCTGTGTAAACCAAACTAGTACTAGATGGCTCTTCTGTGTGCCCAGGCTTTGACACAATAATGGGCCCCAGTTGCCCAGCAAAAGACTTTGGTGTCATTAACTTGGTGAATAGGAGTTATAGAAACAGCATAGCTCAGCTGTGCTTCACTGTTGTCATAGCCCCCATTCACGTCTATAGTAGTTATGGAAATAGTAGCACTGTTCAGCTGTTTCCGTAAGTCCTGCCCTGGTTAGGATGTATAAGCAGTTATTCCCATCTCAGCAGTGATTTTCCGAGATATGAATAACCCTTTAATAAAAACATCACTTGTACTGGGATGGGGGGGCTTACTGCATTTTATTATAATCTCTCTCTATGTCCCTGCTTGGATAGGCTGTAATAAGGCATTCTTAGACCTTTAGAAACCTATAGGTTTAGGGTGTATTCACACAACGGAGTTTCAGCCGTGAAAGTCAGTCCATGTTTTGACCAAATTTACCTTCCTGCACTTTATACTAGGAGAAGGACATCCAGCAGTAGTGTTATCTCTGCTTCTAGGAGTCCCTGCTGCCCAGCGACATACTGTCCTGTACCAATTACAGTTGGACTTTTTGGAAAATTTCAGACCATCCCTTTTTAAAAAAAACCAAAAAAAAAAAAACCCAAAAAGTATACAGAAATGGATGTTACCAATCAGAGAGATACAAAAGTGAATAACCACGGGGTGTATAATCTCTCAGTCAGGTGGTAATAACTTTCATTCTCAGTGTGGATAAGTAGGTGTAATGTTGACATACTGGTAATTGGTTGATGTCTATGGCGGTAATGGGCAAACATGGAACTTTTGAAGATATTTGTAGAACCAGAGTCACTGGTAAATGTTTGACTTGGTTTTTGGCTGGGGTGCTACTTGATACTAATGCCAGGTCATCCTACAAGGAAAGAATATGTCACCTTGTAGACTTATACTTTAGAGCAGATCTCACAATCCTTCCTATGTCAATTCTCACCCCTCTGATAATCCCTAGATCTGGCACAACCCTTCAAAATGGAAAAACAGAGCCTAAGCAAGTGAACTTGATGGTAGATAAAAACCCTCAGATGAGGTTCTTCAAAGTTAACACCTCAGTCTCAAGCAGCACTTGTCCGAACTGGCAGCTGTTCATGCAAAACGCTAAATCCCAGGGCGCACATGTTGCTGATTCATCTCTGCGAGACACATGTGACCAGCTGACACATGCACGCAGCTTCGACACTAGACCACAATTTCTCCATAGTGAGTGCGTCACACTAACTCTGTCATATATTATTACAGGACAGTCTCTTCACCCCTCTTCACCATTCTTTGACTGAGTTGAAACCACAAAGCCTTTAGGCACACGTTTTGTAATAAAATGTGTCTGCTTTCTATACACAGGTTTTGTGAAACAGTAATTGTATGTTGTAAAGTGGATTATGGGACCGTAAATATTTATAGAACAGTGATGAAAACTACTATTGTATCCACCTTGAGGAATGCACTACAGTGTTTTTAATATTCCTGGAGTCAGCTAAAGAGAGAAATATGAATATCAAAAAAATATTTTTGTATTGATTGCTTTGTATAGAGAATGTAGACGTGTTATTTTTAGGGTTTTTAAACATCTATAATCCAGCAAGAGCATCTGTCCAGTCATACTACTCATATGATTAACATTTTAGGCTTAGCTGAGTGTTTTTGGTGTGCTTTTTGCAATAGCAGCAAAAAAAATAAATAAAATAAAGGAGGTTAGCAAAACTGTGACATTTTTCACCAGATTCTGGTAAACTGCAGAGATTTTTGCTATAAAAAGGTTACAAATCTACAAAAAAAATTGTACATTTAAACATATTCTTGTTTGTCAATATAGATAATATAGCATGGGTTGTCACCCACAGTAGCGTAGCTATAGAGGTGCAGAGTTAGAAATCGCACCAGAATGACACATAAATTGCAGTTGAATAAGTCTCAGTGAGTCTACCATCCTGAGCAGTCCCTCAATCCCTGGTGGATTGTTGTGTAATTTGCACCCAAAAACACAAGCTAAGGCCCCACAAGCTAAGGCGCCACATTGCAGGCCGCAGCAAAAACCCACTGCAGGAAAAACCACGGCGGAAACGCATTGCATTTTTTCTCACGGCGCTTTTCACAGAAAGTCGACAGAGTTTTCCTCTCTGGACT
This sequence comes from Leptodactylus fallax, assembly GCA_947044405.1. Lineage (NCBI taxonomy): Eukaryota > Metazoa > Chordata > Amphibia > Anura > Leptodactylidae > Leptodactylus > Leptodactylus fallax. Next base: position 3,854,415 of record CAMRHE010000078.1, read on the forward strand.
TTCTGCTTCAATTATACCTATAGGAAAACCACTGGCGTTTCCATGGGTATAATTGACATGCTGTGATTGCCAAAAACTCAATGGTTTTGGAAATTGCAGTAAGTCTGCTGGGGGTATTTTTTTGCAATGTGTGGATGGGATTTGCTAGAATCCCATCCACTTTGCAGGGACTGTAAAATGCTGTGTTTTTGCCGCTGCGTTTGTGCTGCATCCAAACCACGGTGTTTACGCCACGTTGGGGCCCCGGCCCAACATGCTGTGTGCCACATTTGTTAAGTGTTATATTCACTTTTCCAACTTTTATCAGGAAATGGGCATGGCCTAAGTTGTGACTCTGCAAATAATGCATCAAGCACTTTAATCCAACTAATAGGAGGTTTGGAAATCTGTAAAACAGGCATACAGTACAAGTAGGACAGTCACACAAGGCACAGCAAAGGGAGCATATTGCTAGGGCAGCACAAAAAAAAACCTTTGGAAGAGGATGAGGTTAAAACACATCACTAGGGCAACAGACAAAAAAAACTTGGGAAGATGATGAGGTTAAAAATCTCTTACACCATGGCCCTTTGTCACATTATAAAATGCCAGTGCTATAAATGACACATGATGGGGAACTTGTAACAGAAATTGCATTGACCCATTAGGACACCCTCTGCCATATGCTCTATTAAGGAATATAGACTGAACTGAGGGGAGGTCTCCTACACTGTGAACCAGAGGAGGTAGATATGGGGCTTCATAGTAAAACTTAAAATGAGGCTGTTTTCAGTTTTCCACACCCCCCTCCATCATCCATATTATCACTAACCATATAAGTAGAAATAAGTCCGCTTAGTTGTTGGGCTCAATAGCCTGCTACCCACAAGTATAGCACCCAACAAAGCCTGTACATAATAATAATAATACATTTTATTTATATAGCGCCAACATATTCCGCAGCACTGTACAATTTGTCGGGTTCAAGTACAGACAAAAAAGATACATTAATATATTACAAAGAAATAGTCAATTCACACAATGGGACTGAGGGCCCTGCTCACAAAAGCTTATAATCTATGAGGTAGAGGGGGTTACACATGAGGTAGCAGGGGCAGCATCAGAGGCAGCATTGCTTATACAATGGTCAGACAATTTTGTAATAGAGGTTACTGTCATTACACATATATAAAGCTGTATGAGCCGTCACCAGTCATGTCCTTTAACGTGCAGATGGTGCCTGGACATATAAAGAGTCTGGGGGTCACTTCACTGGTCCCCCACATAGTGGCCTCTTCACTGGTCCCCCATACTGTATGGGGAACAGTGATGGGGTCATTATATTGTGTGGGAGCAGTGACGGGGGCTAACATCCTGTGGGGGGGACATTAAACTGTGTGGGGCATATTAAAGGGGTTGTCCAGGGTTAATCTTTTTTATGGCCTATGCTCAGGATAGGCCATAAATACCTGATCGGTAGGGGGCTGACACACGGTCCCATCAGCTGTTCGGAGCCATTTCCAGAGCCCGTTCTGTACACAACACAGGGCCGGAAGCAGAAAGCTCCATGTATAGCAGCCCGGCGCCTTCACTGCAGCTCAGCTCCTACTGACTTCAATAAGTGCTGAAATACAGTGAAGGTGCCCAGCCCCTATACAGTGGACAGAGCTTTCTGCTTCTGGCCCTGTATTGTGTACAGTACGGACATCAGAAGTGGCTCCATACAGCTGATCGGTCCGGGGTCAGCCCCCTACAGATCTGGTATCTATGGCCTATCCTGAGGATAAACCATAACAAATTATGCCTGGACAACCCCCAGGGCCCCCCTAATGCGCCACACTTTAAAGAGGTTGTCCAGTATAATTTTTTTCTTTTTTATAATTAGTCCGGGGGAGGTGAATCCCTCTCTCCTACCCCCCCAAAAAAAAAAAAACATACTAAACATACTCACCTGTCTCCGGTGATCTGGTGTCCTCCCAGCACAGTCCGTCCTGCAGCTCCGCTGTCTTCTTTTTGCCGGAATTCCTCACTGGCTGTGACGTCCCAGGTCCCTTCCCTTAGGCCACTGATTGGCCTCAGGTGTCACGTGACGTCACAGGTAGTCATGTGCAGGGGGAACTTCAGCTGTAAGAAAACAACAGAACTGCAGGAACGAACTGCGCTGGGAGACACTGGGGACAGGAAAGAAAGTTTGGGGGTGTTTTTTTTGTTTTGTTTTTTTCACCTGCCCTGGCGTAATTAAAAAAAAAAAATTAAGGAGCCACTGTATGGAGTATAAGCTCCACAGTGCTCTCCACCCAGTATTATAAGCTCCACAGTGTCCCCCACACAGTATTATATGCGCCCAATAGTCCCCCTCCACTTCAGTGCTATTACTATACTCTGGGGTCTCCTCAGACCCCAGAGTATAATAATCGGAGGCCCAGGGCCTATCATAGTGGTCCAGGGCCCCGGCCATCTCCAGCTGGTCACGGGCACCATACTCCACCGAGCCCGGTCGCGGTCGCAGGGGTTGCGCCACTGGTCAGGGGCCCGATTGGGATGGTTAGGATGCCGATCGGGCCCCCATGACATGAGGACCAATAGTCGGGGCCCACCAGTGGATTCACTGGTTTCCCGGTGGGCCAGTCCAACCCTGCTCGCGAGCCACTCTTAGCACACGTGCCGGGGGTTAACGAACCCTGTTATAGAGAGTGAAAAGTGTGTGAGAGCTTTACATGGGAAAAGGAAGAAGAGAAGGACTGATGTGGATAGTGTGCACTGGTGGTAGAGATGGAGGGGAGTTCTGCAAGAAGACAATTGCTAAGATAGAGATAGTAAGTGACAGTGCAGCTCTATCATACCATGTGTTAAAGCTTGCTGTTTTGGGTTTAAGTTTACCTGGTGTTCTTCCATGGTTTGCCTGTCTTGTTCCCTGTCTTGTTCCCTGTCTCAGTGCTATGTATAGGTGCACTTTGTTTAATATGCACTTAGGTTAACATGGCGACTGCATTAGAAAATGCCCCCCTGTATTGGAAATGCTTCCCTCATAAGGGTGGGTTCACACTTGCACCGGAACTCCGTTCGCCGCAAATCCGACCTAAATGTCAGAAAACTGGGACTGGATAGGGAAAGGTTTAGGACATGCAGGACTTTGTGTCCAACGAAAAAAAAACAGCTTTGCGGCGCAGAGGGTGTAAGCACACACCAGCGCATTGCTTTAAAAACCCATTCAAGTGAATGGGTTTTTAAGCAAAGCGTCGCAAACCTTTCCCTATCCAGTTTTCCGACATTTAGGTCGCATTCGCGGCGGACGGAGTGCCGGCGCAAGTGTGAACCCACCCTAAGCTGTATCTACTTATATAGGGTAACAGAGCTTCATAGCTAGCACTCATTTAAGTCGTTAACCAATTAATCAGCAAACTGTGGCACATGAGGAGACTGGACTATGTAGAAACAAACACACACTGACCAGAGAACTGCCATAAAATCAATGAGCATCAAAAGACTGACACTAGCACAGATAAGGACACATGAATTGCAAAAATACAGCCTGGATGAAATGCTAGGATAGGGTTCAGTAAACAGGCAGAGTTTGGTTAAAGAGATGTACCATTGAAGGTAGATACAGGAGCAGTTGAAGGTTGAAACACAGCAAGCAGAGTTGGGTTGAAGAGAAGATGTGAAGGTCAGATTCAAGTGTATAAGTGCACTTTGTTTAATATGCACTTAGCTTAAGATGGACACTGCATTAGAAAATGCCCCCCTGCATTGGAAATGCTTCCCTCATAAACTGTATGTACATTGGCACACAGAGGCTGTAAGGCTCCATACACTGTCTGCAATGTGCATAAGGCTAATCTACTTTAGGCTAAGGCCCCATTTAGCAAGCCACAGCCAAAAAACGCTGTTGAAAAGACCACAGCGGAAACGCCAGCGTTTCCATAGGTATAATTGACATGCTGAAATTTACAAAAGTACGAGAGTTTTTGAACAGCATTTCCGCTGCAGATTTTTCTCTGCAATGTATGTATGGGATTAGTCAGAATCCCATCCACTTTGCAGGTAATGTAAAATGCTGCGTTTTCGCAACAGGGGGCCTTGGCCTTTATAGTATAAAATGTGTTATGTCTGACCTCTATAGCATTTTGGTAATATTGTAGCATTATTTTGGCACTGTTAAGTACAATGTTTTTGGCAGTAATGGGACAATATTACTGTAAAATTCCCACCTTCCAAAACATTGGACACCAATAGACTTGGATCTTTGCCTAAAACTAGCACAAGCAAGAAGTGGAGCAGATGTGAATATAATTTTGTATGTTGTGAATTTCATCAAAATATGATGTTTTATACAGTATTATGTTAGCCAAAAGGCCCTGTGATACTGCTCAAAGTCAGTCAGGTCAAAAGAGTGTTTCCTGTTCTCTTGCTAAAAGGCAGGAAGAAGATTCAGTATTAGATATTGGAACAAAGTGTCCATATGTGATTTTCTCTGTTTGTTCACATTAAACACGAGGCACATGAAACATTGTTATGTTAAGAACAAGGCCTTCTCATTCTGCTTCAATACAAGACAATACCAACCATTTTCCTTCCTTTCAAGTAAGGGCTTTGTCTACATCTACAGTGTATGAACAGCTTATGGGCCTCCTTTTCATTTATACTGATAAAGTGCATGTCCATATTTCATTGATTACAAGTTATATCATGAAATTAGATGGAAAGGACATTTCTTAAAAAAGGGGAGGTGGCTTTGGTGCCCTGTCTGTTAACAGCAGAACTCTGGAAAATATAGGTTAATATGATTTGATTTCTGAGTCAAAAGCAGAGTGCATTCTGATGGGACATGTAAGAGAAACCGTGAGGTCCTGCTTACCCGCCCCCACACATAGCTCTTCTGAGTACACACACTGATACAGGGAAGACCAGTCGCACTGGACCATTTAAACCGCCCCCTCCCTTCCCTCCAAACCTGCGATTGGGGGGTCGGCCACAGCTTTATTAAATAACTATAACATATAAGTGGACCTTGTTACCCCATGACGACTGTATGACGTGTCACCAAATGCCAGCCACCATGTCCACAGTGGGCTTGTGTTAGATATTCTACGGGTGACACGTCCATACTCCTCTAACAGATGAAAGGGGCCAAGTTCCTGCCATATGCCACCGGAACTCGGTGTAAACCTACACCAGGGTCCAACCCCCCCTGCAGCAGGAACAGGGCCCTTTCAACTCCATCCTGTATACCAGAAAGGAAAATATCCAGGCCAATGTCGTTGAGGTGGACCCCATCCCTGCGAAGCATGCCCTTATTATGACATCCAATTGCTGGTGTCGAACAACCACCCCGCCCCCGGAACCGCACATGCTGCGACACCCACATGTTCAACATTCTTCTGGATCTCTCAAGAGCCGACGAATCCCGAGTGTCGCACCAATGGGCCCTTGGAACAATCTCTGAACACACCGCCACTACAGCAATTTCCAACCGAATCAACGAGATTAGCTTGGACAACCGCAAAGACCCAATATCATTGCCACCCGCATGGATCACCAGCACCACAGGGGCCTGGGACGCTCTACTGGCAGACACAACGTCAGGGAAGACCTGCAACCACCTCACGCCACGCACGCCTTGCCAAAGTAATTCGACATCATGGAAGCCCAACTGGAGGCCAACTGGCCGAGTCGCCGCACGTCTCGCCGCCCAGTAAACATATGAATGGCAAATGATCCAAACCAATGGGTGGTTACCTGCAATAAACAAAATAAACAACATTAGTCCTGGAATATCGGCCAATACGCTTAACCTCCTCCTCCGTTAACCCTGCCGCGTCCACTGCGATAGCAGCCGCTATGCAGAACGAATGGGTCCCAAATTTGGACATGGGAACCCCACTCTCCATGAGGCAACGTTTAAACAAAGTCTCAAACTGAAACCTCGTAAAAAAGGAGTCGTCACTATGAACAAAGAACTGGCTAGCTGATGGGCCGCCGGCAGCATAACGCCGGACCGTCTCCACAGGGCACAATGAGCCATCCAACTTTGCAATAGACAACCACGTACCCTGCCCATAAACGTTGGTTTTAGAGCGATGTACCCTATTACAAAGTGCATCCGGCAGGATGACTACATCCTCCGTCGCCAAACCCGATGGCGCATGGCTCCATTGTGCCACCAATTCACCAACCCTTAGCGCTCCAAAGAAAGCCAAAACAAAAGAACAACCTAAAAGGAAGACTTGTACGCCGAAGAACAAACAGCTTCCATTGCAACTACCAGGCGTCGGAGAAGAAGGAAAGAAACAGACCTACGACAATCTAATGTCCTCCCGGACGTCTTCCAACCCCTAAGTATTAACTGGAAGGGGAATCCTTGGTAACATCGGGCAAAACCAGTAACTTTAAAACAAAAGCCACCCCCCGCTAAACGCCTACCAGCTATGCACGCAGAGACACCCAACGATTTTAAGCGGGACAGGTAGGAGTACGTTAAATCCCTACAGCTATCAGCATCCAAGGGCCATTCCGGAGAACCGATGGCCAACCACTCACTCCACACCTTATCGTGGCCCGTCCATGTTGAAGCCATGACAGACTCCCTCAGCAAAGGAATCAATGCTGGAGCACCAAGTCCCAGAGGAAGTGAGGGCACGGGAAGCCTGCCAAATCTGCCCTCAGATGGAAGCCCCTGAAGCGCTTCCACTGGAAACAAGAAAGAGCATCAGCAAACACATTGTCAACCTCAGGAACATGATGCGCTTTAAATACCATTTTAAATTGCAGGCAACGAAGAACTAGGTGTCTCAACAAAGATAAAACCGGTAAAGAGCTGGAGGACAAATGGTTAATAGCAGCAACCACACTCTCATTGTTACACCAAAACAGAATACGCTTGTTAACCATAGCAACCCCCCATAACTCCAGGGCAACTACTATGGGGAACAATTCCAATAAAGTCAAGTTTTTGGTGACACCGGATGTAATCTAGATCTGCGGCCACGGAGCTGCGGACCAATGAGCGCCGAACACTGTGCCATAACCCGCAGCCCCGGCCGTATCCGTGAAAAGCTGAAGATCCAAATTGCACATCTCCTCCTCTGGAAAATATGATATGCCCGCATAATCCAGCAAAAAGGATTTCCATACCTTCAAGTCATCCCGCAGGACTCTAGTTATCCGGACATAATGATGAGGCAGCTTTACCCCAGACGTGGCCATAGCCAAATGTCTGGAGAAAACTCTGCCCATAGGAAAAATTCTACAAAGGTCAATTGCCCCAGAAGCGACTGCAACCGGTACAACGGAACTTTCTTAGCTCTCAAAAACACATCAATGTCCAACTTTAAACGGGATAACTTGTCCTTCGGGAGCTGAAGAATCATGTAGTCCATATCAATCAAGATTCCCAGGAAGGAGAGGCATGACACCGGACCCTCAGTCTTATCACTTGCTAAAGGAACTCCGAAATACTCTGCAAAGAAACAAAATATGTTATGCAAATATAAACGGTGAGGAGAATCAGCAGGACCAACAAATAAAAAATCATCCAAATAATGTATCATGGATGAGGACCCCATTTCCTGACGCACTACCCACTACAGAAAAGTACTGAAAACTTCAAAATAACGGTAGGAAATGGAACACCCCATAGGTAGACACATATCATAGTAAAACATCCCTATAAACTGACATCCCAGCAAATGAAAACAGTCAGGGTGTACTGGTAAAAGACAAAAAGCTAACTTGTCCGATTTTGCCAGAAGAGCCCCGCGTCCTGCACGGACCACCAACGATATGGCTCTATCAAATGAAACATAGAACACCGCGGTCTCTTCCTTGGGGATGCCATCATTTACCAACTCACTTGGAGGGAAGGAAAGATGATGAATTAGTCGAAATTTTCCTTCCTCTTTCTTGGGGACTAGCCCCAGGGAGGACACTCTAAAATTAGGAAATGGTTGCTCAACAAAGGGTCCCGCCATGCGGCCCAATACTGCTTCCTTATCTAGTTTGTCCTGAGCCGTAACATTATCTTCTAAAACCGAACATGAATTATCAACCAATATAACTGACAAACTTTGAATATGAGGTATATAAAAACCCACTGAAAAACCATTAAGAAGCAGGTCTGCTTCCTGCCTCCTGGGGTACCGGTCGAGCCAAGGGCGTATCCTTGCTACGCTCACTGGTGTCCTCTGGCTTGCCGGATCCTTGCTTAGACGCTCTACCACGCTTAGAGCAGCGCAGCGCGGAATGCGCGCCACAGCAGATAGAGCATAAGTGCTTAAATGCGAAAAAGCGGCAGTGTCCCTCATTGAACAATCAGCAGGCTCCTGGTCTGCGGGTAGCTGCTGCGGATGATGTTGCCCCCGCAGCGGCAGCAGATTGAAAGGGCGGCCCTGAAGGTTTCAGCGTAAGCATTAGCTTTATCCAAATGTCAGTGGCTTTAGAAGCCCAACCGACCTCTGGAGGAAGCGCTAGCCACCACTGAAGCTCCTCATCGTACCTCCACCATGAAAAACGCCATACAATTTATCAGCCGAGAATATCATCTCCAAATAGGGCCTGGCAAAGGATACACGATAGCGCGGCAAAAGTGTGAAGCCAATTTGCAAATTTTCTAGCCACTTTTGGCTTCCTCTCCTCACCTTTACCAAAGGCCCGCTCTTTATCCACAGTGAGCTGATCTGGCGATATCAGAGACCAGATGTCAATAAATTCCCCTTTCACAATCTTATCCTTAATGTTCGCAGGCACGTGTGTGCCCAATGGAGCCACACCACAAAAATAAAAGTCCTGAAACAACAAACCAGGGGTAGGGGAAGCCGGTTCAGGCTGCGACACAACCACACCTGGGGTAATCACGGAAGGCACCCTATCTTCTAGTTTGTGCAACATTGCTTTTAAAACATCACGTACATCACCGCCAGTGGCGGAGGATTGTGCAGTCCAAGCTTGAGAGCAGGTTAACTCACTGGTCGGGATGAGGGCCGGTTGCACTGGTATGGCAGAGGGTGGAGGCAGCGGAGCAGGTCCAGGCACTGTGGCAACAGGCACAGATAAATTGTCCTGGGTTCTTTTCTGTCACTCCGCCTCTGAGACCTCCTATGGTCACGCGTACGCCCAGACCTGTACAACCCAGGAAGAGGATGAAGAGCGCGACACCGACCGCCCCCTATCGAAGCTACGGGAGCTCCGTCTACGGGATCAGGAACTATGATTACTCTGCCGATTCCCAGATCGTGACCTGCTGCGGGACCTATGCTGGCTATAGCGGGAACCCCTACAGCTATACTGGACCTAACGAACCCGGATTCAGCCTCTGAACCCCTGTAGGAGCAGGCCGCTGAGTAACGGAAGTCGCGGGATACTGAATGCAGCCGTGACCCTGGAAGCGCATGAGGAGTACCTGGAACATAATCCAGTTCAAAAAACTCCTCATCGCTGTCAGGAATGACACTTGGGGAGGCCACTACATCTATTAGAGCAACAGTGGCTGGGGCCTGAATAGGCACCCCTGCTGTCCCAGCCGTGGAAGCAACTGGAACGGTGGAGGGGCTGTTCGCCTCCACTACTGGCCTGGCAGCTGTCCGGCCTGACCACCGAGCCAGCTGACCAGGCAGCAGCGGCGGAAGGGGTATCAACACCTGGGAAGGCTGAGGCTGATTGGGGGTGGACGACGCAGGAGTGGGTAAGGGGGCTATCCCCCACTCCTGCACTCTCAGGGTTTATTACACCGCTGCCTGTAGGGGGTGCTAAACCTGCGGCAAAATGGCCAACCCGTCCGTCAAGATGGCCACCGGGGGCAGGGCCACACTCTCCTGTGCCAGCGGCGGCAGCAGGCCTGCCGAACTAGAGCGCTGCCCAATTCCAGCTGGAACCCGGGTAGCCCGGGAAGTCGAATGAATGGCCCCCCCCGCGCCGGAGTTCTGCTCCTGACACGCGGGGCCACGCCTGGGAACAGCCCCTCTGGTGGCCTCGCTGACCTGGTAGGACAAACGGTCCCCCGACGGCTGTGGGGGTGGAGCAGGGTGGACCCCTCGGGTCCGGCGCCGAATTAAGAGCCCCTCACGGGACCCTCCGGTCCAGGGCACCGCTCGGCGCGCTGCTGAGCGGCAGTCCCGGGCCGGGAGGAATCCGTGGCGACGACGGGACCCGCAGCGGGGGAGGGGAGTCGCCCCTCCTGCATCACTGACCTCGATGGAGTCAGGATCTGAAGCGGTGGGCCTTCCGGCGGCGGCGGTGACTCTGGCTCGGCCTGTGGTGCGCAGGAGGATCTCTGGTGCAGCCCCTGTGCGCGTGGGAGAAGCGGGGCTGGCACCTTCGGCGACAGAGCGGCAGGCTGGGCCTAGCGCAACATCAGCCCAAGATGGCGCCCACAGTGCAAGCGCTGGGGGGCGGAGCGTCGCGGAGGCCTTGTCCAGGAGGCTACAGGACGACAGGACCAGGATTCAGCGGCCGCTGGGTTCACAGCACCCAGGCGCCCAGGTGAGCGTTCATCTACTGTAACAGGGCCCTTGTTAGCGGTTTCAGGGGGGAGGGGTTTAGAGGGGAACCCCGAGGAGCTAAGCAGGGGTATGTTAGCCTTTATGGGGGTGTTGGCGGAAATGGTGCGGGGAGCGGGTAGCGGCGGGGGGACGTCGTCGTCCCCAACGCTGGTGTGGGGGGCGGGGAAGTTCGCCGGCGGTATCGGTAGGGGGGGCTTCCTCTGCGTCGGGGGTGTCTGTGTCGGTGCAAACGCAGAGCGAGGAAAAAGGGGACGCGCCACGGTTAGACGATGCGGCGAAGGGGGAAGTATATGTCTGCTTTGAGGGGCCTTTAGGGGCTCACTTGAAGCAGGAGGTGAGGGAGCACATTTGGAAAGGCGAATACGTTGATATATTTTCGCTTTTGCCTTTGGAGCGCTTTAATTTGGACAAGCCTAGGAAGGAAGAGAAGAAGGAGGAGGAGGAGAAGAGGCGGTACCGCCTTATTCCTCGGACGTTTGCTAATTGGCTGCAAGCGTTCGCCATAATGGCAAGTGTCATTAGGGGAGAAGGCGCCGGAAAATTGTTCGGCGCTTTTCTGTTATTTGGACACAATAGGGGAGGCACATAGGACGTATGGGGGGCAGGCATGGCTCCGGTATGACGAACAATTTCGTTAGCGCAAAGCGGTTCGGTCCAGCATTCGCTGGGACCATAAAGACATTGGGTTATGGCTGAGGATTATGGCGCAAGCGAGGGCGGGGCCGTCCTTTCCAGGGGGGACCGGGGGCCCCGAGTCTTCAGGGCGCTCGGTCGCCGCACAGAAGGGACTCTGTTTCTCATTTTATGAAGGGGGGTGTAAGTTCGGCTCCAAGTGTAAGTTTAAGCATGAGTGCTCCTCTTGTGGGGGCACCCATGGAGCCAACCGGTGCTTCCGCTCCAAGCAGAAGGGTTCAGATGGGGCTGGGAAAGGGGGCGACTCCGGTGCGGCTGGAAAGGATGGCGCCATTTCTAAATAGGTACCCAGATAGGGAGGCGGCGGCCTTGTTGTCGGAGGGGTTCAACTCGGGTTTTCGGATACCGTTTGTTGAGGCGGCGGTTTCAGGGGTGGCAAGGAATTTGAGGTCGGCACGGGAGCATCTGGAGGTGGTCTCAGAAAAGCTGAGGAAGGAGGTGGACCTGGGGCGCATGGCGGGACCGTTTCCGGAGCCTCCTTTGCCAAACTTGCGGGTATCTCCTTTAGGGGTGGTCCCAAAGAAGGAGCCGAATAAGTTTCGGCTTATTCACCATCTGTCATTCCCAAAAGGGGTGTCTGTTAATGACGGGATCGACCCCGAGTTGTGTTCGGTGGAGTATACTTCATTTGATGCATCGATTTTCTGGGTCCGGCGTTTTGGCCGGGGGGCGTTGTTGGTGAAGACTGACATCGAGGCAGCATTTAGGCTGTTGCCGGTGCATCCAGACAGCCAGCACTTGTTGGGTTGTTTTTGGGGGGGCGGGTTTTTTGTCGACTGTTGCTTGCCAATGGGCTGTTCATTGTCGTGTTCCTATTTCGGAAAGTTTAGTTCGTTTTTGGAATGGGTCATCCGGGACGTTTCTGGGTGGGCCTCTGTCATTCACTACTTGGATGACTTTCTTTGCATTGGTCCGGGGGGATTCCTCCGTTTGCTCGGTCTTGCTGCATTCGGTGGAACGGGTGGCGGCAGATTTTGGGGTGCCACTAGCGCGTGAAAAAACTGAGGGTCCGGCGACGGTTCTCAGTTTTTTGGGTATTACCATTGACACGGTCTGTATGGAGTGTCGTCTTCCAGAGGACAAGTTATGTGGGCTGCGGACGGAGGTTCAGAGGGCATATCGGCTAAAAAAGCTGTGATTAAGGGAATTGCAGTCTCTTTTAGGCAAATTGAACTTTGCGTGCCGGATTATACCGATGGGGAGGGTGTTTTCTCGACGGTTGGCAGCGGCAACGGCTGGTGTGTCCGTTCCCGTATATTTTATCCGGTTGGGTTGGAAGTTGAGAGATTTGCGGGTTTGGGACTCGTTTTTAGAACAATATAATGGGCGGTCACTGTGGATGGAGGAGACAGTGGTAGCAGGGGAATGGGATCTTTTTACGGACGCGGCCGGGAGCGTAGGGTTTGGGGCATATTTTAAGGGTAGTTGGTGCGTGGGTTCTTGGCCGGACGAGTGGGTTTCGGGGAGGCTGGTCAGGAATCTGACCTTGTTAGAATTATTTCCTATTCTGGTGTCGGTGGTAGTGTGGGGGGAAATTTTCCGTAATAAGAAGATTCGCTTTCATTGCGACAACTTGGGGGTGGTGCAGGCGATAAATCGGTTGTCAGCCGCGTCACCGCCGGTGGTTCGGGTTTTGCAGCGCTTGGTGTTGGAATGTTTGAGGTTGAATGTTTGGATTGTAGCGGTCCATGTCCCAGGGGTGCAGAATGATGTGGCTGATGCCCTCTCTCGTTTGCAGTGGGATCATTTCAGGAGGTTGGTGCCGGAGGCAGACGAGAACGGCACGCGATGGCCGACGGAGTTGTGGACCGTGCCGGTCGGGCGGCGGAGTGATTGATTCGGGCATCTTTGGTGGACGGTACATGGGCGGCCTATACGAAAGCTTGGGAACAGTGGGAGCAGTGGTTGGGCTCTTTGGGGGTGGAGACAGAGGATTTCGAGATGCCGTTATTATTATTCGTGGGGCATTGTAAGGAGTCGGGGTGGACAGTTTCTAGGTTGAATACGTGTTTAGCGGGTTTGACCTTCGGGTTTAAGAGTAGGGGAATGCCGGACTTTACGAAGTCATTTCTGGTGCGGCAGGCGGTAAAAGGTTGGCGCCGTTTCAAGGCGGCGAATGACACTCGCAGACCGGTGTCCTTTTCCATACTGCTGGACTTGGGCTCCGCTTTGGGAACGGTGGGGGCGAGCCCGTGGGAGGTCTTGTTGTTCAGAGCGGCGTTTTCGCTCCTTTTTTGGAGCCTTGCGGTTGGGGGAATTGGTGAGTGGATCCCGGACTCGTCCGGGGGGTGTGTTTTGGGAGGATGTGAGCCTCTACGAGGACAGGGTGGAATTTAGGTTAAGGCGTTCGAAGACAGACCAGGAAGGCTGGGGGTGTGCGGTGCGGCTGTTTGCGGTGCCAGGGTGTTTGATGTGTCCTGTTAGTTGCTTGAGGTCTTATTGTTTGGACAGGGGTCGGGCGACAGGCCCCCTCCTGGTCCATGAGGATGGGTCGTTTTTGTCCAGGTTTCAATTCTTGGGAGTTTTTCGGCGATGTTTGTGTTATCTGGGTTTGGGGGAGGAGTATTTTAGTGGTCACTCCTTCCGTATTGGGGCAGCTACGGAGGCGGCCAGGAGGGGTTTGGGGGAGGACGTAATTCGGCGCATCGGACGATGGGAATCAGTGCGTTTTAGGTCATATGTCCGTTTGGGGGGGGCTGGTCTGAACAAAACACACTTTCATAACGGGGGGAGGTCCGCAGGTAGGTGGGTAAGAAAAAAGGGGTTTTGTTCGAGCGGGTGTGGTAGTGCCTGGGGCCTGTTATTGTTATGTTGCTTTTGATGTTTTACAGGTGCTGAGCTGTGCTTGGTTTGGTTGATGGTCCATTCTTTTGTGTTCTGGGGCGCAGTGCGGGCGGCGGTGCGACCAGACGGTAGGCAGTTGGGGTTTGCGCGAGGGGGAGGTGCAGTTGCGCTGGTTAGGCTTAAGGGGGATGGTGTGGGGCAGGGTGCTCGCAGAGTTTCATCGCTTCATGAGGCTGGATAGACCTCCAGACATATTGGTACTGCATGTTGGAGGTAACGATTTGGGGGTCCGCCCTTTTCGGGAGCTGATTAACGATATCAAATTCGACTTATTGCGGCTCTGGGCGATGTTTCCGGGATTGGTAACAGTACGGTCGGATATTGTGCCAAGGAAAGTGTGGAGGGCGGCCCGGTCTGTGGAACGTGTGAACAAAGCCCGTATCAAGGTGAATAGGGCCATTGGGAGGTTTCATGGCACGGAATGGAGCGGTCTCAGTGCGCCATAGTGAATTGGAATCTGGGTAGGGTGCATTTTGGAGAAGGGACGGGGTTCATTTGAACGCCGTGGGTATTGACATGTGGTGCCTGGGATTGCAGCAGGGCATTGAGACGGCTCTGGGGGTGTGGCGGGACGCCCGCCGATAAGGTGGTCATCGGTGGGCGTTGTGGCGGTGGGGGTCCTCGAGGCTGGGATATCGGAAATGGTCGTGGTGGGGAGGGCCCCGCGGTAGGGGCTGGACTCCCCAGACCATTTGGACTGTGGCTGGATGGCTCCGGTAGGGTTAAAGGGTATTAAGGGCTTTATGGCCTTAGGAAATAGAACACCGAGCAGATTTATTTAAATAGGTGCCCCTGAGCTGGTGTGGAACGGCTAGGGGTAACAGCTGGTGCTCAGGAAGTATGGGGTTAACATTTTGGGTTTTGGGGTCTCGAGGTCCTCCGTCGTCGGGTCGGGTTATTTACTGTGTTTTGGGGAATATTTGTTGTGGCATTTAAATGGTTAAATTATTTTATTTAATAAACTGGCTGCTGTGGCCAATTTAAACCAACATCGGTGTCGAGTATTTATTTCAGGTAAAGAAAACAGAGAAGAGCGGGCGACTTGGCAATACCCTGGTCAAGTCCTCAGAGGAAACCTTTGTGAACTGTCTGTGAAAAGCGCTGCGAGAAAAATCACAATGAGTTGCCATCGCGGTTTTTCCCGCAGCACTTTTTTGCTGCGGGACGCTATGGGGCCTTAGCCTTACACTGATTTTTCCACTGTCAAACTCCTTGGATTCTGTTTTGGATGTGACCTCAGTTGGACTTTACAGACACAATTAAAAGCCAAATGGGTTTGTGGAGAGCTGTTGGCATCCTCCTTTGTGCCAGTGTGAGTGTTGTGTTGTACTTTTATAACCAATGTGAACAATCCAATAAATGAACTTCATTGACTTTTCTGACTGTCAGGTTGTTTACACTTCTATTAAAAGAGTTTAAATGCTAAAGATATTATTCCCTGTTCACAAGAAACAATATAGACACTAGAGATGAGCGAAGTTTTCAAAAATTCGATTCGGCAACTTCGCCAAATTTTCCGATACGATTCTCTTTAATCCGAATTAGTTTGCGGCAAATAAACAACTATTTCCTGTCTGCAGAGAGCCGGGGTAGGCGGCAAAATGGCGGAAGCCCTTGGATGCCGTGGTCATGTTTCTCTCTCTCTCTCTCTCTCTCTCTCCAGCACGGACAACTTTTATTCATTTGGAAGGATCTGCTAACAAGCAAAGACACGCCTACCCAATCACATCACTAGAGAATATCTTGTGACCGTCTGATGTCACAAAGGTCCTTACTAAATATTCGTTACTGCGAAGCATCAGGAAATCCGGATTCCATGCGAATCGAAGATTTCCTGAAATTCGGATCGAATTCCACTTCTGCAGCTTCGATTCGCTCATCTCTGATAGACACCATTACAGCTTCAAAACAATTTGTTATCCGACCTCTTCAGAGTTCTGGATAGTACATTTGTCATACCACTAAATGCTGCTACCAAATGTAAGTTAGCAAGATGGAGAGGACAGATGATGTAGGTGAGTATGACTGCAGGACCAGAGTACATAAGGTTTGTTTGTAATCTGTACCTAGGACACAAAAAGGTAAGAGCATTTCATTCAGTGGCTATTTGCAAATCATGCCCAATGTTTCTTTTAATTTAGACACATGCAATGGTGTCCAGGAGCTTTAGATTGCAGAGGTGGATATACCCTTTAGGCTGGAGTTCAATGTTGCGAAATGCAGCTTTATTTGTTGCAGATTTTGCTGCGTTTTTTTGAGCCAAAGCCAAGAGTGGCTACAAAAGGAATGGGAAATATATAGGAAGCTCTTATACTTCTACCTTCTGCTCAATCCACTCCTGGCTTTGGCTCAAAAAACCTCAGCAAAATCTGAAACAAAAAAAACTGCATTTCCGCAACATTCAGCCTCAACCTAAATGTAAAGAACTCCCTCTCTCGTAAATAAACCACAAATCTCAGTAAACACAACGCAAAGACAACACTTTAAAGACATAAACGTCTACCAGAAGAGATTCTGAAAATGATAAGGAACTGTATCGCAAAAATCATGTAATTGCTCCATAACAATTCTGCAGTTTCACTAGTCAGGAGTCTAGGCATTCCGGGTGACAATGCCTGAAAATTGCGATTATATTTAATTTAATCCAGTTTTATAGCTAGAATAATAAGAGTATGACAGAATTCTTTACAACATAAGTCTAGTAATTTCTGAGGACAGATGCTTTTATGTCTTTTTTCATATATTTTCTTTTATAAAAAAAAAAATCCTGACAGATACACATTTTGTGGCTGTATCTCCTGCTGCTGCCCTCACGTTCATCAGCCATGTATCTGTTTATTTTCTCTGCATGGGACTTGCATGTCTTTGCAGTCAGCAGTTTTAATACTGACAGATTTCAATTTATTTCACCTCCTCCCCCACCCCTGTTTTTCTTCCTCCACACGCACTGACTGCTGCCTGTCCTCAGGACAGCCCAGAACATCAGCCCCCTGAGCAAATAATATTAGGCTGAAACAAAACAATACAGCCCCCTATAGCTTTATCTCCTGTGCAGTGGGGCTAGTGCACAATGGCTGCACACAGAGCAATGTCACATACAAATCTCTTCATCTTTTTCCTGTCGTTTTTGACAAATAGTAATCACATCAACATCTGCCAGGATATTTTTTTTTTTCTTACAGTTTGTTCATTAAATTTAGTGGAAGCAAGTCATATATGCCAAAAAGAACAGCAAAGTGAAGATATGCTGGGGGTACGTGCAGAAATTGTTTCATTTGATTGATGTGTGCACATATCACCCAGTGTCAAAAGCATTTCCCTCATAAGACAAAAAGCACAGTGAGCAAATAAAAGTCATTGAGTTGTCTTTTTTCCTTAAAGGGAGTCTGCTACCATATCATTGCTGGGTCCCCAGAATCAGACTGTTTTCTCCTTGTGAATCAGCGTCTCCATGGCTGAGATATTGCTGTTTTTGTCAATAAGTGGTAATTTCCACATTGCTCCAAAGAGCTTATTTGCATATTGGCAAAAAAGGTGATATCTCAACAATGGAGGCACGATTCACAAGGGAAAACAGGTTGAGGTCACCTGAATCAAACTATCTGTCTGCGCGGTTGGGTTTATATGCAGACTCCCTTTAAAAGGCTGGATGACAACCAATTTGGGCACTATCACTCCTCCTTTACAGTTTTCCTTGAGCCTCGAATAGCAAATCTGTCATTGATTCTTCTCCTTCTTCCATATCTTTGCTTATAATCACCAGGGTCGGACTGGCCCACCAGGGTACCGGTGAATCCCCCGGTTGGCCCCGTGCCTTTAGGGGGCCCTAACGGACCTCCACTGCTTTTTATAATTGGCAGTGGATGTCTGGTAACGGACCCTATTCACTTACCTCTCCCCGCTCCTGCTCTTGGCCTCTTCTCTTCAGCTTCCAGGGGTCCCCTTGCAACTCTGTACTTTAGACTAGATCAGCATCTCAAGGACACCGATCTAGTTAAAATGCATCCTACTGATGTGTTATCTTGTAAACTGCAAGCCACTTCACTACAAAGCAACGCGCCTCCTATATTCATTTACTGCTCCTGCTAACGCCCTTCTCTTTCCTCTGCAGCAGGTTTTCACCGGTTCTGCCGATCCGGTTGTTAAAACCTGATCGCAGAACCGGGAAGAAGTGGCACCGCCGACCCGGTTCTTCTACTGGTAGAGGAGGAAGCCATAGGCTTCCAGATCTACCACTCCCCAACTTGTAGGCCACAGGCCACATTGAGCCTGTGGCCTACAAGTTAACTAGCAATACTTACCCCTGTCTGTTCTCCTTCGCCTCCTGCTTCTTCCTGCTCATGACGTCACAACAGTGCGCATGGAGCAGGGAGACAGAGCGGGACCAGGGAGTAGACAGGTAAGTAATGACCCAACACTGCTATAAGGGGGACCAGTGAAGTGGACATAAAAAATTAGGCCCAGACAACCCTTTTAAAGAGGTTTCCATAAATTGGAGTAACCCCTTTAGCGGCCAGGAAGGTGTAAAATTAAAAAAAAAAAAAAAAAAAACATACTCACCTGACCCCCACCTGTTTCTGTTTGGTCTCATGGGCTCCAATTCCTGGAAATCCTCTTTAAAGGATTATCCATCTTCCTAATATTGATGACCTGTCCTTAGGATAGGCCATCAATATTACACCTGCAGGGGTCCGACAGCCAGGACCTCTGCAGATCAGCTTTTCCAGGACAGTGTGGCTACAAGTAATGGTAACAATTTTAGGAGCCACGCTGATCGCTTGCCATACAGAGTGTAGCAGTGGGTTTAGGTAGTGCAGTGGTGTACAACATATGGCTCCCGACATGTTATTACCTGTAGCCCTGTCTCGGTACAGCTGATCCGCAGTGGTCCTGGTGGTGGGCCCCTAGTAACAATTCCACTGGTGGGCCCTAGACATCCCAGTCCGACACTGATAATCACACATGGCAGATTTGAGATTTCTGTGATTGAGTCTTGCAAAAGCTGCACATGCTTGAGAAACAAACCTAGATGTATGGAATAGATTTTTTGTAACAAATATGCTGCTTGAGAACATACCCTCACAAATCAAAGAAAAACTGGGTGTCAACCCATATACATCTCACATGTAGAAGCAGCAACAGTGCCATATTAATTGTCAGTAGGGTTTCCACCAAGCCAGTAAACCAGTGGACCAGTTGTTAATTTACACTGGAAGGCTGGTGGCAGTAAAAAATGATAAAGGCAATAGCAAATGCATAATAAGACTGGTACTTCCTTGGACTGGATACTGTTTCTTAGCCAGGCCCACCTAGCCCTAAAAATGTCATCTCATCAGGATTAGGTTTAAGGCTAAGGCCCCACATAGCGGGCCACAGCAAAAAAGCATTGCTGGAAAAACTGTGTCGGCAATGCATCCTCTGTGGACTTTCCATTATACCTATAGGGAAACCAACGGAATTTCTTTAGGTATAATTGACATGCTGCGATTTCCAAAACCGCAACGGTTTTGGAAATCGCAGCATGTCTTCTGCGCGTATTTTTCCACACAGTGGGGATTGGATTCACTAGAATCCCATTCACTTTGCTGTGACTGTAAAACAACGTTTTTTTTTCCGCGCAGTTTCCACCACAGCGTTTACGCCACGTGGGTCCCTGGCCGAAATCAGCTTTTTTTGTATAAGAGGTGCAGCCTTTCTCATTCAAAACCAAAGTTAATTAAATGGGTTGTCTATTTTGGACAATCTCTACTTGTTTGAAGTATCCTTCAACAATAAGTTGATCACAAAGTATCCACCAGCTGGGACCCGTAGAAGGAGAACCTGGGACAAAGTGCTGTTAGTTTACCTGCAGGACTACCACAGGTATATAAAGCATTACAGAGTACCTGTCAATCAATAAGCTAACTCTCTTTGTAACGCTGTCCACTTTGGCCGAATACTCCTCTCTATAAACTGTATGTATGTAGACATTCCAATTTGGAGAGGCTCTTTAATGTGGCTAATAGAGGCCGAATGGTAAATAAATAGGGGATGCCCAGTTGCAATACCCCTTACAGGAGACCTGCAAGTAATATAAATCTCACTTTCAGGTTTTAACTCCCAGTATTTTCCAGGGAGGGAAACTTTGCATAAAAGACCACTTCTGCAGCAAAAATAAGGAACATGACAGTTTGGTCATTGAAATTTATAGGGGCTCCAAGTTGCTAGATCAGTATAACACTTATGAATTGTCTAATCCTCAAGTGTCAACAAATCTATGGAGAGAAGAAATGAACAACTGAATAGTGACAGTTGTCTATAAGCACCTGCAGTTTTTGTATTTATTACCATTCACAGAGAAAGGCAAGAAGCGATAGTATCAAATGTCTGCAGGGTATTTTGTGATAGCATACTATAATGAAAGTTGTAGAGAAGGGTCCATGCAAAGTGATCTACTAGTGGGTATAATATAAGACAATATAATACTGATGAAACTGATATCCACGATTATCTTTAGAGCTGTGGAAACTCCTACAGGTTCAGCATACAAAAGCTGCCAGTGCTGAAATGCATCAACAGCAGGCAGGCACAGCATATGGCATGTGCAAGAAACCCTATATGATAGAATACCTTTTTAGACGCAGGGTGCCCTTTATAGTACAACACCTGACATAATATATTCATAGTATTAACCTACTACTTAGAAATGTACAATACAGAGTTAAGGAAACAATTGGTACATTGATAACTATAGTAAAGCATTCAAAGGAACTGGATATTAATCCTTGGACAATTTCCTGTTTTATAAGAAACTACTTCTGAACTACTTTGAAGGGAATTTGTCAGACATTTTTGGGACCACCATCAAATGTCCCAAATCTGACAGGGTTGTTTAGTAAAAAATACTGTAAACGCCGGGGCCCCGCGTGGCCAAAACACAGCGGAAAAAAAAAGTGGCAGTCACAGCAAAGCGGATGGGATTCTGGCAAATCCCTTGCCCACTTTGCAGAAAAATGCACACAACGGACACTGTGATTTCCAAAACCGTTGCAGTTTTAGAAATTGCAGCATGTCAATTATACCTACGGAAATGCTGGTGGTTTCCCTATAGGTATAATTAAAGCAGAAAGTCCGCAGGAGGGACGCTACATGAGGCCTTAGTCTAACATAAGTTAGCTGAACCCTTTTTCAGTTTGGAACGGCACGCAGCAGGGTTGTCCCTTGTCCCCCCTCCTGTATGCACTGGTTATGGAACACCTAGCAGTGGCAATATGGTGCTGCCCTAGCATCCATGGCCTCCAGATGGGCAGCCGCCAGGTCAAAACAGCCTATATGCAGACGACCTTCTCCTATATGTTTCCCAACCGCGTGTCTCTTTCCCGTCTATTTTGCGTGAGTTCCGTTGCTTTGGCAATTTAAGCAATTTGAAGGTGAATCTGTCTAAGAGCGAGGCCCTCAATATCACCTTGCCCCATGCGGAAGCCGCACTCCTTGCAGATTGCTTCCCCTTTAAATGGCATGCTACCTCTATTAAGTATCTTGGGGTTAATATCCCCTCCGATTCCTCCCTCCTTTACAGCCTTAATTACTTACCGTTACTTGAATCACTATCGGCGGACCTCCGGAAATATGGCGCTCTTATGCTCACCTGGTTTGGCCGCATTAACGCCCTGAAAATGGACGTTGTGCCCTGCCTATTATATGTGTTCCAGGCTCTCCCCATTCCACTCCCACGTACTTTTTTCACTCACATTCAAACTCTGTTTGGGAAGTTTGTATGGGGAGCGACACGGAGTAGACTGCGTTTTCGGACGCTAACACGCCGTAAATATCATGGAGGCGCCGGCCTACCAGACCCTAGATTGTACTACCGCGCGGCTGTGCTGTTGCGCCTTTTCGATTGCCGCTATCGTGTAGCGGATAAGCAGTGGGTCTCTATAGAGGCCGAACTGCTTTCAGCTCACCTTCCCTCTCTGCCCTGGGTCCCATCCCACTTCCGCTCCAGCACTGTTAGTCATTCTGTGCTGTCCTCCCATTTCCTGGGACCTGGGATGCAGTGTGTGTGGACAGTCGCATTGCCAGGGTCCCGGGCCCCCTCAGTCCTCCCTTCCACAATAACATGTCCCCCCCCTGGGTTGTTCTGCAGACAAATTCCTTTGCTGGCTAGGTAGGGACGACATTTGCTTGCACCATCCTCCCCTCCCTGACACAATTGCATGCCTCCTACCCCGATCTCCGGTTATCTCGGTTGGAATATGGTCAGCTCACTGCCTTCCTCCGTAAGTTCTCCTTACTTCCCATGCTCTCACCCCCCCTTGACTGACTTGGAGTCTGCTCTTTCTCGTGCTGACACCACCCCACGTGTCCTCTCTGTTCTCTATGGCATTCTCCTCAAAGATACTACACCTGGGCTCCCATCCTATACCAGCCCCTGGGAATCTGACCTTGCTACTTGTCTTTCCCCTGCCGATTGGGAAAGGTCCTTCCTGTATACGCATAAGCTCCCGCTGCCTTGCATTGCGCAGGAAAAGAATTACGAAATACTGACCCGCTGGTACTGCTGTCCTGACCTCTTGCACAGGATCTATCCTGGTGTATCCGACCGGTGTTGGCATTGTGGTTCCAAGAAAGGTACGCTGTATCACATCTGGTGGGAATGCGCTGCCCTCAGACCCTTCTGGGATGCTGTTTTCGCATTGTACACTAAAGTGAGTGGCAAATCTGTTACACCCTCACCTCGTCTAGCCCTTCTCTCCATAATACCGGGGAAAGTCTCCACTGTTAAGAGAGACCTTCTGCGACATTTTCTCACTGCTGTCAGAACAGTCATTCCCAGGCATTGGCGCAGTACTGCTGTGCCGACCCTGGTTGAGTTCCTACAGGAGCTTCTCCTTATTAGGAGAATGGAGGGCCTGGTGGCTGAGGACTCGCCTGACCCTTCTAAATTTGAGTCCCTCTGGCGGCCGTGGGTGATGTTCCAGGAGACTTCAGAGTTCTCTTCTTTCTTTGCCTAAACTGGGGGCGCCTTGCTCCCCTTTCTGTAAGGAGTCTGGCCGTCCCCTTCTGTACAATCCCTCTCTCCCCCTTCCCTTTCCCCTCAGTGTGCCCTTCCCCATCCCGGTCTTGTATGTGATCTTATGAGTCTCTGTTCACCCGTCTTTTCTCCATGTTCCACCTTCCCCCCAGCATTTGTCTTTTTCTTCTGGTGCGCAGGTGGCACTGTGGTGGCCCTCCACAGCTGGATTTTTTCTTCTGTCCTATAGCGTTCCCTGCCATAACACCCCAATGATGCATTTCCCCATGTTTTTATTGTGCCACCCGTTACTGGTTTTTCTGTTACGGGTGTCGACAGCCCTCTACCCTAACTGTTCCTCAGTGACTTCTCCACGTTTGGGTCACCTGCGTGCCTCCTACTGCCTTATTTGATGCCTTTGTCTTGGCTTTGCTTTCTTTTGTTCTTATTTGCAAAAAACTCAATAAAAACTAATTAAACATAAGTTAGCTGAACTCACTGGGGAAGATTTATCAAATGTAGAACTGACTTACTCCTTTTAGTTGAAAGGATTGAAAGTTTCTTCATTATATTGGTTATGATTACCAGAATACACAGTGGGTAATTCACCAGGTCTATCTACTAGGCAAAAATTGGTGGAAAACTGGAATGTAGATGGAAGGAGCTTGTCTGTGCAGCTGGGAAGTGTGTGAATAGCTCAGTGGTCATCGGTCAGTGTCTGTACAAACAGCTCCACTAATTACATGTAGCCCATTTTATTGTAGAAGTTCACTGTTTTATTGTGAGTTCACTTTTGTCCTATGACCTCAAGGATGAAATTTCTTTCTAAAGAACATCTCCAGATGTTCAATATTCACAGATAGTAACAATGTAAACTAATAGATGAGGTTAGAATAAGACACAAATCTATCAGTTCAACCTATAATCCTAAAGTGTTGATCCAAAGGAAGGCAAAATATTACCATGAGCATGATCCCAATTGCCCCATCAGGGGAAAAAAGTACAGCAACCAGTATAAAACCCTGGATCAACTTGTCATCTCCAAAATCTAATACCCATAACCTGTAAAAATTTTCCATTCAACAAAGGCATCCAGGCCCCTTAAACTTGTAATAATAATAAAAATTTTATTTATATAGCGCCAACATATTCCGCAGCATTTTACAAATCATAGGGTTCATGTATGAGCAATATCAGACAATCATTTTAATGTAACAAAATAATTTACATATCAACCAATCGGAATAAGGGCCCTGCGTGCAAGAGCTAATAATCTATGAACTTGTATAATGAATCCACCATCACAACAACCTGTGGCAGTGTGTTCTTACAGTAAAGAATCTCCATCTATGTTGCTGGTGAAATGTCAGCAACCCCCGACATGTTTGCCAACATGTTTTACACACGGGCCATAACTCCCTGGTACTAAGGGAAATTATGCTGTGTATAGGGGCACTAAGGAACATTATGCTGTATATAGAGGTCCTGTCATTCTACCACACAAAATAGTGCAGCATGCTGCACTATTGTATTAGATTGTTTGTTACCTGCAATGGAAGCTTCTAACAGAGCATACAATGCATAACTTTGGCCTTGTTCCACAGCTGTAATACTGATGTAATGTTCTCTCTGTATTACAGCTGTGAGTCCCGTTATAATGACTTTTATGTAAGGGGTTGACAACATTGATTATTGTGGGGTACACCGACTATTTCATACTTGATTTTTTTATTTAAATCAGCACACCATACAAAAAAAGTTACCTACCTGTGCTCTAAGTATAGAGGATGTCCCCTTCTCATTGTCACAAGCCTAGAAATAAAAGGTTATTAGAAAGGTTTTTGTACTTTCCCTTCATGTATTTGTACATTGTGATTAGATCTCCCTGTAACCATCTAATATGTCTCTGTACTCCTTTCACAAATTCTGCTAATTATCTTGGTCACCCTTCTCTGCACTCTCTTTAGTTCAGCTATGTCTTTCTTGTATTTATTTATTATGCTTACTTATATAGCGCCATCATATTCCACAGAGCTTTACAGTCACTGTCCCATATAGGGCTCACAATCTACATTGCCTATTAGTATGTCTTTGGAGTGTTGGAGGAAACTCACACAAACATGGGGAGAGCATACAAAGTCCTTGCCAGGATTCAAACCCAGGTCTCCAGCGCTGCAAGGCTGCTGTGCTAACCACTGAGCCACCGTGCTGCCCCTTCTTGTACATAAAGGCCCAAAATTGGGCACAATTTAGCACAGAGTTAAGAGGTTCCTTAGCATATAACATAATACATACAGAGAATATGTGACCCAGCTAGTGTCATCACTTTAGAACAACTTAAATAGAGAAAATCAAGATCCCTCAATAGGTACTAAAGAGGTACTCAGTGGTGTAACTAAAGTCTTGTGGGCCCTGGTGCAAACTTTTGTCCGGGGCCCCCCAACCCTCCCTACAGCGAATTCTTTATAGTGACGGTTACGGGTGCTGCAGCGGTATCTCAGATACTTGAATGGAATACAGATTTAGTACCCACAACTGCGGTTATCAAGAATATGGTGAGTGAGCAATGCTGGGAGCTACATGCTGTGGGAAACAGTTGATCTGCATGGTCCTAACAGTCTAGGAGATGTATGAGATCAGTGGGGGTCCAACACCCAGCGCCCCTGCTGATCAACCCTTTGAAGCACCCTGTGGTGCTTTTGTGAGCGCTCTGACCCCTTCACTATTTACATTACACAGTATCTGTTTTATAATCACCATGCAGTGTTATTACAACCTGTAATAGTGCATGGCTGCTATAAAACAGGTGGTGTGTGAGATGTGAATAGTGAAGGGGCTCCACAAGGGGCTCAACAGAGGCCCCACACAGTATAATATGCTCCATAGTGGCCCCACACAGTATTATATGCTCCACAGGGGCCCCCACAGTGTAATATGCTCCACAGTGGCCACCACAGAGTATAATATGCTCCACAGTGGCCCGCACACAGTGTAAAATGCTCCACAGTGACCTACATAGTATTATATGCTCTACAGTGGGCCCCACACAGTATTATATGCTCCACAGTGACCCCCACACAGTATTACATTCTCCACAGTGGCTTCCAAACAGTACAATATGCTCCACAGTGGCCCCCACACAGTATAATATCTTCCACAGTGGCCCCCACACAGTATTATATGCTCCACAGTGGCCCTCACATTGTATTATATGCTCCACAGTGGCCCCCACACTGTATTATATGCTCCCCACAGTAGCCCCACACAGTACAAAATGCTCCAAAGAACCCTCCTAGAGCTGGTGCTATTATACTCTGGTATATCTTCAGACCCCAGAGTATAATAAGTGGAGGTCCAGGGGAAGTGATTAAAAATAACACTTATACTCACGTTACCTCACCTCTCCCAGGCATTCTCGCTCCATCTGGCTCTCTTCAGCATCTTCTTCGGTCCTCTTCTGCCAGCGACAGAGGTAAATGCGCCCCGACGTCACTACTGGGGCCTGTGATTGGAACTGAGTGATCACATGGGGTGCACTGATGTCATTACGCCAGCCTGCCGCATGTGACCGCTGGGGCCCAATCACAGCTCCAACAGTGATGTCTGGGGAACTTGCCCTCAGTCACAGGCCGGAAGAGCCCTGGAGAAGATGCTGGGAATCGTCAGCAGCCCAGGAGATGTGAGTATAAGTATTTCTTATTTGTAGTCACCTCCCCTGGGCTGGCATCTATTGAAAAGGGACCAGGTGACATGCCAGGGTACCTTTCCATTAGCAATATACATAGAGCGGTTAGTGAACCAGGCTTTCCCCTACTGTTATCACGGTGGTCCAGGCCCCGGACATTTTCAGCTGGCCATGGGCCCTGTACCCCTCTGGGCCCAGTCAAGGTCGCACCCCCTGTGACCGCAATCGTTACGCCACTGGAGGTACTGTATGTGGAATAGAGGGGGTCTCATAGCAGAAAGTGTCTTGGTTCTTATACATTAGCACAACATACCTTGAAGAACAGAACATTCCCCCCCCACTAGAACAGAATTATAATGTGAATCCTCCACACTTTCTCTTTATGGTGTCATCCACTTCAAACGGCTTCTTTAGAATCTATTTGCTTGAGTTATTAGTGAGACAATTAAGTTACTTTTGCTATTATAAGTTTCCATTATTGCTTCTTTGTGACTAGTGATGGTCCTTGTTGAATCAGATGGAAAAATAAATATTTTTTTTGTTGCAGATTTTGCATTTTGGAGACTATTTCTGATATCATATTCTATAGTCTTTAGCCATAAGTTTAACATTTAGCAGCATGAATCTATCTCATAGGGTGGTACTTGTTTACCCCCGTCTCTTTATAATATCAAGTACTATGCTCACCAAAAGTAATGACTGTGTAGTCCCTACTAGCAGTCTCCTATAGCTTATTAAGCGCAATTTATCTATATTCCAATGGCTAAGATTATGATAAGCCATTAGGTATTTGTTTTATGTATTCAGGGCTAAGTTAGTATACAGCACGCTTTGTTTTGAAAGTTAGGGAGTGTCTCCCATGTATCTGAGGGATTTCTAAACTTGTCAATGGAGCCTGTCGCCGAGTGCGCATGCCTGAGTGGGCATGGAAAGCTGAGGAAGCGCCATTGGCTTACAGAGTGGGTGTGCAAGGAATTGGTTGCATGATTGACTTGTATAGCCTTGAGAGGAGAATAGTAGGCATCTTCTGTTTATCAGGGGAGTTACCGATAGAAGTTATTTTGAATTATCAGCTGTTCAAGGGTTAAGGAGAGCATGTAGGTGGGACTTGAAGTGATTGGTTCAATCAGTTATTTGGGTGGAGTATAGCCTCTGGGTTAAAAGGGGATACACCTGCTGCAATTTGTGACTAGCTCAATTATTTTATGAAGCCATTTCAGGTTTTGTTCTGACATGCATATTTGGATGAGGGAGTTCAGTTAGTGGAAAGATATAGGGTGAGATTATAGCTCTATCCACTGATACGCTGTCTATCCATATACTATTGCAAGTTTTTCTTGTTAAGAACATAATTAGGCTTAGGATATACTGCTGCTTTAAGGCGGTTTACAGCAGACTGCTGTGGTTGGCGGTTTTGTATGATTTTATATTGTGCCCTGAATTAATATATACATTTTATTGGATTATAATAAAAGTGACGTTTTATATTTAATTGGCAATCAGTGTCTCCCATTAGATTTTCTTTTCTGTGAATATATTCTGCAAAGTGGGGCCTCAGTCTAAAGGGCTCAGATACACAAGCCTATATGGCAGTGCACATAGCCTATATAGCTCCTAAGTACAGGGACCGTGTCATGCCATATCAAGTTATATTGTCTGTTGAAAAAGCATAACTGTGCTAAAAGTAACAGAAATGATTGTTTAGCAATGGTAGGGGCTAGAGGAAAAATTCCAGGAAAATTCTGGGCCAGAATCAGTGGATCGGAGCCTATTAAAGAATGCAAAGAGATGGAGGTGGTAAAGGCAGTGAAACGTCTTCATTAAAGGGAGTGTATCAGGTCCAAAAGGCCTCTCAAACCATAAATACCAAGTGCCTTGAGTAGAATGATGGGTGCGGGTGGAGCATATTCTGTCTGCATCTGTCATCATTCATCATCATTCTCTGTAATGCAAAAACAAGATGAAAGCTTTGCTCCATCTTATATACTATTTTTTTTAGATGGAAGATAAAATTGTACGAGTAAAACTTCATCTTCTGTCTGAAAAGTAAGCAAACAAGACAAAAGAACTTCTTGTAGTAACACTACAGTGAATGATGACATATACAGATAGAATGTGCTCCTTTTGCATCTGACATTCTATTCGTTTTTCATTACTTTGTTCTGATCCTATAACGTATCAGAGTAATGGACTGAAATTAAGCTGGAGGAACTTGGCTTAACCAGCCATGGATCCATTAAGAAAAGAAGTGATAGTGCTGATGTGAACAGTGCCTTACACTAAGATATTTCTTAATTGGGGCAAAAATGTACTTTCTAGATACATATTCTGTAAAATGACACCAAATATTTTAACTGTTCAGTTCTAGAGGTGGAGAGTTATAAATGTAAAAAAAAAAAACCAGAACATAAAGTAAGGTCACCTGCTCAAATCACTTAAATACAGCAGTGCCTTACGTATGTCTTCTTGGCCCAGCAGATACAAAGGCCATGCAGGCAGTTAAATGGATAGGACAGTTTTTTGATGTACAGGACGGATTCTTTAATGATTTTTGATGCACAAAACGCAATTTCACTAATCCCCTTGATGCGCAGGATCTTTTCAGCTCATTCAGGTGAATTAATCCCATTAAGGCCCAGGACTATATTGTAACACAGCACTTTTGATGCTTTAAGTACAGTGTAGCAGTACAGATGACATAGGAACAATCAGCACACAGGAGACATATGCAAGCCTTTGTTCTACCTCTATTCTTATAGTCTTATTCATTACAGCTGTCTCGGATGTTCCCTGCTCCTGTCTCTTTCCGCCTCTGCCTCTCACATGTTGCAGCTTTGTTTTCCCTCTATCTCCCCCCACCCCATCCTTTCTGTCCTGTTTTGGCTTTTCTCTGTCACTTATGGACAAGTGGCTGCACCTGTGACTTCGA
The DNA here is from genome assembly GCA_947044405.1 of Leptodactylus fallax. Lineage (NCBI taxonomy): Eukaryota > Metazoa > Chordata > Amphibia > Anura > Leptodactylidae > Leptodactylus > Leptodactylus fallax. Next base: position 3,884,033 of record CAMRHE010000078.1, read on the forward strand.
AAAAGACATTTGTTTCCTCAAAGCTTCCTCCCAGCACGATAGCGATGATCGTGTTTGCAACAGGCATGCAATTTGCTGTGTTTTTATTTTCCATAGAGGGGAGACAATTGATAAAAAGGACAGAAATTATATGCTGGATTTAGTTTTTGGATGATGTAGCTTCACTTATCTATTATTCTCACTATTCCAAGAACATTTTATTTCGGATTGTTGCCAGAGACAATGGGTTCCCTATGAAAACGCTGATTTATTTATTTTTTATCTTTTTTTAAGAACACTAAAATCTTTTAGTTTTCTTGTAATATTGAACTAGGTTTTTTTTTTCTAATGTGTTCTATAAAAGTCATTTTTGGCAGTTGTCTGTATCTCTGAACCTGACACCACAACACGCACACAGAACAAAGAGAGATCATGCTATGTCCCAAACACATGGCTTAGGTTTATAAAATTTTGTTTTTATTTTTCTGTAATTTTATGAATCCCAGATACAGTAAATGTGGATCTGCTCTAAATATTTGTTTATTTTAATATACTGTATTTTATGAGAATTATGTTTTCAGTAAAAATACAAAAGAACAAAAAAAGGTGTTAGTAGGCCATTATTTAAAAAAAAAAAAAATCTATATATGGGTGTTAATTCCTAACTAATGTAAAAATAAAATATTCCTTGCTAAAATAGTTTTGTATGAATTAGTCCACTAATGTGGAAACTAATCTTGCTATTTATGGGTATAATATTGGCCAATTTTGGTATATATCCTTTTCAATAAGACTCCTTTGTTCCCATCCACAGAATATCCTAATTATGTATATTATGGTGGGAAGAATAATCTGTCTGCAGCACTTCATGAAAATGAGTTTACAGCGTGATGACAGATTAGATGATATTCTCCAGATACATTTAGTATAATAAAAATTCTGATATGCATAATTATTACAGGAGTATTTAGGACTGTAAACAAAATAACAGAAAAAAGAAAAGAAAGTACAGAAATTAATTAAATAAAAATTTAAAAAATAAAATGAAGTAAGTAAAAGTGGGTTGTTATATATTATAATATTAATATAATATATAAAATATAATAATTTTTTTAGTTTTAGGCTTGTTGCACACTGGTTTTTCTGCTTTTGCAGCATTTTAGCATTTTTATCTATTTTTTTTTTTCCTGAAAAAACTTTGCATCCAGATGTTACAGGTCAGTCAGTAGTAATTTATGAAACTCCCAACATACATTGCATCTTTTGTTCTGGCATGTTGTGCACAATTTCCTGGTGTTTTTTGCTTCTTTAGCATTTCTTCTAAAAAATGCCAAAAATATACTGTAATACCAATAATACAAAAAGGTGGAAAGAATTTTCCTCTTTTGTGCAATGACCACAATATAGGAAAGCCTCCAATTACTTATTGCACTTTTTACTATTAGGTTTATAATTATTGTATGTTGTAGATAAAAAAAAAAAAACTTTTTCTCATATTTTCCCTGTTGAGTTCAGTGAGCTACTTTGCAGCAAAATTTGCTTCCTTACACTATTATATATTTTTTATATAGTTTTTGCTGTTTTCCTTTTTTCCATACTACAGTAATACATTGTACATTTGCAAGGTTAGGTTCCAGAGCAGGTCGTGGATCGCAAGGAATCGCAAATGTTTGGTACAAGCGCTTAGAAGCACTTACAATGCCAGTTTCTAAAGTGTAACCCCTAAATAGCAATAAACTTTAACCTACAGTACTGTACAGTATACTAAAGTATACTGTACAGTATTGTATATTAATACATTAATTCATTCATTCATTCATTTTTTCTTATACACTCACAGTAAAATGAAACCAATTACCGGGTGTGTAACGAATGGGACGCTACTACCCAATAGCGAAGGTTTTTTTAAAAAATTTTTTTGCAGAAATATAAAAAAAATATATTGCGAATCTGTGAATTCGCGAATTCGGGAAACGAGAGTGTATGAGGTATTACTTGTATAGTACACTTTTCAGCTGTAGCACTATTTAGCAGCCCAGCATTAGCAATTTAGTTCTAAATGTATTCTACAACTATACAAAGTATCTATCCTAAGCAAATTGGTAGTTAGGCTTCCCTTTACCTGGAGTAAATATTCAATTTTTTGCCATAGTCATAACAAAATGGCTTTTAGTGGCTCCCTAGCACCCCGCACTCACAACAAATGCTCCTCCAGTGTCTCTCATATTATGGCCCAGGTCCTGAAACAGAAATTGATCAATTACAGTGAATTACAGTTTAATCCTTGTGAAAGCCACCCACATCTAGACCAGATTTTTCTGTGACAGATTTTTAATTTCGTATAAACTGTGTAAATTCATCTCTTGAGAAGTTTACTGCCCTAAAAGTGGTTGTCTCAGGCTGGGGCCGCACGTGGCATAAACGCTGCAGTATTTTACAGTCCCTGCAAAGTGGATGGGGATTCTAGCAAATCCCATCTACACATCGCAGAAAAATATGCGCAGCGGAAATGCTGCGATTTCCAAAACTGTCAACTATACCTATAGGTATAATGGAAGCAGAAAGTCAGCAGAGGAAAACTCTGTGGACTTTCTGTGAAAAGTGCTGCAGGAAAAACCGCAATTCATTTCTGCCACATTTTTTCTCTGCAGCGCTTTTTCACTGTGGCCCGCTATGTGGGGCCTTAGCCTTAAAGAGGTTTCACTGTATTTTGATTTTTAATTGATGTCAATGATAAGCGTGTATTGAAATGCCAAATGTATGGAAGACTGCCTAGATCTGAAAGGCTTTGGCAAAACAATGTGATGCCTGAAAAAAATCAAAAGCAAAATACAACGAAAAGATGCGAAGACTTTAAACATTAAACTTAAACAAAAGGACATCTCAATGTGTCCCTTTGTGACTAGACTAGCTACTAAAGTGCTTCTCTACATGACAAAGCTGGAGTGCTGTCAGGCTTCATGCTTGCCTTGCCATCCCTATGTAAGTGATTCCATTTTATTAAGCCTTCTGTGACATCCCATCCCCCTCACTACACTTAACAATAAGGACTGCCAGAATTTCCTACCATTTCATGATATATGGGGTTGTCACTTTGTAGCAACATGAAGTAGAAGGGCTTTTCTAAGAGGGGGGTATTATATTGGGCCTAGGACACACTTCAGAACAAAGTGACCTCCCCCCATTGCTCCCTACCATCCTCTTGCAAGTTATTCATGTTTACAGTCATTTCTAATGGCTGCTATCCCACTATGCTTCTGATCAGCACATCTGCTGTCATTAAGATCAGAAATGGCCTCCTACTCGCTCTCAACTTTGTACATTGCCAGGTCAGTCTTTGTTGACTGACTAAGACCATAGTTCTGAGCCCTGGCAACTATAACACATTGTGAAGCATATGTAAAGTGTCCGCTTCTTTTCAGGTCTCTAGGATCAATGCACAACATGATTCATAAAGTATTCCCCTGAAGTAAGATTCCTAAGGGCATTCAATAGTCTGAAAATCCTCATAGTATAGCCTTAACTAAAATAACTCATTTATAGTTGTTTCTTAGCTTGAAATATTGAAAGAATTGTGCAGATTTACGTATGAGATTCAGCCACGGTGTACATGCCGTACACAGCATTGTGTTTCAAACCCTTTTTGCACCTCACTGGACAAAGTGGCATAGCTTAGCCCAGTGTTTCTCAACCTTTTCAGACTATGTAGCCACTAATGACAACAAGGGTACCCCCAAGGAAGAACAGTTATAAATGTTGACTGTATAAGGCTGTCATAGGTTTGGAGCCCCTGTTGACAGTTCTGTCAGACTTCACAGGAAGAGTAGGTCAGCATGTAGTTATTTGTTCCCATCAAAGCAGGGGACCACAGTGTAACCCTGATGGACCCAATTATAAGCCAATGGGGTCAATTGGGGGTGCTGTTGATGTGTCTGTCTTGTGATGACATGGCACTGCATCACAGTTTATGATATAAACGGGGAAGCAAAATGTTACCCATGTTTCCCACCTATATATAAGATATGCCCTACACCTACACTATTTGACTCAAAAACCATACATATGATCCCATTCAGCAAACCCAGAATATATACAGGCCCCTCACCAGACCTCCCAAAGAAACATATAGGCTCCAACCTTATATACAAACCTAAAGCCAGAACCTCCTCTTATAGAATTCCCCCTCCATACACACTCCAGACATAAGGCTAACCCCTATACAGACCTTTAACAACCTATCCCTGTTCCCTCTCTTTCTTCTAGACCAGGACGCTGTTTGATGACATGGAGTGAAGTCTGGAGTGGAAGGAAGCACATGAATGGGGAGAGGGGAGTATATGGGGTATCTGGGAGATTTTGCATCTCTTTCAGGAATGTCCAAGATATTTCTAGAAGAGTTGGTGAGTATGACTATGGGTACAGTTAATTAATGCTGGTCTGTATTAAGAATCTATATTAGCCTAATATGTTTTTGTCTGGTATCACCATGGTTTCTAAGTAGTGGCAGTCACGTAGACTGGCCTCAGGTGACAGGACTGATGCCTGTCCTAGCTTGATCTGCCTGTCACTTGTCCAGCACATATTTCTCTATCATTTCACCTGGACTAGTAATAGAACAGGAAGTCTAGCATCCTTAAAAATTGTCTATTTTCTATGACCAAATTTGCATGAGCAATATTGTTTTCATCTGTTCCTATTTAACAATTATACCTATAGGGAAATCACCGACGTTTCCGTAGGGATAATTGACATGCTCCGATATCCAAAACTGTGATGGCTTTGGAAATCGTCGCATGTCCGCAGTGTGTATTGTACTGGAAAGTGGGGATGGGATTCACTGTCACTGTAAAACGCCATAATTTTTTACACAGCATTTCCGAAGCAGGCAAACTGTGGTGTTTACGCCACATGGGGCCCCCAGCCTTAGGCTAAGGCTCCACGTAGCAAGCCGCAGCCAAAAAATACAGCGGAAAACACTATGGCAGAAACGCTGCAGCTCGCTACATGGGCCTTATCCTAAAAACTCATGTACTTACTATGAAAGCATGTTGCATTGACTTTCACATCATTATCCTAGCAACTAGCAATTGCTGGACACCAGGACATACAGTGGGGAAAAAAAGTATTTAGTCAGCCACCAATTGTGGAAGTTCTCCAACTTAAAAAGATGAGAGAGGCCTGTAATTGTCATCATAGGTAGACCTCAACTATGAGAGATAAAATGAGGAAACATATCTAGAAAATCACATTGTCTGATTTTTTAAGAATTTATTTGCAAATTATGGTGGAAAATAAGTATTTGGTCACCTACAAAAAAGCAAGATTTCTGGCTCTCACAGACCTGTAACTTCTTCTTTAAGAGGCTCCTCTGTCCTCAACTCATTACCTGTAGTAATGGCACCTGTTTGACATTGTTATCAGTATAAAAGACACCTGTCCACAACCTCAAACAGTCACACTCCAAACTCCACTATGGTGAAGACCAAAGAGCTGTGGAAGGAAACCAGAAACAAAATTGTAGACCTGCACCAGGCTGAGAAGACTGAATCTGCAATAGGCAAGCAGCTTGGTGTGAAGAAATCAACTGTGGGAGCAATAATTAGAAAATGGAAGACATACAAGACCACTGATAACCTCCCTCGATCAGGAGCTCCACGCAAGATCTCACCCCGTGGGGTCAAAATGATCACAAGAACGGTAAGCAAAAATCCCAGAATCACACGGGGGGACCTAGTGAATGACCTGCAGAAAGCTGGGACTAACATAAACAAAGGCTACCGTCAGTAACACACTACGCCAGGGACTCAGATCCTGCAGTGCCAGACATGTCCCCCTGCTTAAGCCAGTACATATCCGGGCCCTTCTGAAGTTTGCTAGAGAGCATTTGGATGTTCCAGAAGAGTATTGGGAGAATGTCATATGGAAAGATGAAACCAAATTAGAACTGTTTGGTAGAAACAAAACTCATCGTGTTTGGAGGAGAGTAAATGCTGAGTTGCATCCAACGAACACCATACCTACTGTGAAGCATGGGGGGGGCCCCTTTGGGGGGGGGGGAAAGTCCGTGTGGCCCAGCGACCGCCCCAAAAATCCCCCCCCCGGGGGGGGTCGGGTGGGGGGGGGGGGCCCAAAAACCGGGGAAAGGGGGGGCCCCCCTTGTGAAAAAATAAAAAAGATATAAAAAAAAATTTTGAGATAAATTTTTTTTATACACAAAAAATATTTATTCCCCTTTAAAATTAAAAAAAAAATTTTAAAAAAAATAAAATATTTTTTTTTTTTTTTTTTTTTTTTTTTTTTTTCTTTTTTTTTTTTTGTCTTTTTTTTTTTTTTTTTCCCCCCCTCTTTTTTTTTTTTTTTTTTGGACTTTTTTTTTTTTTTTTTATTTTAAAATTTTTTTTTTCTCTTTTTTTTTTTTTTTTTTTTTTTTTTTTTTTCCCCCTTCTCCCCCCCCCTTCCTTGTTGGGTGTACGTGCTTGTTCTCACCTCTCTATAGCGCAGTGCCTCCACCCAAATCTTGCTTGAAGCTCTCCGGGAATGCAGGCAGTTGTAGTACTTCTGCCAGGGGCTGACTTGGGAAACCCCTGCCCGAGCTCAGTACACACTCCCCCAATTTGAGGATGACACAAGTATGCAACCAGTTTACACAAAATACTAAAATTTAATATTAATGCAGAAATATAAACAATTATATTGCCAGACACTCCCCCTAGTGATCTTGCTGCAAATGACAGGCCACACTTATCGCAGAATGTCTGTAAGTGACTCACTCTCACTCTCTAGCTAGCTATCTGCAGTACTGAAAGGGGTGGCCACCATGTATTGTCACAGTTCAATCGTTGGGGCCCAATCGTTGGTGCACATAAATGGTATAAACGTATTACTCTTCACAGCAACAGTTCAGTCACTAATACTGGAACAACCACAACAAAGTTCCCGGGGGTACTCACTACCTTGGATCTTTATCTCACAGGAATCCATGCAGGAGCATTCACATTAAGGAGAGGAAGGGAGCATGGAGGTGCTGGCAGTCTCCTTCTGTGTGGATGCAACTGTAGTCTCTCACAGTTCTGGTTGGTCTGCAGACAAGATGCTGGAACAGTAGTCACCTCTCTCTCCACCAGATGCACAGATGGTTCTGCAGCAGGATCAGTCAGGCTCTGAAGACACACAAGCCTCTCTCTTTCCTCTCTCTCTGGCCAAGATGTCTCCCATACTACCTTCTTTTCCCTCTCCTGCTTCTCTTCCTGTGTCCGCCCCGCCTCCTGCCCCCTTGATGTCATACAGCCTGTGCTGTGTGTTAAAGAGGAGTTCCTGTAGGCGGCACTGTTCATCTCTGGAAGATATAGAGGAATGCATGATTGTGCTCTGTCCATAGCATCCACAACACACAAAGTGTCCCTTGTGGGGGTTACACTCTCCCCCTGGTGAGTCCCAGCAAATGTCCCATCATGACGTACAGACTCACCACCTAAAATAAAAGTTTGGGTTAAGGCATCCTGACCTATACCATAACCATTCACATAGAGATCACTCCCATGCCATATGGGAACAGGATGAAAATATGGCCACAATGTATTAAAATAGGGCCGTGCTACTCTTGGGACTTCAGTGGTATGCCCCATTCTATCATAGGTTAGCATCATGGGTGGCCTGGTGTCTCGCTTGGGACGAGTGTGTACTGCAGGAGCCCCCTCCTCAACCCCTGGCTCTCGACTTTCAGGCTCAGGTCTCCCACTGTTTGCTTCTTCATTGGACATTACAACTGTCTCTACGTTCTCCCCCATCTGAGGACGTAGCCTGCTCGTCTCAGTGTTGGACTCTTCACGAGTGTCCATCTCAAACTGATGATCGGCATGGTTTTGGTCAAGAGGACATGGATCACTTATCCAGCAGTATTCAGACTCCCGTTCATCACTAGATTCACTCTCACTCCCCTGTGAAGTGGCCACAGGCCTAGCAGGTTGTCTGTGCCGATGGCTCCTTCTGGGAGGCTGAGAGGTTGCTTGGCTTCCAATGTTTTGTTGCTGTTGCAGTTGCACCTGGTGTCCTATGGGCAGTAGATGTTGGCGGTGATAGGTCTTGACAACTCCACCCCCAGTCTCGGGCTTCACTCTGTAGGCTGGGACACCAGGTAGTTTCTCCACCACTACATAGGGCTCCGGCCGCCACCTATCAGCAAGTTTGTGTTTTCCATGTAGGCCCAACTGCCGAATGAGGACTCTATCCCCAGGTTGCAGGATTTGTTCTCGGACTCTGCGGTCATAACGAGCCTTATTTCTCCTCCCGGACTGCCCCGAGGCCTGATCAGCCAATCGGTAAGCTTCTCTTAATTCTTCTTTCAGCTGGGACACATACCTCAAGTAGGTCTTCCCAGAAGACCGATCAGATGAGACTCCAAAACTGATGTCCACTGGTAGCCGCGCTTCCCTACCAAACATTAGGAAGTAGGGGAAATAACCTGTTGATTCATTCTTAGTACAATTGTAGGCATGTACCAGCTGACTTATGTGTCTGCTCCAGCGTGCTTTCTGCTTGGGATCCAAAGTGCCCAGCATGTTTAGGAGAGTGCGATTGAACCTCTCTGGTTGAGGATCACCTTGAGGGTGAAATGGGGTGGTTCTAGATTTCTTGATCCCGCAGATCTCACACAGCTCCTTGATCAACCGACTCTCAAAGTCTCTTCCCTGGTCGGTATGGATACGGGCTGGCAACCCATAATGCACAAAAAACTTTTCCCACAAGATTCTTGCCACTGTGGTTGCCCTCTGGTCTTTGGTGGAGTAGGCTTGGGCATATCGGGTGAAATGGTCAGTGACCACTAACACATTACTGACATTTCCCTCATCAGGCTCAATGGATAGGAAGTCAATACACACCAGATCTAGTGGGCCATCGCTTGTGATGTTGACAAGTGGAGCCGATTGAGTAGGCAAAGTCTTCCGCAGGATACACCTGGCACAGGACTTGCAGTAATCCTCAATGTCTGCTTCCATTCTTGGCCAGTAGAATCGGTCTGTGATGAGACCTGTCCTCTTTTCAACACCAAGGTGCCCATGGTTGTCATGCAGAGCTCCCAAGACAGTCTTCCGAAACTGGCTGAGTAATACCAGCTGTCTGCGAATTTCTCCTCTTTTCCGCTTGACTTCTCTGTAGAGAATCCCATCTCTTACAACTAACAACTCTACTTGGCGGGCCAGCAAGACAGACTCCTCTGTTTTCAGAGCATTCCTCTCAGGCCTCCGGCCTCTCTTGACAGACCATTGCACCACTCCCACTGATGGATCTTCTTGTTGAGCCCTTTCAACTTGACTTCGGGTTAGCTGTGGCAGACAGTCAGAGTTTACCCTAGTTAACTGGCAGAACAGAGGTGGAAGTGCTTCTTCTGAGACTCCCAAGAATCGGGCACAACCCTGTGGAGGAACAGCCTTAGCTTGTTGACTGTGACACATAGCTTTCACCGCAGGTGCAGGTACCTCTATCCAGCCCTCTTCTTCATCAGCCCACTTCTGTTGGGGAAGACGGGAAAGTGTGTCAGCATCAATGTTACTAGTGCCCGGTCGGTACTTTAGACTGAAATCGTACACCGCCAATGCTGCTAGCCATCGGTGTCCTGTGGCATCAAGCTTAGCCGTGGTTTTCACGTAGGTGAGTGGATTGTTGTCAGTGTGAACTTCAAAATGCACTCCATAGAGGTAGTCATGCAGCACGTCCACCACAGCCCACTTCAACGCTAAGAACTCAAGCTTATGCACAGGGTAGTTGCGCTCACTGGGAGTCAATCCTCTACTGATGTAATAGACGGGTCTCAAGGCTCCATCATGATCTTGATACAGGACTGCTCCAAGCCCCTCGAAGGAAGCATCCACATGCAGTACGTATGGCTTACTAGGATCTGCATAGGCCAACACTGGAGCCTGTGTCAGACAGGATTTCAGCTTCTCAAATGCATCATCGCATGCAGAAGTCCACCTTTCCCCAAAGGGCTCATTCACTTTGTAATAGGACTTATTTGCAGGTTTCTTTGAGCGAGCTGTCCCTCGTGGAGGTGGATACCCCTGGGTGAGGGCTGTCAGAGGCTTTGCAATTTTTGAATACTGTGGCACAAATCTTCTGTAGTACCCACAAAATCCTAGAAATGACCGGAGTTCCCCCAACTTGGTGGGCTTGGGCCACTTGACCACTGCTTCCACTTTGACTGTGTCAGTGGAAATCCCTTCACGACTGACAATGTGTCCCACATATTTTACTGACTTGTGGCAGAACCGGCACTTGTCAAGGGATAACTTCAGTCCAGCCTTCTCCAGTCGATCCAACACCTTGAACAACCTCTGGTTGTGTTCTGCCAAGTTGTGTCCAAAAATAATCAAGTCGTCTAGGTAAACCAGCACCTCCCGGTAGTTCATGTCTCCCACCACCTTATCCATGCATCTCTGGAATGTTGCAGGGGCTCCCGTCACTCCCTGAGGCATTCTTTGATACTGAAAGAACCCAAGAGGGCAAATGAACGCTGTCTTCTCCTGATCTTCCTTGGACATGGGTATCTGGTAATAGCCACTTCGGAGATCTAACACAGAAAACCATTGGCTCCCGTGAAGGCAGTCCAAAGCTTCATCAATTTTGGGCACAGTGTATTGGTCAGGCACTGTCTGGCGGTTTAATGTACGGTAGTCCACACACATCCTAATATCCCCATTCTTCTTCCGAGCTATCACGATGGGAGAGGCATACGGACTGTTGGACTCTATGATGACTCCAGTATCCAGCAGACCACGCAGGTGCTGTCTAACATCCTCAACGTCGGCTGGGGCCAACCTTCGGGACCTCTCTCGGAAAGGTTTATCATCAGTCAACCGGATGTGGTGCTCCACTCCATGGGCCCGGCCTAGATCCCATTCGCCTAATGAAAAAGCCGCAGCATGATTCATCATACCTTGAATTACCGACTTCTTCTCTTCCTCACTCAGATCGCTGTCTTCAAAACAGGGGTCGAAACATTCGGGATGTAACTCTCTCTTCTCTTTCTCTTTTTTCACATATGCTGCGAGACAGACTGGGTGAATAGTGAGGGTCTGTGAATAGTTGTCACCACCGACTTCTCGGCACCACTCAGCTAGAGTGCGGAAGATGTTGGCATTCGTCCCAACTATAACAGGAATCTGTCTCTGGTCCCCCTCAGCCTCTGGGCAGACTAGGGCTATGATGGGTATCTCTTTTTCTACTCCAGCCACGGTCTTTGGGAACCGCAGTGTGACTGACACATATCCTCTGTAGGGGTAGCTATGTTCACTTAGCCCCCAGACCACAAGTCCTGATAGAGGTCGCAGTGGCACATCTGACAGGTATTTCTTGTACCATCTTTCAAAAATTATGGACACTTGAGACCCGCTATCTAACAACACAGTGCAGGGTTGATTGTTGATACACGCTGGTACATGGGGAGCTGGTCCCACTAGACCTTCAGGAAACTGTCCCAATGGAGAAAGAGTAGCGGGAGCTGTAGAGTATACCTTGGATGCTGAGGGGGGCCAGTATGGGACTCTACTGGCCCCCTTTCCCGTTTCCCGACGGCTCATCCTTCTGGTGGGGGAAAGATAGGGACTTCTGTGAATTCCATCTCTTTGGGCACTGTCGAGCCATATGGCTGGTATTCCCACAGACAAAACATCCTTCTGTCTTCATATCTCTCTCTTTAAACTGACCATCACTGGACTTCCCAGATTTTGGCGGTCGTCTCTCCGGGGTTGCCTCAGCAGCCTGTTTCAGATGCTCTACTTCCTTAGCCTGAGCACTCAAAAGTTGGGCAATGTGCTCCCCCTGCTTTTCAATGATTTTCAGAAGCTCTTCCTCACGACGACTTGAGTCTGGCTTTAAGGCAACTGCAGCCACCCTCTGTGGTGTTTGCTCCCTAGCTGCCAAGGTAGCTTCCTCTTGTCGCACATCCTTTAGTAACTGATGAAAGGAGCGAGGGATCTTCTCTTTATCACTGCATCTCAGTCTCTGAGCAATGGGGTCTTGAGTCAAGGCACCTCTTAGTACCTGTTCCAGACGACACTGATCGACTTCAGTGGGTTTAAGCCCACCCTTGGACACTATTCTGTGGACCAGCTTATCTAGTCGATAGAGATAGTCAGACATCTTCTCCCCAGGGGCTTGGTAGGTGGTGCGTAGTTTGTAAAATAGGTCTGTTGCATCCTCCGGGGCCCCAAAAGCATCTTCTAAAGCAATCATATAGTCTTGGTAAGTTGCCTGAGGTTGGCTCCGCCACGCAGCTTGTACCACCTCCATAGCGGGACCCTTTAAACTCTCCACTATTCTCTGCTTCTTCACAGCATCAGTGCACTGCCACTCTTCCAGATACTGTAAGGCAACATCTCTCCATGTCTCATACCCTTCTTCACCAGTTGGGGTAGGCAGGATGCCTGAGAACACCCTCAGACGGCGATAACTCCCTTCAGGCTGCATCCTTGCAAATTGGCTGACTAACCTCTCCATGGCTGGCATAAGCACATCAGCTGTAGAAGTAGTTTCTTTAAGGTTGGCTAAGTGGGGGGTAGGGGGTAAGCGTCTATTGGGCCCCCCATGCTGTGGAGTTGACTCTTGAAGCAAAGTCTCTGGTGCTGACCTCATGGGCCAGATGATCTTCCACTGTTGGCCACGTTCTAGTGGTACCGCTAGGACTAACGGGAAGTATTCCCTCTCCAATGCCTTGTCAGTAGAGATTAAGGCTGCTGACAACTGCCTTCCTTCATTACTCTGACGATCAACCACTTTGGGGTGGACAATTTCATGTAGCCGGCTCACCACCTGCAATATCTCTTCATTAGATGTATCAGAAATCGCACCCCATACAACAAAGCTGCGTTCTTCTATCACACCCACCTCTTCACACCAAGCAGACACTTCCTTCTCTGTTAAAGTCTCCATGGCAACTGTTTTTTTTTTCTCTGCTCGATCTCAGCAGTGCCTCCAAATGTAACACCCCTTTTGCCACCCGCCTTGCCTGGGGTGTACGTGCTTGTTCTCACCTCTCTATAGCGCAGTGCCTCCATCCAAATCTTGCTTGAAGCTCTCCGGGAATGCAGGCAGTTGTAGTACTTCTGCCAGGGGCTGACTTGGGAAACCCCTGCCCGAGCTTAGTACACACTCCCCCAATTTGAGGATGACACAAGTATGCAACCAGTTTACACAAAATACTAAAATTTAATATTAATGCAGAAATATAAACAATTATATTGCCAACACTCCCCCTAGTGATCTTGGTGCAAATGACAGGCCACACTTATCGCAGAATGTCTGTAAGTGACTCACTCTCTCTCTAGCTAGCTATCTGCAGTACTGAAAGGGGTGGCCACCATGTATTGTCACAGTTCAATCGTTGGGGCCCAATCGTTGGTGCACATAAACGGTATAAACGTATTACTCCTCACAGCAACAGTTCAGTCACTAATACTGGAACAACCACAACAAAGTTCCCGGGGGTACTCACTACCTTGGATCTTTATCTCACAGGAATCCATGCAGGAGCATTCACATTAAGGAGAGGAAGGGAGCATGGAGGTGCTGGCAGTCTCCTTCTGTGTGGATGCAACTGTAGTCTCTCACAGTTCTGGTTGGTCTGTAGACAAGATGCTGGAACAGTAGTCACCTCTCTCTCCACCAGATGCACAGATGGTTCTGCAGCAGGATCAGTCAGGCTCTGAAGACACACAAGCCTCTCTCTTTCCTCTCTCTCTGGCCAAGATGTCTCCCATACTACCTTCTTCTTCCCTCTCCTGCTTCTCTTCCTGTGTCCGCCCCGCCTCCTGCCCCCTTGATGTCATACAGCCTGTGCTGTGTGTTAAAGAGGAGTTCCTGCAGGCGGCACTGTTCATCTCTGGAAGATATAGAGGAATGCGTGATTGTGCTCTGTCCATAGCATCCACAACACACAAAGTGTCCCCTGTGGGGGTTATTTTTTATTTTTTTTTTTTTGGGTTTTTTTTTTGGTGTGGGGCATTTTCCTTTTGGGGGCTTTATCTTTTTAAAAAAACTTTGGGTTGGGGGGAGGGGGGGGAAAAATGGAAATAAAAAAAATTTATTTTTGGGGGTGAAAAAAAAAAATTTAAAAAATTTTTATAGGTGTTATTAGGGGGGGGGGGGAAAAATTGTTTGTTTTTTTTAATTTTTTTTTTAAAAAAAATAAAAAATAAAAAAATTAATTAATTTTGTTTTGTTTTTTTTTTTTTTTTTTTTTTTATATATATTTTATTTTTTTTTTTTTTTTTTTTTTGTTTTTGTATAAATTTTATTTGTTTGGGGGGGGGGGTGTGGTTGTGGGGTGGTTTTTTTTGTTGTTTTTTTTTGGGTGTTGTGTTTTGGTGTGGAGGGGGGGGGGTGGGGGGGGGGGGGGTGGGGAAAAGTTTTTTTTTTTTTTTTTTTTTTTTGTTTTGGGTGGTTTGTTTTTTTTTTTTTATAAAATATTTTATATTTTTTTATAAAAAAATTTTTTTTTTTTTGTTTTGGGGTAGAAAAAAATTTTGTTTTTTAAAAAAAAAAAATGAGATTCTGGCTAATCAGATCAACATGTTGTGGAAAAAAAAATGTTGTAAAAAAGCTGTTTTCAAAATGCGTGTGTTTTTGAAAACGCAGCACATCAATTTTACCTGCAGAAACGCTCACGTCTCCCTATAGATATAATAAGGGAAGAAAAACGCAGAAAAAAATGCATTGAAAAACGCTGTGATAAAAACATGACGCATTTCCGTTGCATTTTTTTCCGCAGCACTTTTTAGCTGCATCCCGCAACATGGGGTCTTAGCTTAAGAAGGCACAATTGTTTTGTTTTGTTTTTTCAAATTCCACCTCATTCCATATTAAATGGTGCCATGATGAAGTATTCTCTCATATGGTTCTATGAATGGGGAAAAATAAAACAAAGTTATGGCTTTTGGAAAGTAAGGATTAGAGATGAGCAAATCTCATGAGATTTGTTTTGGAAATATTTGCAGGTTTCGTCCACCAGTTTAATTTCCAGTTTGAAATGGAATTTCTGTTATTATACTTGTGGTCTCTTCAACCCAGTGTATAATAATAGGAGACCCAGAGGAAGTACGGAAAAATGATAAACAGTCATACTCACCTCACTGTTTATTATTTGTCCGCATCTCTCCTGGGCCTCCAATTATTATTCTCTGGGGTCAAATGATTTGTGTGTGTGCCAAACCCAAAAAATCTTCAGTTTAGCTAAATGCTAAATGCTCCAATGGATATAAAATTGATTCATTCAAAATATATTGCCGTTTGGTGTCTACAGCTCTTATGAAAACATGTGTCTTCTTGGTTACAGACTACAAAATAAACCCTCTGCAGTCTGATCCTACAGTCATACTCTCTTCCAGCTAGTCTTTAATTCTTGTTTATACATATACAGTGGATTAACACATCTTTTACCTGCAAGGAGACATCAAGGTCACATTACAGAAATATCACCATTTTAATGGAATTTGTGGGCAATGCAAGTCACATTTTTCATAGCTGATGACTGACTGCTTGAAAAGGGCTGTCATCATGAGACAACTCCTTTAATTCTACATAACTATATAGATTTAAGATCAATGCAGATCTTCACAGTGTTGTCCATAGAAACTGAAGTAGAAGTTGAACTTAGTCCCTAATGCCGGAAGATTCCATTACTCTGAGGGTAGGCCTGTAATTTAACTCCATGATTGCAGAACTAATTCTGTATTATTTTTGTATCTCCACAACTCAATAGTTCCTGGCCTATGAACCTTTGAGGACAACTCAACTTTCAGCCCATTTAGAGAAAAAGCAAACTCAACAGCCAAGCATTTCTGTGCAAGAGAGGAGAAAGAAGGTTTAAATACGCTTGTCTCTGGTACAAAACCACGCTTAAAAGAAAATTAAAAGTTTTTTAAGTTGCTGTCTGGTTTTCATTAGAGTGAGTGTTTTGTCCAGACCCGGAGAGAAAAGAAGGGGTTTACAAAAGAGGCCGGTGGGGAAGCGTGTCAGTGTCATTACTCTTCCCCCTTGCTTGGATTAGGACTGCTGTCCTGTGCCCCTTTGAACAGATGCAAATATCCATTGAGGGTGAGCTCAACAGCTCAGACATACAGGACCAAAGCAAGGAAGCGTGGAAGAAACATTCTCTTTATTTTCCTCATTTCTCCTTTCTTAAATAGCCCTAATCCAATTTTGTTCATGTTCTGTCTTGGCTCACTCTACCATCATCATCTGCTATGGATACAGCTTCAGTCTTCACGCCTCACTTAACCCTTCCAGGACAGACTGTACAATTCAGCTCTGTGCTAATAAATAAATGCATAGATTATGAATAGATTACCTCACTCTTTTTATGTCAGCTAAAACTTTAAAAAAATTGCAGTACAATTACTATCCAAAATTATTATTATTTTTTTTTTTACCAGGTTAATACCATATTTTTTCTAAATAATTGCTACTATATTGATATTTGTTTTGCCCATCTATACAGTTACCTACACTAGTAATTATTTGCAGAGAAAACCTTTTCAACCAATTTTTGACCACTGAAATTGAATTTAAAAATTGACAGATCACATTCAATAAGCAGATAAACTGGTCACAGACAGAGGAAATTCTGCCAACGGTGCTTGTTCAAACAATCTTTCTTTCAGCCAAAGCCAAACAAGAGTATTTTACACCTGCACTGGAACTGGAACACTGGAACAAGTCTTGTTTAGGCTAAAGCCCCACATAGTGGGCCACAGCGAAAAAGCGCTGCAGGAAAAACTACAGCGGAAATGCATTGTGGTTTTTCCCGCAGCACTTTTCACAGAAAGTCCACAGAGGTTTCCTCTGTGGACTTTCTGCTTCCATTATACCTATAGGGAAACCACCGGCGTTTCTGTAGGTATAATTGACATGCTGCGATTTCAAAAAATGCAATGGTTTTGGAAATTGCAGTATTTCCGCTGCAAGTATTTTTCTGCAATGTGTGGAGGAGATTCGCTAGAATCCCATCCACTTCTCAGTGACTGTACAGAAAAAAAAGAGCAACAGACACGCTGCAATATCCAAAACTGTCGAAGTTTTGGAAATCGCAGCATGCCAGTTATACAGTGCCTTGCGAAAGTATTCGGCCCCCCTGAACTTTTCAACCTTTTGCCACATTTCAGGCTTCAAACATAAAGATATAAAATTTTAATTTTTTGGTGAAGAATCAACAAGTGGGACACAATTGTGAAGTGGAACGAAATTTATTGGTTATTTTAAACTTTTGTAAACAATAAAAAACTGAAAAGTGGGGTGTGCAATATTATTCGGCCCCTTTACTTTCAGTGCAGAAAACTCACTCCAGAAGTTCAGTGAGGATCTCTGAATGATCCAATGTTGTCCTAAATGACTGATGATGATAAATATAATCCACCTGTGTGTCTAATCAAGTCTCCGTATAAATGCACCTGCTCTGTGATAGTCTCAGGGTTCTGTTTTAAACATGTGGAAGAAGGTGCTCTGGTCAGATGAAACCAAAATCGAATTTTTTGGCCACAATGCAAAACGATATGTTTGGCGTAAAAGCAACACAGCTCATCACCCTGAACACACCATCCCCACTGTCAAACATGGTGGTGGCAGCATCATGGTTTGGGCCTGCTTTTCTTCAGCAGGGACGGGGAAGATGGTTAAAATTGATGGGAAGATGGATGGAGCCAAATATAGGACCATTCTGGAAGAAAACCTATTGGAGTCTGCAAAAGACCTGAGACTGGGACGGAGATTTATCTTCCAACAAGACAGTGATCCCAAACATAAAGAAAAATCTACAATGGAATGGTTCACAAATAGATGTATCCAGGTGTTAGAATGGCCAAGTTAAAGTCTAGACGTGAATCCAATCAAGAATTTGTGGAAAGAGCTGAAAACTGCTGTTCACAAATGCTCTCCATCCAACCTCACTGAGCTCGAGCTGTTTTCCAAGGAAGAATGGGCAAGAATTTCAGTCTCTCGATGTGCAAAACTGATAGAGACATACCCCAAGCGACTTGCAGCTGTAATCGCAGTAAAAGGTGGCGCTACAAAGTATTAACTTAAGGGAGCCGAATAATTTGGCACGCCCCACTTTTCAGTTTTTTATTTTTTACAAAAGTTTAAAATATCCAATAAATTTCGTTCCACTTCACGATTGTGTCCCACTTGTTGTTGATTCTTCACCAAAAAATTAAAATTTTATATCCTTATGTTTGAAGCCTAAAATGTGGCAAAAGGTTGAAAAGTTCAAGGGGGCCGAATACTTTCGCAAGGCACTGTACCTATGGTAACACCAGTGGTTTCCCTATAGGTACACTGGAAGCATTACTACCCTACGTGACCCTACATGAATATGTCAAGATTAGAGATGAGCGAATCGAAGCTGACAAAGTGGAATTTGATCCGAATTTCAGAAAATATTTGATTCGCATCGAATCCGAATTTCTTCACGCTTCGTGGTAACGAATCACATTTAGTTCAAAATGGCTACTGTACATGTTAGGACATGGGGCAAGGAACTCTGGGAACGTGGGATCACCCACAATGCCATGCGTGCAGTCAATCAGCAGCCAGCCCTGTGATGTCACAGCCCTTTAACCCCTTCGCAAGCGCCCACGACATGTTTGACCGCTGCATCTAAGGTGTTAAAACCCCCGATTGGTTATAGAGCAGGGTGTTAGCTGTAACTGACAGCTAACACCCTACTCCATAACCGATCAGGGTTTTAACACCTGGGATGCGGCGATCAAACATGACTGTGGCATCCAAGGGGTCTGCCATTTTGTCTCCCACCTGCCCACCCCGGCTCTCTGCAGCCAATAAATATCTGTTTATGTTACGCGATTCGCCACGATTTAATTCGGATCGAATAGAATCGTATCGCGAAATTCGGCGAAGTTGCTGAATCAAATTTTTTAATACTTCGCTCATCTCTAGTCAAGATGTTGCCTAAAGCTATTCCATGTTAAGAAATATACCCTAATATATCCTTTATCACATGCCTTTACTCCCCATTATTACAGATACTGTTACATATTAAGTTTTATAGTGTAATCATGTTATTTGCCGGAATGCCTCCCCAGAAGGGTCAGTGCTTACTGAAAGCCACTCAGGTGGGCAGGTTGTCTCCTCAATACATTTTATTATCAAGATGGGATAATTATGACAATGTATTTATACAGCGCCATCTCAGCATACAAGCACCACACAATGAATGTCAATACAGTCTTGTCTGAAGACTCAACTCAAAGAAGCTGTTGATCAGCCCAGTGGAGAGGGATAAAGGTTTATACAACACACAATTGGCCGCTATACAAGACATTCACTCACTGTACAATATACAGCCTGGACTGTGCAGCACTTGTCATTGGCACAAAAACAAATCCAATATATACACAAATGCATCATGGCCAAACCACAGACATAACCCACTACACTCTGATGTGCTTTGCATCTCCTCTTGATGGAAGCTGCTTTGCATATCTAAAGTCTTCAGGACCTCATCCCTGCTATTAGTGGCCTGCAGGCCATCTCCCTTAATCCTTCTTTGGCTAATTCAAGCACAAAAAGCCTCTGATTTGCACAACAATACCTTGGCACACTCTCTGCTGCTCTCCTGCAGGGAGAATTGTGCCCCTACGAACAATGTGTCATTTTAGAACTAAAAAGAAATCACAATTTCTCCACTAGGCCAGCTGCCACTGAAAATGCTAATTATCCATCCCCCCCCCCCCCCATCCCTCTGCCAACTCTCCAAGTGCTTGCATCCTCTCTATAAGCACCAGACAGGCAGGTGAGGGGGCACTGACACCCCTCCCCTGTGGATTGCTACCCTCTTGTCTGGTTAATCACTGTCTACAAAAATGTCTAGAATCATATGGTCACTCGCTAAAGGAAATATTTCATAAACACAAACTACTGCTCTTCACATACCATGCATGATCCATCTCAGTTTGAAAGACTTTAGGTATTTAATTCATGATTGGTCAATTTTTTTTTTTTATAGAAAATCTCTTGTAACTCATAAAATAAAATGTTCCCATTTAGGCTAAAAAGTGAAATAAGAAAAGTGTGCTGACTGCAGTTAGAAAGCAATTGCCTGTCACAAAAACAGTCACCGGACTATGACCCAACCATTGAATGTATAACCAGGTTAGAAGTCCGTATACACCAAGTAAATTGACTTTACAGATCTAAGTAGTATTCTGATTATATTGATCCTGCCTCTGGATACATTTGAAATAGATGGAGATTGACAGAAATTTGTATTCATACACGATCAGTTTCAGGCCGGGGCCCCACAATGCGAAAATGCAGCGTTTTGGCCGCAGCAAACAATGCTGTGTTTCACATTGCCTGCAAAGTGGATAGGATTCTGGCTAATCCCAATGCATACATTGCAGAAAAAAAAATCCACAGTGGAAATGCTGCGATTTCAAAAAACACTTGCATTTTTTAAATCGCAGCATGTCAATTATACCTATGGATGGTGTTTTCCGTATAGGTATAATAGAGGCAGACTTTCTGTGAAAAACACTGTGGAAAAAATCGCAATGCGTTTATCCCGTGGTCTTTTCTACAGCAGATTTTGGCTGTGGCTCGCTTCGTGGGGCTTTAGCCTCAAGGACATCAGTTTTGATGACACCTTTGACCAGTGAGGTTCTTTAAGGTTCTCTTGTAATGATACAGAGATACCTCTCCACAAAACCAACTATTTAACAAGCTCAGATGACTATTAAACTATCTTATATCCTATAGACAGGATATAAGATATTGAAGATATTTTATTGTCATTGGTACATGTAAACAGTACTTAATATGTGTGGAAACAAGAGCACTGTCACATATTTTATTCTGACATGAAATACGGTTACATCTTTTTCATACATGATTATCTGCCACGCATGACAGGACAATGAACTGCAAACACCAAATGTGACAAAAGAGGGAGTCGACTATGTCCTAAGAAGATGAAGATTTAGGAAAGCATAATACCATCAAACAAGCCTGATCCCATACTTCCTGTCATCCGTAAAAGATAAAACTAGATGTAGGATGAGTTGGCATATTAAGAGTTTGACCTCAATCCGACCAAAGTCCCACTATCAGGAACGTCCTAGCTGTCTATTTACACAAGGAGGCTTCAGAGCAAGAATGAAAAAAAAAAGTTTAAAAGCAGAAACTGTTCCCATTATAGCAAATTATAACCTATACAGAGAAAGGGGTATAACGGGGTATTCTATGGAATTCATTTGATTACTTTCAACCAATTTTATAATTATTTTGTTATATATCTTTGGTAGATTTCCCAGTGTCTTCAAATTTTTGTAATTTTTCTAATCATAATTGAGTATTAGTAACGTGTGTGGAGCAAATATTCACTTAAAATAATGGTTGTGGATTTAAGTTAAAGATTGCACAAAATTGTTCATAACAGGAGTAAATATCTTTGTTTTTAGATTTTTTTTCACTTTCACAGAAATCTTTAAATTTGTCAGTATTATTTCAAGACTAAGGCCGGTTGCAGATGACTGTGCTGCAACCGGCCTGCCATGAATTAAAAGTACGGGCGGCACATGGGGATGTCCCCTGTGTGCCGCCCGTGCATGGGCTGTGCTTCCGCGGCTCCATTCATTAAATGAATAGGAGCCACAGAAGCAAGGGCCACAAAATAGGACAGGAATAGGACCTATTCTATATATTGCGGCCCAGACTGTCAGCTCGCACACGAGACCGTGAAATTCACGGTCGTGTGTACAGGCCCATAGAAAAGAATGGGTCAGTGTGCTATCCGTGAAATACATGGATAGCACACTGACCACAGCCACGTTTGTCTGCAAGGGGTCTAAGGCTAAGACCCCATGTAGAGAGCCACACCCGAAAAATGCTATGGAAAAGACTGTGGCGGAAATGCGTTTTTCACTGAAAGTCTGCAGAGATTTCCTCTGCGGACTTTCTTCTTCTATTATACCTATACATAAAAAGCCAGTGTTTCTGTAGGTATAATTGACATGCTGCGATTTCCAAAAGCGCTTTTTTTTTAAAATCACACCATTTCCACAGTGTTTCTGCCGCGGCCAAAATGATGGGGCAATAACAATAGTTTACACTGTTTGTATACTACTGTATACTATTATAGTAAGTAAATACATTTTAATTCGATTAATCTTATATTTCTTTGTTCTTGAAAAATCTGAAAATTAGTGCTCTTTTGTTTTAAGGAAATGCATGGCATGACAAGCTGAATTTTCTCATCTGTAAACTTCCACTGTATGGATGGTCTAGTTGCTAAGGATATGCTACCCACCTACCACAGATTCTTTAATGAGGCTGTCAGGTAGCAACTAGTTGGTCTCAGAGTACTTTGGTCTTTTTCGGAAAGTAAATTTGTCACAAAGCTAGAGTCTCTCCTATCAGGTGGATGAGCGGTCCAGGGCTGGAGCAGACAACTGGGGACCACTTACCTTACGTAACTGAAGAACTGAAGTATTTTCCATGTCATAGAAATTAATGGTATCCATCAAAGATAAACATAAAATCACATGCTAGAATGAATGAAGACTTACTTTCCATTTTGGCCCAAAAACAGCAACAGCAACTCTTTCAAATAATTATAAAGATGTAAAATGCACATTTTTGATAAAAGACTGAACCAGAAAACAGGGAGACCATTTACTTATTTATTGCTTCTTAATTAGGTAACCCTTTAAGGTCACAGGGTAGTATGATTGTTAAGGCTCGGCGACTTTCTTTTTATATTTTCCATCTTATTTCCTTTCTTATTACATTACTGCAGTGTTTTACATTGTTATCACTCACTGTCCCAAGTAGGGCTCACAATCTAAATTAAACATACATATGTCTTTGGATTGTGGGTGGAAACCTGAGTACCTGGAGGAAACCCACACAAACACAAGGATAACTTTTTTGTCAACATAACCATATGAGGACTTATTCTTTGCACAATGAATTGTACTTTTAGTTGGCACCATTTTGGGGTGCATATAATGCTATTATTAGCTTCTATTAATGTGTTTGGGGGGTCATTGTGAAAAAAGTGTTTTGTTTTTATGGTGCTCACTCGGCTTTAAAAATGACAAGGCAATTTTGTCTGGTTGGTCATTACGATTACTATAATACCATATTTATATGAGTTTTATTATGTTTTACCGCTTTTACTAAATAATTTGTGAAAATCAACAATTTGCTAGGGGTCATTGTATTCTGATGCCCATAACTTTTTTACTTTTTTGTTGACCGAGTTGAATTGAGATATGAAGACTCTTTATATACGGGGCAAGTTATAGATTTTATTGGAATGATTTTCTGTTATGTACAACTTTTTGATTTTGATTATTTTTGAATATGCACGTGAAGATATAATATGTTTTTTTATTTATATTATTTTTGAAGTGGGTGTTTTGGCTTTTTTTTACTTTATTTTTTTATTTTCTTTTATTGTTCCACAAGTGGACTCTTGAAGGGAATCTCTTGATCCACTGCACTATATACACTACAATGCTTCTGTATTCTATATCTGTATTGTCATACGTATGTCCCCTATCTGTAATAGGGCAAGTGTAAGGGCAAGGGAAAGAGGTTTTAAAGGGTTGGTATGACAACCCTTTGAAAACCCATTCCCTAACTACCAATATATCATGATCACTATTGATCATAGCATCTGATGGGTGAAACTGCTGGAGTATTTTCTAACTTCTTCAACTAGTTTCAGGTAC
Source organism: Leptodactylus fallax (assembly GCA_947044405.1). NCBI lineage: Eukaryota > Metazoa > Chordata > Amphibia > Anura > Leptodactylidae > Leptodactylus > Leptodactylus fallax. Next base: position 3,907,756 of record CAMRHE010000078.1, read on the forward strand.
CAGCTGTATAATACAGTTGGAACACTGAAGGTATGTAGCAGGCACAGCTCCTGTGCCTGCAACAGAACAGAACCACACCATGCTATTATGGAACTGAGCATTAACTATGTGCTTGTAATAGTACAGCACAGAGTGGGAAGGGGTTAAATTTTTGGGAAACTTTTGGGTAGCAATGCAACATTTCCCAATTCTATAGAACATAGGTAATAGGATTATTGTAAGATGATCAAGTGACCTAAAAACATAATGGTAAATCAGTTTTGTGAAAGAGAACATTTACATAGGTCTTTGTCAGATTGAAAAATGCATGCACATTGATAACCAATACAAAAATTGAGAACATAAAAAATGGCTTCATATACATGCAATAATTGTAATAAAAGGGTCCTGTGTTATTCAGTGTATGTGAGATCTTATAATACCATTTATTTATTATAGTAAATATTGTGAAATAATATAGTTTGACTTTTTATTATTAGGCCTCTTTCACACGGCAGTAATTTGATCTGTATTTTACATCATCATTTGTAAGTCATCGCCAGGAGATTACCTACAGAAAGAAAAACTATAATGGGAAGATTTGCTGTCTTTTGGACCCGCATCTGAATTTAGCTTACAAATAATGATGCAAAATACTGACCAAAATAATGCAATGTCAAAGTGGCCTTACAGTTTTAAAAATGGGAAATTGTTGATAATGTAATTTTGTAAAAATAGTCAATATCTGACTTGGAAATTCCCAGATTTTGACTGTAATTAATTGTAATATCAAATAATGTTTTTTGTATAGAACTGTGTCTGTCCCCAGTAATACAGCTTTAGGCTATATTCACAAAAAAGTCAAAAATGGCTGTGTCGTGGCGTTTTTTAACACATTGATTTCTATTTGTATATTCACATATTCGTCTTTTTGATGGTCCTTTGTAATGGATCGTGAAAAACTAGAACATGTCCTATCTTTGTCCATTTTCACGGATCCCTCAATAAACTGAAGTCTATGAGTGAAAGGGGTCATAGAAGAAGGCAAAAATGGACTGTTTCATCCATTTTTCATACTAGTTACTCTTCTTCATCATGTAAACATAGCCTTAATCTGGCTAAATGCAAAAATCTAGAAATCTTGATAGCCTGGCATCTATTTCCAGTACAAATAATCTGTGCTAAAAATAAAGATACACAACCAATTATGAAATTTCTCTGATTAATGAGTGACAATATTTTATGTTACTGTTTAATTTTATATAAATTTTTGTCCTCCAGGTCTCCATTCACTGAAAAATTTTCATATATTCTGCTATGGCCATATTATCCATAACTTTTTGATATTCAATATCGCAAATTTCACATCCTCATATGTTGGATTAAAGGATTGTTTATGTATTTATATAGAACCAAAATCTTCGAAGGCTCTATACGCAGAATTAATGCTGTAACATTTTATTAAACAGACATGCAAATGAAAAAAAAAATATTTTTACTCACTTTTTTATTTTATATTTTTGTTAATTACAAGGCTTTGTCCATACTAGCATTTTGTTTTATATTTTTTAAGTTTCTGAACTTTTGTTCAGTCCCATAGTAATGAATGGAGTCTACCACACTTTATGTCCGATAAAAAAAGACAATCTTTTTTAAATGAAACCTATGCAGATTATCTTCCATAGGCATATTGTCTGCATCCATTTTTACAAATCTATTAGATGAACTCACCTAATGGATACTAAGAACATTGTTGAATCTACTCTTAAATGCTTGTAAAAACACCATACAAAGAATTAAAGAATTATTACAAGAATTTCTGGTGGTGCTTTTAAAAATATTTTGTGCTTTCATTTTTTCTTGCATTTCTGAAATTCTATACAGAATGTTATGGGAAAAATGGCAGGTAAAAAGTAGCAAAATGCTCTATAATTTCAGTATTAAAAAAAGAGATGCAAAAGAGACATACTCTTTGTATGTAGCATTTTCTTTACAGTAGCATTTAACCTGATTTTGATTTTTAAAATTGGTGTGAAAGATGCCAGCGAAAAAAAACACATGTAAAATGTGGCAAAACACTGTCTGTGCTTTCAGCCCAAAGAATCCATGTATTTCAAGAATGTGTGATATTTGTAACATGTATTTTTTTCCTAAAAGTCTTTGGGAAAATAGGTCATACTAGAACATGTTGTGTTTCGAAAAAAAATACCATTGTCCCTAAAAATGCCCAAAATGCCAGAAGGCATGTAGACTATCATTAATTTAATATTTACAGTAAATTATCATCTGGCTACAGTATTTATGACCTAAAAAAAATTAATAGCAATCACAGAAGACACTGTGGAAACATAGCAAAATACTATATGTTAATCCACTTTACAGATTACTTGTTAGAGTGAAGAATGTTTAGAAAGAAAGATGAAAATGAAGAAGTTAACACAAAATCACAATTATTATTTGTCATTTTGAATATAAATTGTTTCATCATCTTATCATTTATAGCAATTTTTATACAATACAATACCAAAAAAATTCTAAATTACACGATGCATCAAAAAAAGTAAATTTTTACAAAAGTAGTATTTACTAAAAAGAAAAGATGGCACGGTGGCTCAGTGATTAGCACTGCAGCCTTGCAGCACTGGAGTCCTGTGTTAGAATCCTGCCGAGGACAACATCTACAAGGTGTTTGTATGTTCCCCCATGTTTGCGTGGGGTTCCTCCAGTTTCCTCTCACACTTCAAAGACATACTGATAGGTGATGTAGATTGTGAGCCCTATATGAGACAGTGACTGACAATGTCTGTAACATGCTGCGGAATATGATGGCACTATATAAGTAAGCATAATAAATAAAGAGGCACCTGAGAGATTAGTGAATGTTATTTCACTCCTGCAACACAGTAAACAAACAGAAGTAGAGAGCATCAGTGCACAGGAACTGGATTGACAGGGTATCTATTAAATATTGCTTCATTTACAATTTTATACAATTTCCTATCATTGCCCTTCTTAATCCCAGACAAGCATTGAAATAAAAATTGTGAGGAGGTAGTTGAGAAAGAAAGTGCCACCAGGAGCCTGGACCAGGAAACAGCAAGTTATAGCTCACCATTGTATGTAGAAACCCCATTTGCCCCAGTACAGGCATTGTGTATACAAATCTGCCATATACAGTATATCAGGTTAGTTTAATACAGGGCTATGGCACCAAACAAAACTTTAATGTCAGGTATCTGGATACAGCTTTTGATATTTTTTTACCTGATCATCTACAATGGTGTACCTGTGGATTGTCATGTAAAGATCTACCTTCTACCCTCAACTCATGTGAGATATCACGTTTGCTTGACTGATGTATTTCCCCTACACTGTTCTCTATTTATCTTCAATAACAGAGGGAAATAGATTGAAAATATCCAATACAGAATGTCCAGGCATGTTATCGGACTGTTATATACCATCTGCATGTTATGAATCTGGTAGACCATGTGCCATCTGCTTGAAAACTAATGTATACAACTACTGTAGCTTAAAACTAGCCATACATGTAACATACCTATCAGATGATAAACTTCTCAGTTGGGCAAGTTGGTTCAGTTGGGGGATGGAATAAGCAGCTGCCGCACACATTTGGTACCACTTATCCCACAGAGAAACAAAACATCAGATGGGTTTAGATCCATCCTGTCAATCCCTGGACCCCTGTTCACCCAATGTCTTCCACCTATAAAGTCATCAAGATTCTATATTGATATTGAAGTGTTCTCCTATGCCATATACTTCAGTTATTTATTTAGCTTTCTTTGCCAACATGTATGCTTGGATTATCTGTATGTGGTTTCATTGCCTTCTGGAGAGGTGGATGAGCTATCACCAGGCACCCATGGCGCCGCTTATCCCACAAAGGACCATATTAATGTGCAAGTTAAAATCAAATAGTTCTTAGTTTCCCCCAAAAGTAGATGTTTAGGGATTTTTGAGCTGCCAACATACAGTACACAGTGAATTTTTGGCGGATCTTCCAAAATCTGACTATAATCCCAGCCATTTTAAGTAAATTGCTTTGTTACTCCCTTCTCTTAAACTGATAGAAAATCTTATTTTCCATCCAATGTTTGGGAAAGTTGGATTATAAATACTCTCACCACCATTAATGCTTTCATATGGTTTTGCCCAGCTTTCTTAGAATCCTGAATGAAGGACGTATCACTGTATATGTAGACAGATATGACATATAAAAGTGTATGAAAGTGAATATTATCTGTCACCCAACTTTGAAACGGGAACAGACAGAACTAAGAACAAGTTGAATAGAATTTCTAACAAATGGACATACAAAGATGATTTATCTTATGTAAAAACTTATGTAACCTTATCATACAGATGCAATCATAACATTAGCTCACATCTGATGACATGCATCCGCCTATTCTCTGCAAATCTCTCTCCATTTCTGCCTCAGGTCAATTTCCCCACTTGAAGCATCATTCTTCCTCATTTCCATAACACCTGGACAATCTTTACTAGGATTTCAACATCTTTAAGACCCAAGGGACCGATGGAGGGGGAATGATTTATTTTGCACTTGCACTTATATTATACATTAATATTATAGTATAAAGTCATATGTATAGATCATAGGAGGCCTGTTTATGCTCAATGAACCAAAATGAAAGATAAGAGTAGTCTTAGTGCACAGTATTCCATATTGAATCAACAAAAAGGGATTTTACAAAATATATATGGGATAGTTATCAACATTTAATGTAAATGCCTCCATTTGCCTTTGGAGGTAAATGAGCATATTCCACTTTTTCTGTATCAGTTCACCTAGTAAGCAGGACTGCTGGCATTATGATTCTCAGATCCTAACAGAGACATACTGATAGTGAATTTAGATTGTGAAGACCACTAGAAAAGATTGTCTCTGAAGGTCTTTTAGTCCAGACTGAAAAATATGAAAATATTGAAAGTTGTACATTTGTTGTAGAGGAAACTTAGACGATTTTACATTGGGCAGAAAAATAATTTTTATATACTTTTTTCTTTCATTAAAGCTTTTTATTAAAGTTTTCAAAACAGTTTATATCAGATATATAGTAAGTGTAAAGAGTTTCCATAACAGTAACAGGTTAAGGATCAAGGGGAGAGGGAAATGGGGGTACATTACGTGGGGAGTAGAAAAGACACAAAGGGAAAGAGATAGGGACATAAGGCTCTGGTGCAGGAGAACGGCACAAAACTAATTTCAGTGCAACAAATACCAAATCTTGGTGCAGCAAATAACAAGGAGGAGAGAGCCTTTCCCATCAGATAGAAAAGTACAAACAGGTGTCTGGTGGGGAATCGGAGACACGTGTGAGGGAGGTAGTAGGGAGGGCAGCAGAGTGTTATTCCACATTTTTATACAGTGGAATAACTTGAACATTTGGCGCCAAATGCAAAATCTGAAACAAGGCCCTCAGCTATGATGTGTCATTTTTAATACTGGTGTCTTCTTACAGAGCAGCAATAAGGCTTGAGTGTAGCTGCTACTTCTGCACCCCCTGCATCTACACCTGTTATTATAAGTGTTCCATACACCAGATAATAGGAGTTAACCCCCTACCAAAAATACATTCTGTCAACATAATTCAGCTGGCCCTTTTATTTGCCATTTCTAATCTTCTATTCTATATGTGAGACAATTATATGTATTTTTGATAAAACTGGTCGATTAAAAATAAAAATACTTTTACAGCTTTGACAGAAAGTGTTACCTAATATCTATACCTCCAAACATATCAATCCTAAATAAAGGGAGATTTTAAGGTCACCCCTGCATTCCACCAGAAGTTCCCTAAATTGCCTAGAACCATCCCTTTGCAATGCAATTCGTGGACAATCACCGATAAACAGAACTATGGTCCTAGCTGTCTTTTCCGGACTCTTTGATATGCAGTAATATAACCCATGTACCTACATTGCTGCAGACTTTGTGGCCTCAATCTTCTCTCCAAATTCTGGGGAAGAGGGGTTAAGCATTACCAGATTGTCTTGTGCTGGAGAAAACTGTCTCAAGATAGAAGGGAGGATTGATGTTTCTTTTTTTTTTTTTTTAAGGGGTGCCCACTCATATAATGTAGACCCCTGTCCGCTTATATTTTCTCACTAATTGCCTATTGAGACTAAGGGGTCATTCACACTTCAAAGACCTATGCACAGAGTCTGCACAGTATCTTTAGTAATGCTTATAACGTACAATAGATTTGTACAAACAGAATCTCATTGAACCTGACACAATTTCTTTTCTGTCAAAAAACCTTTGTGTTCTTCCTTGTGAAATCAGATGGTACATGGCCTCATGCACCCATATAGCAGCTGAACAGTTCATATGTACCATTTATGCCATGGTTTTACCAAATTTCCTTCTGAAAGATTTTTTTAGTTCCAGAAACATATCCTAATTTTTACCTAAATGGAATACAATCTGTATATGTGTGTAAAAAAAAAAACATTGTTATATAAAAATATTGATTTGCTCATTTCTGAGACAAAAGAGCATAGTTTGTGGTCTGACATTTTCACCATTGTTGCTTTAAGGACTTTTTAGATATCTGTCTCAGGTTGCCCCGTGAATGTTCATGAAGGGTCTACCACATTTTTGCAATCTAGCAATATATACTGTAGCTGTACTGCTATTTTTGAAAGATGAAAAGGGCAGTTCATATACATACATAGCAACTTGCCTAATTTACTTTCATAAGTACATGTATGTGTAACAGGAGGTGGAACTGATGTGAGCAAGAAAATGAAATGACATAATTGGGGCAGTACGCTTAGGACAACGTCTCTGACAAGATGATAGACAGCTGACAACAAGAGGGCAGTAACAAACTTTTTTCTGACAATCTGCCAAAAAAAAAGAGTTCACAGAGGGTCGCATAGATTATCTATATTTTACAACTATCTCCTAATTCTAATAATTACATGCTGGACTTTTTTTTTCCTTTTTTGGCTGTAATTCTGATAGGGTGAGGGGATTAGGAGGGTAGTAACGGTTTATATTATGTATGGTGTGTCTTGACTGTTGTTAAGTTTTAAAAAATAAATAATGATTTAAAAAAATGAAACAATATACATTGTAAAATGTATAAAATGGGAATTAAATAAATTAAATGTTAGCATTTTTATTGTTCAATTGAATTATGATTTTGATGTTTCAAGGTAGTATGGACATAAAAATCTATTTATCACATCTCACAATACATAAAGCATATCTAAAAATTCTCCCAAAATGCATTGTACTGCAACATGGGCCAACTGGCGTTGACTGGGTTAATTAAGGTTCTCACAACCCCTCCTTCTTCCTTCACACAGACTGGTCTAATAATGTCTCAGCTCTGGATATTGTCACTTGCTACAGTGGCCAGATGGCTCAGCTCTATATGGAGACATACCCAAGCCAAACCAAGGCTTATGCCTGCTTCACTGGTACATTTTCCCAAGGGAAAGCTTTTCTGCCAACCCTAATTCAAATTCACAGGGTTATCTGCCCATCGTAAATTTTATGCATCTGTTTAATTTTGGATAGAAGTACCTACTCTCCCAAAAATTACCAATACAATACATTAATGAATTACTCTATCCCCCCACAAGATCCAATTCAGGTGAATACTTGAAAATATTACTGGAAAAAAAAAATATTTTTAATAGCCCAAAACTGAACTATTTGTAAACTGTAAGGGTAGATTTACCTAGGTTTCCCCTTACTAAATTGAGATTGTGCATCTCATTTAGGAATTCCCTTTTAAAATCTGCAGCCATCTGTCCACTTCACCGATTGCTTACCCTTTCCTTTCATTAGAGGACTCATCTTCTGTCTCTCCTGCTCACACAATGTACTATAATGGGCTATATCGGAAGATTATGCCATTACATTGTCTCTCATCAAAAAAGTAGCATTTGGCACAACATAGAGAGGTAATTGCAAGGACGAAAGTAAATTATAAGATTAGACTTCTGCTGTTTATCATTTTTTTCTTTGTAAAAAAAAAAAGACATTATTATAATGACTTATGGGTATAACTAATCAATTATACAGTGGGAGATGAGAAATACTTATCATTATAGATTGTAATTGGGTGACTGCTGGTGTTCTTTATATAATACCGAGCAACACAATTTTATTTATGTAAAAAACTGCAATAAGCATGATAATATCTCTTTAAATACAATACAAAAAATCCCAAAATACTAAAATACCTACTGTCATCTTACAAGAGAAAATGAAGGCCTTTCCTTAGGACAGTGATTGTGAAGTGCTTAAACACATTTAAAATAATTTTTTTGTTCTTGGTAAACAAGAAAATGTAAGTCATAACTCAGAAGTAAAACAGATATAGTCCATACTAGAATCCTTAAAGTGTTGTAGCATTTTTGGTCTATCATCACTGTGTTTCCATATTATTATTGTTGTATATATTATTGTAATATTTTTATTTCAACTAACAGTTTATTTCTAAAGCGTTTTTGTTCTTTCTCATGTACTTGTGAATGAAGAATATCTCTTAAAAGCTTTTCTTAAACTGTTTCTTAAGAACTGTTGAACTGTTAGGCCAAATAAAATGTAATCATAATCATTTCTAAAATTTTGAGTTTGAAAGCATTAAAAGGTAATTTCAAGAAATAATAATAATAATAATAATAATAATAATAATAATTATTATTATTATTATTATTATCATGTTTATAAATTATCACATTAACTTACAGTTACAGTTGAATTTAAAAGTAATCCAAATATATATAGTTATTAAAAAGAAATGATTTAAAGTTAAATCTAATCATATTTTTGTAGTCAGTTTCTTATTTGTAGACTATTGATTTGATTGTGTAGGGACTAAAAATGTTGTAAAATCGATTATTGTCCTAAAGAATATTGAAATTAAATCCCTATGCCTTTATTTAATATACACTATAACATATGAATATAAAATTGATATTCTTTTTTCTTAATTTCAGTGAAAACATAGCGATATATTGTGTCTTTCATTTTAATCATTAAAATACTGAAATACTTAAAAATAAAAAAATACTTTAAATATATATATATATATATATATATATATATAATTTTTCCAAATAAAATTTTTCAGATTTTATTTTTTAAACGGATGAGAAAGAAAGATTGGAAAGATTACAGTAATCAACCAGAAGAAAATGAGTTGGTGACTGGCTGTGTAAAGGTGCCTGGCTGTGCCTTTGTATTCTGGCTGTAAGAAAATACCTCTCGACTTTTCCTTCAGACTCTATTTTGTTGCTGCGTATATCTGTAAGATGCTGGGCGACTGAGATTGTACAGTTCATTGGAAGGTATAGTTCACCAAAGTGATCCTTATCAGAGGATTCCATGTTCCTCAGTGGCTAGTAATAAAATAGTAAGCTCTATTCAGCTGGGACTTATTGAGACCTCATTGTTCTTGGCTGCGCAGTGTAGTACCCACTGTAACACTATATAAAGAAATAATACTAGAAACAGGTGTGTTTTATAGATAATGGCTAATGTTTCTTCCTAAGCCTCATCTTTCTTGTGATATATATGTAATTATATATGCCCAGACTGGCCAGTTCAGCACCACCAGGCCTTTTATTTTTGGGGGCTTTTGACTGCATAGTTGCATTCTCCATCCGCAATCCACCTGCTTAGCTTCTCTACCTCCCCCTCCATCTGCTGAATGGCAGGGTGGAGTGGGGGCAGGGTTCATTAGCTTTCTCCAATGTCTCATGCATCAGCAAGCTCCATTACACAGTCAGTCTATCGGGGAAGGGGAGGGGGGCTTTGTTGTGACAGAATAAACCCCCTTTCACAGCTGTTCAAACCTTGAAGAGCTTGAGGCAAAAGATGTGGGATGAGGTCGAGAAGACTAGGCAGACGCTGGCAGAAAGCCTTCAACATACAGTTCTGAAGCCGAACTGCAGCCAACATTTTCACAAGGTGCCGTCTCTAATACAGGAGCTCTTTATTGGGGAATCGGCATTAGAACTAAACTATATTTACACAAATCTTTAATCAGTTTAAAAAAATGAAAATTACATTCTTAGACTTGTAAATCATCATCAGTAGATCTACATTGTACAGGCTAATACAGAGTTCTTTTTAGTGATACCTAGAGAGAAATTAAGTCATTTTTGATAAATAAAATGATAAAACAAACAAATGAATTTCCTATTTTTGGTGTGAACTTTTATTATGAAGGATACTACAATTAATAGAAATTTCTAACTGTAATTTTTAATCAATTTATTTTAATTTATCCTGGTCTTTTAGGCATGTTATCTCAATTATAAAGTAAAAAAAAAACCTCTCTTTTTCTCTCTCAAGTTCCAGTAAATGAAACAAAAATGATGTTTTTATCATCTTTTGACTTTGTTTTAGTTTATCTGATTATACAATTTTGGGTTTTCAAAAAGCGTACTAAACAACAAATAATAATTAGCATAATAGTGTAAAATATTTGGATCTCAGTTCTTCAGTGCCTAACTTTTGAAAAAATATTTAAAAATTCACACTTATTCCCATTTATTCTCTTTTACACATTCAACTGTATTCAAAATTTCAATATAATAGCATATACATGTTTCGTAAGTATGTTTAGTACAAAGTTGTATTTCAAAATGTAGGTTTAGATTTATAATTGACCATAATAATAATATATGGGCAAAATATGCAGCAACTGTTTAAGCTCTAAAAATAAGTAAAATAAATAGCTATACGGGTTTTTAGGCCAAATAGACTTTAATGATTTTCTAACTAAATGATAATGTATTGCCTTTGTTATTCAAATTATATGCAGCAAGTAAATATTGTGATCAGTAAAATTTAACCCCTTAATGACTAGGTCTGTTTGATCCTTAAAGACCAATCATTTTCCTGTTTGTTCATTCTCACTTTCTGAGAACTGTACCTTTTAGCAGGGCAAGTTCTATTTTGGGTTACATATAATGCATTGACTTTATTAATTTTATTTGGGTATGAAAAAACAGTAATAGATAATACTAAATAGAAGTACAGTAAATAAGTGTGCAGAACTTGTACAGCAACATATACAGCCTTTATAGGGTTTGCATGATAGACCTGTAGGCTCTCTGTGTGCTGCAGAATGGGGTCTCTCTCAGAAAGGGGTTAGGCACTGTATTCTCCCTTAGATGGAATTCTTCTAGTGGAGTAAAGCTCTGTAACATATTATATAACGGAGCAGGCCAAAATTAGCTTCTTCACAAATGGGCAAACAGAATATATTGTGGTCCCTCAACACAAATTTGTAATACAAATGTGAACATGAGGCCTACGTAATAGTTGATGGAATCTTAATGTACCATAAGATTAATTTATTTATATATGTTCTATAGCACCAAAATATTCGGTTGAAATTCTCATAGTTCACTGTCCCCGATAGACTCAAAATCTAATGATCTACTCTCAGGAACACGCACATACATGCACTTGGGGTGATCATAAATTCCATGGTTATTGTACTGCATTACTTGTATATCAGAGCACTAAAGAACATTTGGAATATGCACTTGTAAAACAAATTTAGGTTGTTTTTTTTTTTTTTTACACTTGAAGGGATTGTCCAATTTTAGACACATACAGTGGGGAAAAAAAAGTATTTAGTCAGCCACCGATTGTGCAAGTTATCCAACTTAAAAAGATGAGAGAGACCTGTAATTGACATCATAGGTAGACCTCAACTATGACAAAATGAGAAAACATATCTTGAAAATCACATTGTCTGATTTTTTAAGAATTTATTTGCAAATTATGGTGGAAAATAAGTATTTGGTCAATAACAAAAGTTCATCTCAATACTTTGTTATTCATCCTTTGTTGGCAATGACAGAGGTCAAATGTTTTCTGTAAGTCTTCACAAGGTTGGCACACACTCTTGCTGGTATGTTGGCCCATTCCTCCATGCAGATCTCCTCTAGAGCAGTGTGTGGCTAGGCCACTCCAGGACCTTGAAATGCTTTTTACGAAGCCACTCCTTCGTTGCCCTGGCAGTGTGCTTGGGATCATTGTCATTCTGAAAGACCCAGCCACGTTTCATCTTCAATGCCCTTGCTGGTGGAAGTAGGTTTGCACTCAAAATCTCACGATACATGGCCCCATTCATTCTTTCATGTACACGGATCAGTCGTCCTGGTCCCTTTGCAGAGAAACAGCCCCAAAGCATGATGTTGCCACCCCCATGCCTCACAGTAGGTATGGTGTTCTTTGGATGCAACTCAGCATTCACTCTCCTCCAAACATGACGAGTTGTGTTTCAGTCTTCCAGCCTGCTGCAGGTCTACAATTTTGTTTCTGGTGTCCTTCCACAGCTCTTTAGTCTTCACCATAGTGGAGTTTGGAGTGTGACTGTTTGAGATTGTTTGAGACTGTTGGAGAGTCTGACCATTAAAACAGAGTTTACCCGCAGACACTGGTGGACCCCATAGACTATAATGGGGTCCGCCGGCTATCCATTTGGTATCTACCCTTTCTATACAAAAACCAGCTGAGAGAAAAGTCCTCCAAGCAAGACATTTCTCTCTGCCAATTTCTGGCAGTTTCTATGACGGGTCTAGTACTTCACCAAAATTAATTAGTACACTAAGGGGACTGGTATTTGTAGCATACATGTTCACATTATTATGTTTTCCCCAAAGCATAATGGGAACCAGGTACAGTCAGTAATTGTATTCATGCTGAGCTGTTCTGCACAACTGGTGAACTTTTAACCTTGTAATAGTGTGGTAGTAGTTATATGACTGCAACATTTACAATATAATTGAAATGTCTCCATTACATCAGAGCTAACTGACATTTTAATGTAATGTGCCAATAAAATATAGAGAAAGTACACCTGTTTTTTTCTTTCAGGATCTTCCATATCTTCTATTTAAGTTAAGTGTATGGGTCGCTCAAAGTTTTCTTACAAATTCGATAAAATACAAACTTATTGTTAATCAAATAGTTATTTGTACATTACTATAATTATACTGCTAGGTTTAAACTGGTAGTATACATAGTGGCCGGGGGTTACATTATGTGTATACCAGAAGTATACACATGGATAGCTTGGTATATTATCCCTATCCTGGCAGTATGTACAGAGACGGGCAGGGATATTATGCATATACTAGCAGTGTACACATGTATAGGTGGGTATATCATGGGTATGGTGGTAGTATACACAGGGAAAGGTAGGTATATTATGTGTACTCTGTCAGTATCCACAGGAACAAGGTGTTCTTTATAAGTATTATACACACAAGGGCATCCTGGTGAAGTTTTGCAGAGTGTGTATACAATCACATATTATATAAATTTGTATACCCTGCAACACTTCACCCTAATACACACAGTCACCTATCATCTTGATATGTCCTGCTGCTGCATGTGGTCTGGTACTGTTCACAGAGCTAAAAGGGCCCTAGTTCAAGGCAAGTAGGAAACTGACTGGGTCCCCAGTACAGGAAAGGTCTGAGGCAAGGACCAGGCAGCAACCTACTGCTGAAAATAAGTATTTTATCAGTGCTCAGTTTTAGTAATTTACTGATGGGTATTATTTGCATGTAGTTGTAGAGTGGGACCTCAGAATAAATTTTGCTGGTGGGCCCTAGGCCTCCCAGACTGATGCTAGTTTTAGGTATAGAGGGTGCAGAAGTAGCAACTGTACCTAGGTACAAATGCCACATAGCAATACACCAGAATTACAAGTAGCACATCATATGTAGAGGCCCATGTTCCAGATTTTGTATTGGGGCCCAGGATCTTTAAGTACACTACTGACCCAGACTGTGTCATCAGAACAGATCAGTGACCACAAGTAGTGTTTCTTTTACACTGTATATACAGCATGGGTACAGGAAATCATAGGCAGAAAATTGAGCCAGAAAAAGACAGGGTTTATGAAAAGGCCACAAAAAAGTAGAATTTCCCAAGCAGTTGGTCCCAGAGGCCTTAAAGGGGTTTTCCAGCCCTAAGAAAATGTGACTAAAGGCAGGAAATGCTTGCTATGGAAATTGACAAACAGTGCCTTTATATGTGTTTGGACCATTTTTACCATTCCTCATATTTTAGGCTCATGCAATACTTTCTAGTTTACACTTCCTGGTTTTAGGAGTGTCAGTGCTTTTCCAGGCAGCCCCAACCTGATGATTCTAACTAAATTAGCTGACCTGGTTGGTAAAATCATCACCAGTTTGCAGAATCAGGCAGAAATGCTCTTACCTAGTCCCACAGACAGCACAATCACATCATCCACCTGCAAAGAGTAAAAGGCTGCTCAGACTACACACATCTTTTGGACTATAAGTATGAGATGCTTGTTACCTAGTGCAGGCCAATATGCCTTCTACATCAGATATTGTCCTCACACAACTTTTTAATAAAAAAAAACAAAAAACTTTTCTATAGGAGACAGGGGACTGAGGGGACCTATGCTGCTATTCAATGCACCAATATTCCCTCCAGGTGTCCCAGTGTGACTAGTGTGAAATGTCACACTGCATTTACTGGACTCAATAAATGAGCAAAGATTAAATCCACTGGTGTGCTTGATCACTTTTCAATATTATTAAAACCTGGGAGCCTATCACTGCACTCAAGCAATAACGTCTATGAGTGCCGCTTGATATCTTTAACTATGGGAGATGGGGGTTACTGTGGAGGACAATGGGTAGTGTGAAGGACAGGGGCATTGTGTAGGTATAGGACAATTATGGCTAACCTTTTAAGATCGGTGTGTCAAAATTAGTAAAAAAAAACTAGCTTAACTCGGGTGGCGTGTCACATCTAGAAATATCCATAATTTTGTGATATTTGTAGCTCTTGATAAAAACAAAAGTTATATTTTTGATATATGTATTTGTATTATATGTATTTCTGGCCCATCACACAGTATATGACCCCCTTTTCCTGGTCCATCACACAGTATATGACCCCCTTTTCCTGGCCCATCACACAGTATATGACCCTCTTTTTCTGGCCCATCACACACTATATGACCCCCTTTTCCTGGCACATCAAACGGTATATAACCCCCTTTTTCTGGCATATCACACACTATATGACCCCCTTTTCTTGGCACATCAAACGGTATATGACCCCCTTTTTCTGGCATATCACACGGTATATGACTCCCTTTTTCTGGCCAATCACATGTATATAACCCCCTTTTTTTAGCCCCGACACGTTGTATGACCCCCTTTTTTGCCCCCCACAGTATAAGAACCCCTTTTTTTTTACCCCCAACACAGCATATGATCCCCCTATTTATGGCCCCCACATAGCTTGACACATTTTATACCCCCCACACAGTATATGACCCCCTTTTTTTAAAGTATATGACCCCCTTTTATCCCCCCACCACCACACAGAGTAGTGGCCGATACTTTTACTCACCTGTCCACACTCCAGTCCTGGCCACCCTCTGCTGCCGCCTCTAAGGTGTGCTATTGCTGACGCTGAAGAAGGCCAGGACGTTGTATGCACCGTCTTGACATTCTTCAGCGTCGTGACGTCAGTGTAGCACCGCCTAGAGGAGGCAGCAGACGGCGGCCAGGACAGGAGCGTGGACAGGTGAGTAAAAAGTATCGGCAGCTGCTTATTGCAACACAATAAGTAGCTGCCGATGCGTGTCACCCAAAATGTCTTGTCGTGTCACCTGTGACACACGTGTCATAGGTTCACCATCATTGGTCTAGGGGATACTATGTCGGACAGGAAGTACTGTAGGGGAACATGAACAGTGGGTACTGTGTTGAACAGGAGGCATTGAAGGGACAGGGCACACTGTGAGGGACAGGAGACACTGTGGGGGACAGGGGCATTGTGTAGGTATAGGGCAATGATGGCTAACCTTTTAAGATCGGTGTCTCAAAATTCGTAAAAAAAAGCTAGCTTAACTCGGGTGGCGTGTCACATCTAGAAATATCCATAATTTTGTGATATTTGTAGGTCTAGAAAAAAAAAAGTTATATTTTTGATATATGTATTTGTATTATATGTATTTCTGGCCCATCACACAGTATATGACCCCCTTTTCCTGGCCCATCACACAGTATATGACCCCCTTTTCCTGGCCCATCACACAGTATATGACCCTCTTTTTCTGGCCCATCACACAGTATATGACCCCCTTTTCCTGGCACATCAAACGGTATATGACTCTCTTTTTCTGGCCCATCACACGGTATATGACTACCTTTTTCTGGCCAATCACATGTATATAACCCCCTTTTTTTAGCCCCGACACGGTGTATGACCCCCTTTTTTGCCCACCACAGTATAAGAGCCCCTTTTTTTACCCCCAACACAGCATATGATCCCTCTATTTATGGCCCCCACACAGCTTGACACATTTTATACCCCCCACACTATGACCCCCTTTGTTAAAGCCCACCCACAGTATATGACCACCTTTTATCCCCCACCACCACACAGAGTAGTGGGCGATACTTTTTACTCACCTGTCCACGCTCCAGTCCTGGCCAGCCTCTGCTGCCGCCTCTAAGGTGCGCTATTGCTGACGCTGAAGAAGGCCAGGACGTTGTATGTACCGTCTTGACATTCTTCAGCGTCGTGACGTCAGTGTAGCACCGCCTAGAGGAGGCAGCAGACGGTGGCCAGGACAGGAGCGTGGACAGGTGAGTAAAAAGTATCGGCAGCTGCTTATTGCAACACAATAAGTAGCTGCTGATGCGTGTCACCCAAAATGTCTTGGCGTGTCACCTGTGACACGCGTGTCATAGGTTCGCCATCATTGGTCTAGGGGGTACTATGTCGGACAGGAAGTACTGTAGGGGAACAGGAACAGTGGGTACTGTGTTGTACAGGAGGCATTGAAGGGACAGGGCTCACTGTGAGGGACAGGAGACACTGTGGGGGACAGGGAACACTCTGGGGGAGTGAAGGCACTGGGGGGTGCAGGGCATTTTTAATGTGTAGACATTAGGGTATTAATACTACCAATACCCACTTTTAGTCCTTATGTATTAAAAATACCACCTCTTTTCTGTGCTGATGTCACATTTATCAATCATGTCATGTGCAGGAAATGGATACAGTAATACCATCCAAGTAACCAAGGGTTCTTTACTAAAACTTCTGGAAAATTAACAACTTATAGACAGAAGATGGAGATGAGAGCTGATAACATAGAAACTGCTTGCTACTGGTCTTCAACCTCCTGTTCGATGCAAGGGGATTCTCCCTCTCTCTTACACAGGATATGTGAGCAAGGTGTCGGGCAGGATTCTATGGGTTGTACCCCTCTGTCAACTCATCAGGTTTCGAAAGGCCACGCTCACACTCTGTTCCAGAATCCTTGGGGCTCCATTGCTTATCCTATTTTTAGGTCTTCTCACAGACAGGAGTGTCCCTGAGCATTTGTCGTCACAATGCTCCAACCCCCTTTGGGCTACCTTGCTTGACAACCCCTTCGAAATGATAAGAGAAATGCCCACTACCATTCAAGGGGTTAGCTATGCACCACATTTTAGTCATTTGCACTGTGCTTGGTATTCAGTGAAAGGGCTGCAAGGCTAACCCAAATGCTGTGGTCTCTTCAATCAGCTGATCTGTCAGGGTTCCTATTATGTAAGTCCCTGGAAAACGTCTTTAACCCCTTAAGGACACAGCTTAACAGGACCAGGCCTCATTTTTCAAAACTGACATGTGTCACTTTATACGACAATAACTTTGAGACGCTATAACTTACACAAATGATTTTGAGAATGTTTTTTCGTGACACATTGTACTTCATGTTAGTGGTAAGCATTAATCAATATTTTTGTATTTATTTGATGGAAATTTCGAAAAAAATCTCAAACGCTCTGCTTTTCTGACAGAAAATCATACTCACTCAATACATTAATAAATACTATCTACCATATCTCTGCTTTATATTGGTATCATCTTTTAATCATCCTCTAATTTATTTTGGACATTATAAAGCTTACAAGTGTAACAGCGATTTTTCAGATTTCCAAGAAAATTTTCCAAACTAATTTTTTTTAGAGACCACTTCAATTCTGAAGGGGATTATAAAGGCCTATATATTAGAAACCCCCCACCCCTCAAATAATTCAAAACAGCATTTTAGAAGTTTGTTAACCCTTTAAGCATTTCACAAGAATTAAAACCCCTAGAGTACCAATACAATGGAAACCCTCCCCATTTTGGACACATGACATGGTGTCCAGATACCATACATCTAAGTCTGCGCTCCAAAAACCACATAGCACTCCTTCACATCTGTGCCCTGCTGTGTGCCCAAACTGCAGCTTATATCCACAAGTATGTCCAGTGGCGTAACTAAAGTTTTGTGGGCCCCGGTGCAAACTTTTGTCTAGGGCCCCCTACCCCCTCCATACAGCAAATTCTTGATAGTGATGTTTACAGGGCTCCAAACAGTATAATATGCTCGACAGTGGCCCCAAATAGTATTATATGCTCGACAGTGGCCCCCACACAGCATTATATGCTCGACAGCGGCCCCCATACAGCATTATATACTCCACATTGCTCCCCCACACACAGTATAATATGCTCCCCACAGTGGCCCCACAAGGTGTAATATGCTCCCCACAGTGACCCCACACAGTATAATATGCTCCCCACAGTGGCCCTGCACAGTATAATAGGCTCCCCACAGTGGCCCCACACAGTATAATATGCTCCACACAGTGGCCCCACGCTGTATTATATGATTATCACAGTGGTCCCCACCCAGTATTATATGCTTCCCACTGTGGTCCCCACCCAGTATTATATGCTCCACACAGTGGGCCCCACCCAGTATTACATGCGCCACAGTGGCCCCCACCCAGTAGTATAAGCTCCACAGTGGCCCCCACCCAGTAGTATATGCTTCCCACAGTGGCCCCTACCCAGTATTATATGTCCTTTACAGTGGGCCACACCCAGTATTATATGCTCCCCACAGTGGGCCCCACCCAGTATTATATGCTCCACAGTCTCCCCCACCCAGTAGTATATGCTCTACAGTGGCCCCCACCCAGTATTATATGCTCCACAGTGGCCTCCACTAAGTGTTATATGCTCTACAGTGGCCCTCACTCAGTATTATATGCTCTACAGTGGCCCTCCACCCAGTATTATATGCTCCATAGTGGCCCCCACTCAGTATTACATGCTCTACAGTGGCCCCCACTCAGTATTATATGCTCTACGGTGGCCCCCACTCAGTATTATATGCTCCCAACAGCCCCCCTCCGCTTCGGGTCTCCTCAGACCCCAGAGTATAATAATCGGAGGCCCAGGGAAGTTGATTAAAAATAACAAACACTGATACTCACCTTGCCTTACCTTTCCTTGGCATCCTGCTGCATCCTGCTGTTTTCAGCGTCTTCAGGCCCTCTTCCGACGTCAATGCTGAGGCCTGTGATTGAGCCTGAGCGGTCACGTGGGGGCACACTGACGTCATTACGCGCCCGCGCACAGGCCTCAGTCACATGACGGAAGAGCGCTGGAGAGAACGCTGTGCTCAGGAGAGGTGAGAATATGTATTTATTATTTTCAGTCACCTCCCCTGGGTGCCCTGCCTTGTCATCTATTGGAAAGGGGCCTGGCAATATGCCAGGCCCCTTTCCAATAACAGTATGAATAGCAGGCTTTCCCCGACCGCTATCATAGTGGTCCGGGACCCCGGCCATCTCCAGCTGGCCACGGGCCCCATACCCTGCTGGACCCGGTCACGGTCGCACCCCCTGCGACCGCAATTGTTACGCCACTGAGTATGTCCCATGTGGTACCCAGGATAACATACTTAAAGTCATATGTGGGTATAAACTGCTGTTTGGGAACAGCTGGGCACAGAAGGGAATGAGTGCCATGTGGTTTTTGGAGCACAAACGGTTTGGTTTTTGGATGTCATGACACTTTTGCAGGGCCCTGAAATGACAGTAAAGAGGAATCCCATTTTAGAAATTACACCCCTGAAGGAATTTATCCAGGGGTGTAGCAAGCATTTTTAAGCCTTGAGTGTTGCATTAATTTAATTTCCAGAAAGGAATGTGCAGCTGATAATGATAAGTGAAAATTGCAATTTTCAATGGTCAATATGTTGTGCCTAACTTGTGTCAGCAAAGACACACACTCCTAAAACTGTTAAGCAGGTTCATCTCTGATGAACCTGGGCAAAATATATTTCACACTGAAATTACATATTCCTGGAAAAATTGCCAGGTAAATGGAATCCTTTAGGGAGTAACGCTATTTTGAAAACTGAACCCCTCAAAGAATTTATCAAGGGGTGTAGTGAGCATTAATATCCCAGACGTGAATGCACAGCAGATGGGGAAAAGACAATATGTAAGCTGTGCGGAGTACATTGGGAACACCAAATTCCCTATTTCCCCAGTAGTTCCTATGATATACGCTCGTACAGTTTATACATTCCCTTCCTGCCGCAGACAGATTTGTTCTAATGATTTGGTGATTTTTGGGATTTTTGTCTTCACATTGTGCAAGCTATATTTTTTTATATTTTTCTGGTGATATAGCTATATGATGGCTGTTTTTTTGCGGGATGAGATGCATTTTGTAATGACACCATTTTTGGGTGCCTATAACTTATTGAATAACTTTTTTTTTAATGGATTAAAAAAAAAAAACAAAAGCAAAAAAAACATCAATTCTAGCATTGCGTTTTACCTTTTATATTTTTTACCATGCAGTGTACAGCATAAGTAACATGTTACCTTTTATTCTGTGGGACACTGCGATTACAGCGATACTTAATTTATATAGTTTTTTTATGCTTTACTAATTTTGCAGAACAAAAATCCACCTGGGAACATAAATTGATTATTTTTGCATCACCATATTCTGAAATGTGTAACATTTTTATTTTTCGGTTGACAGAGTTGGTTGATGGCTTATTTTTTGTAGGATGACCTGTACTTTTTATTGGTACTGTTTTGGGGTACATAAAACTTTTTGATCACTTTTTATATTATATTTTGTAAGAAGAGATGGCTAAAAATCATTACTTCTGGCGTTCTTTTTCCGTTTTTTTACCCGATGTTTACTGTGCAGGTTAAATAATGTTTTAGTTTTATTGTTCCAGTTGTTACAGATGGGGAAATACCAAATATGTATTGTTTTGATTATTTCTAGTTTATTTTTTTATATAATTCATTTTATATAAGAAATTAGCATTTTGGGGGCTTTATTAATGTATTAATGTTTTTTTAACACACTTTATTTTTTAGTCTTTTTTTAACTTTTTTTATGATGTCCCACTAGGGGACCACAACCAGTGATGCTCTGATCGCTGGTTTAGTAGTATATGCTGCAATACACATGTATAGCAGACGCATAGGCTGACCTCCTCACATTGCGGCAGGATCAACCATGTATGGGGGTACTGGCAGTTTGGGTTCACTGGTCAGACTCCGGGCTGCCGAAAATACGTATTGGCACCCCGTGATCTCTCTGCAGGGCGGGGAGGAATTATTATAGTGGAACCCCTTAAATGCAATGGTCTTGTATGACCGCAGCATCTAAGGGGTTAAAGCTCAGCCCCGACCAGGGGTAATGGAGCAGGGTGTTAGCTGTCAGTTACAGGTAAGACCCACTCCCAAAACTATTACGTACTGTTGCGCTAAGTCCCAGACGGCTAGTACATCATTAGTCACTAAGGGGTTAAAATGGTTAAGATAGCAATGAGTACACATGAGCATACTGATTCGTAACAAACTGAATTTGACTTGAATTTTGCAAAACCTTTATGATTTGTCTCAGACTAAACTGATAAATGGACACCTCTAGAAATGGACTAACCTCTCAAGATTCATTTAGTTTCAGGTGGCTCAGGTCCCAGATTAATTTTGAATGGAACATGTTCTGTATGAACCACTACTTAAATTGGCCTAAACAGTATATAACACTGTCAGGGCTCCTAGGAACCTATCTATTCTAGCTCTCTAAGGCAAACACAGCCGAAGTTATGTTAAAGTGAATGTGACATCGTTTGTCTATGAAAAAACAGATGTTAAACAGTGGACACAAACACCATGTTTAACCATACACTGCTGACACTAGCTTTTGCACACATACACATATACATACATAAGCAGTATAATGCTCCACAGTGGCCCATGCACAGTATAATACACCTTAGTGGCCCCCATACAGTATACTATGCTCCACTGTGGTCCCCGCACAGTATAATGCTCCATAGTGGCCCTGCACAGTATAATATGCTCCACAGTGTCCCCTGAACAGTATAATATGTTTCACAGTGGCCCCTACACAGTGTAATGTTCCACAGTAGCCCCTGCACAGTATAATATGCTCCACAGTGGTCCATGCACAGTATAATGGTCAATAGTGGCCCCTGCACAGTATAATATGCTCCACAGTGGCCCATGCACAGTATAATGTTTCACAGTGGAGACTGCACAGTATAATGTTTCACAGTGGCCCCTGCACAGTATAATATGCTCCACAGTGGCCACTGTACAGTATAATGGTCCACAGTGGCCACCGCAAAGTATACTATGCTCCACAGTGGCCCCTGCACAGTATAATATGCCCTATAGTGGTCCCTGCACAGTATAATGCTCCATAGTTGCCCCTACACCATATAATATGCTCCACAGTGACTCCTATACAGTATAATATGTTTCACAGTTGTCCCTGAACAATACAATGCTCCACAGTGGCTCCTGTACAGTATAATATGCTTCACTGTGGCCCCTGAACAATACAATGCTCCACATTGGCCCCTGCACAGTATAATATGCTCCACAGTAGCCCCTGCACAGTATAATGCTCCACAGTGGCCCCTACACAGTATAATATGCTCCAAAGTGGCCCCTGCATGGTATAATGCTCCACAGTGGCTCCTGTACAGTATAATATGCTCCACAGTGGCCTCTGCATGGTACAATGCTCCACAGTGGCTCCTGTACAGTATAATATGCTCCACATTGGCCCCTGCACAGTATAATATGCTCCACATTAGCCCCTTCACAGTATAATGCTCCACAGTGGCCCCCGCACAGTATAATATGCTCCACAGTGGCCCCTGCATAGTATAATACTCCACATTGGCCCCCGCACAGTATAATATGCTCCACAGTGGCCCCCGCACAGTATAATGCTTCACAGTGGCTCCCACACAGTTTAATGCTCCACAGTGGCCACAGCACAGTATAATATGCTCCACAGTGGCCCCTGCACAGTATAATACTCCACATTGGCCCCCGCACAGTATAATATGCTCCACAGTGGCCCCCGCACAGTATAATGCTTCACAGTGGCCACCACACAGTATAATATGCTCCACAGTGGCTCCCACACTGTTTAATGCTCCACAGTGGCCCCTGAACAGTATAATACTCCACATTGGCCCCCGCACAGTATAATATGCTCCACAGTGGCCCCCGCACAGTATAATGCTTCACAGTGGCCACCACACAGTATAATATTCTCCACAGTGGCTCCCACACAGTTTAATGCTCCACAGTGGCCACAGCACAGTATAATATGCTCCACAGTGGCCCCTGCACAGTATAATACTCCACATTGGCCTCCGCACAGTATAATATGCCCCACAGTGGCCCCCGCACAGTATAATGCTTCACAGTGGCCACCACACAGTATAATATGCTCCACAGTGGCTCCCACACAGTTTCATGCTCCACAGTGGCCACAGCACAGTATAATATGTTCCACAGTGGCCACCGCGCAGTATAACTTGCTCCACAGTGGCTCCTGCACAGTATAATATGCTCCACAGTGGACCCTGCACAGTATAATGCTCCACATTGGTCCCTGCACAGTATAATGTACTCCACGGTGGCGCCTGCACACTATAACATGATTTGCGAATGTGCAGTCCATAGTAAACGATGCTACATGCCAGCAGGATTCCCTGTCACCCACTCTACGAAGGTGCCGGCCGGCACCTCCTCTTTGTGACGTGTACCGGCTGGCACCTCCTCTTTGACCCACCCCTCAGCCCCATTACACTTACCTTTGCTTCCTCTCAGCTCCAAACCAGGGAAGTCATCACTGGCCAGCACCTCCTCTTTGTGCCGTGTGCCAGCCACCAACTGTATTGCACATGCGTGAGTGGCCGGCACACGCAATGAAGAGTCGGCCTTCCAGTGATGATGTCCCAGGGTCCGGAAAGCCAAAGCAGAAATGGTATAATAGGGCTGGGGGGCGTATATCGATCAACGTCAGTGGAAAGGCAAAAAAATTTAATGTCACATAACCTACATATAATATAGTAAAACTTATTAATAAATGTTATTTAGAAAGTTGGAGGGTGGGCTTATGTTTTTTTTTTTTTTTTTAAACTCGTTTTATTGAAAATAGTGTACCAAACACAATAAACAAGGTCAAAACATGTAACAGATTGCCCACAAGAAACAATTAGATACAGAAGCTTACAAAATGCCACATCACCACCCCATCAGTCCATAGCCCACACACCTTGTGGACAGCACAAGGTAGGCTCCTGTGAGGGTGTGAACCTAGAGGGCGATGGAGAGCAACCCAAAAACAGGGTTGAAAAGGACCTTGACCACACCCATACCTGGGAGTATACTCAGCAGGAGAGAGCTGCTGGTGACCTGCAGGGAGCAGGTGGATGGTGGACCAGTTGGAGACAGACAGGTGGTCTGTTCCAAGAGGACTGGATTCCACATACGGACTTGGTTAAGCTCAAAGTGAGCCAGATTGCTGAGGAGAAACCTCAGCAAAGCTTCTTGCCCCAGAAGTTAGTCAGGGCTCAAGATGTGAGGTATTGCCCTGTGTGTGGGCTAGGCTGTTTTGTTATTTTTGTTCCTGTTTACTTTTACAAGCTGAATAAAGCCATTACCTGATATGCTGTTTATTTGGCACCCAGCGCCACCAACACCTCTGTTAAGTCCAGGAAGCTCCTACCTTTGATGCTAAAATACCCCCAATTATCACATATGGTGGAGGATGTGGGCAAAAAGAGATCCACGCAAGTCCTGGAAGACAAGTGTTTGGTAAACTGCAGTATCGCTAAATGTGCATTGTGGCCTACAGCTGAAAAAGAAGTCTGTGATTTCAAGTCAGAAACCCAGGAGGGGTGAGTGGAGCTACAAAATACCAAATTGTGTGTAAAACTGGTGAAAGTAATACTCTGGAAGAGGATTCCAGCGAATGGACTTTGTATACTGTGGCACAGAAGTCTGTAAAGTGCTTGCTCATGGCAAGAAAGTAAGCAATGTGTATATAAATTGAATATTGAAAACCGTCTATGTTATGGTGCCATGTTTGTGTATTCTGTGAAAGACAGAAGAAAATGCTGGTTGTTGTAGTGCCACATAAGTTAACTGTTTGGTGAATATATGTGACTACAGAAGATAGTAAAAGTTGCTGCTGGTTGAACCCAAGGTTTCTGGTGAATATTGTGTACTCTTGTTATTAAACCATGGACAAGAAAAAGAAATCTTAAGTTTGTAAGAAAGCAGAAAAGATGTGCACAGGTGTGTTAGTACAGCAGTCTCAAGGCAGAGGGACACAAAACCCAGAACAAAGCCTGTGGAGTGCAAGTAAAGAAAATGGGTTGCATGAGAGTGACTTAGTTTTTCTGAAGCACCTCTGTTCTATGAATGAATATGTCCCTGCTGGCTTTATGTCTCTTGCTGGAGTGCATGAAAGTGCCAAAGAAGAAAATCTTATGGTGCAGCAGCTTCAAGATGAGATTAAAACCATCAGGTTTATTTATGAGGATGAAATATCTGATTGGAAATGGCAACTTGAGGTATCAGAAAAAAAAAACTTGAAGTTAAAGAAAGAACTTGACTCTATAAAGAGTTCATATCCTAGTCATTGTGAAAATGTGGTGCTGGGTTTGCCTGGAATGGACTATGTCACTAATAAGGAGTTTGGTGAAATGAAATGTGCTCTATCTAATAAAGTTCTACAGAGTGTGGAGCAAAAGCAAGTACTTTAGAAGCAATTGCAGGATTTAAAGGAGTAGCATGTCCAAGATTCCAGTGCCAAAGAGTGTATGATTGAAAAATTACGAGATGACCTTGGAACTGCTAAACGTGAGAAAAGTGAATTATTGCAACGTCAATCAGAATATTTGGAGGAAGTCATGAAGTGTGAAAAACTTTCGGCTAAATTAACTGATAAAGAAAATGAAGTTGCAGAGCTGATGAAGTATGTGTCTGACAGAGAGCATGAATTAGAATCTGTGGTGCAGACTCTGCAGTCAGAGCAAAACCTGCATGAACTAAAGCAGGTTCACCTAAACAATGACGTGAAGGAATGGCGGAGCAGAGCTGGAGTTATGGAACAAAGAGAAATGGAACTCCAAGCTAGAATATGTAGTCTGGAGAGGGCGCTTACAGGATCTTGTGAAGATAAGGAAAATTGTCTGTTTTGGTGCAAAATAAAAACAAAGAGTTGATGGAGATGTCATCTGTCCATGCTCAGAATTTACAAACCTTACACGTGAATAACAAAGAAGTGGAGAAAAATCTGAAATATGTGCAGATATTGTATGAGGACAAAGCTAATGCTTATGACAAGCTGGAAAAGGCCAAGAGAGAATTGGATCTCCAGATTGAAGACATGAAGATTCAGTTTGAGGAAAACATGTGTAAGTTATCTGCTCAGATTTTACAAATGCTTGCTGCTCAACTAAAGGTGCAAGTGGACAAACAGAAGGAAGACCTGCAAGTTGCACTAGTAAAAACTGAGATGGAGGCTGCTCAGAAAAACGTGACAATGAAGAAAGTTCTGGAGCTGGAATCAGAGATTTGTATGCTACAGAAGGCATTAAAATCGGAGAAAGCTGCCAGCATAGAGGCAGAGAAAGGAAAGCTGAAGTACAAGAAGACATATGTAACAAATGATGTTGTAGAGTCAACAAAAATGGTGTGTAATCCGTGTTCATCTCTTGGTCTCTGCCTTGATGTTACAGGAGAGCCAAAAAGTCATACAGATATGAGTGACCTGTCTAGTGATGGTGATACAAGTGATGAGATTATAATGGAGCAGCATGATTGTGTAAAAATTCAGGTGGACGGTATAGTTCCCCAGGAAGATGTTGCTAAAGTGGATGATGCACGGTTTATAACATTACAAGCTGATGAACAGCCAATTAGTTTCGAGAACTCCAACCTCTTCAGGTTCTTGTTATAGTAACTGTTAAAGGTGGACTTCCTGCAAAATATAAGGTGGCCAATGAAGGTCCAACAGGAGAAGAAGCAGAAATCATTTTACAGCCTGATGCTAATAGCAAGAATAAGAGGTTGAGATATGATGTTAAATTTATCTACAAAAAGATAAACGTGCTGAGAAACTGGAAATCTCGAATGACCGGAACATGGAAATTGAGACCGCCAGATAAGGACATCTGGAGAGACACTGAGCAAGTTTATATGATTAAAGAGGGACGTCGACATTGTATGTCTTGTCCATTGTAGCTCACCACATAAGTGGAGAGCTGAGAGGGAGGAAATGTGAGGGTGTGAACCTAGAGGGTGCTGGAGAGCGACCCAAAAACAGGGTTGAAAAGGACCTTGACCACACCCATACCTGGGGGCTTCACTCCAGAGGGAGTATATACAGCAGGAGAGATCTGCTGGTGACCTGCAGGGAGCAGGTGGATGGTGGACCAGTTGGAGACAGGTGGTCTGTCCCAAGAGGACTGGATTCCACAAACGGACTTGGTTAAGCTCAGTGTGAGTCAGACTGCTGAGGAGTAACCTAAACTATCCCCAATTATCACACTCCATAAAAGAAAATAAATATACATAATGTTAATGATACAGTACAATTCGATTATCAATACGCAGAAACATGCAATCTGTAAATCAATGACATCAGCAAGAACACAACACAGTAAGATGAGAGATCATGGATACTCCAGGCGTCTCCCAACCCCTCACGGCATAAGTGAATGTAAGGCGGTTCACAGTGAGGGAGCCGTATATTGAGTTACAGGAGAACTGCACCATGTCCCCCACACTTATGAAACTTCTGAGGACACCCTCTCCCTTTATATAGTATACAATCTGATTAAAGGGGAGAACAGAGTTAATGAGCTTCCTCCACATAGACACTGATGGAGGTCTCTAAGCCATCCATTGCAGTGCGATAGCTCTCCGGGCATAGAATAAAGACTCCCGTAGGAAGACTCTAACATGGTGCTGCCATAGTTCCTCATCCAATATGCCAAAGAGGCATACCTCTGGGGTTAGTGGTATAGGCATAGCGAGAACTTCCACCAGGAGATCCATGACCCCTTTTCAGAAACTTTGTATAATTGGACATATCCAAATCATGTGCCAGAAGTCTGACTGCGGACAGGTACACCTGAGACAATCTGGATGGGGCAGTTGTCCTATTTTATAGAGACGGGAGGGAGTCAAGTAGCATTGGTGTAGAATGTAAGTTTGAATTAATCTGTTATTAGCTGAGAGCAACACATACTGAGGGGATTCAAGAACGTCCTGAAAAATCTCATTTGTGAGGGATGGAATATTAGGGCGCCATCGCGTCAGGGCCAGGGGATCTGACAAGGACACCTTTACCTGGATCAGGTGTGCATACAGGGTAGAGATCAAACCCCCAGGGCCCTGCGAGAGAAGCACTCTGATAAGCGGATATTCAGATATAATGCCCAGCTGATCGGAGAACAGAGAGGAAAGTGCGTGTCGAATCTGGAGGTGTCTAAAGAATTGTGTTCTAGGAATGCCATAGGAAGAGCCTAGTGAGTCAAACGTTCTAAAAACGCCTTGGGTATACAGGTCATTAAGAGAGGACACGCCATACTGTGACCAGGTCTGAGTACCATATAGGACAAATAGCGCAGGCAGTCCAGGGTTGCGCCACAACGGGGTCTCCGCAGGTACGTCAGAGTAGGCAGACACCCTCTTCGTCTAATGCCAAACCTGTCCCGCCAGAGCATGAATAGGCAACAATTTCCCCCGAAACATGTTCGGGTGTTCCAGTACTGGCCACAAAATATGCAGACCCAGGTGGCGAGCTGGGTGCGCCTCAGACCCCGGGAGGGGATCAGAGGAGAGCCATGGCTGTATGAAACGGAGCTGTCCCGCCAGGTAATAAAGAAACAGAGCCGGGAGTGATGTACCACCAAGCTGTTTCGGCCGTTGTAAAGATGACAGCCTAAGCTTAGATCTAGAATTCCCCCATACAAAAGAGATAATAAGAGAGTCCATCTTTTTAAAAAATCGAAGGGGCACAGACACAGCAGAGTGGCTTAAAGCATATAGACACATAGGCAACAGTACCATTTTTTCAAGGTTAATTCTACCGGCCACCAATAAGGAGGGTAGCCCAAACGGAAATTTGGCCCTAAAGGGCGGGAGGGGGGGAAGCCGGTGGGGCCAAAAACCCCTGGGTTTTAAAAAAAAAACGCCAAAATACCGGGGGGGGCCCCGCCCCCCCACGGGGCCACCCCCACCAACACCACCCGGGGCCACACCCAAGAAGACCCCCCCACTAAAGGTAGGGGTGTTTGCAACAGCCACAAGATATACAAAACGATGGACACAGTAATATCAGGATTGAAATGAGGTTTATGTACTAACAGAAAAGTGCAATAGCCCAAACGCGAAATTTGGCCCTAAAGTGCGAAAAGATGAGGGCACCTCAACAGAAAAGGGACATTAAAATTTAGAAGAACCCCATTTTGCAAAAAAACAGCCCAGCGCCCGAGCTTTTAATCAGTTCCTGGATCCTGGATGAAGGTATTTTTACCTTCCTCTTTAAAAAACACTTATGGTTCAGTTAAGTTTGATGGTGGCCGGGGTTGGGGGGGCGGCCTTTAGATAATCCCAAAGATGCAATGATCTAGGTCTGGGGCTGGGGTGGCCATTCCAGAACATTGTAATTGTTTCTCTGCTGAATACTTGAGCAGGTTGAGACAGCTGTGTTTTGGACATTGTCTTGCTGATATCCATCCCCGGCGAACTTCAAAGGGGTTACAGAGCTGGTTGAATCCACTGACCCTCAGCTTTAACAAGATTCTCGGTGCCAGCATTGGCCACACGGCCCCAAAATATGTATGGAACCTCCACCAAATTTACAGGGGGGGGGAAGGGTTTTTTTGGGGGGGGGTGTTTTTTTGGGGCCGGGCGAACCCCCCTCTGTTTGGCCAAACAACCCAAGGAGGGACTTAGTCCAAAATGAGCTGGCGTCCAAATGTGCTTTGCAACCTCAGGCGCCGGGGGCTTTCAGAAACGGCTCGCATCACTCCCCATACAGCTTCTCCTTGTGCAGTGTGCTGTATTGTTGACCGATGCACAGTGACACCATCTGCAGCAAGATGATGCTGCAGCTCTTTGGAGGTGGTCTGTGGATTGTCCTTGACTGTTCTCACCATTCTTCTTCTCTGCCTTTCTGATATTTTCTTGGCCTGCCACTTCTGGGCTTAACAAGAACTGTCCCTGTGGTCTTCCACCTTACTATGTCCCTCACAGCGGAAAGACTGACAGGTTAAATCTCTGAGACAACTTTTGTATCCTTCCCCTGAACAACTATGTTGAACAATCTTTGTTTTCAGATCATTTGAGAGTTGTTTTGAGGAGCCCATGATGCCACTCTTCAGAGGAGATTCAAATAGGAGAACAACTTGCAATTGGCCACCTTAAATACCTTTTCTCATGATTGGATACACCTGGCTATGAAGTTCAAAGCTCAGTGAGGTTCCAAAACCAATTTTGTGCTTCAGTAAGTCAGTAAAAAGTAGTTAGGAGTATTCAAATCAATAAAATGAAAGGGTACCCAAATTTTGCACCGGTCAAATTTTGGTAATGCATATGCACATTTTCTGTTAGTACAATAAACCTCATTTCAATCCTGAAATATTACTGTGTCCATCAGTATTAGATATATCAAATTGAAATGGCTGTTGCAAGCACCCAAATATTTAGAACTAAAAATGATTAAAATTAATAGGGGTGCCCAAACTTTCATAGACTGTATGTAGGAGGACTTAGTCCAATTGTCCGGGAGACTATAAAGAGGCCTGGGCAGGGGGGGGGGCCATGAACAGAAGTAAATCATCAGCATAAAGTGCGGCCCCCCCCCTCCGGGAAAAAATAAAAAACCTCTATATACGGGGTCATTCCGAAGCAGTATTGCCAGAGGCTACACCGCCAAGGAAAACAATAGCGGTGACAACGGGCAGCCCTGCCTCGTACCCCTACCCAGGGGGAAGTAGGGGGACAATGTGCCATTAATCGACAGTGCTGCTCTAGGGGAACTGTATAAGAGGGAGATCCAGGTAATGAATCCCTCACCAAAACCGTATCTATGCAACACCTGCAATAGAAAATAATATTATAGCAATAGCCACAATATGCTGATACAATAACATGTACTATATGATGCATAGCTAATTCAGTAATTGTCATCTGTTCTGTTATTGAGTAGTTGGTATAGGCGAGGAATTCATGTTTTCTTGTATCCTACTGGGGTGTATTTTAGTATGTATTAATTTTTAATGGAGTCATATAAATAAAAATGTATATTTTTATAAGAAGTCAGAGCTCCATGTTTTTTTTTTGTTTATATCTACTTAGGGAGTGTTCTTGTCATAGAGAGGGCTAATGGATTAGTAGTTATTATACGCTGGGGTCTGAGGAGTACAATAAGTCACCGAAACAAACCAGGAGCGGGGATGCATGCTCACAAATATTCATTGAAACAAATCTGGTTGGGTTTTCCCATTTCTATAATGAAGTGACCCAAGGCATTATACTATGTGGGACCACTGTGGAGCATTATACTGTGTGGGACCACTGTGGAGCATTATACTGTGTGGGACCACTGTGGAGCATTATACTGTGTGGGACCACTTTGGAACATTATACTATGTGGGGCTACTGTGGAGCATTATACTGTGTGGAGACACTGTGGAGATTACACTGTGTGGAGACACTGTGGATCATTCTACTGTGTGTAATAACTGTGGAGCATTATACTGTGTGGGGCTACTGCGGAACATTATACAATGTGGAGCTACTGTGGAGCATTATAATGTGTGGGGCTATATGGAGCATTATACTGTGTGTAGACACTGTGGAGCATTATACTGTGTGGGGCTACTGTGGAACAATATACTGTGTGGCGCTACTGTGAAGCATTATACTATATGGGGCTACTATGGAACATTATTCCGTGGGGGAACACTGTGGAGCATTATACTGTGTGGGGCCATTGTCAATCATATTATACTGTATGGGGCTACTATGGAGCATTATGCTGTGTAGAGACACTGTCGATCATTATACTGTGTGGGGCTACTGTGGAACAATATACTCTGTGGCGCTACTGTGAAGCATCATACTTTGTGGGGCTACTATGGAAAATTATTCTGTGGGGGGAGACTGTGGAGAAATATACTGTGTGGAGATGCTGAGGAGCATTTTATATTGTGTGGGGCCCACAAATTCCTGATGGCAGGATAAAATATCAGGCAGAGTACAGTGCTAAAAGGCAAAATAAAAGGAAGAATACAGTGGAATAAAAGCCAGAATACAGGTAGCAATATTTATTTTTAAATGAAACTTAGTAGAGGGGGATACCCAGCAAAATTCTCCTCCAAAAGTGGTTCCTGCCTTCAGAATGTTTGGAGCCGAAGTCATAGAGCAGGGGTGGGCAACCTTTTTTGTTCAGCGTCACGATTTAAATTAAGAAATCAAAGATGAGGTACTTGGAGTGCTGAGCAATAATTTTAAGGCTGACGACACCTACACTAAAGTCATATAGCACAAACCATAACATAGGGGTGCTGTCATACTGTGCTCTCAGCCACATGCGTTCAGCGCTATTTGCTTTGATACACCTGTATTTTTCCATTAGAAGCAATGTAAGTACAGTACATGTGTAACTCACAATTAGTAGTAAATGTATATGACTGGGAGCAGAGTGAGGTAACATCTATAGGGAGGTGACACACTATGTACCTGGATGCCGCATCCCCGGCCGCCGGTACTTTCACTTTTCTGCAAGTGAAATGCAGATTAATTTCAACCACTTTTAATTCCTGGTGCTGTGGTAACAGCAAAACTCCAGCCAGGAATTAAGGAGTGTCACACTTACCCCAAAGTCACAGCACTGGTGCCCGGGAACTGGATTTGTCTATACTGCAGCTGGATACACAGTGTGTCACGACCTGAAAATAAACACCCTAAGGCTAGAAATGCAGCTTTTTTTGTTGCAGATTTTGCAGATAATAGCCAAGAATGGCTATAAAAGGAATGGGAAATATATAGGAAGCTCTTATACTTCTATTTTCTGTTCAATCCACTCCTGGCTTTGGCTCAAAAAACGGCAACAAAATCTGCATCAAAAAAAAAAGCTACGTTGTTTATCTACAACGTGGGGCCTTAGCCTAAGGCTGAGGCCCCATGTTGCGGAAACGCAACTTTTTTGTTGCATATGGACCTATCATTAAGAGAGGGCATCAATTTTCGAGACTGTTAGGATCAGCTGTTTCCCAGAGCATACAGCTCCCAGCCTTACTTACATGCTGAGCGCTGTTCTACTCACTTACCGTAATAATGGCAGTTGTGGGCACTATAGCTGTATCCCTTTAACCCCTTAAGGACGCAGGGTAGTTTGTACATTAATGCTCAGTGATTTTTTTTTCATATTTTCCCTCATCTTCCAAAATTCATAACTTTTTTATTTTTCTGTCTACATAGCTATGTGAAGGCTTATTCTTTGCATGACGAGTTGTTCTTTCATTTGCCACCATTTTGGGGTACATATAATGTTTTGATTAGCTTTTATATATATTTCTTAGGGGTCCATGTGAAATAACACACAATTCTATCATGCTTTTTTGCATTTTGTTTTTACAGCGTTCACTCTGCATTAAAAATGACAAGGCAGCTTTGTCCGGCGGGTCATCATGATTACAGCGATACCATATTTATATTGGTTTTTATTAGGTTTTACCGCTTTTACAAATAAAATGTAATTTTTTGAAAATGAACAATTTTCCTGGGGTCACCATATTCTGGCGCCTATAACTTTTTTACTGTACTGTTGACGGACATATGCCAGGGCTCTTTCTTTGTAGTACAAATTGTACTTTCTATTGCTACCAATGTTTGGTATGTATGACTTTTTGATCCCTTTTTCTTGTTATTTTTTGGGGAAAGCAAAGTCACTAAAATATTATTTGCGCATTGCGGTATATATTTTTTTTATGGCGTTCAGCATATGTGGTAAAGAAAGCTATTTTTGGATATTGGGGGCATAAGTGCACGTGGGGATACCTAACATGTTTGTTTATTTAATTTTGTTTACATTATATTTTTTTAATATAAATATAAAGGTGTTTTTTTATCTTTTTATTATTTATTTATTTTTGTGTGTTTTTACTATGTGTTTTTGTGTGTTTTTTTTTTCACTTTTTCCCTGTCCCACAGGGAACTTGAAGGTGGGATCTCAGATCCCCAGTGCAATGTGCTGCAATATATAGTATTGCAGAACATCGTACATTAGTTCCTATGGGAACTATGCATAGGCAGTAAGGATGCCATGCCTGGCCTCCTGGCTGCCATGGCAACCCCTCGCAACCCACGATCTTATATTGCGGGGGTGATCTTGCCCTAGGGAGTTAATTCGCCGGCGTCGGAGTATCTTCCAAATCCGGTGTCTGGTAAAACAGCTGAGAGCAGGATATAATGCCGCAGGTACAGCTTCTGTGCCCGCGGCATTACAGTGCCATACTGTTACTGAGCTGAGGGTTAACTATATGCTCAGCTGAACGTAATACAGTCATGGCCAAAAGTTTTGAGAATGATACAAATATTAATTTTTACAAAGTCTACTGCTTCAGTTTTTCTAATGGCAATTTGCATATACTCCAGAATGTTATAAAGAGTGATCAGCTTAACAGCAATTACTTGCAAAGTCAATATTTGCCTAGAAAATGAACTTTATCCCCCAAAACACATTTCAACATCATTGCAGCCCTGCCTTAAAAGGACCACCTAACATCGTTTCAGTGATTGCTCCATTAACACAGGTGTGGGTGTTGATGAGGACAGGGCTGGAGATCAATCTGTCATGATTAAGTAAGAATGACACCACTGGACACTTTAAAAGGAGGCTGGTGCTTGCCATCATTGTTTCTCTTCTGTTAACCATGGTTATCTCTAAAGAAACACGTGCAGTCATCATTGCACTGCACAAAAATGGCCTAACTGGGAAGAGTATTGCAGCTAGAAAGATTGCACCTCAGTCAACAATCTATCGCATCATCAAGAACTTCAAGGAGAGAGGTTCCATTGGTGCCAAAAAGGCTCCAGGGCGCCCAAGAAAGACCAGCAAGCAGCAGGACCGTCTCTTAAAAGTGTTTCAGCTGCGGGATCGGGCTACCAGCAGTGCAGAGCTTGCTGAGGAATGGCAGCAGGCAGGTGTGAGTGCATCTGCACGCACTGTGAGGCGGAGACTCTTGGAGCAAGGCCTGGTCTCAAGGAGGGCAGCAAAGAAGCCACTTCTCTCCAGAAAAAACATCAGGGACAGACTGATATTCTGCAAAAGGTACAGGGAGTGGACTGCTGAGGACTGGGGTAAAGTCATTTTCTCTGATGAATCCCCTTTTCGATTGTTTGGAACATTTGGAAAACAGCTTATTCGGAGAAGAAGAGGTGAGCGCTACCACCAGTCTTGTCTCATGACAACTGTAAAGCATCCTGAAACCATTCATGTGTGGGGTTGCTTATCAGCCAAGGGAATCGGCTCTCTCACAGTCTTGCCAAAAAACACAGCCATGAATAAAGAATGGTACCAGAATGTCCTCCAAGAGCAACTTCTCCCAACCGTCCAAGAGTAGTTTGGCGCTCAACAATGCCTTTTCCAGCATGATGGAGCACCTTGCCATAAAGCAAAGGTGATAACTAAATGGCTCAGGGAACAAAACATAGAGATTTTGGGTCCATGGCCTGGAAACTCCCCAGATCTTAATCCCATTGAGAACTTGTGGTCAATCATCAAGAGACGGGTGGACAAACAAAAACCAACAAATTCAGACAAAATTAAAGCATTGATTCTGCAAGAATGGACTGCTATCAGTCAGGATTTGGTCCAGAAGTTGATTGAGAGCATGCCAGGGAGAATTGCAGAGGTCCTGAAGAAGAAGGGTCAACACTGCAAATATTGACTTGCTGCATTAACTCATTCTAACTGTCAATATAGGCTTCTGTTACTCATAATATGAATGCAATTCTATTTCTGTATGTGATAAAAACATCTGACAAACACACATAAAAACCAGAGGGCAGCAGATCATGTGAAAATAGAATATTTGTGTCATTCTCAAAACTTTTGGCCATGACTGTAGTATGGCACAGAGAGGGAACGGGTTAAAGCATCTGGGATACTGCTGCAGTATCCATAATCGCTGCTATTAAGAATACGCTGTAGTGATATGATAGGGGGCCCTGGGCAAAGTTTGCATTGGGGCCCACAAGGCTTTACTTACACCACTGGAGATCCACCTTTGGGACCAACATCTATCTTCAGCATGAGGATTTCTCATCCCACATTGGTCTGGTTATATGACTGCTGTGAATAGAGACTGGTTATTCATTTTTTTCATTGCTTACAAAACGCTTTACATACATTGTCATCACTCACTGTCTCAAGTAGGGCTCTCAATCTAAATTCCCTATCAGTATATCTTTGACAAAATTTGTTCCACATGCAGGGTTGGAGTGACTTCTGCAGCAATGTGCATGGATTTCTGCAAACCCTATTAGATGACACAGTCACAGACAACTGGCATATGTGAATATACCCTTTATTGCACATGTTATTATTTTATTATGCTTATTTGTATAGCGCCATCATATTCCGCAGCATTTTACAGACATTGACAGTCACTGTCCCATATAGGGCTCACAATCTACATTCCTTATGAGTATATGTTTACTTTATCCATAACACATTACTAAATTGTTGATTCCCTAAAAAGTTTTAAGTGGCCCTATAGTAGAGCTTCTCTTTAGTGATGACATTTGTCTTATTGTCATCTTCTTCTACCCACTATCCCTCGGCCTCAGTGTGCTAAAAATTCCCCAAAATTGTTTTTCTTTTTTATCTCTGGATTCACTATTGGCGTCAAGCTGTCCAGATAAGAGCAGGGTCTCTGGTCCTTGACTACCTAAAAAGGCAACCACGTTCTGGGACTGTTCATACATCATGTATTTATAAAAAAATAAGTGACGTCACAAGTTTTCATGTCTTACGATATCACAATAATTTGATTCCTTTAAAAGTCTGTTCAGTCACATATAACAAATACTGGGATGATGCATGAATTGTTTCAAATCTCACACTCTATGAGGAATGTATAAAATCCATTGGGTGAAAAGGCTGAGCTTTGGCTGAGCATATATGTGTTTTTCATAGGTAGAAGTGAATAAGCTATCGTCATATACCTCTGGTAGCACCTTTTCCCTATTGGAGCAAAAAGACAGCTATGTTGAAACTCAACATACAGGTGCATCTCAATAAAGTAGAATATTTTTGAAACATTCATTTCAGTAATTCAGTAATTCTATTCATAATCAGCGTCTTCCATGATTGTGTGTCCTACTGAACCAGACTGAGGGACCATTTAAAGGCTTAGGAAACCTTGGCAGGTGACACACTGAATACAATATTCTAATTTTCTTAGATTTGGGTTTTCATTACCTGTAATCCATAATAAACATTTACAGAAATAAAACACTTGAAATAGAACACTCTGTGTGTAAAAAATCTAGAAAATATAGGAGGTCACTTTTTTAATTTAATTACTGAAAGAAATAAACGTTTCAAAGATATTCTAATTTATTGAGATGCACCTGTACCTGATTATTCTTTTTGCTGCCATCTGCCATTGGGGAGAGTCCCTGTTACCTTGATCCCCACCCTACTTGGCCCACTACATTAAAAAGCAGTGAGTGGGGAATAAAGATGTCAAAGTGGAGCAACTTTGGCGCAAATAAGGCTCGTGGGCCAAAAATGTGCCACTTCTATGCTAGTTTCTGCCATATATAATATAGCAAATACCCCCACTGGCTTTTCCTCTTATGATAAATTTCCCCATAGTATATTATAAATTGTAAAACTATTCATTATACAGTTATTAAGATTTATTTATTTATAGAAATCTCATTTATTTTATTATCCTATCCAGTTATCTATAATTAAATTACATTTTGCAGTAGCAAAGAGGTTAATGGAAGCATTAAAATAAAAATGACTAAACATTAACCCAGTGTAAGCTCATAAATATAAGGACATTAAGTTTATGCACTTGCACAAAAATCCTGTATTACTGTCTCATATCCTATTATTTGTAACAGCATAAAGTTCATACAGATACCATTTATAACATCATGCTATATTTTATGTTATCATTATTATTATTGGAAATGCATATCTGTGTAACTTCGCTGACTGTATTGTAGACACATAGGGACCAAAAATGTCACAATTATGCAGTGTGCCACCTGTTAGCTATGTCTTATATCTAACCCCTTTAAATTGGAACAACCCCTTTAATCATTTAGTTCACTTGATGTGGAAGGGGGAAAAACACATTTTTTTTGTTTCAAACACATAGCTTAAATACAATCTGTCAGCAGTAAACTGGCCTAAACCTAATCCCACTACCTTGTAGAGGTGATTCTACATTTTCCAAATATGCCTCTGTTATTCAGCTTTGAAGACCCCCTTTCATGTACATATCAATTTTATTCATATGCAAATGAGAGGAAACATGCTTTGGGGGCATGTATGGGCTTTCCCACAAATGGGAAAACATGTCTATAGTTTTCAGGATCTCGTGAAACATATACAGTGCCTTGCGAAAGTATTCGGCCCCCTTGAACTTTTCAACCTTTTGCCACATTTCAGGCTTCAAACATAAGGATATAAAATTTTAAATTTTTGGTGAAGAATCAACAACAAGTGGGACACAATTGTGAAGTGGAACGAAATTTATTGGATATTTTAAACTTTTGTAAAAAATAAAAAACTGAAAAGTGGGGCGTGCCAAATTATTCGGCCCCCTTAAGTTAATACTTTGTAGCGCCACCTTTTGCTGCGATTACAGCTGCAAGTCGCTTGGGGTATGTCTCTATCAGTTTTGCACATTGAGAGACTGAAATTCTTGCCCATTCTTCCTTGGAAAACAGCTCAAGTTCAGTGAGGTTGGATGGAGAGCATTTGTGAACAGCAGTTTTCAGCTCTTTCCACAGATTCTCGATTGGATTCAGGTCTGGACTTTGACTTGGCCATTCTAACACCTGGATACGTTTATTTGTGAACCATTCCATTGTAGATTTTGCTTTATCTTTGGGATCATTGTCTTGTTGGAAGATAAATCTCCGTCCCAGTCTCAGGTCTTTTGCAGACTCCAACAGGATTTCTTCCAGAATGGTCCTGTATTTGGCTCCATCCATCTTCCCATCAATTTTAACCATCTTCCCTGTCTCTGCTGAAGAAAAGCAGGCCCAAACCATGATGCTGCCACCACCATGTTTGACAGTGGGGATGGTGTGTTCAGGGTGATGAGCTGTGTTGCTTTTATGCCAAACATATCGTTTTGCATTGTGGCCAAAAAGTTCGATTTTGGTTTCATCTGACCAGAGCACCTTCTTCCACATGTTTGGTGTGTCTCCCAGGTGGCTTGTGGCAAACTTTAAACGAGACTTTTTATGGATATCTTTGAGAAATGGCTTTCTTCTTGCCACTCTTCCATAAAGGCCAGATTTGTGCAGTGTACGACTGATTGTTGTCCTATGGACAGACTCTCCCACCTGAGCTGTAGATCTCTGCAGTTCATCCAGAGTGATCATGGGCCTCTTGGCTGCACCTCTGATCAGTCTTCTCCTTGTTTAACCTTCCTCTAGTGTTAGCTTTCTGTTACTCTTTCTTATGTTAACGGGTCGATTTTGACCCGTGTCTTAAATCACCCCTAGGATACCCTAAAAACAGTTATTTATGATCCAATTTGTTTCTTACCTCTTAGTTACCTTGTTAGGGTTTCTCATCCATGGAAGGATTGATTTTAATATTTTTGTTGTGGCCCCCTGGGCCTTTCATTTGAGAGCGTACCCTTCATTTTCAATATAAAAATATTGTCAAATGAACCTCAAGAGAATAATATAAACTTTAAAAAGTTTGTTATATTACCTGACTATTACTGAAGGGTTTTAGAACACATTTCTTAAATGTAAAAAAAAATATACATATATATATTTTATATTATTAACTCTAGTAACATCTATGGTGTGACGGGTCAATTTTGACCCATATCTAACTACTTTATGAAAAAGGCAAAAAACAAATTTTTTTTTTTTATAGAACTTTAATACAAATAAAAGATGAAAATTATATTAACATTAATAGCAATAATAATAAAAAGTAGCTTTTCTAGGTCAAACAAACAAACAACAATCAATCAAGCAAATCAAATCAACAGAAATCAAGTAATAGTTTTTAGATGCATTAGTATTTAGATGCATGTGTGGCAAAAAGTGACACTTTTTGTGTGTTCTTTGCAGAGGTATTTTTTGCAGGCGAAGCACGATGTGTTTGTCTTTCTGTCCTTATGGCTAGGGCAGACCTGACACCTCTTTCTTTTAGAATCAGGTGGTCTCACTGGGGTTGTGGCTGTTGTGGTTGATGTTGAGGCAGGGCTGGTTGAGGAGGATGCTGGTGATGATGCTCTTTGTGTTGCTGTGGGTGTGGGCGAAGCACTTGTTGAGCTCTGGAGTTGTCGGACCAAGGCTGCAGCGGCTGGGTCTCGGGGCACCCGTTCCCTTTGGTCAATGTGCGCCTTGACAAGGGATCTTCCTAGTTCCTCAAGAAACATCCTCCGCTTGTTTTTTTTCTTTGAATTCCATCCTTGGTGAATGTGGGTCCACAACACAAATGCATTGTATGCTGACACATCAAGGATGTTGGAAAATACAACCATTGGCCATCTCCTAGTCATTCGCTGGCAAGTGTAGGTGGCAGTCAGCTTGTCCAGGTTGTCCACTCCTCCTTTGTTTTTGTTATAGTCCAGGATGATTCTGGGCTTTTTGTCACTTCCTGATGACACAGCTGCATCTTTGTGAAGTGTGGACATCAGTACCACATTCCGTCGTTTTTTGGGGCAGTATGAAACAGCAGGGGTGGTGTCTGTAAAAACAAACTTTGAGGAAAGTGGAGCCCTGTCCTTCATCTGCAACAATTCAGCGGGCAGCTCAGGTTTGTTTTTTTTCACTGTGCCCACCATGGTGATTTTCCTCCTGAGAAGTTCTTGTCCAAGGTCATAGCTGGTAAAAAAATTGTCACAAGTAATGTTGTGACCCTGCAGTCCAGTAGTCATATCGAGGACTACACGTTTTCCTTGGTTTTTTTCAGGGATGCCGCTTGCAGACTTGCCTGTGTAAATCTGTAGATTCCATGCATAGCTAGTTTTTGCATCACAAGCTGCCCAGATTTTTATGCTGTATTTGCCTGGCTTACTTGGCATGTATTGCCGGAAGGGGCATTTTCCGCGGAAAGGGAGAAAACGTTCGTCTACTGTCACCTCTGGCCCTGGGTTGAACATCAGTGGAAGGAGCTGCACCCATTTCTCCCAAACATCCCTGATGGGAGCAAGTTTGTCAGATTTTGTTCTGGTGTCTCTGTTGTCAAATCTGAGGACTCTTGATATCATTTGAAACTTTTGAAGTGACATTGTTGCCCGGAAAATATTCCTGCCTGTCGATGCGTCCCAGAGACTATCAGTGGCCTCATTCCAGGATTTGTACACTCCAGCAAGGAGAAGAACACCAATGTATGCATCCAGGTCATCATCATGAAGGTCATTCCACATGTTGCCGTGGACTTTTTTTTCCTTCAAGGTTTGTCATAGCAATAATGACTTTTTTTTATTGACAATGGCATAAACAGATCAAAACATGTCTTGATGTCACTTACTCTTGTCACAGCAAACCTTGTGATCCCAGGGGTCATTTTTATGACATTTGCAGCATCTGCCCTGCCATGTACATCTGGAGGTACTGAGCTCCAAATGATCTTGCCACTTTTGGATTTGAATCTTTCAGCAGGAGCAGCTTCAGCACCGGTGACCTCCTCATCAGACTGATCAAAACTGTCTGTGTCTTCCGGTTGATACTCCACATCATCTTCCTCCTCAGAAACCTGTTCATCTGTATCAGTTTGCTGCTGTGTGTCCTCTGATTCATTATCATCCAAGATATAATCCAGAATTTGGCTTGCATCTAATCTTCTCCTCATTGTTGCATGGTGTAAACTGAAGATGTATACTCTGCAAAGTACCAACTGTAAGCTGATTTGGCCATACATGCCTGGACATGTCCCTAACTCAAGTTGTTGGAGGTAGAGCTGGCTGTGGGCTGTTGGTTTATATTGTGTTTATGAGTTCAGTTTTGGGACTTATTATTGTTTTTTTACTCTTATATTAGACCTGGGTCGAAATTGACTCCAACAACACAAATGTTATAATTTTAATAAGAGCATTTTACAATTTAGTAAAATAGTTTTATTTTATTGTATTTTGTTTAAAAATAAGTTCCTGAAAAAGTCAAAAAGTCTTGATGCAATAAACAAATGTATGTAGAATTTGTATGCATTTAAAACCTAAAACGGGTCGGTCACAACCCTAACACTAGAGGAAGGTTAAGATGAAAGTTTACAGGGATGGCCGGGTCTTGGTAGATTTGCAGTGGTCTGATACTCCTTCCATTTCAATATGATCGCTTGCACAGTGCTCCTTGGGATGTTTAAAGTTTGGGAAAGCTTTTTGTATCCAAATCTGGCTTTAAACTTCTCCACAACAGTATCACGGACCTGCCTGGTGTGTTCCTTGGTCTTCATGATGCTCTCTGCGCTTTAAACAGAACCCTGAGACTATCACAGAGCAGGTGCATTTATACGAAGACTTGATTACACACAGGTGGATTATATTTATCATCATCAGTCATTTAGGACAACATTGGATCATTCAGAGATCCGCACTGAACTTCTGGAGTGAGTTTGCTGCACTGAAAGTAAGGGGGCCGAATAATATTGCACACCCCACTTTTCAGTTTTTTATTTTTTACAAAAGTTGAAAATAACCAATAAATTTCGTTCCACTTCACAATTGTGTCCCACTTGTTGTTGATTCTTCACCAAAAAATTTAAATTTTATATCTTTATGTTTGAAGCCAAAAATGTGGCAAAAGGTTGAAAAGTTCAAGGGGGCCGAATACTTTCGCAAGGCACTGTATATATAGATATAGATATCTATAGATATAGATATATATAGATATATATCTTAGAAGTCAGTTCTCTAAATTGCATTTGTATGAACCATGGATTTTTAGCCTTAGTGTTCCTTTAAGGCTTCAGGGTCAATCCACTTTTGGAGGACAGTAGCCTGTTTGCACACAAGGTCAGCAGACAGTGTGACTGGGTGTCCTAGTATCCCATCTGT
Source organism: Leptodactylus fallax (assembly GCA_947044405.1). NCBI lineage: Eukaryota > Metazoa > Chordata > Amphibia > Anura > Leptodactylidae > Leptodactylus > Leptodactylus fallax. The sequence continues at coordinate 3,951,264 of CAMRHE010000078.1, forward strand.
CCAGCAACAGACAAGTGTGACTCAACCAGCAGTGATAATGCAAGATAAGAACTTTCACACTGGCAGGCACTGCTACTGAGTAGAGCCCTGTATAGACACTTCTAGTTTCTATGTTGAAAAGAAATAGAGTTCTGCTTACAGTACATTACTTTGCATCCATTAACATCAGTGATGGGCTTTAGCAATAGTAGTCACTATCAGACACTGAGGGGGCCTTATAACACATAAAATATACAACTATTCTAAATGGCACAGGGTAAAGAGGGCCCAGTAACTTCAAGCTACACTTCTCCTTAGAACACACTATCAGCATGGGCTTTTGAGACCTCAGTCCTGTCAGACTACTCTGATCAGTTTCTATGAGTAGGTAAATTTTAAACTAGACCCCAGGAAGCTGTAGATATGTGTATATCTAGACTTTTCAATACTGTACATTGTAAAAAGGTTGGTATTCAAAATGGTAAAATTCAGAGAAAAATATGTGTATTTGGGTTCACAGCTGGCTCAGTGATAGGAAATAGAGGATGCTTGTTAATGGGAAGTACTCATACAGGGTCAGAGTCACCAGTGGGGCACCACAGGGGTCATTAATGGGTCTTTTTTTATATATTTATTAATGACCAAATAGAGGGTTCACAGAGCAGGGTGTCCGTATTTGCAGATGATGTTGAACTCTTTAAAGTGAGGAGAAATGTAAATATTCAAGGAAAAATGTATACACATTGGCACCTCGTAGTAGGAGAAATGTAGATTAGTACATGGAAATTTGGGGAAGCTGGAAGCATGGGGAGACTTGGTAAATTAAGTTTAATGTAGACAAATGTAAGGTTATGTATTTTAGTCAAAGAAATAAGGAAATAAAATGTATGATTATGTACAGTCATGGCCAAAAGTTTTGAGAATGATACAAATATTAATTTTTACAAAGTCTACTGCTTCAGTTTTTCTAATGGCAATTTGCATATACTCCAGAATGTTATAAAGAGTGATCAGCTTAAAAGCAATTACTTGCAAAGTCAATATTTGCCTAGAAAATGAACTTTATCCCCCAAAACACATTTCAACATCATTGCAGCCCTGCCTTAAAAGGACCACCTAACATCGTTTCAGTGTTTGCTCCATTAACACAGGTGTGGGTGTTGATGAGGACATCAATCTGTCATGATTAAGTAAGAATGACACCACTGGACACTTTAAAAGGAGACTGGTGCTTGCCATCATTGTTTCTCTTCTGTTAACCATGGTTATCTCTAAAGAACCACGTGCAGTCATCATTGCACTGCACAAAAATGGCCTAACTGGGAAGAGTATTGCAGCTAGAAAGATTGCACCTCAGTCAACAATCTATCGCATCATCAAGAACTTCAAGGAGAGAGGTTCCATTGGTGCCAAAAAGGCTCCAGGGCGCCCAAGAAAGACCAGCAAGCGGCAGGACCGTCTCTTAAAAGTGTTTCAGCTGCGGGATCGGGCTACCAGCAGTGCAGAGCTTGCTGAGGAATGGCAGCAGGCAGGTGTGAGTGCATCTGCACGCACTGTGAGGCGGAGACTCTTGGAGCAAGGCCTGGTCTCAAGGAGGGCAGCAAAGAAGCCACTTCTCTCCAGAAAAAACATCAGTGACAGACTGATATTCTGCAAAAGGTACAGGGAGTGGACTGCTGAGGACTGGGGTAAAGTCATTTTCTCTGATGAATCCCCTTTTCGATTGTTTGGAACATCTGGAAAACAGCTTATTCGGAGAAGAAGAGGTGAGCGCTACCACCAGTCTTGTCTCATGCCAACTGTAAAGCATCCTGAAACCATTCATGTGTGGGTTTGCTTCTCAGCCAAGGGAATCGGCTCTCTCACAGTCTTGCCTAAAAACACAGCCATGAATAAAGAATGGTACCAGAATGTCCTCCAAGAGCAACTTCTCCCAACCGTCCAAGAGCAGTTTGGCGCTCAACAATGCCTTTTCCAGCATGATGGAGCACCTTGCCATAAAGCAAAGATGATAACTAAATGGCTCAGGGAACAAAACATAGAGATTTTGGGTCCATGGCCTGGAAACTCCCCAGATCTTAATCCCATTGAGAACTTGTGGTCAATCATCAAGAGACAGGTGGACAAACAAAAACCAACAAATTCAGACAAAATTAAAGCATTGATTCTGCAAGAATGGACTGCTATCAGTCAGGATTTGGTCCAGAAGTTGATTGAGAGCATGCCAGGGAGAATTGCAGAGGTCCTGAAGAAGAAGGGTCAACACTGCAAATATTGACTTGCTGCATTAACTCATTCTAACTGTCAATATAAGCTTCTGTTACTCATAATATGAATGCAATTATATTTCTGTATGTGATAAAAACATCTGACAAACACACATAAAAACCAGAGGGCAGCAGATCATGTGAAAATATAATATTTGTGTCATTCTCAAAACTTTTGGCCATGACTGTACTTAATAGTAATTTACTGGGTAAGACTGATGCTGAAAAAGACTTGGGGATTTTGATAGTAAGATTACTTTTAGTTCCAGGTAGTTTAGAAAAAAGAGATCGATTCACAATGCATAAATAGAAGAAGGAATAGTACATAGATCTTTCTAATGATCTTTTTAAACTTGGGCCTGTGACAAAAGGATACATCCTAAAGGAGAGAACATTTCACCAGCAACATAGACGGGATTCTTTGCTGTAAGGTTGGATTTCATCCAACCTCATCTTCAATGTAACTATGATGGTTAGCCTTCTTTCCTCTAGATACAGTAGATAACCTGCTGTCATGGTTACAAACCTAGATATAAAAAGATCATCAGACAGATCTCTGTACATAGTGATTTTTTTGTTATAAAGTAAATAAACCAAATAGAGCTACAGTATATCGTACAAAATATCTTGTTTTTCAATAAAAGTTTTTCAAGCTTTTACTTTGACCTTACCATCCAAGCCATGATCACACTTTGGACTTTTCTGTAGTTTACATCCATGCCAAAAGACAGACATGTAAAGTGCTCCCAGTGCCTGCCGCAGTTCCCCAGTTTAAACAATTGCACATTTACTTACAGTCACAAAGCCTCCAATTCTAAGAACCTCCGGTAATAGACACTATGTCCTTGCCCTTGGTTCCTTCCTGAACACTTCTGCCAGGACAGTGATGTTGTGTTCCAGGACAACCGGACTTTCCTACTAAACCCTGGATACTTGTAAACCTTATCAAGTACTGGGTGAAGTCATTTCATGGTAAGACTTGCCTAACAGTTTAAGACACACTGCTATATATTAGATGCTGCTGCAGAAACTCTTATTGATAATTAAGTGTTCTGTCCTCCTTATGTGTGAGGCATAAGTCGACATGCAGCTAAACTCCCTCCTAGTAATTCATTGACTCTGGAGCGATGTCCAAACTTTAACTTTTATTACAAGGATAGGGTGAAACTGGGAAACAGAAAGATAATGCATTTACTAATGCGTACAAGCATGTAGCCACACATTATAATACAAATCAATGTATACAAAGACATGTACATTAAATACAAGAACATTGTACATTATGGTACTACAGACATGAGGAACATCCATATACATAAACTGTACATGTGCTCCTGAGTGGTGCTGTCCTAACTACCAGCATGGTCTCCAGCTATGGTAACTATGGACTGGGAAACCAGGAGACATGCAAACATAATAAAGTGCATAAACACAAACTATAGTGCTGCGCAGCAAATGGAACATACCAGCGATGCTACTGTAGGTCCAGATGGGAAGGATGGAATAAGATGCTGCTAGCTGCACAGCAAGTTCCAAGTGAAATGGCCACTGATGAGCTGACTTGATGATGTCATTAGGTGATAGGTGGGAACTACAGTAGCTCTAGTGGGACATACAGGGAATAGTAAGATTATTTGCCATTTGCACAAACAGCCACCGGATGGAGCTATCAGAAATCAACACATTACATATTGCTGAAGGCATGACACTCCCCCGCCTGGTATCCCAAGGATACCACATTAAGGTATCTCAGAAGAGAACAACAATATCAGTTCAGTAACTGGTCTGAGGAAAAGTCTAGGTTCACTTTGCTTGCAAACCTTGAGTTCTACTTTCCTGACTTTCCCATCTTCACTTGGAAACACTTTGGTCACCAGTCCTAGAGGCCACTCGTTTCTCTTGGACTGAGAGTCTTTTACAAGAACAACGTTGCCAACTTCCATGTTGGGTTTGCTGGCTTGCCATTTGTTCCGTGTCTGCAAAGTAGAAATATATTGTCGCCTCCACTTATCCCAGAAGGCATCTGCCAGGGTTTGTACTCGCCTCCATTGGCTCTTGTATAAGTCTTTAATAGTAAACTCACCAAGTGGAGCTGAAGCTGTACCAACCTTTTGGGTAAGAAGGGTAGAAGGAGAAAGCAAGAGAGGATCCTCCGGGTCATTTGGAATCGAAGTCAAAGGTCTGGCATTTATGATGGCCACTACTTCAGCCATGAAAGTTGTGAGTCTCTCATGGGTGAGCCTTGAAGTTCCTAGTTGTAGAAAGATTGATTCAAGGATCCTACGAGCTATGCCGATCATACGCTCCCAAGAACCTCCCTTGTGAGAAGAGTGAGGAGGGTTGAATGTCCATGTACAACCTTGGTCAGCAAGATATCTCTCTACATGGTCACTGTCAATGTTTGAAGAGATTCTCAGTTCCTTGCAGGCTCCAACAAAATTGGTACCTCTATCAGAGCGGATATGTTTAACTGGACCTCTGATAGAAATGAAACGTCTGAAGGCATTTATGAAGCTGGATGTGTCCATAGACTCAATAACTTCTATATGCACAGCCCTAATACTCATGCAGGTAAATATGACTGCCCAACGTTTGCTGTTTGCATGGCCTCCTCTAGTGTGCCGTGCGGTGACAGACCAGGGCCCAAACACATCAAGACCAACATTTGTGAAAGGAGGTTCAGTACTAAGTCGGTCTTCAGGAAGATTAGCCATCTTCTGTGACTGAAACATACCACAGAGCTTTCGGCAGGTGATACATCTGAATATTAGACAACTCACAAGTCTTTTTGCTCCCACTATCCAGAAACCTGCTGTACGTAAAGCCCCTTCAGTGAACAAACGTCCTTGGTGCTTTGTCTGTTCATGATAGTACTGCACAAGTAAAGATGCAATATGATTGTTTGGGAGTGTCAACGGACTGGTTTCATTCCTCTCAAGTTTTGCATTAGAGATACGCCCTCCAACTCTCAACAGTCCTTTAGCATCTATAAATGGATCAAGTCTCTTGAGAGAACTGTCTTTAGGAACACTCTTTTGATTTTGAAGGCATTCAAGTTCACGTGAATAAGTCTCTTGTTGGATACAATGGATGATAACTTCTCTGACCTGTGTGAACTCATCCACTGTGTAGGCTTTGTGACAGTAGTGCCACCCTTTGCAACACCCTGATGATGGTGGCGTGGCTCTGAACGATCTAGCAATGTGAATCAAACAAGCTATGGCTCTGATTAATGACTTCCAAGTAGAAAACTTGTTAAAGCGTTTGGATCCAAGCTGTGTGTTAGAGACTGTCGTGGCAAGTGTAGAAACTTGAGGTCGAATCTCTATATCAGATTCTGGCTCTAATAGTTCATATGTGCCTTCGCCAAGAGTGTCAGGTATCGGTTTGTACAAGAATGTTGGCCCTGTGAGCCATGTAGTGTCTTTTAGGTGAGATGCTGATACAGCTCTTGTAGCATGGTCTGCTGGGTTGAGGTCAGTCGGTACATAGCACCACTGGGTAGGCTGTGTTGACTTCCTAATTCTTTGGACTCTATTATTCACATAGACATAAAATCTTCTAGTCTCATTGTAAATGTAGCCCAGCACTACTTTGCTATCTGTATGAAACAGTGTATTGTCAAGTCTCACATCTATTTCTGACATAACCAGTTCTGCCAGCTCTACTGCTAGAACTGCCGCACAGAGTTCAAGTCTTGGTATGGTAGGTTCTGGACGAGGTGTCAGCTTTGCCTTACCCATCACAAAGCCGACAGAGACTTTGCCTTTAATGTCTTTTGTTCTAAGGTAAGCAACTGCACCGACAGATTTTACTGAGGCGTCACAGAATACGCACAGCTCCCTAGACTGAACATGTTCAGGAGGGATGTGGGCATAAGGTCTAGGTATATGTAGGCTAGACAACACCTTTAGAGAGTCTCTCCATGTTACCCATAATGCTTCTTTCTCTGGGGAAAGTGGGGAGTCCCAATCACATGTGTCTGTAGTTAACTCTCTGAGCAGAGTCTTACCTTGGATGGTCACAGGTGCTGCGAAGCCAAGTGGATCATATAGGCTGTTTATGGTGGATAAGACACCACGTCGTGTGAAAGGCCTTTGCTCTTGGTTTACCTGAAAGGTAAAGGTGTCAGTTTTGAGGTCCCAATTGAGCCCTAGGCTGCGTTGCATGGGTATGAAGTCTGTTGCCAAGTCTAGATCTTTCAAATCGCTGGCATGATCTTGAGTGGGGAAAGCCTCCATAACAACTTTGCTGTTTGAAGCTATCTTATGCAGTCTTAAGTTTGAACAGGATAACAAACTTTGGGTCCTTCTGAGTAGGCTGATTGCAGCTTCTGGTGAAGGAAGTGACTTTAGGCCATCATCTACATAAAAGTCTCTTTCAACAAACTGCCTGACATCTTGCCCATAGTCTTTTTCACCTTCCTGGGCAGACCGTCTTAGTCCATAGATAGCGACTGCAGGAGATGGGCTGTTGCCAAAAACATGTACCTTCATGCGGTACTCTATGATGTCTTTGGTGGGGTCGTTGTCTCTGAACCAAAGGAATCTCAATAAGTTCCTGTGCTCTTCTTTGACTAGGAAACAATGAAACATTAGTTGTATGTCGGCAACAATGGCAATGGACTCCTTGCGGAATCTGATGAGGACACCAAGTAGTGTGTTGTTGAGATCTGGTCCAGTCAAAAGAACATCATTAAGGGATACTCCCTCATATTGTGAGCTGGAGTCAAATACTACCCGGATCTGTCCTGGCTTTTTAGGGTGGTAGACACCGAAGATTGGTAGATACCAGCACTCTTCCTTTTCTTTTAGGGGTGGAGCCACCTCCGCATGGCCATTCTCAAATATCTTGCTCATGAATGAGAAGAAATGTTCCTTCATATCTGGTTTTCTTTGAAAGTTGCGTCTGAGTGAAGAAAGACGCGTCAGTGCCTGATCCCTGTTGTTGGGAAGATGGCGTCTCTGCATTCTGAAAGGCAGCGGTGCAACCCAGCTATTTGTTTCATCCTTGAAGAAATCTTGTTCCATTATCTTTAAGAAAGCCTCATCTTCAATAGAGGGTGCTATTTTGTTGTCTTCTTTAGTCCTCTGGAAGATCGTACACCCCAAGTGATCTCTCTCTTCATCACAGGAATAGTTCATGGTTTCTGTAAGGTCAGGATGTACAACACTAGTGGGCTTCTCCTTTATGAGGAACCTGTTAGGACAAGGCTGGAAAAGAGATGGACGCCCATTCTCCAATAAGCTTGTGTAAAGCGCATTTACAGTGGTTGGTTTGTGAACAGTTCCTAGGCAGACATTGCCTATAATGACCCATCCTAGGTCAAGCTTCTGAGCGTATGGGGAATTGTGAGGGCCATTTATCTGCTCTCTCACCTTGTGGACTCTTATGATGTCTCTTCCGAGCAGAAGTACTATCTGGGCCTCTGAGTCTAGTGCAGGGATTAGAGGCACTATAGTTTTCAGATGTCCATGATGTAATGCTGCTTCCGGTGTAGGGATCTCCTCCCTGTTGTTGGGAATCTGATTGCATTCAATCAAGGTAGGTAGAGGCAGGGATGTTTTGCCATCTATAGATTCAATTTGATAGCCTTTGGCTCTTCTTCCTGTTTCTTTGCTCACACCTGAGCATGTCTTAAGTGAATATGAGGAGCTGTGTCCTTTAATCTTGAACATATCAAAGAAGGATGAGTTTGCAAGGGATCTGTTGCTTTGATCATCAAGGATTGCATATAGCCTTACCGCCTTATCCTTGTGGCCAATGGGGTACACTGTAACAAGACAAATCTTAGAGCAGGATTTACCGCTAAGCCCTCTTCCGCAGACTTGGGTACACTGGGGTGTCACTTCAGGAGGTACTGTCACTTTCTCCTCCCCACCGTGCTCTGTATCTTGCTCTGAGGGTGTGAGAATCCATGGAGCTGGCCCTGGGTGTAAAGCTGTACTATGGTCTTTGCTGTCACATTCTGTGCATTTGATGTTTGCTGTACAGTCCTTTGCAAGATGAGAAGTTGATGCACAACATCTGTAGCAAATGTGATTTTCCTGACTGGGCATTGCTGATAACGGGGTCCCCCTATGAACCCCACCACCACCTTTGATACCCAAACTGCTGGGCCTAAATGCTTTCCCCCTCTTTTCCAGCCTCGACCCCTGCCCCCCAGCTCTCAAACCCCCCACCCCTTAGAAATAAACCAAGACCAAAGGGTTGGATTAAATCGGCCACAGCAGCCGTATTTATTAACAAACAACAAATAAATAACAACAAGTATAACTTATTATAATTTACATAACTTAAAATAGTTTAACAATAAACGCTTAACCTGGGTAAGAGTCCTTGGAGCTACAAAAAACTATCAATCCCCCGGCCTGGCGCTAACATAACCACACCATAAATTTACTACCAGCCGCGATCACCGGCTCGGCGGCACCATGAATAAAGACGAACTCCTTCTTCCATGTACCAGCTCCCAGGGCCAATTTACCCTGTAACCGTTCACCGTGCGCCAGGCCATCCACCAAAATGTGCAATTACCACCAAATGTATAGGTGGAGCCTACCTTTGACTCCACCCTTTTAGCCAATTGACCACCAACTCCAAGGACCCCACCCGCCACTGCGAGCACGCCTTAATCCCTTAAGCGTGAGAGACCCGCCACACTTCCAGGGCCCTCTCAACACCCTCCTGGATACCTAGTGTCCACAAATCTATACCCACCGCATTCAGATGGACCCCGTCCCGCAACCAAAACTCCCCCTCCCCAGACTCCAACTCCTTGTGCCGCACGCACACACCGCCGTTCCTGGACACAAACCCCGCAACAGCCCGGTTAACCTTAATCCTGGCCTTGTTGAGCCTTTCAACAGACCTAGCCTCCCGCCATGTTTTTCTCGGTACAATATCGGACCACACGGTAACAATCCCCGGAAACATGGACCACAACCTCAACAGGTCATACTTTATGTCCCTCACTAAATCGCGAAAGGGACGAACCCCCAGGTCATTGCCACCAGTATGTATCACGATAATGTCCGGAGACCGATCCAACCTCGTGCACCTGTGGATTTCGGGCATGACCCGACTCCACACCATACCTCGGACTCCAATCCAACGTACAACGACCGCAGCCCTGTCGAACCCCAGCTGCCGACCATTCCGCCGCACGCCGGCCCTCTCCGCGCCCCAGAACACAAAAGAATGGCCGAAGATCCAGACTAACCGAGCAGGAGGGCCTACGAAAGAAGAAATAAAGTAGGGGGAGGGTGGAGAAAATACCCAACAACACAATGATTCACATTTGGGCAAGGTGTGGACGTATGTATGATCTATACCTCTGCGATTCCCACCTACCGATACGTCGGACCACCTCCGAGCTCAACCCCTAACTAGCTGCTTCACTCGCTGCGCCAATGCGAAAAGAGTGTGGAGCATATCGAGAGGCGTCAAGCCCCAGCGAGTCCACACAACCCCTAAAAACAGCCGAGAACTGATAACGGGAAAGGAACGAACCATCCTCATGACGCAGGAGGGGACCGCCCGCAAAAGCTGGAACCAACCCCCGAAAAACAAGCAAACAACGCACCGGGCACATATCTGACCCTACAACCGCACCCAGGCGCAGATACTTCCCTGCCCCCACCTGATCCGTCTTAGACCTGCGAACCCTGACCACTAGGACCCCTTCCTCCATGTACACATCATCCACCTGTAAACTACCCGGCCGCTTAGTCGACACGGACACCAACTCACCCACCCTGAGAGCCCTGAAAAAAGCTAGAGAAAAAGCCAGGTGAAACAAAACGCATTCATAGTGCGAAGAACAAAAACGGCCCAGCTCCAACCCCAAACGCTCCAAAAGCTGAAATGTAACCGGGCGCCGTGTGTCACTACTTCCCCTGCCCCTGCGGAACCCCTTAAGCGCACGTTGAACCAAGAAATGTTTGGTAAAGTCCGCCAAACCCCTCAACTTGAAACCAAATGCCAACGCCGCTACCGCACCATTAACTTTCGCCACGGACCATCCATCTGAAGACCAACGGCTTAACAAGAACAATAAAGCCCCAACCCTATCCTCATCAGTATGTACCTGACCTAAATCTCCCACCCAATCCTCCCAAAGCTGCCAAGCCCTTGAATACTTATCCCAGGTGCCGGGGGCCAACGATGCCTGAATCAATGTCCCTGCTTTTCGCAAACCAAGTCCCATAATTCTGGAGAACATGGAATCCCTTCCACTTCCGCCCCCGGAGCCAGGGCACGAAACCGCTCCCACTGGAAACGAGACAAAGAATCAGCAACGTCATTTTTAACCCCCGGAACATGCACTGCCACCACCCATGCATTCAGGCACAAGCAACGCAATACTAAACGCTGAAGCAACTTGATAACTGGAGGAGAAGACGCAGTCACATTATTAATGGCCGACACAACTGACATGTTATCACAATGAAACCTAACTTTTTTATCCTGGAACGCCCCACCCCATATGGACACCGCGACTAAAATCGGGAATAACTCAAGTACAGTCAAATTCCGCGTCAGACCTGTTCACGCCACGACGCAGGCCAAGGAGCGGCGCACCACTGCCCCCTGTAATAGGCCCCAAAACCGTGGCCCCCTGCCGCATCCGTAAAGAGGTCACAATCGAACACATCGATCACTGCTGACTGGACCAGTGATCTACCATTAAACTGGTCTAAAAATGTGTCCCATACTGCCAGGTCCTCCCGATGTATCACCCCCAGCCGAATAAAGTGTCGTGGATTTGACACCCCTTTCATGGCCCCTGCCAGCCGGCGACAAAAAATCCTACCCATGGGGATAATGCGGCAGGCAAAATTTAAACTGCCTAACAATGACTGGAGGTCGCGCAACGTAATTTTTCGCATGTGACGAGCACGCCTCACCCTCTCCCTAAGATCAACCAGCTTGTCACCAGGCAACCGGAACTCCATTGCCACAGTGTCAAGCTCTATGCCCAAGAAACTCAATCTAGTGCACGGACCCTCAGTCTTTTCCGGTGACAACGGTACCCCAAACTTACTGGCGACCCACTGCGTGGTTGCCAGCAAAACCGCGCATACATCGGAGCCCGCCGGACCTATACAGAGGAAATCATCGAGGTAGTGTATCACTGACTCAACCCCCGACACATCCCGAATTACCGACTCTAAAAAGGTGCTGAACGCCTCAAAGTATGCGCACGATATTGAGCAACCCATAGGGAGGCAACGATCCACGTAATACCCACCGTCCCAGTAGCAGCCCAGTAACCTAACGCTGTCAGGGTGTACCGGCAGTAACCTGAACGCCGCCTCCACATCCGTCTTAGCTAAGAGGGCCCCTGGACCGCAACGCCGTACCCAATGCACAGCTGCATCAAACGAGGTATATACTACCGAACAAAGCTCGGGTGCAATACCATCGTTGACCGACGCTCCTTTGGGATAAGACAAATGATGTATGAGCCGAAACTGATTCGGCTCCTTCTTCGGCACCACCCCCAAAGGAGATACAATTAAACCTTCCAAAGGGGGTGATGCGAAGGGGCCCGCCATGCGCCCCAAGGCCACCTCCTTCCTCAGTTTTTTGGACACCACCCCCCGAGTGTTCCGCTGCCGACCTCAAGTTAGTTATACAAAAGGGGACTGTGTGCGTCAGCAGGGGAATCCTAAAACCCTCCCTAAAACCTTCTACCAGAAACTTTGCACTCTCCCTGTTAACATAACTATTTAGGTACGGAAGCATGGCTTCCAGCTTCACCGGCGTCTGCCCCTTGTCCACTATTAGGCAAGGCCTTGGTCCTTTGTTTGCGCAAGCAACGTGCCGCACCATGGGACACCCCTCCGCAGAATGAACAGGCATGTTTGAATCTACAGTTGAAGCCAAATTTACATTGGGCTTCATTGAACTGTCAACACAGCCCGTAACGTTGCTGGGCCTGTGCACCTGCCCCCCCTGAGCCGTAACTGAGACCACCATGGCCGGTTCCACCGGCCGCCCCAGGAAAGGACTGGCCAAAGCGAGCTGGCGCCATAACCCGAAGCCACAAACCTATATCTTTCTGGTCCCACCGTATGCTGGGCCGAACCGCCTTACGCTGACGGAACTGCTCATCATACCGCAGCCATGTCTGACCCCCATACACCCGATACGCCTCACCTATAGAGTCCTGATAGCAAAAAAGCCCCGAACAGGAGCCTTTTCACCAATGACACTCGCTAAAATGGCAAAGGCCTGAAGCCAATTAGCAAAAGTTTGTGGAATCAGGCGCCACCTACGTTTTTCTTCCTCCTCTTTTTTGCTAACCTCCTTCTTACTCTTGTCTAAGTTAAATTTAGCTAAAGGGAGCAAGGAGAAGATTTCGACGTACTCGTCCTTCCAAATCTTCTCCCTCACTTCCTTTTTTAAATGCGCCCCTAGAGGACCCTCAAAACACACATAAACCTCCCCCCCGAGCCCTGTCGTCTAGCCTCACCGAATCAACCTTCTCTTTATCTGTCTGGACAGACACTGTGACACCCGCCGGAGCCCCTACCACCGGCGCACTCTGTGACGCTACTGACTGAACCGCAGGAGGGACCCACGCCGCCACCGGGGAACCGCTAACACTCTGTTCGCAGCGCGACAGTAGCTCCCTCACGCTACCCAATAGCTCCCTAATCCCCTCAGAAGCTACACCACCACCCACTGGGGACTCCGGCCTATCTATCCCTAACCCCTGGGACATTAGAATAGGAGGAAATGGACACGACAATGAATGGTACTCACCAGACTGCGTAGGTGCTGTGGGCCCACCAGTCGACGGTCCTGCATCCTGCTGACCTGGGTCGCTGTACAGGAGAACGCTGGCGCCTGTTGATTGTTGAGAACCATCCCGCTGACAGCTGCAGCACGACCGACATCCCTGGGAAGGTTGACCTGCACCCGCGTATGCACTTGAAACCACTGGATGCACCTCGGACCGGGGCTGTGGTGCCGTGAAGGAGGGGCCAGCGCCGTGCTGCTCGTCGTTCAGAATTTCCCGCTGCTGTACCGAGGGCACTTGGAAAGCCGGAACCGACGGGACTTGAAGACACAGTCCCCCTCCCCGCTGGAGCATCACAGGAGGGGACCGCTGCACCACGTGCTGTAGCCATATGGAGACTGGATGTGGAGGTCCCCCCACTGAGGCCAGTGGCAGGGATCTCCACCTCCGCAGGGGCCAGGCGACTGGCAGGATTCCTCCCAGACCGGGACCTCCGCCCCTGAGCAGTGGAGCGGGGTGCCCGGCCTGGAGGGGCCCGAGAGGGACTCCTATGTCGCCGGGCCCTAGGGGGCTCATCAGGGCTCAAACGTGCTGGCGGGCGAGTCCTGCGTGGCCGCCGCCGCTCAGATGCCTCCGGGGGGTAGTGAAGGGTTAATGGGGGGGCGGCAGGCTGCATAATATCAGCCAGCCGCTCCTGCAGCCAGGCCTCACCATGGACGCCGGCAGCAGCTCTGATCTGCTCCAGGATGGTATCGAGGGATGCCATTACAGTGAAAAGGTGGGGGGGGGGGAGGGAGCTGACCGCTCGTTAGCATGCCGCGCAGCTCCCGGAATGGCCGCTTCCCGGGCTGCGCGGCATAGTCAATTCGAACGGGGTTAAGCCCCGCCCCCAATTCTTCGCGCCCTAGCGCGTTATTGGTCCCCCTACAGCCCGCCCCCAGTCAAGATCCCTGCGCTTTACTGCGCAGCACTCCGGTCTCCCCTTGAGGAAGGTTTTGCGATCCCTAAGAGGTTTATCTCTAAACCCTCTACATTTTAGCAGTGCGTGAGGTTTCTTGTGTAGAGGACACTCTCTACATGGGTCTTTTGCTGAGATCTTCTCAGTCTCTGCAGTACTGTAAGTTTCACGTGAGTAGTTTGCAGGGGACACGCTGGTTTTGTGCACAGCAACTGGTGTAGCTTTCAGGTTACGAAACAATGCAGGTTTACCTGTTTTGGGATGAGCAGTGTCAGAAGTTGAGAAGTCAAAACTAGGATCATTTCTAGTCTTTGCTTGTTGGCGCACAAAGTCCACAAAAATGGAGAATGGAGGAAATGAAACATTGTGTAGTTGTTTGTACCTGGAACCTTGATTGATCCATCTCTCTTGCAGACTATAAGGTAGCTTCTGTACAATGGGGTTGACGCCACGTGCTGTGTCTAAGAATGCAAGACCTTGCAAATCTCCTTCAGCTTTGGCAACTTGGAGTTCCATCAGCAGGTCACTTAATTCTCTCAGCTTTTGGAAACCTTTGTTGGAGATTTTAGGAAAGTCATCAATTCTTTTAAAGAGTGCATTCTCTATGACTTCTGGTGAGCCGTAACACTCGTCAAGTCTCTCCCATATCATGTTTAACCCTTTGCTTGGGTAGTTGATGTTGATGTCTCTAATGCGCTTTGCGTGCTCTGCTGACTCATTTCCCAGCCATTTGACTAGAAGATCAACTTCTTCACTTGCAGACATGTCTAGATCTTTGATAGTATTCCTGAATGTAGCTCGCCAGGCTCTGTAGCCTTCAGGACGGTCGTCAAACTTTGAGAGTCCTTTGGTTATTAGATCACGTCGTGCAAAGGACTTGAAGAAGTCAAATATCCCTTGGTCTTTATGTGCTGCTTCTGGAGAGAAGCGACTGTGTAGAGGACTTGGTGGGCTATTGCGCTTTTTAAATGTGTTGTTGCTGTAATAGCCACCATCTTCTTGTTCCCTCTTAAAGGGAAAGACTGCACTGCGGGCATTTGTTGGGTTGGGTATAGACTGCGTTGGAAGCTGATGGTAAACTGACGATGCTTGCTGTGTGACAGGATTCTGCTGGAGCACATTAGCAGGGGTTGACTCTGTCTCTGGACCAATATGCATGCTGTCATCTGACTTGGCATGTCGTAGTATATAGTCTGAAGTACGCTGCGTGTTATCACGATGACTGGGTTCAGGCCCAAGTATGCTGCTAGATCTCCCACTTGTAGGATTCACTGCTTCCTCTAGGGCCTCTGCTTCTGCCATAGCAGCTGCAGCTTCCTTTTCTGCTGCTAGTTTCTCTAGTGATGCTTCTAAGCATGCTCTCTCTATTTTCATCTGCATTTCCTGCTCAGCAATGGTTGCTTCCAGGGTTGCTCTCTCTATTTTCATCTGCATTTCCTGCTCAGCAAAGGTGGCGCGTATTTTGGCGGCTTCGGCCTTTGCGCGAGCAATGGCGACCGTGGAGCTGCTCACTGACCTCTTTGAGCTCCTGGAGCTTGCTGAGATGTAAGACCTTGTTTCAAAGGGTCTGCTGTCGCTCGCTGACATGATGACACTGCGGACAGGCTTGTACACTTAAACTGTCTTGGGTGTCTGGTAGCAGTGATGCTGCACTATAGCACCATGCAGGGTTCAGAATCCTACTGTCCGGCCTGTAAGAAGCCGCTGTTTCACTGTTCTGTCCTCCTTATGTGTGAGGCATAAGTCGACATGCAGCTAAACTCCCTCCTAGTAATTCATTGACTCTGGGGCGATGTCCAAACTTTAACTTTTATTACAAGGATAGGGTGAAACTGGGAAACAGAAAGATAATGCATTTACTAATGCGTACAAGCATGTAGCCACACATTATAATACAAATCAATGTATACAAAGACATGTACATTAAATACAAGAACATTGTACATTATGGTACTACAGACATGAGGAACATCCATATACATAAACTGTACATGTGCTCCTGAGTGGTGCTGTCCTAACTACCAGCATGGTCTCCAGCTATGGTAACTATGGACTGGGAAACCAGGAGACATGCAAACATAATAAAGTGCATAAACACAAACTATAGTGCTGCGCAGCAAATGGAACATACCAGCGATGCTACTGTAGGTCCAGATGGGAAGGATGGAATAAGATGCTGCTAGCTGCACAGCAAGTTCCAAGTGAAATGGCCACTGATGAGCTGACTTGATGATGTCATTAGGTGATAGGTGGGAACTACAGTAGCTCTAGTGGGACATACAGGGAATAGTAAGATTATTTGTCATTTGCACAAACAGCCACCGGATGGAGCTATCAGAAATCAACACATTACATATTGCTGAAGGCATGACATTAAGTATAAAGTCCAGTCATTCTGTGACTTACAGATATTATACAATCCATTGATTTTAATGCTCTAAAATCTCATAAAAATGGATTAAGGCCTTGTGATTTACATACTGATGGAACTTTTTGCTGACTGCTAATATTCTCATGTCTTACAAGAGTTGCCACATTATCCCATAAATATACTCAGTAGCCTTCAGTGTCTGTAGGATTTATGATCATGCGAATATATGTTAGTTTGATTTGTGTGCACTGTACTGGAGTAGTAGTCATTTTACTTTATGATTACATATGTAAGGGTCAGGGGCCCAGGGCCCATTCCAACTATGCTAAGTGTCCCACTGAGCAAGATTTGTCTCCCACCTACTCAAGGACAGGATAGCCACACTTCCCACTCTTAGAGTGTAGTAATGTTGCAGCCAAGAAATACACTCTACTCACACAGGCACGTTTCACCAGCATTTACTGAGATAGATGATGTTCAGCAAAACACTGGCTAACTCAGCAGTAGCAAAGAGCTAGGATCAACCTCAGAACACTTACAGTTGTGCTAAAAAGTTTACATAACCTGGCAGATTTTTTGTTTTTTGGCCTTTTTTCAGAGAATATGAATGATAACACAAAAACTTTTTTCTTCACTCATGGTTAGTGGTTGGTTGAAGCCATTTATTATCAAACTTCTCTGTTTTCTCTTTTTAAATCATAATGACAACCAAAAACATCAAAATGACCATGTTGAAAAATTCACAATACCATGTATTGCCCCCTCTAACATCAATGACAGCTTGAAGTCTTTTGTGGTAGTTGTGGATGAAGCACTTTATTTTCTCAGATGGTAAAACTGCCCATTCTTCTTGGCAAAAAGTCTCCAGTTCCTGTAAATTCCTGGTCTGTCTTGCATGTACTTCACGCTTGAGATCTTCCCAGAGTAGCTCAATGATATTGAGGTCAGGAGAGTGAGATGGTCACTCCAGAACCTTCACTTTCTTCTGCTGTAGCCAATGACAGGTCGACTTGGCCTTGTGTTTTGGATCGTAGTCATGTTGGAATGTCCAAGTACGTCCCATGCGCAGCTTCCTGGCTGATAAGTGCAAATCTGCCTCCAGTATTTGCTGATAACGTGCTGCATTCATCTTTCCTTCAACTTTGACCAAGTTTCCTGTGCCTTTGAAGCTCACACATCCCCACATCATCAGTGATCCACCTCCGTGCTTTACAGTAGGAATGGTGTTCCTTTCATCATAGGCCTTGCTGTTACCTCTCCTTTATGGTTATGGCCAAAACATTCGATTTTTGTCTCATCACTCCAAATTACCTTATTCCAGAAGTTTTGAGGCTTGTCTCTGTGCTGTTTGGCATATTGAAGGCGAGATTCTTTGTGACATTTGTGCAGTAATGGCTTTCTTCTTGCAACTCGAACATGCAGCCCATTTTTCTTCAAGTGCCTCCTTATTGTGCATCTTGAACAGCCACACCGATAGTGTTCAGAGAGTCCTGTATTTCAGCTGGTGTTATGTGTGGGTTTTTCTTTGCATCCCAAACAATTTTCCGGGCGGTTGTGGCCGAAATTTTGGTTGGTCTACCTGACCGTGGTTTGGTTTCTGGGCATGTTATCAGGCCAAAATCACCAGGGTATGTGAACTTTTGAACAGGGTCATTTTGATGTTTTTGGTTGTCACTATGATTTAAAAATAGAAAACACAGAAGTCTGACAATAAATGGCTTCAACCAATCACTAACCTTGAGTGGAGAAAAAGTTTTTGTGTTATCATTCATATTCTGCGAAAAAAGGCCAAAAAAACCAAAAAAATCTGCCGGGGTATGTAAACTTTTTAGCACAACTGTATCTCCTACTACCTTACACATGTATAATATAATACCATTACAAATCACTGAGGCCCACCTGTCCTGGTTGACGGCATTATTTACAGTACACCTCACTGCGAACCTTTAGAACAAGTTAGTGGCACTTCATTTGGTTATTTTCAATAAGCAGTAACTAGCAGCTATTATGTTTTACAAGTTTTACCTATAAATCTAATG
The DNA here is from genome assembly GCA_947044405.1 of Leptodactylus fallax. Classification (NCBI taxonomy): domain Eukaryota; kingdom Metazoa; phylum Chordata; class Amphibia; order Anura; family Leptodactylidae; genus Leptodactylus; species Leptodactylus fallax. Next base: position 3,969,628 of record CAMRHE010000078.1, read on the forward strand.
TTTAAGATCATGAGGGTCAGAAGGTCAATGAAGAGGCTCCAAAGACATTATTTTGGCTGCCATGGTAATTGTGTAAGTAAATCAGAAACTTCTGCAAGACACTCTCCCTAGTGAGTTCTCATTAGAAAGCCACCGACACCTGTGGTCAAGGGCACATCTGCTGTTTAAAGAGTAGGGTCAAGGGAGTTGTATAGTTACAAATAAAGGGAATAGTACCAAGCACAGTTATTATGTAGCAGTTACATACTGCCCAAGGGCAAACAGAATTGGGGCAGGAGCACAGATAAAACCACATCATACACCTTGATAGTGGTCAATCTTCAGTTTTTCTGATACAAGACACCATATTTCCTAATTCTCTTAAGTCCCTTTATAAAGATTTAGTACTCTCAGTGAATGTGATACTGTATGCAATATAACTGTATTATTGGTACACACATACATTGGGGGCTCCACCTGTATTACCAGAATACTGCAAATAAACTTGGAATTTGTTCCAAAGCCCATGGACAGTTAGGCTATGGCCACATGTGGTGGTCCACTGTGGTATATTTGCATGGGATCTCCTTCACAACTGAACTCTGGTGCACAAAGCCCCCAAGATGAGTCTCAATTTTAGTGCATCGTGGGGGCTTCATGTGCCAAAAAAAAAACCCTACTTGTCCTGACTCTGCCTACTTGCACTGAGCGCGGGAACCTTTTACATTATTATCCAGGGCCACTTTCAGTTCCCAATCAGCCCCTGAGGGTATGTTCACATTGAGTTTTTTGCAGACTGAAAAAATCTGCTTCAGGAATTAGGAAAGTTTTTTTTTAGTGTTTTTTTTACACAATGCGGTTTTTCGTAGCCGCATTTTTTTGGCTCCAGTACACTGTATGGACCTGGAAACTTCTCTTAAAAAAACCCTAGAGATTTTGATGTATTCTTTGCAAAAAACAGTGGCAAAAACCGCGTCAAAAAAATGCATCGCGTTTTTTCCACCTCCCGTTGATTTCAATGGGTTTTTCAAGGTGGAATCTGCCTGAAGATAGGTCGCGTCACTTTTTTCCCTCTAGCTGAAAAAATATGCTAGAGGAAAGAAACTGCTACTGACTCCCATTGAATGAATGGGAGGCGTTTTTTGAAATGGATTTTGAGGCGGATTCCACCTCAAAATCAGTGTGCAAAAATCTCTGTGTGATCATACCCTGATTGTGCCTAGTGCAGTTTTCAATCTTTGCATTCCTTAGGTTTAAAACCGTAGCAGAATCCAAAGCAATAAATCACATGCTGTGGGTTCCAAACCTGTAGCACAAAACTCTTTTTGCTGTAGGTTTTATCCGCAGTGTGTGGATGGGAGGTGTTGAAATTTGGTCCACTTCACTACTACTATAATTTGGAGCAGGTTATTGTAATTGCCCTTGCCTAAGTCATACTTTACAAATTGGGCATTGACTGGGCAGTCAGTATAGATTAGTGTCTAGACCAAACTAGTACACTATTGCAATGTTCAAGTTCCATTGTTTTAAGGTGTAGGAACATATAATCCCACTGCAAAATAGTGCATTTTTAGCTGTTTGTATTAGACATGTAATGTGGTTGTCAGAATTCTGCATAATACCGTGCTGACAGACGTTTGTTTTGGTAGTAGTGCTGGTGGTTTTTCATTAATTCTTCACAATCATAGGTTAGTGCTCTAATGGATCATTTAGGAATGACCAAGCTGACTAAAAATGACCACTTGTTTTTTATTGAATAACCAAGAGGCTTGTTCACCTCTTTACATGTAGTCATGTTTCCCCTTTTGCCCCCATCATCCCCTTTTTTGCCTTGCACACTAATAAAGACGCTAATAAAAATGGCTATAAAACTGCAATGATGTCTTATACCTCAATAAATCTAAATAAATAAAACTACCTTGAGGGATATCTTACAACATGCTTCATCCTGATTAATTGTGTATAAAGGGAAAAATTTTCACATCTAAATTTGCCTGTATGGACTTGAAATGGCTGAAAATTTGTAAACACCAATCGCCTTATGTTAGACCAATAAAAAGAGCCAACATACAAGAGGAGTGTGTGAAGGCTCTGCATCTCCCTTTACAGAAATTCAATACTCCCTTGCTTCTCTTAAAAGCAATAAATAGCTACATGCTGTGGTTAGAACTGGAGCCTCCCCTAAATAAGTCATTCTCTCTCCCCTCTAAAACAACAAACTCAATAAAAACCAACTAGAGAAAAAGAAAGAAGAAAAAAATCAATTATCAAAATGTCAGTGGAATAATATTGTACTCTGCAGGACATGGCTGCTTGGGATCCCTGACAATGACTATTCTAGCTGCAAACGTCTGTTTTTTAATGCAATATCTACATAGGTGTTCTAATGGTACATTGTGTTTGCTAACTGTGTAAGAAGGCTAATGGATGTTTAGAAAACCCTTGAAAACCCTTGTGCAAGTATGTTAGCACAGCTGAAAACAGTTTTTCTGGTTAGAGAAGCTATAAAACTGACCTTCCTTTGAGCTAGTTGAGAATCTGGAGCATTACATTTGTTGGTTCGATTAAACTCTCAAAATGGCCAGAAAAAGAGAACTTTCATGTGAAACTCGACAGTCTATTCTTTTTCTTAGAAATGAAGGCTATTCCATGCGAGAAATTGAGAAGAAACTGAAGATTTCCTACAACGGTGTGTACTACTCCCTTCAGAGGACAGCACAAACAGGCTCTAACCAGAGTAGAAAGAGAAGTGGGAGGCACCGCTGCACAACTGAGCAACAAGACAAGTACATTAGAGTCTCTAGTTTGAGAAATCGATGCCTCACAGGTCCTCAACTGGCACCTTCATTAAATAGTACCCGTAAAACGCCAGTGTCAACGTCTACAGTGAAGGGGCGACTCAGGGATGCTGGCCTTCAGGGCAGAGTGGCCAAGAAAAAGCCATATCTGAGACTGGCTAATAAAAGGAAAAGATTAATATGGGCAAAAGAACACAGACATTGGACAGAGGAAGATTGGAAAAAAGTGTTATGGACAGACGAATTGAAGTTTGAGGTGTTTGGATCACATAGAAGAACATTTGTGAGACGCAGAACAACTGAAAAGATGCTGGAAGAGTGCCTGACGCCATCTGTCAAGCATGGTGGAGGTAATGTGATGGTGCTGGTAAAGTGGGAGATTTGTACAAGGTAAAAGGGATTTTGAATAAGGAAGGCTATCACTCCATTTTGCAACGCCATGCCATACCCTGTGGACAGCGCTTGATTGGAGCCAATTTCATCCTACAACATGACAATGACCCAAAGCACACCTCCAAATTATGCAAGAACTATTTAGGGAAGAAGCAGGCAGCTGGTATTCTATCTGTAATGGAGTGGCCTGCGCAGTCACCAGATCTCAACCCCATTGAGCTGTTGTGGGAGCAGCTTGACTGTATGGTACGCAAAAAGTGCCCATCAAGCCAATCCAACTTGTGGGAGGGGCATCTGGAAGCATGGGGTGAAATTTCTCCAGATTACCTCAGCAAATTAACAGCTAGAATGTCAAAGGTCTGCAATGCTGTAATTGCTGCAAATGGAGCATTCTTTGAAGAAAGCAAAGTTTGAAGGAGAAAATTATTATTTCAAATAAAAATCATTATTGCTAACCTTGTCAATGTCTTGACTATATTTTCTATTCATTTTTCAACTCATTTGATAAATAAAAGTGTGAGTTTTCATGGAAAACACAAAATTGTCTGGGTGACCCCAAACTTTTGAACGGTAGTGTATATATGTATATATACAATTCTTATTTATGTACTGTAGTACTGTACCAACATGCAGCACTTTACATTTGGAGAACTAACAATTTAGAAAAATGACAAGTAAAAACAATCAAACAAACAAAGATACTAAAGCAGAGAGAACCTTGCCAGTAAAAGCTAAGAATATGAAGAGTTACACTATATGATACATACATGAAGAGTGATGTGACAAGGGTAGCTATTGACAAAGATAGGTCAACTTGTCCATAGGCCCTGGACAATGTTTATTCTATAGGCCCGTGGTGACGAACCTATGGGACGTGTGCTCAGTGGTGAACCTAGTCTCTTTGCTGCCTGAGGCGGACTATAGAAAGGCACCCCCCTTCCCCCCCAAAAAAAATTGAGTTTACATGCTACTAGCTTCACACGATGCTATCGTCACACAATAAACATACACAGAGTTATAAAACAGTTTTTAAGAATTCCTCTTACTGTAGTACTTCAGTATCAGATCAACAACTTGGCATTAACAATGACAATAACTTCACACATCTTCTGCTTGGTGGATGGATGAGCCCACTTGGCCCCCATTCTCTATAATAGGAGTGCAGCAGATAGCTGAGTACTGGACTTCGGGTATCTTTGGCACTCCCATCGAAGTGAATGAGAGCCACACGGGTTCGTCCATCCACCAAGCTATGTGCCTATATATGGCTGTGGCCAGTCTGAATTACCACCCAGTGGGGGAAAAAAAAACAATTCTCAGGCTCAGTGGGGGTCTCAGTAGACAGATCCCCATCAATCAAGTATTTATCCTCTATCATTTAGGTGAATGCAGGGCAGTAACATTCTGTGACTTACAGGTGATGTCTCTGACTAATCATTCACATTTCCCTTCTGTTCCTTTTGGACCGCCATGACCACTTCTTCCAGCTGTGACTTGTCTCTGTAAAGTTTGCAACACAGACATCTTTGGCTCCTCACTTTTCCAGGCACCTGACCCACATTGTCCTCACCTACTCAAAGCCCCCATCCTGCTGCTACCCCAATTATAAAATATATGATATAACCCTCCATAATGAATAATACCCCAAGTGCATCTTTATATTAATAATGTCCCTGTGTACATGCCCCAGGTGTTTCTTAATTAAAAGGTTTTCCAGGTCATTCATAAAAAAATCAGTGGGACTCAAAAACCCAGGATCCCCACTGATCAGCTGTTTGAATGAACCGTGGTATCTGTGTAAGCACCGTGACCGCTTCTCTGTTTACATAGTGTCATTCATCTCATAGCGGCCATGTCATGTAACTGCAGCCTCGTCCTATACATGTCTATATGACAAGGCTGTAATTACATCACACTGTCACTATAAACAGACAGCGTGTGATATAAACAGGCACCATAGCCCGTTCATACCGCTGATCAGAGGACTGGTCCACTGATATCTTATTGATAATCTGTCCTAAGGATAGATCATCAATAAAAATGAGCTAGAAAGCCCCTTTAATAAAGCCCAAGTGCCACGTTAAAGTTGTCCAGGATAACCACTTTTTTTAATATGAGGCTGGAGAAGGTGCTCCGGTGTCTCCCAGTGCATTCCAGTCCTGCTGCTCTGGTGTTTTCTTCCTCACAGCACTATGACATCCCATGTCAGCGACCTCAGTGGTCATGTGCGGCGGGCACTTCTGCCAGAAGAAAACACCAAAGCAGCAGAACCAGACTGCGATGGTCCCCGGTCTCATATTAAGAAAGTGGCTATCCTGGACAATCCCTTTAATTAATTGCCCCCTTATATTATACCCCTGATTCCCCCTGACATAAATACTGCTCCCGTAACGACTCTTTATATAAATGATGCCCCCTTCTATTCATAATGTCTCCTAATGACCCCTTAGATAATTGATGTCCCCTAGCGCTTATATAAATGACCACCCCTATATATATATATATATATATATATATATATACATATATATATATATATATATCAAACATTCCCCCCACAGCATAGCACCCCCTTTCCTGGCCCCCACACAGTATAACGCCCCATTTACACACACTATAATGTTCCACAGCAGCCCCTGCACACACTATTACACGGTATTATGGTCCACAGCACCCCTGTACATGGTATTATGGCCCACAGCGGCCCCTGCATTGGGTATTATGGCCCGCAGCGGCTCCTGCATACGGTATTATGCCCCGCAGCGGCCCCCTACACAAGGTATTATGCCCCACAGCAGCCCCTGCACATGGTATTATGCCCCACAGTGGCAACTGCACATGGTATTATGACCCCCAGTGGCCCTTGCACACAGTGTTATGCCCCGCAGCTCCCCTGCACACGGTGTTACGCCCTGCAGCGGCCCCTGCACACGGTATTATGCCCCGTAGCGGCCCTTGTACACGGTGTTATGCCCCAAAGTGGCCCCTGCACTTGGTATTATGCCCCATAGTGGCCCCTGCACATGGTATTATGCCCCATAGTGGCCCCTGAACACGGTATTATGCTCTATAGTTGCCCCTGCATGTGGTATTATGCCCCATAGTGGCCCACCAATGAACTATTACTATACTCTGGGGTCTTTTCAGACACCAGAGTATAATGATCGGTGACCCAGGTGCTGACAAAAATTACCAATCCTAGGTTCATGTGCACTCTCTGTGCATAATGACGTCGGCCTGGCTCACGTGACGTCTGGGACGTCACCAAAGAAGGCCAAGGCCTGCTGGGAGTAACATCGGATCGCATCACAATGGGGCATTGTGGCATCACTGTGGAACTCAGTGGCATGCAATGTAACTCAGTGACATCACAATGGGGCATTGTGACATCACAATGAAGTATTGTGACATCACAATGGAAATCAATGACATCACAATGCTGCTTTGCAACATCACAATGGAACTCAGTGACATCAAAGTTGGGCATTGTGGCATCACACTGGAACTCAGTGACATCAATAAGGGGCATTGTGGCATCTATGGAGCTTAGCGGCATCACAATAGTGCATTGTGAAGTCACAATGAAACCAATAGTGATGTACAATGCCCCATTGTGATGTCATTGAGTTCCATTGTGATGTCACTGAGTTCCATTTTGATGTCACAATGCCCCATTGTGATGTCACTAAATTCCACTGTGATGTCACAATGCCCCATTGTGATGTCACTGAATTCCATTGTGATGTCACAATGCCCTATTGTGATGTCATTGAGTTTCATTTTGATGTCACAATGCCCCATTGTAATGTCACTGAGTTCCATAGTGATGTCACAATACCCCATTGTAATGTCATTAAGTTCCATTGTGATGTCACAATACCCCTTTGTGATGTCATTGAATTCCAGTGTGGTGTCACAATGCCCCATTGTGATGTCACTGAGTTTTAATGTAATGTCACTGAGTTCCATAGTGATGTCACAATACCCCATTGTGATATCATTGAGTTCCATTGTGATGTCACTGAGTTCCATTGTGATGTCACAATGTCCCATTGTGATGTCACCGAGTTCCATTGTGATGCCACAATGCCCCATTGTGATGTCATTGAGTTCCATTGTGATGTCATAATGCCTCAATGTGATGTTATTGAGTTCCATTGTGATGTCAATGAGTTCTATTGTGATGTCACAGTGCCCCATTGTGATGTCACTGAGCTCCATTGTGATGTCATAATGCCCCATTGTGATGTCATTGAGTTCCATAGTGATTTTACAATTCACCATTTTGATGTTACTGAGTTCCATTGTGATATCATAGAGTTCCATAGTGATGTCAATGAGTTCCATTGTAATGTCACAATTCCCCATTGGGATGTCACTGAGGTCCATTGTGATGCCACTGATTTCCATAGTGATGTCACAATGCCCCACTGTGATGTCATTGAGTTCCATTTTGATGTCACAATGCCACATTGTGAAGTCACTGAGTTCCAATGTGATGTCACTGAGTTCCATAGTGACGTCACAAAACCCCATTGTGATGTCATTAAGTTCCATTGTGATGTCACAATGCCTCATTGTGATGTCACTGTGATCCATTGTGATATCACTGAGTTCCATAGTGATGTACAATGCCCCATTGTGATGTCATTGAGTTCCATTGTGATGTCACTGAGCTCCATAGTGATGTCAGAATTCCCCATTGTAATGTCATTGAGTACATTTGTGATTTCGCAATGTCCCATTGTCATGTCACTGAGTTCCATTGTGATGTCTCTGAGTTCTATTGTGAAGTCACCTTGCCCCATTGTGATGTCATTGAGTTCCATTGTGATGTCATAATGCCCCAATGTGATGTTATTGAGTTCCATTGTGATGTCAAGGAGTTCTATTGTGATGTCACAGTGCCCCATTGTGATGTCACTGAGCTCCATTGCGATGTCACAATGCCCCATTGTGATGTAATTGAATTCCATAGTGAATTCACAATTCCCCATTTTGATTTCACTGAGCTCCATTGTGATGTCACAATGCCCCATTGTGATGGTACTGAGTTCCATAGTGATGTCACAATACTCCTTTGTGTTGTCACTGTGTTCTATAGTGATGTCACTAAGTTCCACTGTGATGTCAGAATGCTCCATTGTGATGTCACTGAATTTCATTGTGATGTCATAATACCCCATTGTGATGTCATTGAGTTTCATTTTGATGTCACAATGCCCCATTGTGATGTCACTGAGTTTCACTGTGATGTCAGTGAGTTCCATGGTGATGTCACAATGCCCCATATTGATGTCACTGAGTTCATAGTGATGTCACAATACCCCATTGTGATGTCATTGAGTTCCACTGTGATGTCACTGAGATCCATTTTGATGTCACAATGCCCCTTTGTGATGTCACTGAGTTCCATTGTGATGTCACGATGCCCCATTGTAAGGTCACTGAGTTCCACTGTGATGCACAATGCCCCCTTGTGATGTTAATGAGTTCCATTGTGAAGTCACAGTGCACCATAGTGATGTCATTAAGTTCCATAGTGATGTCAATTAATTCTATTGTGATATCAAAATGGCCCAATGTGATGTCACTGAGTTCCATTGTGATGTCATTGAGTTCCATAGTGATTTTACAATTTCCCATTTTGATATCACTGAGTTCCATTGTGATGTCACCATGCCCCATTGTGATGTCACTGAGTTGCATTGTGATGTCACTGAGTTCCATAGTGATGTACAACAGGGTCGGACTGGGGTGCATAGGGCCCACCAGTGGGATTGATTCTAGGGGCCCACACTACTGCCATATGAAATATCGCCCATCCAGTTTTTGGCATCATGCACGTTTAACGTGCATTTTCGTGAACAATACAGTGTGCAAAACAGAACTGTATTGTCCTTTGTACTACATCAAAGTGAGTTTTCTCTTAAAGGGAATCTGTCAGGTCAATTTGGGACACTAAACCATCCACACGTCCATATGGACCTGGGGTTTATTGCCCCAAATCACCCTGTTATAGTGCAATCCATGGCCGCATTAAAAATAAAAAAGCTTTATACTCACCCTGCCGCTGTACTTCCTGCGCCTGCACAATTCTGCAATGAAGAGGAGTACACCTCAGCTTCAGTGTGCATGTCCCGCAATTATGCAGTGAAGCCGGGGTGTCCATCTTTGGCTTCACTGAAGAACAGCGCAGGCGCCGGGAAGTGTGCCTCATGAATAGGCCGGACCGATCTCACCAAACAGCGTTGATCAGACCCTTCTAGGTAAGTATAAAGGTTTTTTATTGACCTGATAGATTCCCTTTAAGCAATGCAAATATCACTTTTAGCTGGCCATAGTTTACTGTCTTTGAATAGAAAAATGTATTTTATTTTATTTTATATATGGGTATGCATGGTGCATATCTGAGATCTGTGTGATGCAGATCTTAAATACATTCAGGCATGAGACCTAGCACACAAATTATATTACGCTCTACACACATACATGTAAAAGCAAACCAAAATTATTTTATTGCACAACCAAAGGCAACCAAATAAATAATATTTAAATAAATAATTTAAAATTAAACATTAACTTATCCTCCATCACAGACATCAACTTCTCCTCACAGATAGAGTTCAACAAACATTACAGACAACATAGTGCAGATAGCTGGCCTGTTTTGCCAGGCAAAGTGACAAACATCAAAGTAGAAAACTGATGGACCCCATTACAGTCAAAGGGGTTCATCAACATCGGCCATATGATGGACCTGTCCTTGTCAGGATTTCCATTTTCTTTTTCTATACACGTAGTTTTAATGTATCAGATGCAAGATACAAATAATTAACCTTAAATAGAGCAGTATTAATATAATAAGACACACAAAGAAAACCATTTTACACAACCAGGTTACAGCAGCAGTTTCTGAAGAACAGATGAGTTTGCAAATCGATCAACAATGTCATCATAATCTAAAGACGTGGAAATATCCCTCTCAATGTTCATTAAAATGAGGGATTCTAAAAGTTCTTGTCCAATCAATGACCTCAACCGATTTTTTACAATTTTTTTTTTTTTTTAAAACACTTTTTCACAGTAAACATGCAGGCCAGAGTAAGGAGCGCCTTATATGCCACAAAAAGATTTGTATATGCAGCAGAATGCAAGTTGTGATCATATAAAAGTCTATAGCAGGAGGTCAGGCAGTTTTCACAAGCTACATGTTTTCCATCATTCATGTCATCCTCACCATCACTATCAACATCAACAATATCTATTGCAGAAGGGAATGGTTTTTTCAAAGTGGCGTAGTTCTCTTGGAAGCCATTTTTGGCAAGGAGGCCGGGAAGGTGAAAAAAAAAACCCATACTAACCTGTCCCCAATGCAGGGGCGCACCGCTAATGAGGCGAAGTGAGGCGGCCGCCTCGGGCGGCACTGTCCAGGGGGCGGCATTTTTACTATTTAATGTAAACCAGCCCAGGACAGGCCGCTTTAAAAAAAACAAAAAAACAGAGCTGAGCGGGGCCTGTCCTGGGCTGGTTTACAAGACGTCGCATCTCAGCGCAGGCGGTGATACAATGACGTCATCACGCCGCCTATGCTGAGACACAGACGTCGCGGACAAGAAAAGGAGGCGGTGGCGGCTGCATCAAGGCATCGCAGGTGAGTATAACTTTTTTTTATATATATAAATAGGCCGTAACCTGTTGGAGTATCCCCGGCAGGTCAGGGCCTATTTATTTACCTACCCCGCGTCTGCTCGTGGCCGCCCCCGCTTCCTCTTCTGCTATGGGCCGCAGAAAGGGAAGTGGATGCCGCTGTGAGTGGCCACGGGGATCGGTAAGTTAGGCCGCGGGCCGCAAATACTACTATTATTATACTCCGGGGTCTATTCAGACCCCGGAGTATAATAATCGGAAGCCTAGGGTTGGTGAGGGAACATAAAAACCAGTGTTACTCACCTCCTGCAATCCGATGTAACTCCGAGCAGGCTTGAGGCCTGTGGTGACGTCATCAGGTCGCGTCGCTGGCCTGATCACGTGACGTGTGTGCGCAATTAAACAGGGCCGAAAGCTGCAAGGAGTGCACCGGTGTCCAGGATAGGTAAGTAACTCTGGTTTTTATGTTTGTATTCTCCCCTGGGTCTCCAATCATTATACTCTGGGGTCTGAAAAGACCCCAGAGTATAATAATAGTTCATGGGTCGGCCACTATGGGGCATAATACCCTGTGCAGGGACCACTGTAGAGCATAATACCCTGTACAGGGGCCACTATAGAGCATAATACCGGGTGCAGGGGTCACTATGGAGCATAATACAAGTGCAGGGGCCACTATGGAGCATAATACCAGTGCAAGGGCCACTATGGAGGATAATGCCAGTGCAGGGGCCACTATGGAGCATAATACCAGTGCAAGGGCCACTATAGAGCATAATACCAATGCAGGGGCCACTATGGAGCATAATACCGTGTGCTGGGGCCACTGTGGAGCATAATACCGTGTGCAGGGGCCAATATGGAGCATAATACTGTGTGCAGGGGCCAATATGGGGCATAAAACTGTGTGCAGGAGTTGCTGTGGAACATAATACCGTGTGCAGTGGCCAATGCGGGGCATAATACCGTGAGCAGGGGCCACTATGGAGCATAATACCGTGTGCAGGGGCCGCTGAGAGGCATAATACAGTGTGCAGGGGCCGCTGTGGGCCATAACAATGTGTAATACTGTGTGCAGGGGCTGCTGTGGAACATTATAGTGTGTGTAAATGGGGTGCTATAAACATGGGCTATGGCACCTGTTTATATTATACGCTGTCTGTTTATAGTGACCGTGTGATGTAATTGTAGCCTTGTCACATACTGTAGACATGTACAGGACGAGGCTGTAGTTACATTACATGGCCGCTATGAGATGAATTACACTATGTAAACAGAGAAGCGGTCACGGCGCTTACACAGGTACCATTCAAACAGCTGGTCTGTGGGGGTCCTGGGTTTTTGAACCCCACTGATTAGTTTATTAATGACCTGGAAAACCTTTTAATTAGTTAACACCTGGGGTATTATTAATAAGGGGCACTATTTATACAGGGTACACACGGACATTATTAATATAAAGATGCACTTGGGGGTATTATTCATTATGGGGGGTTATATCATATATTATATAATTTATCATATATTATATAATTGGGGGTAGCAGCAGGATGGGGGCTTTGTGTAAGTGAGTACAATGTGGGTTGGATGCCTGGAAAAGTGAGGAGCCAAAGATGTCTGTGTTGCAACCTTTACAGAGACAAGTCACAACTGGAAGAAGTGGTCATGGCGGTCCAGAGGGAAGAGAAGGGAAATGTGAAGGATTGGTCAGAGAGGTCACCTGTAAGTCACAGAATGTTACTGCACTGTATACACCTAAATGATAGAGGATAAATACCTGATTGATGGGGGTCTGTCTGCGGAGACCCCCACTGAGCCTGAGAATTGGGTTTTTTCCCCCCACTAGGTGGGAATCCAGCCTGACCGCAGCCATATATAGGTGTGTCACTTGGTGGATGGACGAACCCGCGTGGCTCTCATTCACTTCAATGGGAGTGCCAAAGATACCCGAAGTCCAGTACTCAGCTATCTGTGGGGCTCCTATTATAGAGAATGGGGGCCACGTGGCCTCGTCCATCCACCAAGCAGAAGATGTGTGAAGTTACTTTCATTGTTAATGCCGTGTTGTTGATCTGATACTGAAGTAATACAGGAAGAAGAATTCTTAAAAACTGTTTTTTAACTTTGTGTATTGTGTATATTGTGCGACGATAACAGCGTGTTAAACTAGTAGCATGGAAACTCAGTTTTTTTGGTTTTTTTTTGGGGGGAGGGCATCTTTCTATAGTCCGCCTCAGGCAGCAAAGAGGCTAGGTTCACCACTGCCCCAATGCTCTGGTGTCTCCCACCGCAGCCTAGTCCTGCTCCTCCCAGGTCTTGTTTTGGAGGAAGTCCTCGCTTCATATGACCCCTGAGGCCAATCAGCGGCATCAGCGGCCTAAGTAAAGTAACCGGGACATCACCTGGGGGCAGCAGGAGCAGACTGCGGTGGGAGACACCGGCGCACCGGGGACAAGTGAGAGTATGTTTTTTTTTCACCTTCCCAAGCCTCCTTGCCAAAAACAGGTTATTCTGGACAACCCCTTTAACACTAACAATTTTTCTGTCCATGTGCTGTCTGTAAAAAACATCATCCATGTGCTATCCATTTTTCACACTTACATTGCTACAGATGTGGAGTGATGCAGGAGTGATATTTTGCGCTTGCAGTGCCCCCCCCCTTGCAGGAGCTGCTTGTAAATGCAAATGAATTACTGGGCAGTTCCTGCTGTGAATGCAGGAGATGCCTGTCAATTCATATGAATAGCTTGTTAGCTCCTGCTTCTCCCGACCCCCAATGTGATTGTGTTACTCCTGGTCACATTGACAGGAGTAACAACAATCACACAGCTAGTCCAGGGACTCTTCTGTAGCTTAGGAGTCCCTTCATTAGCTCATTCTGGGGCACAAACCTTTGAGATGAGAGAGAATTCTGTCTCATCTCCAGATTCCCTGCACCAGAATAGAAGCCAGTTTCTGTTTTACCACAGAAGACAGATGAAAGAAGACAGCTGTAGGCGAGTATAATTTTTTTATAATCATCATTTTTTTTTTAATTATTTAATGGTCAAAGAGGGTTGTCTGGGGGAGTTTTTATTTCAATAAAAAAAATTTCTCTCATGTCTCTTGAATTTTTTTTAAATACTTTCTTACCCCCTTAGTAATGGCAACTGTCTGATAGACAGCATCCATTACTAAAGTCTAGCTTAATGTTAGTTGGTGAATATTCTAGCACTAACCCTCCAATTATTACCCTGGTACCTAACACCAAAAAGAGACAGCCGGGGATTGGGGCCATCACAGGTTGGTATTATTAGGCTGGGAAGGGCCAAAAACCGTGGCCCTTCCCACCCTTGTAATGTCACCCTACTGCTTGTTATATCTGTCTGGTTCAGAAATAGTGGGGGGATCCTATGCTGCTTTATAATTGGAAAAAAAAATGACATAGGGTCCCCTCAATTTTTCATAACCAACCGGCTATAACAAGCAGCAGCAGCCTGACATTACAAGGGTGGGAAGGGCCACTGTTTTTGGCCCTTCCCAGCCTAATAATACCAGCCTCTTTAGACAGCTGGGTATTGGACGATACCCAGCTCTTTCCGGCACCCCTGATGGTGTTGGGTACCAGGGTAATTATTGGAGGCTTAGTGCTAGAATATTCACCATCCAGCACTAAGCCACACCTTAGTAATGGATGCTGTCTATCAGACAGTTGCCATTACTAAGGGGGTAAGAAAGTATTTAAAAAAAAATTCAAGAGACATGAGATAAATTTTTTTTATTGAAATAAAAACTCCCCAAGACAATCCTCTTTGACCATTTTATTAAAAAATTAAACAAAAACGATGATCATCGATGGAGTCCAACGAATCTGACGTACTCCAAGCGATTCATCATAACCTGAAAGATAAAAAAAAACACAAAAGATCCCAGCAGTATGAAAAATTTTAAAAAACTATAGTGACCTTCAGCTGTCTCCTTTCTTATTTGGTAAATTTAATGAACACTGTCTTCTATTCTGGTGTAGGGAACCTGTAGTTGAGACAGAATCTTGACTCATCTGTGAGACAGAATTCTGTCTCATCCTAAAGGTAGGTGTGCCAGAATGAGCTAGTGAAGGGACTCCATTTTCTAGTGTTAATGATGCCAGAGATCTACATCAGCCAGGAGCTGGTGTGGAATTCTGTTTAGGCGCACGGAGTCCATAAGACGCGACTAATTTGTATGTGCACCTCATTATAAATTAGGCGCAAAACTCCGGAAGGTGGAAAACTTTGTTTTTGATGAATAAGCCGTGACTCCTGTCATGTGGATCTCCATGTCTTCTTGTAACTCCTTCACTCATGTTAGTGAATGGAGTCGCATTGCAACCTGAGGGTCCCAATAACTAACTAACGTGTGAAAGAGTCCCAAGGCGACACGGCGATCTTTGGTTGCATGACGGAAGTTGTAGTGTAGCCATAACCTTATGCTAGGTTCACATCTGCGGCAAACTCTGTCATACAGGTCCGCCATGGGACCTGAATGACTGAGAGGCGGACTGTTAAACTGGCGGTTACACACAGACACCGGCAGACCCCACTGACTATGAGGTCCGCCGGTGTCCGCCATAACAATACAGCAGGATATTCGTTTTGGGGGGTGGACTACAACTCTCAACAGATCCAGAGCATCTGGAGCTGCTGGGGTTGTAGTTCTCAGAGGGGTCAGTGAAGCTGAAAGATTTAGGGGCAAAATAGGGGGAAAAAGTTGTTTTGTGTATGTGTGTGTGTGTGTGTGTGTGTGTGTGTGTGGGTGTGGGTAAAAAGTACTTACCCTCCACACTGTTGGTCTGGACTTCTCTTCTGAATCCCGCCGCCGCGCACAGAGTCATGACGTCAGTGACGCATGCAGCAATGCGCTGCAATTGGATTGACTCCAGCAGCTGTAGATCAGGATGCAGGGTTCAGGAGGAGGGCCCATAACAAGGTAGGGACAGTGTCCCGCTGCTGCACTCCGCCACTGAGTTCCATTATGATGACACAATGATCATTTGTGATGTTGCTGAGTTCCACTGTCATGTCAAAATTCCCCATTGTGATGTCATTGAGTTCCATAGTCATGTAACCGAGTTCCATTATGATGTTACAATGACCATTTGTGATGTCGCTGAGTTCCACTGTGATGTCACAATGCCCTTTTGTGATGTCATTGAGTTCCATAGTGATGTCACTCATTTCCAAAGTGATGTCACTGAGTTCCGTTGTGATGTCACAATACCCCTTTGTGATATCACTGAGTTCCATTGTGATGCTACAATTCCCCAATGTGATGTCATTCAGTTCCGATGTGATGTCAGTAAGTTCAATTGTGATGTCATAATGCCCCATTGTGATGTCATTGAGTTCCAATGTGATGTCCCAATTCCCCATTGTGTTGTCACTGAGTTTCATTGTGATATCACAATTTCCCATTGTGATGTCATTGAGTTCCATAGTGATACCACTGATTTCCATAGTGATGTAACAATGCCCCATTGTGATGTCATTCAGTTCCATTGTGATGTCACTAAGTTCCATTGGGATGTCACAATGCCCCATTGTGATGTCATTGAGTTCCATTGTGATGTCACAATTCCACATTGTGATGTCACTGAGTTTCAATGTGATATCACAATTCCCCATTGTAATGTCACAATGCCCCATTGTGATGTCACTGAGTTCCATAGTGATGTCACTGAGTTCCATTGTGATTTCACAATGCCCCATTGTGATGTCACTGAGTTCCATTGTGATGTCACAATTCCTCATTGTGATGTCATTCAGTTCCATTGTGATGTCACTAAGTTTCATTGTGATGTTACAATGCCCCATAATAAAGTCACTGAGTTACATTGTGATGTCACAATTCCCCATTGTGATGTCACTGAGTTTCATTGTGATGTCACAATTCCCCATTTTGATGTCATTCAGTTCCATTGTGATGTCACTAAGCTTCATTGTGATGTCACAATGCGACATAGTAAAGTCACTGAATTTCATTGTGATGTCACAATTCCCCATTGTGACGTCACTGAGTTCCATAGTGATGTCACAATTGCCTATTGTGATGTCATTCACTTCCATTGTGCTGTCTTTGAGTTCCATAGTGATTTCACCATTCCCCATTTTGATGCCACTGAATTTCATTGTGATGTCACAATGCCCCATTGTGATGTCACTGTGTTCCATTGTGATGTCACAATTCCCCATTGTGATGTCATTGAGTTCCATTATGATGTCACAATTCCCCGTTGTGATGTCATTGAGTTTCAAAGTGATGTCACTCGTTTCCATTGTGATGTCATTGAGTTCCATTGTGATGTCAGAATTCACCATTATGACGTCACTGAGTTCCATAGTGATGTCACTGAATTTCACTGTGATGTCATTGAGTTCAATTGAGATGTCACTGAGTTCCATTGTGATGTGACAACTCCCCATTGTGATGTCATTGAGATCCATAGTGATGTCACAATGTCCCTTTATGATGTGACTGAGGTCCATTGTGATGCCACTGATTTCCATAGTAATTTCACAATGCCCCACTGTGATGTCATTGAGTTCCATTGTGAAGTCACAATGCCCCATTGTGATGTCACTGAGTTCGATTGTGATGTCATGAGTTCCATTGTGACGTCATAATGCTCCATTGTGACGTCATTGAGTTACATTGTGATGCCACTGAGTTCCATTGTGATGTCACAATGCCACATTGTGATGTCACTAAGTTCCAGTGTCATCTCACAATGCCCCATTGTGATGTCATTGAATTCCATTTTATTGTCACAATGCCCCATTGTGATGTCACTGAATTCCATTGTGGTGTCACAATGCCACATTGTGATGTCACTAAGTTCCAGTGTCATCTCACAATGCCCCATTGTGATTTCATTGAATTCCATTTTATTGTCACAATGCCCCATTGTGATGTCACTGAGTTGCTATGTGATGACAGTGAGTTCCATGGTGATGACACAATGCCTCATTGTGATGCCACTGAGTTCCCTTGTGATGTCACTGAGTTCCATAGTCATGTCACAATATCCCATTGTGATGTCATTATTTTCCATTGTGATGTCACTGAGTTTCATTGTGATGTCACAATGCCCCATTGTGATGTCACTGAGTTCCATTGTGAGGTCACAGAGTTGCAAAGTGATGCCACATTGCCTCACTGTGATGTCATTGAGTTCCATTGTGATGTCACAATGCCCCATTGTGATGTCATTGATTTCCATAGTGATGTCTTTGCGTTCGATAGTGATTTCACAATGCCCCATTTTGATGTCACTGAGTTCCATTGTGATGTCACAATGCCCCATTCTGATGTCCCTGTGTTCCATTGTGATGTCACAATTATGAATTGTGATGTAATTGAGTTGTATTGTGATGTCACTGACTTCCATAATGATGTCACAATGCCCCATTGTGATGTCACTGACTTCCATTGTGATGTCACAATGACCATTTGTGATGTCGCTGAGTTTCACTGTGATGTAAAAATTCCTCATTGTGATGTTATTGAGTTCCACAGTGATGTTACTGAGTTCCATTATGATGTCACAATACCCAATTGTGATGTCATTGAGTTTCAAAGTGATGTCACAATGCCTCATTGTGATGTCACTGAGTTCCATTGTGATTTCACATTGCCCCATTTTGATGTCACTGAGTTCCATTGTGATGTCAAAATGCCCCATTGTGATGTCACAGAGTTCCATTGTGATGTCACTATGCCCCATTGTGATGTCATTGAGTTCCATTGTGATGTCACAATTCCCCATTGTCACGTCATTGAGATCCATATTGTTGTCACTGAGTTCCATTGTGATGTTCCAAGTGACGGACATAAAACTCCTCAGCGGTTTCTGCGACTTAGGTATTGTTATGCTGGAGCCCTAGAGCAGGCACCAGCATAACAATACAGCAGGATATTCGTTTTGGGGGTTGGACTACAACTCTCAACAGATCCAGAGCATCTGGAGCTGCTGGGGTTGTAGTTCTCAGAGGGGTCAGTGAAGCTGAAAGATTTAGGGGCAAAATAGGGGAAAAAGTTGTTTTGTGTAGTGTGTGTGTGTGTGTGTGTGTGTGTGTGTGTGTGTGTGGGTAAATAGTAATTACCCTCCACACTGTTGGTCTGGACTTCTCTTCTGAATCCCGCCGCCTCGCACGGCGTCATGACGTCAGTGATGCATGCAGCAATGCGCTGCAATTGGATTGACTCCAGCAGCTGTAGATCAGGATGCAGGGTTCAGGAGGAGGGCCCATAACAAGGTAGGGACAGTCTCCTGCCGCTGCGCTCCGCCACTGAGTTCCATTATGATGACACAATCGTTGATTGTAATGTCAATCTGTATTCCCTTAGTCCTGACAGCAGCACAATATGGGGTATCTATGCCCCTGTGTGTTGTTTAGGACAGGTGGAAACTTTAATTAGCACCAAAAAGGTGCCTCCTACTAGCCCTATAAGAGGGCACAAGAGACCTCCCTCCACTGTGTAAATTATAAAGTAACAGGAAACAAGCTTCTAGGGAGGGAAGCCTTGTGCTGCTGTCAGGGCTAAGGGAATACAGATTGACATTACAATCAACAATTCCCCTTACGTCCGACAGCAGCACAATATGGGGAGATAGCAAGTAATTCCCCTAGGGAGGGTTTCGTCGCCTTACAATGTCAAGGACAATCTGGTCCAATGGTAAGGACCGATACTCAGCCTAAGTCGACACAGCCCTGGTCGAGTGGCCGTAGAAAGACTGGAGGGATTAACTCCTGAATAAAAAAGGAAGACTTAGTTGTCTCCTTGATCCATGTGGATAGAGTAGGCTTGGAAGCCTTGAGGCCTCTGTTTTCACCCTGCATATCGATTAGTAGGCTTTCGGCCTTCTTAAGCGGTTAAGTGTGGGATAGGTAAATCCGCAGACACCTTACCACATCTAAGGTGTGGAGCTTTTCTTCCTCCTCAGAGGTTGGAGTGGGGAAAAAACACAGGTAACAAAATTAGCAGATTGCTATTATAGTATGAGGGGACCTTAGGGTTAGACCCAGGCAAACCTAAGGTGCACCCTATCTGCAAAAAACAAATGTACGGCTCTCTAGAAGAGAGAGCCTGAAATTCCCCTACTCTTTTGGCAGATATAATAACCAACAAAAGTGGTTTGGTAAGCTAAATATTTTAGCTCCGTAGTCTCCAAGGGTTCAAATGGAGGACCGCACAGGCCTGCAAGGACTACCGCAAGGTCCCACTGGGGAACTGGAGATGATACTGAGGGCTTTAGCCTCATTGCCCCTTTAAGGAACCTTGCAACCAGAGGATCCTGAGACAGACGTCTGTTCAAATGAGTGGAGAGGGCCGCAATCTGCACTTTCAAAGTGGCAGGGGCAAGGCCCTTATCCCAACCGTCCTGAAGAAAAATTTAAAATATCAGCCGTAGAAGGTTCTAGATTATTATTACCCTTCTTGGAGCACCACTCCATGAAAATCTTGGCTGTCCTCTGGTAGCTCTTATTGGCAGAGTCTGCTCTTGCAGAAGAAAGGGTCTTCAGGACGGCCTCTAACAGTCCTCTATCCTGCTGTAGGGACTGCTCAACCTCCAGGCTGTCAGGTTGAATCTCCAGAGATCCTGGCACTTCAGAGATCCTTGGGAAACCAGATTCTGGATGGGGGGGAAGCCTCCAATATATCCCTCGACTCATCTCCATGAGTTGGGAAAAACCAAGCTCTTTTTGGCCAGAATGGAATGATGGCTATCACAGAGACTTGGTCCTGTCTGATTTTCATCAATACCTTCGGTATTGTTGGAACTGGAGGGAAGATGTATGCCAGCCTGGACCTCCAAGGGATGGACAGGGCATCCACTGCCAAGGGATTGTCCTCCTGGTAAAGGGAACAGAACGTCTCCACCTTGGCGTTGAGTTGGGTTGACATGAGGTCTATTTCTGGAAGACCCCACTTCAGGGTAATCTGATGAAAGACTTCTGGATTGAGTGTCTATTCTCCTGATACAGCATGACCCCGACTCAACCGATCCGCTACTATGTTCAGGGAGCCCTTGATGTGAACTGCGGATAAATGGGTTAGATTTTTCTCTGCCCATGTAAATATCAGATCTGCCTCCCTGAGGAGGGTTGGTGATCTGGTGCCTCCCTGTCTGTTCATGTACAGCACTGTGGTCATATTGTCTGACCGGATTTTGACTGCTCTTCCCTTGAGAAGAGGCAAGAAATGGCATGATATACGGCTCTGAGCTCCTTCCAGTTGGATGAAGTCCTTCTTTCTGGAGCGCTCCAGACTCCCTTTATGGAGTTTTCGTCCAAATGGGCTCCCCATCCCGAGAGGGATGCATCATTAGTCAACAGGGTCCAAGAAGGTTGGACAGTGGACCTTCTGTCTTTCAGGTGCAACCACCACTTGAGGGAAAGACGGGTCCTGGGAGAGAGTCAAATCTTCTTGCTCAGTGTAAGAAGGGAGCGATCCCAAGCCTCTAGTAACTCCTTCTGGAGGGGACGTAAGTGCCACAAGGCCCATGGGACTGCCTCCACTGAGGAAGATATCAAGCCCAGGATCTTCATCAATGTTCTGATGGAGGCTATCGGCTTTGAAGAGGTGCCGGACTGCCGCGACCAGCTTCTCCTTCCTTGCTGGTGTCAAGGAGATTTGCAGGTGGACTGAATCTAGGAAGTAGCAGAGGAACTTCCTTCGGGTTGAAGGGATCGTTTTTGACTTCTCCCAGCCATCACAGATTCTGAGGGCTGTCTGTAGGTACTGGAGCAGAACAGACTCTGACTGGGCCTTTATCAACCAGTCGTCTAGATAAGGCACCAACAATATCCCCTGAAGCCTGAGGGCGGCCGCTATGGGGGCCACTACCTTTGTCAAGGTGTAGGAAGCAGAGGAGATCCCGAAGGGTAGTGCTGTGAACTGAAAGTGCTTCCTGTGGCCGGAAACTGCTACGCCAATCCTTAGAAAAAACCTTCTGTGTGGAGGTAAATAGAAATATGCAAATAGGCGTCTTTTATCCAAAAGTCACAAAAAACATCGCCTTGGAGGAGAAAGGTGGTGACAGACTTTATGGTTTCCCTACGGAAGCGCTTCTTTTTGATGAAGCGGTTGAGGTACCTTAAGTCTATGATCATTCTCCACTTGTCTGCCGGTTTTGGCATCAGGAAGACTGGAGAATAGACACTGGATCCTTCTTCTAGAGAAGAGACTTCCACCAGGGCTCCCTTGTGAATGTACTCTCGGATGGAGCATTCCAATGTAGTCTGCTGCATTGTAGGGAGGCTGCAAGTTAACACAAACCGATCCTGAAAAGGACGGAGGAACTCGATTGCATAACCTCTTTGGATTACCTACCATGGGTCTTGAATTTTTTCCTGCCAGCAGTTGAGAAAGTGGGAGACACGACCTCCAACAGAAATCTCGGCCACAGAAACTGCTTCTGATGTCAAAGCTAGGCTTGACTTTTTTATCATCAGACTTCGGGAATCTCCGACTGGCGCCTCTAGGAATAACTAGAGCCTCTCTGGGACTGCTGTCCACGATGAGGCGAATAGCCTCTACCACGGCCAGAGCCAGACCTACCTCTGAAGGCCTGGGTTAAGTTTTACCCATCTTGTCAGCCAAGCCCTCTAGGATCTCGTCTAGGGCACAGCCAAAGACTCTACCTGGCTCAAAGGGTAATGCACACAAATTATAGAGGTCTTCCTGCTGCACTGTTCTTGGTAAGTGCCAGGGATTTGGCCGCCAGCCTTAATTAATGGTGGGAGGCTTCCGTTAAATATTCAGCTGCCAGGGAAACCGAGCCTAGAAACCCTAGCAGCTCGTCTCTGGAGACTCCAGAGTCGATGTCCCTTTCGAGGTGGATCAGGTCAGTATATAATTTGGCTGACACTTCACAAGACGCAACCGCCACAGCGGTCTTGGGCGAGTCAGCTGAATAAGCCTTCTTGAAGGTATTGTCGAAGCGCCTGTCCATGGCGTCGTGCAGATTTGCTCCATCATCTGATGGTACCTTAGTGCGGCAGAACAATTTAGCCACCGCCATATCCACCTTGGAGGAGGACCCCATTGATCCCATTGAGCAACTGGGAATAAAGCGCTGAACCTCCTAGGAACCACAAGAGGTTTTTCAGGACATCTCCACTCTGAGGACATTAATATTTGTAATGTCTGGTCCACTTGGAAGACCCTAGGCCCTCTATAGGTGGACTCGGAGGCTTCCCCATCAACATCACAATCCTTAGACCGGATGGACTTCAGCAGCCGGATTAATTTTTCGAGTGGGAAGCATGGCCTGCTGGGATCTTCAGTGGAATCGTCAGATGAGAGTGTCCCGTCCACTATCTGATAATCTTCATCAGAGATCCGTAAGGAAGATTGTGTCTCAATCTGCGGTCTCTTGGCAAAATGGGCGATGGAAGAACGGACCTCCTTAGAGACTCCTCCATATAGTCCTTTACCCAAGTAACAACCTTTCTTATAGAAGGTACTTCGGGGGGGAGGTCCGCGACACTGGTGACAGCGGGTAAAATCATAGCCATCAGGTAAAGGCTTTTTGATGTTGCAAACCAAACACGTTCAAGTTTAAAGGACTTTTTCCTCCTAAGCCCATCGCCGTTACGTGATGCAGAAGATGAGATCTAAAACATCAAACAGCCATGTGACACTGAAAAAAGGAAGATTGCCATGCACCGCATAAAAAACCAAGGGGTACTTTTTTTTTTTTTTTTAATCGGTCACTTGAAGAGAGAAAAAAAAAGTCAGAAAAAAAACCAGCCACCGCAAACCGCAGTAGAGGAGCTAGAAACCACTCACTCAACAAATAAAGGACTGCAGACCTTTTAAATGTAATCCAGCAGCGAGGGGAGGAAGCCAACATAGAAACATTTATACAGCACCAAAACAAGTCAAACGCCATAATGGAACATAGAGGAGCATAAGCCTAAGCCAGAGGCTCAAACTACAAGCAGCAAAAATCAATTCTATATTTTGCCTTTAAATTTTAAATTTTCAAACTTACCGCACTTTTTCCGAGAAAACCAGAAGTAGGCCACGGTGGTGCGCAAAGGCTTCCTTCTCCCGGGAAGACGGGATCGGAGAAAAGTTCCGGCCGAGGAGGTTCCTTACTTACTTCCGGGATCGCGCTGCCTGCAGAGCGATGAGCCGGATAACGCTGCGCTGCGGGGCGAAGGCCCGAAGGACCGGTGGTTTTTTCTTTAGGACCGAGGTACCCCTTAAAGGTAAGCCAGGAGTAAATGGAACCCCTAGCAACAGGAGGTCACAAAAGCCCTCCGTCCACCTGTCCCACACAGGACAGAAAAAAACACAGTGGAGGGAGGTCTCTTGTGCCCTCTTATAGGGCTAGTAGGAGGCACCTTTTTGGTGCTAATTAAAGGTTCCACCTGTCCTAAACAACACACAGGGGCAGAGATACCCCATATTGTGCTGCTGTCATGTCAAAATTCCCCATTGTGATGTCATTGAGTTCCATAGTCATGTAACTGAGTTCCATTATGATGTCACAATGACCATTTGTGATGTCGCTGAGTTCCACTGTGATGTCACAATTCCCCATTGTGATGACATTGAGTTCCATAGTGATGTCACTAAGTTACATTGTGATGTTACAATTCCCCATTGTGATGTCAGTGAGTTCCATTGTGATGTCAAAATGCCCCAATGTGATGTCACTGAGTTCCATAGTAATGTCACAATGCTCCACTGTGATGTCACAATGCCCCATTATAATGTCACAATGCTCCACTGTGATGTCACAATGCCCCATTATAATGTCACTGAGTTAAATTGTGATGTCACAATGCCTCATTGTGATATAACTGAGTTCGACTGTATTGACAATGAGTTCCATACTGATGTCACAATGTCCAATTATGATGTCAGTGAGTTTCATTGTGATGTCACAATGACCCATTGTGATGTCACTGAGTTTCATTGTGGTGTCACAATGTCCTATTAGGATGTCATTGATTTTCCTTGTGATGTCACAATGAACCATTGTGATGTCACTGCATACCATTGTGATTTCACAATGCCCCATATTGATGCCACTGAGTTCCATTGTGATGTCACAATTCCCCATTGTGATGTCATTGAGCTCCATAGTGATATCACTGAGATCCATTTTGATGTCATAATTCCCCATTGTGACTTAATTGAGTTCCATAGTTATGTCACTGAGTTCTGCTGTGATGTCACAATGCCCTATTTTGATGTCACTGACTTCCATTGTGATATCACAATGACGCGTTGTGAAGTCCTTGAGTTCCATTGTGATGTCACTGAGTTCCATTATGATGCCACAATTTCCCATTGGGATGTCATTGAGTTCCATTGTGATGTTAATAAGTTCCATAGTGATGTCACAATGCCCCATTGTGATGTCACTGAGTTCCATTATGATGTAACAATGACATATTTTGTTGTCACTGAGTTCCATAGTGATGTCACTGAGTTCCATAGTGATGTCACAATGCCCCATTGTGATGTCACTGAGTTCCATTATGATGTAACAATGACATATTTTGTTGTCACTGAGTTCCATAGTAATGTCACTGAGTTCCATAGTGATGTCACAATGCCCCATTGTGATGTCACTGAGTTCCATTATGATGTAACAATGACATATTTTGTTGTCACTGAGTTCCATAGTGATGTCACTGAGTTCCATAGTGATGTCACAATGCCCCATTGTGATGTCACTGAGTTCCATTATGATGTAACAATGACATATTTTGTTGTCACTGAGTTCCATAGTGATGTCACAATGCCCCATCGTGATGTCACTGAGATCCATTGTAATATCACTGAGTTCTATTGTGATGCCTCTGAGTTCCATAGTGTTGTCACAATGCCCCACTGTGATGTCATCGAGTTCCATTGTGATGTCACAATGCCCCATTGTGATATCACTGAGTTCCATTGTGATGTCACAATGCCCCACTTTGATGTCACTGAGTTCCATTATGATGTCACAATGCCCCATTGTGATGTCACTGAGTTCAATTGTGATGTCATTGAGTTCCATGGTGTAATCACAGTGCCCCATTGTGATGTCACTGAGTTCCATTGTGATGTAACAATGACCCATTGTGATGTCACTGAGTTCGATTGTGATGTGACAATTCCACATTGTGAAGTCATGGAGTTACATAGTGATGTCACAATGCCCCATTGTGATGTCATTGATTTCCATTGTGATATCACTAAGTTCCATTGTGATGTCACTGAGTTCCATTGTGATGCCTCTGAGTTCCATTCTAATGTCACAATGCCCCATTGTGATGTCACTGAGTTCCATTGTGATGTCACTGAGTTCCATTGTGATGTCATAATTCCCCATTGTGATGTCATTCACTTGCAAAGTGATATCACTGAGTTCCATTGTGATGTCACAATGCCCCACTTTGAAGTCACTGAGTTCCATAGTGATGCCACTGAGTTCTTTTCTGATGTCATTGAGTTCCATTGTGATGTCACAATTCCCCATTGTGATGTCATTGAGTTCCATTGTGATGTCACAATGTCCTTTGTGATGTCATTGAGTTCCATTGTGATGTCAAAATGCCACATTGTGATTTCGCTGAGTTCCATTTTGATGTTACAATTCTTCATTGTGATGTCACTGAGCTCCATTGTAATATCACAATGACCCATTGTGATGTCATTGAGATCCATTGTGATGTCACAATGCCCCATGGTGATGTCATTGAGTTCCCTAGTGATGACACTGAGTTCCATTGTGATGACAAAATGCCCCATTGTGATGTCACTGAGTTCCAATATGATGTCAGTGAGTTCCATTGTGATGTCACAATGCCCCATTGTGATGTTACTGAGTTCCATTGTGATGTCACAGTGCTCTATTTTGATGTCACTGAGTTTCATTGTGTTGTCACAATGCCCCATCGTGATGTCACTGAGATCCATTGTAATATCACTGAGTTTTATTGTGATCCCTCTGAGTTCCATAGTGTTGTCACAATGCCCCACTGTGATGTCATTGAGTTCCATTGTGATGTCCCAATGCCCCATTGTGATGTTATTGAGTTCCGATGTGATGTCACTGAGTTCCATTGTGATGTCACAATGCCCCACTTTGATGTCACTGAGTTCCATTATGATGTCATAATGCCCCATTGTGATGTCACTGAGTTCAATTGTGATGTCATTCAGTTCCATTGTGTAATCACAGTGCCCCATTGTGATGTCATTGAGTTCCATTGTGATGTCACTGAGTTCCATTGTGATGTAAAAATGACCCATTTTGTTGTCACTGAGTTCCATAGTGATGTCACTGAGTTCCATTGTGATGTCGCAATGCACCATTTTGATGTCATTGAGTATCATTGTGATGTCACAATGCCCCATTGTGATGTCACTGAGTTCCACTGTGATGTCACTGAGTTCCATAGTAATGTCAAAATGCCCCATTTTGAAGTCACTGAGTTCCATAGTGATGCCACTGAGTTCTTTTCTGATGTCACTGAGTTCCATTGTGATGTCACAATTCCCCCTTGTGAAGTCATGGAGTTCCAATGTGATGTCACAATGTCCTTTGTGATGTCATTGAGTTCCATTGTGATGTCAAAATGCCACATTGTGATTTCGCTGAGTTCCATTTTGATGTTACAATTCTTCATTGTGATGTCACTGAGCTCCATTGTAATATCACAATGACCCATTGTGATGTCATTGAGATCCATTGTGATGTCACAATCCCCCATGGTGATGTCATTGAGTTCCCTAGTGATGTCACTGAGTTCCATTGAGATGTCACAATGCCCCATTGTGATGTTACTGAGTTCCATTGTGATGTCACAGTGCTCTATTTTGATGTCACTGAGTTTCATTGTGATGTCACAATGCCCCATTGTGATGTCACTGAGTTCCAATGTGATGTCAGTGATTTCCATGGTGATGTCATAATGCCCCATTGTGATGTCACTTAGTTCAATTGTGATGTCACAATTCCCCATTGTGATATCACTGAGTTCCATAGTCATGTCAAAATGACCCTTTGTGATGTCATGGAGTTCCATTGTGATGTCACAATGCCCCATTGTGATCTCATTGAGTTCCATATGATGTCCATGAGTTCCATTGTGATGTCACAATACCCCATTGTTATGTCATTGAGTTCCATTGTGACGTTACAATGCCATATTTTGATGTAATTGAGTTCCACTGTGTTGTCACTGAGTTCCATAGTGATGTCACAATTTCCCATTGTGATGTCACTAAGTTCCATTGTGGTGTCACAATGTTCCAATGTGATGTCACAATTCCCCATCTTGATGTCACTGAGTTCCACTGTGATTTTAAAATGCCCCATTGTGATGTCACTGAGTTCCATTGTAATGTCACAATGCCCCATTGTGATGTCACTGAATTCCATTGTGATGTCACTGAGTTCCATAGTGATGTCACAATGTCCCATTATGATGTCATTGAGTTTAATTGTGATGTCACAATGCCCCATTTTCATGCCACCGAGTTCCCTAGTGATGTCACAATGCCCCATTGTGATGTCAATGAGCTCCATAGTGATATCACTGAGATCCATTTTCAAGTCACAATTCCCCATTGTGACGCCATTGAGTTCCATAGTTATGTCACTTAGTTCTCTTTTGATGTCACAGAGCCCCATTGTGATGTCATTGAGTCCCATTGTGATGTCACTGATTTTCATTATGATGTCACAATCCTCCATTGTGATGTCATTGAGTTCTATAATGATATCACAATGCCCCATTGTGATGTCACTGAGTTCCATTGTGATGTAATTGAGTTCTATAGTGATGTTACAATGCCCCATTGTGATGTCAATGAGTTCCATTGTGATGTCACAATTCCCCACTGTGATGTCATTGAGCTCCATAGTGATATCACTGAGATCCATTTTGAAGTCACAATTCCCTATTGTGACATCATTGAGTTCCATATTTATGAAACTTAGTTCCATTTTGATGTCACAGTGCCCCATTGTGATGTCATTGAGTTCCATTGTGAAGTCACTGATTTTCATTATGATGTCACAGTCCTCCATTGTGATGTCATTGAGTTCCATAATGATGTCACAATGCCCCATTGTGATGTCATTGAATTCCATGTGATGTCATTGAATTCCATAGTGATGTCACAATGCCCCATTGTTATGTCATTGAGTTCCATTGTGATGTCACTGAGTTTAATTGTGATGTCACTGAGTTCCATTGTGATGTCACAATGCCCTGTTGTGATGTCATTGAGTTCCATTGTGATGTCGCTGATTTTCCTTGTGATGTCACAATTCACCATTGTGATGTCATTGAGTTCCATACTGATGTCACTGAGTTCCATTGTGATGTCAAAATGCCCCATTGTGATCTTACTGAGTTCCATTGTGATGTCACAGTTCCCCATTGTGATGTCATTGAGTTCAACTGAGATGTCACTGAGTTCCATTGTGATGTCACATTTACCCATTGTGATGTCTTTGAATTCTATAGTGATGTCACAATGCCATGTTGTGATGTCACTGATTTCCATTGTGATGTCACTGAGTTCCATAGCGATGTCACTATGCTCCATTGTGATATCATTGATTTCCATTGTTATGTCACTGAGTTCTATTGTGATGTCACAATGCCCCATTGTTATGTCATTGAGTTCCATTGTGATGTCACTGAGTTCCATTGTGATGTCACAATGCCCTGTTGTGATGTCATTGAGTTCCATTGTGATGTCACAATGCCCCATTGTGATGTCGCTGATTTTCCTTGTGATGTCACAATTCACCATTGTGATGTCATTGAGTTCCATACTGATGTCACTGAGTTCCATTGTGATGTCAAAATGCCCCATTGTGATCTTACTGAGTTCCATTGTGATGTCACAGTTCCCCATTGTGATGTCATTGAGTTCAACTGAGATGTCACTGAGTTCCATTGTGATGTCACATTTACCCATTGTGATGTCTTTGAATTCTATAGTGATGTCACAATGCCATGTTGTGATGTCACTGATTTCCATTGTGATGTCACTGAGTTCCATAGCGATGTCACTATGCTCCATTGTGATATCATTGATTTCCATTGTTATGTCACTGAGTTCTATTGTGATGTCACAATGCCCCATTGTGATGACACTGAGTTCCATAGTGATGTGACTGAGTCCCATTGTGATGTCACAATGCCCTATTGTGATGTCAATGAGTTCCATTGTGATGTCACAATTCCCCATTGTGATGTCATTGAGCTCCATAGTGATATCACTTAGATCCATTTTGATGTCACAATTCCCTATTGTGATGTCCTTGAGTTCCATAGTTATTTCACTGAGTACCATTGTGATGTGACATAACAATGGAACTCAGTCACATCAAAATGGGGAATTGTGAAATCACTATGGAACTCAATGACATCACAATGGGACATTGTGACATCACAATGGAACTTAGTGATGTCACAATGGGGCATTGTGACATCACAATGGAACTCAATGATATCACAATGGGACATTGTGACATCACAATGGAACTCAGTGACAGCACAATGGAACTCAGTGACATCACAATGGAATTCATTGAGATCACAACGGGGCATTGCGATATCACTATGGAACTCAGTGACATCACAATGGAACTCAGTGACATCACAATGGGGCATTGTGACATCACTATGGAACTCAATGACATCACAATGGGGAATTTTGACATCACAATGGATTTCAGTGACATTACAATAAGGCATTATGACATCACAATGGAATTTTTAAGCTAAAGCCACACATTGTAGAAATCTTCTTTCTTTTCTTTTTGTTGTAGATTTATGAGCCAGGAGTGCAGAGTGCAGGAGAAGTATAAATGATTCCTTTGTGTTTCCCCTTTCTTTTGAAGCTACTTTTGGCAGAAAAACACATCTTATTATCATTATTATATAGTTTTTTCAGGATCTAAATATCGATGACCTATCCTTGGGATAGGCCATATATTAGATTGAGGGGGGTCCAACATTCGGGACCTGCATAGATCAGCTGATTGAAGCAGCAGCTTTTTCACATGGCCTTTGTAGAGCATAGTCCCTTTCAAGTGAATGGGGCTGAGCTGCATTACCAAGCACATCTGCTATACAATGTACAGCACTGTGACTGGTGAACAGTGAAGAGGCTGCAGCACTCGTATGAACACTGCAGTCTCTTCAAACTGCTGATCGTTGGGGTCCTGGGAATTTGACACCCACAATTCTCATATTGATGATCTATCATGAGGATAGTTCTTATTAGAGATGAGTGAATCGAAGCTGCAGAAGTGGAATTCGATCCGAATTTCTGGAAAAATTCAATTTGCATCGAATCCGAATTTCCTCACACTTCGTGGTAACGATTCGCATTTAGCTCAAAATGGCTGCTGTACATATTAGGACATGGGGCAAGGAACTCTGGGAACGCGGGATCACCCACAATGCCATGTGTGCAGCCAATCAGCAGCCAGCCCTGTGATGTCACATCCCTTTAACCCCTTCGCGAGCGCACACGGCATGTTTGACTGCTGCATCCAAGGTGTTAAATACCCCGATCGGTTATGGAGCAGGGTGTTATTGGTTCTCTGCAGCCAATAAATCGCTGTTTTTGTTACGCGATTCGCCGGGATTTAATTCGGATCGAATAGAATTGTATTGCGAAATTCATCGAAGTTGCCGAATTGAATTTTTGAATACTTCGCTCATCTCTAGTTCTTATAATTAGTAGTAAATTTTTGGTAAAGTTCTCTTAGGCTACCTATGATAAGCAAGTTTATACAGTGGGGAAAAAAAGTATTTAGTCAGCCACCAATTGTGCAAGTTCTCCCACTTAAAAAGATGAGAGAGGCCTGTAATTGACATCATAGGTAGACCTCAACTATGAGATACAAAATAAGAAAACATATCTAGAAAATCACATTGTCTGATTTTTTAAGAATTTATTTGTAAATTATGGTGGAAAATAAGTATTTGGTCACCTACAAACAAGCAAGATTTCTGGCTCTCACAGACCTGTAACAACTTCTTTAAGAGGCTCCTCTGTCTTCGACTCATTACCTGTAGTAATGGCACCTGTTTGAAATTGTTATCAGTATAAAAGACACCTGTCCACAACCTCAAACAGTCACACTCCAAACTCCACTATGGTGAAGACCAAAGAGCTGTGGAAGGACACCAGAACCAATATTGTAGACCTGCACCAGGCTGGAAAGACTGAATCTGCAATAGGCAAGCAGCTTGGTGTGAACAAATCAACTGTGGGAGCAATAATTAGAAAATGGAAGACATACATGACCACTGATAATCTCCCTCGATCAGGGGCTCCACGCAAGATCTCACCCCGTGGGGTCAAAATGATCACAAGAACAGTGAGCAAAAATCCCAGAACCACACGGGGGGACCTAGTGAATGACCTACAAAAAGCTGGGACTAATGTAACAAAGCCTACCGTCAGTAATACACTACACCATCAGGGACTCAGATCCTGCAGTGCCAGACGTGTCCCCCTGTTTAAGCCAGTACATATCCGAGCCCGTCTGAAGTTTGCTAGAGAGCATTTGGATGTTCCAGAAGAGTATTGGGAGAATGTCATATGGTCAGATGACCGAAAGTAGAACTGTTTAGTAGAAACACAACTCGTCGTGTTTGGAGGAGAGTGAATATCTGAGTTGCATCCAAAGAACACCATACCTACTGTGAAGCATGGGGGTGGCAACATCATGCTTTGGGGCTGTTTTTCTGCAAAGGGACCAGGATGACTGCTCCGTGTACATGAAAGAATGAATGGGGCCATGTATCGTGAGATTTTGAGTGCAAACCTCCTTCCATCAGCAAGGGCATTGAAAATGAAATGTGGCTGGGTCTTTCAGCATGACAATGATCCCAAGCACACTGCCAGGGCAATGAAGGAGCGGCTTCATAAGAAGCATTTCAAGGTCCTGGAGTGGCCTAGCCAGTCTCCAGATCTCAACCTCATAGAAAACCTTTGGAGAGAGTTGAAAGTCCGTGTTGCCCAGCGACAGCCCCAAAACATTACTGGTCGAGAGGAGATCTGCATGGAGGAATGGGCCAACATACCAGCAACAGTGTGTGCCAACCTTGTGAAGACTTACAGAAAACGTTTGACCTCTGTCATTGCCAACAAAGGATATATAACAAAGTATTGAGATGAACTTTTGTTATTGACCAAATACTTATTTTCCACCATAATTTGCAAATAAATTCTTTAAAAATCAGACAATATGATTTTCTGGATTTGTTTTCTCATTTTGTCTCTCATAGTTGAGGTCTACCTATGATGTCAAGTACAGGCCTCTCTCATCTTTTTAAGTGGGAGAACTTGCACAATTGGTGGTTGACTAAATACTTTTTCTCCCACTGTAAGGTCAAGAAATTGTCACATGGAAAACCAAGTGACCAAGCGGTACTCCTCCTACGTGGTGGAGTCCAATTCGGAATAAGGCACCCCGCATACCCGATGTTATTCACAGCAAACTAATCTTTATTCACACAGCAACCATCACACAACCCTACAACCACATTTTGGGGCTATGTACCCCTTTTTCAATTGGAATATGGTACAAGAGTGGAAACCTAGTTACCAAAAAGCAAATAAAGGTCCGGCTTATATCTAATCCACAGAATGATAAAGCATTCGTTCATATAAATGGCTCATAACATAACACAAATTCATAAATTCATAAACATTCGTACATAAAAATATACCTTTGGTTTATACCTAAAAAGCCACATGAATAATATGCAAATCTAAAAAGTGGATATACTGTAGTAGTTTAAAAATAACCACAAGAAATAGCTAAATGTATGGATAAATAAATAAATATTTAAAGGGATAATTATTATAATAATTTATTTATTTATCCATACATATAGCTATTTATTGTGGTTATTTTTAAAGTAATATATCCACTATTCCTAAGGTGGAACGGGTATTTCCCAGTGAAGAGTCTAAGTTTGCTCAGTGCATTTTCATCTATTGCATTCTTAAGAAATTGTCACAGACTTGGCCAGTGGCAAACTTCCATGTCAAGACAGGCCAAGATATGGGTTAGAAAACTTCAAAGCAGTGATATCTAATTCCCAAATAATGAGGGTTGACTGGCACTGTACCTCCCCTGAGATTCAGATTTTTTTTAGAGATTGAATATAAATGAATAAAGTCTGTGCTTCTAAAGTAGTAGTTTGTTGGATGTTAGCTTGACATTTCATCTGTCATGTACCATTTTCAGTTGGTAACAAACATGCTGGATAGATGTGGACAGATTTTCCACTGTAGAGATTAAAGACCACAAAGTGGTCATGCATCATGAAATCAGTTTGCGAGAGGAATATAAAACATACTGTATAATGGGTTAAAGGGAATTCCACAAATAAAAAATAATACAAATTTATTTTATTTATACTAATTCTTTTCTTGTTTTTATTTTTTATGTAGTTTGTCTACATGCTATCTTGCCATGAGTTGCTTCAACAGCAGCTGTAAAGATTTACAACCCCCATACACATTAGAGCAGTCATTCCCAACTAGGGGTGCTAAGGCACCCAGGGGTGCTGCAACAATCCGGAAGGGAAATGTCTGCATGTTCTCTTACAATTAGGGAGTACGAGTAGGTGTCTGGGGGCCACTGGGGAGAACTATTAGGTGCTGGGGGCCACTGAGGAGCACCATTATTATGTATCTGGGGACCACTGGGGAGCATTGTTATGTATCTGAGGACCACTGGGGAGCATCATTATATATATGAGGACGAATGGGGAGCATTACTAGGTGTCTGGGGGCCACTGGGCCATTATTATGTGTCTGGGGACCACTGGGGAGCATTGTTATGTAAATGAGGACCACTGGGGAGCATCGATATGTATCTAAAGCCGCAGTGAAATTTTTATAAATCCACTGCTGATTTCTCACAACATGATTCTGCAAGATTTCAGCTCTAAAATCTGTAAAATTGTAAATGCAGATCTGGACTATAGTAAAGGCTGTAAATCAGGATCAATACAGCACAAGGAGTGAAACTGTTACTCACATGTTTCCCAACAAATAACCACAGACAACATTCTTTATGGTACCCCCCCCCCCCAAAAAAAAAAAGCACTTCTAATTCCACCTCACCTGGTCACCTTTTTTATGCCTGTAACCTCACCACTTTTACATACATAGCTCAATCCTGGCCCTGTATGTTCCTTCCATAAACTCCCTTTTTTTATCTCAACAAACCTCAAGCCAACACTCCCGATGGGATATGATAACTTAGGTGCCAAGCTCACCACACGATAGCATGCAACATACCAAGTGCCAAGTTAAAATCTATCGCATCTGCATATTCTCCAACAACATTAAACTCCGTCAAACATGGGGCACATCAACCCTCCTTATGGCTCTTCACATGGAGTTTCCAACATTCATCGCTCTTAAGTAATGTAATGTGTTTACAAAGTCTTAAAGCATAGCTAAACTTTTGAGCAACTTTTGATTTTCTGGCAGTATTTGTGTCATTAACCCCTAGGAGACGCAGACATTTGTCATTTTTGTTTTTTCTTTTTTACTCCGTACATTCCAAAAGCCATAACGTTCTAATTTTTCTGTTTATGTAGTCATATGAGGGCTTGTTTTTTGCTTGACAAGTTGTACTTCAAAATGGTACCATTTATTATTTTGTACAATGTACCGGGAAGCAGGAAAAAAAAATTCAGAATGAGGTGGAATTGAGAAAAAAACGCAGTACCGCCATATTTCTTTTTTTACACCTTCCACTCTGCGGTAAAAATGCTATGTTAGCTTTATTCTGTAGGTCAGTACAATCACGTTGATACCAAATTTATATAGTTTTTTTCATTCTTTAATAAATTTACAAAAATTCAAAATTTTTAAGAAAAAAAGAAATTCTTTGAATCACCATATTCTGACACCTGTAACTTTTTATATTTCAGTGTGTGGAGCTGTGTAAAGTTCCTTTTTTTGCGAGACAATATGTAGTTTTTATTGATAACATGTTGGGGAATGTATGATGTTTTGATCACTTTTTATTCCATTTTTTTAGGGAGGTAATTTGGTGAAAAAACACCAAATTAGCCATTTTGATTTTTTTTTCCTGCTACGGCATTTACCGTATGGGACAAATGTTTTTATATTTTAATAGTTTGGGTGTTTTTGGACTTGGGGATGCCTAATGTGTTTATGTTTACTTTTATTCATTTATATTTATATGTGATCTAGGGAAAGTGGGGTCATTTAAACTTTTGTTTTTTGTTTTTATTTTTTATATTTTTAACAACTTTTTTTTCTTTTTTTTAACTTTTTTTAGCCCCCCCAGGGGGCTTCAACATGTGATCTTTAGATCACCTGGGCCATAGACTGCATTACTACTGTATTGCAGTCTACGGCAGATTTGCTATGTAACTATTGAAGCCTGCTGCACGCAGGCTTCGGTAGTTATGTTACCGTTAAAGTGCAGAATTCAGTTAATCTGCAGATTAACTAGGTAATGTGCACATTAACTAGGGCGATCTGTTAAAACTTCTTTCATTTCTGACATTACCTAGCTAATCTGCACATTACCTAGTTAATGTGCATATTAACTACTAGGCACTCGTTAAAGTGCAGATAACGACATGTCAACGTCGCTATGTCAACGTCGCCGGCATTACAGCGAAAGTAATGCCGGCAAAAAAAAAAAAAAAAACAAGCATCGGGGACAGGATAGGGAAAGGTTGAAGACGGTTTGCTTTCAAAACCCATTCAACTTGTTTTTGTTTTTTCGTTGGAAACACAAAGTCCTTCGTGTCCGAAAAAAAAAAAAAAAGAAGCCAGCTCCTTTGCAGCGCAGAGGGCATAAGCGCGCGCATCACACACACACACACACACACACACACACACCTGCCCGTTTGCTTTCAAAACCCATTCAAGTTGAATGGGTTTTGAAAGCAAACCATTAGCTGTGCTACGCGCTGGGAAGCCGACGGCGATTGTGACACATGAAAAAAAAAAAACGACGACCAGAGGCGCTGCTGGCGAATGGAGGGAGAAGAGGGGAATGGAGTAGGGACAGCAGGACTACGAGAGAAACAAAACTTCCGGACTCTAACAACCCGCAAGCCGTGAATGTGCACATTACCTAGGTAAAGTGCGGAAAACTCCTGATTCCGCACTTTAACAGAGCAAATCAGTTAATCTACAGATTACCTAGGTAATCTGCACATTCACTGATTTCGCACTTTAACGGTAACAGTTACATTACTATGGCAGGGCTGGGAGCCTTCAAAAGGCTCCCGGCTGCCATGGTAACGGGACGCCTCCCACGATCGCGTCGCGGAGGGGGGCGTCCCATTACCGAAAATCACGTAGAAAGTGAAAGTAACCACTCAGATTCCGCGGTCGCATTTGATCACGGAATCTGAGTTGTTAAATAACATATTTAGTCACGTGCACCAGGACGTAACTGTATGTCCTGGTAGCAAAGAAAAATAGAAAAGGAAGGAATGCACTCAAAATAATAAAAAATATATCAAAATTTATTGAAAACATAATTAAAAACATGTAACACATAAAAGTAAAAAGACGTGACAAAAACAACAGTTCAAATACTGGTGTCAGCATAAAGGACAGAGACAGGTGCGCATAAGAGTTAAAGGGTTGTCCAGGATAATTTTTTTTTTTGATTATTTATTGTAGGCCGGGGAAGGTGAAACATTTTTTAAAAAACCATACTCACTTGACCTTGGTGCTCCGGTGCCTCCCAGCATGGTCTGGTCCTGCAGCTCTGCAGTTTTCTCCCCATGTGACCACTGAGGCCAATCAGCGGCCTCCTTGAAGGACATGGGACGTCACAGCTGGTGAGGACTTCCAGCAAAAGAAGACAGCAGAGCAGCAGAACCACGCTGGGAGGCCCCGGAACATCCGGGGACAGGTGAGTATGTTTTTTTTTTTTTTCAATAATTTTTATCATGGACAACCTCTTTAATATATTTTGTAATATACTTTATTAACACATTTTGGCTCCTTTCTATGAAATCCTGCATCTCTTTATTCTTTCTCTTCCTTCTGCATTGAGAGCTGTTTCTGCCTCTCACTGAATGTTACTATGCATGGAGTACGGGCTTGGAGTACAGGATGTGTAAAATGTAGAGAAGATGAGGGTAGGGCAGGGTCAATTCAAACAGTTATATATCAGAAATAGCAGAAAGTACTGTTCCTCTCTACCTTACCATAGTGCCAGTAATAGAACAAACCTTAATCCCCTGGATTACCTACATAATATTCACTTTTTAAAGCAGTACAATTTTTCCTGCAGTACATGATCCTGGAGATCTGTGCTCAAGCATTTGTAAAAACCCTGCTGGGCTCTGTCACCTCAAACGACCAGAACAGCAACGCTGGAAAAATAAGACTCTAAAAGCCTGTGGTTTGGGGAACATTCTTGCAGCCACACCTCTGAGTTCTACGAACCATTTCAGTTGGCGGAGGGCTTGCTACAGCAGTTAGGCTTCATCCTAGTAGGGATCTATGCATTCATATCGCTGCAGAAAGCTGGGAGGAGAGTCAGCCAGGGCAAAAAAAAAAAGTTTACTTAGTACTCAGAGGCAGTAACCTAGAAACCTATTATGTGTACTACAAAAAAACAAAGCAATGTAACACGTATTAAAATATATACATATCAGAAATAAATGAAGAAAAGTAATTTAACCTCTTAGCGACCCAGGGCGTAATAGTATGTCCTGAGTCGCATGACGATGTATGGAGAGCGCTCAGGAGCTGAGCGCTCTCCATACACCGCGGGTGCCGGCTGTATAATACAGCCAGGACCCGCAGCTAACAGCAGCGATCGGTGCCTGCACCGATCGCGGCTGTTAACCCTTTAGATGCCGCGGTCAAACGCGACCGCAGTGTCTAAATTGTGGAGCCGCCAAGGGCGCTGCCATTTTTACCTCATCGCCGCCCTCCAGAACATCATCGGAGGGCGGCGCTTGGTTGCCATGACAGCCGGGAGCCTATTGAAGGCTCCCAGTCCTGTCATTACATTACAGCTATTACGCGATGCCAGAGGCATCGTCTAATAGCAGTGAAGGCATTTTGCTATTCACTGCGATACAGTAGTATCGCAGTGAATAGTATGATCGATCAGACTCCCTAGGTTTCAAGGTCCCTAGGGAGTCTGATCATACAAGTAAAAGTATAAAAAAAAAAGTTTTTAAAAGTATGAAAAAAATTAAAAAAAACACAAAAGTTCAAATCACCCCCCTTTCCCTAGATCAGATATAAAAGTAAATAAACAAAAGTAAGCATAAACACTTTAGGTATCCCCGCGCTCCAAAATGCCCGAACTATTAAAATATTAAAATATTTATCCCATACGATGAACGGCGTAGCGGGGAAAAAAAATCAAAATGGCCAAATAGCGTTTTTTTCAACACTTTGTCTCCTATAAAAAATTGAATAAAAAGTGATCAAACCATCAGATCTTTCCCCACGTTTTATCAATAAAAACGTCATGTTGTCCCGCATAAAAAGACGCCTTGCCCAGCTCCATACATGTAAATATGAAAAAGTTACAGGTGACACAATATGGTGACGCAAAATTTTTTTTTCTATTTAGCAAAGTTTTCAAATTTTTAAAAAGGTATCAAAACATTACAAATACTATATAAATTTGGTATTGCCGTGCTCGTACTGACCCGCAGAATACAGTTAACATGTCATTTTTACCACACAGTGAATGGTGTAAAAATTAAACCCATATGAATTTGGCGCAAATGCAGTTTTTCTCCAATTGCACCTCATTCTGAATTTTTTTCCAGCTTCCCAGTACATTGCACAGCATATTGAATAGTGACATTACAAAGTACAATTTGTTTCGCAAACAATAAGCCATCATGTGACTCTGTGAACTGAAAAATGAAAAAGTTATGGCTCTTGGAATGTGGGGAGGGAAAAATGAAAATGCAAAAACAAAAAATGGCCGGGTCATTAAGGGGTTAAAGCGAATGTAAGTAACAGCTGACTTCTCAATACACTAAACAAGAACCATACCTGGTCCACTGCAGCAGTCTCCAGATGATGCAGCTCAAAAGCGCATGCAGGGAGTTGTAGTTGTGCATCAGCTGGACAGCCATGGGTTGGGGGCTACTACACAAAGGACTAAGACACATAGTACTGTGTAGGGGACTGCACAAAGTAAATTCATTGACATGTTACTGGAACCATGATGTGTTGAAGGATTATTCCCAATATAACCATTTAAAGTATATCCACCACATGACATAAATGTCTATTCATGGGATACCTTTTTATCCTGCTGGATGAACAGAAGCAATAAAGGAAATAACTTGGTTTATGGTAATGAACAGGTAAACCATGTCTGTGATGTTTAAGAAGAACCTCTCAGTGTTCCTGACATGTTTGTTTCAGAAAATACTTGGAACTGCAGTTCTGGAGTATCTTTTATTAGAACTATTTGATGGGCTACTCCTCTGTTATTCCTCCTGGAAATATATGGCTAAATTGACAAATGAGTGTTACCACTCTCCTTGTCATTAAGTACTGCTCGGACAGTGTCATAATGTGCAGGGAAATGCCCTTTTGACAAGTGTCTACTTTATTTCTAAAAACACAAAAGTAATATTTGTCTTGAGTCATGGTTTTCAACATTGGTACCAGTTTGTACCTGTTTAAGAGGGTGTAGGGTGTATGCTAGGGATATAAACCTATGGTCAGGGACTTCTGAAAGATGAACGAGGGGTGCTACAGCCCTATTAACTGGGGCTTGAGATGCTCCAGCGGGAGACTACAGTGGGTACGGAAAGTATTCAGACCCGTTTAAATTTTTCACTTTTTGTTTCATTGCAGCCATTTGCTAAAAGCAAAAAAGTTCATTTTATTTCTCATTAATGTACATTCAGCACCCCATCTTGACAGAAAAAAAAACAGAAATGTAGATATTTTTGCAAATTTATTAAAAAAGAAAAACTGAAATATCACATGGTCATAAGTATTCAGACCCTTTGCTCAGTATTGAGTAGAAGCACCCTTTTGAGCTAGTACAGCCATGAGTCTTCTTGGGAATGATGCAACAAGTTTTTCACATCTGGATTTGGGGATCCTCTGCCATTCTTCCTTGTAGATCCTCTCCAGTTCCGTCAGGTTGGATAGTGAATGTTGGTGGACAGCCATTTTCAGGTCTCTCCAGAGATGCTCAATTGGGATGAGGTCAGGGCTCTGGCTGGGCCAGTCAAGAATGGTCACAGAGTTGTTCCGAAGCCACTCCTTTGTTATTTTAGCTGTGTGCTTAGGGTCATTGTCTTGTTGGAAGGTGAACCTTCAGCCCAGAGGTTTTCTTCCAGGATATCTCTGTACTTGGCCGCCTGCATTTATCTTTCCTTAAGTGGCAACCAGTCGTCCTGTCCCTGCAGCTGAAAAACACAACCATAGCATGATGCTGCCACCACCATGTTTCAATGTTGGGATTGTATTGGGCAGGTGATGAGCAGTGCCTGGTTTTCTTCACATATACCGCTTAGAATTAACGCCAAAAAGTTCAATCTTCATCTCATCAGACCAGAGAATCTTATTTCTCATAGTCTGGGAGTCCTTCATGTGTTTTTTGGCAAACTCTATGTGGGTTTTCATATGTCTTGCACTGAGGAGAGGCTTCCTTTGGGCCACTCTGCCATAAAGCCCCGACTAGTGGAGGGCTGCAGTGATAGTTGACTTTGTGGAACTTTCTCCCATCTCCCTACTGCACATCTGGAGCTCAGCCACAGTGATCTTTGGGTTCTTCTTTACCTCTCTCACCAAGGCTCTTCTCCCACGATTGCTCAGTTTGGCTGGACGGCCAGGTCTAGGAAGAGTTCTGGTCGTCTCAAACTGCTTCCATTTAAGGATTATGGAGGCCACTGTGCTCTTAGAAACGTTGAGTGCTGCAGAAATTCTATTGTAACCTTGGCCAGATCTGTGCCTTGCCACAATTGTGTCTCTGAGCTTCTTGGGCATTTCTTTTGACCTCATGAATCTCATTTGCTCTGACAAGCACTGTGAACTGTGAGGTCTTATATAGACAGGTGTGTGCCTTTCCTAATCAAGTCCAATCAGTGTAATTAAACACAGCTGGACTCAAATGAAGGAGTAGAACCATCTCAAGGAGGATCAGAAGAAAATGGACAGCAGTGAGTTAAATATGAGTGTCACAGCAAAGGGTCTGAATACTTATGACCATGTGATATTTCAGTTTTTCTTTTTTAATAAATTTGCAAAAATATCTACATTTCTGTTTTTTTCTGTCAAGATGGGGTGCTGAGTGTACATTAATGAGAAATAAAATGAACTTTTTTGCTTTTAGCAAATGGCTGCAATGAAACAAAAAGTGAAAAATTTAAAGGGGTCTGAATACTTTCCGTACCCACTTTATCTTTAAGTTAACCTTCCAATACTCTCCATTGACTACTATAATAAGTGTTGGACTTCCCAGTCTTAAGGAGGACTAAGGTAACAGTTGTATTACAGGTAACGGCAGTAGAATCAGGTGAAGCAAGGTTGTAACCAGATGCTACAGTGAAAGGTACAATGTGATAGGCACAAAGCATAGTCATGATTCAGTTATGGATACCACTGTACAGTGTAAATACGTCATCACAAAATGTTGTACAAGATGGCCACTAGAGGGAACCTGCATTGGTGTATGTAGTAGGAAACAGTTTTGCTCTTATTCAGCACACCAGCACTGCTAAACCCATTGTACTAACTAGTTTAATTGAAATTGCTAAAGATTATTTGATGACAAATTTTCTTGGAACTGTCTTGTGCCACTGGTTCCATAAATCTCACAGTAGGGGATTGTGTAATACAAGGGTGATAAGCTGTCACGTGTTTGGAATTAGTTTCATTTGCCACCAGAAATGTTTCATTCAGTTTCTTTCCTAAGGTTCTTGATGAGAAATCATCTGAAATCCTGGTTGTTAAGTTCCTAACTTAATGGAAACTGGAATACATCTGAGCCTTAAAGTAATCTCTGCAGCCTTAGAAAACTTCATCGTATATAAATGTATATTCTGCTTAAAAAGGGTTGTCCACGACATTACTATCAAATGGTACTGAACATGCAGTACCTTTGCAGGCTGCTACACAGAATACAGAGCTGATCACCATAGTTTCTAGGAGTCGGATCCTTGCCAATCTACTTCTGATGACCTGTCCTAAGTATCGATCATCAATAGCAAAGTCATAGTGATAGGGCGAGACTTAGGGATCTAAAGAGATGGTGTCAACATCAGTGAACTGAAAGGTTCCTGCTGCCTTCCAGCCAGATAGTCTTAATGTTGCCCAGGTGGTAAACACCCTACCTAGACACTGTGCACAATTTGTGACCAAGTTTGTGGCAAAACTGCAAAAGACATGCCACTACACTCCATGTAGCACATGTACACTGAATGTGTAGAGAGGGCGTGACATCACCAATGGCATCTTATGGACATTGTCTCCAGTCAACAAAATACACCGGTAAAAGCTGTGTATTTTGGATCTGATAGCAAGTGGCGTGTGTCATGAGTTTTGCACTTTTCCCACCTGTAAAGATCAGATCACATAGGTGATTCAAAAAGAGTGGAGATAAGTGGCTAAGCATAAAGCCCCATGCAGCAAAACGGAGCACAAATGCTTTAGTGATTTTTCTGCATCATTTTTCAGTGTTTTTGCTGCGTTTTCCTCTGCATTTTTTTTTCTTTCCTATAAAATTTTCAGGGAAAATGCTAGTGATTCTACAACTAAAATTTACATTTCCGCAACTTTTCTGCAGCTTTTTTGCCCCAATGCGTGGATGACACGCATTGAAATCCTATTCACTTTGCTGGTACTGTAAAATTCAGCATTTTTTCCATAGCAGCCAAAAATCCTGTATTTACACAATATGTGACCTTAACCTAAACGTCTGATTACTACTGGTGAGAGACCTGCACCAGAAGGAAGCCAGTGTGCATGATGCCTCTGCCGTGCTTTCATACAAAATCTGTAAGATACTCCCCAACTATAATTTGCGATGCATATCACTGATCTTCCTATATAAGACAGAGGGTTC
Organism: Leptodactylus fallax; assembly: GCA_947044405.1. Classification (NCBI taxonomy): domain Eukaryota; kingdom Metazoa; phylum Chordata; class Amphibia; order Anura; family Leptodactylidae; genus Leptodactylus; species Leptodactylus fallax. The sequence goes on from CAMRHE010000078.1 coordinate 4,013,548, forward strand.
TTTAGAGATCCCAAGGCTTGAGTGCAAGTTCATCTTTTCTGTCCCTTGCTCAGAGCATACAGTGCCAACATTTTGGCAGTTGTCATATCTTATTCTGGATGAAATGGTTTACTTCCCGAAGTCAACATATTAGGGCATTTGGACATCATCGAGGAAGACCCAAGGTTACATTGGCAGCAACTCTGGAAGCTTCAGCCCGTCAACCATTCATTTGAATCACTGACAAGTAATACTACACTTTGCCTGTAGGGGAAATACATGAAAGGACACTCTCCACAGCAATAACAGCTATTTGACAGGTTCCAGGAGCCAGACCCAAGAAGCAGCTGTTTTTCGATAAAGCTTGATAAAACAACTTCTTCTAAAAGAAAGGCGCTTTTCTTTTTACATATATTTTGGTGAGGAAGAACTTGAAACGTCCAGTTATCACCACTGATGTATAGAAAGTTATTTCCATTATCCTGAAAATCAGCATATTACATGAGCAGCGAAAGTATGAAACAATAAATAGGAGAATTATTACCACTCCACGACAATGCATACAACAGGGCCTCTGATTGTGTGTGTGCTGGAGGAAGAAGGCAATTAAGTGGCCTGAACAAGGTCATATAGAGGTGAAGCTGGAATTATACCACGACTGCCTTAGATACAATCCATGCTTACCATATATTATTAATGGCACCCTATAAGAGGAGATCATAGTGTGCGATATTTCATAGGGGGATGTGAAATTCCATTAAGAACTGCAGATGCAAATCCAGTCCCCTCCCTCATTTCACGCAATAATATATAATTATATAATAGGTGATTATATGTTCATTGAAGTGAGAGACCTAGATAAAGGGCAGCACAGTGGCTCAGTGGTCAGCACTGGAGTCCTGGCTTCGAATCCTGCCAAGGACAATATCTGCAAGGAGTATGTATGTTTCCCCCGTGTTTGCGTGGGTTTCCTCTGGGTACTCGAGTTTCCTCCCACACTCCAAAAGATATACTGATAGGGAATATTGATTGTGAGCCCTATATGGAACAGTGACTGTAAAGTGCTGTGGCATATGATGGCCCTATGTAAGTAAGCTTAATAATAAATAAATAAATAAATAAATACATTGACAAAGAGGAATAACCCACCCAGATGGAAAAGTTTGCTGCAAAACTTGGCATGTAATTATGTCTTTGGCAGATATGTAAATTATTACAGGTGGGGTCTGATTAGACGCTGGTTCTTGCCACAAAAAGGCGTAAATGTGCATCCTCCACTGCACTATGAAGAGGCTAATTTTGGGTAGTGTACCTCTTGGTAACAGACTGTTGACGGATATACATGTCTCTACAACGCATCAGTATGGATAGAAAGGGCCATAAAACACCTTTAACTGTGCCTGTTTTTTATTTGTGTATATATATATATATATATATATATATATATATATATGTGTGTGTGCGTGTGTAAACACATATATTACACATTAATATAGTTAAATAAATAAATATATATATATATATGTACACACACACAAATATACACAGTATATATGCAGTCTGCCTTGTGGCCTTTGCAGATTGCTGTGATATGATCAATGCAAAAAAAAAATCCATCAGGCTTGGCTTTTTCATCATCATGTCGGTTCATTGCAACTCTATATGGAACTGTATTCACTTTCATTAGCTGCAATGAATGTAGCATTACCATGTAATCTTTAGCTGCATGGTGAGTGTTGCTTTGGTTCTGTTACTGTATTTATGCAATAATCTTGGTTCTGGTACTATATCTATGTAGTATATTTACCCATGAAGTAAACTTGGTTATTGAACTAGGAGCTGCTTTAAGACATTGGCAGAGACACCATCATAAGTGAAAAGCTAGTTGGGAGCTAAAAGACCCTCAAGATTTTTAGTGTGTGCCATAACAAAAAGTCTTCCTTGGTGCACTTATCTTCAGACTGAATACCTAAGAGAGAAGAAATTTGAGAAGCTGACTTTCTGACTTGTTGCAGGCAGTAGATAGATAGATAGATAGATAGATAGATAGATAGATAGATAGATAGATAGATAGATAGATAGATAGATAGATAGATAGATAGATAGATAGATAGATAAGATAGATAGGATAGATAGCCAAAGGCCTAAACAGATAAAGTTATGACTAGGGTGAGGGAAACAGGACAGGGTTAACAGGAGTGGAGAGAAGTACTCACCAAGGCTTCAGGGTGGTACTATGACATGATGTATAAATTGTGGGGTAAGAATGGGCTGGTTCTTTTCTTCAGAAGCCAGGAGTGAGCAGCTTTCCATTCTGCCCACCCTGATCTCGGGTTTGGAGAACATGTTACGTCACACCAGCAAATTGGTGATTTTGAAGGTTGAGAATGAAGTAAACGGGGGACTGTGGACATATGGATCCTGGGTTCAATAGCGTAATCAGACCCTTATGGCTGTGTCCTGTGACAATGGCACTACTAAGAGTGTTGGTACTATTGAGGCGGAGTCTTGAGGCTGAGGTTAAAGATTGGCACTTCAAATGACGCATTGAAACATAGGAATTTAATTTTAATGTTCATTGTTCAATTTGAACATAAAATGTAATTGAAAGTTAATAAAAGGCTGCTGTGGGTAATGTCAATAAATGACACACGGACGGTAGCGTGGTTATTGTAATTATGGTAAATGAGAGGTTATTGGCAAGACAGACACAGATAGATATATAGATAAATAGATTACATACAGTGAAACTGAATTAATTCAGGATATGTAGTAGGCAATTGCATGTTGTGCCATTCCCAAACAAAATTAATAGCTTCACTTGCAGCATTAATACCATAGTACAAGAGTTGTCAAAATCATTTTCACCGGGGGCCATTTCAGCCTCACGGGGTACCTTGAAGGGCCAAGATTATTTTACACGTGTATAAAAGTAACTTCTCCTTAACAGTTAAGCGAGCTATTAAGGAGTAGTTACATTTGTACATTACTACTGTTACAATCAGCCCTTTGAGGGCAACCAGGAAAAACATAATGTATTGTTAAAACCTAAGACATTGGCATGTTACATACTATCCTCATCCTTTTCTGAATATATCAAAAATTAAGCAAAATACAAATACCGTTTACCCCTGCAAACGGTATTATGCTTTATAGTTGCCTCTGCACACGGTATTATGCCCCACAGCGGCCCCTGCACACGGTATTATGCTCCACAGTTGCCCCTGCACACGGTATTATGCTCCATAGTTGCCCCTGCACACGATATTATGCTCCATAGTGGCCCCTGCACACGGTATTATGCCCCACAGTGGCCCCTGCACATGGTATTATGCTCCATAGTGGCCCCTGCAAATGGTATTATGCTCCATAGTGGCCCCTGCACACGTTATTATGCTCCATAGTGGCCCCTGCAATCGGTATTATGCTCCTTAGTGACCCCTGCATTGGTATTATGCACCATAGTGGCCCCTGCAAACTGTATTATGCTCCATAGTGGCCCCTGCACACGGTATTATGCTCCATAGTGGCCCCTGCAAACGGTATTATGTTCCATAGTGGCCCCTGCACACTGTATTATGCTCTATAGTGGCCCCTGCACACAGTATTATGCTTCATAGTGGCCCCTGCACACTGTATTATGCTCTATAGTGGCCCCTGCACACGGTATTATGCTCCATAGTGGCCCCTGCACATGGTGTTATGTCCCATAGTGACTCCCCACCCATGAACTATTATTATACTCTGGGGTCTTTTCAGACCCCAGAGTATAATGATCGGAGACCCAGGTGGTGACAAACATAAAACCAGTGTTACTTACCTGGGCTCCGCTGCGCTCCCTGGGTTCAGCCTTCTTCAATGTCGCACAGACCAACGTTGCGACATAATGATGTCGGCCTGGCTCACGTGACACCTGGGACGTCACCAAAGAAGGCCGAAGCCTGCTGGGAGTAACATCGGATCGCCAGAGAGGTGAGTAACACAGGTTTTTATGTTTATCACCTCCCCTGGGTCTCCGATTATTATACTCCGGGGTCTGAAAAGACCCTGGAGTATAATAATAGTAGTATTTGATGGGGTTCACCGGCCGCGGCCTCACTTACCATCCCCGCTCCTGCACACAGCCGCTTCTGCGTTCCATAGCAGAAGGGGAAGAGAGGGCGACCACGACCAGCAGCAGAGATCGATAAGTAAATAGGCCGTTACGTGCCGGGGATACTCCAGCAGGCAACGGCCTATTTATATATATATAAAAAACTTATCCTTACCTACCTCCGATGCCTTGATGCAGCCGCCGCCTCCTCCTCTTCTTGTCCGCGACGTCTGCATCTCAGCGTAGGAGGCGTGATGACGTCATTGTATCGCCGTCTACGCTGACGTGCAGAGGTCTCGTAAACCAGCCCAGGACAGGTATCGCACAGCTTTGTTTTTTTTTTTTTTAAAGCGGCCTGTCCTGGGCTGGTTTACATAAATAGACAATAAAAAATGCCGCGCCCCTGCGGGCCAGATAAGTGCCGGGCCGGATAACAGAAGGCAGCGGGCCGGACTTGGCATAGTAGTTCTGTAGGGTGAGGTTCAGATATAACGGTTTCTGGGTCTTTACGATGGGAAAATCGTAAACAGTACAATTGTTCCCATGCTGGCAAATATCTATGTGCAGCTCAGATGGTCTCCCCAATTAACAACTACCAGGGCATCCGTCTGGCTGGGGCCAAACACTTAATCCACAAGCACAGCCTAACACATGGCAAAGACCAATTATTACCAAATGTTTCTCCTATCATCCTGTCGTTCCCAGTGAACCTGTTATCACTCCCACGCTCACCATTCGATGCTTATCGTATATGGACAGCTGGTCCAATGCTGCAGCTCAGTTCTTTAGTATCCCTTTAGCATGAAGCCATAAAACTGAATAGCAATACAAGGATGTGTGGGGGTTGAGGAAGATGTAATGGGGTACTGGTTGAGGGATAAGAGGCAAGTTCCAAAAAATGATACACAATAGCTGCCACAGGCAGCCAGCTGTCTCTGATTGATTTGTTCTTTCACAGAACGCTACATAATGTATGCACCCCCTCAACCTATTGAAATCCGGCCAAAAAGGAAAAGATGCACATATGTGGACTTAGCGAAGGGGTTAAAATAAAGACAAAGCCCTTTAAAAAAAAAAAAAGCAGTGTCATGATTCAGCTTGGAGGACTCAGCTGCTCGAATGTTTATAAACAATGGGGCCAGGCGTCATGTGTTGGTAAGCTCTTACACCAGGCCTAGTTCATGGAGAAATAGCAGAGCTCAGTTTGTCTGGCACAACACATCATTGTGGTTTTATAAGGCACTGTTGGTAAAAATATTAGACTATTTCAAAGATGTATAAACAAAAAACTGTACAGTCCTAAAATAAAGAATGACAAACTCAGCTCTGCTATATTTGTATGTGCCATTATACTTTGTGACGAATTATAGTTCAGAGAGTAATGTTAGACTTTATATAAAAAAAAATCTGAACCAATCACCATCACTGCTACAAAGTGTGAACTGTCATAGAATCAGAAAACCAAGCGGTAATATGGGGGCTTTGTAAAAGTATTATTTTGCTATAATGAAAATAATTACCACTATAAAATTTGCTCCCATCATAGCAAAAAAAAAAAAATCACTGAACAGAAATTGTTCATTTCAGACAGTGGTGATGTTTGCAATATATTGACATAGAGCTGTTTATCATTTGGGATATCTCAATGCAGTACCACAATGTGTTATATAGACCTATATCCAGTGTTATTTGTAGTAAATGAAGAGCAATTCCAATTTTATAGTATACCAAATAAAATAGTTGACAAATTCAGCACTGCTACATTGATATCTAACTCTTATAGTTATTCATTCTGAGTAAATTGTGTAAGTATGGCCCTATATCTGCTATAGACACCAATGCAATGGGGAACCCTCTTGTATTGTTAGCTGTGTATAACTACAAGAGCCCTTAGATATAGGAAATAAGGTTAACAGCACATTTTGCTAGATCACGGCCAGGATTGATAAAGAGTTCCTTCATTTCAGTCACAAAGTTTAAGACTGAAACCCCACATTATGAAAGTGCTGCATTTTACAGTTCCTGCATATTGAATGGGATTCTGGCTAATCCCATCCACACATAGCAGAAAAAAAAAATCTGTAATGGAAAAAATGCGTTTTCAAAAATGCTCACATTTTTGAAAATTGCAGCATGTCAATTATACCGGCGGAAATGCTGGCGTTTTTCGTATAGGTATAATAAATGGCGAAAATCCGCAGAGGAAAACTCTGCGAAAATGCTGCTGAAAAATGCTGCTGAAAAAATTGCAATGCATTTCGCTACGTGGGGCCTTAGGCTAAAGCTCAGAAATTCACTGGCCACCCTGTTCTTGCTTTCAACCTGAATTTTTCATTATTGACCCTTACATTGATAATATGGTAGAATTACATGCAGTCCTTTGTAAAACCACAAGTAACATTATGATAACACATGACAAACTCTGCATTGCTAAACTCTATACCCAACCATAAAGACAGTCATGAAATGACAACAGCTTTTCGGTATAAAAGTCATATAGTTTACTTTCTCTTGCTCATATAGCAATATTCTGTACATTTGTTTGCAAAACAATAAAAAAACATAATAAAAACGTAGAAAACTGTACATGCATAGTTATTGGAAAAATACTTTTATCTCTCCAAAAGGAGACATACGTATAACCTCTAAAACCATTTCCTAGCCAGTATTATGGCTTAACATTGGAGTACTTCCAACATGTTATATAAATATATAACTTATTTTAATGCTTTCTTATGTTACATAGATGCTGTACATAATGGTGGAATATATATCAAAATATATATAAAAACAGTGCAAAACAACTGGATTACACAAACAAATGCTACATAGAAAACTTCTTTACATGTCTATTGGTTTGCATAAGCTAAACCGGGGGTTGGCATCCCTTAGCGGTTCCCTGTATTGCTCAACTACAACTCCCAACTGCTCAGAATCAACAAAACAGGGATGTAGTTTGGCAGGACCTGGGAAGCTGAAGGGTGTCTAAAAATGACCCTGCAAGGTACAATTTTAGATAGTAGGTTGTTGCTACATTCACAGCACTGACACAGACAGGACAGATGGCTGCCACCCTGCCAGCTTGGCGTTCTCCCTTAGCAAGAAAAAAAAGCAAAAAACTGAAAGAACCAGTATAGACATCCAAGTGTGCAGACAGAGTGCGTGCAATACTAGGAAGTCCTCAACTGCTGCAGATTTCAACAAGTCCACATCCAAAGCTGGCGAATTGCTTCCAGATAAGAAGCTACAGAATCACAGCATTCTGGGGGGGTCCAGCCGGAGTAGTCCTGTATGCAGTCTCCTTTTCCCTTCACTCCCTGGTCTGGTAAGGGGTACTTCTTGAGGGCTGTACGTTTTTATGTTCCTGGTCACTAAATAGACCTAAAATGTAAGGAAAACACAAGAGGTTATTATACAATCCAGCGACATACAGTTACAAGGAGAGGTTAACGGGTGCACAGCTGAGCCTCCCCCCTCACCCCCTCCCTTCCATAACCCTCAGCCATTAGAAGACCCTGCCCTTGTTTATCTTGTGAGCAGTCTCTCTCCAGCCCTATTCCCCTCCCCCACCTTCTTCCCCTCTCCTAACCCCCCTTTCCCGCCAGTACAGCTTGTTTTGCAACTTTTTTTTTTTCTTTAAAGAACTTTCCAAGGAGGAGCTAAAGAGATTGAGTAACACTGCCTGGAAAAAAAGCCTATCATGTGCAGAGTCACCAACTCCCACTTTCTACAACCAAAACAACCTCAAGAACACATCTCTGCACTTCTGCAAATTACTTACAACTTACTCCCCCCCCTCAACAAACCCAAATGCCCTTAGGTCACACCAGCAGTTTAAGAGTCACATGCAACCCTGGATGGAGAACTCACCAGTAGTTCATCTGATCTTCTTTCTAGGGGTCTGCTCCAAAGTGCAAAGAGGGTGGCTGGAAATTTTCATGTTGTCAGTTTTGGGAGCTTGTATTCTCTTCCTCTTAGGGAAATAATCTAAACCAAGGAAAGAATGACAGCGGTTAGATGAGAGTAGTTGTTCACAGCAAGGATGTTCTACTTTCATGGTACCAGGATGTAGCTGTGGAGCCAGCTTGTAGCCAGGTATAGATGAGTGAACTTACCAGTTATGGAAGTGCTGATCTCCCTCTTCCTGAGAAGGGATGAAGTTGTGTTTGTTGATGTCTTAGTTGGCCCTTTAACAGCTTGACATTTCTTGACAGCCTTGTCTGCGTTTTCCTTTGCGCACTCTTTGCTTTGCTGCACAGTCTCGGCTGGTGACTCCTCTCTGGTATCTACAGTTGGCACAGGGAGTCTACTACTTGCTTGCCTGGACAATGGGGTGGCACTGGCAGGGCAAAGTCTGCTCTCCCTATAAAAGCTTGGCATCTCCTTGCTTTCCAATGGCTCCCAAAAGAATGTACCCTTCAGGGGTGTTCCAGCTTCAAAATCAAAGTTCCATCGTTGACAGTCAGATGCTTGGATCTCCTTGAGCTGCCTCTTCAGTTCAGATTTCAGCTCGTCATGGTCGATGGGGCCAAATAAACTTCTGCACACTCCCCTTCCACTGGCACCTATGCCCATCCTGGGCAGCAGTAAGGCTGTCATGCTGTCCTCCTGCAGAGCAATGTTGGCCATAAGTGTTGTTGATGTTTACTAAGCAGTAGTAGTAAGTGTAAAGGCTGAGTGCTCTCTGGATAAGTCTGGGCTGGGTTTGGGAAGCTTATATAGAAAGGCAGCAGGAGTGGAGATGAGGAGGGGACAGAGAAGAGGGGGAGGGGATTGCTAGTGACTAGAGGAAAACACTATGGTGACTGGGCAGGGAGAGGAGGGAGGAGGTCCTGGTGGAGAGCTCCTTTCTTTACCTTTTGGTTTCCAACAAGGGTGGAGCTATAGGTCAGGTTAGAACCCCCCTTCCTCCACAGTCCACTGCCAACTCTTCTCCTCATTCACTGTACACAAAGGGGAGGGCTCTCAAGCCAGGGGGCTGTAACGTTACTTCTTATGGAGAGAGGAGGGGTAGTAACATTGACTTGACTTATACACTGTAACTGATAGTTTCTTCTTTGTCTTCTCTCCTGCTCTGTATTATTCCATCTTCCTGAGTGCATCCCAAAGGGCATCATATTCTATCCCCCCTGGATTTCATTCCCTTTAACCCATTCTGCCCCATGGCTCAATAAAAAACTATATTACCCTCTGCTGCTAGTAAGTGCTACAGACAAATGCAGGAAGAAAAAAAACAGATGGAGTCCAGTGCAGCCTAAAAAAAAAACCTGTACGCTAAAAGGACAGTCAGGTGTCTGCAGGGGCTCCCTGTATTCTTCTGTAGGATTTTTGGATTTCTAAGTGCATCAGTACAATCCCTGGCTGGTGGGAATGGAAGCAAGGTTTCCAGCATGTACATGTAGTTAGATGTATATGTGTGTATATGGAGAACACTGATGTAGCAGAGCTGGGTTTGTTACTAAACTCACTGGGAATACATTGTTTCTGCCTACTGATAACTAAGTTTGAGATCATGCTATACAGTGTAAAACACAGATATTACATTGCATTGTGTCAAATCACACACACACATATAGTATACATGAAAAATCTCCTGGCATGTACAATGAATGCGAAGTCTACCTAGAATTCCATGTAAAAACAAACATATAGGTATATCTTTTTCAACCGGGTTGAACTGCGTAGAAAAGTTCAGAAGCAAGCAACATGGAGTTCTTTGGGCATCTGTTTAACCCATATAGACTTGTTCCAGATATCCACAGAAGTACATGCCAAAGGTACGTACCAATCATGGTGTGATCAAGCCTTAATAATGATTCAGCCTCATAATGTACTTTTTATCTATTTATTTTCAGTCATACAAGTGCAGAACAGTAGAGCCACAATATTTCTAAATCTTACAGCATCAGGCTAGGTTCACACTTGCGATGGGCTCTCCGTTGTTCGGGTCTAAAATAGCGGTTACCTGCGGACACCCATGGACCCATAGACTATAATGAGTTCCACCGGGTTTCTGCCGTTTTTATACTGAAACCGGTGGAGAGAAAAGTCCTCCGTGCAGGACTTTTCTCTCCGCCGTTTTTTGGCAGATTATGCAGCTCTGACGCAGATGTGAAATCATTATGATGCAGTAAGTTCAGGTCATAGGACAGGAAATCTGGCTATCACACAGACCATATTTCCCGGCCCAGACATGGCTGTATGCTATATGTCTGGTCAGTGGCAGTTTAACCCCCAGGTCAAACCACTCAAAACCTCTTCTTGATTTCACAGGCACAGCATCTCATCTTTAAGGAAGTAGTGTTGGGTACTCCATTCTAGTGGTCCTTTTATTCTGCTGATCAGCAGGGATAGACCATTAGTGTTTAAAGGGGCTATGTACTTTCTAATATTGATGGTTGAGCCTTAGGATAGGTCATTAATATTAGATCTGCAAGGGTCCAACACCTGGGACCGCCACAGATCAGGTACTTCAAGACAGCTTGACTCCTAGTAATGTTTACATGCCAGGAGCTGCAATGCTTACTCACACTACACGATGTGCAACAGCATCTTCAGGTATTGCAGCGCTGTCCCATGGGACTTAAACCTGCCAATGCTATACTTTGTATGCTGAGTGAGCAGTGCGGCTCCTGGCATGTAAACATTACCAGAAACCACACTGTCCCAGAGCAGCTGATCTGCGGGGCTCTCGGGTATGGAATCCTTTCAGATCTTGTATTGATGACTTTTTCAAAGGATAGGCCATCAATATTAAAAAAATGGATAAGCCCTATTAAGTCCCAGAAAATCCCTCTAGGCTAAGGCCATATCAAGACCATTGTGGGATAAACGTGCCTGTGGCAAAAAGCAGTCCAAACTGGCTTGTTTTCACCTTGGGTTTTATTCATCAGGTCTTGTAGATTTTGAACCTTTGCATTGCAAAGGTAGAAAATTGTGATGAACTCGCAGCAAGAAAGTGCTCCAGTTTCAAAATCTGCAGCACAAGACATTTTCAGTACTGCGTCAATGAGATTTGTTTAAAGTCTATCCACCACGCTAGTACTGTATATCTAACCTGCTGTGAACTTGCCACATGTGACCCGGTCTCCAACTTGCAAGTTACCTATCATAGTATCACAATGAGTTGCACCAAAATGACAACACTCACCTCTGATCCATCTGATAATATTTTTTGCTGCTGGTTGCCAAACATATTGGACAACTGTTAACCCCTTCAACAAAGGGATAAAAAATCAGTGTCTGCTAGAAAAGCCTCTCATTATTAAGAAAAGCAAAGGTGGTCCAAAAAAAAACCCCCTACATAATGGATAGCTGTATGAACTTTCCTACAATGGATGACTGTATGTTGATATTTTGTACAGAGTGCTTTAGATCTTTGTTACTTTAATTCTTCATGGCTTCACTAGTTTGACTAAAAAATAAACTAGTCAAGTTATCTGGTCTTACTCATGTCATCTCTACCAAATCCAAAAATATCAATACTGGAGCTGACTTAGGTTTAATGATGAGCTAGTGAATGAACTAGACTAGCACTGATGTGTAATAGAGAGATGTCTGGGCAAGCCCTCTAAAGATGCTTAGTATGCCTTTCCAGGGCAAAGTCACATGGAGAGAGATGAAGAAGTGTGCCCTACCTATGTGTAGTAGTGCTGAATTTGTCATGTATGTAATATACAGTATATGTAGCAGTGGTGAATGTGTTGTGTACGTATATGTAGCAGTGGTGAATTTATTTTGTGTTTATACTGTATATATCTAGTAACTCTGAATTTGTACTGTGTATGTATTTGCAACACTGCTGAATTTGTCATGTATGTATGTACATATAGCAGTGCTGAACTTGCTGCGTGTTTCTGTATATAGCAGTGCTGAACTTGTTGTCTATGTATATGTAGCAGTGGTGAATTTTTTTTTGTGTGCATATGTATATGCAGTAGTATTGAATTTGTGTGGATGTACTGTATATATTACAGTGCTGAATATGTTGTGCATGTATGTACAAATAGCAGTCCTGAATGTGTGTGTATTAAAATATAGGCATGCTTAATTATTTGTGTGTGTGTTATATATATATATATATATATATATATATATATACAGTGGTGGCCAAAAGTATTGGCACCCCTGCAATTCTGTCAGATAATACTCAATTTCTTCCAGAAAATGATTGCAAACACAAATGCTTTGGTAAAAATATCTTCATTTATTTTGCTAAAAAAAAAAAAAAAAAACAAAGAGAATGAAAAAAAAGTCAAATCATTGATCATTTTACACAAAACTCCAAAAATGGGCCGGACTAAAGTATTGGCACCCTCAGCCTAATACTGGGTACCAAAACCTTAAGAAAAAAAAATGCCAAAAACCCCCTCCGGTAACCAACAAAGAGTTTTCTCAAAATTCTCCTCTGGAATTTAAAACCCTCTTTTTTTTTTTAATTCCCCCCCCCCCCTGGGTTGTGGGGGGGCCCCCCCCCAACCCCCTTTTTTTTTTCCCCCCCCCGGTGTTTTTTTGGTTGTTTGGTCTGCCCCCTCTCCTCCCCCCTTTTTAGTCCCCCCCCCTTTTCTCTTAACCATTTTTTTTTTTTTTTTTTGTTGTGTGTGGTGTTTTTTTCCCCCGCGGGGGCCCCCGTGGCCGCGGGGGAGCCCCCCCTTCTTCACACTGGGCCCTACATTATGCTGCAAAATTTGTTGGTAGTCTTCAGACTTCATAATGCCATGCACACGGTCAAGCAGTCCAGTGCCAGAGGCAGAAAAGTAACCCCAAAACATCAGGGAACCTCCGCCATGTTTGACTGTAGGGACCGTGTTCTTTTCTTTGAAGGCCTCTTTTTTTTTCCTGTAAACTCTATGTTGATGCCTTTTCCCAAAAAGCTCTACTTTTGTCTCATCTGACCAGAGAACATTCTTCCAAAAAGTTTTTGGCTTTCTCAGGTAAGTTTTGGCAAACTCCAGCCTGACTTTTTTATGTCTCTGGGTCAGAAGTGGGGTCTTCCTGGGTATCCTACCATAGAGTCCCTTTTCATTCAGACGCAGACGGATAGTACGGGTTGACACTGTTGTACCCTTGGACTGCAGGGCAGCTAGAACTTGTTTGGATGTTAGTCGAGGTTCTTTAGCCACCATCCGCACAATCTTTCGTTGAAATCTCTCGTCAATTTTTCTTTTCCGCCCACATCTAGGGAGGTTAGCCACAGTGCCATGGGCTTTAAACTTCTTGATGACACTGCGCACGGTAGACACAGGAACATTCAGGTCTTTGGAGATGGACTTGTAGCATTGAGATTGCTCATGCTTCCTCACAATTTTGCTTCTCAAGTCCTCAGACAGTTCTTTGGGCTTCTTTCTTTTCTCCATGCTCAATGTGGTACACACAAGGACACAGGACAGAGGTTGAGTCAACTTTAATCCATTTCAACTGGCTGCAAGTGTGATTTAGTTATTGCCACCACCTGTTATGTGCCACAAGTAAGTAACAGGTGCTGTTAATTACACAAATTAGAGAAGCATCACATGATTTTTCAAAGGGTGCCAATACTTTTGTCCACCCCCTTTTTTATGTTTGGTGTGGAATTATATCCAATTTGGCTTTTTGACAATTCTTTTTGTGGTTTTCCATTGAAGACAAATTAAATGAAGATATTATTAATAAAGCATTTGTGATTGCAATCATTTTCTGGAAGAAATTGAGTATTATCTGACAGAATTGCAGGGGTGCCAATACTTTTGGCCAGCACTGTATATATATATATATGTAGGTGTTAAATTTGTTGTGTGTATCTACACACAGGAGTAATGAATTTGTTGTGTGTACGCAGAGGTAGGATTACTGAATTTTTCGTGTGTGTGTATCTAGTAGTGCTGAATTTGTTGTGTGACTGTATATTATATGTAGCAGTGCTAAATTTGTCATGAGAAGGTGTAACTAGCAGTGCTAAATTTCTGGTATGCTTAGCATGCTGACTTTCTCATTTGTGTATCCAGCTTGCTGAATTCCCATTTTCTTTGTATATGTAGCATTGCTGAATGTGTTGTGTGTATAGATATATATGTAATAGTGGTACATTTGTAGTACTCCAGTCCAAACCTATGGTATAATTTGGATAAATCTCAGTGTATGTATTTACAGTGGGATGTTCCACATTTATTATTCATCTGTAATTTCATGTACTATCCCCTATGTCCTTGGTACAACTAGTCTCAAGTCTTACATTACAATAGCTGATTGGTGCAATAACGGTTAATGAGAGCAGTAAATCCAGAAACTGTTTAGGGCCTCAATAACTGAATGTCCCTTTTTCTATATTTCCCCAGCTTTGTGGCTAATGAAGGCCATCACTGAGCAGTGGCTCTTAAATGACCATGTCTTATTATAATACATATACAGGCCCTGCTCTTGGGGTGGAGGCTGGGGTGTAATTGGAAGCCTGCAGAAGACAGCACGTTCCTGCAACTCAGTGCGTGTGTATGGGGAGGAGAGCAAGGAATAAAGAAGGTTTAATGAGCTGGAAAGAGGATATCTGGCTAAGCAGTGGAATAGAAAGCCCTGAAAAGGCGCATTTGCCAATGTTAACCAAGGGCCCTCTCCCTGGTGCTCACAGAGAATACATATATCAAAAAGTAAATACCTTCACCCAGTTCCCCTATAATTTAGCGTTTGCATATTGACCAACATGCCTATGGCTTATAATGTTGGTATAAATAAGCAGGCCACACCACCAAATACCAGCCCTGAATCTTTTTCACCCTTTCACCCCTGACAAAGAGTTTTGTTGACAGGCCAGTGGTTCAGATGACCTGCAATAGACATTTAACCCTGGGTTTTTGGAAGCTTTAAGGGTTGCCGCATGTGGCAGATGGAAAGGGGACAATACAGGTTTTGGATGACCCCATCCCCCTACCATGACACACTCATATCCTGATGAATACCATAATTGATTGTCCATGGTGGTGATGACCTGATGGTCATTTCACATTTGACAGGTCCAATACAACTTACTTAGAGTTTATTGCGGTTTAATTACTGCAATACATAAAATGGAAAACTAGGGTCAAGTTATATTATAGGTCCTTGCTGTGTGTCCATAGGGTTATTATTAGGAAGAATTGTAAAATAATAATAATATTCTTTAAATTTGTTAAGAATTTTATTCAACTATTTTTCATATCTGGTCTTGGGAAAGCTGGGTGACAGTAATAACAGCTCAGTTAACACTTTTCATCTATGGTTTTTTGTGAGCAAATCTGACAAGCTTGAACATCCTAAGGTTAAGACCCCACGTTGTGGAAACGCAGCATTTTTTGTTGTAGGTTTTGATGTGATTTTTTTGACCAAAAGTCACGAGTGGCTTCAACAGGAAAGGGGAATATATAGGAAGCTCTTATACTCTCCCTTCTGATAACTTCAGTCCAGGCTTTGGTTCGAGAAACCACAGCAAAATTTGCAACAACAAAAAAGCAGCTTTTCCGCAATGTGGGGCCTTAGCCTAAAAGGAACTGTGTCGATATACATTTTTTCTACATTACACAGCTTATACAAAAGCAACATAAAAGCAAACACTGACAATCTCCCCAGACCCATAAGGCTAAGTTCACACAACAGATTTTGCAGCTATACTTTGAAAATCCTCCTGCCAAAACCTCTGCGGACTTTCTGTGAAAAGCACTGAGGGAAAAACCGTGATGCGCTGCCGAGAGTACCTGCAAAGTGGATGGGATTCTGGCTAATCCCATCCACACATTGCAGAAAGAAATCCACGGCGGAAATTCTTGGATTTCAAAAACTCTTGCTATTTTGTAAACCACAGCCTGTCAATTATGCTTACGGAAACGCCAGCGTTTTCCATATAGGTATAATAGAAGCAGAGAGTCCGCAGAGAAAAACTCTGCGGACTTTCTGTTTAAAGTGCTGCAGAAAAAAACTCAATGCGTTTCCGCTGCGGTTTTTCCTGCAGCTCTTTCTGGCTGCAGCTCGCTACGGGGCCTCATCCTTAAAGTGGTGGGTGAAAACCGCACCAATAATTGACATGCATTCACTTTGCACTGCAGGTTTTAGTCATAGAATGTAGATGAATTTTTTTTAAAACCTATCCATAATGATGGGGTGGCCATCACCCTGTGATCACTCCAGGTGTGTCCCCAGCCTTATGGCTCCTACACACATACCTTTTTGTTAGTGGTCAGCTATTTTTGGCAGACCAAGTGTTGAACGGAGCGGCAGCAGACATGCAACCACCATTTAATTCCAACATGGGGACACTGGGCCCCCATTCTAGTGATTGACCAGGCAGGACCGTCTGCAATCACACACTTATCATTGTTATGGGACATCCCCTTTAAGGTTCCAATATGACAAGGAAGAATACTGCTTGTGTTGAACACACAGGCACTGTGGCTCTCAGACGGTTAACACAAGCATAGTGATTAGTAGCTATAGTATGACACTTTTACCACAGATTTAGTGTGTTAATGGATAACACAGAAAAGTATACAAAGAGAACTTGGAAGGCTGATTAGAAGAGAAGTCATGTTGCACGGCAGGCAACTAGTACAGTATATAGGGTTATGCAACCAAATGCTCCAGTGGGTGACAAGTACACATTGCGGGCATGTAAAACACTACAGTGGGGGGCATGTATTAGCAATGCCTTATAACACCAATGTACATCAGTTTCTATCTGCCTTTGTTCAGCCTGTATTCTACTTACAGATTGCAAGACTTGTACTTACCTATGTCTGGACCTCTTACAGAAACATAATAGCAGGGGTCTAGTACTTATGCTATTCCCTATTATAGTCTTTAAATTGATACTAGGCTGGAGCTACTATTAGAAATCGTCCTATAGACATTATGGCTTTATTGCTGGACTCTGCAGACATTGGTCAGGTCCATTAGCAAGTTAATGTCTACGTGTACAGGCCTGTCTTAGGTTTGGTGGTGCACTGTGTGTGACATTCTGCTAGTCTCCTTTGCTGTATATAGTGTACTGTCATACGTGAACAAATAAGAACCCAGCAGAGACAAGTGGCAGTGCCGGACTGGGCCATCTCCTTTATAGGAAGGAGTTTCAGTTTCTGGCAGCTACTTATTTCTTCCTGCTTCACAGAAACAAAATTAACTTTCTATCAAGTTGAATATATATGTTGGATGGGGACTCATAGTTAGGATTTCCTTTCCAGGTAACATTGAATTTGCTTCCCTATATTTGAATACCCTGGTAAAGGCACAGTATGTTGTTGATCTGTAGGATACAAGTTTGGTCAGGGGTGTGATGGTTTAGCTGACAGTAAGACTATATCCACCACACCTAAAGGATCTATCATCTGTCCTGACATATCTGTTTTATAAATCACCTGTGTTCTCCATGACCTCTGTTAATCCTCCTGAAAATGTATCACTAAATTAGTAGCTTTTGGTAGCACCTCTTTATCCAGTTGAGTATAATAATGTAGTGACACATCATATGAAAAAGGGAAATGTAAAGCCTAATTTATTAATGCTTTTCCAGGAGGAGTAAAAGAGGGACAGCACAATAAAAAATTCTCCTGCATTGTTCAATTATGAGGGATACAAGTAGTAAGTAAACGGTAGTCATTAGAGCTGAGAGATCTTTTCGTTTAAGGCCTCACACAGATCTAACAGACATTTTCTTAACATCTGTTACATGTCCATTTTTAGAACAATTGGAGTCAATGGGTACATACACATGTCAATTTTTTTAATGGATCATTATAAAGTAGGACATATCCTATTTTTGTCCATTTTCATGGACAGATGGACCAATACAAGTCAAGTCCATTTTTAATGTCTGCGAAAACGGATTTGCATCTGTGTGAGGCGTTCGTGAAAGTTCATCAGTTTTTTTTTAACTGACAGTCAAAAACGGATTACAAACTGATCCAAAACAGACATGAAAAATGGGAAAATAGACAGAAAAGCAATGAAAAAAGTGAGTGAGACACTGATGGACAATGGATGTTAAAAACTGAAAGTTTCATCCCCTTTTAGGCTAAGGCCCCACTTTGCGGAAACACAGCTTTTTTGTTGCAGATTTTGCTGTGGTTTTTTTGAGCAGAAGGGAGAAGTATAAGAGTTTCCCATATATTTCCCATTTCTTTTGTAGCCATTCTTGGCTTTGGCTCAAAAAACCACAGCAAAATCTGCAACAAAAAAAGCTGCGTTTCCGCAACGTGGGGCCTCAGCCTAAATGTTTGTTTTCATTGTTGTGTGTATGTAGCCTATGGCCCCACGTTGCAGAAACGCAGCAGAAAAAAAAAATCTAAAAAAAAAAAAATCATACTCACCTGTCCCAGGAGCTCTGGTGTCCGCCATCGTTGTCTGGTCCAATTAGCGGCCACAGGAAAAGAACTGGTGATGTCATTTATATATGTCACTGGTTCCTTTCCTGTGGTCACGTGCGGCACAGGACTTCTGCAGGCAAAGGTATGGCTCACACTGGACCGGACAGCAGTGGTGGACACCGGAAACCCGGGGACAGGTATGATTATTTTTTATGTTTCGCCTTCCTCGGCCTCCTCCCTGATTTTTTAAATTTCTGGACAATCCCTTTAATGAAATCTCATTCACTTTGCTGGTACAGAGGCAAAAATGACAAACAAGGGTAAAGCAGTGAAAAACAAAAGCGTTTTGCTGCATTTTTTCCTCTGCTTTTATAACATAGCATTTTTTAGCTGTGATTCGCTATGTGTGTCCTTTTACTTAAAGTCATAGGAGATTAACCAAGAGTTGATTATAGCTCAGTGCATACTGTACTTTCTAGGACTTGTAGTTTCTCACAGGCTGCAGCCACCTGTTTCTTTGTACAGTTATCCTGAATATTTCTGTACAGAATATGATGGCGCTATACAAGTAAGCATAATAATAATAATAAATGTGCTGATGTCCCAACTACCTACAGTGAAATAATGGCAGCTGCTGGTCCCAACTTCAAAGGCAGGTCTGTATAGACATAAAACAAGGAAGTGTGCACACAGGCTGCAGATCAGCGATAACGCCCATCACCAACAACACCAGGAGGATGAAATCAAGTGCAGATCTAACATGATGCCATTCTTATTATAGACACAGTCTGGTATCAGTGTAAAGCGCCCATCTGCAAGTATTAAAGGGACACCGGCTGCTATTGTAAGCACACAGGGGTTGGGGTTTCAAAGATAGCCCTGCTGATTAGTTGTGGCTGTCTGACTTCCTGCAGGACTTCGGAGAAGTTATTTTCTTGTTATATGATTTCGTTGGACACATCCTTTTCCCCATGACGTAATTCACAGCAGGCAGACGTCAGAACCAATTGTGTAATGTTTCCACACGCACCAGCTTTAACAGGGAAATCTGAGCTCTGAACTACAGATCATATATATATACAGTACAGACCAAAAGTTTGGACACACCTTCTCATTCCAAGAGTTTTCTGTATTTTCATGACTATAAAAATTGTAGATTCACACTGAAGGCATCAAAACTATGAATTAACACATGTGGAATTATATACTTAACAAAAAAGTGTGAAACAACTGAAAATATGTCTTATATTCTAGGTTCTTCAAAGTAGCCACCTTTTGCTTTGATTACTGCTTTGCACACCCTTGGCATTCTCTTGATGAGCTTCAAGAGGTAGTCACCTGAAATGGTTTTCACTTCACAGGTGTGCCCTGTCAGGTTTAATAAGTGGGATTTCTTGCCTTATAAATGGGGTTGGGACCATCAATTGTGTTGTTCAGAAGTCAGGTGGATACACAGCTAATAGTTCTACTGAATGGAGTGTTAGAATTTGTATTATGGCAAGAAAAAAACAGCTAAGTAAAGAAAAACGAGTGGCCATCATTACTTTAAGAAATGAAGGTCAGTCAGTCCGAAAAATTGGGAAAACTTTGAAAGTGTCCCCAAGTGCAGTGGCCAAAACCATCAAGCGCTACAAAAAAACTGGCTCACGTGAGGACCGCCCCAGGAAAGGAAGACCAAGAGTCACCTCTGCTGCGGAGGATAAATTCATCCGAGTCACCAGCCTCAGAAATCGCAGGTTAACAGCAGCTCAGATTAGAGACCAGGTCAATGCCACACAGAGTTTTAGCAGCAGACACATCTCTACAACAACTGTTAAGAGGAGACTGCGTGCAGCAGGCCTTCATGGTAAAATAGCTGCTAGGAAACCACTGCTAAAGACAGGCAACAAGCAGAAGAGACTTGTTTGGGCTAAAGAACACAAGGAATGGACATTAGACCTGTGGAAATCTGTGCTTTGGTCTGATGAGTCCAAATTTGAGATCTTTGGTTCCAACCACCGTGTCTCTGTGCGACGCAGAAAAGGTGAACGAATGGACTCTACATGCCTGGTTCCCACCGTGAAGCATGGAGGAGGAGGTGTGATGGTGTGGGGGTGCTTTGCTGGTGACACTGTTGGGGATTTATTCAAAATTGAAAGAATACTGAACCAGCATGGTTACCACAGCATCTTGCAGCGGCATGCTATTCCATCCGGTTTGCGTTTAGTTGAACCATCATTTATTTTTCAACAGGACAATGACCCCAAACACACCTCCAGACTGTGTAAGGGCTATCTGACCAAGAAGGAGAGTGATGGGGTGCTAAGCCAGATGACCTGGCCTCCACAGTCACCAGACCTGAACCCAATCGAGATGGTTTGGGGTGAGCTGGACCGCAGAGTGAAGGCAAAAGGGCCAACAAGTGCTAAGCATCTCTGGGAAATCCTTCAAGACTGTTGGAAGACCATTTCAGGTGACTACCTCTTGAAGCTCATCAAGAGAATGCCAAGAGTGTGCAAAGCAGTAATCAAAGCAAAAGGTGGCTACTTTGAAGAACCTAGAATATAAGACATATTTTCAGTTGTTTCACACTTTTTTGTTAAGTATATAATTCCACATGTGTTAATTCATAGTTTTGATGCCTTCAGTGTGAATCTACAATTTTTATAGTCATGAAAATACAGAAAACTCTTGGAATGAGAAGGTGTGTCCAAACTTTTGGTCTGTACTGTATATATATATATATATATATATATATATTAGATATACAATGTCAATAGATGATAAAAAGCAAAGGCAGAGAGAGAATATATTCAAATTAGACAGGTGATAATTAGATTTATAAATAAATGATACATGTATTTATGATGAAATTTTAATAAAGAAATAGATATGCTAGATAAATAGTATCCATAATAAAAAATAAATGCATAATAAGGTAAACCAGTTTTTTTTTCGCTGGAAACAAAGTCGGACATGCAGGACTTTGTTTCCGCCCAAAAAAACGGCTTTGCGGCACAGAGGGTGTAAGCGCACACCCGTGCATTGCTTTAAAACCCCATTCAAGTGAATGGGTTTTAAGCAATGCATCGCAAACCTTCCCCTATCCAGTTTTCCGACATTTAGGTCGGATTCGCAGCGGACGCAGTGCTGCTGCAAGTGTGAACCCACCCTAACCAAATTTTACTCATATTAATACACTTGGATAGATAGATAGATAGATAGATAGACAGATAGAGAGAGAGAGAAAAAAAGAAAGTCCAAAGCAAGAAAAGTTAAAGTCTGGGTGCAAATTCTCAGGAAGATGGCCACTTCCAATACACATATAGTGTGTCATTATTCAAAAGCGACATTTCGGTCCCTACTGGAACTTTGTGGAGTGCTGTTGTTTTTATTTTAGATAGGTGATAGATAGATAGATAGATAGATAGATAGATAGATAGATAGATAGATAGATAGTACAAATATAAATAAATAGAATGTACACAGATAGATGATAGATTGTACAAATACAAATAAATAGAATGTAGATAATAGATAGATAGATACTAACCATAGATATATATGAGATACTAGACATATAGATATGAGATAGATAGATATGAGATAGACAGATAGATGGTACAAATATAATTAGAATGTAGATAGAAAGATTTATAGATACATAGATAGAAATATACTACACAGATAGATATGAGAGATAGTAAAAATATAAAGAAATATAATATAGGTATATATGGGATAGATAGACACTACACATACAAATATAAGATAGATAAGTAGATTTTCCAGTCTCAGATGAGATCGGGATGTCTTCCGATCTATAGTAGACATATAACAATATATCCGTAGCACGATGAGATATTATCTATGGGATTCTGACACTACCGCCCCATAGTTTACTATTACAATGGGCTGGCTGGCCCTGTGTGGGCTGAGGTCAGGCCTAGTGACAGTTGAGGTGTGCTCTTCCCTCTCTGGAGGTGGCTTTTCCCGCGGCACTTGCTCTCCAGCCTTCCCGGCACTCTGCTCCTTCTACCCGCCCTCCTTCTACCTTCCCTCCTTGGCCGGGCGGCTCCTAATCTCCGCGACAGCACACTTTCCCTCCACGCTGTTAACCCCTGCACAGCCAGAGGCAGCCCATTGTCATTATTCATGGGGCAGATGCTGCATATAGAGAGATAAGACACAGGGAAAGAGGCAGATAAGATCAGCACAATGCCCCATTCATTGTCTGCACCGATAGTCTAATGGGGGGAAGCTTCCAAATGTTCTATCCATTGATGTCCGACGCCCACCCCAGGCCAAAAACAAGGGCAATAAACAAACAGTAAACAGCAGAGAGCTGCAGGAGGCCGGGGAATGGGAAGCAGTTACACAAAGTGGAGAACAGTCATTTACACCCACCATGGCCAAAACATCTGCACGGGCTGAGGCGGGAGATTTCAAGCTGATCCTGTACTGCTGTTGGACATGAAATGGGATTTGTCTGACCACCTGGCTCTATCAAGACAGATGTGATCAGAGCCATACAGAGAGCAAGAACTAGAATTCTCTTATTAAATACTATCATTTATCATGCTTACTTATATAGTGCCATCATACTCAACAGCACTTTACAGTCACTGTCCCATATAGGGCTCACAATCTATATTCCCTATCAGTATGGCTTTGGAGTGTGGGAGGAAACCCATGCAAACAAGGGGAGAACAAATAAACTCCTTGCAGATATTGTCCTTGGCAGGATTCAAAGCCAGGACTCCAGCGCTGCAAGGCTAACCACTGAGCCACTGTGGTTGGATTCGGGTATTAAATAGTGATGTACTCATAGCTGTCTTAGGCCAGGTTCACATCTGTACAAAAACATCCTTCATTTCAAATCATTGACCACACACAAGAACAATGATGAAACCAAAAAGCAAAAAATTTCACAGGTTCACATCTGTGTTGGAGTCTCCGAAGATTCCGCCTAAAATCATCACGGGTCTGCGGGTAATCGCTTTTTTTAGCAGACGGGCTCTCTGTTGTTCTGGTCCCCATGTTGGCCAAAGGGGTTTATGCTTGCAAAGTTGATTCTTTATAACGCTAGCTTTACACTAACGTTGGTCTCGCCATCGTTCTTAATATCCTCATAGCTATATATCAATTCCTATAGTAGTAACACAGGCTAGTCTCTTATGCTGCCCCAGCTAACAGTTATTGGTCCCTCTGTGTTCACACACATGCTAATTTCCAACTGGATTGTCTGAAAACAATGACACGTGTGTGTGAGTGCTTGGGGCCTAGTTTAAGTAAGAAGATATTGCCTATTGATCACAGATTAATCCCATAGCATTTCCTAGATAAAATGAGACAGTTGATTGTTTCACACCTCTGGCTTAAAGCTCATTTACACAAAGAGACTGCCAATAAGCGATTACTGATTAGTAATATGGAGTGCTCATTAGGAAATGGAAAGATAAACTTCTCTGCAGGCATGAGCCGTAATGCTAACGTTTATCTATGAATGACGAATATCATGGAAAATTGTTATTTTATTGTATGTCAGTCACAGAGCTATACACAGAAGAGAGAGGTACCATAGGAAAGGTTCAAATTGGCCCATGGTGTCAGGTCATTACATTTCTTCTTATGGTTCCAGTTGGACTTGCTATATGTATCTCTTTGCACCAGCTTTCCATGGGCCAATTCCACACCACTTTGCTAACAATGCAGTTGCTCTGCAGAAAGAAGTCCTGCAAAGGCTTTCAGCAACCAGTAGCAAAGTGAATGGGGACAACCACAGTTGGCCCCCTTTTTTAATAGGCCACATAGCAAATGCATGGTTTCTCTCCGAGGTATGTAAAATCTTGCAGGGAATTCTTATGACTGCCAGATGAATAATATCCTAATACCCAATTGGCAGCACCCAGCTACGTTTTGCAGGTTGCTTTAAAACAGGCATTTGGTAGGCTGTCATAGTGTGGGAATGCCATACTCCTGTGAGTCATTTGTTTTACATTGGCTAGTATTGCTAGTAGGAAAGGCACCATAGTATGTCACACTGAGTGTATATGGGTTTATAGCCACACTGTACAGGGTCTGTGCACAGCAGTGCCATGTAAAATGAGACCTTATAATACAATTTCCTATCTTGATTTAGGACTTCTTCTGTAAAACTGACCCTATAAAGCACTAATACCCAACTCCCAGCCAAGATTCAGCAAACAGCCCTCATGTGCCTGATATGCGACCCTCAAGGGAGGGTATTGTCATATTATACTGCTTTGATCCTCAGGATGTTAACTAAGTAAGAACATTTAAGTAAACTCTGCGCTCCAACTATATAGTAAAGAAAAGGTACTCTGTTTTGGGCACTGTGGTATGATTAACATATGTCTCATTATACTGTATAGAGATGGTGCAGTCAATAGGCCTCTTCCTTGTAGCTCCATCAGAAATAATGGTCCCTTCCTTGTGGCCCACACAGTATAATACCCTGTTCCTTGTAGCCTTCAACAGTATAATGTCCCCTTTCTTGTGGCCTCTACAACATAATGGTCTTCTTCTTGGGACACCCACAGTTTAATGGCCATGTCCTTGCGGCCCACACACAATAATGGCCCCCTGCTTGTAGACCCCAACAATATACAGTGCTGGCCAAAAGTATTGGCACCCCTGCAATTCTGTCAGATAATACTCAATTTCTTCCAGAAAATGATTGCAATCACAGATGCTTTGGTAATAATATCTTCATTTATTTTGCTTGCAATGAAAAAACACAAAAGAGAATGAAAAAAAAGTCAAATCATTGATCATTTTACACAAAACTCCAAAAATGGGCCGGACTAAAGTATTGCCACCCTCAGCCTAATACTTGGTAGCACAACCTTTAGACAAAATAACTGCGAACAAACGCTTCCGGTAACCATCAATGAGTTTCTTACAATGCTCTGCTGGAATTTTAGACCATTCTTCTTTGGTAAATTTCTCCAGGTCCCTGAGATTTGAAGGGTGCCTTCTCCAAACTGCCATTTTGAGATCTCTCCACAGGTGTTCTATGGACTCATTGCTGGCCACTTTAGAAGTCTCCAGTGCTTTCTCTCAAACCATTTTCTAGTGCTTTTTGAAGTGTGTTTTGGGTCATTGTCCTGCTGGAAGACCCATGACCTCTGAGGGAGACCCAGCTTTCTCACATTGGGCCCTACATTATGCTGCAAAATTTGTTGGTAGTCTTCAGACTTCATAATGCCATGCACACGGTCAAGCAGTCCAGTGCCAGAGGCAGAAAAGCAACCCCAAAACATCAGGGAACCTCCGCCATGTTTGACTGTGGGGACCGTGTTCTTTTCTTTGAAGGCCTCTTTTTTTTTCCTGTAAACTCTATGTTGATGCCTTTTCCCAAAAAGCTCTACTTTTGTCTCATCTGACCAGAGAACATTCTTCCAAAAAGTTTTTGGCTTTCTCAGGTAAGTTTTGGCAAACTCCAGCCTGGCTTTTTTATGTCTCTGGGTCAGAAGTGGGGTCTTCCTGGGTATCCTACCATAGAGTCCCTTTTCATTCAGACGCCGACGTATAGTACGGGTTGACACTGTTGTACCCTCGGACTGCAGGGCAGCTAGAACTTGTTTGGATATTAGTCGAGGTTCTTTAGCCACCATCCGCACAATCTTTCGTTGAAATCTCTCGTCAATTTTTCTTTTCCGTCCACATCTAGGGAGGTTAGCCACAGTGCCATGGGCTTTAAACTTCTTGATGACACTGCGCACGGTAGACACAGGAACATTCAGGTCTTTGGAGATGGACTTGTAGCCTTGAGATTGCTCATGCTTCCTTACAATTTTGCTTCTCAAGTCCTCAGACAGTTCTTTGGGCTTCTTTCTTTTCTCCATGCTCAATGTGGTACACACAAGGACACAGGACAGAGGTTGAGTCAACTTTAATCCATTTCAACTGGCTGCAAGTGTGATTTAGTTATTGCCACCACCTGTTATGTGCCACAGGTAAGTAACAGGTGCTGTTAATTACACAAATTAGAGAAGCATCACCTGATTTTTCAAAGGGTGCCAATACTTTTGTCCACCCCCTTTTTTACGTTTGGTGTGGAATTATATCCAGTTTGGCTTTTTGACAATTCTTTTTGTGGTTTTCCATTGAAGACAAATTAAATGAAGATATTATTACCAAAGCATTTGTGATTGCAATCATTTTCTGGAAGAAATTGAGTATTATCTGACAGAATTGCAGGGGTGCCAATACTTTTGGCCAGCACTGTAAATGTCACAAACAATATAATGGTCCCCTTCTTGTTGCCTCCAACAGTATAATGTCTCTCTCCTTGTGTTCCCCACAGTATAATGGCCCCTTCCTTATGACTTACACAAAGACAAAGAAAAAAAAACACACAGCCCACTCATGGTATGTTCATATTTGAAGGCACAATCCTCCTGGAGCTTTCTGATGTACGGACAGGAACCCCGTCGGCCCGAGGTGGAAGAGAAGTCCAAACTAGCAAGTGTTGTGATCCGGCAACCAGTTCAACCAGGTATAAAATAAAACTTAACTTTTAATTCATGAATATAACAAGGTTAAAAAATATGGAGATACACCCCCATACTGAAAAAAAGGAGACAAAAATTGCTTACGCTTTTTGGGCCATTACATAGAAACAACAATTTCAGTGAACGGTGAAATTTAGACCCCCGATATCTCCAGCCCCGGGGCATATAACGGGAAAGTCGGCGGTGCGCTGAATTCAGCGCACTGTCAGCTTTCTAGCGGTATGTAAAACCACATATACATGAGGACGTGAAAGGTCCTCTTTAAGTAGAAGACATAGGAGGAAACCAAAAGAGGAGAAAATCAAAACAAATAACAAACAAAAACAAAGAGAAATAGAAAACATGTATATGTGAACGACAAATTACATATAAATATGTATAGGAAACCTCGTGATGAATGTACAGCCACATAGGTACAATATAAGATATTACCCTAAAGACACAATGATAATAATAATGCATCAACATCAGTTTTATACAGTATATCAAAGGGGAAGCATGTCACAAACAGCGATCACACTCAATATATTATAAATGCAGAACGAAAGATATAATCTTCAGTCCTGCCTATAATTAGATCGCAAGTCGCTAGAACATACATTTACCCACATAATAAATGCTGTAATCAATATAGAGGAAACAAAAATCATACATGTACAATAAGGTTATCAAAACTTATAATAAACCTTAGATTTTCGGTCAAACCTGCTATGATAATAGTCACCACCAAGAAAAAGGACTAGCGACAGATGCGTTTGAAGGGAAGACGTCAATGTCCAATTTTGCCCTTATCAAAGATGGTCTCCAGCCAAGAAGAAGAATAAACTACGCATGCATTAGAAGAGAAGTGCACTAAATGGAAAGAACCTATTCTAGCACTACATCGCTTACATGCAGTCACATGACCGCATGCTCAGAAGTTATTGGACAAAAACTCCCCTTCAGTCTGAATAGCGGAAAATTTGAAATAAAACAACAAGACAAAACTTAGTATTGCATACTTGCGGTCAAAAGACCGCATGCTGAACATAAATTCCCTGGATCTCATGCATATGCTTGTAGTAAAGTTTGTGGCCACAAAAGATGGAAAACATAAAAAATACAAATGATAACAGTGGCGAGCTATAGCTTTGACCTATTCTACATAAAAAATTAAATTAATAAAAATACGACAAATCTGTTTTAAAGTTCATATCCGCAGGATAGGGCATGGCCAGCTGAAAGATCAGAAGGCTTCCCTCCTAAATAGTTTACTCTTCCAGTCTCCACCCCTCAATGGTCTAGTGACTTGTTCTATTGCTTTGAATTTAAAGGATGACAAATTCCCCCTATGTATGGTAGAAAAGTGTTTAGATGACCCATTTTCACTAACACTATTGTAAATATGTTCTGAGATCCTAACCTTTACATTTAAATTGTCTGTGGAGATTTGTTGTTTTTATGCTATGACTAAGGGGACTACTTCCCCGAAACTCGTAAGAAATTTTTTTGTCTCCTTTTTTCAGTATGGGGGATGTATCTCCATATTTGTTAACCTTGTTATGTTCATGAAATAAAAGTTAAGTTTTATTTTATGCCTGGTTGAACTGGTTGCTGGATCACAACACTTGCTATTATGATTTACACAGTCTAATGACCACTCCTTGTGGCCCCCACAGTTAAATGGTTCTGCAGTCCACTCTGGTCTCTGCAAGCAACTTGCCTTGGTAGCAGTAGGTGTGATGTAGTGACATCATTACATCATTCCTCCTGCTTCCAAGCTGCCAAGAGCAGAGAAAGGGGCACTGTACTCAACTCCATCGATCTCCTCTGGGGTGCCAGATGATATGGGAGGGAGTATTGCCTATGTGGGGGCTGAATTTTATCAGGGAAATATTACATATGTGGGAGTCTTGGATTATATGGGCTGTATTACCTATGTAGGGGGCCTGGATGATATGGGGTAGTGTTACCTATGTGGAGGGGTATGGATGATATGGGTGTGTAACCTGAGGGAGGGCCTGGATGATATGGGGAGAGTATTACCTGTGGCGGAAGGCCTGGATGATATGGAGGAAGAATTACCTATGTGGGGAGGGGGGGGGGCTCAGTGATATAGGAGGAGTATTACCTGAAGGCCTGGAGAGTATGTGGTATGTGTGTGTGTGGGGTGGGGCAATATTTCCTTTGTGGTAACTATTAGATGTGGGGGGACTATTACCTGTGGGGACACTATTAGGTGTGAGGCAGCAACACTGTTGCTAAAAAAAGGTCATAGTAGACAGTGTGCCTACTAGAAACGGACTAACCTCTGAAGATTAGTTTGGGGTTAATTTGGTTCATCTCAAAGAGTTGTTTCGAGTTAAATAAGTTTGTCACAAGCCAGAAGTGAAAGCATTATACTTTAGGGTCTCTTCAGGGGATGTGTGGAAACATAACAAAAGTTATTCTTACCTTTACTTACGTCATGACTGATGAGGATCATTCACAGACTCCAGAGGCTCCAAAGCATAATAATTTCACTTCCGGTTCATGGATGATTGGTTCACTTATCTCTAGTACTTACCTCTTTATCTGGTACTGACTGGATGTAAAGTGCAGCACTTCTACGAAGTCAAAACCACATTTGAGGCCTCCACAATATGTTGAATTGGCCAAAACTGCTTTGTAGCACTGGAGTCCTAGGTTTGAATCCAGCCAAGGACAACATCTGTATGGAGTTTGCGTGATTTTCCTCTGGGTACTCCAGTTTCTTCACACACTCCAAATACATATGGATAGGGGGTTTAGATTGTGAGTCCTGGTTAGGACAGTTTTGACAATATTGTAAAGTGCTGCGATATACATTGGCATTATACAATTAAGCAGGATAAAAAAAATAATTAATAAAGGGGCCAAAAACTTTAATGGCAGCAGCTGAAAAAATGACCAAAAGAACCCTGCTTGACAATAAAACCCACTCTTCACAACCTTACTCTCTTCCGGGGGTCCAATATATACACCCCCACCTCTCCCCCTTCCTTACCACAAAGGGTTTAAGGTGTGTTTCTTCTTTTTTAAAAAGACGGTGGGGGGGGGCGTGGCTAGCGCTGAACATGGAGGGTCGCATGTGAGCGGAGCTCCGGTTAGAGCCGCTCATCTATCCTGAGTTACATCCTGACTTACCGGTGCCCGGGGGTAGCCGTCCGCAGGAACGCACATTTGGGGCCCTCCTCTTGGTCCCGGGACTCCCGTTCTGCCGGTATCCTCCTCCGCTGGGTGGTAGTCGGTGGCCGCTACACGTGGCCGGCGGCTGGACACTTTCACCTGCGCCGCCGGAGCCGCTCTGTCCCGTGCCGCGGGGGCTTGGAGCTGCCGTTGTGGGGCTGCGCTAGTGGACCGGCCTGGAGCTGTGCGGGCACTGCTGAGGCCGCTGTCGCCCGGGTGGCGGTTTCCCCTCTCTCCACGTGGTGGGCGGCCATCTTCATCCTGATCGGGTCGGCCATCTGCTGATGGGGGGAGCGCTGAGTCTGGAGTTCCTGTTTGTCACCCCGCTGACTGCTCTTCTGGGAGGCTTTTCTTATAATCCAGTGAAGGCTGCGGTATGTACCACTGGACTGTTGAGTTACCATATGTCCTCCTATAGTTCCTCCTGGCAGCCTATGTACTTCATCACTCCGCTACTGGCCTTCTTGGAGGCTTTACTTATAATCCAGTGACTGATGCTACCGGCACTATTGGATCGTTGAGTTACCATCCGTCCCTTCTTAGTTCCTCCTGGCAATTTGTCTATTTCACTGCTCCGCTGACGGCTCTCTCGTGGTGATATCGCTCATAATCCAGAGTCTGTTGCCATCGATACTATTGGACTGTTGAGTTACCGTCTGTCCTCGGCTGGCTGATTGGCCCTGGTGGCCCGACATAGAGGCTCCTACTGTGCAACTGCTATTAGCCAGAGACCTCGTTTATAATCCTCTGGGACCGGCCCGGTCTTGCTACCATCACACCTCCTCCTCTGCCAACATATCCACCCGTACGGAGCGCAGGAAGAGCGGCCGCCGACTCTCTAAAATGAGTCGCCCGCAATCAACCTCTGTCTCTGATCGCCTGAGGGGGTTCTCCAGGGCAGCATCCTCTTCTACATCATCATCGCTTGAGGCAGCCTCTCCTGCCCTTCCAGAGGAGGACCCCGAGCCCACTTTAAAGCAAGTTACTGGGCAGCTACTGGAGGCGATCCATGCCGGCACTTCCTCGCTGACCGGGAAAATTGAGGAGGTCAAAATCGACCTGGGCCTGCTCCGCCAGGACTTTCAGACCTTGCGAGGCAGGGTGTGTGGGGTGGAGGATCGGGTCTCTCAGGTAGAAGACACTGTTAACCCACTTCCTGCCAAGTTTCAGGAGCTGGAGAGAGCTGCAAGTTTGTGGACACAGCGTGCGGATGACCTGGAGAATAGATTGCGACGAAACAATCTCCGTATCCTGGGCCTGCCGGAGCGGGCGGAGGGTGAAGATCCTCGGGCCTTTGTGGAGGGGTGGCTGAAAAATGTCTTACCGGAGGCTCACTTCTCGCCAATCTTTGCAGTGGAACGGGCCCATCGGGTTCCGGCTAAGCCGCCGCCCCAGGGCGCACCTCCTCGACCCTTGTTGGCCCGTCTCATAAACAGCACGGATCGAGATACGGCGCTGCGGGCTGCACGCCAGGCCGGCGAGCTTAAGTACAACGGAGCTGCAGTAGCCATGTTTCCAGATTTCTCGGCGGCGCTCCAGAAGACCCGGGCATCCTTTGTGGCCGTTAAGAGGCGACTGAGAGAAAAGGCTATACAATACTCCATGATTTACCCAGCGCGTCTTCGGGTCGTCCATGACGGCAGGTCCCTATTCTTTACTTCGCCAAAGGATGTGGAGGACTGGCTATCTCTTCTACCTCGATTTCCGAGACAATGATCCTGACGGCGTGTGGTGAGAGGTCCGATCGGACCATACATAGGGACTTATGTATTACGGGATGTCCTTGTTTATTGTATAAGTAGTTTTATGAAAAGTGCGGTTCTGTTATTATAGTATCCTGTAGCCTTATAGTTACCTGGGCTGGCGACCCCCGGGGTGCCGGTGTATGCTACTTACTCATGTGAACCTGGCTCTGTTGAATAGTATATCCCCTAGCCTATTGATCATCTATACCTTTAAGACAGTGCCCCGTATACCAACCACTTTGGGTGCACTTCTTCCCCCGTAAATTGTAGCCACGGTTAATTTAACGCATATTGTTTGTTTATGCCAGCAAGATGTTTCACACCCTTTAGGGGTGTAATGGTTCATTTCGTTTGTATATTGTTCTTAGGTTGCTGCACACCACTCTGTGTCTCACTCAGCCACGCACTACACACTCATAGCCGGGTCACTTTTGGGGTCCTGAACTGCCATGATTACATTACACTCTTAGACGACCATGGCGTCCTTTAGTGTACTATCTTGGAATGTGAGGGGCCTGGGCAGCCCACGAAAGAGGTCGTTGGTTTTTTCTCAGATTAGGAGGGCTGACCCACACCTCATATGCCTTCAGGAAACTCATTTGGTTCCAGACAATTCCAGGCGACTTCAGAAGCCATGGGTTCAGTGGGCGGCTCACTCTACACATACTTCCTATTCCAGGGGGTGTCCATTTTGGTGCATCGTAGACTCAGGTGGGAGCCAGGCCTCATTGTAAGGGACCCCGAGGGACGATACGTTTTTGTCCAAGCCTGGGTTGACTCTGTCCTGTATGTTATCCTGGGTGTGTATCTGCCACCGGCGTCTGATCTCGCTGTGCTCCAGCAGGCTGCACAGTTTGCGACCCGATTCCCTGGGGCTATTGCATTATGTCTGGGTGACTTTAACAAAGTTATGGATATTGCCTTGGATCGGTTCTCTGCGGAACCGGGTTCCCCCTCTCTGCCTCGCCCTACTACAATGGCCGGAGTGATCCGTGAATTGGGGTGGTTGGATTTGTGGCGGGTCCGGTTTCCGGAGGCCCGCACCTTTTCCTGTCACTCTGCCAACAGACATACTCTGTCCAGGATTGACCATGCTTTTGGAAATACTAAAGCATATTCTTTGTTGCAGACCATATCCTATTTACCCAGGGCAGTGTCTGATCATTCCCCGTTGTTGGTCCAATTAAACAGTAGTACGGCTGCTAAGCCACGACAGGGTTGGCGAATCCACCCATTTTGGTTGAAACTATTTGTACCACATGATCGAATACCTGATCAACTTCAGACGTTTTTGACCATTAATTCCCCAAACACTTCTCCACTCCTCTTATGGGAGACTATGAAGGCATATCTTAGGGGTTGTATTAAGTCCTCCATTTCCTTTGTAAAGAGGGAATCCTCGCTGTTGGAGACCACCTTAGCGACCCAGTGTGCCTCGCTCGAAGCCGCCTACGTGGCTAATCCAACTGATGAGGCTAGATCCCAATGGTTGCAGATGGGTAGACAATATCTGCATATACTGCATGACAAGGCACGTAGGTCTATGTTTTTTAGCAAACAGAAGTTTTACGAACTCGGTAACCAGTCAAGCAGCTTTCTAGCTCAACTGATACATCAAAACATAGCCTCACCTGCAATACTACGAGTACATTCAGATACGGGGGAGGTACTGTCCAATAGCTTGGCCATTAGTGACAGATTTTATAGGTATTACAGTGAGTTGTACCTCTCCAAGCTTAGAGTCACTGATGGAGAGCTTGCTACCTATTTGGGTTTGATCCCCCTTCCTACATTGTCAGAAGACCAACGTGAATCTTTAGATTCCCCTTTTACGCTAGAGGAGCTATCGGGAGCCCTGGCAGATATGGCAAAGGGCAAATCACCGGGTCCGGACGGTATCCCGGTGGAGGTTTATGCCCAGTATGGGGGCCTGCTTCTCCCGGTGTTGCTTGAATGTTACAATGCTGCCTTTGTGGGCCGCAGTCTCCCGGAGTCCTTTTATGACGCCACCATTATCCTGTTACTTAAGCCTGACAAGGATCCGCTGGATTGTGGCTCATATAGGCCTATATCACTGCTTAATATAGATTATAAACTCCTTACTAAAATGTTGGCGAAAAGGCTAAATTCTGTTGTTCTCGACCTTGTCCATCCGGATCAGACAGGCTTTATGCCTGGAAAATCCACATCGGATAATCTTAGAAGGGCTCAGGTGATAACTCAGATTGGGGCATCATCCTCACATGACTGGGCGGTGGCTTCTTTAGATGCAACAAAGGCGTTCGACTCTGTCGAATGGCCTTTCCTATTGCAGGTGTTGCGGGGATACGGATTTGGAGAGGGGTTTATTACCTGGATTTCCCTTCTATACTGTTCCCCTAGAGCGGCGCTGTCAATTAATGGCACGTTGTCTTCCTACTTTCCTTTGGGTAGGGGTACAAGACAAGGATGTCCATTGTCACCGCTATTGTTTGCTTTGGCGGTGGAACCCTTGGCGATACTGCTTCGGAATGACCCCATATATAAAGGCATATTGATAGGCACCCGGGAGGAGAGAACAGCACTCTATGCCGATGACTTACTCCTGTTTATGAGCGACCCCTCCCGGTCCCTGCCCAGAGCCATGGCTATAATTGACGAATTTGGTAATTATTCTGGCCTGCGAACCAATTGGACTAAGTCCTCATACATGCATATTGGCCGCGCATCAAGTGTAGCTGAGGGAAATGTGGTATGTGGATTGACTACAGTCTCAACTTGCAAATATCTGGGCATCTTTATATCTAGGGACCATAGGTGTTTTTTGGAACAGAACATTTTTCCACTCATCTCGCACTTTAGGGTTAAGTTTAATCTTTGGGCTACACTGCCTTTGTCGGTGGCTGGTAGAATCAACCTTGTTAAAATGATAGTACTACCCAAATGTCTATATGCTATAAGCCATTCTGCTGTGTCCGTGCCCCTTAGATTTTTTAAACAAATGGACTCCCTCATTATCTCCTTTATATGGGGAAACTCTAGATCTAAGCTTAGGTTGTCATCTCTACAACGACCGAAGCAGCTCGGGGGCACATCACTCCCTGATCTGTTTCTTTACTACCTAGCAGGACAGCTCCGTTTTATTAGGAAGTGGCTCTCATCTGATTCCCTACCGGGGTCCGAGGCACATCTGGCTCACCACCTGGGTTTGCGTAATTTGTGGCCGGTGTTGGAACACCCGGCCATGTTCAGGGGGAGATTGTTGCCCATCCATACCCTGGCTGGACAGGTCTGGCGTCAGGCGAAAAAGGTGTCCGCCTATTCTGATATACCTGCGGAGACCCCGCTTTGGCACAACCCTGGTCTGCCGACGTTATTTGCCCTGCCTGGCGCCCGGGCCTGGTCGCAGTATGGCGTGTCCTCTCTCGGTGACCTGTATATACAAGGTGTTTTTAAAACATTTGACTCGCTGAGCTCCTCCTATGGCATCCCTAGAACACAGTTCTTTAGATACCTACAGATTAGACATGCACTCTCTTCTCAGTTCCTGGATCGATTGGACAATATATCTGAGTATCCGCTTATCGGCATACTTCGCTCACAGGGCCCTGGGGGTTTGATATCTACTTTATATGCACATCTGATACAGGCCAAGATATCCACATTGGACGCCCCGACCCTGACGCGGTGGTGCATCAATATCCCAACTCTCACAAATGAGATGTTTCAAGACATCCTTGACTCTCCTCAACATGTGTCACCTTCAGCTAACAACAAACTGATTCAAACATATATTCTACACCAATGTTACTTGACACCTTCCCGTCTCTACAAAATGGGACGTCTGCCCAACCCGGGATGCCTTAGGTGCCCTTGTCTACAGTCAGACTTTTGGCATATGATTTGGGAATGTCCGATCATACAATGTTTTTGGAAAGGGGTCGTGGATCTCCTGGCGGAAGTTCTGGCTAAACCTATACCATTAACCCCAGAGATATGCCTTTTCGGTGTATTAGATGAAGAATTATGGCAACACCATGTTAGAATCCTTTTGAGGGAGTCTTTATTTTATGCTAGGAAAGCTATCGCACTGCGATGGATGGCTCCGAAACCCCCATCAGTATCTCAGTGGAAGAAACTTGTTAATACTGTTCTTCCTTATAACCAGATTGTGTATAAAGGGAGAGGGTGCCCTCAGAAATTCCATAAGGTGTGGGGAGCATGGTGCAATTCTCCGGTAACCCAATATACGGCTCCCTCATTGCGTTCTGCCATTCATTTACTCATGCCGTGAGGGGTGCGAGACACCGGGAGTATCCACGACCTCTCATTTTGGAGAGTATCCTTGTTGTTACCTTTGACTTATTGACTGCATGTTTTGTACATGATAACTGATGTATACTGTATTGTGCATGTCCTGATTATATCCTCTCTGTACCGGGTCTGGGTTGTGGGGTCCGGTGGGACGAGGGCCTGGCGAGGTGGGATGTGGTGTGTTGAGTGAATTTACATTTAAATTCTCGTTTTCTGGTGCGCAACATGTTATGTATATGTTTTGATTCCTTTTTTTGTGTTTGATACGGAATTTTCAAAAAAAAGAATTTAAAAAAAAAGGGGCGGGGGGCCACACCAGCAGACGGGGTTATACCGCCCCCCCCGGGGGTTTTTGGTTAAAAAATCAAACCAATACAAGCTGTCTAGTGATATTTCAGTACTTTTACCAGTCTACCTTCCATTGATTCGGTTCCTCAGGCTAAGGCAAGGGTCAAGAACAAATGGCAAGCTACACCAAGCTGCAGGAGGGGTTTTTAGGAAAGGGACATTCAAGGGACGGGGGGGAGAAAAGGTTTACAATGGACCCCCCCCCCCCCCCCCCCCCCGGGGTAAATGTGGGGGGGGGGGGGGGGGGGGGGGGGGGGGGGGTGGGGCCCTGAAGAAGGGAGGGGGGGGGGGCGGCGGGGTGTGGTAAAAGAAAAGTTTTTGTGATTTACATGTACATTGAGTACATTTTTCTTGAATGATTTGTGCATTATTTTTCATCATGTAAACACAGCTTTCATCACATAAATCATGGTTGGAAGGTTAACAATCAGGGGGGGTCAATGGTTTTAATTTCTCCGGGGGGGGAGGGGGTTGCCGGCGGCTCTTTAAGGGGGCAAAGGGGGAGTTTTTTTAATGGTGGTTTAAAAATTTTAAGAAACCAAGAAAGAGGGTGGGGGGGGGAAAAAATTTGTATTAGTATGGAGGTCCCCCTTTTTTTTTTTTTTTTTTTTGGTTTAGAAGCCCTGTGTTGTTTGGCGCATGGCCCCCCACTGAAAAAATATTGGGGGGGGTTTTTGTGTTAATTAGGCCCCGGTGGGGGGGAGGGGGAAAAAAAAAAAGCTTTAAAAATGGAAAAAGGGAAGGAGGGAAAGAAAAAAAAAACAGAGAAAAAAAAAAGGGAGGGTGGGGGGGGGGGGGGGGATGCTGAACGGGAAGAAATAGCAAGGTCTAGACAAAGCCTTAGGCCATCTGTTTGCAGCTGTATCGCATGGGTCCTGAATATGATGCCCACAGCCTACTATGTGTCCATACTATACCTCTATGTGGCTGTTTTTACACTCGTGCTCATATGCCTGCCTTAAATCCCTCTTAAAGAGGACCATTCATGTCCTCTGGCACCGGCAGTATTATATACAGCTAGAAAACTGACAGTATTCCCAATATACGCCCCGGTGCCAGAGATATCTGTGCTGTTAGTTTCAGCACTGATATCTCTCCACTGTTAGAAGGGCGGGCCTTACAATGTAGCATCATTGCTAAGCAGTAAGGAACGCCCTCCCTGAAAGTACTCTTCGATAGTCTTATATTTAGCCCCTTATACTTAGCAGTGACGCTGAGCAGTAAGGCCCACCCTTCTGATGGTGAATGGATAATGATGCCAAAACTAACGGCACCAATACAACTAAACAACAAAAACAAAACAGGCCGTCACTGAAGCAGGGGCCAGTATGTGAACAGCAATAGGATAGAATCAGGTTAATAACAAGGAGGGCGGTGCAGGGGAAAAGGAGTCAATAGTGAGGGCAGGAGGGGTGTTAAAAACGGGATGGAGGGAATGAAAAAGAAAAAAAAGGGGGGGGTGAAGAATCCCAGCAACCTGACCAACAGAAAGAGGCGAAGTGAAAGAGCATTCAGCCTAACCAAGAAGATCTCTATAGTACTGTGAGCCCTGGAAAAGGATCCAATGAGTCCAGGTTGCGATGTAAGCCTAGTGTGTATTCCAGAGATTAGCGATGAGGTCTTCCATGTATTGGATATCTTCCACTTTGTGTATCCAGTGTATAAGGGAAAGGGAGGTGGTGGAATTTCAAAGAGCGGGAATGCAAGCCTTGGCTGCGTTAACTAGGTGTTTGAGGCATGACTTATGGTAGACGCAGAGAGAGTGATCAGAGAGGTGAAGTTGATAGAAGGCTGGTGTCCGAGGGGGACTGGTCTGAAACACCTAAGAAATTACCCAGTAGACCCAGAAGTCCCTCACCCCGACACAATCCCAGAAAATGTGTAATAGTGTCCCCTCCTCTGTGCCACAGCACCAACATCTCAGGGAGGCGGACATAAAAATTTTGTGGAGTTTAAATAGCACACTGGAACACTGCAAGTCAGACAAGACAAAATTCAATTCTGTTTCCCATTTGTTTAAAAAAGCAGGTCTGTAGGCAGGAGGAGGGGAAACCAGCAGCTAGTAGTCCGATAGGGAGTGGCAAACTTGGCCGGTCCCAGTGCAGGACCTCTTGAACGGAGATAGCGTTCTATCATACCCTGCCGAGGAGGGCAGCAATGACAGGATGTATGAGAGCTGAAGAGTTCTCCGTGGACCAGTGGGGGCAGTGAGCAAATCTCTGTGAGAGGACCACAAGCCCTCCAAACGAAAATACATGGCCCTAAGATTTTTGAAAGTTGATCTGAACGTTAGCAATATTCCGGAATTTGTGAAATTCAGACATTAAGTGGGGCAAAGAAGACAGATCGGAAACGAAAAACAAGAGATTGTCTGCATAAGTAGCTATCTGTACATGCTTGGTGCCTACTTTCAGACTGTGAATGGTAGGATTGGCTCTAATAGTCCCAAGCATTGGTTCTAGGGTCAGGACAAAGGGGAGAGTGGTGACATCTCTGACACATGCCATTCCTCATAGGGAAGAGGGAGGAGAGAACACCATTAACTTGCATCAATGCCGACGGATTGCTATAGAGGGAGGAGATCTAGGATCTCATCACTAGACCCAGGCCTATATGATTCAGGATGGCAAATAGGAATGGTCACCCTACCCTGTCGAAGGCCTTTTCCGCGTCGGTGGAAATAAGGCATAACGGGAGGTGATTGGTCTGGGCATAATGGATGGCATTCACTATTTTGACAGTGTTATCCCTTGCTTCGCGGGTAGAGACAAAACCGAACAGATCTGAATGGATCAGGTCAGGTAGGAGGGGAGCTAGACGCATACTAAGCACCTTCGCAAAGATAATATGTTCCACAGTAAGGAGGGAAATTAGCTGGTAGCTCATGCATGCTGCGGGGTCCTTACCCTCTTTATGTATGACTGCTATATGGGCCAAAGTCATATCCGGGGGAGGAGCTGAACCCTCTGACAAAGAGTTTAGGGCACATACCAAGGGTCCTATAAGGGAGGACAAGTACTTCTTATAATACAACGCCCAGGAGTCAGTTGGGACCTGGGGCTTTGCTAGGTTGCATGGTCTTGAGAGTCAATGCCACCTTTTCACCAGAGATGGGCTGTTCTAATGCCGCACTCGCCTCAACAGACAGCACAGGAAGGCCAGAGTCAGTTAGATAATGTTGAAGCGCGTAGGTTAATGATGGGGAGAAGGGTGAGGGATGGAGGTTATATAGGTCTTGGTCAAATTCCTCATCAATAAGTAGGGGATCAAAGATCCGTCTACCTGCTTTGTTTGAAACAGACGGAATGTAGTTACAGGTTCTTTGCTCTCTTAGGGATCTAGCAAAGGTCCGGCTACACCTATTCCCAAATTCATAGAAGTGGCAATGACCTCTGACCAGGAGATATCTAATGCGAATGTCCAGAAGCTCTCTGAGGCGTTTACGCGCCTGAATCGGGACAGTGTGGGTCGTGATAGCGTGGGATAGTTTGTGGGTCTGATCTAGGGAGGCTACATCTGCAATCAAAGCTGAAAGTTCTTGAGAGCATTCCTTTTTAATGCGGGAACCATGCTACATGAATGCCCCCCTGACCACACATTTATGCTTCGCCCAGATTGTTAAAGGAGAGATGTCCCTCCGGAAGTTTTCCTTAAAATAGTGTTGGAGAACTGAACCAATGTCATGAGAGACCTGGTTGTCCTGGAGCAGAGACTCATTGAGATGCTACTGCCAGCTCTGTGGTCTGGAGGTAGGGGACACAAGCGCAGCACGGACTATTACATGGTTGGCAAACGTGGTGGGATCTATTGCAACCTCTCAGATGAGTTGGGTTCCTGTGTGCCTGAGAAAAAAGTAATCTATACAGGAGTAAACGTTCCATGGGTGGGAGTAAAATGTGTAGTCGTACCACATTTTTTGGGATTGCCCTCTAATACGAAATTTTTGGACCCTGGTAAAATAACTGATAAATTACTCCTTTATCTGTGCATGGCAGTTAAAATCCTCATAGCTGTACGCTGGAAAAGTGTCAATCCCGCCAACGGGACCTGATCTTATAGCCCATATGAAGGACATCTGCAGCCTGGAATATCTGACCGCAACCCTGAATAATACAGCTGAGGTGTTTCAATCCATTTGGTCTTTTTGGGATAACTACTGTATCTTACAAGGTCTCTGACGATCCCCCCCCCTCCCATGTCACTGGTCTACCCTTCCCCCCATGTTTGTTTCCTTGGTCTCTCGTGGTCTGTATTTCTTGTTCCTTTGGTTATTTCTATATTGTAAGCTGTTCTTTACATTTTATGAACTATGCTCACAGTTTATGTTTTTTCTGTACCTTTTGTACTTATTTTTCTGAAAACCTTAATAAAAATTAAAGTTAAAAAAAAGTGTAGTTCCTGTCATCTGCGTGGGCCATATACCATAAGTCTATCAGTTGATGGGAGAACAACACCTTCCAGATTTGTCTTAGGTATGAGAAGGATAAGTGAGAAGATACCCGAGAAACATCGACTAAAGGATTTAAATCCAGATTCCCCTTACATCCGACAGCAGCACAATATGGGGTATCTCTGCCCCTGTGTGTTGTTTAGGACAGTGGAACCTTTAATTAGCACCAAATTTAAGGTGCCTCCTACTGGCCCTATAAGAGGGCACCTGAGACCTCCCTCCACTGTGTTTTTTTCTGTCCTGTGTGGGACAGGTGGACGGAGGTCTCTGGTGACCTCCCGTTGCTAGGGTTTTTTTTTTCCTAAAAAAGCTCCTGGCTTACCTTTTTGGGGGTACCTCGGTCCTTTCCTACGTTCCTAAGATCCTCCGGTCCTTCGGGCTTTTTTCCGCCCCGCAGCGCAGCGTTACCCGGCTCATCGCTCTGCAGGCAGCGCGATCCCGGAAGTAAGCGGGGAACCTCTTCGGCCGGAACCTTTTTTTCGGTTCCGTGTTCCCCGGGGAAGGAAGCCTTTGCGCACCACCGCGGCCTATTTCCGGTTTTCTCGGAAAAGTGCGGTAAGATTGAAAATTGGAATTTTAATGGCAAAATATAGATTTGTTTTTTGCTGCTTGTATGTGGAGCCTCTGGCTTAGGCTTATGCTCCTCTATGTTCCATTATGGCATTTGACCTTGTTTGGCGCTGTATGAATATTTTCTTTGTTTGGCTCTTCCCCTCGCTGCTGTATTACATTTAAAAGGGCTTCAGTCCTTTACTGGGTGAGCTCGTGGTTACTAGCTCTTCTGCTGCAGTTTGCGGTGTCTGGGTTTTTCCTGACGGGATCTTTTTTTCAAGTGACCGATTTAAAAAAGTAAGGTACCCCTTGGTTTTTTTCTTCTTGTAAGCGATGCTTGGCAATCTTCTATTCTACATTGTCATGTGGCTTTTGATGTTTCAGATGTCATCTTCTGCATCAGGTAACGGCGATGGGCTTAGGAGGAAAAAGTCCTCTAAACGTAAACACCTAATGTGTTTGGATTGCAATACCCCTTTACCTGACGGCTATGATTTTACCCGCTGTCGCCAATGCCGCGGACCTCCATCAGAAGAACCTTCTATAAGAGAGGTTGTCACCTGGGTAAAGAACTATATGGAGGAGTCTCTTAAGGAGATCCGTTCTTCCATCGCCCAGATTGCCAAGAAACCGCGGTTTGAGACACAGTCCTCCCTACGCATCGCTGACGAAGATTATAAGATAGTGGACGAGACACTCTCATCTGATGATTCCACTGAAGATTCCAGCAGGCCGTGCTTCCCACTCGAAAAATTAAGCCGGCTGCTGAAGTCCATCCGGTCTAAGGATCGTGATGTTGACGGGGGAAGCCTCCACGTCCACCTATAGAGGGCCTAGGGTCTTCCAAGTGGACGAGACATTACAAAAATTAATGTCTTCAGAGTGGAAATGTCCTGAAAAACCTCTTGTGGTTTCTAGGAGGTTCAAGGCTTTATTCCCAGTTGCTCAATGGGATCAATGGGGTCCTCCTCCCAAGGTGGATATGGCGGTGGCCAAACTGTCCCGCCGCACTATGGTACCATCAGATGATGGATCAAATTTGCACGACGCCATGGACAGGCGCATCGACAATACCCTCAAGAAGGCGTATTCAGCTGCCTCGGCCCAGACCGCTGTGGCGGTTGCGTCTTGTGAAGTGTCAGCCAAATTACGCACTGACCTGGTCCACCTCGAGAGGGACATCGACTCTGGAGTCTCCAGAGACGAGCTGCTAGGGTTTCTAGGCTCGGTTTCCCTGGCAGCTGAATATTTAGCGGAGGCCTCCCACTATCAATTAAGGCTGGCGGCCAAATCTCTGGCACTTACCACTGCAGCAAGAAGACCTCTATGGTTAAAACCCTGGAGAGCTGATTTCCCCTCAAAATATAATTTGTGCGCATTACCCTTTGAGCCAGGTAGAGTCTTTGGCAGTGCCCTAGACGAGATCCTGGAGGGCTTGGCTGATAGGAAGGGTAAAACTTTACCCCAGGCCTTTAGAGGTAGATCTAATTCTGGCCGTGATAGAGGCTATCCGCCTCGTCGTGGACGGCAGTCCCAAAGAGGCTCTAGATATTCCTCTAGAGGCGCCGTCCGGAGATTCCCGAAGTCTGATGATAAAAAAGGAGAAGCCTAGCTTTTGACATCAGGAGCAGTCTTCCTGTGGCCGAGATTCCTGTCGGGGGTCGTCTCCCCCATTTTTTCAACTGCTGGCAGGAAAAAATTCAAGACCCATGGGTCCTGCAGGTAATCCAAAAAGGATATGCAATCGAGTTCCTCCATCCTCCTCAGGATCGGTTTGGGTTAACTCGCAGCCTCCCTATAATGCAGCAGACTACATTGGAATGCTCCATCCGAGAGTACATTCACAAGGGAGCCCTGGAGGAAGTCCCTTCTCTAGAAGAAGGATCCGGTGTCTATTCTCCCGTCTTCCTGGTACCAAAACCGGCAGACAAGTGGAGAATAGTCATAGACTTAAGGTACCTCAACCGCTTCATCAAAAAGAAGCACTTCTGTATGGAAACCATAAAGTCTGTCACCACTTTTCTCCTCCAAGGCGATGTTTTCGTGACTTTGGATCTAAAAGATGCCTATTTGCATATTCCTATTTATCCTCCACACAGAAGGTTTCTAAGGATTGCCGTAGTAGTTTCCGGCCACACGAAGCATTTTCAGTTCACAGCACTACCCTTCGGGATCTCCTCT
Source organism: Leptodactylus fallax (assembly GCA_947044405.1). NCBI lineage: Eukaryota > Metazoa > Chordata > Amphibia > Anura > Leptodactylidae > Leptodactylus > Leptodactylus fallax. Next base: position 4,057,194 of record CAMRHE010000078.1, read on the forward strand.
GCTCCCCACACCTTTACAAAGGTAGTGGCTCCTATAGCGGCCGCCCTCAGACTTCAGGGGATATTCGTGGTGCCTTATCTAGACGACTGGTTGATAAAAGCCCAGTCAGAGTCTGTTCTGCTCCAGCATCTACAGACAGCCGTGTCCCTGTTTCAGAGTCTGGGATGGCTTATAAACTGGGAGAAGTCGGTAACGATCCCTTCAACCCGAAGGAAGTTCCTCGGCTACTTCCTGGATTTAGTCCGCCTGCAGGTCTCCTTGACACCAGCAAGGAAGGAGAAACTGGTCGGTGCAGTCCGGCACCTCTTCAAAAAGCCGATAGCCTCCATCAGAACATTGATGAAGATCCTGGGCTTGATGTCTTCCTCAGTGGAGGCAGTCCCATGGGCTTTGTGGCACTTACGTCCCCTCCAGAAGGAGTTACTAGAGGCTTGGGATCGCTCCCTTCTTACACTCAGCAAGAAGATTCGACTCTCCCCCAGGACCCGTCTTTCCCTCAAGTGGCGGTTGCACCTGAAAGACGGAAGGTCCACGGTCCAACCTTCTTGGACCCTGTTGACTACAGATGCATCCCTCTCGGGATGGGGAGCCCATTTGGACGAAAACTCCATAAAGGGAGTCTGGAGCGCTCCAGAAAGAAGGACCTCGTCCAACTGGAAGGAGCTGAGAGCTGTATATCGTGCCTTACTCCATTTCTCGCCTCTTCTCAAGGGAAGAGCAGTCAAAATCCGGTCAGACAACATGACCACAGTGCTGTACGTGAACAGACAGGGAGGCACCAGATCACCAACCCTCCTCAGGGAGGCAGATCTGATATTTACATGGGCAGAGAAAAATCTAACCCATTTATCCGCAGTTCACATCAAGGGCTCCCTGAACATAGTAGCGGATCGGTTGAGTCGGGGTCATGCCGTATCAGGAGAATGGTCACTCAATCCAGAAGTCTTTCATCAGATTACCCTGAAGTGGGGTCTTCCAGAAATAGACCTCATGGCAACCCGACTCAACGCCAAGGTGGAGACGTTCTGTTCCCTTTACCAGGAGGACAATCCCTTGGCAGTGGATGCCCTGTCCATCCCTTGGAAGTCCAGGCTGGCATACATCTTACCTCCAATTCCAATAATACCGAAGGTATTGATGAAAATCAGACAGGACCAAGTCTCTGTGATAGCCATCATTCCATTCTGGCCAAAAAGAGCTTGGTTTTCCCAACTCATGGAGATGAGTCGAGGGATATATTGGAGGCTTCCCCCCATCCAGAACCTGGTTTCCCAAGGATCTCTGAAGTGCCAGGATCTCTGGAGATTCAACCTGACAGCCTGGAGGTTGAGCAGTCCCTACAGCAGGATAGAGGACTGTCAGAGGCTGTCCTGAAGACCCTTTCTTCTGCAAGAGCAGACTCTACCAATAAGAACTACCAGAGGACAGCCAAGATTTTCATGGAGTGGTGCTCCAAGAAGGGTATTAATAATCTACAACCTTCAACGGCTGATATTTTAAATTTTCTTCAGGACGGTTTGGATAAGGGCCTTGCCCCTGCCACTTTGAAAGTGCAGATTGCGGCCCTCTCCACTCATTTGAACAGACGTCTGTCTCAGGATCCTCTGGTTGCAAGGTTCCTTAAAGGGGCAATGAGGCTAAAGCCCTCAGTATCATCTCCAGTTCCCCAGTGGGACCTTGCGGTAGTCCTTACAGGCCTGTGCGGTCCTCCATTTGAACCCTTGGAGACTACGGAGCTAAAATATTTGGCATACAAAACCGTTTTTTTGTTGGCTATTACATCTGCCAAAAGAGTAGGGGAACTCCAGGCTCTCTCTTCTAGAGAACCGTACATTGTGTTTTTTGCAGATAGGGTGCACCTTAGATTTTTGTCTGGGTTTAACCCTAAGGTCCCCTCATGCTATAATAGCAATCAGCTAATTTCGCTACCAGTGTTTTTCCCCACTCCAACCTCTGAGGAGGAAGAAAAGCTCCACACCTTAGATGTGGTAAGGTGTCTGCGGATTTACCTATCCCGCACTCAACCGTTTAGGAAGGCCGAAAACCTACTAATTAATATGCAGGGTAAAAACAAAGGCCTCAAGGCTTCCAAGCCTACTCTATCCACATGGATCAAGGAGACAATTAGGTCTTCCTTCCTTATTCAGGAGTTACTCCCTCCAGTTTTTTCTACGGCCCACTCGACCAGGGCTGTGTCGACTTCTTGGGCTGAGTACTGGTCCTTACCTTTGGACCAGATTTGTGCGGCTGCATCATGGTCATCCCAGTTGACCTTTGTCAAACATTATCGTTTAGACGTCTGCAGTTCCCAGACAATTGCCTTTGGTCAGACAGTCCTTGACGTTGTAAGGCGAGGAAACCCTCCCTAGGGGAATTACTTGCTATCTCCCCATATTGTGCTGCTGTCGGACGTAAGGGGAATCGTTGATTGTAATGTCAATCTGTATTCCCTTAGTCCAGACTAATTAAAGTCACCTTTTAGTACCAGGCTCCCTTCTGAAAAGTTCTCTAGCCTGGAAAGGATACTCTCTAAAGCCACAAGCTGATTGGAGTTGGGGAGGTATACATTGGTGAGAGTGAAAACTGCACCAGCCAGCTCGCCCTTCACAAATAGAAATCTGGCCGAGCCATCAATGGAAGCCACCTGAGGCTAAGGCCCCATGTAGAGCCTCAGGCAAAAAAACGCTGCAATAAAGATAGCGGCAGAAACGCATTGCGTTTTTTTTCTGCAGCGGTTTTCACAGAAAGTCTGTAGAGTTTTCTTCTGTTGACTTTGCACTATTATACCTATACGGAAAACGCCAGCGTTTCCGTATGTATAATTGACATGCTGTGAATTTCAAAAACCATGAGCGTTTTTAAAACTGAAGCTTTTCTATTGCAGATTTTTTTTTCTGCTATGTGTGGATGGGATTAGCTAGAATCCTATCCACTTTACAGGCAATGAAAAACGCAGCGGTTTTTTTGCTGCAGTGTTTCCTCTGCAGCCAAAACTCTGCGTTTTCACAATGTGGGGCCTTAAACCTTCACAAAACATGCAATAAGGATGCTCACCCCCCTGGACTTGGACTCAGAGTAGCAGCTATGGTACGTGTCTGGGTACCTGTGCGAGGAGAGGAGTGGAGCCACACCCTCCCTGAAGTGTGTCTCTTGGACAAATGCCACCTGGGTTTTTTTGCTCCAAAGCAAGCAAAGTAAGGAGGACCGCTTTTCAGGTGTATTGAGGCCATTGACATTAAGAGAGGCAAATGTCAGAGTGTCCATGGCAGGTCACTGGGAGTCTGTAGGGAGAAAAAAGTTAAAAAAAAAAAAAAAGAGAAAGGGGAGGGGGGGTTGGTAGTGTAAAGGTCCCAAAAAGGTGGGAGGAAGGCTGGGGAGATGGAGGACAAAGACAAGGGAGAAATAAACAGTACATTAACACCGATCATAGCTAGTCTATGAGCGGAGCAACACAATCAGTGAGATAACTCACTAAAGCAAGTCTCAGGAGCACACTGCAGTGCGCAGTCAGAGAGCCACAGAACTACTGAGGGCGAGGTAGAACAACAAAGGGTCTATACCCAGGGTCGGACTGGCCCACCAGGGAACCGGTGAATCCACCGGTGGGCCCCGAGCCCCGACTATTAGTCCTCACCTCATGTGGGCCCGATCGGGATCCTGACCATCCCGATCGGGCCCCTGACCAGTGGCGTTACGATCGCGGTCGCAGGGGGCGCGACCGCGACCGGACCCGGCAGGGTACGGGGCCCGCGGTCAGCTGGAGATGGCCGGGGGCCCCGGACCACTATGATAGCGGTCGGGGAAAGCCTGGTTCCCCGACCGCTATACATACTGTTATTGGAAAGGGACTCTGGCATATTGTAGGCCCATTTCCAATAGATAGCAGAGCAGGGCACCCAAGGGAGGTGACTGAAAATAATAAATACATATTCTCACCTCTCCTGGGCACAGCGTCCTCTCCGGCGCTCTTCTGTCATGTAACTGAGGCCTGTGATTAGGCCCCGACGGTCACATGGGGCGCGACCGCGTAATGACGTCAGTGCGCCCCCACGTGACCACTAAGGCCCAATCACAGGCCTCAGCAGCGTCGTCGGAAAAGGGCCTGAAGACGCTGAAGACGGCAGGATGGAGCGAGGATGCCAAGGAAAGGTAAGGCAAGGTGAGTATGAGAGTTTGTTATTTTTAATCACCTTCCCTGGGCCTCCGATTATTATACTCTGGGGTGTGAGGAGACCCCAGAATATAATAATAGCACTGAAGCGGAGCGGAGGGGGGCTATTGGGCGCATATAATACTGGGTGGGGGCCACTGTGGAGCTTATAATACTGGGTGGGGGCCACTGTGGAGCTTATGATACTGGGTGGGGCCACTGTGGAGCTTATAATACTGGGTGGGGGCCACTGTGGAGCTTATAATACTGGGTGGGGGCCACTGTGGAGCTTATAATACAGGGTGGGGGCCACTGTGGAGCTTATAATACAGGGTGAGCGCCACTGTGGAGCTTATAATACTGGGTGGGGGCCACTGTGGAGCTTATAATACAGGGTGAGGGCCACTGTGGAGCTTATACTCCATACAGTGGCTCCTTCATTTTTTTTTTTTATTACACAGGGGCAGGTGAAAAAAACAAAACAAAAAAAAACCCCACAAACTTTCTCTCCTGTCCCCAGTGTCTCCCAGAGCAGTTCGGTCCTGCAGCTCTGTTGTTTTCTTCCAGCTGAAGTTCCCCCTGCACGTGACTACCTGTGACATCACGTGACCCCTGAGGCCAATCAGTGGCCTAAGGGAAGGGACCTGGGACGTCACAGCCAGTGAGGAATTCCGGCAAAAGAAGACAGCGGAGCTGCAGGACCGGACCGTGCTGTGAGGACACCAGAGCACCGGAGACAGGTGAGTATGTTTAGCATGTTTTTTTTTTTTTGGGGGGGGAAGGGGTAGGGGGGATTCACCTCCCCCAGACTAATTATAAAAAAGAAAAAAATTATACTGGACAACCTCTTTAAAGTGTGGGGCATTAGGTGGGCCCTGGGGGTATATTAAAGGGGTTGTCCAGGCATAATTTGTTATGGTTTATCCTCAGGATAGGCCATAGATACCTGATCTGTAGGGGGCCGACCCCCGGACTGATCAGTTGTACGGAGCCACTTCTGACGTCCATCCTGTACACAATACAGGCCCAGAAGCAGAAAGCTCTGTCCACTGTGTATTAGCTGGGCACCTTCACTGTATTTCAGCACTTATTGAAGTCAGTAGGAGCTGAGCTGCAGTGAAGGCGCCGGGCTGCTATACAGCGGATGGAGCTTTCTGCTTCCGGCCCTGTGTTGTGTATAGAACGGGTGCCGGAAGTGGCTCCGAACAGCTGATGGGGCCATGTGTCAGCCCTCTACCGATCAGGTATTTATGGCCTATCCAGAGCATAGGCCATAAAAAAGATTAACCCTGGACAACCCCTTTAATATGCCCCACACAGTTTAATATCCCCCCACAGGATGTTAGCCCCCATCACTGCTCCCACACAATATAATGACCCCATCACTATTTCCCATACAGTATGGGGGACCAGTGTAGAGGCCACTATGTGGGGGGACCAGTGAAGTGACCATAGAAAAATTTGGCCCAGACAACCTCTTAAAAGAGGTTGTCCATAAACTGGAGCGACCACTGTGTCGGCCGCCAGGGGAGGTGTAAAAATAAGAAAATTTTTAAAAAAGCATACTCACCTGTCCCCAGCACCCCGTTGTCCCCTGCCTGTGTCTGTTAGGTCTCATGGCGGCGCCTCATTTCTGGAAATCCTGTACCTAATTGGTTTTAGCGATCACATGAGGTGCAGGACTCCCAGCAAGGAGTTGCCGGCATGAGACTGAATGGACACTGGCAGCAGACAACGGAGCGGGGACAGGTGAGTATGCTTTTTAATTTACTTATTTTTTACTTTACACCTCCCGGCAGCTACATGGGTTGCTCCAATTCCTTCGGGGCAACTGTGGGAGTCAGACTTGTCTGTTTGAGCTCCTGAGTCCAGAGGCTTAAGAGGCTTTTTGGATACTTGGAGACCGATTATTGGGTGTGGTTTTCGGTCTTTTGTGTGTTACATACCGTCGCTCCGACTCCCTTCCCCGTGCGGAAGGGAGCCTTATCATGGAGCGTGGAGCTCCTGCCCCCCGGACCTTACAGGCGGGGGGCAGGAGAATGTCTGCCGACACAGCACCAGCAGAGCAGGGCAGGCGGAGGTCGCTGAGGCAGCAAGCCTCAATGAGAGTGGCGACCGGGACAACAGCATTGGGAGCAGCATCAGGAGCAGCAGCAGCGACATTGGCAGCTGCAGCATCAGGAACAGCATCGGGAGCAGCGACGTCCGTGGAGCGGGCGACGCCGGCAGGAGTAGCGGTGGCGACAGGGGTGTCAGCAGTCCCGGCAGGTGGATCCGTGAAAACGGCGACATCAGCCACGGCGGTAACATCAGCGGCAGTGGCGGGTGAAGCCGGTCCGAAGGGGGCTATGGCCGCAGGATATGCGGTTCCCTCTGGAAGGGTCCCTGCAAGCAGTAGAAAAGACACAAGTTTACCGTCATCGCTGCCGCAATCACCCGCAGGATGGGGCATCAGGAAGGCTGGAGAGGAAGTCGCCATTTACAGCCGGAGGATCGAGGCGGTCCTGGAGGAATATGACCGAGCCCGGAGGTCCCTGTTCGCAATGAGTGGGGAGCTTCAGAGTGCTCGCGCCCGTAGCGACAGGGCCTCAAGGAAGGACCGCCCGGTTTTCAGTAAGCAGGTAAGGAGCCTGAAAAAACAAATAAAGGCCCTGGAAGCCAGGTGCACGGAGATTCTGGAGGGCGCGGGGCCGTTCAGAGAGAAGCTGCTGAACGATGACCGCTTCTTCCGCAAACAGCAGGAGCGGTTGTTGAAGGATGGCCCCGCGTCCTCAGACAGCTCGGGAGAGGACGACTATTGTGAGTCAGACCTGGAGTCAGATGACAGCATGGCGGTACAGTATAGTCGAGTAGCCGTCCCTAGTAGCAGCAGCCTGATACCCACATATACACAGGCATCAGCGCCGGCAGTGAAACTGGAAGTCAGAATGACAAGACAGGAAGTCAGAATGACAGGACAGGAAGTGACGCAATCTCCCACACTCCCAGAGAACCAACCACTGCCCGAGACGGAGGAGGAGGAGGGTGGAGCCTCGGGAGAAGGCGGGAAGCTGATGAGGCAAATCTGCCAATTGGAGTCCCCGTCCAGAATGGACCAATTAGCATTCAGCTTGTCAGATTTGGACGGGGAGGAGGAGGGAAAAGGAACCAAGACCAGGAAGAAGGTGAAAAGAGAAAAAAAAAAGAGAAATAGAGACATTTAAATTTGTCAGATCGTTGCCAGGGGAGCACCGCGCCGGGACTTCGGCCCAGGTTGCGATGCCTCCAGGAGAGAAAAGGGAGGCGCAGGCACCTCGGGTTACGCCAAGTGGCGGGGTGCCCGGGGTGCCAGCAGTCAAAATGGCGCCTGATAGTACCTTTCAGGTGGTGGCGGACAAGGCGCTCATAGTTGCGGACAAGGGCAAAGGCAAAGAAGCCCCCCCTGCGGAGGGGAGTGGCGTAGGGAAACCTCCCTCCCTGGTAGGAGGTTTTAAAATATTGATGGCTTCCCCCAGAGTAAGGTGTAGGAAAGGGGGAGTGGCAGGTGGGCGTGGCTCATCCTCCTCCAGTGCTGATGAAGCCGGTGATGCGGAGGTCACTTCCGGGGCTAAGGGGGCGTGTCCTCCTACAACATCAGGTGCCGGGGTGACTGTGGATGCGGAGGCTGAGGTAAAAGCGGGGAAGCCATCAGCGAGTGGTGCAGCCGGCCCCCCTGTAAGAAGGAAGACTGCAGGTGTGAATGATGGACGAGTGGAGAAGCTAGTTAAGCAGACAGGTAAGGTAAAGGGGAAAGCGGGTGGGACAAAAGGGGTAATTAGTAGTATTCCTGAAGAAGGTGGTGTAGTATGCATGGGGGTCCAAGAGCCTGTAGTTGGGGAGGCTGCGGGAGGAGGGGCTATTACCATTGCTGCTAAAAAAAGTATTTCTACTGCTGGTAATATTTCTGTTGTGGCCCCTGTTGTTTCTGGTATTTCTGCTGTTGTCCCTGCTGTTGTCCCTGCTGCTGTTCCTGATGCTGTTCCTGATGCTGTCGTTGCTCCTGTTGTTACTCCTGTCACTGCTCCTGATATTGTTGCTCCTGTTGTCCTCTCTGCCGCTGTTCCTTCTGCTGCAGTTGGAGTGACCCGGTCCGCGGCGGCTATGCCAGGGCGGACTGTTGCCGCCTCTGGTGCTCCGGTTGCCGTGGCTGGGCTAAGTAGTTCTGCGGGGGTCCCTGGGAGTGGCGCTGGTACTCCGGCAGCAGAGGTTGCTGCGGCCTCCGGGCCCCCCACGCTCCTATGCCAGCGTCGCTTCTGGGGCCCCTGGGGGTGCATCATGTCTTCCGCCCGGCTCCAGGGACGGCGATTTGCAACGGCAGCTCCTGGAGGCTTTACGGGCGGGCCAGTCCACAATGACCATAGATGGGCAGTCGAGAGACCTTAGGTTCTGGATCGAGCGTTTTGGCCTAGGGAAGTTCCGAGAGGAAGGAGGTGAGACCAGATGGACTCTCCCTACACCCGGGCGTAGGGGGCCGACACGGAGGAACGTGGCCCGTCTCGTGTGGGGGGGGAGCCGGCCCTTGTCCCCAGAGGAGGGGGGTCGTGGAACTCCTACTCGGGATGGGTTTCAGGGCAAGCGACATCTTTGCCCTGATTCATCCTGTCGGCTCCTCGGAGTTTGACATCAGCTTTGTTACCCCGGAGGGCTTAGAAACCTTCTGGGGAAACTATAGGCTGGTGAAGGACGAGCCCGCCTGGCGTGACTTTATGGTGTGGGCGGTGTCACGCCAGGATAACATTAAGAAAGTGACCGTTTTAACTCGTAACGAGTCACTTTCTTATATGGACATCATGACCTGGCTGAACAGGTTTGGGGAGGTCAAGGACTTCCCAAAGAAAAATCTCGACGAGTTCGGGATATGGTCGGGGGCCTGGACCTTCATGGTCAAATTGCGACACGAGGATAACTCGGTGATGCATATCCCGTCCTCAACCTTCCTTGGGAAAGACAGGATCCTTGTCTTCTACCAGGGGCAGCCAAAACTCTGTCACAGGTGCGGTGACCCCTCACACTTGAGCGCCTCCTGCCGTGTGCAGAAGTGCGCCATGTGTGGGGAGGTGGGCCATCTCTTGGCGACCTGTGGCAGGGTGCGTTGCCACCTGTGTGGTGTCCTTGGGCACCCGATCGGGGCGTGTCCACGGTCTTTCGCCAACACCACCCTTCGGCAAGCGGGAGCAGTTGAGGAGGCTGTCCCTGCTGCGGAGGGGGTGAGTGGGGGAGGAGAGACTAGTCTGCCAAGGCAAAGGGAAAAGGCCCAGCCACCATCAAGGGCAAGGAGGCGCGAGAGGAGGAGGGAGCAGAGGGAGGGAGTTATGTGCCTTCCTTCTGCCCCTGGCTCTGCTGGGCCAGATCCTGATGCCGAGGCAGCAGTGGGCACGACCCTGGTTGAGGAGATGAAGAGACTGCAGAGGGAGGAAGAGGCTGACCAGTCGTCTTCTTCTCAGTACGTCAGTGCTGGGGAGGGAGAGATGGTCAAGCGGAGAAAGTCACCGAGTAAAGTGAGGGCAAAAACATCTGCCCCCCCCCCCCCCGACGAAGGAACGCAGACTCGACGGCCCTCTAGTGGTAGGTCCCAACCGGTACCAATCCCTCTGTGAGGACGCGTCGGCCTCAGGGGAGGCTTCAGAGGGAGAGGTGGAGCCGTCAGGGGCTGCTGAGTCTCCCTCCGGGAGGGGCCCCCTGCCCTCTGGGGGGGAGGCTGGCCTGGAGCCTGGAGGAGGAGATGATGCACCCAGGGCCGAAGTTGCTACTGTCTCTGCCACCACTGTAACTCCTCAGGGAGAAGTTGCGGGGGAGGTCCATCCCTCCTCTGGCCAAACCGCACCGGGGGAGGTGATGGACCAATCCCAATGTAAGAAGAGGACCCGCAAGACGAGAAGTCGCGGGTCCTCTTCAGACTCATCTAGGGGTGGTGGTGATAGGAGGAAAGGGGGTGGGAAGCTGAAGGTCATTGAGCTCAATCGGTCTTAATGGCAGTCCCCTCTCCACTGACGCTGGCCACCATTAATGTGGCCAGCATTAAGTCTGAAACGGCTAGGTTTGCAGCCTTTGATTTTCTTGGCCGGGTTGAAGCTGACATTTTGTTTTTGCAGGAGACCAGGCTCTGTACTCTATCAGAGATAAACAGACCAAGGAGGGAGTGGCGCAGGGGGCCCTCCTACTGGTCTCTTGCGGCTGAGCCGTATAGTGGAGTGGCGGTGCTTTTTACCGCAGAGGTGAAATGCCAGCGACTGATCGAGCTCGAAATGGGAAGGTGCCTAGTCTTAGATGTCTTCATGAAGGGGCAAAGCCTGCGCCTCATTAACATCTACGGTCCCCAGACAAAGTGGGACCGTAAAAGCCTCTTTATGAAGATTAAGCCTTTTCTTTTTACGGGCAAACAAGTCATCTTTGGTGGGGATTTTAATACCATAACTAGACCCCAAGACCGAGGAGGTACCAGAGATAGACTGCCCTATGATGGCGCCGCGTTAAATAGAATAGTGAGTGAAGCTCGCCTGGAGGATATCCACATCAGGCATTCCCCAGGTCACCGTGGGTTCACCTTTCAGAGAGGTAGTGTTAGGTCTAGGATAGATAGGTTTTTTTTTGAAGGAGAATTCCGTCACCACCCCTGTGTCCGTGGTGGAGGTGGAGTTCTCTGATCACTGTCTAATTTTGTTTTCTTTGAATATTTCAGAGACCCTCCGGAGAGGAAGAGGTTTGTGGAGGCTGAATTCGTCACTCCTTGAGGAGGCAGCTGTAAGACAAGCCTTTGAGGAGTTTCTTCAGGATCAGGTACTATTACTGGGTCTTGAGGGTACTAGGTCAGAGTGGTGGGAGATATTCAAAAAAAGGGTGGCGGGATTTTTCCGCCGGCTCTCAAGCCTCAGGTCACTGGACATGTACCGCATGTACACTGCACTGAGGAAGAGACTTGGACATCTGGTCTCGACCGGAGGTAGCCAGGAGGATATCTCCGGTGTGAAGGCTTTGCTCAAAAGGTGTCAGTACGATAGGCACGCATCTTTGGTTCTTGAGAGGGATTTCGGGAAATACCGCTCGCCCGACCCCTACAGGAACTGTAAGATGTCAGTGACTTGTAAGACAGTAACAGGCCTGATTGACAGTACAGGATCCCTGACAAGATCCAGGTCAGGGATCTTGGAGGTCGTCAGGTCCTTCTACTCGAACCTTTTGGCAAAGAAGGAACTGAATCGGGATCGGATTTCAGGTTTCTTGGCTGAAGCCATTCCTGAGTCAGCAGAAGACCCTTCTCTTGGTGTTTTGATAGAACCTATAAGGGAAGAGGAAGTCGTCAGGGCTATTGAGGGTCTTGCCCTCAAGAAGTCACCTGGCCCAGATGGCTTAACATCTGAGTTCTATCGGACCTTTAAAGGAGCTTTGGCTCCCCTCTTGACTGACGTGCTTAATGAGTGTCTATCCTCGGGCACTCTGCCGAAGTCAATGAGGAGGTCCGCCCTTATAGTTCTGTCAAAGGGTAAGGATCCGAGCCATATTGAGAACTGGCGGCCCATAGCACTTCTCAATACGGACCGAAAGATTCTGGCGAAGATACTTTTCAACCGGCTGGTACAGTTTGCGCCCCGGCTCCTCTCGCCGGCTCAGCACTGCTCTGTTCTCGGTCGTAGCACCTTAAGTGCGGTCCTGAGTGTCAGGGAGGCTGTGGAGCAGAGTAGGGCAGGTCGGTGGAAGGGGTACTTGCTGTCCCTAGATCAGGCTAAGGCTTTTGACAGGGTGAATCATGAGTATTTGTGGTCAACTCTCTCGAGGTATGGCCTGCCTGGGGGGTTCATTCAGTGGCTGCAGACCTTATACGCTGGGGCTGAGTCTTTCCCGCTTGTGAATGGTTGGGTTGGTCGTCCTTTTGAGGTGGGGTCGGGCGTCTGACAGGGATGTCCCTTGAGCCCGCTACTGTATGTGTTCGCCATTGATCCCCTGATTAGACGGATTAATGGTGGGCCGGTGGCGGGAGTCAGGATGGACCTGGAGGGTACTGGCTCCCCTTTGAGGACAGTAGCCTACGCGGATGATGTCACCGTTCTTGTCTCGTCACGGGAGGAGCTTGAATGGGTGATGTCTGAAGTGGACAGTTACTCGGAGGCTTCCGGATCAGCTGTAAACAGGAATAAGTGTGGAAGCCTCTGGCTGGGAGGGGGAGAGCCTGGTTTTTCTCTCCCGGACACCCTCCCAGAACCCCAGGGGTCTGTAAAGATCTTAGGCATCCATTTTGGCCAGGGTGATTACCCACTCCAAAATTGGGAAGGTAGGCTTAAGGATGTCGCCCAGAGAGTTGATTGCTGGAAGGGTTGGTCTTTGACCCTGAGAGAAAGGGTTCACCTTGCCAAAGCCTTCCTGCTCCCGTTGGTGATCTATCTAGGTAGCGTCTGTGCCTTGCCAGAGTCTTGTTGGAGTAGGATCTGTTGCCTGTTCTTCCAACTGTTATGGGGGAACAGGCTCAACCTAATCAGGAGGGAGGTTACATACCGCACAAGGAGGCTAGGGGGGTTAAATATGGTTAACCCCGTGGTGTTCTTAATGAACACCTTTCTTAAGATCAATTTACCAAACCTCTCCTCCGAGGGGGCTCCTTCGTGGGTAGCCTCCTGCCAGGGGTGGTTTCGGCCCTTCTTCCAGAAATGGGAGTCAGGAGGGCAAGTGAAAGATCTTCGTGCACCCCATGGATATCTCCCGGCCTGTGCTTCCCTGGTCCTGAAAGTGATTCGTCGGTGGGGTCTGGGGGCGTGGGAGATCAGGACTCAGTCAAGACGTTTTCTTGACGACAAGGTCCTGTTGACCCGCTTCCAGAAGCCTCTGGCGCTCAAAGATTGCCCAGGAGAAACCTTAGAGGGAGGGTTGCGTTTTCTTAACTCCAAAAGGTTTCCTCGGAAGTTTTGGGATCTGACCTGGCGCTGCCTCCTAGGTAAGTTATATGTGAGGGGGAACTTGAAGTCTCGGAACTCCGACGAGCGAGGCTGCCCTCGGGAGGAGTGTGGCGACATGCTGGAAAGCATGGAGCACTTCCTGCTTCAGTGCCCCTTCAATATAAGGGTTTGCAAATTGGTGGGGACCTCCACCGGTTGGCTGCGGCTGGCTGGCCTTTCCTACGCCGAGTGGGCCTATGGGGCATTCAAACACCCGGAGGGCAGGGACTGCCAAACACTTTTTGTAGTTAGTGCAGTGGTCAGGTTTCACCTATGGTCAGCACGGTGTTTAGTATCGACGAGAGGCAAAATCCTCCCGGAGGTGGAGGTGGTTAAAAACATCATGGTGGACCTGGTGAGGGTGCGCTCTCGGGAGTACGAGGGGCTGGGCGCAGAAAGGGCTGGTACCCTCTGGAGGGGGTTCACTTTTTCTGTTCCTTGAGGGTTAGATAAGGGATTTAAAGTAGGTTAGTTAGGTTAGGGCCAGATAGGGATAGGTAGGGCAAGGTTTGCACGAGGGGGTGGGGTTTATTATTTTCTGATAGGGAGGGACAGGTAGGGACAGGGTAGGGACAGAATGATAGATAGGGATATAGCGGTAGGGCGAGTAGACAGGGATGGGCCTCCTGTGCTCTCTTCCTGGTGGAGGGCTGGCGTGTCACCACATAGGCATTTTGTTTTGGAAATCAGATGGAAGGGTAAGAGGCTTGAGGATAACCGACCCTAGGCCCATGGGAGGTTTATGGGAGGGAAGGTAATTTAACAGGTTATGTAGGATGGTGGGTTTTTGTTACTTGTCTGTTATTTCTTATTTGTTATTGTTGTCGTTCATATGTTGTGTCCATTTTCCCATTTTCCATTTTTCCATATCCCATATTCATTTTCCATTTCCATTTTTCATATCCATTTCCATATCCCATATTTCTTTTTCCATATTCCATAATTCCATTTGTTTGTTAGTAGATAAGGGTTTTTTTCAGGGGGGTAGGTTGTTTGGGAGGGGGGTTTCTTTTTGGGGGTGGAGGGTTTGGTTTATAAGTTTTCGTGTGCCCGGCCTGGCTCTGGACTACGCGGACATGGGAGGACATGAGGCGGAGAGCCAGGTTGGGTTTCAGGGGCTTGGTGGTGGGTGGTGCCAGCACCAGGACTATGCGGACATGGGAGGACATGGGGGCGTGGTGCTGGCCGGGTGTGGTGAGGGAAAAAAAAAAAAAAAAAATTTTTAGTAAGTTTCAGTTGGGGATTTTGTTAGTGTTATAAGTTTCCGTTATAAGTTTCCGTTATATGTTTTCATTGTATATTGCTCATTTAGATTTTCTTTTGTTAGAGTTTTTGACTGACGGATGACTGGAGAAAGACGGGAGAAGAGTGAAAGGTGGCGTGAAAGGCGGAGTGAAAGGCAGAATGGATGGGGCTGGTTCGCGATTGTTTTTTTTTTGTTTTTTTTGTCCTGGTGTTTTCTTGTATTTTATTTGTTGATGGTTTTATGCTATGTTTTAGATTTATGTATTGTCTCTGTTTATAGTTTTTATATTGTATTTTCGTATGTGACAGTGTTTGTGAACTTTTTCTACTTTTCTAATATAGTTCCAATTCCTTCGGGGCAACTGTGGGAGTCAGACACACTTGTTTGAGCTCCTGAGTCCAGAGGCTTAAGAGGCTTTTTTGGATACTTGGAGACCGATTATTGGGTGTGGTTTTCGGTCTTTTGTGTGATACATACCGTAGCTCCGACTCCCTTCACCGTGCGGAGGGGAGCCTTATCATGGAGCGTGGGCCCGGGGCGGGGGCGGGAATGTCTGCCGACACAGCACCAGCAGAGCAGGGCAGGCGGAGGTCGCTGAGGCAGCAAGCCTCAATGAGAATGGCGACCGGGACAACAGCATTGGGAGCAGCATCAGGAGCAGCAGCAGCGACATTGGCGGCTGCAGCATCAGGAACAGCATCGGGAGCAGCGACGTCCGTGGAGCGGGCGACGCCGGCAGGAGTAGCGGTGGCGACAGGGGTGTCAGCAGTCCCGGCAGGTGGATCCGTGAAAACGGCGACATCAGCCACGGCGGTAACATCAGCGGCAGTGGCGGGTGAAGCCGGTCCGAAGGGGGCTATGGCCGCAGGATATGCGGTTCCCTCTGGAAGGGTCCCTGCAAGCAGTAGAAAAGACACAAGCTTACCGTCATCGCTGCCGCAATCACCCGCAGGATGGGGCATCAGGAAGGCTGGAGAGGAAGTCGCCATTTACAGCCGGAGGATCGAGGCGGTCCTGGAGGAATATGACCGAGCCCGGAGGTCCCTGTTCGCAATGAGTGGGGAGCTTCAGAGTGCTCGCGCCCGTAGCGACAGGGCCTCAAGGAAGGACCGCCCGGTTTTCAGTAAGCAAGTAAGGAGCCTGAAAAAACAAATAAAGGCCCTGGAAGCCAGGTGCACGGAGATTCTGGAGGGCGCGGGGCCGTTCAGAGAGAAGCTGCTGAACGATGACCGCTTCTTCCGCAAACAGCAGGAGCGGTTGTTGAAGGATGGCCCCGCGTCCTCAGACAGCTCGGGAGAGGACGACTATTGTGAGTCAGACCTGGAGTCAGATGACAGCATGGCGGTACAGTATAGTCGAGTAGCCGTCCCTAGTAGCAGCAGCCTGATACCCACATATACACAGGCATCAGCGCCGGCAGTGAAGCAGGAAGTCAGAATGACAAGACAGGAAGTCAGAATGACAGGGCAGGAAGTGACGCAATCTCCCACACTCCCAGAGAACCAACCACTGCCCGAGACGGAGGAGGAGGAGGGTGGAGCCTCGGGAGAAGGCGGGAAGCTGATGAGGCAAATCTGCCAATTGGAGTCCCCGTCCAGAATGGACCAATTAGCATTCAGCTTGTCAGATTTGGACGGGGAGGAGGAGGGAAAAGGAACCAAGACCAGGAAGAAGGTGGAGGAAGAGGAAAAAAAAAGAGAAATAGAGACATTTAAATTTGTCAGATCGTTGCCAGGGGAGCACCGCGCCGGGACTTCGGCCCAGGTTGCGATGCCTCCAGGAGAGAAAAGGGAGGCGCAGGCACCTCGGGTTACGCCAAGTGGCGGGGGTGCCCGGGGTGCCAGCAGTCAAAATGGCGCCTGATAGTATCTTTCAGGTGGCGGCGGACAAGGCGCTCATGGCTGCGGACAAGGCGCTCATAGTTGCGGACAAGGGCAAAGGCAAAGAAGCCCCCCCTGCGGAGGGGAGTGGCGTAGGGAAACCTCCCTCCCTGGTAGGAGGTTTTAAAATATCGATGGCTTCCCCCAGAGTAAGGTGTAGGAAAGGGGGAGTGGCAGGTGGGCGTGGCTCATCCTCCTCCAGTGCTGATGAAGCCGGTGATGCGGAGGTTACTTCCGGGGCTAAGGGGGCGTGTCCTCCTACAACATCAGGTGCCGGGGTGACTGTGGATGCGGAGGCCGAGGTAAAAGCGGGGAAGCCATCAGCGAGTTGGGCAGCCGGCCCCGCTGTAAGAAGGAAGACTGCAGGTGTGAATGATGGACGAGTGGAGAAGCTAGTTAAGCAGACAGGTAAGGTAAAGGGGAAAGCGGGTGGGACAAAAGGGGTAATTAATAGTATTCCTGAAGAAGGTGGTGTAGTATGCATGGGGGTCCAAGAGCCTGTAGTCGGGGAGGCTGCGGGTGGAGGGGCTATTACCATTGCTGCTAAAAAAAGTATTTCTACTGCTAGTAATTTTTCTGTTGTGGCCCCTGTTGTTTCTGGTATTTCTGCTGTTGTCCCTGTCCTGTTGTTTCTGCTGCTGTTCCTGATGCTGTTCCTGATGCTGTCGTTGCTCCTGTTGTTACTCCTGTCATTGCTCCTGATATTGTTGCTCCTGTTGTCCTCTCTGCCGCTGTTCCTTCTGCTGCAGTTGGAGTGACCCGGTCCGCGGCGGCTATGCCAGGGCGGACTGTTGCTGCCTCTGGTGCTCCGGTTGCCGTGGCTGGGCTAAGTAGTTCTGCGGGGGTCCCTGGGAGTGGCGCTGGTACTCCGGCAGCGGAGTTTGCTGCGGCCTCCGGGCCCCCACGCTCCTATGCCAGCGTCGCTTCTGGGGCCCCTGGGGGTGCATCATGTCTTCCGCCGGGCTCCAGGGACGGCGATTTGCAACGGCAGCTCCTGGAGGCTTTACGGGCGGGCCAGTCCACAATGACCATAGATGGGCAGTCGAGAGACCTTAGGTTCTGGATCGAGTGTTTTGGCCTAGGGAAGTTCCGAGAGGAAGGAGGTGAGACCAGATGGACTCTCCCTACACCCGGGCGTAGGGGGCCGACACGGAGGAACGTGGCCCGTCTCGTGTGGGGGGGAGCCGGCCCTTGTCCCCAGAGGAGGGGGGTCGTGGAACTCCTACTCGGGATGGGTTTCAGGGCAAGCGACATCTTTGCCCTGATTCATCCTGTCGGCTCCTCGGAGTTTGACATCAGCTTTGTTACCCCGGAGGGCTTAGAAACCTTCTGGGGAAACTATAGGCTGGTGAAGGACGAGCCCGCCTGGCGTGACTTTATGGTGTGGGCGGTGTCACGCCAGGATAACATTAAGAAAGTGACCGTTTTAACTCGTAACGAGTCACTTTCTTATATGGACATCATGACCTGGCTGAACAGGTTTGGGGAGCTCAAGGACTTCCCAAAGAAAAATCTCGACGAGTTCGGGATATGGTCGGGGGCCTGGACCTTCATGGTCAAATTGCGACACGAGGATAACTCGGTGATGCATATCCCGTCCTCAACCTTCCTTGGGAAAGACAGGATCCTTGTCTTCTACCAGGGGCAGCCAAAACTCTGTCACAGGTGCGGTGACCCCTCACACTTGAGCGCCTCCTGCCGTGTGCAGAAGTGCGCCATGTGTGGGGGAGGTGGGCCATCTCTTGGCGACCTGTGGCAGGGTGCGTTGCCACCTGTGTGGTGTCCTTGGGCACCCGATCGGGGCGTGTCCACGGTCTTTCGCCAACACCACCCTTCGGCAAGCGGGAGCAGTTGAGGAGGCTGTCCCTGCTGCGGAGGGGGTGAGTGGGGGAGGAGAGACTAGTCTGCCAAGGCAAAGGGAGAAGGCCCAGCCACCATCAAGGGCAAGGAGGCGCGAGAGGAGGAGGGAGCAGAGGGAGGGGAGTTATGTGCCTTCCTTCTGCCCCTGGCTCTGCTGGGCCGGATCCTGATGCCGAGGCAGCAGTGGGCACGACCCTGGTTGAGGAGATGAGGAGACTGCAGAGGGAGGAAGAGGCTGACCAGTCGTCTTCTTCTCAGTACGTCAGTGCTGGGGAGGGAGAGACGGTCAAGCGGAGAAATTCACCGAGTAAAGTGAGGGCAAAAACATCTGCCCCCCCCCCCCCCCGACGAAGGAACGCAGACTCGACGGCCCTCTAGTGGTAGGTCCCAACCGGTACCAATCCCTCTGTGAGGACGCGTCGGCCTCAGGGGAGGCTTCAGAGGGAGAGGTGGAGCCGTCAGGGGCTGCTGAGTCTCCCTCCGGGAGGGGCCCCCTGCCCTCTGGGGGGGAGGCTGGCCTGGAGCCTGGAGGAGGAGATGATGCACCCAGGGCCGAAGTTGCTACTGTCTCTGCGACCACTGTAACTCCTCAGGGAGAAGTTGCGGGGGAGGTCCATCCCTCCTCTGGCCAAACCGCACCGGGGGAGGTGATGGACCAATCCCAATGTAAGAAGAGGACCCGCAAGACGAGGAGAAGTCGCGGGTCCTCTTCAGACTCATCTAGGGGTGGTGGTGATAGGAGGAAAGGGGGTGGGAAGCTGAAGGTCATTGAGCTCAATCGGTCTTAATGGCAGTCCCCTCTCCACTGACGCTGGCCACCATTAATGTGGCCAGCATTAAGTCTGATACGGCTAGGTTTGCAGCCTTTGATTTTCTTGGCCGGGTTGAAGCTGACATTTTGTTTTTGCAGGAGACCAGGCTCTGTACTCTATCAGAGATAAACAGAGCAAGGAGGGAGTGGCGCAGGGGGCCCTCCTACTGGTCTCTTGCGGCTGAGCCGTATAGTGGAGTGGCGGTGCTTTTTACCGCAGAGGTGAAATGCCAGCGACTGATCGAGCTCGAAATGGGAAGGTGCCTAGTCTTAGACGTCTTCATGAAGGGGCAAAGCCTGCGCCTCATTAACATCTACGGTCCCCAGACAAAGTGGGACCGTAAAAGCCTCTTTATGAAGATTAAGCCTTTTCTTTTTACGGGCAAACAAGTCATCTTTGGTGGGGATTTTAATACCATAACTAGACCCCAAGACCGATGAGGTACCAGAGATAGACTGCCCTATGATGGCGCCGCGTTAAATAGAATAGTGAGTGAAGCTCGCCTGGAGGATATCCACATCAGGCATTCCCCAGGTCACCGTGGGTTCACCTTTCAGAGAGGTAGTGTTAGGTCTAGGATAGATAGGTTTTTTTTGAAGGAGAATTCCGTCACCACCCCTGTGTCCGTGGTGGAGGTGGAGTTCTCTGATCACTGTCTAATTTTGTTTTCTTTGAATATTTCAGAGACCCTCCGGAGAGGAAGAGGTTTGTGGAGGCTGAATTCGTCACTCCTTGAGGAGGCAGCTGTAAGACAAGCCTTTGAGGAGTTTCTTCAGGATCAGGTACTATTACTGGGTCTTGAAGGTACTAGGTCAGAGTGGTGGGAGATATTCAAAAAAAGGGTGGCGGGATTTTTCCGCCGGCTCTCAAGCCTCAGGTTACTGGACATGTACCGCATGTACAGTGCACTGAGGAAGAGACTTGAACATCTGGTCTCGACCGGAGGTAGCCAGGAGGATATCTCCGGTGTGAAGGCTTTGCTTAAAAGGTGTCAGTATGATAGGCACGCATCTTTGGTTCTTGAGAGGGATTTCGGGAAATACCGCTCGCCCGACCCCTACAGGAACTGTAAGATGTCAGTGACTTGTAAGACAGTAACAGGCCTGATTGACAGTACAGGATCCCTGACAAGATCCAGGTCAGGGATCTTGGAGGTCGTCAGGTCCTTCTACTCGAACCTTTTGGCAAAGAAGGAACTGAATCGGGATCGGATTTCAGGTTTCTTGGCTGAAGCCATTCCTGAGTCAGCAGAAGACCCTTCTCTTGGTGTTTTGATAGAACCTATAAGGGAAGAGGAAGTCGTCAGGGCTATTGAGGGTCTTGCCCTCAAGAAGTCACCTGGCCCAGATGGCTTAACATCTGAGTTCTATCGGACCTTTAAAGGAGCTTTGGCTCCCCTCTTGACTGACGTGCTTAATGAGTGTCTATCCTCGGGCACTCTGCCGAAGTCAATGAGGAGATCCGCCCTTATAGTTCTGTCAAAGGGTAAGGGTCCGAGCCATATTGGGAATTGGCGGCCCATAGCACTTCTCAATACGGACCGGAAGATTTTGGCGAAGGTACTTTTCAACCGGCTGGTACAGTTTGCGCCCCGGCTCCTCTCGCCGGCTCAGCACTGCTCTGTTCCCGGTCGTAGCACCTTAAGTGCAGTCCTGAGTGTCAGGGAGGCTGTGGAGCAGAGTAGGGCAGGTCGGTGGAAGGGGTACTTGCTGTCCCTAGATCAGGCTAAGGCCTTTGACAGGGTGAATCATGAGTATTTGTGGTCAACTCTCTCGAGGTATGGCCTGCCTGGGGGGTTCATTCAGTGGCTGCAGACCTTATACGCTGGGGCTGAGTCTTTCCCACTTGTGAATGGTTGGGTTGGTCGTCCTTTTGAGGTGGGGTCGGGCGTCCGACAGGGATGTCCCTTGAGCCCGCTACTGTATGTGTTCGCCATTGATCCCCTGATTAGGCGGATTAATGGTGGGCCGGTGGCGGGAGTCAGGATGGACCTGGAGGGCACTGGCTCCCCTTTGAGGACAGTAGCCTACGCGGATGATGTCACCGTTCTTGTCTCGTCACGGGAGGAGCTTGAATGGGTGATGTCTGAAGTGGACAGTTACTCGGAGGCTTCCGGATCAGCTGTAAACAGGAATAAGTGTGGAAGCCTCTGGCTGGGAGGGGGAGAGCCTGTTTTTTCTCTCCCGGACACCCTCCCAGAACCCCAGGGGTCTGTAAAGATCTTAGGCATCCATTTTGGCCAGGGTGATTACCCACTCCAAAATTGGGAAGGTAGGCTTAAGGATGTCGCCCAGAGAGTTGATTGCTGGAAGGGTTGGTCTTTGACCCTGAGAGAAAGGGTTCACCTTGCCAAAGCCTTCCTGCTCCCGTTGGTGATCTATCTAGGTAGCGTCTGTGCCTTGCCAGAGTCTTGTTGGAGTAGGATCTGTTGCCTGTTCTTCCAACTGTTATGGGGGAACAGGCTCAACCTAATCAGGAGGGAGGTTACATACCGCACAAGGAGGCTAGGGGGGTTAAATATGGTTAACCCCGTGGTGTTCTTAATGAACACCTTTCTTAAGATCAATTTACCAAACCTCTCCTCCGAGGGGGCTCCTTCGTGGGTAGCCTCCTGCCAGGGGTGGTTTCGGCCCTTCTTCCAGAAATGGGAGGGAGGGCAAGTGAAAGATCTTCGTGCACCCCATGGATATCTCCCGGCCTATGCTTCCCTGGTCCTGAAAGTGATTCGTCGGTGGGGTCTGGGGGCGTGGGAGATCAGGACTCAGTCAAGACGTTTTCTTGACGACAAGGTCCTGTTGACCCGCTTCCAGAAGCCTCTGGCGCTCAAAGATTGCCCAGGAGAAACCTTAGAGGGAGGGTTGCGTTTTCTTAACTCCAAAAGGTTTCCTCAGAAGTTTTGGGATCTGACCTGGCGCTGCCTCCTAGGTAAGTTATATGTGAGGGGGAACTTGAAGTACCGGAACTCCGACGAGCGAGGCTGCCCTCGGGAGGAGTGTGGCGACATGCTGGAAAGCATGGAGCACTTCCTGCTTCAGTGCCCCTTCAATATAAGGGTTTGCAAATTGGTGGGGACCTCTACCGGTTGGCTGCGGCTGGCTGGCCTTTCCTATGCCGAGTGGGCCTATGGGGCATTCAAACACCCGGAGGGCAGGGATTGCCAGACACTTTTTATAGTTAGTGCAGTGGTCAGGTTCCACTTGTGGTCATCCCGGTGTCTAGTATCGACGCGAGGCAAAATCCTCCCGGAGGTGGAGGTGGTTAAAAACATCATGGTGGACCTGGTGAGGGTGCGCTCTCGGGAGTATGAGGGGCTGAGCGCAGAGAGGGCTGGTACCCTCTGGAGGGGTTTCACCTTTTCTGTTCCCTGAGGGATAGAATAAGGGATTAAAAGTAGGTTAGTTAGGTTAGGGCCAGATAGGGATAGGGAGGGCAAGGTTTTGCACGAGGGGTGGGGTTTGTTATTTTTTAATGGTAGGGAGGGACAGGTAGGGACAGGGTAGGGACAGAATGACAGATAGGGATATAGTGGTAGGGCGAGTAGACAGAGACAGGCCTCCTGTGCTCTCTTTGGTGGAGGGCTGGTGTGTCACCACATAGTCATTTTTGTTTTGGAAAAACGGATAGAAGGGTAAGAGGCTTGAGGATAACCGACCCTAGGCCCATGGGAGGTTCTTGGGAGGGAAGGTAATCTCAACAGGTTATGTAGGATGGTGGGTTTTGTTACTTGTCTGGTATTGGTTATTTGTCCGGTATTTGTTATTGTTGTCGTTATCATATGTTGTGTCCGTCCTTTTCCATTTTTCCATATCCCATATTCATTTTCCACTTCCATTTCCATTTTTCATATCCATTTCCATATCCCATATTCATTTTCCATATTCCATTTCATAATTCCATTTGTTTGTTAGTAGTTAAGGGGTTTTTAGGGGGGTAGGTTGTTTGGGAGGGGGGGTTTCTTTTTGGGGGTGGAGGGTTTGATTTATAGGTTTTAGTGTGCCCGGCCTGGCTCTGGACTATGCGGACATGAGAGGACATGAGGCGGAGAGCCAGGTCGGGGTTCAGGGGCTCGGTGGTGGGTGGTGCCAGCACCAGGACTATGCGGACATTGGAGGACATGGGGCGTGGTGCTGACCGGGTGTGGTGAGGGGAAAAAGGGAAAAAAAATAAATTAAATAAATTTTTCTAGTAAGTTTTAGTTGGGGTTTTGTTGTTTTTATGTTTGTTTCTATGTTGTTGTAAATCGCTCATATTGGTTTCCTTTTTTTTTTCCAGATGATTAGAGTTTTGACTGAAGGATGGTTGGAGAGAGACTGAAGAAGAATGAAAGGCGGAATGAAAGGCGGAGTGAAAGGCGGAATGCATGGGGGCTGGTTCGCGCTTGGTTTTTGTTTTGATTTTTGTCCCAGTGTTTTATACTTATGTTCTGATGTTATTTTAAGATTTTGCTTTGGTTTTATGTATTGTGTCTGATTATGGTTTTATACTGTATTTTTGGAGTGACAGATTAAGTGTTTGTTTGTAAAATTTTTCTACTTTTGTAATAAAATAGTTCCAATTCCTTCGACAACCTCTTTAAAGGATTTGTCCATCTTCCTAATATTGATGGCCTCTCCTTAGGATAGGCCATCAATATTACATCTACGATGATACAACAGCCAGGACCTCTGCAGATCAGGTTTTCCAGGACAGTGTGGCTACAGGTAAAAGTAACAATTCTAGGAGCCACGCTGTCCACTTGCCATACAAGGTGTAGCAGTAGGTTTAGGTAGTGCAATGGTGCACATGGTATAGTGGGTGAGCAGCATGGCTCCCGGCATGTTATTACCTTTAGCCGCCCTGTCTCGGTATTGCTGATTTGCAGGGGTTCTGATGGTGGGCCCCTAGAAACAATTCCACTGGTGGGCCCTAGACATCCCAGTCCGACACTGTCTATACCCTATACGTTTATCCAAAACGTAGAGAGAACCTTAACGGGCCTAGGCTAAGATGAAGTGCCAACGCCAAGTGGGACTACCACAGAGTAGGCAAGGCAATCAGGGAGCATAGGCCAGGGGGGCTAATCAACAAGCAAAAGGGTATAGAATCAACTAAAGTGTAGTAATAGTTAAGGAAGGGGACTCTAAGTAACAGGGACCATCAGAGGAGCGACAGTCTCAAAGGAAATCCCCCAGTAAAGGCCACTACAGAGGGAAACCTGATGGGGCCTAAGCTAGAGTAAAATGCCTGCACCAGGATTGCTCTTACACAGTGGGCAAGGCCATCAAGCAGCAGGAGGCAGGAAGGCAAAAACTAACGTTAGTTTCAATACAGATACAGTATGAAACATGGTAGAACAGTAGGTATCATGAAGTGGGAACCACCACATAATCAACAGTCTCAAGGAGAAGCATCCAAAGATATGACCCGTCAGGTGGTCAAGGGTGATGCTCTTTCCACTTTACGTCTCTGAGGAGGCAGGGCCGAGCAGGGGCCCGTCTTCCATTAGGCGACCTGAGGAGATTGGCTCAGGCCGCGCCTTATGGAATAAACTGGGGGGCAGCATTTTTTATTAATTGGCAGCTACTTATTGTGTTATTGCATTAAGCAGTTGCCAATAATTTTGACTAATCAGTCTACGCTGCTAGACGGCGCTACACTTACGTCACAACACTGAAGAATGCCGGGACGCTATGTACAGTGTCCCGGTGTTCTTCAGTGTCGCTACAGCACATCCTGGAGGCAGCAGCGGAGGGCGGCCAGGGCGTGGGCAGGTGAGTAGAAATTATTTGCTGCTACTTTGTGTGGGGAAAAAAGGGGGATCATATACTGTGTGGGGGGAGTAAAATAGGGGTTCATATACTGTGTGGGAGCCATAAAAAAGGGTTATATCCTGTGTGAGGGTCATAAAAAATGGGTCATATACTGTAGGGGGGGTTAAAAAAGGAGTCATATGTTGTGGGGGTCATAAGAAAGGGGTCATATACTGTGGGGGGTGGCATAAGAACAGGGTCATATAATATGGAGGGCCATAAAAAACGGGGTCATGTACTGTGTGGGTGTAACGTCTCTGCCTGTTCAGGTCTCTATACCACCCTCCGCCTGCATGCGGCAGCACAGGAGGCGGGCTCAGTTTGATTCCTTGTTTAAGATTCTTGTTGCTCAGTCTGAATACTGTCCCAGACTATGTAATTGATTTTCTGCCACACCCGTCTC
The DNA here is from genome assembly GCA_947044405.1 of Leptodactylus fallax. NCBI lineage: Eukaryota > Metazoa > Chordata > Amphibia > Anura > Leptodactylidae > Leptodactylus > Leptodactylus fallax. The sequence continues at coordinate 4,082,276 of CAMRHE010000078.1, forward strand.
CTTCACCTTGGTTTTCCTCTGCTCCACTAATAGTTAATTTTAGCCTTACCTGTGTGATTGAAAGCCTATCATCCTATTAAGTCTGGGATGGGTTTTTCGTTCCTATTTATTCTTTGCTCACAGTCACATTAGCGCTTGCTATTGCTTCTGCGTACCTGCCTTTACTCCGTGCTGTTTTGTTACCTGTATTCCTATTTCTGATCTCTGGCTTTGTCTGTGACTATTCTTTTGGATTGTGATTTTGTACTGCATTGCTCGACTGTTACCTACCCCTTGGCTAGCTGACCTCCCTTTGTTGTAGATTGTCCTTTCTGCATTCTTTGTTGTCACCTATATTAGGAAGGGGCTGTCACCTAGGACAGATCGGGCAAGTTAGCCAGGGACAGTGGGGGGTTTTCAGCTTAGGGTCCACTGTCTTGTTGTGCCCCTCCCCCAGGGTTCTGCAGCAGCACTGGGGAATTGCTCAACTGGCAATTCCCTTACAGAGGGGCAAAAAAAGGGGGTCAAATACTGTGTGGGGTTGGCTGGACTTTCCCTTGCCATCTGCTTATTCTGACAAGTGACTGCCACCCCAGGGGTGACCATAGCCGCTCTGCTGTCTGAGACGAACTATAGAAAGGCGTCCCCCCCCCCAACCAAAAAAAAAAAACAAAAAAAAACACCCAGCTATCTTCAGTTGCGTGATGTTAACTTCAGTTTCAGCAGGGCAGTAGAGGACCTTGTTGAAGATAGCAGACACAGTGAAGCGGAGCCTAGCCAGGGAAATAGAGTCAGGGATGCCCCATAGTTTGATATTGTTGCGACCTCTATTTTCTTTGTTGTCAACTTGCAAGAGAATGGACCTGTTAAGGGCAAGTTGGGTGGTCAAGAATTGCTCCACTGTGGTTAAGAGCTTATCTAGCGATGTTGTTTGCTGCTGTTGAGAAGAGATCTGGTTAGATAGAGAATGAAGCTATGCTACACTTTTTTTCAACTCTGCATACAATGGTTTTCAAATCCACTTTCGTGGGAAGGGAGCTGAGAAGATTCCAAATGTCCGCAAGTTTGGGACATTTCTTCCTATGGCTGGGAGATGCGGCGTCTTGCAGGGAGGAGTCGGACAAGTCTGAGGAAGTAGGTGTGTGGAGGGTGGCTGGGCTGGAGTAGAGGAAAAATCAGGGAAAGTCATCCTGAGGTCAGCTAGGACAGAGATCGGGGAGGAGGGCAAGGCAGACAGAGAATCCGGAGGAGGCAAACCTTTGTCACCAAGGGCAGAGTAGCCAGCCTAGCAGTAGGTAGGGCCCCAGGCTGTGGAGGCCAAACCATGCAGGAGTGCCGGGGGGTGTTTTGTCCATCAAGCCGAGGTGGGATCTGGTGAGGCTGTGGCACTTGGTCTTGAATGGGGACCAGGAGAAGAGGCTGCGAGGTTTCTGAGCAGTGGGGGAAGGGGGAAGGTTGCAGGGGCCATATCTAATCCCCGCTGAATTGGGAGTGGCAGGAGGGCGCCATAGCTACTAGGCTCAGGGGAGACTGACCTGCAGTCCTGTAGTACAGACCGGGAGAGATCTGCTTATGTTGGAGCTGCTGGGAGCAGCCCTTCCGGACTGTTCCCTAAGACACATTGAGGTGGACTGGGCCTGGAGCTCTGCCGGCAGCAATTCGGGTGCCACCGGGAAGAGGGAGGCTGTGGCCAGAGTTAGGCTGTGGCCAGAGTTGGAGTCTGGCAGGCTGGTGGCGATATGATGGACACGAGGGCAAAGCCAGCGCTATCTTGGAATTACCATCCAGCAGTGAAGCTGGAGAAGAGTAGAGCATGAATCAGGCGATCTGGGGCTCCAATCGGAAGGAGGAAGTGCCCCTGCGTCCTACACACTGGACCATGGTCCCGAAGCAAGTAATGATGTTTTATGTCCCGGTTATATGGGTAAACGTAGGCTCGGGTTTCAGGAACTATTCAAAGTAGCATTGTCAGGCAGTCATGTGCAGACCACGCCCCCAACCTGTTATAACTTATTGTGATAATTGCAATAAATCTATTTTCATACAACATGGATCTAACATAGGATATGTACTGGCTTAAGCAGGGGGACACGTCAGGCACTGCAGGATCTGAGTCCCTGGCGGTGTAGTGTGTTACTGACGGTAGGTTTTGTTACGTTAGTCCCAGCTTTCTGCATGTCATTCACTAGGTCCCCCCGTGTGGTTCTGGGATTTTTACTCACCGTTCTTGTGATCATTTTAACCCCACGGGGTGAGATCTTGCGAGGAGCCCCTGATCGAGGGAGAGTATCCATGGTCTTGTATGTCTTCCATTTTCTAATTATTGCACCCACACAGGGTCGGACTGGCCCACCGGGGAACCGGGGAATCCCCCGGTGGGCCCCGATTATTAGTCCACATTTTACCAATGTAAATGCATTGGTCAGGGGCCCGATCTGGATGGTCAGGGGCCCGATCAGGCCCCTGACCAATGCATTTACATTGATAAAATGTGGATTAGTAATGGTCAGGGGCCGGACTTTATTACCATAAAGTTGGCCGCTGCCGGCGGAGCGCAGCGGCGGGAGACTGTCCCTACCTTGTCATGGGCCCGCCTCCTGAAGCCTGCATCCTGATTGACAGCTGCTGGAGCCAATGAAATTGCAGCGCATTGCTGCACGCACCAATGACATCATGACGCTGTGCGCAGCGGCGGGATTCAGCAGAGGAGCCCGGAACAACAGTGTGAAGGTAAGTACTAGTTACCACACACACAAAACAACTTTCCCCCCTATTTTGCCCCCAAATCTTTCAGCTTCACTGACCCCTCTGAGAACTACAACCCCCAGCAGCTCCAGATGCTCTGGATCTGTTGAGAGTTGTATCCCACTGTATTGTTATGCTGGTGCCTGCTCTAGGGCTCCAGCATGACAATACCTAAGTTGCAGAAACCGCTGCGGACTTTTCTGTCCGTCACTTTCAGTTTGAAAACGGCAGACACTGGCGGACCTCATTATTATGGGGTCTGCCGGTATCTGTGTGTAACCGCCATGTTAACAGTCCGCCTCTCAGTCATTCGGGTCCCGTGGCGGACCTGTATGACAGAGAGCTTGCCGCAGATGTGAACCTAGCATAAGGCTATGGCAACACTACAACTTCCGTCATGGAACCAAAGATCGCCGTGTCGCCTTGGGACTCTTTCACACATTAGTGAATGGAGTCGCGTTGGGACCCTCAGGTTGTAATGCGACTCCATTCACTAACATGAGTGAAGGGGTTACAAGGCGACACGATGATCCACATGACGGGAGTCACGGCTTATTCATGAAAAACAATGTTTTCCACCTGCCGGAGTTTTGTGCCTAATTTATAATGAGGTGCACACATAAATTAGTCTCATCTTCCGGAGTCCGTGCACCTAAACAGAACTCCACACCAGCTCCTTGCTGATGTAGAGCTCTGGGATCATTAACACTAGAAAACTGAAGTAAATGATTATAAAAATGACAGGGCCAGAAAAGTGGTGAAAAACTCAAAAAGTCTCAATTTTTTTTGCAAAAATTTTCACTTGCGCAAAATAATTGTTACTTTTTTAATGGCTTGTACATCACTTTTTTTTTTAGCACACAAGCTGTGTTAAATCAGCCCCATTTATTTATTTATTATGCTTACTTGTATAGCGCCATCATATTCCGCAGCGCTTTACAGACATTGACAGTCATATGTAGATTGTGAGCCCTATATGGGACAGTGACTGTCAATGTCTGTAAAGCGCTGCGGAATATGATGGCGCTATATATGTAAGAAAAATAAATAGTATTTACACTGTACAAATAGGATGCATGATGTTAAAAAAAAAAAATGTCATGCATCCTATTTAACGTCATGCATCCTATTCATACAGTGTATATACTATGGGGCTGATTTAACACGGCTTATTTATTTATATGGCAGATATAACCTTTTTAACCAACCCCCAATACAATATAATTTTGTCAATATGTTGTTAATTTTCTTTTTTTTAATTTATGCCAGAGGAGGTGAAAAAAAACAAAAAAATACTCACCTGTCCCCGATGCTGCAGTGTCCTCCCAGTGCAGTCCGATCCTGCTACTTGGCTGTCTTCTGGCTATGACGTCCCAGCTCCCTTCCGCTGAGGCCGTCACGTGACTACTTAGGTCAATCAGCGGCCTACAGAAGGGACCCAGGGACGTCACAGATAGTGACGTCCCTTCGCCGTGGCTGCGGATTGGCCTTAGCAGTCATGTGTGGTGGGGACATGCGCCAACAGAGCTGCAGGACTGGGGGACACACGAGCATCGGGGACAGGTGAATGTGTTTTTTTTTTTTTTTTTTTTTTCACCTCTCCCACTCTAATTAAAAAATACATTTTTGCCTGGACAACCCCTTTAAAGGGTTTATCCACATTCTAATATTGTTATACCACCTGCAGGGTTCCAACACGCAGGACCCCCTGAAGATCAGCTGCATTGGAATAGCGTGGCTCTCAGTAATGTTACCATAGCAGGAGCCACGCTGCTCACTAGCCGTATAAAGTGTAGTGGTGGTTTTAGGTACTGCAGCGCTGTCCCATTGAAGTCTATGAGGCAGTACTACAGTACCTAAAGCCGCAGCTGCACTTTGTACAGTGAGTGAGCAGTGTGGCTCCTTGTATGTAATCATTACTGGGAGTCACGCTGTCCTGATGCAGCTGATCTGCAGGGATCCAGGTTGTCAGACTTCCACAGATCTAAGGGCTCATTCACACAACAGGATTCCAAGGTTGTGTGCTGGCTGTTGTATTAGCAGCACACGGTCCGATAGATTTTAGTGGATCTATTCACACGACCATTGTTTTAACCGTCTGTGTGAATGATCCAAGAAAGAAATAGAACCGGCTATTTTTGGTGATTTTATGGATCCCTCAATAGACTCATGTCAATGAGGGATCCTTGAAAACAGATTCTCTTAGGGTGTACACTGTGCTGGGCACTGTCGTGTGAATGTAGCCTAGAATATTAGAAGGTAGATAACCTTTTTAAAGGGGTTATGCCATGAAGAATAGTTATCTGTTATCCATAGGATCGAGCCCTCAGAATCGGGGTGTTTTTCTTCTAACTGAATCGAGGCTGAATGTAGCTGCGCCCAGCTGGACGGGGAGGCGACCGTGCTCCCATTAACTTGAATGGAAGTGCCTGAGATAGTAAAGTACAAGACTTCGGCTATCTCAGTTACTCCCATTAATGTAAAATATGGCATGGATGCTTCCTATCCAGCAGGGCACGGCTACATTCAACCTGGATTCCGTCAGGCTAAATTCACTGTGGTGAGGAAAACAACCCAATTTTCAGGACCGGGAACCTGGATTCATTATCATCTGTCCTATGGATAAAGTAGTAGTAGTTAGGTGACTCTAGCCTCTTAATCCTGGAGCATGTAAGGAATTCAGGTGCAGGAAGCGTAGGTCAGTGGGGACTTGTGTCACTATATTTCAAGAGCCATAGTCGGGGCACTTCTCTATCCTTAAGCCTGGGGCCCCACATGGTGTAAACGCCGCGGTTCACCTGCGGCGTAAACGCCGTGGAAAAAAAAGCGGCGTTTTACAGTCACAGCAAAGTGGATGGGAGTCTAGTAATTCCTATCCCTACTTTGCGTTAATATACGTGTTGCAGACATGCGGCGATTTCCAAAACCGTTGTGGCTGTGGAAATCGCTGCATGTCAATTATACCTACGGAAATGCCGGCGGTTTCCCTATAGGTATAATGGAAGCAGAAAGTTCACAGAGGAAACCTCTGCGAACTTTCTGTCAAAAGCGCTGCAGAAAGAACTGCAATGCGTTGCTGTCGTGGTTTTTCCAGCAGAGCTTTTTTGCTGCGGGACGCCATGTGGGGCTTAGCTTAAAGGGGTTTTCCAGGGCTTTCCTTTTTTTTTTTATTGCTGACCTATCCTTAGAAATGTCATCAATTGGAGATCTGTTGGGGGTCTGACACCTTGTCCCCCTGTGGTTCATCTGGTTAAAGAGGCAGTGGCCCTCTCTGAGAGCTGCTTCTACTTCACAGGACATGTGACATTATATTCATTGATCACATGGCCTGATCACAGCTCAGTCCCATTAAAGTGAACGGGCTGAGCTGTGATACCAAGCACAGTCACTATGGAGCTGTGCTTGGTAAATACTGAAGAGGCTGCAGTACGCACGTGAAGTGAACAGGTGCTCATCCCTTTCCAATTTTTAATTGATGATTGCATAGGTCATCAATTACTCAGCCTTGGAAAACCCCTTTAAAGCCCCAACTAGACTGTGTCCTACTGATATAAAATAAGATAATATAGCACCCAATTCCGTTTCCTCTCTGCAGTGAATTGAAGTGTTTAAAATATTGATCAAGTGTTGAGGCGTGTCAGTATCTTGGAAAGCTGGGTAGTACCCTTGTACTACCCTTATTTCCAAGGTACTAAGACAGCATTTAGCTTGTCAGCTGCCCCCACTCTGGATCAATATTATTACACTTCATTGTGATTGGTTTACTCCCAGTCACCTTGACAGTATTTCACTTCAATAGCTTACTTTAAATGTGGGCGGGAGTAACTCAGGTCACATAGCTAGTGCAGGGACTCTTATGTAACTTAGGAGTCCCTTCACTAGCTCATTCTGGCACACCTACCTTTAGGATGAGACAGAATTCTGTCTCACAGATGAGTCAAGATTCTGTCTCAACTACAGGTCCCCTGCACCAGAATAGAAGCCAGTGTTCATTAAATTTACCAAATAAGAAGGAAGACAGCTGAAGGTCACTATAGTTTTTTAAAATTTTTCATACTGCTGGGATCTTTTGTGGGTTTTTTTTATCTTTCAGGTTATGATGGATCGCTTGGATTACGTCGGATTCATTGGACTCCATCGATGATCATCGTTTTTGTTTAATTTTTTAATAAAATGGTCAAAGAGGGTTGTCTGGGGGAGTTTTTATTTCAATAAAAATAATTTCTCTCATTTTTTAACTACTTTCTTACCCCCTTAGTAATGGCGACTGTCTATTAGACAGCATCCATTACTAAGGTGTGGCTTAGTGTTAGATGGTGAATATTCTAGCACTAACCCTCCAATTATTACCCCGGTACCCAACACCATCAGGGGTGCCTGGAAGAGCTGGGTATCGTCCAATACCCAGCTGTCTAAAGAGACTGCTGGGGATTGGGGCGGTAGCAGTCTGGTATTATTAGGCTGGGAAGGCCCAAAAACAGTGGCCCTTCCCACCCTTGTAATGTCAGGCTGCTGCTGCTTGTTATATCGGGCTGGTTATGAGAAATTGGGGGGACCCTATGTCGTTTTTTTCCAATTATAAAGCAGCATAGGGTCCTCCCAATATTTCTGAACCAGACAGATATAACAAGCAGTAGCCTGACATTACAAGGGTGGGAAGGGCCACGGTGTTTGCCCCTTCCCAGCCTAATAATACCAACCTGCGATGGCCCCAATCCCTGGCTGTCTCTTTAGACAGCCGGGTATTGGACGATACTCAACTCTTTTTGGTGTTAGGTACCGGGATAATAATTGGAGGGTTAGTGCTAGAATATTCACCAGCTGACACAAAGCCACACCTTAGTAATGGATGCTGTCTATCAGACAGTTGCCATTACTAAGGGGGTAAGAAAGGATTTTAAAAAAACTTGAGACATGAGAGAAATTTTTTTTTTATTGAAATAAAAACTCCCCCAGACAACTCTCTTTGACAATTTTATTAAATAATTTAAAAAAAAACAAAAATGATGATCATCGATGGAGTCCAATGAATCCGACATAATCCAATGGATCATCATAACCTGAAAGAGAAAAACACAGCATAATAAAAAAAAAATTATACTCACCTACAGCTGTCTTCTTTCATCAGTCTTCTGTGGTAAAATAGAAACTGACTTCTATTCTGGTACAGGGGATCTGGAGATGAGAAAGAATTCTGTCTCATCTCAAAGGTTTGTGCCCCAGAATGAGCTAATGTAGGGACTCCTAAGCTACAGAAGAGTCCCTGGACTAGCTGTGTGATTGTTGTTATTCCTATCAATGTGACCAGGAGTAACACAATCACATTGGGGTCGGGAGAAGCTATTTATATGAATTGACAAGCGTCTCATGCATTCACAGTAGGCACTGCCTGGTAATTCATTTGCATTTACAAGCAGCTCCTGCAAGGGGGGAGGGGGCAATGCAGGCGCAAAATATCACTCCTGCATCACTCCACATCTGTAGCAATATAAGTGTGAAAAATGGACAGCACAAGAATGATGTTTTTTTTACAGATAGTACATGGACAGAAAAATTGTTAGTGTTAAAGGGGTTGTCCAGAATAACCTGTTTTTGGCAAGGAGGCTGGGGAAGGTGAAAAAAAAACCAAAACAAAGCTCTCACCTGTCCCAGGTGCTCCGGTGTCTCCCACTGCAGTCCGGTCCTGCTGCTCCCAGGTGACGTCCCGGTTACTTTACTTAGGCCGCTGATGCCGCTGATTAGTCTCAGGGGTCACATGAGGCGAGGACTTCCTCCTAAACAAGACCTGGGAGGAGCAGGACCAGACCGTGGTGGGAGACACCGGAGCATTTGGGACAGGTTAGTATGGTTTTTTTTTTCTTCACCTTCCCAGCCTCCTTGCCAAAAATGGCTTTCAAGAGAACTACGCCACTTTGAAAAAACCATTCCCTTCTGCAATAGATATTATGGAAGCTGATGTTGATAGTGATGGTGAGGATGACATGAATGATGGAAAACATGTAGCTTGTGAAAACTGCCTGACCTGCTGCTATAGACTTTTATATGATCACAACTTGCATTTTGCTGCATATACAAATCTTTTTGTGGCATATAAGGCGCTCCTTACTCTGGCCTGCAAAAGTGTAAACTAAAAGTGATATTTGCATTGATTAAGAGAAAACTCACTTTGATGTAGTACAAAGGACAATACAGTTCTGTTTTGCACACTGTATTGTGCGCGAAAATGCACTTTAAATGTGCATGATGCCAAAAACTGGATGGGCGATATTTCATATGGCAGTAGGGTGGGCCCCTAGAATCAATCCCACTGGTGGGCCCTAGGCACCCCAGTCCGACCCTGCACCCACAGTTGATTTCTTTACACCAAGCTGCTTGCCTATTGCTGATTCAGTCTTCCCAGCCTGGTGCAGGTCTACAATTTTGTTTCTGGTGTCCTTCCACAGCTCTTTGGTCTTCACCATAGTGGAGTTTGGAGTGTGACTGTTTGAGGTTGTGGACAGGTGTCTTTTATACTGATAACAATGTCAAACAGGTGCCATTACTACATGTAATGAGTGGAGGACAGAGGAGCCTCTTAAAGAAGAAGTTACAGGTCTGTGAGAGCCAGAAATCTTGCTTGTTTGTAGGGGACCACATACTTATTTTTCACCATAATTTGCAAATAAATTCTTAAAAAATCAGACAATGTGATTTTCTAGATATGTTTTCTCATTTTGTCTGTCATAGTTGAGGTCTACCTATGATGTCAATTGCAAGCCTCTCCCATCTTTTTAAGTGGGAGAACTTGCACAATTGGTGGCTGACTAAATACTTTTTTTCCCCACTGTAGGAATAAAAATTAGATTTATAATCTATAAAACATAATAAATGTACTCATCCATAATAAAGACATGCAAGCTGAAGTGTGAGCATCACAGTAGCATTGCATTACCATTGTTTGGGTCCATCGAGGCCCCGATCAATAGAGAGGTGGACCACTAATACAGTGGTTACACATGAAGCCCAGTGGACCCCATTGACTACAAAAAAACATTTTCTTAAAGTCGCCATATTCTGCAACTCTCAAGTTTATTTCTGTGTACGGGAAATCATAGGATGTCTTTTTTTGCGGGGCCAGGTGTACTTTTAAGTTATACCATTTTGGGGAATGTCTTTTACTTTGATCACTTTTTATTTAAATATTTATCAGAGATGAAACATTGAAAAAGCGGCGGTTTGGCACTTTTGATTTTTTTTTTTCCTGCCACAGCATTCACCGTACAGGAAAAATATTTTTATAAGTTTGTAGACCGGGCGTTTTCGGACACAAGGTTAACTAATGTGTATGTGTTTCACATACAGTAATTTTCTACTTTTATATGTATTCTAGGGAAAGGGGGGTGATTTGAACTTTTAATTTTAATTCTTTTTCTTTTTTTTATGCTTTATTTATTAGACCATCTAGGGGTCTTGAGCACTACTGCAATGGTCTGATCACTAATGCAATGCATTGCAAAATACCATCATATGTATGACAGGCCATCAATAGGTTTCCGGCTGTCATGGCAATGGATTGTCGGTCCCGGATCTCATTCCGGGCACTGGTGATCCTGCCCAAAATGGCAGAATGGCGCTTTTATCAGTGCGGGCTCTGATCTCGGGCATTAGCACCAGGTATAATACACCAGGTTTTTTTTTTGGTTTTTTTTTTAAGTTAATGATAAGTCACGTATTAATTTCTTTTTAATGTTCTTTTAAATTTTTTTTAATACAGCAGAGACCCGCGGCTATGGCAGTTGCTCATCTCCTTAGTGGCCGCCATATTTAAATACCCTACATCCACCGTACTGTTAAGGCGGATGTCGGGAAGGAGTTAAATAATAATTATCCTTCTGCCGCTGATCAAATCTGTACAATAGACATCTATCGAGAGGGGAGTAATAGGAGAGCTCCACAAACTGAGACACGTCTTCAATATAGAGCAACGGTTCTTTTTCACAACACAGCTGAGCTATATGGATTTACTATCCAGCCTTTCCTGATAGAAAAATACTTTAGACAGCCTCTTATCTCTGTCGTTCTCCTTCTCCCCCCTCCCTTTTCCATAGAGCCCATTGTAAACTGATCTGCGTTGTGTATGGAGTACAGACTGAAGTCAATGAGATAAGAAGTATAGAGAGAAAAATTAGGCACAGGCACTTTTCTTTAGTGGAGTATATTGTAAAGCTTGTTTCTTTTACCTGCACTATTGATTTATAAAAAAATAAATGAATGTTTATTCATGCTTTAAAGCTTTCTTACCACCTGCTAATAGTCTTATATTGTAGTGAGACTATTGGGGCCCCTCAGGCTTCTGGGAACAATAGTGATTGCTACTTCTGCACCCCCTATAGTTACGCCCCTGTTAATGTATCATGGAGAATGCACTCTGTTGCTGGACAGCTATGCAGGTGTTATCTCCAGCATGAACATTTCTAGCTCTGAGCAATTATTAATTTGCAGGCGGGTGTCTTTGTGTGAAGCGATTATATATCATAAAGCTGAAATATACAGATGAATGGCTCATTTGGTAATTGTTTCATTCAATGGGCAGGAACCTATCATTTATTCCTGTCTCATAACAGTGTTCTTGTCACTTTTGTAAAATGTGCCTGATATATTGATATCATATCTACTATATGAGGCCCTTTACCTTTTCATTGTGTGGTTTCAATACTCACTCCTGTCAATGAACAATATACTGTATGTCACAAGGCTTTATTGCATCCATCATTCTTAATCTTTATGTCTATCACTAGTTTGTACTATTTAGCACAATTTATAGTAGCTACTTGCATGGTAAAACCTACCAGAGCAAATATTATTGTACTATTACAAATAGAGATGGAAAATATGATTTGGGGTAGAAAGCTAAAAACCATAGACAAGGTATGGGTATGTACTGTATCACTGTATGGGTATGTACTGTACTGCTACACTTACCCCAGTCCCATGGGTCCACTGCCTTGGGATAACCTTAGACTCTGACCTATCCTTCAAGCTGAACATCCAAACCCTCAACACCTCCTGCCACCTCCAACTCAAGAACATCCATCGAATCTGCTTCTTACTCACCCCTGAAACTACAAAGATGCTAATCCATGCCCTCATACTCTCCTGCTTAGACTACTGTAACACCCTTCTCCATGTCCTTCCAGCAAATACTCTCGCCCACCTCTAGTCCACCTTAAATTGCATAATACACCTCTCCCCCCCGTTCTTCATTGGCCGCTCACCTCTGCCAATCCCTTCACTGGCTACCCATCGCCCAGCGAATAGAGTTCAAATTACTAACGCTGACATACAAAGCCATCCACAACCTGGCCCATCCATATATCTCAAGACTTCTCCCGTACATCACCCATACTCTGGAACTCATTACCAAGATACTTACAGGTGCATCTCAATAAATTAGAATATGTCGGAAACATTTATTTATTTCAATAATTAAATTAAAAAAGTGACCTCCTATATTTTCTAGATTCTTTACACACAGAGTGTTCTATTTCAAGTGTTTTATTTCTGTAAATGTTGATTATGGATTACAGGTAATGAAAACCCAAATCTAAGAAAATTAGAATATTGTAAAAAAGTTCAGTATTGTAAATTCATTGTGTCATCTACCAAGGTTTCCTAAGCCTTTAAATGGTCCCTCAGTCTGGTTCAGTAGGACACACAATCATGGAAGACGCTGATTATGAATTGAATTACTGAAATGAATGAACGTTTCAAAAATATTCTAATTTATTGAGCTGCACCTGTAAGACTGACCCCCACAATCACAAGCTTCAAGAAGGCCCTGAAGACTCACCTATTCAGGAAGGCCTACAACCTCCAATAATGCTATTGTCACCACACCACCATCTGATCAGCCTCTCCCCCCACCTTCTGTCTCTAGCCCTCTTCCCTCATAGATTGTAAGCCCTTGTGGACAGGACCCTTTATCCCACTGTGCCAGTTGGTCACTGTTAGTATTATATTTGTTTTGTATATTATGTGCATCGTATGTAAACCCTCAAATGTAAAGCACCATGGGACTAATGGTGCTATATACATAAATAATAATAATATCAATATGTGGCCCTTGAAGAGAGGATGCTTATTTCTGGTTGATTCTATCACTTTTGATATTAGGTGACGAGAGTTAGTTCACTAGGATCCAGAGGATCTATATTACTAGCAAACATGTGGTTGAAGAATCATTATTGTTATTTTATCTTTAGGTAGATGTTTGTCAGTCAGTGTAGACTCCCAACATATAATCTATTGAAAATTGAAGTGAAAGGTTTATCTGTTTTTGTGTGCAATGGTTGTAATGTAATATTTATGGAAAAAATGCCAACCTATAGAACTATTTCAACCTATTGGATGGAACAGTAGAGTATGTTTTTTCATATATATATATATATATATATATATATATATATATATATGGCCTCATTAAAAACAACCTCATTTGAAGCTTAGTTGGAACCAATAACTCCAGAGCTGCTGGAGATAAATCTTGTATCACAAGAATCCTCTTTTTGAGTCAGCAGCTCTGAAAAGGGACATAAAGTGCCCATACACATTAGAGAAAAGTGATTTTGCCAATATTGGGAAACTATCTCATGTGTGTGAGGGTGTCATATTTTTCCTCTAAATCTGATGTTGGAGGAAAGAAGTAGCAGGCGTTTTCGGTTTCAACATGTACAATCCTCTGGTCCCTATTAAAAAAACATCCACTTTTGGCCAACCTGGGGGAGATAGAAAGATCAGCTACTCAAGGCGTCTGGGCACCTTAATTTGGGTTAAGTTAAGTTAACTTCCTTCTTTTAGCAGAAGAGGAGAAGAGGCATGAAAGTGAAGAAGGGAAGCAAAGAAGGTATGTCTCATGCTCGTTCACTAGTATTGGGTGGTCTGTGACTAGTCCTGAAGGCACTGTTGCTGAAACTATGGCCACTGTCAACAGTGGAATGGAGGCACTCTACATGTCCCTTTTTAGCCATGGATGAAGACTGCTAGTGAGGCTCAGCAGTGTCCATGGATTTTAACATGACTGATCCTTTGTTCCCACAGGAGATAAGACACTAAAATAAATATTTGGCAGTAATTTATTCCCCACTCCTGGGTGAAATCACACTTTCTGCTCCAGGTTTAAATGATCACTTACTTTTCAAACAACTAGTCTCATTAAATAAAGCATGTGATTCTTGACCAAACTGTAATGCAGAGTGCTTTCTTTATATTTTCCTTTCCTTTTCAAGCCACTCCTGACTTTGGCTCAAACAAACGCAGCAAAATCAGCAACAAAAAATGCTGCGTTTGCATAACATGGGGCATTAGCCTAAATTTTCTGCCACTAGGTGTCTCCCTGCTAGTTAATTTACTATTCACTTCCTGTTACTAGGAAATTTCCATCTTTAGTTACCTTCGATAACAAGAAGGGTTCTCAGTGAGAGGATAATAGGGACTGTTCTTTCTTCACACAAAGTATTGAGAGGGGAGGGGCTGGTTCTCCTCACAAGCTCACTGTCCCCACTAGTAGCAGTATTAAATAATAAAAAAAATAAAATGGTTAACCTCTTTAAGAGGTTCCAGCCTCTTAACATTTTTTTCTGCATCAGCATTGAAATCTGTCAGAAACTGTCATAGATGTCAGCTATAACCTCTGTAGTTTCTAGCACAATTTATAGTAAATTTGTCAGGTCAAAGCATCCCCAACTTGTCATGTCTTTCATGAACTACAGAAAACTGGTGTACAAGGCATGATATAATGGCCTTGTTATCACTTGCCTGAGGCAGGCATGCATATCTATTAGGGGAGTCAGGAACAATAGCATTTTTATCCAACAGCCATTGAAGATGTATGGAAGATGTATGGAATTCACAGCTCCTCAAAATCCACAGCGCTGGACTCTATTTACCACATCCCTGACCACAGATTTCCAGGCGAAATCATCTGCCCTCTGGAGGTTTCATGAGCCAGATCCATAGCATCAGCTGATCACCAGGGCAACTTTTTTAAAGAAAAGGTTGTTTAGTTGGGACAATCCTTTTAAAGAGAAATTTTTGTAAGGTGCATTTATTGAAATTTGAAAACATCATTACTATCTACAGTACAAAAGAGACTGCAGTTCTCCGTAAAAATAAATAAATTTGATGACACATGGAAAGATAATAAAAAGTAAGCTGTTCCAAGATCCTTTCACAAATAACTACTACCTTTAACTACCAGATCCTCATTTATTTTACAGGATAAAAGTGCACACCTTGTCCACCCTGCCGGATGTGCTAGACATGGAGGAGCCTGATACCACAGGCACTGCTGGCAATTCTTTGTATTTGTTTGATTTATTAGGTAAGAATTGTCCAGAAAAATGTTTTGGGTTATGGCGTGTCAAAATCAGCAAACCACTTGAGTAACCAGTAATTCAACAATACTGTCTTTAGCATACCAAGCTGCCTTATAGGGGTCCACTTTGGACAATGATTTTTGTTAGACATGTCACCCAGCAACCGCTGTAATTTGTTAGAGAACCTAAGCAGGAAGTATTACATTTCTCTACAACACCAAAGGAGAAATGAAGATTTACACATTTTTCATTAAAATCAGTGGACTGTATGTCTAAGGCTGAGGCCCCACGTTGCGGAAACGCAGCTTTTTTTGTTGCAGATTTTGTTGTGGTTTTTTGAGCCAAGAATGGATACAAAATGAATGGGAAATATATAGGAGGCTCTTATACTTCTCCCTTCTGCTCAATCCACTCTTGGCATTGGCTCGAAAAACCGCAGCAAAATCTGCAACAAAAAAGCTGCGTTTCCGAAACGTGGATCCTTAGCCTTAAGGGATTTTCCAGCCCCAAATTGATTTTTCATATTGATGACCTATCCACAGATGCTGCACGTGCTGCCCATCCACTATTTGTTTATTTATTTTGCTTACTTTTATAACACCAACATATTCCACAGCGCTTTTACAGACATTGTCAGTCACTGTCCCATATAGGACTCACAATCTACATTCCCTATCAGTATGTATTTGGAGTGTGAGGAAACCAGAGTACCCGGAGGAAACCCATGCAAACACTAGTAGTTTCCGGCACCTGGAGGCTGCTGCAACAGCTGATCTGTGCAGGGTGCAGGTGTCAGACCCATACAGATCGCATTATGAAAAATTGATTTTGGCAGGACAACCACTTTATTGCCTGGATATACTGAGTCCCCAGAATGAAAACACACTTTTAGGTAGTGTCCATAGCTCCCATAAATTATTACAGAGTTATGGAAACTGATGTTAACCATAAAAAGGGAATAATAGTGCATACATAGTGCATACATTTCCATCTGGAAAAGGCACCCTTCAAACCCCAGACAACTAGAGCAGTTTGCTCATGAGGAGTGGCCAAAATACCTGTTGAGAGGTGCAGAAGACTCATTGACAGTTACAGGAATCGTTTGATTGCAGTGATTGCCTCAAAAGGTTGTGCAACAAAATACAGTATTAAGTTAAGGGAACCATCATTTCTGTCCAGGTCTGTTTCATGAGTTTTCTTTTTTTAAAAATTCTGTTGAAGCATGGTTGAAAAGCAATGTCTGACTTTCATTTGTTCATTTTCATAGAATTTTTATATATTATTACTTTTGTCAGATTCAAGTTATTTCTGTGACCATTGTGGGTTTTTCTTTCATTAAACGAGGGGTACCAACAATTTTGTCCACATGTGTATTTTGCATAAAGTGAATCTCAATTCAGATGGTTAAAAGAAACTCTAAACAAATATAGTAGACTGCGTGATACCTGGTGCAGTGTCTAAGAGGGCGCAGTATAACATTAGGATCAAAGAGAATCAGAGAACCCCTGTGTCATGCCCTGTAAGGTCTTGCACTTGGCATAACACAGTGTATCAGTTTTATGTAGTACTCTTTTACTGCCACACATGTTCTTTTTCTTTTGCCATTCATCTCAATCTACTGCCAAACTACTGAAGAAATGTGCGCTAATTGACAACTGTATTAATTCTACTAAGGTTCTGGAACGAATAACCAGAATATTTGGTTAAATCAATGCCCTTCCATTTCCAGATTTAAGAATATCTTCTTGCAGATTAGTGAGCAATGAAATCATCTATCATCTAAAATCCCTGCTGTAAATTGAAGCCAGCCACACATTTCCCCTGCAGCAACCTCTGCATGAAAAATATGGTATTACTTGGTGTCCATTCCAATAAATGGATGTCCATGTAACACCTCAATGCACGTGGTCCACCGCAGCAGAAGCCAATGATACTCAGCAGTTCTCCAGTCTGACTCATAGATAGGTTATTAACTAATACATAATCTGCCTTCAGATGAGGGGTATGATGAGTCTAAAGCATCTTTTTGTTCTGCTTCACACAAGGGTTTATAGTCAACATAAAAAAAACCTTGATTGTGGAGCTGAAGTCATAAAGTCATCTTTTTGCGACAAGTTAATTGTGATTGCAATTATCTTATCTCTATCTTATCAATCCTTATCAATCTTTTGACTTTGGGTGGTGGTCAGAGAATTCTTAGAAGAGTATAGCATTAGGGTGGGTTCACACTTGCGGCGGCACTCCGTCTGCCGCAAATCCGACCTAAATGTCGGAAAACTGGATGGGGAAAGGTTTGCGACGCTTTGCTTAAAAACTCATTCATTTGAATGGGTTTTTAAAGCAATGCGCAAGAGTGCGCTTACACCCTCCGCGCCATGAAGCCGTTTTTTTTCGCCGGGCACAAAGTCCTGCATGTCCGACTTTGTTTCCAATGAAAAAAAAAATGGTTTCGCGGCGCAGAGGATGTAACATTCCTGGTAAACCCTTGCTGTATATGGGTGAGCACAACACATTTGGCCGCTGTATGTCCTACACATATCACTGAGCTATTAATGTCCATCGTTTTTCTACCAGGGGTGACCGACTGTTGTATGAGATGAGTTCCCAGATCACCACATCAACAGTTTGCGCAGTCTCTCACTCCACAGCAAAGGCAAGATTAAAGTGCTCACCACAATGTCTCCATACTAAACCCAATCATGGTCAGATTCCAAACAGAACCTGTATTCGTAGCTAAAGATGATATGGTTCCAGTCTGTAGCAGTCCAGGTCTCTAATTTATGACATCGCTGCAAACAATAGCAACAGTGGCTGGCTGGTTGTCAATGGCAGGACACCTAATGGGTGTCATTACACCAAATTTCTTGCTGCTAAGAGCCTGGAAATTTTCTGGGCGAAGCCAGGTGCCAACTTTGTGTGGATGGTAGATGTGGGAGCTGTCCATACATGTCAGTGGATGAATGGTGCCCTGATCTGTCTATGCAGTCTGAAGCTTGTTTGCTACAGTATCTATGCTGTTCGTAATCACTGTTCCTGTCCAATGATGCGTCCCCTCTCATAGTCTTTCTGTTGGGCAAAATGTCTTTAAGCATGTCGTAGAGGCATATCTTGCAGTCAGCAATATCTTGAGGTTTACTACGCAAGAGTAGCCTCTCAGTGCCTTTTTACATGGCAGCAGGGGAAGCACTTTTACGCCCTCTTGAGGCAAGACCCAGTGGCTAATCAGACCACACCTGTAATAATTTACGCTAGGTTCACACTAGCGTTCGGGATTCCATTCTTGGGGTACGCCTAAAAAGCGGTTACCCGCGGACCCCATAGACTATAATGGGGTCCACCGGGATTCCACCCGAAATTGTTTGCAGGATATATCTCTCCGCATATTTTAAATGGAATGAGGGATAAAGTCCCCGAAAGGCACCCAACGTTAGTGTGACAGCAACCTTATATATCTGTCTGAGACATAACTGCATGCCGAGTTTTGCAGCAATCTGACATTTCTATCTGAGTGCATTATTTCTTCTCGCTGAGTTTATAATACCAGCCATATTTCTGATTTGTCACTTTTAAGCATATTTCACACATGCAAGGGGAAAGTAGAAGTTTGTGACACTGTGGAGTGCCCAGGTAACAGTTCAGGTTTCAGACTCTCTAACACACAACAGACGTCTGTCGTTTTGACTCATGCAACATAAGGAAATGTGTGTCCCTCGCTGTAGGTACCAAAAGTTACTCTGAATGTGTCTCAAAATAAACTAAAATTTTATAACATGAGGCGACACAGATGCTTATTGTGCATTAAGTAGAGAACGTCATTATGTTATATAATGGTGCCAATCCTCAATGGTTCTTTTTAGCTTAAACATATAAATGAATCTCTCTAGCAAATGGGCCACCTCTGCGTTAAAGCAGGCTTTGTTCCTCGCCTGTAGGGCAGAACAGAAGTTTCATGGATGATGTGACAGCCGTATGGCTGTTTAAATTAACTACCAGAAAAGTGCAAGGCTGCACAATATTACATGGTTATGACAAGCGATTGATATACACACATGGACAAAATTGTTGGTACCCCTTGTTTAATGACAGAAAAACCCACAATGGTCACAGAAATAACTTGAATCTGACAAAACTGGAATTTTCCAAACTACATGTTGACAATCCGCAAAGCTTCTGGGAGAATGCCCTATGGACAGATGAGGCAAAAATCGAAATTTTTGGCAAGGCAAATCAGCTCTATGTTCACAGACGTAAAATGAAGCATATCTTGAAAAAAAACACTGTCCCTACTGTGAAACATGGAGGAGGCTCTGTTATGTTCTGGGGCTGCTTTGCTGCATCTGGCACAGGGTGTCTTGAATCTGTGCAGGGTACAATGAAATCTCAAGACTATCAAGGGATTCTAGAGAGAAATGTGCTGCCCAGTGTCAGAAAGCTTGGTCTCAGTCGCAGGTCATGGGTCTTGCAACAGGATAATGACCCAAAACACACAGCTAAAAACACCCAAGAATGGCTAAGAGGAAAACATTGGACTATTCTGAAGTGGCCTTCTATGAGCCCTGACCTAAATCCTATTGAGCATCTTTGGACGGAGCTGAAACATGCTGTCTGAAAAAGGCACCCTTCAAACCCAAGACAATTGGAGCAGTTTGCTCATAAGGAGTGGGCCAAAATACCTGTTGAGAGGTGCAGAAGTCTTATTGACAGTTACAGGAATCGTTTGATTGCAGTGATTGCCTCAAAAGGTTGTGCAACAAAATATTAAGTTAAGGGAACCATCATTTCTGTCCAGGCCTGTTTCATGAGTTTTCTTTTTTTAAAAAATTCTGTTGAAGCATGTTTGAAAAGCAATGTCTGACTTTCATTTGTTCATTTTCATAGAATTTTTATACATTATTACTTTTGTCAGATTAAAGTTATTTCTGTGACCATTGTGGGTTTTTCTTTCATTAAACGAGGGGTACCAACAATTTTGTCCACATGTGTATATGTAGTAATATGGCAGTTGTAGACATAGCTCAATAAGCAAGTAGAGCTTCAAGAAAATTCCTCCTTAAAAATTCATCTTGAAATAGAAAAATCACCAGCAAATATAAGAAAAGACTGCATGTACCTGATTAACCCCTTAATGCTCTCTTCACACATACACTTTTAGGCTGAGGCCCCACATTGCGGAAACTGCAGATTTTGCTGCAGTTTATTGAGTCAAAGCCAAGAGTGGGTTGAGCAGAAGGTAGAAGTATAAGAACTTCCTATATATTTTCCATTCCTTTTGTAGGCATGCCTGGCTTTGGCTCAAAAAACGTAGCAAAATCTGCAACAAAAAAAGCTGCGTTTCCGCAACGTGGGGCCTCAGCCTTAATGTGACTTTTTTTTTTTTTTTTAGATATTTGGGATATTTATTTATTTTTTTAGCAAGCTCTATCATTATATTTATACGGATATACTTTTCATGCTTTTTTTTTTTAGGTATTTTTTTGTATAGTGAAGCCTTTGGAAGATCTCATAAAAATTGCAGACCTATATCATGCTATGTTTTATGAAAAAAATATACAGTGGGCACAAAAAAGCAAACGAAAAGTGAGAAAGAATGTAAAAAAAAAGTGGATTTTGGTCAGGTAATATTACAAAAGGGTTTTGGTCAAGTGAACTCATGTGACATCACAAGTGGGTTTGAGTCAGGTAAAATGCTGTGCCATCAGACCTGTTTCAGTCATGGAAGCTATGGTGACATCGCAAGTGGGTTTCAATCAGGTAAGTTTCTATCACATCACAAGTGGTTTCATTCAGGAAAGCTGCTGTGACATCACAAATGCATTTTGGTAAGGTAAGCTGATTTGACATCATATCATAGGGTAATCCCATTAACAATATGTTGGAGATATACAACAGCCAGCTTTGTCTCTATATTTTCTGGATTGACTGCAGTTCACATTTATGACACTAGATGTAGCTGTTACTAAATGTTTATCTGTAGACACTGTGTACTTTTGTTGTTTTGATGCTGGTTGATATACACATCCTGTTTTGTTAGTGTGTGCTGAACTAGATCTGTTATCCACCATGTGAGGTGACCTTCTCTTACTCTGCAACACAATATTTATCCTTTATTCATAGGGTAGAGGATAAATTGCTGATCGGTGGGAGACTTACCGCTGAGACCACCACTGATTTTGAGAATGGGGATGTTTTACCCTGTTGTGAATGCAGCTGTGGGAAAAGCATCTGAATCCCTGGGGGATGAGGATACATCCCTGTTCCCTTTCACTTGGCTATCACTTGACATTAAAGTGAATGGGAGCAGGTGTGCG
Organism: Leptodactylus fallax; assembly: GCA_947044405.1. Classification (NCBI taxonomy): domain Eukaryota; kingdom Metazoa; phylum Chordata; class Amphibia; order Anura; family Leptodactylidae; genus Leptodactylus; species Leptodactylus fallax. The sequence goes on from CAMRHE010000078.1 coordinate 4,103,661, forward strand.
TGTGCATCTTCCAGAAGTTAGGCCATGGCTACATTTACAATGGGGATGAAACACCACCCTGTGGTGGGGATCTCAGTGTCACACCCAACTAACCAACAATTTATCCTGTATAAATATTGTTCACGACATAACCCCTTTAACCCTTTAAAGACACAGGGTAGTTTGTACGTTAATGCTCTGCGACTTTATTCATATTTTCCTTCCCCACCTTCCAAAATAACTTTTATTTTTCTGTCGACATAGTTATATGAGGGCTTATTCTTTGTGTGATGAGTTGTAGTTTAATTTGGCACCATTTTGGGGTACTTATAATGTTTTGAATAGCTTTTATTAACATTTTTTGTGGGTCCATGTAAAAAAAAAAAAACCCACAATTCTCTCATAATTTTTTGCATTTTGTTTTTACGCTGATCACTCTGCATTAAAAATGACATAGCATCTTTATCCGGTGGGTCATTGCGATTATGCCAATATCATATTTATATTATTATGTTTTACTGCTTTTACAAGTAAAATAAATGATTTTCTTGGGGTCATCATATTCTGACATCTATAACTTTTTTACTGTTTGACTTTATTTGCGGCGCAAGATGTAATTATTATTAGTATCAATGTTTGGTATACATGAATTTTGGGAAAGCGAGGTTATTTTGCACTTTGTGGTATATATTTTTATATACATATGGCGATGTCTAACATGTTTATTTTTTTTGTTTACGTTATGTGTTTTTTAAACGTAGAGGTGTTTTTTTTTTAACTTATTATTTGTTTATTTTTGATTCATTATTTTTAACTTTTTCAACTTTTTCCCTGTCCCACAAGGAGACTTGAACCTGGGATCTCTGATCCCCAGTGCAATGTACTGCAATACATAGTATTTCAGCACATCGCACATAAGCTCCCTATGTAGAATATGCATAGGCAGTTAAGAGGCCCCAGGCCAGTGACGTAACTAAAGTCTTATGGGCCCCAGTGCAAACTTTTGTCTGGGGCCCCCTACACATCCCTACAGCGTATTATTGATAGTGACGATTATGGGTGCTGCAGCGGTATCTCAGATACTTGAAAAGGATAAACTTTAGTACCCACAACTGCAGTTATCAAGAATACAGTGAGTGAGCAGCGCAGCGCCCAGCTTGTAATAAAAACTGGGAGTCGACATGTGGGGGTCAGCATGAAGCATATTATATTGTGTGGGGGGGACAGTGATACAGATACTGTGCAATGTAAATAGTGAAGGAGTCACGGCACTCGCAAAAGCATTTTTTGGACCCCCACTGATCTCATAGATCTCATACACTGTTAGGACCCTGAAGATCAGCTTTTTATCACAGCACGCTGCTCCCAGTATTATTTACATGCCGGGCACTGCACTGCTCACTCACTGTATTCTTAATAACTGCAATTGTGGGTACTAAAACTGTATCCCTTTCAAGTATCTGAGATACAGCTGCAGCACCCATAACCGTCACTATCAATAATTTGCTGTAGGGAGGGGGTAGGGGGCCCCGGATAAAACTGCGCTGGGATCCATAAGACTTTAGTTACATTTTAGGGTATACATAGCTTATTGATCAACTTGTTAATTCTTCTTGGTAAGAGGAAAAAATAAACAATTTCGCAATTTTTTTTTTCACTATAAATTGGATGTGGTTCACAAAGAAGCAACAGCATAACATAACAATACATAACATGTTAACTGTATTCTGCATGTGAATATAATTACAGTGATTTTTTTTTTTTTAGATTTTTGTTTTTAACTCTCCACCTTCCAAACCCCATAACTTTTTTATTTTTACCTTTATAGAGCCATATGAGGGCTTAATGTTTGCAGGACAAATTGTACTTTATAATGGTACCTTTTAATATTCTGTATGATGTACTGGGAAGCTGGAAAAAAAATTCAGAATGAGGTGGAATTAGAGAAAACGTGCGTTTGAGCACCTTTCTAATGGCTTTGTTTTCACAGCATTCACTATGCAGCCAAAGTGCCATGTCACCTGTATTCTATGGAGTCAGGGGCGTAACTACCGGGGTAGCAGTGGTAGCAACTGCCACAGGGCCCGGAACATTACGGGGCCCGGAGCCCTGTGGCAGTCGCTACCGCAAACCCCACAATCACTGCTATCGTTATACTCCGGGGTCTTTTGAGACCCCGGAGTATAACGATCGGGGGCCCAGGGGAGGTGAGCGAACATAAAAAACACTGTAACTCACCTATCCACCGCTCCGCAGGCTTCGGGCCTGTTTGGTGACGTCCCAGACGTCAGCCGACGTCATTATGCGTCGCGACGCCGGCCTGGATCGCGCGAGATCCGGTCCGACTTTGAAGATGGCTGAAGTAGCGCACGGGAGTGCACCGGAGCGAGGAAGAGGTAAGTTGCAGTGTTTTCTATGTTTCTCTCCTCCCCTGGGTCTCCGATCATTATACTCTGGGGTCTGAAAAGACCCCAGAGTATAATAATCGTTCATGGGTGGTCCACTATGGGGCATAATACTGTGTGCAGGGGCCACTATGGGGCAAACTACTGTGTGCAGGGGCCACTATGGGGCAAACTACTGTGTGCAGGGGCTACTATGGGGCAAACAACTGTGTGCAGGGGCTACTATGGGGCAAACTACTGTGTGCAGGGACCACTATGGGGAAAACTACTGTGTGCAGGGGCCACTATGGGGCAAACTACTGTGTGCAGAGGCTACTATGGGGCAAACTACTGCGTGCAGGCGTCACTATGGGGCAAACTACTGTGTGCAGGGGCCACTATGAGGCAAACTACTGTGTGCAGGGGCCACTATGGGGCAAACTACTGTGTGCAGGGGCCACTATGGGGCAAACTACTGTGTGCAGGGACCACTATGGGGCAAACTACTGTGTGCAGGAGCCACTATGGGGCATAATATTGTGTGCAGGGGCCACTATGCTGCATAATACCGTGTCCAGGGGCCACTATGGGACATAATACCGTGTGCAGGGGCCACTATGGGGCATAATACCATGTACAGGGGCCACTATGGGACATAATACCGTGTGCAGGGGCCACTATGGGGCATAATAGTGTGCGCAGGAATGCGGTTTGTGTGTGTGGGGGGGTTGGGGGCGGCAGCTTGGGGGGGGCCCCATATCAAATGTTCGCCTTGGGGCCCAGCCATTCCTAGTTACGCCACTGTATGGAGTCGTCATGTTCTGACATCCGTGACTGTAATCTTTTTTATATTTTTATGTACAGGGATGGATAAAGTGTCTTTTTTGTGGGGCAAGATGTACTCTTTATTTATACCATTTTGGGGAATGTCTTATGGTTTGATCACTTAATATTCAAATTTTATGGGAGTAGTGAAACAGCGTTAGCTGTATGGGAAAATTATTTTTATATGTTTGTAGACCAGGTCTTTCCAGACACGGGGATGTATAATTTTTTATGTTTGTTTTTGTCTATTTATTTTTATTTCAAATTTAAGGAAAGAGGGGTGAATTGAATCTTTGAACTTTAAATTTTATTTTACTATTTTATTAGCCCCCTTAGGGGGCTTGAACCTGAAATATTTTGATTGATACAACTGTATTGCAGTCTATGGGAGATTCGCTACTCTGCTATTGGCTGCCATAGGAACAGGACGGCTCCCACAATCTCACTGCGAGGGAGCCATCTGTCAACAGACAAGATGCGGGGCCCTTGAGGACCGGCTCTGGGGGGCTATGTTAGACCTTGGTGGGGGCCTCACAAAAAGCAGTACCTGAGATCAAAGTGAACTCTGATTGTGAACATTAGCTCCGAGTAGTGGCGTAACGATCGTGGTCGCAGGGGGTGCGACTGGGCCCAGAGGGGTATGAGGCCTGCGGACAGCTGGAAATGGCCGGGGCCCCGGACTACCATGATAGTGGTCGGGGAAGGCCTGGTTCCCCAACCGCTATACCTATTGTTAATGGAAAGGGGCCGGGCCCCTTTCCATTAGATGCCAGCCCAGGGGAAGTGATAAAAAAAAAAAAATACTTATACTCACCTGTCCTGTGATTAGGCCCCAACGCTCACATGGGGCGCACCAGCGTAATGACGTCATCACGCCCACGTGACTGCTGAGGTCCAATCAAAGGCCACAGCGGTGATATCTGTGGCACGGGACGTGGGGACCAAGGGAGATGGGAAAGACAAAGTGAGTATAAGTGTTTGTTATTTTTAATCAGTTCTCCTGTGCCTCTACTTATTATATTCTGGGATCTGAGGAGACCCCAGAGTATAATAATAGCACCGGCTATGGTGGGGGGGGCACTGTGGAGCACCTAATAGTGTGTGGGGGCCAATGTGGACAAATAATACAGTGTGGGGGCCACTGTGGGCATATAATACCGTGTGGGGGCCACTGTGGAACATATAATACTGTGTGGGGGTCACTGTGGAACATATAATACTGTGTGGGGGCCACTGCAGAGCATATAATGCTGTGTGAGGGCCACTACAGAGCATATAATGCTGTGTGGGGGTCACTGTGGAACATATAATACTGTGTGGGGGCCACTGCAGAGCATATAATGCTGTGTGGGGGCCACTACAGAGCATATAATGCAGTGTGGGGGCCACTGTGGAGCATATAATGCTGTGTGGGGGCCACTGAACAGCATATAATGCTGTATGGGGGCCACTGCAGAGCATATAAAGCTGTGTAGGGGCCACTGTGGAGCATATTATACTGTGCAGGGGCCACTGTGGAGCATATTATACTGTCCCAGTATTGTTTACATGCCGGGCGCTGCGCTGTTCACTCACCGTATTCTAGATAACTGCAGTTGTGGGTACTAAAGCTGTATCTCTTTCAAGTATCTGAGATATCGCTGCAGCACCCGTGACCGTCACGATCAAGAATTCGCTCTATGGAGGAGGTAGGAGGCCCCGGACAAAAGTTTGCAACGGGGCCCACAAGACCTTAGTTACGCCATTGGCTCTGGTCTCCACTGTGCAGAGTGGCCACCATCTTTAACCAGTTCCGGACTTCCCATGGACTATATATATCTGGACAGTCCACTCATAACTCTGCAAGGACGTATGCATATGAAATCGTGCAGCAGCAGAACTGGGGAGCCGGCTGCAACTACAGTCAGAGCTCCTATAGAGAAGGCAGGGGCAGTTTATTACAACCTCAATGAGCACAGTATACACAGCTATGAATGCCGCCATGATGCGGCTCCCCTCTGACCCAGTGGTGACGTCATCCACCAGAGACAAGAGACTGTAAGTGCTGCTGGGTTCTAAAGGAAACAGATCAGCTCTGCAGTTATGATTAGGAGGCTCTATTCCTCCTGCAACTGGGGCTCATCTATCAGCCCCAGTTACAGGAGAAATCAGCCAAAAAAAAAAACCTTGTGGGGGGGGGGGGGGCAAAATATAAAAAAATTAAAAATAAATAAAAAGGCAAATAAAAAATAAAGTAAAATAATAAAATAAAAGTTAAAACCACACCCACATCACAGGTGATAGCCCTGCCCCCTACGACACAACACTACATAAAAATTACCATAATGGAATGGGAAAACCATTTTAGGCTAAGGCCCCACATGGAGTCCCGCAGCAAAAAAGCGCTGAGGGAAAAACTGCGGCGGCAACACATTGCGGTTCTTCCCGCAGCGCTTTTGACAGAAAGTTTGCAGAGTTTTCCTCTGCGGACTTTCTTCTTCAATTATTCATATAGGAAAACCGTTAGTGTTTCTGTAGGTATAATTGACATTCAGCGATTTCCAAAACTGCGATTGTTATGGAAATCGCCACGTGTCCGCAGCGCCTATTTTAATGCAAAGTGGGGATGGGATGCGCTTACTTTGCTGTGCTGTAAAAAACTGTGTTTTTTTTCTGTGGCGTTTCCACCACATGGGGCCCCAGCTTTAAAAAGTTGTTTAGTAGCACTTTGTGCTATTAAAGTAAAATGTGAAAAATAGACACATTTTCTCTCCTTTTTTGCTTACATTTTCCTGTATACATAAAAAATGAAAAAACATTTAAAAATAAAAATAATTATTTGAATAACCTGAGCAAAAAAAAAAAGTTTTAGCCCTCAAAACCATATGTATGAAAAAAAGCAAAAATGTGTCTGGTCCTGAACCAGAGAAATTAGCCCAATACTGAGATGGTTAATGACCCGGCATCCGCTGTATCATTACGGCGGATGTTGGGAAAGGGTTAATATCCGAGAACATGTAAACAAAAAATGAGTGTTTTTTAAATAGCACAAAGTGCTACTACAAAAATGTTTAAAATAGTTTTCCTTACGGTAATTTTTCATAGGTGACACATATTGTTGTGTTGTTGGAACACAATAATGGAACCGATAAGAACCAGAGGGCCAAACCTCACGAATAATTGTCGAAACAAATTTAGTAGGATTCGGCTGAAGTAGCTCAAGCTTCCAGAGTATATTACACTGGGGTAGGGGACTCTTTGGAGCATTTTGTATTGTGTGGGGCCACTGAGGGGAGCATATTATACTGTGTGGGGTCTCTGTGCAGCATTACACTAGGGGGCTTTGGGGACCATATTAAACTGTCTATGGCCACTGTGGAACTATATATTGCATGGGTCACTGTGGGGAGCATATTATACTGTGTTGTGCTACAGTGAAGCTTATACTGTGGGGGGCTGTGGGAAGCATATTATACTGTGTGGGCCACTGTGGTGAGTATATTATACTGTATGGAGCTGCTGTGGAGCATTATACCGTGGGGGGGCCCCTGGAGAGCATATTATAGTCTGTGGGGCCCCCTTCACTATTTACATACATTTACAAACAGATACTGTGCAATGTAAATAATGAAGGGGTTACGGTGATCCCAAAAGCACCAGAGTCCCTTCAAACAATTTGATCAGCAGGGGCCCTGGGTGTTGGACCCCCACTAATCTCTTAGGACCCCTGAAGATCAGCTGTTTTCCAGAGCATGTGGCTCCCAGCATTGTTTACATGTCGGGCACTGTGCTGCTCACTCACCATATTCTTGATAACCACAGTTACTCCTTCTATCTGAGGTGCTTGTGGAAGCTCAATGAACTTAACTTGCAAAATAAGTATTTCTAAGTAGAAATTGTAGAGATGTACAGTATGTGGCAACACAGCACAAATATCACAATCGTCATATATTTACAATCATCTGCCTATTAGTGAGAACGTTTCAGTCAATGTAATGACCTTAGCAAGGGTCAGAATAAGATCATTGTACAAGACCCTGTGCCAGCTTTCTACAATTGCTACTAATAGATACTAATTTTGCAAGTTAAGCTCACTGAGAGTGCTTTGGATGTCTTCATATTGTTGTGGTAACTATAATTGTATCCCTATCTGAGATACTGCTGTAGCACCCATAACCGTTGCTATCAAGAATACGCTGAAGGGAGGGGGCCCCAGGTCAAAGTTTACAGTGGGGCCCACAAGACTTCAGATACGCCACTGCATGAACCTAGCCTAACTTTTTGTTTGCAGAACATGTGCTACTGCTGTCTGGTCTTTGACATTTATGTCAAATCATTGAGGATAACGTGTAACCAAATACTCAATGAGCTTCCTTTGCCTTTACAATTATCCATTTATCCATATATTATGTGATTCTCCTATCCCAGCCAGAGGCGTAGCTAGGGGTTCACGTCCAAGTGGGCATGCCCCAATGCCCCCTAATATTATCTCCCCTTACATTCATACAGCCCCCACTGACCTTTCACTATAATTTATATCCTCTTTTACTAAAGCCCCCTAATACCCCTTATATTAGTTATGGCCTCTTATCTAAATTCCCAATGCTCCCAATTGACCTCTTATTTATATTATCCCCATCCCCCCACCCCCAATTACAATGCCCAAATGAGTTAAAAAAAAAGTTGATGTTACTCACCTACCTCCGATCTTCCGAGGAGGAGTCTTGACATCCAGCACTGCCGCCGCTTACTGAAGAAGCAGGATCTGTGATCTGGCGCAGGCGGCGCAGGACAATGACGTCATCACACAGATGTCTGTGCCAGGACGCAGACGTCTTAGGGCAGCTTGTAGGCCACAGCCTGAAGTGGCTTGTGGTTTACGAGCTACGTACGAGTAGAGAATGTATTTCAACTGTATCAGTGTCATGCAGACGCCGATGGAGTTAATATGTGAGGGTAACCTGTGTTGCAGCGGCCCCGAGGTGGGCCAGAGAGTCAGTGGGCCCGGGGCCACCACCCCCCTGCCTCTGGCCCCAGCTCATAACAGGGTAACACTCTGGTCTGTTGGGTAACTTTGTTGCACCTGTAAGCAGTGGTGAACCTAGCCTCTTTGCTGCCTGAGGTGGACTATAGAAAGACGTCCCCCCCCCCAAAAAAAAAATTGAGTTTCCATGCTACTAGCTTCACACATGGTTATCGTCGCACAATATACACAATACACAAAGTTATAAAACAGTTTTTAAGAATTCTTCTTCCTGTATTACTTCAGTATCAGATCAACAACACGGCATTAACAATGAAAGTAACTTCACACATCTTCTGCTTGGTGGATGGACGAGCCCACGTGGCCAGGGCCGGTTTTAGACAAAGTGGGGCCCTGGGCAAAATTAAAAGTGGGGCCCCAAATGCTGATATGCAAACAACACCATCGTCTTCCAGTGGCAACCCCTATAATAACGCCTCCTTTCTGCCAACAAAAAAGTAATAACAAGCCCCATTTTATCACACACAATTCAAATGAGAACCTTTGTACCGCCTAATAGATTTTTGCACCCAGTCATCAGTTATTACAGCGCCTCCTTATAAATATTAGTCCCTGCTTATAAATAATAAACACCTTTATCAGTAATAGCTCCCTTATAAATGATAGTGCCCTGTATCAGTAATATTCCCCCTTATCAGTAACAGTCACCCCGTAAAATAATACTGCTCCCTTATTAATAATAGCCCTCTCATAAATAATAGTTACCCTTATAAATAATAGTCCCCATTATCACTAATAGCCCCCTTAACAATTATACCCCCCTTATAAATAGTTCCCCTCTTATAAATAATAGCTCCCCCCTTATAATGGATGCCTTATAGATAATAGTTCCCCCCTTTTTATAGGCCTCTTATAAATAGTTCCCCCCTTATAAATAATAGCCCATCTTATAAATAATAGTCCCCCCTTATAAATAATAGTTCCCCCTTATAATAGCCCCCTCATATTTAGGTTTCCCAATTATATATAGTAACCCACCCTTATATATAATAGTTCCTCCCTTATAAATAAGAGCCCCCTTATATATAATAGTTCTCCATTACACAGTGTCGGAGTGAAGGGCCTTAGGCCCACCAGATGAACTTGTTCTGGGGCCCCACCCAACAGCTTCCTGCTAATAGTTTACACCACGGCTCCTTCACTGAAGTCTTACATATGTTCTGACTATCTGGTGTTACTGAGTATGTTCCCAGTATAGTCAGCCCCTATAGTACTGTGCAGGCCCCAATAACTCCATGGCCGGTTCATGCACAGTACTGTATGGGGAATGACATGGCCATGGAACACGCCAGCAGGAATTTTGAGCCCCCCCCCCCACAGTATAATGCTCCGCATGGTATATAATGCTCCAAGATATAAAATGCTAACCTGAGCCCTCCAGTTTCCCCACATGGTATATAATTCTCCACAGTGGCCCCACATAGTATAAAACACTCCCCTAAGCCCCCCATAGTGGCCCTACATGGTATATAAGGCTCCACACAGTATAATACTCCACAGTGGCCCACACAGTATACTACCCCTTAGTGTCCTCAGACAGTACAATATGCTCCCCAGCAGCCCCACACAATATAACATGCTCCACAATGGTCTCCACACAGTATAATATACTCCCCAGAGGGGTTCCCTCAGTATAATGCTCCACAGTGGTCCCCCACAGTATAATATGCTCTCCACATTATCCCCAGTATAATTCTCTACAATGGCCCCACAGAGTATAATATGCTCCCGAGAAGCCCCACACAATATAATACACTCCACAGTGGCCCCACACAGTATAACAGGCTTTCCACACTGTCCCTTCCCCCCAGTATAAAGTTCCACAGTGGCCCATAGTATAATATGCTCCCCAGAGGGCCCCCCTAGTATAATGTTCCACAGTGCACCTCTGTAATATATTATGCTCCCCAGAGTGTCCCCCAGTATAATGCTCCACAGTAGGCCCCATGCAGTATAATATGCTCTCCAGAGGGCCCCCTAGTTCCCCCCCAAATAATGCCCCACAGTGGCGCCACGCAATATAATATGCTCTGCAGATGCTCCCCCCCAGAATAATGCTCCACAGTGACCCCACACAGTATAACATGCTCCAGAATGGCCTCCACCAGAATGGCCTCCACACGGTATAATATACTGCCCAGAGAGGTTCCCCCACTATAATGCTCCACAGTGGCCCATAACAGTATAATATGCTCTCCAGAGGGCCCACCAGTATAATGCTCCAAAGTGGCCTCACAGAATATAACATGCTCTCTAGAGCCCCACCACATTATAGTGCTGCACAGAGGCCCCACAGAATATAACATGCTCTCCAGAGGGCCTCCTTCCCCAATATAATGCTCCACAGTGGCCCCACACAGTATAATATACTGGGGGGGCCCCTCTGGATAGAATATTATACTGTGTGGGGCCACTGTGGAGCATTATATTAGGGGAAGAGGCCCTCTGATGAGCATGTTATATTCTGTGGGGCCCGGGGGAGGTAAGGGAAAAATAACAAACAGTTATACTCACCTTGCCTTACCTATAATGGGCCTCCTCGTGCTGCTCCACTATACCCGCCGGGGCTGGCTTCCTCTTGTTTGCGGCTGACGTCACGGGTTGTGGACGTTACCACTGAAGCCCAATCACAGGCCTCAGTGGTGACGTGAAGCATGCTGTTAGCACGTCCCACGTGACGGCCAGGCCTAAGCGGTGACCTCCGGAACGCCAGAAGATGACGTCGGACGCAAGGACAGGTGAGTAAAAATGTTTGTTATTTTTACTCACCTCGGAAAGGGGCCCTGTGGCAGATGACGCTGGGTCCCTTTCTGTTATCGATATGGCCGGGCCTGACTCCGGGATCCGGAGTCATCAGGCTCCGGATCCCGGGGGCCCCTTTGGGGACGGGGCCCTGGGCAATTGCCCAGTTTGCCCCCCCCCCTAACGCCGGCCCTGGTTATGCCTTTCAGAAGATGGTGATGCAAAAATAATTGATTTTTTCCCTAAATGGAATTTTATTCTGCACAATTAGCAACGCATAAAAAAACCCAACATAAATTAGGTCTCTACGTAATCATATGAACCCACAGAATAAACGGTAACTTATTACTTATGCTGTACCATGTATAGCAAAAAAATTAAATGTTAAAAAGCAATTCCAGAATTGATGTTTTCTTTTACATCCCACCCAGAAAGAGTTTATAAAATGTAGTCAATAAGTTATAGGCACCCCAAAATGGTGGCATTGAAAAGTACATGTCATACCGCAAAAAACAAGCCCTCATAAGGCCACATCGCCAGAAAAAAAAACAAAAAAAAACATTATAACTTGTACAATGTGAAGACAAAAACCCCAAAAATTGCCAAATCATTAGGACACAACTGGCTGTGGCAAGAAGGAAATATATAAGCTGTATGAGAGTATATCAGGGTATATCCCAGATTTAGAGCTTATGAGGGAGAATACACCAGCGCTGATCCCCCAGAATGCCCCACCGTCCGTGTCATAGGAGCTAGTGGGAAAATAGCATGGGATTTCATGTACCCAATGTACTCCACACAGCTTATACTGTATATTCACTTCTGGGATACTAATGCTCACGACACCACTTCATAAATTGTTTAAGGGGTGCAATTTTCAAAATGGGGTTATTTTCTGATGGATTCCAATTTATTGGCACCTCAGGGACTCTGCAAACATGACATGGCGTCCAAAAACCAAACCATCTAAATCTGTGCTCTGAAAGCCAAACAGCGCTTCTTCCCTTCTGTGCCCTGTTGTGTGCCTCAACAACAGTTTATGCCCACATATTTGACATTGTTGTACCGGGGACACCCCACTTAATCAATATATGTGGGTACAAATTGCTGTTTGGGAACGCAGCAGGGTGCAAAAAAGAAGCAGCGCTATTTGGGTTTTTGGAACGGTTTGATTTTTGGATGCCATGCCACTTTTGCAGAGTTCCTGAAATGCCAGTAAAGTACAATCCCCTGACATGCGACCCCATTTTGGAAACTACACCCCTCAAGTAATTTATCCCAGGGTACAGTGAGCATTTTTGCCCCCCAAGTATTGCATTAATTTATCCTCCAGAAATAAATGCACCATCAGCTGCGCAGAGTGAAAATCACAATTTTTCCAGGAATACATCATTTCATTGCACAATATGTTGTGCCCAGCTTGTGTCAGAGACAAACGCTCCAAAGGCTGTTGTACCAAGGATACCTGCTTAACAGTTTTTGGAGCGAGTGTCTCTGTAGTCAAAATCTGGTCACAACATGTCGGGCATTGAAATGGCGTATCTCTGGAAAAAAATTTAAATTTTAACTTTTCACTGCGCATTTATTTCTGGAAATTAAAATAATGCAATACTCGAGGGTTAAAAATGCTCACCATGCATTTTTTATTTTGCCTCAAACCCTCTGCAATGGCTCGCCAATGCAGTGTAAATAACCAAATTAGGCCTCATATAAGTATGGTGCTTCTTAATTTTTGAGCCTTGCCATTTTTGTAGGCAAAAGATTAGGGCCGTATATACGGCGTTTCCAAAATCAGGAGACAGAACATAATAACTGGAGAGTTGACATTTCACAGTGCCGTGATATGGGCAGGACCTATTGGCCATGGAAATGGCCTATCTGGGAAAATGTCAATATTCATTTTATTAATAATAATAATAATAAATAATTTATTTATATAGCGCCAACATATTCCTCAGCACTGTATAATTTATAGGGTTCAAGTACAGACAAAAAAGATACATTACAAAGAAATAGTCAATTCACACAATGGGACTGAGGGCCCTGCTCGCAAGAGCTTACAATCTATGAGTTAGAGGGGTGACACAAGAGGTAGCTGGGGCGATATCGGAGGTAGCATTGCTTATACAATGGTCACACAATTTTGTAATAGAGGTTACTGTGAGGTCTTATATAGATAGGTGTGTGCCTTTCCTAATCAAGTCCAATCAGTTTAATTAAACACAGTTGGACTCCAATGAAGGAGTAGAACCATCTCAAGGAGGATCAGAAGGAAATGGACAGCTTGTGAGTTAAATATGAGTGTCACAGCAAAGGGTCTGAATACTTATGACCATGTGATAATTCAGTTTTTCTTTTTTAATAAATTTGCAAAATTATCTACATTTCTGTTTTTTTTCTGTGAATACGGGGTGCTGATCACTATACTCTTTGAGAGGTGCAGTTTCCAAAATGAAGTCGCTTCTTGGTTCTCTCCACTGTATTAGCACCTTAGGGGCAAATGTGTCATGGCACCTGAAAATGATTCTGCCCTCCAAAAGCCGAATGGCACTCCCTGCCTTCTGTGCCCTGCCGTGTGCCAATACAACAGTTTTCCTTCACATATGGGGTATTTCCGTCAGGAGAAATTGCGTAACAAATTGTGGGATACATTTTCTCCTTTGTAAAAATTCAAAATTTTTTGGCTAAAGCAACATTTTATTGCAAAAAATATAATGTTTCAATTTTACTGCCCAATGTTAATAAATCTATGAAACAGATGTTGGATCAAAATGCTCACTATAGCCCTTGATAAATTCCTTTAGGAGTGTAGTTTACAAAATGGGGTCATGTTTTGGGGTTTCCATTATACTGGTACTAGTGGCTCTGCAAATGAGACATTGACCCAAAAAATATTCCAGCAAAATTTGCCCTCTGAAAGAAAATAGCGCTCTTTCTGTTCCAAGCTCTGCCACAGTGTCAGACTGGGATGTCTAGGGCCTACCAGTGGAATTGTTTCTAGGGGCCCACCATCAGGACCCCTGCAGATCAGCGGTACTGAAACAGGGCGGCTAAAGGTAATAACATGCTGGGAGCCATGCTGCTCACCCACTATACCATGTGCACCACTGCACTACCTAAACCTACTGCTGCACCTTATATGGCAAGTGAACAGCGTGGATCCAAGAATTGTTACCTTTACCTGTAGCCGCACTGTCCTGGAAAAGCTGATCTGCAGAGGTCCTGGCTGTTGTATCATCGCAGATGTAATATTGATGGCCTATCCTAAGGACAGGCCATCAATATTAGAAAGATGGATAAATCCTTTAAAGAGGTTGTCCAGGAATTGGAGCAACCCATGTAGCTGGTGGGAGGTGTAAAGTAAAAAATAAGTAAATTAAAAAGCATACTCACCTGTCTCCGGCGCTCCGTTGTCCGCTGCCAGTGTCCATTCAGTCTCATGCCGGCGACTCCTTGCTGGGAGACCTGCACCTCATGTGATCGCTAAGACCAATTAGGTACAGGATTTCCAGAAATGAGGCGCCGCCATGAGACCGAACAGACACAGGCAGGGGACAACAAGGTGCTGGGGACAGGTGAGTATGCTTTTTTTTTTTTAATTTCCTTATTTTTACACCTCCCTGGTGGCCAACACAGTAGTTGCTCCAGTTTATGGACAACCTCTTTTAAGGGGTTGTCTGGGCCAAATTTTTCTATGGTCACTTCACAGGTCCCCCCACATAGTGGCCTCTTCACTGGTCCCCCATACTGTATGGGGAACAGTGATGGGGTCATTATATTGTGTGGGAGCAGTGATGGGGGCTAACATCCTGTGTGGGGGAAATTAAACTGTGTGGGGCATATTAAAGGGGTTGTCCAGGGTTAATATTTTTATGGCCTATGCTCAGGATAGGCCATAAATACCTGATCGGTAGGGGGCTGACACACGGCCCCATCAGCTGTTCGGAGCCACTTCCGGAGCCCATTCTGTACACAACACAGGCCCGGAAGCAGAAAGCTCCATCCACTGTATAGCAGCCCGGTGCCTTCACTGCAACTCAGCTCCTACTGACTTCAATAAGTGCTGAAATACAGTGAAGGTGCCCGGCTAATACAAAGTGGACAGAGCTTTCTGCTTCTGGCCCTGTATTGTGTACAGGATGGGCATCAGAAGTGGCTCCATACAGCTGATCGGTCCGGGGTCAGCCCCCTGCAAATCAGGTATCTATGGCCTATCCTAAGGATAAACCATAACAAATTATGCCTGGACAACCCCTAATGCGCCACACTTTAGAGAGGTTGTCCAGTATAATTTTTTTTCTTTTTTATAATTAGTCCGGGGGAGGTGAATCAAAAAAAACATACTAAACATACTCACCTGTCTCCGGTACTCCGGTGTCCTCCCAGCACGGTCCGGTCCTGCAGCTCCGCTGTCTTCTTTTTGCTGGACTTCCTCACTGGCTGTGAGGTCCCAGGTCCCTTCCCTTAGGCCACTGATTGGCCTCAGGGGTCACGTGATGTCACAGGTAGTCATGTGCAAGGGGAACTTCAGCTGGAAGAAAACAACAGAACTACAGGACCGAACTGTGCTGGGAGACATTGGGGACAGGAAAGAAAGTTTGGGTTTTTTTTTTTTTTTTTTTCACCTGCCCCGGCGTAATTAAAAAAAAAAAGAAGGAGCCACTGTATGGAGTATAAGCTCCACAGTGGCCCCCACCCAGTATTATAAGCTCCACAGTGGCCCCCACACAGTATTATATGCGCCCAATAGCCCCGCTCCGCTTCAGTGCTATTACTATACTCTGGGGTCTCCTCAGACCCCAGAGTATAATAATCGGAGGCCCAGGGGAAGTGATTAAAAATAACAAACACTCATACTCACCTTGCCTTACCTTTGCTTGGCATCCTCGATCCATCCTGTCGTCTTCAGCGTCTTCAGGCCCTTTTCTGACGTCGCTGCTGAGGCAGGTGATTGGGCCTCAGCGGTCACGTGGGGGCGCACTGACGTCATTACGCGGCAGCGCCCCATGTGACCGCTGGGGCCTAATCACAGGCCTCAGTCACATGACGGAGGAGCGCCGGAGAGAACGCTGTGCCCAGGAGAGGTGAGAATATCTATTTATTATTTTCAGTCACCTCCCCTGCCCTGCCATCTATTGGAAAGGGGCCTGCAATATGCCAGGGCCCCTTTCCAATAACAGTATGTATAGCGGTCGGGGAACCAGGCTTTCCCCGACCGCTATCATAATGGTCCGGGGCCCGGCCATCTCCAGCTGGCCACGGGCACCATACCCCGCCGAGCCCGGTCCCACACCCTGCGACCGTGATCGTTATGCCACTGGTCAGGGGCCCAATCGGGATGGCCGGGATGGACATGAGGACTAATAGTCGGGGATCGGGGCCCACCGATGGATTCACCGGTTCCCCGGTGGGCAAGTCCGACCCTGCTCTGCCATGTACCCATACAGCAGTTTATGATCACATGTGGGGTATTGCCGTGTTCAGAAGAAACTGTGTAACAAACTTTGGGGTGCTTTTTCTCCTTTAACCTTTTGTGAAAAATTATAAATTTGGGTCTAATATGACATTTTATTGGAAAAAAAGTAATTTTAAATTTTCACATCCCATTGGTAGTAAATTTGGTGAAACAGCTGTGGGTTCAAAATGCTGTGTAAACCCCTCAATAATTTCCTTGAGGGGTCTAGTTCCCAAAATGAGGTCATTTATTGGGGCTTTCTACTGCGCTGGTACCTCAGGGACTCTGCCAATGTGACATGGTGCCTGAAACCAATTCCAGCACAATCTGCCCTTTGAAAAGCTCCATGGTGCTCCTACCCTGTTGTTTGCCAATACAGAAATTTATATCCACATGTGGGGCATTTCTATAGTCGGAAGAAATTGCTTAACAAATTGTGGGGTGCATTTCTCCTTTAACCCCTTGTAAAATGAAACATTTTGGGTTAAAGCTACATTTTATAGATGAGAATGTAATTTTCCATTTTTATGGTCCAATTCTGTGAAAGACCTGTAAGACCCCTTGAAGAGTCTAGTTTCCAAAATGGGGTCACTTTCTAGAGGGTTCTACTGTTTTGGCGCCTCAAGGGCTCTGTAAATGCGACATGGTGCCTGAAACTGATCACAGCAAAATCTGCCCTCCAAAAACTCATTGGTGCCTCTTCCCTTTTCCGTCTTGCTGTGTAGCCATATATCAGTTTACACCCAGATGTGGTGTACGTTGGTAGTCGGGAGAACTTGCATAACAAATTGTGGAATGCATTTTATTCTTTAACCCCTTGTGAGTGTGTAAATACTAGGGATAAATGAACATATTAGTAAAAGAAATTGAAGCATGTAAATGTTATCTCCATTTTGTCTTAATTCCTGTTAAACGCTTATAGGGTTGAAATACTTTGTATATGATGTTTTGGCTTATCTAAGGGGTGCAGTTTTGAAAATGGGGTGATTTATGGGGGTTTCTAATACAGGGGGTTTTCAAAACCCCTTCATAACTGGATTAGTCCCTTGAAAAATTGGTTTTGGAAATGTTCTTGAAAATTTTGAATATTGTTGTTTGACTTACAAGCCTTATAATGTCCATGAAAATTAAAGGATGATTAAAGTTTGATACCAACATAAAGCAGAGATCTGGTACATTAGATTTATGATCTAATTTGGGTGGTATGACTATCTGTATGCAATGCAAATCATTTAAAAAAATTTAAAATGCATATTTTTTAAAACGTCCACCAAATTTCCTATTTTTTCATAATTAAACACAAAACATATTGATCAAAATTTACCACTAAGACAAAGTTCAATGTGTCATGAAAAAACCATATCAAAATCACTTTGGTGAGTTAAAGTGTTCCAAAGTTATTACTGCATAAAGTGACACATGTCAGATTTGAAAAATTGGGCTTTGTCAGGAAGTCAAAAAGTGGCTTTGGCAGGAAGGGGTTAATGATTGGAGGCCCGGGAGAACTGAGGAAATATCACAGTGTTACTCAACTCACCTGGGCTCTGGCATGGGTCTCATGTCCCTTAAAATTCCTGCATCGCCGGGTGCTTCCTGAAGATGAATGCGGCAGCACCCGGCGTTCTGCAGAGGAATGCCCGAACTGCATCCTCCACAGTCCATTTATTTACAGCAATTGCCAGCTTCACTACTGTTACCAAGCAGGGGCCACCTGCTATCCGGGCTCCTGCCTCCCAGCACTTGCATGATGGCAACAGAAACCTCTATCTCCTGCCTGCTGTCCCCAAGTCCTGATACCTTGTACTAGGGTCTAGAATGGAGCTGCTCCTGGAAGGTACGATTTGACAAGAATGGGCGGAACTTCTCTGAGGAGGGGCCGGGGTCTCGTATTACAGTTCTGTGCACTATGGGGGTAATGGGAGCAGAGCCCATGAAGATGATGAACAGAGAGAGGTAGTAAAGTGTGGGACTGCATGATAAAAAGGGAAGAGGAGTGGCGTACTTACATGGGACTGTGTGATGGAAGGGACAGTGGGGAGAAGAATGATGCTTTTTACATAGGACTGCGTGACGGAAGGGGCAGTAGAGAGAGGAGTGATGCTTTTACATGGGACTGCATGGTGGAAGGGGCAGTGGAGAGAGGAGCAATGCTTTTACATGGGACTGTGTGATGGAAGGGTCAAAGGGGGAGGAGTGATGCTTTTAGGCTGAGGCCCACGTTGCAGATACACAGCTTTTTTAGTTACAGATTTTGCTGCGGTTCATTGAGCCAAAGCCAATAATGGCTACAAAATAAATGGGAAATATACAGGAAGCTCTTAAACTTCTCCCTTCTGCTCAATTCACTCCTGGCTTTGGCTCAATAAACACAGCAAAATTTGCAACAAAAAAGCTGTGTTTCTGCAACGTGGGGCCTCAGCTGTACATGAAACTGCGTGTTGGAAGGGGCAGTGGGGAGAGGAGTGATTTTTTTTTTTTTTTACATGGGACTGTATATTGGAGGGGATTGAAGAGAGGGGAATGATGAATTTACATGGTACTGTATCATGGAGGATGTGAGGAAGGGGAATTGAATGGAGGACCTACTTATAGTAACTACAGAATACCCAGAGACCATGAACCTACCTGCAGTAACTGGTAGGTCCTCCCTCCAGCAACTCCATTCTAGTCCTTTCACTAGTTAAGTGACTAGATTGGAGTTGCTGGAGGGAGGACCTGCCAAGAGCAACTCCATGGTGGCACAAGCCCCAAATTCATTTACTTAAACTAATATACTCTAATAACAAAACTTATATAACTAGAAATTAAAAAAGACACAGACAAGCTTAAGTTGGAATAAATAGGCCATGATGTTTATTATGGGGTTAACCATATAATAAATAATTAAATAATAAATTTAATAAATAATGTAATAATAAATAAATAATTTAATTAAAAATAACCAGAAACTGTTAACCAAAACATAATACATACTCAGTAAAACCAGTCCTCCCAGCAATAGCTGGCAGACTATCACCCCACAAGGCCAGGACACAGAGTCATGGCCCCCCCACAACACCACAGGCCTTATCAATCATATTTTGAAAGCCGACATTAAAAATGTCAATCCCAATCTCAAAGAGATGAACACCATCTCTTCTATACAGACCTAAGATAAAACCCTCAAGGTCGCCATGACGGTAACTAAAACCACCTAAGCAGGGCAGAAATTTCTCCATGGCTCTATTAACCCTTTTCCTTATTTTGTTCATAAATAAGTTTTCTGACTCTGTCCAGGAAAGCCTAGGGACAATTTCAGAAAAAAAGAGGACAGCGTCAGGAAACACATGTCAAAACTGAAAAATCTCTCTTCATATCCCACAATAAATCTAATGTTCTAATTTTACCAATGTCGTTACCACCTAGATGGAAAATGATAACGTGTGGACTGGGAAGACAGGCAGATAACTTCTTCATTTCAACAATAAGGTTCTTCCATCTCATACCACGGACACCGCATCATATAATTCTAACCAGTGCAGGATCAAATGACAGATTTTCCCTGTATGATCTCCCCTGTGCTCTCTTCTGGGCCCAGAAAACAAAGGAATGACCAACCCTCCAGATTATCAATTGATGACCTATAAAAGAAACAAAACAACTAAATAGACAATAGATCAGGTCTGACATACAATTTAAAACGCTGGGATTCCCATCCACCAATTCTTTTGATAACAGCATCTTTCAGTCCTAGCGTAGCAGCCTCAGTGGCTGTGCCTATCCTAAAAGAATGAGAAGAAATTTTTAGATCTTGTAAACCCAACCTAGATAGACAACGCCTTAAAACGGCATTAAATTGATAAATCGTCAATGGTCGCAAATCACTGTGAATTAAAAAACAATCTTCAACTTGAGGCCTAACTCCAAGCCAGGTGACTACATTAGAAACTGGACAAATATTGACATCCTTTAATTCATAAGGAAGAATAACACTATCTCTGCCTAACTGGTCTGTTTTAGACTTCCTTAATCATAACATAACAGAACCATTGAAAACCTGAACATCATGAACACTTAAACCAGAACAAACTTTAACATTTTAGACACTAATTCACTAACCCTAAATGCTGCAAAGAACGCTAACACAAATGCACATCTAAAAAGACTTACCTCAAATTCATCACGACACACTTCAGATAGCACTAACCACAACTTTCAGTACCTGCTTGACTAGAAAATTGTTAAACACTGGCTGCTGACCAGCCAACTTTAGCAATATTATTGTATACACCAGGAACAAAGCTGCTTTCATGCATATATTCTGCTGCATGCAATAAAGTACAAGATGACGTAATAGCTTAACTACAAAGTCAGACTTAGATGACAAAGAGTTAACTGCAAAAACTACACCCTTATTATCAGAATGTAACATAATTCGCTTATTCCTAAAAAAGGAACCCCAAATGACAATGGCTACCACAACCGAAAACAATTCCAATAATACAATATTGCTGGTTACTCTATTAGATACCCAAGACTCAGGCCATGCTTCAGCAGACCAACGGCCCTGCCAATAGGCTCCATAGCTAGTACTACCTGCCGCATCAGTAAAAAGATTTAAAGCTACAGAGTCCTCAAATTGTGATTGCCAGCAGCTGCACCCATTGTATTTACTCAAAAATTCCAACCAAACCCCTAAATCTTCTTTTAGGGGTCTAGTTAATGTAATGTGCGCACCAGGGGCCTTAAGACCCCTGGTTGCAAAATATAACTGTTTGGAAAAAAACTCTCCCCATAGGGATCACTCTGCTAGCAAAATGTAATATCCCTAACAAAGACTGCATTTCCTTCAATGTCACCTTCCTCCTAGCTAACATCAGTATAATCATGGCTCTAATCTTATTTAATTTCTCTGTAGGCAAGCGAAATTCCATCTTAACCGAATCAGTCACTATTCCACGAAATTCCAAAGAAAAACAAGGATATACAGTTTTTTTCCGTGCAATCGGCACCCCAAATAACTCACAGACAAACAAAAACTTTTCTAACAACTTATAACAAGAACTAGAATCAACAGAACCGATAAACAAAAAATCATCTAAATAGTGTAACACTTTACCATAGTGGACCTCAAGTTCAACTACCCAATGAAGAAAACTAGAAAAGGCTTCAAAATATTTACAAGATTTACTAAAACCCATTGGCAAACATTTATCAAAATAATAACACCCATTAAACTGAAAACCTAACAAATTAAAACCTTTAGGATTAACTGGCAACAAACGAAACGCGGATTTAATATCTACTTTAGCCATCAATGCTTTATAACCAAACATTTGCAATAAATCCACAGTGGATTCAGACTTATCCACCTCATCATTGAGAGAAAATTTATCAGGGTAAGACAAGTGGTGGATAAGCCTGAACTCACCAGGCTCCTTTTTCGGTACAATACCTAGCGGTGATAATCTAAAATTGATAAATGGGGGAGAATAAAACGGACCAGCAGTTCTATCATTTAACAACTCTTTTTGTAACCCTCAATTCAACAATTTCCTTATGCTCATTAATTGACTTTAAATTGTTAAACCATAAGCAGCCTGAGCCAAGGAACTCAGGAACCTCAAAACCATACAGAAACCCATTAAATATTAAACTAGCTTTCTCCCTGTCAGGGTAAAGCTTTAACCAAGGAAGCATGCTTAGCAATTTCACCGGCGTCAATGCTTTTAGATACCTGCTCCTTGACACTGGATTGCTGTTGACCTGCTTGAAAGCTCCTTTTAAAACAGCGGGACATAGAGTGAGTACCCCCGCAGAATGAACACTCATGTTTGTATCTACAATTTTGAAACCATTTACAGGACGATTCATTGTACGCAAAACAGACTCCTTTTCTCATAGTAGTTTGAGCCGAGCCTGCCTGCCTAGAAGGAACCGTGCACTGTGGGAGCATCAAATTAATCCATAGACCGACATCTTTTATTCCCCATCTTAAGGATGGGTACACTGCTAGTTTTTGACGAAAAGACTCATCTTAACTGAACAATGCGATACCGCCAAAATTGTGGTATGCTTCAAGGATAATATCAATGTGCTGGAAGAGGCCAGAACACAATTGTGGATGGCGTTCCCCCAGCACAGACGCATATATACAAAATGCCTGTAACCAATTAAACGATCTAGGAGGAGTACATTTCTTCTCCTCCTCACTTTTAACTTCCTCCTTATCAGAGCATATTAACTGCTCTTTAGAAGAAGGCAATAGAGACATTAAATCAATAATCTCCTGTTTCCAAATCCACTCCTTAACAGAACCCGGTAGATGGAAACCTAATGGGGACAATTCACATGATGATACTTTCTTTACACTAGTCTCCGCTACTCCAGAACCTTTTTCCAAAACAGGTAACGAAACATTTCTACTAGGACTAGGAGCAGCTAAACTATTTACATTAAATAAAGAACTATCTACATAAGAGCCGGGAGGTTTAAGCCAAGCCCCAGCAGCTGTAGGAACAGCAGGAGATTTAACCAAATTATTCAAACTATGCAACAAATTGCATAAACTATCCTAAACTGACTGAACATGGATGTGCTCACCCGTCGACGACGCCTCCCGGTCCGATCCAGAGGTTGGCACATCCAAACGACATCCAGCTTCGGCCTGAAAACTTGCTGTAGGGACAGCGCTGACAGCTCACGGCACCCCGCCCCCGTTCCTGCCGGCCGTGCCCCTCAGCTAACCCGGTGCCTCTGCTCCTGCTCCAGACATCTTCCCTCCTGTGCGGGCTGCACGATGAGTGCCGGGACCTCAGCTGTTCCAGAAGTACATGATTCCCTTCCGGAGCTTCCACATCACTCAAAACACACCACCTCCGTGGGACATCAGGAGGCGGTGTGTAAGCGGCGCGGCTCTTCCTCTTCCTTTTCGCCGGCAGCGGTGGATCAGACAGGCAAGCCACTTGCGTTCCTCCCTCTTCCTCTAGCAAAGCCACCGGCCCGCTACTGAACTCTTCGGCTGCCGCACAGACACTGGATGCTTCAGGCTGGGCAAGGCATTGGGACAGCCAGTCTTCTCCTCCGGCAGATTCAGCCTTCTTCAGCAGCTGACACAGCAGGTCCTCCATCTCACTGACTTCTGGCGGGATCTTCAAACAACTGCCCCGAACCGCTGGATATGCCGCTTATTTAAAGCCACTTCTGGCAGCTGTCCAATCAGCTGATCCAAACAGCTGCTAGGCAGATTTTCAACTCCCCGCCACAACTGACAGCTGACCAATCAGCTGCTCCAAAACTGCTGCTAGGCAGATTACAAACCAGAAGAAGAACCTGCTCGTGGTGACACAGCTGACCTGTACCTGACCTCCAAGTAAGTACTGTGAAGAAAACTGAATAAACTCATATTAACACAATACCTCATATTAAAAATTAATTGGGGCTGTGCCACCATTTGTCCCCCATGTTATTCAACATTTCTGGGGGACTTCTCATTCTAGATGCAATCCTATTGGAAGCAGAGATCGGTAATCATCAGCCTTCACACTAGAGGGCTCTTACGCAGGCAGCAGGGATGACTGCTGATCCCTGCCGCTTAGTGTAAGGTACCAGGGCTTAGGGGCAGTAGGCAGGAGATGAATGTTCCTCCCAGCTAATGTTAATGTTAATTATGTGGGGAGCACTAATGGGGAATTATACTATGGGGGGGAAACATGAGGATACTGTGAGGAGGCACAATAATGGGTCATTATACTGTGTGGGGGCACTATTAGCACCCCTCCCACAGTATAATGCTTCTGAATGCTTCCACCCACAGTATAATGCCATGTTATTGCCCCCCACACAGTGTAATGCCACGTTAGCCCCCTGCACAGTGTAATGCAACGTTAGTCACTACCCGCGCAGTGTAATGTCACGTTAGTCACCCCACCCACACAGTGTAATGCCATGTTAATCCCCCCCATACACACAGTATAATGCCACGTTAGTCGCCCCCCCCCCCCACAGTGTAATGCCATGTTAGTCACCCACGGCCTAATCCTAATTTGTTGTGTCTACACCTGGGATGAGTTTTATAGTCAGACGCGTCTTTTTGTCTACAAAATACCGTAAATACTGGACGTGTTCAGCTCGGACCTTTATTTGAAGGGGGGACCCCGGTCAACTGACCTTTACTAAAAGTAGTAAAAGTACTCTATTGCCCTCTGCAGCCCATCATGTCTCATGGACCATCACGGTGAAAACTGATGACAACTGATAACAATTTATGGTTTTGGAGTAGAAATTTGTAAAAAAAAGCCTGATCACAAATGATGCATTTTCGCATCAGTTGTAATGACTAAGGGACATAAAAACTGATACTGATGCAACTGATAAATGTGAACCTACCACAAGACTTGGTAAACTTCCAATGTACTGTGTACAACAATCTTATATCCTGTAATATGATGTCATTACACAGTACAGATGCTTTGGAATATAAGTGAGACACATTCAACATATTAGTCACTAGTGTATATACAAATAACAAAATGACACTTGTCCCTCCTTCTCCCACTCCCAGAGATGGTGTGTGCCACTATGTCATCTTAGCAACACGCTTTGTAGGACAGTATGGACTTGTGGCCCTTGGGCTGCTTCCCTAATCCCTTATTTCATAATGTGGAAGAGACAGAACTGACTAGAGGCTTACACCTTGCAGGTGGAAGCAGAATGTTAAAGAGCTGGGCTATCTCTTTTTGTGGGCCCCATAGCCAGAGGCATAACATAAAGCTACTGGGCCCCAATGCCGGTAGCAGATCTCCTCAACTACAATGTATCGTGTATAGCACTGGTCTCATATTGGGAAGAGACTCCTTATGGGCCCTCTAAAGCTCCTGGGCCCAATTGCAACTGTACCCTCTGCACCCTCATCCTAATAGTTTAGTCTACACATAAACAGTGATAGGCAAACTGTTTTTTCAAGTTCAAGGACCACAGTCAATCGTGGGCACCTGAACAGATTTGCAGAGCACTGAGATTCTCTCCTGCAACTTATGTTCCTATATACAGTCATATGAAAAAGTTTGGGCACTACTATTAATCTTAATCATTTTTAGTTCTAAATATTTGGGTGTTTGCAACAGCCATTTCAATTTGATATATCTAATAACTGATGGACACAGTAATATTTCAGGATTGAAATGAGGTTTATTGTACTAACAGAAAATGTGCAATATGCATTAAACCAAAATTTGACCAGTGCAAAAATTTGGGTACCCTTATCATTTTATTGATTTGAATACTCCTAACTACTTTTTACTGACTTACTGAAGCACAAAATTGGTTTTGTAACCTCACTGAGCTTTGAACTTCATAGCCAGGTGTATCCAATCGTGAGAAAAGGTATTTAAGGTGGCCAATTGCAAGTTGTTCTCCTATTTGAACCTCCTCTGAAGAGTGGCATCATGGGCTCCTCAAAACAACTCTCAAATGATCTGAAAACAAAGATTGTTCAACATAGTTGTTCAGGGGAAGGATACAAAAAGTTGTCTCAGAGATTTAACCTGTCAGTTTCCACTGTAAGGAACATAGTAAGGAAATGGAAGACCACAGGGACAGTTCTTG
Organism: Leptodactylus fallax; assembly: GCA_947044405.1. Classification (NCBI taxonomy): domain Eukaryota; kingdom Metazoa; phylum Chordata; class Amphibia; order Anura; family Leptodactylidae; genus Leptodactylus; species Leptodactylus fallax. The sequence continues at coordinate 4,129,654 of CAMRHE010000078.1, forward strand.
TTAAGCCCAGAAGTGGCAGGCCAAGAAAAATATCAGAAAGGCAGAGAAGAAGAATGGTGAGAACAGTCAAGGACAATCCACAGACCACCTCCAAAGAGCTGCAGCATCATCTTGCTGCAGATGGTGTCACTGTGCATCGGTCAACAATACAGCACACTTTGCACAAGGAGAAGCTGTATGGGAGAGTGATGCGAAAGAAGCCGTTTCTGAAAGCACGCCACAAACAGAGTCGCCTGAGGTATGCAAAAGCACATTTGGACAAGCCAGCTTCATTTTGGAAGAAGGTCCTGTGGACTGATGAAACAAAGATTGAGTTGTTTGGTCATACAAAAAGGCGTTATGCATGGCGTCAAAAAAACACAGCATTCCAAGAAAAACACTTGCTACCCACTGTAAAATTTGGTGGAGGTTCCATCATGCTTTGGGGCTGTGTGGCCAATGCCGGCACCGGGAATCTTGTTAAAGTTGAGGGTCGCATGGATTCAACTGAGTATCAGCAGATTCTTGAGAATAATGTACAAGAATCAGTGACGAATTTGAAGTTACGCCGGGGATAGATATTTCAGCAAGACAATGATCCAAAACACAGCTCCAAATCTACTCAGGCATTCATGCAGAGGAACAATTACAATGTTCTGGAATGGCCATCCCAGTCCCCAGACCTGAATATCATTGAACATCTGTGGGATAATTTGAAGCGGGCTGTCCATGCTCGGCGACCATCAAACTTAACTGAACTGGAATTGTTTTGTAAAGAGGAATGGTCAAAAATACCTTCATCCAGGATCCAGGAACTGATTAAAAGCTACAGGAAGCGACTAGAGGCTGTTATTTTTGCAAAAGGAGGATCTACTAAATATTAATGTCACTTTTCTGTTGAGGTGCCCATACTTTTGCACCGGTCAAATTTTGGTTTAATGCATATTGCACATTTTCTGTTAGTACAATAAACCTCATTTCAATCCTGAAATATTACTGTGTCCATCAGTTATTAGATATATCAAATTGAAATGGCTGTTGCAAACACCCAAATATTTAGAACTAAAAATGATTAAGATTAATAGGGGTGCCCAAACTTTTTCATATGACTGTATAGTAAATAGTCATTGGGGGGTTATTTATCATCTGCCCCTTTTTGGACTATATTTTTTGCCTAGTTTTACTGTGGTGCCTATTTATGATGTAGGTGCACCTCCTTGTTAAATGTTGTGCACCTGTTAGTTAGTTTAGATGCGCCTTTATAAGCCATGTGCACTTTGCCCCTTTCTTGACCAAAAATTGCACAATTTCCCCTTTTTAATGCAGTCTGACCTGATGGGCTCTTTTACGCTGCCCATGTACTGGAGTGCTTTTGCGCCCTTTTTTTCCCCCTTTTTAAACCCTTAAGGACACAGCCCAAAAGTGCGTTAAGGACCAGGCCTTGTTTTTCAAAACTGACATGTGTCTCTTTATGTGGCAAGAACTTTGAGACGCTTTAACTTACACAGGTGATTTTGAGATTGTTTTCTCGTAACACATTGTACTTAGTGGTTAGTGGTAAACACTAATCAATATTTTTGTATTTATTTATAAAAAAATAGGATATTTGATGGAAATTTGGAAAAAAAATTGCAATTTTCAAAATGTGAAAGTCTCTGCTTTTCAGACAGATAGTCATACCATCCAAATACATTAATAAATATTATCTACCATATCTCTGCTTTATATTGACATAATCTTTTAATCGTCCTTTAATTTATTTTGGATGTTAGAAGGCTTACAAGTGTAACAGCGATTTTCCAGATTTACAAGAAAATTTCCCAAACTAATTTTTTAGGGACCACTTCAGTTCTGAAGGGGATTATAAAGGCCTATATATTAGAAACCCCCCATAAATCACCCCATTTTCAAAACTGCACCCCTGAAATAATTCAAAACAGCATTTGGGAAGTTTGTTAACCCTTTAAGCATTTCACAAGAATTAAAACGATATCAAGGTGAAATTTAGACATTTCATTTTTTTCCACTAATCCCTTCATTTAGCCCTAAATTTAACACATTCACAAAGGGTTAAAGGAGAAAATGCATCTCCCAGTTTATTATACAATTTCTCCCGAGCACAGAAATACCCCACATGTGGGTGTAAATTGATGTTTGGGCATTCGGCAGTGCACAGAAGGGAAGGAGCGACACTGGACGTTTGAAAAGCAGATTTTGCTGGAATAGTTTTCAGGTGCCATGTTGCATTTGAAGAGCCCCCAAAGTACCAAAACAATGGAAACCCCCTAAAAGTGACCCCATTTTGGAAACTACACCCCTCACAGAACTCATCAATGGGTATAGTGAGCATTTTGAACCCACAGCTGTTTCACAGATTTTACTAACACTGGGATGTATAAATGAAAAATTACTAAAATGTCACTTTATCCCCAAAGTTTTCATTTTCACAAGGGGTTAAAGAAGAAAAAGGACCCCATAGATTGTTTTAACAATTTCTCCTGAACACAGCAATGCCCCATATGTGGTCATAAACTGCTGAATGGGTACATGGTGGGGCTCAGAATGGAAAGAGCGCTATTTTGCTTTTGTAGGGCAGATTTTGCTTGAATAGTTTTCAGGTGCCATGTTGCATTTGCAGAGCCCCCAAAGTACAAAAACAGTGGAAACCCCCTAAAAGTGACCCCATTTTGGAAACCACACCCCTCACAGAACATGTCAAGGGGTATAGTGAACATTTTGAACCCACAGCTGTTTCACAGATTTTATTAACATTGGGACATGAAAATGAAAAATTTCTTTTTTTTCCAATAAACTGTCAATTTAGCCCCAAATTTTTCATTTTCACAAGAGGACAAAGGAGAAAAAGCACCCCAAAGTTTGTTACACAATTTATCCTGAACACAGAAATGCCCCATATGTGGTTGTAATCTGCTGTATGGGTACATGGTGGGGCTCAGAATGGAAAGAGAGCTATTTAGCTTTTGGAGGGCAGAATTTGCTGGAATAGTTTTCGGGTGCCATGTCGCATTTGCAGAGCCCCTACAGTACCAATACAATGGAAACCCCTCAAAAGGGACCCCATTTTGGAAATTACACCCCTCATAGAATTTATCTAGGGGTATAGTGAGCATTTTGACCTCACAGCTGTTTCACAGATTTTATCATCATTGGGACGTAAACATGAAAAATTACTTTTTTTCCAATAAACCGTCCATTTAGCGGCATATTTTTAATTTTTGCAAGTGGTTAAAGAAGAAAAACACCCCACAGTTTGTTACACAATTTCTTCTGAACACAGAAATGCCCCATATGTGGTTGTAATCTGCTGTATGGGTACATGGTGGGGCTCAGAATGGAAAGAGCGCTATTTAGCTTTAGGAGGGCAGATGTGGCTGGAATAGTTTTCAGGTGCCATGTCGCATTTGCAGAGCCCCTAAAGTACCAATACAATGGAAACCCCTCAAAAGGGACCCCATTTTAGAAACTACACCCCCCAAGGAATGTATCAAGGGGTATTATCATTTTGAGCCTAAAAATGCTTCCCAAAAATTAATGTACAAAGTGAAAATTGAATTTTTTGAAGAAATATCCAATTTCAGAATATGTTGCGGCCACTTTGTGGCATCAGAGACATGCACTCCTAAAACTATTAAGTGGGCTATCCCGGGGGAAAAAAAATTATATATGTGGGTATAAACTGCTGCTTGGGCACACAGCAGGGCTCAGAAGGGAAGGAGCACTGTGTTTTTTTAGCTTTTGGAGTACAGATTTAGAGGGACTTTCTGGTCGCCATGTTGTATTTGCAGAGCCCTGAAGGTGCCAGTAAACTGGAATTCCCCAAGAAGTGACCCCCATTTTGTAGGGGCGATTTTAGGGTCTCTGCAAATGTGACATGGCATCCAAAAACCAAAAATCTAAATCTGCGCTCCAAAAGTACATAGCGCTCCTTCACATCTGCACCCTGCTGTGTGCCCAAATGACAGTTTATGCCCACATGTATGACACTGGTGTACCCAGGATAACGTACTTAATGCCATATGTGGGTATAAACTGCTGTTTGGGCACATCCAGGCACAGAAGGGAAGGAGCGCCATTTTGGTTTTTAGAGCACAGTTTGCTTTTTGGACACCATGCCACTTTTGCAGAGCCCATGAATTGCCAGTAAAGTGGAATCCACAGACTTGTGACCCCATTTTGGAAACTACACCCTTCAAGGGATTTATCAAGTGGTGTAGCGAGCATTATTAACCCTTAAGTGTTGCATTCTTTTAATTTCCAGAAATGAATGCGCAGATGATAATGAAAAGTTAAAAATAACATTTTTCCATAGATACTCCATTTCAGTGCCCGATATGTTGTGCCCAGCTTATGTCTGCAGAGACACACACTCCAAAAACTGTTAAGCGGGTATCCCGGGCACAACAGCTTTTGGAGCGTTCATCTCTGATACAAGCCGGGCACAACATATTACACACTGAAATGACGTATTCCTGGAAAAATTGTCATTTTCACCTTTCACAATCAGCTGCGTATTCATTTATGGATAATAAATTATAGCAACACTTGGGGGTTAAAAATGTTCACTGTACCCCTGGATAAATTCCTTCAGGGGTGTAGTTTCCAAAATGGGGTAACATGTCAGGGGATTCCACTTTACTGGCGTTTCAGCCCTCTAAAAGTGCAATGGCGTCCAAAAACCAAACCGTCCAAGCCTGTGCTCCAAAAACCAAATAGCGCTCCTTCCACTCTGTGCCCAGCTGTGTCCATACATATGACATATGACATTAAGTACGTTATTCTGGGTACGACAAGTGTAATACATGTGGGCATAAACTGCAGTTTGGGCACACAGCCGGGCGCAGAAGAGAAGGAGCGCTATGTGGCTTTTGGAGTGCAGATTCAGATGTTTGGGATCTGGACGCCATGTCATGTTTGCAGAACCTGTAAGGTACCAGAAAAGTGAATTCCCCAAAGGAGTGACCCCATTTTGAAAACTGCACCCCTCAAAGAATTTATCAAGGGGTGTAACGAGCATTAGTATCCCAGACGTGAATACACAGCGGATGGGGAAAAGTGAATATGTAAGCTGTGCGGAGTGCATTGGGAACACCAAATTCCCTACTATTTCCCCAGTAGTTCCTATTATTGGGGAGGTCACTCTGGGGGTCACTTCTGGTTTATTTTCCCTCATAAGCTCTAAATCTGGGGTGTCCCCTGATATCCGCTCACACAGCTTATACATTCCCTTCCTGACGCAGCCAGTTATGTTCTAAAGATTTGGCGATTTTTGGGGTTTTTGTCTTCACATTGTACGAGCTATATTTTCTTTATTTCTCTGGTGATGTAGCCATATGAGGGCTTGTTGTTTGCGGGGTGAGATGTATTTTGTAATGACATCATCTTTGGGCGCCTATAACCTATTGAATAAATTTTATTAACTCTTTCTTGTTGGATTAAAAAATACCCCATCAATTCTGACACTGCGTTTTACCTTTGAAATTTTTCACCATGCAGCATAAAGCATAAGTAATATGTTACCTTTTTTCTACGGGTCGGTACGATTCTGGAGATACCTCATTTATACTGTAATTTTGCAGAACAAAAACCCATTTGGGGACATAAATTAATTGTTTTTGCATCGCCATCTTCTGAGATGCGTAACATTTTTATTTTATGGTTTACAGAGTTGGTTTAGGGCTTATTTTTTGCGGGACAACCTGTGCTTTTTATTGGTACTGTTTTGGGGTACATATGACTTTTTGATCACTTTTTATGGCATATTTTGTAAGGTGAGATGGCAAAAAATCATTACTTTTGGCGAGTTTTTTCCGGTTTTTTTCCTCCGACGTTCACCGTGTACATTAAATATTGTTTCAGTTTTATTGTACAGGTTGTTACGGACGTGGCGATACCAAATATGCATTGTTTTTATTAATTTTTAGGTTTTTTTTTTATATAATTCATTTTATATAGCAAAAGGGAATTTTTGGGGCTTTATTCTTTTATGAATTTTTTTAAAACACTTTATTTTATTTTTTTTTCACTTTTTTTTACTTTTTCATGTGTCCCATTAGGACACCTGAGCCAGCAATGCTTTGATTGCTGGCTCAGCACTGTAGACTGCAAGACACGAGCTTACAAGTGTCTTGCAGTCTATACAGGAAGTGAGGCTATGCAGACGCATAGCGCTCACTTCCGCAGGTCTCGGCAGGATCAACCAGGTAGTGGGGTCTCCAGGCAGCCTGGGGTCACTGAGCAGACCCCGGGCTGCAGGTTATAGGTATCGGCACCCCCCGATGTCGCCACGGGGGGTGCCGATCGGAGCGGCAACATAGCGGAACTCAGGTTAAAACCTCAGATCGGAACTCAGTTCCGACCGGGGGATATGGAGCAGGGTGTTAGCTGTCAGTTACAGCTAACACCCGGTTCTGATGCCGCCCGCTCAGATAGTGAGCGGGCGGCCGCCCCAGGGCGTATTAGTACGCCCTGTTGCGCTAAGTACCAAGCGCACAGGACGTAATAGTACGTCCAATGTCGTTAAGGGGTTAAAAAGGTGCAAGTCATAAATACAGCATAAAAAGGATCTTCATTTAGGCCATGCCCTCTTTTCTCGACAAAAAGCAAAAGTGGCAATGGCAGCATAACATCTGGAAAAAAAGGCGCAAATGCTTCATAAATGAAATGCAAGGCAGAAAAAGACCACAAAAAGGTGCAATTTACGCCAAAAAAGGCTCAAATAGCTTAATAAATGTTCCCCATTGACTGTTATCTTTACTCTCCAGCCTAGCTGATCCCACATTATCTCTACTGGGATCAGGTGATTGTAGAAGCAAGTTCATCGAATGCAGCACATCATCACCATCATTTGCTTCTTTGTCATAGTTTTTGCACAGTATAAAAGCCATTATGTTAGTAGGGTCATTGAAAGTGATGGCCAACTAAGCAAAACCAGATGGAATAGCATGTTTCTGCTATATGCTGTGGTGGACATGCTGGTTAAGCGGACCATCAATCCAATATAAATCACCACAAAACAAAGCAGCCCTTCACAGGTGCATAAAATCCAGCACCCAGCCATGTATTCTGTGAGTATGAACATTTGAGAAAGAATAGCTCTGTCTAAAGAGCCCATTAAATTCCAGTGTGATACTATAATAAGGTCACACCATTGGGCTCACTCCCAATAAGGTCACCATCAGGGCACTGGGAAATGCAGTTTTTACGGCAATAGTATTTTTTTTTTTTAGACAAGACACTTACCTCATAACTGATCTCCTGATATTACTGTCAGAGGAGTATGAGTGTAGAAAAAGTTTTTGTGTTATCATTCATATTCTCTGAAAAAAGGCCAAAAAAATCCAAAAAATCTGCCGGGGTATGTAAACTTTTTAGCACAACTGTAGATAGGGGGACACAAGAGGTCAGAGGGCTTGTTTGCTACAATGGTTCAGCCATCTTTTAATAGAAAAGGTTGTGTAAATGAAGCTGTATGAACCCGTCACCAGCCAGTATCTGTGAATAAACATATACTAAGTGCAAGGAGTGCAGTGTAACTTCTAGATGGAGAGGACAGGATCTGAGGAACAGAGGAGGAAGGATAGAAGGCATTATTGTTCTGCACCTCCTAACACTACACTGTGATCAGGTCATGTGATAAGCCTGACCAAACAGATGTGATTTTAGTTTTGAAGCTGATGTAGTTGGGCACTAATCGGATTGTCTTGGGTAAAGCTTTTCAGAGCACCGGTGCAGCTCGAGAAAAGTCTTGGAGACGGGAGTGGGATGATCGGATAACAGGTGATGCAAGTCTAAGGTCATTGGCAGAACGGAGAGGACAGTTAGGTTAGGGCGGTAGACAGTGACGAGAGAGGAAATATAGGGGGACGCAGCGCTATGGATCGATTTGTGGGTGAGTGTGATAATTTTATATTGTATTCTGTGATGGATGGGCAACCAATACATCGATTGACACCAACATGCGTCTGTGTATCGGTTTGACAGAAAGATGAGTCTGGCAGCTGCATTTAGGACAGATTGTAGTGGGGAGAGTTTAGTAAGAGGAAGCCCAATTAGAAGAGAATTGCAATAGTGAAGACAAGAGAGAATCAGAGCGACAATGAGGATTTTTGATGTTTCCACGTTAATAGTAAGCAATAGCAAGGCCACAGATAGAAATGGAGATATCAGGGTTAGGTCAGTTAGTGGATGGAGGGAACACAAGAAGTTCAGTTTTTGAAAGATTCAATTTCAGATAAAGAGAAGACATGATGTCAGAGACAGCAGAGAGACAGTCACTGGTATTCTGCACAATAAACATACACAATACATAAAGCTATAAAACAGTTTTTAAGAATTCTTCTTACTGTATTAATTCAGTATCAAAGATCAATAACACGGCATTAACAATGACAATAACATATCTTCTGCTTGGTGGATGGACGAGGTCACATGGCCCCCATTCTCTTTAATAGGAGCGCCACAGATAGCTGAGTACTGTACTTTGGCTATCTTTGGCACTCCCAATGAAGTGAATGAGAGCGTGGATTCGTCCATCCACCAAGCAACACGCCTATATTCAGGCTGAATTCCCACCCAGTGGGGGGGGGGACAATTTTCAGGCCCAGTGGTGGGTCTCAGCAGACAGACCCCCATCAATCAGGTATTTATCCTCTATCATTTAGATGAATACAGTGCAGTAACATTTTGTGACCTACAGGTGACGTCTCTGACTAATCCTTCACATTTCCCTTCTCTTCCCTTTGGACCGCCATGACCACTTCTTCCAGCTGTGACTTGTCTCTGTAAAGTTTGCAACACAGACATCTTTGGCTCCTCACTTTTCCAGGCAACTTACCCACATTGTCCTCACCTACACAAAGCCCCCATCCTGCTGCTACCCCCAATTATAAAATGTATGATATAACCCCCATAATGAATAATACTCCCAAGTGCATCTTTATATTAATAATGTCCCTGTGTACATGCCCCAGGTATTAACTAATTTAAAGGTTTTCCAGGTCATTAATAAAATAATCAGTGGGGCTCAAAAACCCTGGACCCCCACTGATCAGCTGTTTGAATGAACCGTGGTACCTGTGTAAGTGCTGTGACCCCTTCTCTGTTTATATAGTGTCATTTATCTCATAGCAGCCATGTAATGTAACTACAGCCTCGTCCTATACACGTCCATGTGACAAGGCTGTAATTACATCACACGGTCACTATAAACAGACAGCGTGTGATATAAACAGGCGCCATGGGCCCTTCATACACCTGATCGGGGGGGGGGGTCCACTGATCTCTTATTGATGATCTGTCCTAAGGATAGATCAATAAAAATGAGCTTAAAAGTCCCTTTATTAAAGTCTTTATAAATATGAGGCAGGGGGAGGTTCTCCAGTGTCTTCCAGCGTGTTCCAGTCCTGCTGCTCCGGTGTTTTCTTTCAGCAGAAGTCCCCACTTGTGCAGCAGAACCAGACCACGTTGGGAGACATTGGAACACAAGGGACAGGTGAGTAGGTGTTTGTTTGTTTTTTTGGTTTTTTTTTAGCATTTTCCCCAGTCTCATATTTAAAAAGTGGTTATCCTAGACAAGCCCTTTAATTAATTGCCCCCTTATATTATGTCCCTGATTCCCCCTGACATAAATACTGCTCCCCTAATGACCCTTTATATAAATGATGTCCCCTAATGAACGCTTATATAAATGACCGCCCCATATATATTATAATGCTCCCTAATGGCCCCTTAAATAAATACCCCCCCTTGTAGTAATAATGCCCTTATATAAATAACACCTCTTAAGTTCATAAAGCCCCCTTATATAAAATGCCCCTTGCTAACAACTGCTTATCAGGGGCATAACTAGCAAAGACTGAACCTCCAAGCAAACTTTTGACTTGCCCCCCCACAGCATAGCATCCCCTTTCTTGGCCCCCACATAGTATTATGCCCCATTTACACACACTATAATGTTCCACAGCGACCCCAGCACACGGTATTATGGCCCACAGCGGCCCCTGCACACGATATTATTATTATTATTATTTTATTATTATTGTTTATTTATATAGCACCATTAATTCCATGGTGCTTTACATTTGCGGATTTACATACGGTACACAAGATATACAAAACAGATAATGCTAACAGAGACCAACTGGCACAGTGGGATAGAGGGCCCTTCCCGCAAGGGCTTACAATCTATGAGGGAAGAGGGATAGAGACAGAAGGTGGGGGTAGAGGCTGTTCAGGTGGTGGTGTGGTGACAATAGTGTTATTGGAGGTTGTAGGCCTTCCTGAATAGGTGAGTCTTCAGAGGCTTCTTGAAGCTTGTGATTGTGGGGGTCAGTCTTATGTGTCTTGGTAATGAGTTACAGAGTATGGGGGATGCACGGGAGAAGTCTTGGAGACATTTGTGTGAAGAGCGGATAAGAGCAGAGCGGAGTAGGAGGTCTTTGGAGGATCGGAGGTTACGTGCGGGCAGGTAGCGGGAGATTAGGTCGGAGATATATGGAGGGGACAGGTTGTGGATGACTTTGTATGTCAGCATTAGTAATTTGAACTCTATTCGCTGGGCAACGGGTAGCCATTGAAGGGATTGGCAGAGGGGGGCGGCCAATGAAGAACGGGGGGAGAGGTGTATTAGGCGAGCAGCACAGTTTAAGGTGGACTGGAGGGGGGCGAGGGTGTTAGCTGGGAGGCCCTGGAGAAGGGTGTTACAGTAGTCTAGGCGGAAGATTATGAGGGCGTGGACTAGCATCTTTGTAGTTTCAGGGGTGAGGAAGGAGCGGATTCGATGGATGTTCTTGAGTTGGAGGCGGCAGGAGGTGTTGAAGGTTTGAATATGTGGCTTGAAGGATAGGTCAGAGTCTAAGGTTATCCCAAGGCAGTGGGCTTGTGGGCGTCGGCGGCCATTTTGCTGGAGGCAGCTTTGCCACCCGCGGGCCAGTCGGGCGGAAGTGTTGCCAACCCGGTTACTACGGGGATGGTTTACAACCCCGCCCCCACTCCCCCAGTGCCTTCGCTCCCTCAGGCTGTCCAGGCCCCTCCCCAGGAGATGTTGCCCCCTCCACATCCGCCGCCTGGCAGGTTGGCTTGGTTGCTTGGCCGGGCGGCCGCCGGCCCCTCCGCTACTCTGGTCACTCCTGTGGCTGGGTCAACGGGGGTGACTAGTCAGGTCCCTGCCGCATCCTCCCCTTTAGATACTGGGGCTTCCCAAAGTGCCATCCCTGACAGCAATGAGGAATTTTTTGAGTCGGATTATGTGTCAGGCACTCCTCACGCGCTTCCAGGGTCGCGACAGCATTCCATGTCACACGGTTCTTTAGTTTCTGCGGCCCTCTCCTGCAGGAGATCAGAGGCCCTTAGGTCCAGTAGACACATGTGTAGCCCCCGGCGTTCACACTCCAGATGTCATAGGTCCCACAGTACATCCAGGTCACCGAGTCGGCACAGCCGTCGAGGTTCACGGTGGGAGAGACGTAGAAGGAGGTGCTCCTGTACCTCCAACCAGGAGTTGTCGGTGTTGTGTCCTCTTCTTCATCAAGGGACTCATATAGGTCCCGACGGTCACAGGGACACAGGAGGTCTAGAAGGCGGAGTGAGAGGAAAATCCCAGGACCGCCCAGGATGTCCGTGCCTGTTGCTTCGGTGAATGGACCAGCTCCGCATCCTTCACCCTCTGCCCTTCCGGTTCAGCCAGCCCTCATCCTGACTGTTGAGTTGGCTTGTTCTCACAAGCCAACTCACCAGTCTGCACAGTCTGCCGCCACTGGCGGTGACATATTAGATGTTCTGAAGGCTATGTTACACAAACTGGAAGGTAGGGTGCCTTCGGTAGTTACCCCAGGTGCGGTGGTGCCACAGCCTGAGCCGGTTTCCCCTATCTCAGGTCTTTTGTTCCGTGATTCGTAGTTTTGTGGTGTTGCTCTGTTGGGCACGCACGTGCCGGCGGATAGTAGGGAAAAAAATTGTAAAGTGTGAGTTTGTTGATATCTGGTCGCTGATATCACCAGATCAACTCACTGTTGATAAGGAACGTTTCTTTGGTAAAGGGGAAGTTAAGAAAACGAAGGTTGCTAAGACGTTTAGTAATTGGATACAGGCCATTGCCACTTTCTCCTGTATCCTTTGCCAGGCTAGGCTGGATAAGTCAGCTGATCTATTTGTGTACCTGGAAACTATATTTTCAGCTCATAAATTGTATGGCGGCTCTGATGAGGAGTTTAGACGGTGCTTAGCACTTCGCCCAGAGGTGGGTTGGGCTTCCAATTCCACAGATATCTGGATACAACTTATGTTGATACCTAAAGCGGCAGGGCCCGCCTTTCAGGCTGCAGCTGCTACGGGAGCTACATCCTCCACAGTGGCTACCCACAGGCTCGGAGCCTGCTGGATGTTCAACAAGGGGCACTGTTAATTTTTTCATTGTGTCGATTCAAGCATGAGTGCTCTGTGGGGAGGCTCATTCGGCACTCCATTGCTCAAAGCTTGGTAGAGTGCCCAAACAGGTACCAGGTAAGCCTGAGGACGCCAGTCAGCATGGTAAAGATGCGCCCCTGGCTAGACAAGTACCCCAGGAGGCAGAACTGCTCCTTAACGGGTTTTCAGTTGGTTTTTATATGCCGCGTGTTTCTAGTTCCTCAGTTATATTTGTTGAAAACTTACGTTCAGTTCAGAAGGACATGATTACAGCTCAAGAGAAGTTGGATAAAGAGGTGTTGTTGGGCTGCATGGCGGGCCCCTTTGTTGAGCCCCCGTTCCTGAATTTTAGGGTGTCTCCTCTGGGTCTGGTCCCCAAGAAAAAGGAGGGAAAGTTTAGGCTCATCCATCATCTTTCCTTTCCCCCGGGAGAATCGGTAATTGATGGAATTCCCAAGGAAGGGACAGCGATGTCCTATGTCTCGTTCGATAGAGCAGTGTTGTTGATGGTGCACGCAGGACGAGGTGCTCTCCTGGCGAAGTTGGACATTGAATCGGCTTTCCGTCTCTTACACCCTGATTGTTTTCATTTGTTGGGATGTAGTTTTTGGGGATGTTTTATTATGATATGTGTCTTCCAATGGGTTGTTCCATTTCCTGCTGTTATTTTGAGGTTTTTAGTACCTTCTTTGAGTGGATGGTTGGGCAGGAACCGGGATCTCCATCGGTGATACACTATCTGGATGATTTCTTATTTGTTGGTCCTCCCAATTGCTCACAATGTTCGTATTTGCTTAATGTGTTCTGTTTGCAGAATTTCGGAGTCCCCTTGGCGAGTGATAAGACCGAGGGTCTGGTGTCACGCTTCTCCTTCTTGGGGATTTTGATTGACTCGGATCGCATGATCCTTCAGCTTCCGCAGGACAAGCTATGCCGTTTGAGACAGGAAATTGATGTTTGTCTGTCAGCTATGAAAGTACCATTGTCTCGATTGCAGTCGCTGCTGGGACAATTGACCTTTGCTTGTAGAATCTTTCCTATGGGCAGAGTGTTCTCTAGGTGCTTGGCCATGGCCACGTCCGGGGTACGTTTGCCTCATCATTATGTCCGGATAACTTGAGTCCTGCAGGATAATCTGAAAGTTTGGAAATCGTTCTTATTGGATTATGCGGGGATTTCCTGTTTCCCAGAGGAGGAGATGTGCAATGTGGACCTCCAGCTTTTCACGGATGCGGTCGGTTCTGCTGGTTATGGGGCAGTTTTTGGAGATCACTGGTCGGCTGCCCCGTGGCCACAGAGCTGGATTGCATCCAGAGCCACCAAAAATCTTACCTTGTTGGAATTGTTCTCCATAGTTGTCGCCCTAGAATTGCAGGGGACAGATATGATTAACAAGCGCATTGTATTCTGGTGCGACAACGAGAGTGCGGTGGCGGCTATTAACTATTTGTATTCAAGTTCCCTACCTGTTTTAGCTTTATTGAGGCATCTTGTTCTCCGTTGTTTGCAGTTTAATATCGTATTTAAGGCTCACCATGTTCCTGGTTTTGAAAATGTGGTTGTTGACTCTCTTTCTCGTTTTCAGTGGGAGCGCTTTAAGGATTTTCATCTGAGTGCGGATTCAGCGGGCTTCCCGTGCCCACCCTTCCTCTGGGACATGGCGCTTCAGGGTTAGCACCACTGCTGACACACTCCGTTGCAGCGTCGACATGGGCTGGCCACAGTAAGGCATGGTGTGAGTGGTTGTCCTTCAGTCCTCCGGACGGCCATATGGATACTGAATGTTGTAGGGTGTTGACGTATGTGTACTTGTCCTGCCTGCACTTGATGGGCATGTCGGGGTCACTGCAGCTAAGCCTATGTGGGGAGTGGCTTTCAGGTTGAAGTTGTTGGGCCTACCTTATGTCATGAAAGAATTCCCTTTCCAGTTAGTGCTAAGGGGTTGGAGGAAGGCTGCTAAGAAGGTAGATTTTCACAGGCCCATTTCCTTCTTCCTCTTGCGGCGTCTGGTTGATGCTGCAGGAATTGTCACTTCTTCGACTTACGAGGCGCAGTTGCTTGGAATCCAGGTTCGTCGTTCAAAGACCGACATGTATGGGCAGGGTACTTGGTTGTCGATAGTGAAATTGAACGGCCCGTTGTGTCCCGTAGTGACAGTCTGGCGCTTTGCCACTACCCGTCCGGCGGGTAGCCAGTTCTTGGTCCAGAGTGACGGCTCCTTTTTCACAAGGTTTCAGTTTGAGACCTTGTTTAAACGTTGCCTGTTAGCAGTGGGGGTCTCTCCCCTCTGAGTTCGGGACCCATTCATTTCGCATTGGGGCAGCAACAGCGGCGGATGTGGCGGGTTTAACAGAGGAGGAGGTTAAGCGTATTGGCCGGTGGCGTTCCAATTGTTACCGGCATTGTTAGACCTGGTTTGCTCACTAATTAGGACACTAAATGTAGCTCTTGCAGTATGTTTCTTTAAATATATATATATATATATATATATACTATATATATCTGCCAGTCAGAGGCGTAGCTAGCGGGGGGGACAGAGGGGGTGGCAGATATATAGTCGATCTAGTTAAAACCCATCCTGCAACTAACTGTCTTGTAAACCGCAGGCCACTTCAGGCCTGCGGTTTACAAAACACACGGCACAGGCGGTGCGATGACATCATAGCACCGCGCCTACGCCGACATGCAGATGTCCTATGCATGAACCCTGCGCATAGAGCATAAGGCCAAGAAGAGGAGGCGGTGGCGGCTCCATTCACCAAAGGATCTCGAGTAGGTGAGTATAACTTTTTTTTAATAGTGAGGTGTTTTAATAGCATAAGAGGGGAATTAGGAGGGAGAATTATAAGGGAGGATTCATTACGGGGGTATTATGATGATGGGGGGGGTCATCTATATAAGGGGGCATTGTGAACGTAAGGGGGGGGTCATTTATATAAGGGCTATTAGAGGGCATTATGAATACAAGGGGGGAGGTTATATAAGGGGTTATTAAGGGGTATCATTTATAAAAGGGGTTATTAGAGGTGAGTGGGCAATTAATTTAATTAAGGTGGCACTTGAGCTTTATTAAGACTAAGGCCCCAAGTAGCGGGCCGCAGCAAAAAAGTGCTGCAGGGAAAACCGCGGCGGTAACGAATCACGTTTTTTTCCCGCAGTGCTTTTCACAGAAAGTCCACAGAGGTTTCCTCTGTGGACTTTCTGCTGCCATTATACCTATAGGGAAGCCGCCAGAATCCCATCCACTTTGCAGGAACTGTAAAAGGTTGCATTTTTTCCGCGGCATTTACACCATGGCCACACCACATCATTTATGCCATGTGCGGCCCCGGCCTTAAGGAGTTTTCCATCTCATTTTTATTGATAATCTATCCTCAGAATAGATCATCAATAAGAGATCAGTGCCCCCCCTCTGATCAGCTGTATGAAGGGGCCATGGCGTCTGTTTATATCACACGCTGTCTGTTTATAGTGACTGTGTGATGTAATTACAGCCTTGTCACATAGACGTGTATAGGACGAGGCTGTAGTTACATTATATGGCCGCTATGAGATGTCTAATACTATTTAAACAGAGAAGGGGTCATGGCGCTTACACAGATACTACAGTCCATTCAAACAGCCGATCCTGGGGATCCCGGGTGTTGGAACCAATAATTTTTTTCATATCTTTCAATTAGGAAACACCTGGGGCATTAATAAGGGGCAATATTTAAAGGGGGTACACAGAGAATTTAATTTAAAGATGCACTTGGGGGGTAGTATTCATTGTGGGGGGTTTATATTATATATTTTATAATTGGGGGTAGCAGCAGGATGGTTGTGCAGGTGAGGACAGATGCTGAACATGTGGGTGTCACGCATTGTGAGGTCTCGGGGCAGTGTGGTGGTTAGGCACCACCAGCTGGAGGGGGATAACCGGAGTCTGCTCTGCAGGTACGGGGTTCTCCTGAACGAAATTGGCTTGGACATTTTTCTGTTGGGGATTCAGGACAGGGCTGAAAGGGCCCTGTTCCTGCTGCTGAGGGGGGTCGGACCCCGGTGTAGGTTTAGACCGAGCTCCGGTGGTATATGGAAGGACTTTGTCCCCTTTCACCTGTAAAGAGCAGCACGGACGTGTCGCCTGAGGAACATCGAATACATGCCCACCGTGGACGCAGTGGCTGGCATATGGTGACACGTCAGTTAAGGTCGTCATGGGGTAACAAGGTTCTGCTGATATTTTATAATTTATTTAATAAAGCTGTGGCCGACCCCCACAATGTTACCCACAAGATCAGTGTCTGTGATTTATTGGCTGCCAAGTTAAGGTGTTGGTGCTGGAGGGAGGGGGTGTTTTAAGTGTTCATTACGATTGGTCTGTGAGCCGGCGGGCTCTTGACTGGCCATGGGGGGGGGACTTTGTTTTACTTAGTCTGTTTTTCTGTTTATTCTGGAAGCTTTTCCTGTATCTATTTTTCCATGAAGACTTAAATAAATTTCCATGTTTTTATAAGAAGCCGAGTCCTCCAATAATGTTACCTTATGGGTCAACACTTGAGTAAGAATGCCCCCAAGTATACAGTATTTTACACAGACATACTCCAAAATCCCAAAATCTTGTAGAAAGCCTTTCCAGAAGAGTAGAAACTGTTTTAGCTGCAGAGGTATAAACTTTATATTAATGCCTTTTGATTTAGAATGTGATGTCATAAAAGCTACTGCAGGTGTAATATAGGTATATGTACTGTAGGTGTCTCAATGCCTTTGTCCATATAGTGTATATAGTGTGGGATTCTCCTCCTGACCATAGTAATACCCCCTCATCTTCAGTACCAGTGCTAAAATGACTTAAAAAAAAAATATTAAAATTACAGTAAAAAACATGTACTTTACCTACAAGTACTGCACCAACACAGGTTCTTAATAGTTACAGGCTGTACTTGTAAGCTAGTCCATGAGTAAACCCAGTTGAATGGTGCTGCAGTTGAAATGCAGATACAAATGGCGCAGACACAGTATGGTGCTGCAAGAACAATCAGTTTGATAAGCATGTCTGTATAACAATATGACCTATTTGGTGGCAACATGCTAGCCAATAATAAGGGTGGAACAGTTAAATTTACAAGTGCAGGTACCACTTCCAACACCGTCATAGTCTCTTTCTGCTGCAGCTTCTCTCCAACCCAGGTCGTCACATACTCAGAGCGCTGACACTGCTACTAGAACACAACTGTTTTTCAGCTAGCTAGATGCGCAGACCCATATGTTCCACCGGCTATTAGGTTCACATAAGGAACATGGTGTCATTTACATATGACTTTTTATGTTTTCAAACATTTAGAACTACTTATGTTAATTTACATATGACTTTTTATGCTTTCATAACTTTGCTGCAACAGACAGATTACAGAGGGCCAACAATGGAAAGGGAATTATTTCATCCTGCACATGATGGAGCAAGTTTATGGTGAAAAAAACATCCGAGGGGCTCCCCTTAAATGTTACTAAATCTGATGTCAGCATCTATTACAAGCCACAAATAACTATATGTTAATAAATTTCCTGGAAGGTGTTTCTATTAAGACCTGTGTATCTGTCCAAGATTATAAACATAAGTATACATATGTGGGTTTGCGGTTAAAAAAAAACAACTCATCCTATCTTATCAGTACCTTATCAGGTTATTTATTCCTTTGCTGTTTTATAACAATCCTTAGAGCTGGGCACATTATTAAATAACTTGGACAACCCCTTTAATTTCTACTTTGCCGAACAACTAGTTCAGTAAAGTACCGATGATAATGATACAATTAAGTGTGTGTGCTTTCTTCTGCTGAAGAAGAACACCAGAGTAGCTGGGATCTGACTGTTCTGCTTTTTGGTAGGCTAGTGTAGTGGTGGCCCACTACAAACCCATGTGGCCATTGTCCCTGGTCCTAACAAGTTTACATGCCATTGCTAGTGGTATAACTATCAGAAATTTGAGCACATTTACCATCACTTGTCAGCTATAATACTAGTTAACTAACTATGTGTCATATTACACATCTAGGCACATACCAGTAGAGAAAGATGACACAGCTATTAAACAACACAAAGTTGTAACCGCCACTTTTCTGCATGAAATATTTTACTAAAAGAGAAGCCATTGTTGCAAAGTGGCAGGTGGCATATAATAAATATAGCTTTTGGGATGAATGTCATTTTTTTAAACAATGACACCAAAAACTGTGTGTTGTATTAAATCTGTGCCATTGGTTTCCTTGGAAGAGCTGTCATTTGCATATTTACACATAAAAGGTCAATAATTCAGATATTCTTGTCTCTTTAAAGTTTGCAAGTGCTTTCAACATGAAGAATGATTTTCCTATGCAAAATGACCATTTACATCTCATGATCATTACCAATACTTTCCTATTTGCATGGAATATTTAGGTCTATACTCAGTGTTGAATGGTCTATACTCCACACCAAGGATAAAAGTAGCTGTTGAAAAATACAAAGAACCCAGAAAAATGGCTCAGTAGGTGCTCTGGTTTATATGGTGTTTATGGTAGCAGTATTACAGCTTATGTTGGAGTCATTCACCAGAAAACGCATGTGAAGGACAATGAAGTGTTAACAACCCAAAACACAATTAAGCAGCATGTTGGATATTCATTAGAGATGTAAATATACACGAATAGATATGGAAAGGAAAGGAGGTGGAGGAAACAGGCAGCAAAGCGTACAACCCTCCATCGTGGACTTAATAGGAGAGGCTAATAGAATCACAATACAAAAATGGAAGTAAAATCAAGCAATATATTTATACAGAATGGTATTTGTCTGTCCCTATAGTAACAATAGCAAAACTCAGTAGGGTTAATTTACTAAACTAAATGAGGGCCCAAATCAGATTAGATCACACTGCTTCTTGGGACGAGGGGGGGGAGTTCAGTAAAAGTGGAAGCAAATACTTTATTTGCATTCATTATACCTGGGGTCAGCAACCTTCAGCACTCCAGCTGCTGTGAAACTACAACTCCCAACATGCTCCATTCACTTCTATGGGAGTTCCAAGAACAGTACAGCAAGTATGTATGCTGGGAGTTGTAGTTTTACAACAGTTGGAGCGCCGAAGGTTGCCTACCCCTGCATTATAAAATGATTGTTTGCAAATCAGTCTTTTAACATTTTTATTGGAGAATGTAAAAGTGTGGTAGGTTCTAAGGTCAGGGCCCCTCATGGCAAATCCCATCCACATATTGCGGAAAATAACACACAGCGGACATGCTGCGATATCCAAAAACCGTTGCTGCGGCATGTTACTAGGTGTCTTTTAGCAGATTAATTCACTCTCTTCATTGAAAACACATGACACTAGGCTGAGCTAAGACTGCAGGTGTATAAGGAATCAAAACACCTAGCTGGTAAGGCCCGGTTCACATCTGTGTTCGGGCCATTCCGTTCCCCTCTCTGCATGAAAAATGCGGAGAGAAAAGTGCTGCAAGCAGCACTTCTCTCTCCGCATTCTTCGTGCGGAAACCACACAAACCCCATTATAGTCTATGGCCGTGATGGCGAACCTATGGCACGCGTGCCAGAGAGGGCACGCAGAGCCCTCTGAGTTGGCACGCGCGCCGTCGCCATGATCGCTTACTAACCGGGAATCCGGTCTAGCAATCGTTTCTTTCAGCTGTATGTGAAAATGTACATACAGCTGTCACTGTAGGCCGCGGTCCGCAGAGCCACGGCCTACACTGACTGCAGAGTGTGACCTCTGCCCCAACGCAGGCGCGATGACGTCATTCATCAGCGCCTGTGAACAGAAGAAGGAGGAGGACGCTCTTCGTGGGACTGCAGCTCTTCGTGGGACAAGTTAAGTAACATAAACTACTGTGTGGGGGGACACTGAAGCATCTAATACTGTGTGTGTGTGGGGGGGACACTGAAGCATCTAATACTGTGTGGGGGACACTGAAGCATCTAATACTGTGTGGGGGGGGGAAACACTGAAGCATCTAATACTGTGTGTGGGGGGGACACTGAAGCATCTAATACTGTGTGTGTGGGGGGGACACTGAAGCATCTAATACTGTGTGGGGGACACTGAAGCATGTAATACTGTGTGTGGGGGGGGAAACACTGAAGCATCTAATACTGTGTGTGGGGGGGGACACTGAAGCATCTAATACTGTGTGTGGGGGGGACACTGAAGCATCTAATACTGTGTGTGGGGGGAGACACTGAAGCATCTAATACTGTGTGTGGGGGGAGACACTGAAGCATCTAATACTGTGTGTGGGGGGGACACTGAAGCATCTAATACTGTGTTGGGGACACTGAATCATCTAATACTGTGTGGGGGGGACACTGAAGCATCTAATACTGTGTGTGGGGGGGACACTGAAGCATCTAATACTGTGTGTGGGGGGGGGACACTGAAGCATCTAATACTGTGTGTGGGGGGGGGACACTGAAGCATCTAATACTGTGTGGGGGGGACACTGAAGCATCTAATACTGTGTGGGGGGGACACTGAAGCATCTAATACTGTGTGGGGGGGACACTGAAGCATTTAATACTGTATGAGGGACACCGTAAAGAATAAACTACTGTGTGGGGCCCCACTGTGAAGCATATACTACTGTGTTGGGGGGGCTTATTGTGAAGCATATAATGTGGGTGGGGGCTCAAAGTGGAGCATATAATACTGTGCGGGGGGCCTCTGTGGAGCATATAATATTGAGTGGGGGCCACTCTGAAGCATATAATACTGTGTGGGGGCCATTCTGGAGCATATAATATTGTCTGGAGGCCACTTCAGAGCACATTGTACTGTCTGGGGCCCTTCACTACTTATATCACACAGTATCTGTTTTATAGCAGACATGTGATATTATTACAGGCTGTAATAACATTGCACGGTCACTATAAAATAGATTCTGGTTAATTTAAGGTTAAATTGCCGTGTTGGCACTTTGCGATAATTTTGTGGGTTTTGGGTTGCAGTTTGGGCACTCGGTCTCTAAAAGATTCGCCATCACTGGTCTATGGCGTCTGCAGGTTTCCTAAGGTAACCGCTTTTTTATGCAGATTAGGTTTCCATTCGGGTCTATGGCGTCTGCAGGTTTCCTAAGGTAACCGCTTTTTTATGCAGATTAGGTTTCCATTCGGGGGGTCCCCAAACAGACTCCCCGAACGGAAACCCATGCACAGATGTGAACCGGGCCTAAGTGTTCAATCATCTGCAATTCAAGCTAATGCTACACGCTGAGAGTTTGCAGTGGGATAGCTGCTGCAAAGTACAGTTCAACTGTAGCAGATCAGACTTCAACACACTGAAGAAAAAAACCTGCAACACAAAGGGGGAGATAAAGTAATGAAAATGCACTAGAATACTGGCGTAATTGGCACCAAAAACTGGCATTTATGCTTTACACTTCGTTGTCTAAGTGTTTTAAATACTTTATAACAGTTTCTGCACAGGGCGGGGTTTATCAGTAAAGGAGTGGGGTTTATTAAAAGGGTGGTGGGGCTAAATATGCAACAACTTGCACCAAAAAATGCATCCACGCATTTTTGTTGGAAAGTAAGCTAACTAATAAGTGGTATAAAGTTAGACTAGACAGTCTGAAACTGCACCAGATTTTTAAGCTAAAGCATGTGGCCTTAGCTTAAATTTGTATGGACACCCTAGCTCACAGGTGTCAAACACAAGGCCCAGGGCCACTTTAATCATAGGGCAAACAGTGCAGCTGCAGCTGGCCCCCCTTAATTTGCATCACGTGACATCACTCAATTTATTCTTTCGCTGGAAGGTACCCAGAATTCTATAGCTGGGGAGTGCTGTGGACCTTCTGACCAAAGACAGAACAAGCAGCTGTAGGGGTCACAGTAGTCACCTTTGCAACCAGATCCCTAAGCCAGGGGGCTTCATAGACCCCCACACTACACTACTGTATCCAGGTGTAGGGAAATTAATACTTACCTCTTCTTCCTGCAAAGCACTGACGCGGCATCCGGTTGTGTACCCCTTTTAATGTTCTTCCAGTTATGCTGCCTCCTGCTCTCTGGTACCACTTGCGGTACCATAGCGCAAGTGACAAGGTAGCCGGGAGGACAACAGAAGAGGTGCACAGGCAGGCGCCAAATCAACGCTTTGCAGAAAGAAGAAAGGATGAAATTCACCAGAATTGTGTGACCTGGACTGTATGTGATGTAATTTGATGTGGGGTGGGGAGAACTATTATCTCTGAGGGTCACAAATATCTACAGTACAAACCAAAAGTTTGGACACACCTTCTCATTACAAGAGTTTTCTGTATTTTCATGACTATAAAAATTGTAGATTCACACTGAAGGCATCAAAACTATGAATTAACACATGTGGAATTATATACTTAACAAAAAAGTATGAAACAGCTGAAAATATGTCTTATATTCTAGGTTCTTCAAAGTAGCCACCTTTTGCTTTGATTACTGCTTTGCACACTCTTGGCATTCTCTTGATGAGCTTCAAGAGCTAGTCACCTGAAATGGTTTTCACTTCACAGGTGTGCCCTGTCAGGTTTAATAAGTGGGATTTCTTGCCTTATAAATGGGGTTGGGACCATCAGTTGTGTTGTTCAGAAGTCAGGTGGATACACAGCTGATAGTCCTACTGAATGGAGTGTTAGAATTTGTATTATGGCAAGAAAAAAGCAACTAAGTAAAGAAAATCGAGTGGCCATCATTACTTTAAGAAATGAAGGTCAGTCAGTCTGAAAAATTGGGAAAACTTTGAAAGTGTCCCCAAGTGCAGTGGCCAAAACCATCAAGCGCTACAAAGAAACTGGCTCACATGAGGACCACCCCAGGAAAGGAAGACCAAGAGTCACCTCTGCTGCGGAGGATAAGTTCATCCGAGTCACCAGCCTCAGAAATCGCAGGTTAACAGCAGCTCAGATTAGAGACCAGGTCAATGCCACACAGAGTTCTAGCAGCAGACACATCTCTACAACAACTGTTAAGAGGAGACTGTGTGCAGCAGGCCTTCATGGTAAAATAGCTGCTAGGAAACCACTGCTAAGGACAGGCAACAAGCAGAAGAGACTTGTTTGGGCTAAAGAACACAAGGAATGGACATTAGACCTGTGGAAATCTGTGCTTTGGTCTGATGAGTCCAAATTTGAGAGCTTTGGTTAACAACCACCGGGTCTTTGTGCGACGCAGAAAAGGTGAACGAATGGACTCTACATTGTCTGTTTCCCACCGTGAAGCATGGAGGAGGAAGTGTGATGGTGTGGGGGTGCTTTGCTGGTGACACTGTTGGGGATTTATTCAAAATTGAAGGAATACTGAACCAGCATGGTTACCACAGCATCTTGCAGCGGCATGCTATTCCATCCGGTTTGCGTTTAGTTGGACCATCATTTATTTTTCAACAGGACAATGACCCCAAACACACCTCCAGACTGTGTAAGGGCTATTTGACCAAGAAGGAGAGTGATGGGGTGCTATGCCAGATGACCTGGCCTCCACAGTCACCAGACCTGAACCCACTCGAGACGGTTTGGGGTGAGCTGGATCGCAGAGTGAAAGCAAAAGGGCCAACAAGTGCTAAGCATCTCTGGGAACTCCTTCAAGATTGCTGGAAGACCATTTCTGGTGACTACCTCTTGAAGCTCATCAAGAGAATGCCAAGAGTGTGCAAAGCAGTAATCAAAACAAAAGGTGGCTACTTTGAAGAACCTAGAATATAAGACATATTTTCAGTTGTTTCACACTTTTTTGTTAAGTATATAATTCCACATGTGTTAATTCATAGTTTTGATGCCTTCAGTGTGAATCTACAATTTTTATAGTCATGAAAATACAGAAAACTCTTGGAATAAGAAGGTGTGTCCAAACTTTTGGTCTGTACTGTATGTGGGAGAGGGACTATTACCTAAGGGGGGAATAATTAGGACACTATTACCTATGTGTATTAATAGTATGTTAACATCAATCAGCCTTATGGCTGCCTTCACCAGGCTATAAATGTAACTACACATAACTGGCTTAGCTACATTTATACAGTTGAAGACAACCATAAGGCTGATGTGGCCCACATCGAAAAATGAGTTTGACACCCCTGCCTTAGCTATCAGGCATTATACACAGGACTGTTCAATTTTTCACTGACCCAACATCCATGAAAAATGGACGTGTCAGTCAGTCACATGGGTTTTATATCACATGGTAATATTAAAATCCATGAAAGTCTATAACTGTATTCACATGCCTGTTTTTTGATGGCTGGGTATAAAAGTCTGTAAAAAAACGTGAAATCAATTAAATAAAAGAAGGTACCTTCATTTTTTATTTTTTTGCAGATCTGGTCTCCACAAACAAAACACAGTCATCTGAATATATAGATTGAAATAATTCAATATGTATGGCATCCGTGAAAAATACGTACGTCATACATGATATGTGGACATTTGAATAAGGCTTTATAAAGCAAATTATTAGAAAGGTTGCAAGAAACATAGTGGTCATTTAGAGGTCAAGTGGGTGTCTTTCTCTCACATATGACATCTATCTGACCTGAGGCTAAGTTCACACAGAGGAATTTTTGCCGTGGAATATGTTGCAAAAGTTCTGCTCCCCCCCCCCGCCCATTCATTTCAATGGGAGGCAGACACTTCATTTTCAGGTAGCTGAAAAAATTAGCCCGCGGGAAAGAAACATGCTGCTCGATCTTTGTGTGGATTCCACCCGACCTTCTATGGAAGTGAATGGGGACAAGAAATCTTTCTGCTGCCATGGTGGACTTTGCCTGGTGGGTCCTGCTGCAAAATTTGCTGTGTGACAGTGCACCTACCCATAGGGCATAAGAACAAAGCAAAGCTGAAAATTCTGCCTATATCAAAGCTCTGTTCTACCTCCAAAGTTCTAAGCTGAGCAAAGACATGTAAGGTATTCGGGTGAATAATCATTTAGTATGTTATATTATTATAGAGTGAGAGTGACAAGCATCCATCAAACAACCCTGGTTCTGCTTACAATCACAATGTACTGTATTTTGCAAAATTTTTGCAATGTATGCTGTTTTATCATTGCAAATCAAAGGGAAGTATAACCTTATTTTGCACTCCAAGAGCCAAGGCCCATCTGCAGCCACTTAACTCAACCATCTCCCTTACGGGTCCATTCACACCTTTCAGCTATAACCTACTCCCTCCAGGCAGTCGATAATCCCCCATCTAACCTGGCTAAGCCATAAAAGGCCCTCTCGCTAGGTTCACACTAGCGTTCGGGTTTCCGTCCTACGAGTCCGCTTGGGGACCTGAAAGATGGACAACCTATCTGCTTGAAAAGTGGTTACACGTGGAAACCCATGAACCCCATAGATTATAATGGGGTCCACCGGGTTTCCAACAATATTATACTGAAATCGGGGACTTTTCTCTCCGCCAATTTTAAGTGGAATCTGGGACGGAGTTCCCAAACGATAGTGTGAACCTAGCATCTGAAGTGTTTTGCAAAAGTATAACCTGTTCTAATAACTTCTGTCTACTACTTTTAACTATTGGTGACTTTAACAAACTCACTGACCTCTATGATATAGCTAACAGCAAATGAGCAGAAGTATTGTCATCAGCCTTAGGAAGAAAAATCTGAAATTCTAAGGCCTCCTGCACACGACCATAGTTATTTTCAGCAATTGAAGATACACAATTGCAAATAAAAGTATGGACACATTCATTTCTATGTGCCCAGACACACAACTGCATTTTTTGTGGCCGTTTGTCCGTGCCGTATTCAAGGGCCGCACATTATGAAGCATGTCCTATTCTTGGTCGCATTTGCGGCACAGACAAGTATAGGAGATCATACAAACTTTTTTGCAGATCCATGTTTACAGATGACATACACATACTGAAATGTTTTTGCGGATTGCGGAGCAATATTTGCGGACAGTAAGGAGGCCTTAAATCTGCATCTTACAGGCTTGCTTTCCTGCGATGGTAGTTACCTAGTTTTAGTATCATATACTGCATTGACTGGGTCACACACTTGCATTTACTTGCATATCCTTATGAGCTTAAGCAAACCCCATTACCTTTAATCGCCATTCAAGAAAAGTGATATGATGACTGATGGATGACCAAAACAACTCATTCCTTCTATAACTTACTAAATCCAATAAACCCCATTGATTTCTCCCAGTGTTTTCTATTTCTGCTCTGGAATGTTTGCCTCTGAGCCGCTTGTAAGCTCCTTTGGTAAAGGGCGCGTATCACTTGAATTGCCATTTCACTCTTTTATTTGGCCCTTTTGAAACGCAGTGTGGCTCTATTGTGCCATTATATAACTGTGTGTTCAGTGCGGGTGATTTATTGGGTGGTCTGTTTATAGTTCACTGCCCTTGTTGTGTGTTATTATAGGGGAGGCTTCTGTGTGAGCGCACGTCTGATACCTCAAATACGCTTTACTGAAAAGAAATGACCCGCTGTGCTGTATTTACCCTGTCATCCTTATTTTATATGCATAATGTATTATACATATTAAGACAAGCTAAAAAAACAAATTAACTTAGTTTTCTGGTTTGCTTATCCCATTTTTACATTGTATATGGCGAATAGAGTAACCTCCCCCAGAAATCTTCACAGAGCAACCACAAAGTAACTGCATTCATAGGCAATAATTTGGGGATCTTCAGCTCAATCCACCATGGCTTTAGCTCAAAAAAACGCAGCAAAATCTGCAACAAAAAAAGCTGCGTTTCCACAACGTGGGGCTTCAGCCTAAAGGGGTTTTCCCATTTTTTTTTTTTTTTTTTTACTTTTGTGGCCTTCTTTAAAAGCATGACAATTTGGGATCCACTGGGCCTTGATATTTGATTCTTGGCTGAAGAGTTAACATGCTTAGGGATTTTCCATAGGTATAAACAACAGTTTTACATGTGTCAGATATGAAGTTGTCAAACTTTGGTCAAAATGAGACAGCTATTTAGCAAGATATTATCAAAGCACGCCTACACTATTTGCATAGGGTAGTTGTCATGGCAAAAGCAATGACTTAGGTTAAGAATTCAGATTGATGCTGGTCCCTCACAAAATAATACATATTTATTACTGCAGGCATGCATGGATTTGTAGTTTAGCAGTCTGTAGTTCAGTCAGTCATTAACCTGTCCATAAGAAGTGGCTGAAAACTTTACTGAAACTCTTTGGGCTAAACAAAAGGCTTTTCATTTCGTTCATCGCATGCCGGTGGCAAATACACTTGATGGTTAGAATTCACATAAAAGGCACAGGAAGTTTGTTGGTCACAACACAGTATAGGTGGTGCAATACACTTGCTGGTTCCTGAACACTTCTGGTGGCACAGAATGCTCGAACATTCTAGAACACCACCACTGTCCTATAAAAATTAAACTTCAGACGGGTTAGTGTTAACTCCAAAAAGCCCTCAGGACAGTATTGCATTCCCACAGACATCTGGAACTTAAAATACTAAAGTTTATAGTAAACTAAGTAGGAAACTTAGTCTCATTTCATAGCGCATGTGATTCTGGACCAAAATGTAATTTACTTTAATTACAAATATGGCTGCTTTCTGCCAGAAAAAACTCTCAAAATTTCCTACCAGTAGGTGTCTCCCTTCTAGCTAATTTACTGTTCACTATTTTGTTACTAAGGAAGTCTGTCCCTAGATACATTCCATAACATCTTGCTTATCTCAGTGAGTGTAAGGGGTCGTCCTTTTGTCTCTTCACACAGTGAATGGAGAGGGTGAGGGGTTGATTCTACTCACAGCCTGTTTTCAAACTGTTGTGTGCAAAAGAGTGAGGATTCTGCAAATCTCTTACAATGTAAGAAAAATTTTCTATGTACTTGTATCTATTCTGGCTGCTTGTGTAGTTACAGATGAGATATTATTCACAGACAGTAGCAGCTATTTGACTGTGCTCATAGATTGTTCTTTTTTCTTGTGTTTTATCTGCTTGGTTGCATTTATTTGTCCAGTATTTGTCCTGTATTTGTGATCCAGTGTTCCTTATTATGGTAACTTGGACTTTTTCACTTGTTTGCAATTGTATAGTTACTCCTGGCAGAAAGGCAGAATATCAGCAATGGATAGGGGGCAGCCTGCTCCATAAAAAGGTTGTCTGGGCAAAAAATTATTTTTAAAATAGGCCAGGGGAGGTGAAAAAAAAAAATTATGCTCACCTGTCCCCAGGGCTCCGGTGTCCTCCACGCAAGGTCCGGTCCTGCTGCTTCAGTGTCTTCTAGAAGTGAAACTCCTCGCCAGCTGTGACGTCACAGATCTCAACCAGTCTCCCACTGCATATTGGTCGCCCACAGCCCCTTTCAGGCCCAGCAATAGTCTACCACAGGGTGCGGGCTGACATCTCTCTACACCCCGATTAAGTGACAGCCCACAATAAACTGTAAACTGCCACATACCTGAAGTAAGACCATCTCAGTCTAATGCTGAGGTGGAAGAGTTCCTTCGCCTCGCCACCTGCTTCTGACATCTTCTATCATCTCACTGTCTAATTCTCAGTGACATTTTCAAGCCCTTGCTAGGCAATACCACAGTGGCAATTTTACATATGGGTCCTCCAAAATCCCACAATGCAGTGTTTCCCCAAGCTCCTTGTCACTCATTCTGATCTCCATCCTGAGTCCTGGTACTTTTCAGGAGTGCTAAAGGCCACATAAGGAGGTGTCAATACAGCAAACGGCATTTGGTAGATTGGAGGCCTTATACAGATTTTACATTGAACCTCAAAAGGTTACTCCTCTTAGCAGGGATAAGAAATAGTTAATTAATA
This sequence comes from Leptodactylus fallax, assembly GCA_947044405.1. Lineage (NCBI taxonomy): Eukaryota > Metazoa > Chordata > Amphibia > Anura > Leptodactylidae > Leptodactylus > Leptodactylus fallax. The sequence goes on from CAMRHE010000078.1 coordinate 4,158,830, forward strand.
CATAATAGTAACATAGTAAATGTAGTAATAATATAATAGTTGACAATCTGTGTGTGACTGTCATGGCTGCCATTAGTGATTCTCGCTTTCCATTCGTAATTATATACATTTTTTTTAGTCTTTAAGGAATCTTTGAAGTTTGCCCTACACTACATTATAGACTTAGTAGTTCTTTGTCCCTGCTTCTTCTCCTGGAAATCAGAATCAACAAATTTTTTGCAGCTAAGGACTGCTGGATGTATAAGAGCCACATTTATCATAGGGTGAGTTAGATATTTTCAGAGCATGGTCATGTGTGCATATATTGTTAGGAGATTTTTTTATTAAAATAAAAAAAAAAAAACACCTGTGTAAATGCGCCAGAACAGACACCAACGTTATACTGAGAATGAATTCCCTCCTGTGACAGCTCTTCTGTATAAATCACAAGTTGTGCCAGATCTCATAAACTAAAGCCAAAATCAGCACAGTTGACTAAAGATTCAGTGCACGAAAAGTCTTAAAGCAAAATCTTCTATAAAACACAAAACATTATGGTTTGAACGTGCGTCTATGTGGCTATAGGGGGTACACAAAACAATATATTTTAATTAAGCTTATTGGCTGATTAAATTTGGTTCTAGGTTTTTCTACAGCGATGATGTACCCAACCACCCATATGCAACCACTGAGGCTAATGATCGGCTGCAGCAGCCATGGGGGGGGGGGGGGGGTGGCCGGGCACATGAATCCTTAATGGAGGTCTGGAAAGTAAGACTGGTACCTGTTATTTTGACTCCTACCTTGACTTCTCTTAATTTTCACTTCAGGGCCAGAAATCCCTTTTAACATAGCCTAAAGTTCACTTTATGTCCCATCACAGGTCAGGTTGCTGCTCTGTCCTTTGCCCATTCCTTACACTGTAGCTCTGCTTGTTTAGATTGGCTGTTATGTATAAGCACAGACCCACCACAACAGAGAACTGATTTCCTTTGCAGCAAGGATATCATGACTGTAAACCACAAGCCACTAAATCAGCAATGAGGAAAAGAAGATTTGCTGTTGCCCATATACTGAGACAAATGAGCCCCTGGGAGGACTCCTGTGAATTTACTATTTATCTTTTTCTAGAGAATTGTTTTAAATGGACCATATTGACCACCTATATATGCCACCTATGTGTGGTAGAGTGACCCATTGTGTTCTACCAATATATATAGCCCCCACTGTGAGTGGAGAACAGCTGAACAATATTCTTACCATGTGTTTTGTTGATAGATCCCCTTAAAAACCCTATTAATAATTTTGCAGGTGTCAGTTACATTCAGCCTCATTGTGTTGATTCTCTCTCTTCTTGCTGTCTTGTTTTATTATGTTTTCTTGCAGTGTTAATATTATCAAGGGATCCAGCAGCCACAGCTGCCCTGACCCTTCTGAGCCTCAGTGCACGTGTTGGGTCGAATTGTAACTTTGGCTGACTGCTCTCTGACCTGTAGGGATAGCTTAGCGCTCAAGCGCCTGTCTACATGCAAAGATATGTACAGACATCAGAGGCTCTCCAGGGAGAGACACTCAATACTCAGCCATGTTGGAGGACTTGTTCTAGACAATAATTGCTCACCAAAACAGACTGATACCTTACAAGCAAACAGAAAACTTAACTGACCAAAGATAATTTTGGTAGAGCATGTCAATTTCTGTGAGATCCATCAACAATCTACTGGCTATGGGACTGCAGGATCTTCAGTGCAGGCATGTGGCCATTTTCCAGCCTGGCCATATACATAGGCTACCTGCAGGCCCCAAGTAGCGAAGTGCAGCAAAAAAATTCAGCGGTTTTCCTCTGCGGACTTTCTGCCCTTATTATACCTATACAGAAAACGCCAGCATTTCCGTACATATAATTGACATGCTGAGATTTTCAAAAATACTTGCGTTTTTGAAAATGCAGCTTTTCCGCTGCAGATTTTTTGCAAGTACTGTAAAACGCAGCGGTTTTTGCAATGTTGGGCTTCAGCCTAAAAGATCCTAAAAAAAGCAATTAGAAATAATGGTCCCTGTTCTAAGGTTTGCCATTCACATTACATTTTCAACAGAAGATCCTGTTGATTTCAGATTAGAAAGATATGTCTTGGAATGGCTTGTCTATGCACTGTCTTCCATCAAGTAAAAAAAGGGACAATAAATAGGTTTTCCTGTGGTCAGTGTTTCTCTAGTTTAGGCAGTCTCTTTAAGGCTGAGGCCCCATATTGCAGAAAGGCAGTGTTTTTTGTTGCAGATTTTGCAGAAGGTAGAAGTATAATATCTCCCATTCCTTTTGCAGCAATTCTTGGCTTTGGTTTTAAAAAAAAACGCAGCAAATTCTGAAACAAAAAAAGCTGTGTTTCCGCAATATGGGACCTTAGCCTAAAAGTGTGCTCTTACTCTTCCATGAGAATACAACTACCTGAATTGCCCAAACTGCAGATTGCATGTTCCAAAAAAGTTTCTGGGCTTGGCCTGAGGTTCATAGGTCCCAGTTGTAGCTATGAGGTCTGTTCAAAAACTCGCCTCACAGTCTCTATCACACACACTTGTCCCTAATAATCAGATAAGCTAAAGTCCATCACTGTCTTGACTACAGTATTGACCAAGAGGCAGGGTCAGTCTAATCATTCTAGTTAACACACTACTCTCCTAAGGGGGAGGAAGGAGACAAGTTGTCTCCTCCCCTCACTAAAATGATGTGTCAAGGGATGTACCATCTACCTTTTTCAGCCACATTGGTTAAGTCCAGTTAGTTACATAAGGCAAAGAAACATCAAACAGAATCACATGCTAAAGTGCAAGTACACAGTAAGATACTCAGTATGTCCTTTAGTAGTGATACCACTGTATTCATTAGTTCATTACAAACTAATTGTTTTATTGCTTGTTTCTAGTTAATGGCTTCATGGCTTGGCGAGCTGCTGCACATCCATTACCTAGGAACACTTAATAAACAATTAGATTTTAATAGACTAATGGAATACAGAGGTGGATGCGTGGCGACTCAAGTTTCAGTTACACCGAAGCTGTGCCTTGGCCATACCAGATCAAACTACACTAAGGGTTTTTTTTGTAGTCTATAACCATACTCAGAAGCTATACACAAAGCAGTAGAATATTTTAAATAAGACTATTTGCAAAGCTGCTTAATTTGTTATTTTTGACCCACTGTAACAAAGTCTATCCTGTCATATGTGTCTGGCACACATCCAGCTCATGCCCATTTCTGGACTGGAAGCAATGAAAATCGCTATTTATGACAGGCGGAACAAACACATAGTCCTAGGTACCATATTTTCCTTCAATGCTATAAACGACAACACGGAATAAATAGACACACTTCATGTTTCTAAAACAGGAATATGTTGGTTTCATCTGTCAGATGTTTTCCTCCTTAAATATAGATCTTTCCACAGTAATAAAACCACAGTCTCCACTGAAGTTGAACTGTATTACTTTTGGCTTCCGGTAGCATTCACCATTGATAGAACCTATAATAACATAAAAATTAGAAAATTATTCACATATTCCCACCATGTGGCAAGTAGATTTAAACCACTGCCATCATCACATGAGATGAGATTACTATTCAGCGAGTGAAATAAAGATTCCGTAAATATACTTGTGTACAGGCGTGGTGGAATGTCTTGAATGGGAGCAGAGCTGCAGAACTCTTACACGGCCGCTATACAATGAAGGGAGCCTTCTGTTTTTGGCTCGATCCACTTTATAGGTTCCAAAGGCAGAGGCTGATCAGTGCAGTTGATCAATGCAGGGTCCGGGTATTAGACCCTCACTGATCTGATGTTAATTGATGACTTATCCTGAGAATAGGTCATCAGTATCAAAAGTGCCCCCCAGCTCGGATAACTCCTTTAAGGACCCGGGATAACTATAAAGGGTGCAGAAGAAGCAGTTGCAACCATTTTCTGTATTATAAATGGCATATGGTAAGCATTTTGCATTGATGCCCAGGGGCTTCTAGGTCCATATATTTTGTGCACAAGCTCCTGGTATGTAATGCAGGGGGGCATTTTCTAATGCAGTGTCCATCTTAACCTAAGTGCATATTAAACAAAGTGCACTTATACATGCAATGAATCTGACCTTCACTCTTCTTCTCATCATACAGGTACATCTTCTCTTCAACCCAACTCTGCTTGCTATTTGCTTGCTTGCTTCAACTGATCCTGTATCTACCTCCAATGGTACATCTTCTCTTCAACCCAACTCTGCCTGTTTACTGAACCCTATCCCAGCATTTCATCTAGGCACTGTTGACCATCAACTCCTCCTCACTATGCTCTGCTCTGTCAGCCTCACGGACACCGCCCTCTCCTGGTTTTCCTCTTATCTCTCCGACCGCACTTTCTGTGTATCATTTGCGGTCTGTTTCTTCCCCCTCTTCCCCTTGCTGTTAGGGTTCCTCAGGGCTCGGTTCTAGGCCCCCTGCTCTTCTCCCTCTACACAGCCCCCATTGGACAAACCATCACTAGATTTGGCTTCCGGTACCATCTTTATGCTGATGACACCCAATTATATACATCATCCCGTGACATCACCCCTGCACTAATACAGAACACCAGTGACTGTCTCTCTGCTGTCTCAAATATCATGTCTTCGCTCTATCTGAAACTGAATCTCTCAAAGACTGAACTACTACTGTTTCCACCATCTAAAAGATCTGTCCCTGATATCTCCATTGCAGTCTCTGGCCTTACTATAACTCCTAGGCAGTATGCCCACTGCCTCAGGGTTATGTTTGATTCAGACCTTTCCTACACCCCCCATATCCAATCACTCGCAAGCTCATGTCATCTCCACCTCAAAAACATCTCCAGAATCCGCCCTTTCCTTAGCACAAATACACTAAAGACACTTATTGTTGCCCTGATTCACTCTCGCCTTGACTACTGTAACTCCTTACTAATCAGTCTTCCTCTTACTAAACTCTCCCCTCTACAATCTATTCTGAATGTAGCGGCCAGACTCATCTATTAGTCTAGACGCTACAGCGATGCCTCTGGTCTGTGTCGGTCACTACATTGGCTGCCTATTCAATACAGAATACAATATAAACTTATCACCCTCATCCACAAGGCTCTCCATAATGCTGCACCTCCCTACATTTCCTCCCTTATCTCTGTCTATCGCCCAACCCAAGCTCTCTGTTCACTCAAAGACCTAAGACTAACATCCTCTATTATCAGAACCTCCCACGCTCGTATACAAGACTTCTCCCGAGTTGCACCACTTCTCTGGAATCCTCTATCCCGCACAATCAGATTAACTTCCATTTTCTACAGTTTCAAGCGCAAACTAAAGACATATCTTTTCAGACAGGCCTATCACAACTCCTAATGTAAACCCTTCTGTAGTTAGAATCTCTAAAACATACCCTCCTCTGTTCACGCTCCCGCATTACCTCACAGGATATGATGCTGTTTCAGACTAACTTTATATGTCCAGGCACTATCTGCATGTTAAAGGACACGACTGGTGACGGCTCATACAGCTTTATATATGTGTAAAGACAGTAACCTCTATTACAAAATTGTCTGACCATTGTATAAGGAATGCTACCTCCGATGCCGCCCCTGCTACCTCTTGTGTCACCCCTCTAACTCATAGATTGTAAGCTCTTGCGAGCAGGGCCCTCAGTCCCATTGTGTGAATTGACTATTTCTTTGTAATGTATCTTTTTTGTCTGTACTTGAACCCTACAAATTGTACAGTGCTGCAGAATATGTTGGCGCTATATAAATAAAATGTATTATTATTATTACCAGTGACTTCTATCTGAACAGATAAGGGTTCCTCTGTTTGTTCTTTGGGTTTTTTAGGGTTGTGTGCTCTAAAATAGCCTAACAATCAACACTCAAGGCAAACCAAGCTGCCAGTAACAGTCTGGTATTTTCTGGTTTTCTGTACTGATACTGGTCCCAGAGTGAATATAATAGTTTCTCTTAAGAAGCACAAATCAGTCACATGATTTAACCCTCTGGTAGTCATTGTAGAAGAGGAAAAACACGTGGGAAAACTGATCTTAGAAACTTGATATATCATATGATTAACAATAAAACGCAGGCAAATGTGTAAGTAAATAAAGCCAACATAAATACATACAAACATATATATATTTATATCAACATACCTGTAATATAATTCTTCTTTAAAGAGGACCTTTCATCACCTCCACCAATTTAATTTCTTAGCCACTTTTAATAGGCTCCTTTCCACTGATATCAGGGCAGTTGGAATTTTCTCCGTAGTCTCCACCATTCTGGAGTAATAAGTACAGTTAATTTGGGTGCCTGATGTGCTATTTAAGCTCTGTAATGTCAGAAGGGTGGTGTCAGGCAGGGGGTGTGATTCAGAGCTCCAATCACAGGCGGCCAGTGTCAGAGCTCAGAATCACACCCCTTGTCTGCTCCTGCTTGACACCCCCTCCTGACAGTACAGAGCCTAAATAGCATATCAGGCACCAAAACTAACTGAATTGATTGCTCAGGAATGGTGGGGTTAGAGAAAAAATTCTAACTGTGCCAAAATAATGTAAAGAACTGGATTTATTGGAAGTGGTGAAAGGTGCTCTTTAAAGGGCTTTTTCCATATTAGCAAATTACTTGTAGATCGGGTGGGGGAAGGCGGCTGGCAGCACAGATACCCACTGATGAGGACATAAAATTTAAAAGTTAAAAGGGTTGTCCATTTTTGCCTGGACAACCCCTTTAGGCATTACAATTACAGTCTGAGTCCACTAGAGAGCTGCTCTCATAGAGGGGTGAGAGTACTGAGCAGGGGCACCACCCTCTCTAGATAAATTAAAGGGGTATTCCTGCATCCTGTATTCCTATTTCTACTTGGATATTCCCTACTACAGGTGCTCAGTGGGCAAAATCCAGCCAAGCACAACATCTGCATCTACACAGTTTCCTCTGGGTACTCCAGTTTCCTTCCTCCCTCCACAGACATATGGAAGGGCACATGCTTCTGCCGCTACTCTATTCAGGTTCCCTACTGATCACATAGTTATCTCTTATTCAGTGCAAAGGAGCTAACGTCAAATTAGAAGAATACTTCTTTAGGCTAAGACCTCATGTTGCGGAAACGCAGCTTTTTTTGTTGCACATTTCGCTGGCTCAGAAAAAGCAGCAAAATCTGCAACAAAAAAGCTGTGTTTCCGCAATGTGAGGCCTCAGCTTTAAGGTGAGAATATGGCTTGGCCAAAGGCTTCAGTGTCTGAGTTACAAAAGCAGCATGTGACCGTCCACTAGAATTGTACATACTGGAACACACTTATTAAGCTACCTGCACTTTTATTTGATGTAAATTGCACCTTTTTGAGGCCTTTTTCTGTGCTATGCTTCATTTATGAAGAATTTTGCGCCTTTTTTTCATTCTATAATGCTGCTCTTGCCACTTTTGCTTTTTGGCGAGAAAAGGGGACGTGGCCTAACTGGAGATCCCTTTTACGCTATATTTATGACTTGCGTGTTTTTTAAAAAGGCACAAATGCACTCCAGTCCATGGACAGTGTAAAAGAGCCTGTCAGGTTATAATGCATTAGAAAGGGGCAATTGCGCCTTTTTGACCAAAAAGGGGCAAAGTGCATATGGCCAAAAAAAGGCGCATCTACACTAACATGTGCACAAGATTTAACAAGGAAATGCGCCCACATCATAAATAAGCACCACAGTGAAACTAGTCTAAAAAAAGCGCACCTGCGAAAAGTATGGCCAAAAAAGGGGCAGATAATAAATAACCCCCACTGAAGTTTTATTATTTGTTCTCATTAATAATTAGTTGTAATGTGTGTAATATGTGTGCAATTTGTCTTCAACATGTTGTTGCACTGAAATTGCCTGACTATTTTAGGCTAAAGCCCCAATTGACATGCTGCGATTTTGGAAATAGCAGCGTTTCCGCTGCGCATATTTTTCTGCAATGTGTGGATGGGATACACTAGAATCCCATCCACTTTGCAGGCACTGTAAAACAGAGTGGTTCTTGCTGTGGCATTTACTCCACAGTTTTAGGCTAGGGCCCAACGAAGCGGGCCTCAGTAAAAAAAAATGCTGCAGGAAAAACTGCATCGGCAACGCATTGTGGTTTCTCCCACAGTGCTCTTCACAGAAAGTCTGCAGAAGTTTCCCCTGCGGACTTTCTGCTTCCATTATACCTATAAGGATACCGCCAGTGTTCCATAGGTATAATTGACATGCTGTGGTTTTGCATATGTTTCTGCAATGTGACTTTGCAGTGACTGCCTCGTGAGGCCCGGGCTTTAGGGTGATTTGCAATACCCCTTAGACACTAAAAAAATTTATACCATCTCAAGTAAGCTCCAGTCCCATGCGACTTACACTGAACTTTGTGCTGGAAAAATTGTTTAGGAATCTGCAACCAACATCCAGTGGATTTAGATTTTTGTGACTATTTAGTGATCCGATGTGGGCTGCAAGAGGGCTGCAGAAGAGGAAGAGCCTGCATACTCTATAATTCCTGAGCTTGTTTTCAATCATCTCTCTCAGCATAGCGTTACATCCTTCTCTGAATTACTATGCAGTCATGTTCACCATATGGGTGTGAGGGTACATCTGTCCAGCAACAGGGTTACCACCCATTGGCTTCAATCATACTTTCCTTGCGGACAAATACTTGTCATAGAGCAAGAATTCAGCTTTGACTTTTGAAGCTTTGGCGCCCTCTAGTGTAAATTAGTAATAGTAGCTCCTGAAAACTAGGTTGAAGAATACAAATACTGGTAATACTTGCCCAACTCCAAGTATTGAAAATAGCTTTCAACTTTGATATTTCTATTTTAAAAAAGTAAAAAAAAAAAAGCTGGAGACAACTTTTAGATACATACCCCAATGCCTGTGATCACCAGTAGTTGAAAGATGGAGCATTTTTCCTACATAAATCATCATATGGTTGATGACTCCATTGTCATGAGCAGCACAGGCTTCAGGCACAATTATTAACTTGCCATACACTACCTTTATTAACTATTTATGCTAAGGACCAAGCATTTTTGGCTGCTGCAGAAACACAGCTGAAAAAATTGCTTCATTTAAAATTTTTAGCAAGGTGAATACAATTTTATTTAATCTCGTTCACACACTGCAAAAAAAAGAAAAAAGCTGCATGTCCAAAAACACGTTTTTGTTTTTTTTTTAAATCACAGCATGTTCATTTTAGCTGCAGAATTGTGAGCATTGTCCCTATAGATTTAATAGGGGAAGAAAAAGCACAGAGGAAAATGCAGCAAAAACTCAATAAAAAACACTGCAGAAAAAATGCACATTTTCACAGTTTTTTTCCACAGCATTATTAAGCTATATTTTGCTACTTAGGGCTTTAGCCTTAGACTGAGGCCAAACATTGTGGAAAAGCTGCATTTATTGTTGCAGTGGCTTCAAAAGGAATGGGAAAGGAAGAAATTATATTCCCCCTTCTGCCGAAACCACTCTCGGCTTTGGCTCAAAAAAACAGAGTAAAATCAGCCAAAAAACAAAGTAGCTTTTCTGCTGTGGCAGAATCGAGAGATAACCAGCAATAGAGAGATTATTAGCAAACTGCAATTAGCTGAACTGATTGTCCTGCAGGCAGAGCTGTAGATAACAGTGAGAGCTCTCAGCCCCCACCCAGAGAGCAGTGAGTGATGTCATCTGTCCTGTCTTATCAGATACAGGCCATGCTCCATGGAAATGATGTATAACAGTAGGAGGAATAATTTCACATAGCAGGCAAACAAAGCAGCATTGCTAAAGTAATGTATTTAGGAAAACTCTTGAATTTACATAAGCTAGTAGTAGAGATAGGATCCTTGAGATCCTTTAAGATGCAATATTGTGGGCCAATGTTCAGGTGCACTTTATATTGAAAAGTAAGCGAATAGGTGGTGTAAACTTAGACTAGACAATCTAAAAATGCATCAGATTTATCAACCATCCTCAGCTACTATGAAAGATCTACAGCAGTTTAAGACTACGTTTACACTGTCTATTAGACAGTATTAATAAATCAGCTCTTATAAGTCTCAGGAAATGTTTTCTAGTGTTTGATACATTATTAAGAATAAGGAGTCTCAAATCCCCATTCTCTGTTGGAGAGCAGGTTATGCATTTGCCATCCTTCTGAAAGCCGTGTTTTTCATGGCTAACACACTGACCCATTTATTTCTATATGCATACACATGCCGTGTATTATCACGGGCCCTTGTATAAGGCCAAGGAGGCATGGACAGCACACAGATGTTGCCCATGTGACGACCACACTGTTTAATCACAGCCCAGCTACATGCACACAATAACAATATAATATTTACATGACTTATCTCTACAGAAGTCTATAGAGAGGGGAGGTGAAGTAGGAAGTGGTGGCGGGAGAATGGTCGCAGGAGGAAATCCAACCAAAGCGCAGCAGGCAAAATTTTGAGGGGGTTAGAGGAAGGAGTGCTACGGAACATTAAATGGTACTATTATGAAGTACAATTTGTCCTGTAAACAATTGCTCAAACAGCTCTGTGAATGAAAAAATAAAAAAAGTTATGGGGTTTGGAAGGGCAGGAAATAAAAAATGAAATATGCCTGTGACGGGAAGGGGTAAACAGGGGTGTCTGGGGAGTAATTATTTACTTACCTGGTCCTGGGGATCACTCATGATAGACCACTAGGTCATGTGATGTGAAGCAGCATTCCGTGTCGCAGATTACTCACCTCCTCTTTTCCCAATCTCACAAGTAATTAATGACCCAGGGGGCAGAACACTGCTTCAGAACACATGACCCAGTGGCCATGATGTTGCCAGAACCCCTGGGTCCATGATCAGTGATCCCCAGGACTAGGCAAGTAAATTACTACTCCCTGGACAACCACATTAATTTCTTCCTCCCTAGGGACTCTTTCACTTTCAACTCTGACAGAGCCCCTACACTGGGGGTACACCCATAAAGGGCAATGAGTGCTTCCATTACTACAAAATGTTTAACCCTTTAAAGACATGTGGTAGTTTGTACGTTAGTGCTCTCTAACTATCTTCATATTTTCCTTTCCCGTCTTCCAAAATTCATAACTTCTTTTATTTTTCTATCAACATAGCTACTGTATGTGAGAGCTTATTCTTTGCGTGATGAATTGTACTTTATTTGCCACCATTTTGGGGTACATACAGTTAGGTCCATAAATATTTGGAGAGAGACAAGTTTTCTAATTTTGGTTCTATACATGAATGATACCACAATGAATTTTGAACAGTACAATTCAGATGCAATTGAAGTTCAGACTTTTAGCTTTAATTTAGTGGGTTGAACAAAATTATTGCATAAAAATGAACTAAAGCATTTATTACACACAATCCCTTCATTTCAGGGGCTCAAAAGTAATTGGATAAATTAAATAATTGTAAGTAAAATGTTAATTTCTAATACTTGGTTGTTCACCCTTTGTTGGCAATGACTGCCTGAAGACTTGAACTCATGGACATCACCAGACGCCGCTGTGTTTCCTCCTTTTTAATGCTCTGCCAGGCCTTTACTGCAGCGGTTTTCAGTTGCTGTTTGTTTGTGGGCCTTTCTGTCTGAAGTTTAGTCTTTAACAAGTGAAATGCTGCTCAATTGGGTTGAGATCAGGTGACTGACTTGGCCATTCAAGAATATTCCACTGCTTTGCTTTAATAAACTCCTGGGTTGCTTTGGCTTTATGTTTTGGGTCATTGTCTATCTGTATTATGAAACACCAATCAGTTTGGCCACATTTGAGCACACAGTATGTCTCTGAATACCTCAGAATTTATCCGGCTGCTCCTGTCCTGTGTCACATCATTAATAAACATTACTGACCCAGTGCCACCTGCAGCCATGCATGCCCAAGCCATCACACTGCCTCTGCCATGTTTTACAGATGATGTGGCATGCTTTGGATCATGAGCTGTACCACGCCTTCGCCAAAGTTTTTTCTTTCCATCATTCTGGTAGAGGTTGATCTTGGTTTCATCTGTCCAAATAATGTTTTTCAAGAACTGTGCTGGCTATACAATCTAGCCTTTTTATTCTTGAGGCTTATGAGTGGCTTGCACCGTGCAGTGGACCCTCTGTATTTCCTTTCATGCAGTCTTCTCTTTATGGTAGATTGCGATATTGATACGCCTACATCCTGGAGAGTGTTATTCACTTGGTTGGCTGTTGTTAAGGGGTTTCTCTTCACCATGGAAATTATTCTGCGATCATCCACCACTCTTGTCTTCCGTGGGCGTCCAGGTCTTTTTGCATTGATGAGTTCAGCAGTGCTTTCTTTCTTTCTCAGGATGTACCAAACTGTAGATTTTGCCACTCCTAATATTGTAGCAATTTCTCGGATGGGTTTTTTCTGTTTTCGCAGCTTAAGGATGTCTTTCAACTGCATGGAAAGCTCCATTGACCGCATGTTTTCTTCACAGCAAAATCTTCCAAATGCAAGTACCACACCTCAAATCAACTCTAGGCCTTTTATCTGCTTAATTGAGAATGACATAACAAAGGAATTGCCACACCTGCCCATTAAACAACCTTTGAGTCACTTGTCCAATTACTTTTGGTCCCTTTAAAAACAGGGTGGCACATGTTAAGGAGCTGAAACTCCTAAACCCTTCATCCAATTTTAATGTGGATACCCTCAAATAAAAGCTGAAAGTCTGGACTTTATGTTCATGTCCATTATATAACTATAACTTGAATATGTTTCAGTAAACAGGTAAAAAAACAAAATTTGTGTCAGTGTCCAAATATATATGGACCTAACTGTATAATGTTTTGATTAGCTTTTATTTAAATAATTTGGGGTCCATGTCAAATAACAAACAATTCTATCCTAATTTTTTGCATCTTGTTTTTACGGCGTTCACTCAGCATTAAAAATGACATGGCAGCTTTGTCTGGTGGGCCATTATGATTACAGTGATACCATATTTATAAAGCTTTTTATTATGTTTTACCGCTTTTACAAATAAAACGTCACTTTTTGAAAATTAACTATATTCCTGGGGTCACTTTATTCTGACGCCTATAACTTCTTACCGTACTGTTGACAGAGATATGTCAAGGCTCTTTATTTGCGGAACAAGTTGTACTTTTTATTGGTACCAATGTTTGGCTGTATATGACTTTTTGTTCACTGTTTACTGTTATTTTTTGGGGAAAGCAAAGTTACCAAAATACCTTAATTTGTGCATTGCAGTATATATTTTTTTCACGACGTTCAACTGTACAGGATAAAAAATGCTATTTTTGGATAGCGGGAACTTATATGCACATGGGGGTACCTAACATGTATGTTTATTTTTGTTTACGTTATGTATTTTTTAAAACTCAAAAATGGTGGAGCGGACCTGAAAAATAAAGGTAGGAGAAGAATAGCCTTTCTAGAGGCTATTCCGATGTGTTTTTAGTTAAAAATCGATTTTTTAATTATAGAATCCCTTTAACTTTTTATTATTTATTTTAAACTATGTGTATGGTTTTTTTTTACATGTCCCACAAGGGGACTTGAAGCTGGGATCTGAAATGCCCAGTGCAATGTCCAGCAATACATAGTATTGCAGAACATCACACATTAGTTCCTATGGTAACTGTGCATACGCAGTCAGGAAGCCGTTGTCCGGCCTCCTGGCTGCCATGGCAACCCCTCGGAACCCGCAATCTTATCACTATTGATCACGGCATGTAGCGGGTTAATCCGCTGGAGTCGGAGTATCTTCCGATTCTGGTGGCTGGAAATAATGTGCCATACTATTACAGTGCGGAGCGTTAACTGTAGCAGAACGGGAAAGGGTTATCCAGCTTCCAAATATTATCTGCAAATACATCCACAGCAGTGCTAAATACTCACTGTTTCCTTGTGCAGCCTTTTCTTGGCTTTATTTTACTTGAGACTCCTTGTATCACTGTTATTCACATGCAGTGAATCTGTGAACAAACTAGAGTTCCCATAATTCTTCTCCCTGCTCTCACTCTCAGGCCCCTTGCAGACGACCGTGATCAGTGTGCTATCGGTGTATTTGACGGAGAGCACACTGACCCATTCCTTTCTATGGGCCCGTACACATGACCGTGAATTACATGGTCATGTGTGCGGGCCAACAGTTCAGACCGCAAAATATAGAACAGATCCTATTTTGCAGCCCTTGCTTTCATAGCTCCTACAGTATTCATTTAATGAAAGGGGCCGAAGAAGCATGGCTCGTGCACGGGCTACACATGGGTGACATCCGTGGGTCCCCCGTGCCTTTAATTCACGGCCAGCTGGTAGCACACAGTCGTCTACAACCGGCCTCAATGTTTGCTGCTCGCAGGGGGGAGTGAGCTTGCAAACAAAACATCACAGCAGCATGTGACGTCAGATATGGGAGTGATTTATTACCTGTGATTTCATTGCAGGGGAGCATGATGAAAGGAGGGGTACACAGAGTGAGAGTAGGCAGATGAATCATGGGAAATGTAGTTTGTCCACAGATCAGAGATACAAGGAATCTCAAGTAAAATAAAACCAAGAAAAGGGTGCACAAGGGAAAAGTGAGTATATAGCACTGCTGTGGATGTACAGTCATGGCCAAAAGTTTTGAGAATGACACAAATATTATATTTTCACATGATCTGCTGCCCTCTGGTTTTTATGTGTGTTTGTCAGATGTTTTTATCACATACAGAAATATAATTGCATTCATATTATGAGTAACAGAAGCTTATATTGACAGTTAGAATGAGTTAATGCAGCAAGTCAATATTTGCAGTGTTGACCCTTCTTCTTCAGGACCTCTGCAATTCTCCCTGGCATGCTCTCAATCAACTTCTGGACCAAATCCTGACTGATAGCAGTCCATTCTTGCAGAATCAATGCTTTAATTTTGTCTGAATTTGTTGGTTTTTGTTTGTCCACGCGTCTCTTGATGATTGACCACAAGTTCTCAATGGGATTAAGATCTGGGGAGTTTCCAGGCCATGGACCCAAAATCTCTATGTTTTGTTCCCTGAGCCATTTAGTTATCACCTTTGCTTTATGGCAAGGTGCTCCATCATGCTGGAAAAGGCATTGTTGAGCGCCAAACTGCTCTTGGACGGTTGGGAGAAGTTGCTCTTGGAGGACATTCTGGTACCATTCTTTATTCATGGCTGTGTTTTTAGGCAAGACTGTGAGAGAGCCGATTCCCTTGGCTGAGAAGCAACCCCACACATGAATGGTTTCAGGATGCTTTACAGTTGGCATGAGACAAGACTGGTGGTAGCGCTCACCTCTTCTTCTCCGAATAAGCTGTTTTCCAGATGTTCCAAACAATCGAAAAGGGGATTCATCAGAGAAAATGACTTTACCCCAGTCCTCAGCAGTCCACTCCCTGTACCTTTTGCAGAATATCAGTCTGTCCCTGATGTTTTTTCTGGAGAGAAGTGGCTTCTTTGCTGCCCTCCTTGAGACCAGGCCTTGCTCCAAGAGTCTCCGCCTCACAGTGCGTGCAGATGCACTCACACCTGCCTGCTGCCATTCCTCAGCAAGCTCTGCACTGCTGGTAGCCCGATCCCGCAGCTGAAACACTTTTAAGAGATGGTCCTGCCGCTTGCTGGTCTTTCTTGGGCGCCCTGGAGCCTTTTTGGCACCAATGGAACCTCTCTCCTTGAAGTTCTTTATGATGCGATAGATTGTTGACTGAGGTGAAATCTTTCTAGCTGCAATACTCTTCCCAGTTAGGCCATTTTTGTGCAGTGCAATGATGACTGCACGTGTTTCTTTAGAGATAACCATGGTTAACAGAAGAGAAACAATGATGGCAAGCACCAGCCTCCTTTTAAAGTGTCCAGTGGTGTCCTTCTTACTTAATCATGACAGATTGCTCTCCAGCCCTGTCCTCATCAACACCCACACCTGTGTTAATGGAGCAATCACTGAAACGATGTTAGGTGGTCCTTTTAAGGCAGGGCTACAATGATGTTGAAATGTGTTTTGGGGGATAAAGTTCATTTTCTAGGCAAATATTGACTTTGCAAGTAATTGCTGTTAAGCTGATCACTCTTTATAACATTCTGGAGTATATGCAAATTGCCATTAGAAAAACTGAAGCAGTAGACTTTGTAAAAATTAATATTTGTATCATTCTCAAAACTTTTGGCCATGACTGTACTTGCAGATATTATTTGGAAGTTGGACACCCCCTTTAATACAGTGGGAGGCTCAATAGATTGTAAAAGGTTACTTGCAGTCATGAGCTAACGAGCAGCAAGATGGTAAAAATAGTGAGGTGGGGTGTTTTTCTTCACACAATGAATGCAGATGGGAGGGGCTGATTTTCCTCACAGACATGTCTGGAAACTGCAAAGATTGAAGATTCTGCACATCTCACAGCTTACAATGTAGGAAAAGTCTTCTCTATACTTGTATCTACTTCTGGCTGCTTGTGTGGTTACAGACGGGATAATATTCATAGACAGCAACCACCTTTTCTGACTTTGCTCATAGATTATACCTGCATGGTCGATGCTAGAATGGAGTGGGTAGCTGTATATATCTGCAGTTCAGTGTTGCTGAATCTCTTATATGATGATCACTTGGGGCTTTTCTCAGCTATTTGTTTGCTCTTGTACCATTACTCCTGACAGAAATGCATGTAAATTTACCAATCTAGTTAGAATGGATAAGGGAGGGGGCAGACTGCTCCTCATTGTACACACCCATGGCCTCAAAGCAAAAATACGCTTCAACCAAAATGGGGATATTAGCAACAGAAAATCTCATAGGACACAATGTATGAAGTCTTATACAGTCAAAGAACAGACTGCCAAGCAAGACCCTGCACATATTTCAACTTTTCATGAAAAATCAGGTTCCCTTTCACTGCTAACAATAAGCCCCACCTACAGTAATGCTAATAAAATAAGCAATACAGATGTTAAAAAAATATTTTATTGAAATAAAACACACCCAACACAACCCTCATTAACCATTTTATTTAAAAAGTTTTGAAATACCTCTGCTCATCCTCAACGTAAGCTGAGCTCTCTCCATACAGGGCGGATGCCGGCTGTATAATACAGCCAGGATCCACTGCTAACAGCAGCTCGCGGCTGTTAACGCTTTAGATGCCATGGTCAAACGGGACCGCAGCGTCAAAATTGCACAGGAGCCGCCATTTTTCACTGATCGCCGCCCTCCAGAACGTTGGAGGGCAGTGATCGGTTGCCATGAAAGCCGGGAGCCTATTGAAGGCTCCCAGGCCTGTCATTACATTAGATCTATTACACGATGCCAGAGGCATCGTCTAATGCAATAGCAGTAACGTTATCTACAGTAGTATCGCAGTGAATAGTATGATCGATCAGACTCCCTAGGTTTCAAGGTTCCTAGGGGGTTTGATCATACAAGTAAAATTAGAAAAAAAAAAAAAAAGTTTTTAAAAGTATAAAAAAATTAAAAAAAACAAAAACACAAGTTCAAATCACCCCCCTTTCCCTAGATCAGATATAAAAGTAAATAAACAAAAGTAAACATAAACACATTACGTATCCCCCTGCTCCAAAATGCCCGAACTATTAAAATATTTATCCCATACGGTAAATGGCCAAATAGCGTTTTTTTTCAGCACTTTGCCTCCTATACAAAAATTAATAAAAAGTGATCAAACCATCAGATCTTTCCCCAAATGGTATCAATAAAAATGTCATGTTGTCCCGCATAAAAATATGCCATACCCAGCTCCATACATGTAAATATGAAAAAGTTACAGGTGTCACAATATGGTGACACACAATTTTTTTTCTATTTTGCAAAGTTTTTAATTTTTTAAAAGGTATCTAAACATTACAAATACTATATAAATTTGGTATCACCGTGTTCGTACTAACCTGCAGAATACAGGTAACATGTCATTTTTACCACTCAGTGAACACTGTAAAAATTAAACCCATATGAAATTGGCACAAATGCAGTTTTTCTCCAATTGCACCTCATTCTGAATTTTTTTCCAGCTTCCCAGTACATTGCACAGCATATTGAATAGTGACATTACAAAGTACAATTTGTTTCGCAAACAATAAGCCATCATGTGAGTCTGTGAACTGAAAAATGAAAAAGTTATGGCTCTTGGAATGTGGGGAGGGAAAAACGAAAATGCAAAAATGAAAAATGGCTGGGTGTTTAAGGGGTTAATCAGCTTTTATTAATGTTTATTGGAGGTCCATGTAAAAAACAAAAAAAAAAAAAAAAAACAGAATTCTATCAATTTTTTGTATTTTGTTTTCACGGAGTTTACTCTGCATTAAAAATGCCATGGCAGCTTTGTACAGAGGGTCAATACCATTACGTCGATACCACATTTATAATGGTTTTATTAGCTTTTACTACTTTTACAAATAAAAGTCACTTTTTGAAAATGAACGATTTTCCTAGGGTCACCGTATTCTGATTCCTATAACTTTTTTTACGGTTTTGTTGACAGAGATGTGTAAGGGCTCTTTATTTGCAGGGCAAGTTGTACTTTGGTACCAATGTTTGGTACGTATGACTTTTTGATCACTTTTTATTGCTATTTTTCTTTGAGGAAGCGAAGTATCCAAAATACATTAATTTGTGCACTGTGGTATAATTTTTTTTTTTTTTTTTTTACAGCATTCACTGTATGCGATAAATAACCCTATTTTTAGGTAGTAGGGATTTACACACATATGGAGGTACATAACATGTTTGTTTACATTGTTTTTTTTTAAACTTTTATTTGTTCTTTTTTTATTCTTTATTTCAATCTTTAACTTCTGTGTTACGCTAGGTTAATACTTGCGTTCGGGTTTGCGTTTGTGCGGAAAAATGCAGAGAGAGAAGTCCTTTTCTCTCCGTATTTTTACAGCGGAATGGGGAACAGAAACCCTGAGCGGAGACCGAGCACAGGTGTGAACCTAGCCTAACACAGTAATAGTAATGCCGCAGGCACAGCTCCTGTGCCCCCGACATTATAGCACTGTACTATTATGGCGCTGAATGTTATGTATACACTCAGCGGCGTGATAGTATAACACAGAATGGGAAGGGGTTAACCCCTTTTGAGTAATCAGCGATTCAATCACTGATTGCAGGCCAGTGGTGAATACTGCTCACCACCTCTCCCCAAGCACATTGGGTATACTTTGAGGGGCATAGTGCCCACAAAGGGGGACACATTATATTAATGTACATTGGGAAGAGGGACAGGCAGCCCGCTATAAAAATAGAGTATAGCAGCTCTAATGTTTCTTCGGACTGCACCTGCTATTTCATTCATTAGAGCTGCTAACTCCTGCACTAGAAAGGGTTAACCGCAGTCATAACTTGACCACAACTAACCCTAAGTGCAGGGGTTACTTGCGGTCAAGGGGATACACATGGTCATGTCGTACAGATAAGTTATGAGTACGAGTAAACACTCCCAGTGCAGGGACTCCCTTAGAGGATACCACCCCAGGGACCCTCTGCCCCACAACAGCCTTAGATGACAACAGGACCCCTGCCTCTCACCCCCTTAGATGACAACAGCACCCCACCCAGGGACCCTTG
Source organism: Leptodactylus fallax (assembly GCA_947044405.1). NCBI lineage: Eukaryota > Metazoa > Chordata > Amphibia > Anura > Leptodactylidae > Leptodactylus > Leptodactylus fallax. The sequence continues at coordinate 4,178,383 of CAMRHE010000078.1, forward strand.
ACTCCAACCCCTCGTAGCTGACAACAGCGCCCCAGGGACCCCTGCCTCTCACCTCCCCCTCCCTCCCCATTAGATACCAATAGCACCCCAGGAACCCTCTACCCCCAACACCCTTAGATGCCAACAGGACCCATGCCTCTCAACCCCTTAGATGACAACAGCACCCCACCAAGGGACCCTTGACTCCAACCCCTCGTAAATGACAACATCACCTCAGGGACCCCTGCCTCTCACCTCCCCCCCCCTTAGATACCAACAGTACCCCAGGGACACTCTACCCCAACAGGACCCCTGCTTCTCACCCCCCTTAGATGCCAACAACATCCCAGGACCTCTCTGCAATCAAAACGCACAACACTTACATGATCAGAACAGAAAAACCAGAAGAGTTCGTCTAGTCCACGCCGGCTTTTCTGATCTATGACTAAGTCACGTGACTGCCTTCGCACATGACGGCTGACGTCACCAGTTTCAAGCCCTCTATTCTAGCCTGTATCTACTCTAACCAGCGGCAAGACTCGGAAGTAATAAGAAGCATTGTGCTGTATTGGGCTGAAGAGCAAAGGTCAGTGGAAAATGTGGAGCGGGTTCCGACTATGCCATATCATGTTATTATCTGTCAGATGCTGTTGGGTTTCTGGGAATTGTAGTTCACAGTGGTGTGTTGTAAGAGTAACAAGTCTTTACATGTCCTACAGTGCGAGGTAGGCGTGCTGGGAGTTGTAGCTTTGTAAAGAAAATGAGCGGTTATGGGCATTGGCTTCAGAACCTCACATTAACTTCAGTTTTGGTGTCTGAATCCCCATCATCTGCTGTTACATACTCCAAGGGAATCCCCATACACGTTAGGACATACTGGGGCAGATAAACTAATAAGTATTTGTGCCATAATGCGTTACCCCTCATTTCCTATGTGTTATAGATACTTTATAACAGTTTGTGTGTTCGTGTGACATGTGGGTGGCGCTTGTTGAAAAGGGGGTGTGGCTTCAAAAGCTAAACTGTGAGCCAGAAGTTGCCCCAAAGTTAAGTCTGGTGCACCAAATTTTAGTGACAACATTTTTTCAGAACCTAAGGCTCGTTTACCTTTCAGAGATTCCATCCCCATCCTGCTTGAAAAATTTCAGGCAGAAACCTGGCCGACCCTGTCAATGGAGTCCGTGAGTTTTTCTGGTCCCCCTGTGGACCCAAAGATGGAAACTCGAACGCTTGTGTGAACCTAACGTAAGCCAACTAATAAGTGGTGTAAAGTCAGACTAGACAGTCTACAAGTACACCAGATTTTTAAATAGCATTAGACGCTTAGAAAATCTGGTGCAGTCTAAAGACTGTCAGTTCTAAGCTTGCACTAAATGTTAAAGTTTTAGTTTATCAGAATACACAAAACATCAAATTTGAACACTTGTGTGGAAACTCCCAAATTTTCAGATAACCAACACAGCTGCCCCATAATAGCAATTATGTAGAATAGCACTGATGCAATAATAAGAAAACTTAACATTTACTAATACATGTAAAGAGTACCCCTAGGAGGCATCATACAATGACTAAATCAAGCCAAATACTTTAAGAGGAAATAGATAGAAAAATGGATGGATCTTACCCAATCCGTGTAAGATGGATGGATCTTGCCCAATCTGTGTAAGAAGGATGGATCTTACCCAATCCGTATAAAGAGGAGTATCACCAGCGGGGAGCGCAGCCAGGGGTAGAGATACCAATCCCTATACTCACCCTCATAAACTCTCCCTATCCCCCGTGTATTAACTCCCACCCTAATAAGGGCAGTACCAATCTGTACCTCAAGATAATCCCTATAAGTCCCTACGCGTTTCCTGACACGTTATGCGCCAATCATCAGGGGACTTTAACTCAATTGCTTCTGACACAAAAGTGATTATATAGTACAGAATAAATCAATCAGAAAAAAATAGAAAAAAACAAACAAAAAAACAGTCCACAATGGTGGGAAAGGTATTAGTTATCCTCAGTGGAGGATAAGCTACATAGCTAGCTCTTCACATATGTCATTATGTGAGGAGCTAGTTTTTTGTTTGTTTTTTTCTATTTTGTTTTTTTTTTGTTTTTATTTCTATTTTTGGAGCAGGTTTATTATGACCTTAGTCCACTCTTGTGGTGGAAAAAAATTTAAAACTTCTTAAACTGTCCATGCCACTTTCCTGTCTTGTTGCATCATTCCCAAGAAGACTCATGGCTGTACTGGCTCAAAAGGGTGCTTCTACTTAATACTGAGCAAAGGGTCTGAATACTTATGACCATGTGATATTTCAGTTTTTCTTTTTTAAATAAATTTGCAAAAATATCTACATTTCTGTTTTTTTTCTGTCAAGATGGGGTACTGAGTGTACATTAATGAGAAATAAAATGAAGTTTCTTGCTTTTAGCAAATGGCTGCAATGAAACAAAGAGTGAAAAAGTTGAAGAACTTTGAACTTTGCGATGATTCATACTTTTATCTTTGTCAGAAGTCATGGCAGCTCGCAATGTTATCTCCGTCAGAAGTCCTGACAGATTTGATGTGAAGAATAGTTCTGCATGAAATTCACTGGGGTCCATTGTGTGACAGATGCGGCAATGCGCACAGTGGAAAGCCTTGATACAAGTGCAAGCAGAGCTTTATATAGTGGTTGCCCATGGGACATAGGAGTTGGGGGGGAGTTACTGTTTATTAATGACCATGGTTTACACACATTTATGTAGGAGTTGGCCCGTGGGAAAATGGAGCCCATGGTTTGGCCTACCGACTCCACATTCCTGTTTGTCAAAAGAAGGGAATCTCCTAGAATTAAAAAAAATATATATACTGTATATGTATGTTTGTATACACACTTACCTGGTAAATCCACCACTGTATCTGTACGGTACCGCTGCTAAAGTGGTACCTGCAGCACTTCTGTACGTACAGACATGACTACACCAGCCAATCCTTAGCCTTAGTGGTCTTGTGCCATACACGAATCATCACCGCTTAAGCCAGTAATGGGCTGCAATAATAACATTGACAGCTCCTTCAACAGACAACGGAGATACAAAGGTGGAGGTTTCAGAAGGTATGTGCCCCTTGATTTGTTAATTTAAGACATCCCCAGCCTGTGACCATTTTTTTTTACTAAAACAGGGGAAACCCCTATAAGAACATTTATAACTCCTGATAATAGGGCCTTGTAAAGGAGTGTTCGGTAGGGATTCTTTCATAGAAATGATTGTAAACCTCGTTATAGAGATGAATTTGTAAGCACTTGCTCATGAGGCTCCAGTAGACCTAGTCTTCCATTTACAGGCCCGTAGGGCTTGTGCCAGGTGACGCTGCAGCTGTCACCTCACATAAACTGGTCATTGCTGCTGACGTCAGCCGGGGGGCCTGTAAATGGAAGACCTGACCTACTTCTGCTAGAAAAACCTGGTAGAAGAGGTGATTAATGGTATGCTATGTTATTGACCTTATCAGCAGCACTGATGATTCCTAAAAAAAACAAAAGGCGGACATATCCTTAAAATGGGAGGAGTGTGAGATTATTCTAACCTATCAAATAAAAGCCTGTTTCCAGAAAATATCAATAACACACAGAGTTATGATCTGTCTCAAAAGACGCAGTGAAAATTGCAAAGTGCTGTCCTCTGTATTTCAGGGCTGCAAAGGATGAAGTGCTACCTTAAGAGCACAGATGGCAAACACAGTCCTATTGAGCTCCTCGATGGAGTTGGAGTCGTCCTAGGAAGAGGACCTCAGACCTGCATCACAGATAGAAAATGTTCCAAGCAGCAAGGTTTGTCACATCTTCCTTCCATTTACATGTTGCGGGTATTGCATGTTATATATAAAACTAGTCGAGGATATATAAATAAAAAAAAACAAAAAAGACTTTTGTTTTTTTAATCACTAAGACCTTATATGACCCCTTTCACTACACGTCGTACAGAGCTCAGGTCCATACAGTGGCCATGTGACCCCAGCACTTGTCTGCCTCATCCAGCAGTTCTGACCCGTTTGGATGAAGCAGCATGATGATGCCTGGTGGATGAGCAGGCAGCCATATACAGTTCTGCGGTATTTACACACGGACAGCTAGTGGATGTAAAATAAAGGGGGCATTGTCTTAAATAGGAATTATAGTTCCTATTTAAAGGAATAGGAAACCTTGTAATACATAATTTCACCACAGCGGAGAGCTGTTTGCAGTAGTTCTTCTCCTGGCTCATAGACATGTGTCCTGAACTGGGGACCTCTCTGTAATGTCCATTTGTCCTAATAGGAGTGTAAATGGACAGTCCCTTTAGGTAGGAGCTTTGTTAAATTGTTCAAAACATATGTACTTCTATGTAATGCCAGATAAGGTATGTTATTCTTTGCTTTTAGATGATATTAATACAATGTGAACTTTTTCTGTGTTACAGTGGAGCTTGTGGCCAATGTTGAGAGGAAAGTTGTACGCGTCACTCAGGTAAGGACATGTGACCAAAAATGTCTAAGCTAGAGTACTGCAGGGTGGTATAAATGTATATTTCTCTTTTATTTCATTGGAGGACACAGCACCATGGGTATAGACCTGGGCACTAGGAGTCTGACACTAGGAATAACAAAAGAGGCTATACCTTCTCCACAGACACTGTGCTAGCCAGTTTTAGCCTAGTGTCCATGGGAGGCAGATACGACCTGACTGCTTCATACTAGCCGCCCCCCCCCCCTTCCCTGCGGTCGCTGCACTCTTCCCACTACCGCATCAGCTCTTAGAATACCAGTGACCCCACTACCATGTTTGAGGTCCATAGAAGGGGTGACCCTGTGGCGCCTGAAGACGGTGGATCAGATAAGTACCTGAAGAGTTTAGGTCGCTTTTTCATTTTCAGTTTGTCGCACTTTGGAGGCTCTCCTCCCCAGGGATCTCTCAGGGGATGTCCTTTCTTCCCCTCTGTTGGTAGGTGATCTCCACCATCGCCAGTCTTTCCGGCTGTGGAGTGGTCTTCGTTGCCTTGATCTTTCAGGGCCTATGGTCCAAAGCCGAGACCTCCCTCCAGATCAACCTACTGGAACTGAGGGCCATCTTCTTAGCCCTGTCTCATTGGACCTCTCTCCTCTAAGAGCACCCGGTCGGAGTCTAGACTGACAACTCCACTGCAGTTGCCTACCTGAACCATCAGGAGTTGGGCAGACATCAGACGTAGACCTCATCGCATCCCTCCTGAACCACAAACTCCCCCCCCCCCCCCCCTTACGTGGCCAGGTACCAGGACTCTCAGGCCATAGCCACCGATGCCCTCGTGATTCCCTGGTTGGACTTCCACCTTCTGTACCTGTTCTCTCCTCGTCCTCTTCTCCCTCAGGTTCTCAAGAAACTCAAGACCAAGGGGGTTACAGCCATCCTGGTGGCTTCAGATTGGCCTGCCAGGCATGGTACACAAGATCTCATGTTCCTGCTGGCGGTGCTCCTTGGCCTCTTCCCCTGCAAGTTGACCTTCTGTCTCAAGGACCGCTATTCCACCCCATCTTACCTCAGCTGCATTTAACGGCGTGGCTTTTAAATCCGATGTCCTGAGGTCTCTGCGGTTTTTGGAGCCTGTTATCCAGACCATGCTCAAGGCCCAAAAAACCCAGTCAGCAAAGATCTATCAACGCACATGGAAGGCTACGCACAGTGGTGTAAGAGTAATGACTTCCATCCGCTCTCCTTTTCTCTTCCCAAGATCCCGTCTTTTCTCCAGTCCAGTCTGGATTGGGGATTTTCTTCTCTTAAGGGGCAGGTTGCGGCCCTTTCCATTCATTTGCAGAAGGCCCTGGCCTTCTGGCGTCAGGTGAAGACCCTCCTGCAGGGAGTGGCACACTATGCTCCTGCCTACCTTCCTCCCATGGGACCTTAATCTCGTTCTTGAGGTGCTTCAGGCTCCCCCTTTTGAGCCTCTGCATGATATCTCTCTTCGCCTTCTGTCCTGGAAGGTTGCTGTCCTGGTGGCCATTACTTCCATCCGAATGGTCTTCAAACTGGCTGCCCTGTCCTGGAAGCCTCCCTTTCTGGTTCACCACAAGGACAAGATTGTCCTTCGTCCGCCATCTTCCTTTCTGTCTAAGCTGGTTTCTTCCTTCCATCCAAGGATATCGTTTTACCGTCTTTCTGCCTGGACCCCAAGCACCCAAGTGAGCGCTCTCTTCACTGCCTGGTCTGGGCAATCTGTGTCTCTTTTGTACTCGCAGTAAAATCCTTTTCTCGTTATATTCATTGGGGGGACACAGATCCTATCCTTGTTTCTTGTTTCTGCCCCGGGCTGTTTTGGTTCGTTTTTTTCCTGGACATGTTGTTGGTATTGGTTCTATGTTCTTTTTTGTTTCTTTTGTCTCTCTCCTACTGCTGCAGTACAAACTGGCTAGCACAGTGTATGTGGAGAGGGTATAGCCCAGAGGCAGAGCCAACATCTTTTGATATTCCTAGTGTCAGCCTCCTGGTGGCCAGGTCTATACCAATGGTGCTGTCCCCCCCAATGAATACCATGAAAAAAGGATTTTACGAGTACAAAAATCCAATTATCTGCAGTGTCACTATAACAAACATTTACTACAACTGGTTAAAGCTTTAGAAAATATATCCCAGAACAGAATAGCTTTTCAGGAATATGGGAAAGCTGGGCATCTACTTTTGCTGTAGCTGCACTGATAGTCAATAATAGGGGGAGATTGGCCATGTATATCACCGGAAAAATTCCTGGTGGGCTGAAAGGGATATGGGCTGCTGGGCATGTAAGCTACCTGCTCTGAGGCCCAGCCATTACCATGACTGTTGCTTCAGACTGCAGCCCGGTGGCCCCCACTCTATAACCTTTTTAGCGAGGTCACCAGGCGGCACCGAGAGCATGTGTTGGAGGAATCTAGTGAGAGGTTCGCCCAGTGGTCTCGTTCGGACCGCACAGGTTCCTAACCGAAACTTCCAATATACTCTTTGGTCTCTGAGGCCTGTGATTGGGCCTCAGCGTTCATGTTTGCGTCATGACGGCGGCGTTACCCACTTGATGTTACACCGGCTCTGATGTCATTCGTGGCGTCTCTAAGACATGAATATGCTGGAAGATGGGCGCTGGAGCCAGGAAAGGTGAGTAACACTGTTTATTATGTTTAATCACCACCCTGGGGCCTCCGATCATTATACTCTGAAGTCTGAAGAGACCCGAGAGCATAATAATGGTTCATGGATGGCAAACCCCCAAAAATTTCGGGTTCACAGGGGCCACTATAGGGCATTATAGTGTGTTGAGGGACCGCTATGGGACATTTTACTGTGTGGAGGGGCCACTATAGGGCATTATAGTGTGTGGAGGCACCACTATAGGGCATTACAGTGTGGAGGGGCCACTAAGGGACATTATACCATGTGGAGGGGCCCCTATGGGACATTGGCACTCATACAATATAATCAGGGACATTATACTGTGTGAAGGGGCCACTATGGGACATAATACTGTGTGAGGGCCAATCTGGGACATTATAGTGTGTGCACTATGGGACATTATTCTTAAAGAGGAGTAACATTAAGTAAAAAAAAAAAAACATACGTTCCAGTGTCTGACACCGCAGCCTGTTCGGTCATGTACCATGCCTCATTCCCCTTTGACCCCACTTGACCGCTGAGATCAGTTAGGCGGTCGCTGGAGAGGGACCAGTGATGTCACTCACTCTGCGGCAGCAGACACTAGAGTGCCAGTGGAATTTTTATTTTTTTTTTGTTTGAAATCCTGAGGTGCTGTTGCACCTACAGTTGCCACTCTGACCCCACTGTCTTTAAAGGGGTTGTCTTCCGGAGTTCTGCTGAAGCCACTGATAGGCCTGCTGAGGCTGCTGATTGGCCAAAGGAAGAGGACCCATGATGTCACAGGTAGTGACATCGCATGTCATTCGCTGATTGGCCTCAGCGGTCACGTGACCGATGAGGCCAATCAGCAGAACTCTGGAAGTGACCCGGGAGAAGCCTCCACCGGGACGCTTCGGGAGGACACCAAAGCATCGGGGACAGGTGAGTGTGCATTTTTTTTATTTTTTTCAATGCCCCCGGCTGATTTATAAGTTAAAAGGGTTGTCCATTTTTGCCTTTACATATAAAGCATGCAGCTCTGCTTTACATGGAGTGAGAGGCAGCAGTCCTGTGTAAGTTACAGTTTAAGTCTAACATTGTAACTTACATAGGACTGCTGACCCCCCTCCTTCTAAAGGGAGGACATGGAGGCTGCCCCAGAGAAGGAGCCCAGTACAGACGACAAGAAGAATGTCTTCCAGTTTCTAGAACAGAAATATGGCTACTTCCACTCCTTGGTGAGAGATCTTTGACTGGTAGACATGCCTTTACGACATAGTCAAAGAATTTTGGTCAATTGACTGACTTGTGGGTACGCAACATTAGACAGAGAGAAGTAGAATAGTTGTTTTAACGAATTTCCCAAAATCTTGGCCAAGGCTTTGAAATCAGTGGTTAAATGAGGACATGCTGACATGGCAAACAGACGTTGCATGGCCCTGAAACACCACCACTAGAGAGGATAATTTAATCCAACAAGCGCAAGTAGTTCCTGTGACAATTTGGGGAATTAGACTCAAAATGGCGGCAGGCTCCTGGTCCGGACAGCGGTGGTTCGTGGTACTGGGCGCCGGAAAGATAGCTTTCAGACGGTCCAAGTGTAAAATAAAAGTGGCTTTATTCAGCTTAACTGCAACATAGCAAAACAACAAAAAACCTAGACCACAGTTAGGGTCCTAACTCACTCCTTGAGTCCCTAACTGTCCTGACTATTGCTCAGCTCCAGCAACAGTCCCCTGTGGACCCCAGCCCTTCTGGGACAGAGCCTCTCTCTCTGTCCTAGCTGGTCCACCATTTCCTGCTTCCTGCAGGATACTCCAGCCCTTCTGGAGTTACGTGCCACCCAAAGGTATGGCTGAGGGCCTTTTCAGGGCTGGCCTGGGTCGCTCCCTAGCGCCCTCTAGCTTCACATCCTCACACTCCCAAAGTTTTCTTGTCCACCATCCAATACAGGTGGCACCTTCATTACACTCCTCTTTCTCTGTGTAAAGTGTGTTTTATTTTCACATAAGCAAAAGTCAAATCTGACAGTAGTCACATACAATACAAGGTGTCCAATCACATATTAGTGACACCTTAACAGATTTGTTTTTCTAGAGACAGCCGTTTTCAGACTGCAGTTTTTAGCAGATCTGTCGGCTAAATATTCTGCTCTATGTGAAAGCATCATATGACAGATACATGAAAGAATAGTGCATGCCTTTAGTTATGAGTCTGCTTTATTCATCTGGTCCATGTAGTAGCTTGAATTTGCTGGTCATTGGTTAGAGTTGGGGGGTGCTAATGTTCCTCTCCTATTGCCCTTTATTCTTCTTGGTTCTTCCTAGTAGCTGTACTCAGTATATTAGATGGCTTTCATTAATTGCCTCATGTCCTTTCTTTCAGCTGGGTTCAAACCCAACATCGGTAGGTGATGTGAAGCTGGTGCATGGGGAGAGCACATTGATGAATGAGAATCATACTCTGTATATGGTGAATTCCTTATATCCTTACACTATCGTGTTCAATAATGGAAGCTCAAGAAACACCGGAAAATCCAAGGCTGCATTGCAGACAAACAAAAAGCCAGTGGTTGCTACTTCCCCAAAGAAAACAATTACAGACTTTTTTAATGCATCAACGTCAGAAAGCAACAAGAGAACCCAACGGGAGGAAGACGGCAAAGCAGAGCCGAGCAGCAAGAGAACAAAGTTACGAGTGTCTGCTTCAAAGCCTTCACAAAGCAGTGAGGATTCCGAAGAAGAAGAAATTTCTCGTAAACTTAGAGAATTGCAGGAGACTGCTTCTAAAGCCAACCACTCAACCACCCAAGCATCCAGTGACGCTTCAGACACTCCAAGAGGCAGAGCCTGCGGCAAAGACAGCTGGGAAGAACATGGCAAGCTTTTGGTCTTTAACAAGAAAGGTGTGCAGCCATCTTCCAAGGTATAATATAAATAGGATAGATCACATCTATATGCACATGTAGGCAACATTTTGTTAATGTCATATTCAACATGTGCCAGCCTCATTCATGTTTATAAGAGACTGGAAAGCTGGCACAGCTCTACCAATTAATATGATCACACTCGCAACACAGTGAACCTCATTTATCAAATCTGTCAGGAAAACTGCCCACATTGCAGTAGCAACCATTCAGAATTCATCTGTTAACCTGTAAACTGGAAAAATTACGCACAAACTCTGGTTGCTACAGGTGCATCTCAATAAATTAGAATATCTTTGAAACGTTTATTTCTTTCAGTAATTGAATTAAAAAAGTGACCTCGTATATTTTCTAGATTCTTTACACACAGTGTGTTCTATTTCAAGTGTTTTATTTCTGTAACTGTTGATTATGGATTACAGGTAATGGAAACCAAAATCTAAGAAAATTAGAATATTGTAAAAAAGTTCAGTATTGTAAATTCAGTGTGTCACCTGCCAAGGTTTCCTAAGCCTTTAAATGGTCATTCAGTCTGGTTCAGTAGGACACACAATCATGGAAGACGCTGATTATGAATTGTATTACTGAATCACTGAAATGAATGAACGTTTCAAAAATATTCTAATTTATTGAGATGCACCTGTATGAACAGCAAAGCCATATTTGCGGACAGTTGTGGTACTTGAGGCCTATTCTGAGACAACTAAAAAACACATTCTTTACTTACCAAACACATTCCCAATGTTACTAAACCACCTATATAAATATTCTTAATTCAAGAGTGCATTTGGACATGGGCATGCACATACTGAACGCACACATGCTTACATAGAACATATTGGTCATGGATGTAGAGGTTAAATATTGTTATAGGGAATTGCGCTGACGTTGTATTAGCCTGATCTTTTTAATGGAAGAGCAGCGACAGAAATAGACTTACTTGCCACCTGTAGAGGTTGCAGCTCTATAGAGGACCAAAATCACTTTAGATACCTTGACTGGAATTCTCTGATATAACTTTTGCACTATTGCACTACTGGGGTATATTCACATATGGAAGATTTATTGCAATTTTCTCATTCATCTAAATGTGATTCACAGAAATCCATGTTCTTGCTGCCAAAAAACTATTGTGATAAATGGACTGATTTGTAGTTACTGAAATTTCTGCAAAAAATCTTCTGTGTGTGAGTTGACCCTTGAAATATTACATAATGGTATTACATTCTGTCACTACCTGTTCCCACACCTTTTGGATATCCCAAAAAACAGCTGACAGATGCCACCACGTACACCAGTCTATATTAGAAGTGTGTCTATTAGTAATCATCATTGAGGTGTTAATTATCAACCTAGCTGGTGTTTTGTTTACTTGTGCTATTCACACATAGGACAGTGGCGGCACCTTCATAGGTGGCAATATGAGATGGATGTAGCAGACCAAATTCAACCTTTCCAGCTGAACCCAATTGTGTCCTGTTGGTTCGACCTACTAATGTCTTCTTTAATATATTGTTATGGGGACCTGTGTATCTGTTTCATATACTGCCAGTCTAGATTGGGTTATCTTGTTTATGGGCTGCAGAGCTGTCACTGTTATTGTATTGTATACCTTGTAGATTGCTGGGTTCGACATTGATGGAACAATTATCACTACAAAGTCTGGGAAGGTCTTCCCAACCAGTGCGGACGACTGGAAGTAAGTGGCATTTGTATCTATGCCTTTTGATTTAAAGGTCTTATCCTGCTCTTTATTTTGTAGCTAAAAAGGAATGCAAACCCATTCAACATGCCCTAGTAGGACCCCCCTCCCCCTTGTGCTGGCACAAGATGTGCAGTCATCTGAATGACTGCCATGTAATCCTTAGGATAGGCCATCAATATTAGACAGCTGAGAGCCCCACAGATCCTCCTGTTCAGGGGCCAGCGTGGTCCATGGTAATGTTTATATGCCAGAAGCCATGCTGCTCACTCACTGTACAATTTGTAGCGGTGGGTTTTGGTACTGCAGTGCTGCCCATAGACTTCAACGAGGCAGCACTGCAGCACCAAAACCCACCACTACACTTTGTACGGTGAATGAGCAACACGGCTTTGGGGAGCCACGCTGCAGCAGATCTGCAGAGGGTCTCAGGTATCGGACCCTCACAGATCTAATATTGGTGGTCTGTCCCAAGGCAGACAGGGGAGTCAATCCTCCTTTAAACAAAAATGGAACACACTAATGACACCATAAAATAATCTTTTTTTTTTTAATCACACCTATAATCGTAGATATTGTCTTTTTTCTTTCCTGCAGAATTTTATATCCTGAAATTCCTAAGAAATTGAAAGCACTTTTAGCAGAGGGATATAAGGTGAGTTAGACTAATTTTGCCAGTGCCAAGTGGTTGAATAACAGTTCATGGTGCCAAGGCAAGTGCTGGTTCCTGCAAAAGGGCTCTATTTAAAAGGGGTTATTTATCTTAGGATGTGGTAAATGTGATGAATAAAAATTGTATAATTTGCAGGAGTCTATATATAAATGTGAAGGTGGGAGAGCGATATGAGGACTGGTAAGCTGGTGATTGTCATGTATATGACATCTAATCTAAGCGTTATCTGTTTTGTTGCCTTCTGTAGCTGGTCTTCCTCACAAATCAGATGGGAATTAGCCGTGGTAAGCTGAGGCCTGAAGTTTTCAAAGCCAAAGTGGAAGCCATTTTGGATCAGTTGGGAGTACCTGTACAGGTTAGTGTGGACAAGTTTGCTATGGGCAATCTCTTGTCATATGAATGGTCCCCCAGTGATCAGATTAGGAAGAGGTGGAAGTTGCTCTTGGCACCGATGCAAGAGGCATGAAACTTTACACCGTGAATTGAAATCACTGAAACATCTCTGTAATGTAGGGGCAATATAGAGGGTGGTTTTCAGGGCTATTCATGTTACATTTTTATATCCTAAAAGGTCATGCAAAGGGGTTGAACCCCTTTAGGTAAACTGTCATAAGGCCTTATTCACTGTTTTCTGCCTCTTTGACTATGTTGCATTTGTATAATGTTTGCCATAAGCGGGGATAGATAACTTCATATAACATTGGACAAAAATCTTTCTTCTGACAAGGTTTTTCAGTGTTCCCTCATAGGACCTTTTATTATTTTCACACAAAATATTAATGTACCACAGAGAAAAGAACAGTTGTATGAATGTGCTGTAAAGTTCAGGAATCCCCGAAAGTCCTGTGTACTCACCCACACAGTGATCAAAAAGTATTCTAATACAAGTATGTATACAGGGGAGCTATCAGTCATTGTATGTGATTGTATGAGTGTAGAAAGCCAAACTCAAAGGATTTCTCTATGAGAAGGCAGGAGAAACTGGATTACCGGCTTTCTCCAACTGGGTAGGAAAAGAAGGACTCACAAACTTTCTCGAGGTGTCGGCAAATGGACCAGAACTTACAGGCTTTTTCAATGAATATATTTTTTATGAATGGAACTGGAGAAGACTTTCTCTGAGTCCCAGCAGCCTTTGACAGTATGGAAATGAAATTAAATAATGGAAAACTATAGATCCCTGTTCTCAGCTCTTCTCTTTCTGTCCTGTGCTGTCTTTAGGGTAGGACACCTGACAGATCTGCTTTAAGGGTACATTTTTTAGTTTATTGTCTAAGAATGAGTCATAGGTAAACCTTCTTGCCAAATATGATTGCTGAATAAGATATACTGTATTTACATTGCAGATTTTTGTGGCAACTGGTGTCGGCATCTACCGCAAACCTGTCACTGGAATGTGGGATTACCTCTGTGAAAAGGTAAGATGGCTTAACATAATGGTTTAGGTTTTTTATGGGAAGCCAGAAGAAAAGTTCATCAGATAAAAAAACCAAAAACATTACATAAGGATTATTATACGATATATAACCCGTGACAGGGGAGTTCAGATATTTTAGTGCTTATTTTACTAGCTTTAATGCATAACATACAGGGGATTGGATAAGTAAGTTCCCATTGTGTATAAAAAGTTTTAGCCTCAAAAAATATCAATTGTGCAGTTATAAGTTTTGTGAATGTTTGTTTTTTTTTTTTTTTTCTAGGCTAATGATGGTATTAAAGTGAAGAAGGAAGACTGTGTATATGTAGGAGGTAATTGTGAAATCTATGTTACTCTGAAGTTGACATCAGCTCAATAGGAATTCCCTAAAGCTATTGAGAAACAGGGCCAAGGAGAATTCATTGAGCTGTCCACAACTTTTTTTGGTCACATACGTCAATAACTAATTCTGGTCATGATTGGGTGGTAAGAAGGTTATTCAGCTCTAGGTATATTTGCAACCAGATGTTTTTGGTGCATTTATATATACTGATTGGCAAAACAAAAACACACCTCAAAGGAGTTGTTGGAATTGAATGAAAATTTCTGTGTGTGAATGTAATGATGATATATGTAAGAGTGAATGAATACATTTATTTGGGAAAACTTTACAATTTGATCTAGTGCCCTGGATACAAGATGAGATATGGTCTGGGACAGGGAGGCATACAGGTTCCATATGGTATCCTGCGGCACATTTGCCCACAGATGTTGCAGGTGGGCCTTTAGATCTTGCACATTCATAGGTTGCTGAAGCTGCTGCCCCCGCTAATCCCAAAAGTGCTCGATTGTTGATGTACCTTGCGACCAGGCAGACCAAGGAAGAGACATTCCTGGAAACCTTTGCTGTGTGTGTGTCGGTGAGCATTATCCTTCTGAAAAATGCTAGTTGGAAGCCCTGCCATGAGAGGCAACACATTAGGCCGCAGGATGTCTGGTACATATCGCTTTGTTGTTAGTGCTCTACTAGGGGTACCCACTGTCGTATGTGATGTTCCCCAGATCTCCACACTAGCAGTTCGGGTAGTATAATGCTCCACCACAAAGCCAGGCTTCAAGCACTCACCCCAAAGCTTCCACACTCGAGCACAACCAACGCTGGATCTCAAACAGAACCTGGATTTGTCACTAAAGATGATACGGTTATAGTCTGCAGCAATCCAGGTTTCTTGTCCAAGACACCACTTCAAACGAATGCGACAGTGTCTGTGATAAATTTCTTTCTATTAAGGGCCTGGAAATGGTACAGGCAAAGACAGGGTTTTTATAATGAAGGTGCCACCTGTGTCTGGATGATGGACAATGAAACAATGGGATCCTCTCTAATGGTGGTTTGTCTGGGCTATTCAGAGCCTCTTCAACATGTATGCATACCCTCACATAGCCACGGCTCCCAACACCAAAAAGTTGCTGCGTTTGTCTAGTCAGTGGGACTTTTGGGAGTTAGATCACTACCAATATGATATTAATGATCTATCCATAGGACAAGTCATTAGTTTTAAATTTTCAAAATTCCCTTTAAAACCTGCTTTGCTTTTTTAATGCCCTACCAGCACTGATGTCCTATTGATTTCCAATAGAAGAGTCATTAAAGGGGTTGTCCAGGGACATTAATTTAATGTACTTCCTCCATTCATTTGTTCAAGAGGAACTGGGTGTTCTAGGCTTGTTCTGGGTCACATGATATAGTGATGAAAAGTTATACATATTTCCTATATATTTCCTATATCAATTCCTCACGGTTTTCTAGATGTTGCTGTAATTCTTTGCTTACTAGCAGTGTATACAAATCAGTCCATGGTCATGTGATATACAGTCCATGGTCATGTGATGGGCACACAGGTGCACAGCTCGTTACAGTCACAGCACAGTAATCAGAACACTGTCTTGTAAAAAGCTGTGCACCTGTGTGTCCATCACATTACCATCGACTGTCCATCACATGACCATGGACTGAATGTTATCCACTGGAATTGAATGTCATCAAGCAGAGGTCAAGAAAACTGACAAATTGATAAAGGAAATATATTGGTAAATTGTATAACTTTTTATACAAACAGTACAGTTTACTTGCTGAAACTGGACAACACCTTCAATGACTTTATTACATTTTTACAGATGCTGCTGGAAGACCTGCAAACTGGGCTCCTGACCGCAAGAAAAAAGATTTCTCTTGCAGTGACCGCTTAGTAAGTATTCTAAAGTCAGCCAGGGATAGGACAATTTGCCTCTGATCCAATCTGTATTTCAATATTTTTGGGACACCTACTGTGTTGTAACATAGAGCAGCATTCCATGCTTAAAGTGTTTTTCCAACAAATATAAGTTATCCCCCATCCACAGGATAGGGAATAAGTGGGGGTCTGACAGCTGGAAACCACACCGATCACAAGAATGGGGTTCTTTGTACTCCATAACATACACAGAATGAAATAATCCAGCTCACCAGTCCATGAGAAGATCTACTCCAACACACAGAACATTGTGCGGACTACATGCATCCAACAAAAAGGCAGTTCATTTAGCACGAGATAATCTTCCAAATCTATTTCAAAACAACATACAAGAGCATATACAGGAGTGGGTGCAGCAGCCTGTACGTTTCAGATGGGACACCCTTGCTTAATCATGATAACATAAAATTTAGGCATCCCATTTCAAACACATAGGCTGCTGCACCTACTCATATAAACTGCTTGTATGTTTTTAAAGTGGATTTTCAATACAATTGGAAGATTATCCTTTAAGCCCTGGATGAAATGCGTTTTTGTTCCTCACACTCAGTCCAGTCATTGCTGTACCCCTAGTACAGTGCTAAGGGACTTGCGCAATGCAAATGTGGTGCCTATTTTCAAAAAGGGATCTAGTTTTCCCCAAGTAATTAAGGACCAGTGAGCTTAACATCCAATTCACTAGAACCCAGCATATCAACCCAGCCCTGCAGATAGTTTAGGGTTACCTGAATCAAACAGTCTTTTCCGTTTGTGAATTAGTGCCTCTGTTGCCAAGATATTACGCCAGTTTTGTGCAAATAAGCTCTTTGGAGCAATGAGTGCATTGCTGTTCTTTCTAAGACGTAAACCTCCCTTCACTTTGTGTTGCCCTCCCTCTTTCCTCTGATTGACAGGGCCATACAGTGTATACCTAATCTTGTCTGGCCCTGAGTTCAGTTGCCATTGCTCATATTCTCTGCATGCGTACAGTACTGCTGCGATGCTTGTCTGGGCTAAGTCACATATACTACGCAGGCACTGAGAATATGAGCAGTGGCAAGTGCAACAGAATTCTGGGCCAGCAGAGATAAGGGGGTAACTCTGGTCTGGCTCTGTTAGATCTCTGACGGGGGAGAAAAAAAATTAGAGAGACGGTGCTGTCATAGGTAATACAGTACATCAGAGATAAAAAATCAGAAGAGCATCCCCCTGTTCCCTCCAAGGTGGGAGCTCAACTTATTTGGTCCTTCACTTGATGTGTAAATTCACGACCGTATGCTGGTCCAAGACCCTGGAGTGGTGGCACCAACCAGCAACAATACTGCAGCAAAAAAGTTACTGTAAAGAGAACTAGTATTGAAAAATTGTCTGGATTTGGTAGCCACAACAAGGGAAAGAAGATTGTTGAGGACACAATATGTTCAACTTGAAGTGCTGTATTTAGATTCTATGTTTGGAGGATGAATTATCCTCTTCTTCAGATCAAGACAAAATCTAGTAGATATCTAAACACAAAAGCAAAAAGTGCTCTTAAATAGTGTGAGGGTGTGAACCTAGAGGGCGCTGGAGAGCAACCCAAAAACAGGATTGAAAAGGACCTTGACCACACCCATACCTGGGGACTTCACTTCAGAGGGAGTGCACACAGCAGGAGAGTGCTGCTGGTAACCTGCAGGGTGCAGGTGGATGGTGGAACCAGCTGGAGACAGACAGGTGGTCTGTCCCAAGAGTACTGGGTTCCAGAAGGGACTGGTTAAGCTCAGTGTGAGCCAGACCACTAAGAAGAAACCTCAGTAAAGCTTGCCCTCAGAAGTTAGTCAGGGTTCAAGTAGTGAGGTATTGCCCTGTATGCGGGCTAGGCTGTTTTGTTATTTTTGTTCCTGTTTACTTTTATAAATTGAATAAAGCCATTTCTTTTGGATTGCGGTTTATTTGCCAACCAGTGCCACAAACACCTCTGTTAAGTCCAGGAAGCTCCTACCTTTGATGCTAAACTACCCCCAATTGTTACAATAGATTAAAAAAATAGTAAAACTGACAGCAGTGTGGGCTGGAGTAATAGGCTCCTTCCCCTCAGTTTGCATAATGTATACAAAGCACATGACCTCTCCCATTGCATTACATAAAACCATAAACATATCAAATATCAGTTTTCCTGACAGACTTTCTTTAACTATTTTCTCCTCAAGTCGTATTATGAACAGTTAAGTGTGAAATGTGACATTATTTGTCTATTGTATCTTGTAAAGTTGCAGATGATAACTTGTTATGTTGTTTTATAGTTCGCACTAAACATTGGCATAAAGTTCTACACTCCAGAAGAATATTTCCTTGGCTGGAAGACAGCTGCATTTCAAAAACCTACCTTTGACCCTGTAAGTGTGAACAGTTTTACATAATCCTATTTGTATGTCATTGCACCATCTAAAGCCCCATTATAGTGTATTAACTGTGAGAAAGTGCCTAGCATGATCATATGTAATGTAGAGTTACACAATTATTCAAGGTTTCACATATTACTTTTGCTGTGATGACCCAGGAGAAGGAAAACCTATACAAAAACCTTTTAAATAAGATGGCCTATCTTTAGAATAAGCCGCCAGTATTAGATTACATCAAAGTACCCTGCCCGAGGTTGCAAGTGCTGCAACCTCTTCAATGTAAATATCAGTTGCAGATTGGTTCTCACTAATAAACCCCATACCATACAAGGTATTACAGCATTGTCCATTGATGTGAATGGGACAAACGTGCAATAATCACTAAAACCATTACGGAAAGTACCATGTTCTGAGTATGAACCAGCCTGCATCTGATCGAGCATTGAAGAAGACACAGCACATGCACTAGCATCATGGCCTGTTTTCTTGTCAAAAGAGAGTTTATTGCAGGACCCAGCCCTAGTAAATTAGCTTTTACCTTAATTTGTAGTAGAGAATATTTTTACTACCATAATATTTTTTTGGTAATGCTGAAACCTTGGTGACTGTTGTGTGTATTCTAGAATACTTTATACAAAACCATCTTTCAGGTGGATAAAAGCAGATGAACTTTTATTTACATTGAAGTTAAACAAAAACAGATTTAGAGATAGACCCAGAAAATGTGGCCATGTGAGCTCCCTCAAGAGGTAGAGAAAACCTGGCTCATGTCCCAAAAAACAGGGGTTCTTAAGCCAAGATCTTGCAATAAATGTCAATCTCATAGGAGAATTACCATAGTTATACATGTGATATATAGTTAATTCTAAAAAACATTATGTGGCACAAACATCAGGCCTGCCTCCAGTGTTATCTAATATGTTGGCTTACATTTCCAAAACAAATCTGCACACAAGGCCTGTACTTGGTAGGTTCTAAGTCATTAGATCATAGGTGAACATTCTGGGAAGGAACATAGTAACAAGATCATATGTGAAAATATCCAAAATAAAGTATAAGGTATAATAATACAATATAATATATTAGCAATTGATTATTAGAAAAGTCTATAATGATATTAATGACTATCAGTGTCATGCGTAGCTGGGTTTCTTTAGAATAGTGGAATTCAGCCATATTTTTGGAAGTCATCTTCCTCACTGTTGTATACTTGCTATTTGTTGATAATCTCTTGTTCTACCCACAGAAGGCTTTCGATCCCAGTGCCGTGCTGTATGATCCTCCATCTTCCTCCCTGGTGTCATCATCTCTTGAAGTAGTAGTGACGGTTGGCTTTCCTGCAGGTATTTATTATATGTATATATTTGCAGCTCGGGGCCTAAGTAATAGTTCTTTTGCCCCTATTATAATCCTACTTTGTAATCAACTGAGTCAGCATCCACCAATACAGTTGATGATTACTGTTGTGGGGCACGGGGATCTACAGGAGGTGAGTATGTGTATCCCAAACCGGACTCTAAAATGCTTTGAAAACCATGTGTATAAAAATCTGTTAATTTTCAGTTCTTGTATCACACCATGTCTGATGAAGGGAGCGAGCACTCCTGAAAGCTTACTTATAAATATACTCAGTTAGCCTCTGAAAGGTATCGCCTGATTTCTTCACTATCCCAAACCACGTGAGAGTTGTCTCGCGAGGTTCACCCGGCGGTTTTGTCTGGACCGAACAAGCCTGAACCAGAAATGCTATTATTATACTCTGGGGTCTCTTCAGATAATTAGTGGAGGCTTATGGGTGGGGAGGAAAAATAAAAAAACAAACAGTGTTACTCCCCTCCCCTGTGCTTTGGACACTTAGGCCTCTTCCGGCTTTCCGAATAACATCAGGGACCTTTGAGACCGGAGACCAGGGGAGGTATGTAACACTGTTTTTTATGTTTGCTCACCTCCACTAATTATACTGAAGAGACCCCAAAGTATATTAATAGCAGTTGTGGTTCAGAAGTTTTTACTCCGAACAAAATTGCAGGTAAAAGAACAAGAATACTGTAATAACCGAACTGAAATAACTCGCGTGCGCAAAATCACTTCGGTTATCTGGATTCATGGCTGGTTTTGGTTATTTTTCAATTAATTGCCCAGCCCTAGTTATATGTATACTTAATAGCACCCCATGGAGAATCAGAGATGACATTCCTATACAGTAGAATAGGTGTGATGACACACATGTTTATAAATGCAGTATGCTACTAGTGACTAGCATGACTGTCTATTCTGAAGTTAATATTGTGAGATCATACATTGTGATATCAGAGGCTCTTGCAGAATGGACCTGTGATAGAATTCCATCTTAAAATGGAGACATGTTCTGGGCTGTCTGCCAGCGATGAGGTATAGTTTAAGCAAATGATATTTCATACAATATTGATAAATATAATTGAGATGGAAATTATGTAATTCCCTCTAGTAGCACAATCACACTTTCTGAGATGTGTGATTTTTTTTTTTTACTTTCAGTATATTCAGCTGGATTGTAGGTTGAGATGTACAGTACAGACCAAAAGTTTGGACACACCTTCTTATTCCAAGAGTTTTCTGTATTTTCATGACTATAAAAATTGTAGATTCACACTGAAGGCATCAAAACTATGAATTAACACATGTGGAATTATATACTTAACAAAAAAGTGTGAAACAACTGAAAATATGTCTTATATTCTAGGTTCTTCAAAGTAGCCACCTTTTGCTCTGATTACTGCTTTGCACACTCTTGGCATTCTCTTGATGAGCTTCAAGAGGTAGTCACCTGAAATGGTTTTCACTTCACAGGTGTGCCCTGTCAGGTTTAATAAGTGGGATTTCTTGCCTTATAAATGGGCTTGGGACCATCAGTTGTGTTGTTCAGAAGTCAGGTGGATACACAGCTGATAGTCCTACTGAATGGAGTGTTAGAATTTGTATTATGGCAAGAAAAAAGCAGCTAAGTAAAGAAAAACGAGTGGCCATCATTACTTTAAGAAATGAAGGTCAGTCAGTCCGAAAAATTGGGAAAACTTTGAAAGTGTCCCCAAGTGCAGTGGCCAAAACCATCAAGCGCTACAAAGAAAGTGGCTCACATGAGGACCGCCCCAGGAAAGGAAGACCAAGAGTCACCTCTGCTGCGGAGGATAAGTTCATCCGAGTCAACAGCCTCAGAAATCGCAGGTTAACAGCAGCTCAGATTAGAGACCAGGTCAATGCCACACAGATTTCTAGCAGCAGACACATCTCTATAACAACTGTTAAGAGGAGACTGTGTGCAGCAGGCCTTCATAGTAAAATAGCTGCTATGCAACCACTGCTAAGGACAGGCAACAAGCAGAAGAGACTTGTTTGGGCTAAAGAACACAAGGAATGGACATTAGACCTGTGGAAATCTGTGCTTTGGTCTGATGAGTCCAAATTTGAGATCTTTGGTTCCAACCACCGTGTCTTTGTGCGACGCAGAAAAGGTGAACGAATGGACTCTACATTGTCTGTTTCCCACCGTGAAGCATGGAGGAGGAAGTGTGATGGTGTGGGGGTGCTTTGCTGGTGACACTGTTGGGGATTTATTCAAAATTGAAGGAATACTGAACCAGCATGGTTACCACAGCATCTTGCAGTGGCATGCTATTCCATCTGATTTGCGTTTAGTTGGACCATCATTTATTTTTCAACAGGACAATGACCCCAAACACACCTCCAGACTGTGTAAGGCAGGGCTGTGGAGTCGGAGTCGTGGAGTCGGAGTCGGTGCCTATTTTGGTGGAGTCTGAGTCGGTATAAAATGGACCGACTCCGACTCCCAAAATATATAATAAATTGGTACAGT
Organism: Leptodactylus fallax; assembly: GCA_947044405.1. NCBI lineage: Eukaryota > Metazoa > Chordata > Amphibia > Anura > Leptodactylidae > Leptodactylus > Leptodactylus fallax. The sequence goes on from CAMRHE010000078.1 coordinate 4,200,681, forward strand.
TAGTAGTACAATGCAGTATGTGCTGAATATATTTTCATAAGAATTTGGGAAAATGATGAAATGTTGAAAATGATGAAATGTCCTGTAAAGGTCTGTTCTATTCCTCATATAATGATGGGACTGAGTTCTGAGTGAACCTATAAGGTTTAGCACCATTATTTGGAGTAAGCAAAAGATACAAGTGTTGTGATTGTGAGGACTGAAAAGCTTGACTTTATCTGTAATTGTGCTGGAGACCCACCCACAGCCTGAGGACACAGAGTGACTGCTTGTCAGCAAGTGAATCATTGTGCTGAGACTGAGAAAACTGTTTTTGTTGAAAACAGTTTTTTTACCACTTAATGCAGCGTTTTGCATATTTGCAATTTATTAAAGTTTTTTGTGTTCTAAAGTTGTATCCAATAAATATATTTTATGTTCTACCTAAATAGCTTGATTATTGTATCATAAGGATGATAAAAAGCTTAAATTAAGTTATCTCTTAAACATGCGCCATGTATGTCGGAGTCAGGGGAAATTGAGGAGTCGGAGTCGGGGCTTTGGCGTACCGACTCCACAGCCCTGGTGTAAGGGCTATTTGACCAAGAAGGAGAGTGATGGGGTGCTATGCCAGATGACCTGGCCTCCACAGTCACCAGACCTGAACCCAATCGAGATGGTTTGGGGTGAGCTGGACCGCAGAGTGAAGGCAAAAGGGCCAACAAGTGCTAAGCATCTCTGGGAACTCCTTCAAGACAGTTGAAAGACCATTTCAGGTGACTACCTCTTGACGCTCATCAAGAGAATGCCAAGAGTGTGCAAAGCAGTAATCAAAGCAAAAGGTGGCTACTTTGAAGAACCTAGAATATAAGACATATTTTCAGTTGTTTCACACTTTTTTGTTAAGTATATAATTCCACATGTGTTAATTCATAGTTTTGATGCCTTCAGTGTGAATCTACAATTTTTATAGTCCTGAAAATACAGAAAACTCTTGGAATGAGAAGGTGTGTCCAAACTTTTGGTCTGTACTGTACATGTAGTGCAGTATACCCGAAAGGTGGTGTAATGTTTTTGATACTATTGTCATCAATTGGTGGGGGTCTGGGCAACTGAACCTGCACCAATCAGTTGTAGTGGCCAGCCTCCGGCACCAGGCATTATGCAGAGGGTGGAGTAGGAAGCACCAGGGACTATGCTTTGAACAGTGACACTAGAGTACTGCAGCTTTGTGCTCATTCACTTGAATAGGACCAGAGGTGCAGTACACCAGCACTGCTACTATACAATGGACAGCGGACACAGCATACATCCAGTGCCAGACCCTTACTGGACAAATACTGATGACCTATCCTGTAGATAAGTCATCAGTATCAAAAACATCAGATTCTAGACAACCCCTTTAATAAAGCTGTGTACCACATATTTGGCTTTACTTTAATGTCTTGTTCGAGGAATGTATAGTTATGGTCATTCTAACATGGTCATGGCTGATGAAACCTGATTGTGGGGCAACAATTTATGAGTGATCTCAACGTTTCTTAATGTATGTTTTCTGCAGTTGAGGGCTTCCATTTTCTTATTCAGAACTCCAAAGACAATTGAGTTCATTAATCTCATTCTTTATCATTTTTTTTACACCAATATTTTTGTGATTTGCCACTTTTCAAAAAGTGAGCATGTTGGTGTGTGGGCTTAGTGGGAGGGCCACCCACGGCTCAGATGATTTACTATACTTTAGATTGTAAGTCCTTGTGGTCAGGGTCCTGTACCAGTTGGTCACAGTGTTAGTCTGTTGTACTTGTTCTTTTATGTTTTGTATGTAAACCCATCTTCAGATGTAAAGCACCTTGAAATCAATAGTGTTCTAAAAATAAATAATAATAACGATACTTTACGCCAGAAACTGGCATAAATTATAGCCTAAATCTGTGCCAGATCCTAACTGGCATAGATTTGAGGTTTTAATACAAGGATGGCCAGGAATGGACCTCTTAATAAATTAGGTACACCACCACTCTAGCGCACAGGTGATCGACTGTCATATGAAACCGTATATTCGGCCGTGCTCTAGCCACGACGGGATGCTGATCCAGGGAATTGGCATTCCGTTGTGGCTTTCTTCTGCTGATCAGGCTCAGATGAATGGGCATAATCAACAGGGAGTCTCAGGCTGCAGAATCCCCAGCGAGATCAAGCAGGACACTTATTTTCTCGTCTACTTCACTGGGGGACACAACACCATGGGTATAGACCCGGCCACTAGGAGGCTGACACTAGGAAAAAGCAAAAGCTGTCGGCTCCGCCCTATAGTCTATACCCTCTCACACACAGAGTGCTGAGCCAGTTTTAACCTAGTGTCATAGGAGGCAGACACGACCTGACTCAGGTCTTCTGTCTTGCATCGTTTTTATTTTTACCTTCCTTTCAGGTGCAGGGGGTAGTCAGTGTGTACGCCACACTAGTCGTACCCTCCTGCGGGCGCAGCGCTCTGTAAAGAGCAGCCTCGCCGGTCACCCAGTCCCCACTCACCATTCGCCGCACCCCGAAAGCGGCCGGAGTACCGGTGACCCCACTCCCACGTGCGAGGTCCTACCGAGGGGGTGACCCTGCGGCGCCTGAAGTCGCCAGACTGGTGAGTATGAGAAGAATAGAAGGCAGGTGAGTGTGAAAGGAGTATTTCCCCTCTCCAACTCCCTTTTCCTCAGCTCTTCTTTCAGGGGTTAGGATGGCCATCTGGATCTAAGGGGTTTGTTTCTCCCTGGGTCCCCTTATGTGAATGGGCCCCTTTCTATGGCGCTCCTGAGCGGCACCTGCGGGGGGGGGGGCGGGGCGCGCGGCATCCGTTTTCGGGGGTCTCCTCATCCCCCCTTTTTTTCTGGCCACCGAGGGCTTCCATGGCTCCCGCGGGGGCCTTTATCGCCGGCGGTGTCGCGTCGCTGGCTTCAGGGCGCTCTGGCCGCGGCGTTTACTTTAGCCCCAGGCTTCTCTTCGGACTAGGCCGCACTTAGGCCCGCCCCCTCCCCGTGCTCTCCTCCGGGCGCTCATGGCCTCCGGGCTCCTCCTATCCCCTCTATTGGCCGGGGGGCTGTCCTGGACTGTCGTCCAGCCTTTCTTCTAGCCCCTAAGCGCGGGAACTCCAGGGGGAGGGCCTTGTTCTCCAGACAGCGTGTTTCTCTCTCAGCCTGCGAGACACAGCACCGGGGGATCTCTCTCTGTGCAGCTTGTCTGCAGCAGTCGGCTAGCAGACACCTTTCTCAGGTCTGGTAGGTTTCCTCCTGGGTTCCCCCCTCTTTTTTTTTTTCCTGGGCCTTGCACTGCCATGTCCTCTCGTGAAGAGTCATCTCGGCCCTCGGCCCCCTCCAGTGCCGCCACGTTTTATACGTGTGCCCGCTGTAACAAGAAGCTACCATGTGGACAGCCTGAGCCCATCTGCGCGCTCTGCCTTCCGTCTCAGCCAGCCCAAGAGCCTTCTGGCCCCTCACCAGGTCTCCCTTCTCCGGATTGGGCGGTTGCTCTCACCCAGGCCATTGGTAACCTGGCCAGGCTTAATCAGCCTGTGGTGGAGACCTTGGAACGGCTGCCTTCCCAGATCGCCGCTCAGTCGGCTGCCTCCAGGGAACCTTCCGGGCGCTCACATGGCTCCCGTTCCAGATCCAGGAGCCGTCCCCGCAAGAGGACCAGGAAGTCTTCCTACAGGTCTCGGTCATCCTCCCCTACCCCTGGGCACTCCCCAGGCAGGGCCTCTTCCCGTGGAACCACTCCGACAGGCGGAACTCTGTCTCCCCCTGCTTGATCTGTTTCTCCTGGGGACGCCTCTGACTCCGACTCGGAGCATCAGCAAGGCACAGCTATATCCGCTGCTACGCGGGACCTCATCCGTGCGGTCAGAGATACTCTACAAATCTCAGAGGACCCGAACCCTGCCTCCCAAGAGGACACCTCCTTCCGTCACAATCGGCGCCCTCCTCTGGTCTTTCCTAACCATGGGGCGTTTGACCACATCTTGAAGGAACAATGGCTTCACCCGGACCGTCCTCTGTCCTCGACCAGGAAGTCGGACGTCCTCTTTCCTTTCCCGGACCAGTGTGTCTCTAAGTGGTCAGAATCTCCCGCGGTGGACCCCGCGGTTGCTAGGCTCTCTAGTGCTACCATTTTGCCTTTGGCGGACTCCGCCTCTCTCGGTGATTTCTCAGACAGGAAGGTGGAAGCTCTCGCTAAAGCGGCCTTCACAGCGGCCGGCTCTTCTCTGCGGCCATCCTTTGCTGCCTCTTGGGTCAGCAAGGCCTGCATATCCTGGGCCAAACAGCTCCAGGCTAGCCTCTCTGATGAAGCTTCCCTCCAGGACAACCAACTGCTTGTTGCTCAAATCCTGAACGCTTCCAAGTACCTGTGTGATGCTTCTTTGGAAGCAGCTCGCCGCTCTGCCAAGGCGGCCGCCAATGCCGTGGCTATCCGCCGTACGGTTTGGACTCGTTCGTGGAACGCTGAGGCCGCCTCCAAGAAAGCTGTTGTAGCCCTCCCTTTTTCCCTGGACGAACAGGGCCGGCTTTTTGGTAAGGGTCTTGAGAAGCTTATCTCTGAGGCCACTGGGGGCAAAAGTTCTCTCCTCCCCCAGAGGCATTCTAAGCGCCAGCTATCTTCTGCCAGGAGTACTCAGCGCCTTCGCTCCTTTCGTGGCTTCTCCTCTCGCTCCGGAGGTCGCTCCCCTCGGGGCTCTCGCTCCAAGAAGCCCTCTTTCAAGCCCAGACCTGCCTGGCAGCCCCGCTCCAGGCCCTCCAGGCCTTCTGGTACCAAGCCCACCTCGGCATGAAGGCCTTCCCCCACTCGGGGGTTCTCGGGTGGGGGGACGTTTGCTCTCCTTCCGGGAGACCTGGCTTGCCAGCGTCGACGACGCCGGGGTTCGAGAGGTCGTGTCAAACGGATACTCAATAGAGTTCTTCTCCCTCCCAGCTGAGAGGTTTTTTTCCGTCCACTTTGCCGCCTTCCCCCGCTCGAGCGACTACGTTCCTTCTGGCTGTCTCCATTCTACAGCAGCAGGGAGTCATCGTCCCCGTGCCCGCTTCAGAGCGTTTCCAGGGTTACTACTCCAACCTGTTCACTGTCCCCAAGAAGGACGGCTCTCTTCGCCCTATCCTGGATCTGAAGGGGCTCAACAGGTTCGTCCGTGTCCGCAGGTTCCGCATGGAGTCCCTGAGGTCGGTGGTGGCTTCCCTGGAGCCGGGCGAGTTTCTTTCGTCCATAGACATACGCGACGCTTACCTTCACATTCCCATTGCGCTGGGCCATCAGCGTTTTCTTCGTTTTGCGGTGGGTTCGCGTCATTTCCAATTCGTTGCTCTTCCCTTCGGGCTGGCCTCTGCCCCTCGGGTCTTCACCAAGGTGATGGCGCCTCTCATGGCCATTCTCCGCTCAGGAGGAGTTGCCATTATCCCCTACTTGGACGACCTTCTGGTCAAAGCTCCTTCCAGGGTGGACAGTCTTTCCAGTTTGCGGATCACTTTAGACCTCCTTCACCGGTTCGGCTGGCTCATCAACGAGGAAAAGTCCTGTCTCATGCCTTCTCAGCGCATGGATTTCCTGGGCATGACCCTCGACACACTCCAGGGCAGGGTTCTCCTTCCAGAGTCCAAAATTCTGGCCCTTCGGTCCGGGGTCTCCCACCTTCGGAAGGCCTCGCCTTGCTCTCTTCGGTTCTGCATGCGGGTCCTGGGCATGATGGTCTTGACCTTCGAGGCCATTCCCTTTGCCCAGTTTCACTCGCGCCCTCTGCAGTTGGCGATTCTGGCACGCTGGGACAGGTTTCCATCCAGCCTTGGCCGCATGATTCGCCTCCCTCTTCGAGTTCGTCGAGAGCTTCTTTGGTGGCTCTCCTCTCCGGGAATCTCTCGGGGGAAGTCCTTCCTTCCTCTCCATTGGCAGGTGGTCTCCACCGATGCGAGTCTGACAGGCTGGGGGGCGGTCTTCGGGGCCTTGACCGTTCAGGGTCTGTGGTCCGGGGCGGAGTCCTCTCTCCAGATCAACGTGCTGGAACTGAGGGCCATCTTCTTGGCCCTGTCTCATTGGACCTCTCTCCTCCAGGGGCGTCCAGTCAGAGTCCAGACCGACAACTCCACCGCAGTCGCCTACCTAAACCATCAAGGGGGCACCAGGAGCCAGGCGGCTCTTCTGGAAGCCTCTCGCTCCCTCCAGTGGGCGGAGCGGCATGTTCCAGCTCTTTCTGCGGTCCACATTCCGGGCGTGGACAATTGGGCGGCGGATTACCTAAGCCGAGAACGACTCGACCCAGGCGAGTGGTCTCTTCATCAGGAGATATTCCTCGAGTTGTGTTCCCGGTGGGGCACTCCCGACGTCGATCTCTTCGCCTCCCGCCTGAACCACAAGCTACCCCGGTACGTGGCCAGGTCCTTGGACCCTCAAGCCGCTGCAGTCGACGCTCTCGTGGTTCCCTGGTCGGACTTCCGTCTTCTGTACCTGTTCCCTCCTCTGCCACTTCTCCCTCGGGTTCTCAAGAAGCTCAAGACCGAGAGGGTTCCCGCCATCTTGGTGGCTCCAGATTGGCCCTGCAGGGCCTGGTACGCGGATCTTATCTTCCTACTGGCGGATGCTCCTTGGCCTCTTCCCCTGCAGGCAGACCTCCTGTCCCAAGGCCCGCTGCTCCACCCTGCCTTACATCTGCTGCGTTTAACGGCATGGCTGTTGAAACCGAGGTTCTGAGACGACGTGGTCTTTCGGAGCCTGTTATCCAGACCATGCTCAAGGCCCGGAAGCCTCAGTCGGCCAAGATTTACCACCGCACGTGGAGGTCCTACGTCCGCTGGTGTGAGGGTAATGCTTATCATCCGCTCCTTTTCTCGCTTCCCAGGATCCTGGCTTTTCTCCAGTCCGGTCTGGATCAGGGTCTTGGTCTTTCTTCTCTTAAGGGGCAGGTTTCTGCTCTCTCTATCCTTTTTCAGAAGACCCTGGCCTTCCACCCTCAGTTGAAGACCTTCTTGCAGGGTGTGGCACACTGTGCCCCCCTTATCGTCCACCCACAGATCCGTGGGATCTCAATCTTGTCCTTGAGGTGCTTCAGGCCCCCCCCCTTTGAGCCTTTGCGGGATATCCCACTTCGGCTCCTGTCCTGGAAGGTCGCTTTTTTGGTGGCCATTACTTCCATTCGCAGGGTCTCTGAACTCGCTGCCCTGAATCGGCAGTCTCCCTTTCTGGTTCTCCACAGGGATAAGGTTGTCCTTCGTCCACCTCCGTCTTTCCTGCCAAAGGTAGTTTCCTCTTTCCACATCAACGAGGACATTGTCTTGCCGTCCTTTTGTCCGGACCCTAAACATCCTCGGGAACGTTCTCTTCACTGCCTGGATGTTGTCCGGGCGGTTAGGATCTATTTGTCTCTTACTGACCCTTTCCGCCGATCGGACGCCTTGTTCGTCCTCCCCGAGGGTCCTCGCAAGGGCCTTCCTGCTTCCAAGGCTTCCATTTCCTCCTGGATTCGGTCTGCGATCAGGGAGGCCTATCGACTTAAGGGTAGGGCCCTGCCCTTCCGCGTGACGGCTCACTCCACGAGGGCTGTTGGAGCCTCCTGGGCTGTTCGGCATCAGGCTTCTGCTGCCCAGGTCTGCAAGGCCGCCACCTGGGCTTCCATCCACACTTTCACAAAGTTTTACCAGATTCCTTCTTTGGCCTCTGCCGATGCCAGTTTGGGTCGTAAGGTTCTGCAAGCGGCTGTGCGCTAGGTTGTTCGCATGGCTGTTTATTTCCCGCCCTCTGGGACTGCTTTAGGACATCCCATGGTGTTGTGTCCCCCAGTGAAGTAGACAAGAAAGTGGGATTTTTGTGTACTCACCGTAAAATCCTTTTCTCGTTGTATTCACTGGGGGACACAGATCCCACCCTTGTTTTTTTGTTTCTGCCCGAGCTGTTTTTAGTTCTTTTCGGGTTCAGGACATGTTGGCGGTTGTTGGTTCCGTTTTCCTTTTTTTTCTTTGGTGTCTCTCTCCTACTGCTGCGGTACAAACTGGCTCAGCACTCTGTGTGTGAGAGGGTATAGACTATAGGGCGGAGCCGACAGCTTTTGCTTTTTCCTAGTGTCAGCCTCCTAGTGGCCGGGTCTATACCCATGGTGTTGTGTCCCCCAGTGAATACAACGAGAAAAGGATTTTACGGTGAGTACACAAAAATCCCACTTTTTCCCCGCCCCCCCCCCACCCCCGCCCCCCCTTTAAAAAAAACCCCAACCCCCCCCCCCAAAAAAGCAGCAAATCCCACCGCGTGAACATAACCTTAAAGATACATTACAGAATCAGGATATGTTTACATTTACGCCAGAGAATCTGTAGCAATATCCACCTGAAATTGGAAGACAAAAAGTCCTGCATGCCCAGATTTTTTGTCTGCCACTTGCGGTTTTAAACTAATGGACACATTATATTCAAAGGGGTCTGTGGGGCTCCATATGTAACCACCATTTTAGTGGTCAGCATATCCATTGTTCTGGTCCTCCGAAGGACCAAAACAATGGAGAGCCATCGCTAATGTGAACTTTGTGTCAGTCAGCACAGATATTGGACCTTAAAAATGACCTGATGATGCAAGGTAAAGATTCCCATTAATAATCAGTTCTGGATCTCCCATAGAAGTTATTAATACTCACTGTACATAGAATCAGTGTTGTGATTTTATATATATATCCATCTTTCCTAGCTGGAAAATCTACTTTTATAAAAGAACATCTGGTGCCCAAAGGTTATGCATATGCCAACAGGGTGAGTAGCTGTTGAAAGACAAAATCATAACTGTTTACATAATGGTGAGTTTATGATATGCTGGATATGCTGCGTTGTCATGTTTACCCACAGTGATCTTCTAGTAGTGAGTCCAATATTATACAGGTATTTGTCTGGTATCCTGATGTGTGTGTGTGTGTGTGTGTATCTCTTACAGGACACGCTTGGAACATGGCAGAAGTGTGTTGCAGCCTGTGAGGAAGCTCTGAGAAATGGCAAGAGTATAGTAGTGGATAATACTAACCCAGATGTGGAATCTCGTAGCCGGTTAGTATATTTTAGTCAGTACTTTCTATCCATATAAATAGCAATTTCGCTGTATCTTAGAATTCTGCATTACACTGCTATTCCTGCTGGAAATAAATGATATAATATGAAACGTTACCATTCCCTTTGTTAATAAAGCATGTCTGTTCTACCTCAACTTCCAGGGAGTATAACAGAGGAATCCAGAGTATGAATTTGTGATTATTTTATGCTAGGAGGATCACAAATGGAATGCATTGTATGTACTTTGTGACTGTACTACCCATAGATAATGTGGTATATTCCTATACCTCAGGTACATCAGCTGTGCACAGAAGGCAGGAGTCCCGGTCCGTTGCTTCCTCTTTACAGCACCTGTTGAAGTGGCTAAGCACAACAATCGGGTAAGTGTGAACACACAGTCCCACAGACACCATGTCTATAGTATATGGCTCTCTTTAACAATCCTTTACCTGTTCACAGTTTCGGGAGATGACTAGTAAAGGACATGTCTCAGTAAATGACATTGTCATCAACAGCTACAAGTAAGTTAAGTAATTGCCATATTATTTGATGTGTAGGAAGACTATGATGCTAAGCTGAAATGCCAGATATAATTGGTGCTCCTCCTGCAAAATTTCTAATCTCATGTGACCACATAGGGTCCACTTTTTTTTTTTTTTAACTTGTAGCTTTGTGTTCTGATGCAGAGCTCCAAAGTTACACTTAGTCTGCCTGCAGCCACCAGGCAGCTTGGGGAAGCTAAGAAGCTTACTGCATTCAACTTATAGTATATTAACCACAGCAACATACATGTATGGTGGATATCCGCTGGGGTAATATCCAGCAGGTGCGGGCTGTGTTATACAGAAGACATCCGCCGCTAACAGCTGCGACCTACAGTACTGATCATGACTTTTCAACCACTTAGATGCTATAGTCAATTGAGGCTGTTACATTGTATGGGGGCTGGAGGAGTAACAATCCCTTGTAGTGACAGCCAGGAGCCTATTGAAGGCTCACAGGCCTGTCATAATGCAATGTTATTTTACAGGGTGTCTTAGAAGTGCAGTATATAAACAATATATCGCAATATAGAAGTATGAGCAATTGATCGCAGCTTCAAACTTTCTAGGTAAACTAAGAATTGAAATATGTAAAAATAACCAGTATAAGTATAAAAAATTCAAAACCACTTTTTTCACTTATTTTACATATAAAAATAAAATGCACATAAATATAATTGGTATTGCCATGTCTGAAAATTTATAACAGTATCTCATGCTGTGAATGCTGCAAAAATCATTTTTCAGTAATCTCTCCATTCAAAAAAATAGAATATAAAATGTTCAAAAACCAGTAATGGTTCCAATACAACTAGAGCACACCCAGAATGAAAAACAAGCCCTGACACATCTCCGTAGATGGAAATATGGGAAAAAATTACAGCTGTCAGAATATGGGGAGGCAAAGCAAATTGTTTTCAACTTTTTATTTTTTTCTCTTAAGCATTAAAAAAAACTTACCGTACATACATTTGGTGTCCATGTAATTGTACCAACACACAGAATAAAGGAAACATGTAATTTCTACAGCAAAGTGAACACTGCAAAAACAAAATCCAAAAAATGGTGGAATTGTGTTGTTTTCCATTTTACAAGTACATATACAGTACAGACCAAAAGTTTGGACACACCTTCTCACTCCAAGAGTTTTCTGTATTTTCATGACTATAAAAATTGTAGATTCACACTGAAGGCATCAAAACTATGAATTAACACATGTGGAATTATATACTTAACAAAAAAGTGTGAAACAACTGAAAATATGTCTTATATTCTAGGTTCTTCAAAGTAGCCACCTTTTGCTTTGATTACTGCTTTGCACACTCTTGGCATTCTCTTGATGAGCTTCAAGAGGTAGTCACCTGAAATGGTTTTTACTTCACAGGTGTGCCCTGTCAGGTTTAATAAGTGGGATTTCTTGCCTTATAAATGGGGTTGGGAACATCAGTTATGTTGTTCAGAAGTCAGGTGGATACACAGCTGATAGTCCTACTGAATGGAGTGTTAGAATTTGTATTATGGCAAGAAAAAAGCAGCTAAGTAAAGAAAAACGAGTGGCCATCATTACTTTAAGAAATGAAGGTCAGTCAGTCCGAAAAATTGGGAAAACTTTGAAAGTATCCCCAAGTGCAGTTGCCAAAACCATCAAGCGCTACAAAAAAACTGGCTCACATGAGGACCGCCCCAGGAAAGGAAGACCAAGAGTCACCTCTGCTGCGGAGGATAAGTTCATCCAAGTCACCAGCCTCAGAAATCGCAGGTTAATAGCAGCTCAGATTAGAGACCAGGTCAATGCCACACAGAGTTCTAGCAGCAGACACATCTCTACAACAACTGTTAAGAGGAGACTGTGTGCAGCAGGCCTTCATGGTAAAATAGCTGCTAGGAAACCACTGCTAAGGACAGGCAACAAGCAGAAGAGACTTGTTTGGGCTAAAGAACACAAGGAATGGACATTAGACCTGTGGAAATCTGTACTTTGGTCTGATGAGTCCAAATTTGAGATCTTTGGTTCCAACCACCGTGTCTTTGTGCGACGCAGAAAAGGTGAACGAATGGATTCTACATGCCTGGTTCCCACCGTGAAGCATGGAGGAGGAGGTGTGATGGTGTGGGGGTGCTTTGCTGGTGACACTTTTGGAGATTTATTCAAAATTGAAGGAATACTGAACCAGCATGGTTACCACAGCATCTTGCAGCGGCATGCTATTCCATCCGGTTTGCGTTTAGTTGGACCATCATTTATTTTTCAACAGGACAATGACCCCAAACACACCTCCAGACTGTGTAAGGGCTATTTGACCAAGAAGGAGAGTGATGGGGTGCTACGCCAGATGACGTGGCTTCCACAGTCACCAGACCTGAACCCAATCGAGATGGTTTGGGGTGAGCTGGACCGCAGAGTGGAGGCAAAAGGGCCAACAAGTGCTAAGCATCTCTGGGAACTCCTTCAAGACTGTTGGAAGACCGTTTCAGGTGACTACCTCTTGAAGCTCATCAAGAGAATGCCAAGAGTGTGCAAAGCAGTAATCAAAGCAAAAGGTGGCTACTTTGAAGAACCTAGAATATAAGACATATTTTCAGTTGTTTCACACTTTTTTGTTAAGTATATAATTCCACGTGTTAATTCATTGTTTTGATGCCTTCAGTGTGAATCTACAATTTTTATAGTCCTGAAAATACAGAAAACTCTTGGAATGAGAAGGTGTGTCCAAACTTTTGGTCTGTATTGTATATGTCAGTAGAAAATACAACCTAAAGCCCTAATAAGCCCTGGAAGATAGGGAGGGAAAAACTGACAAAAATGAAAATTGCTGTGTCCGCACAAGGTTAAAGGGTTTTCCAAGATCAGATAGAAAGAAAGCACTGAAACATCATTTGTAAATATTAGTAACCATCTCCATAGCCTTTTTTCGATAAAATAATGATTCTGCTGGTTTCTGCATCCCCATTTCACTCCCAATCTTAAATTCCTAGGGCTGCCAGTGTGGAGTGTGAAAGCAGTGTTGAAACTACATTTCCCAGCATACATTACTCTGTACATCATTGGGTCGCACACCCCACCCACCTATCACTTCCTTCTTTCCAGCTGTATTATTAAACATGTATGTATGGATCCAGCTACTGTGCTGGGTCACGCATGTATGCTCCCTTCTCCACATTACCACAGCACTCTGAAATAGCACTTCATTCATGATGTCCCATCTACTGATATGTGATTATAAGCCTCTACGAGTAGAGCAGAGGATAAGATGTCATCACAGCCATGGCAAAACACCACTGTCTGTAGCATGTGGTTGCCAGGAAAATCGCGTAATGGGGGGTTTCAATGAATGTGAGTTTGTTACCAAGCGGGTATCTGGGATAATTGCAAGAGACAAATAAAAACAGTATGTAATAATCTCCCTCTAGTGGTAGTTGTAAGCATTCAGCATGTTATCTTGTAAGTCTGTGTCTATACAGGAACCCGGTCCATTATAAAGATATATTAGAATTTGGGGTATTCAAATTGGGCTTTTTCTTTACGTTCTTAATACAAATGCGTTTTAAATATGCCAGATGAAAAGTAATTATGTGTTATTAATATCTTATTTTACATCCTTTTTTTTCTGTGCAGAAGTAAATTTGTGCCACCTTCTTTGAGTGAAGGTTTCAGTGAAATACTCAAAATCAATTTTGTACCAAATTTCAAGGATCCAGATCTAAAAGCTCTGTATCAGCAGTTCTCAGAGGGCTGAGTTCAAGCTCCTTTATTTGTGACTTCAGAGTGAACAAAAGACAAGGAATCGCGGTTGCATAATTGCACTCTTTTACCACACGGGGGCGCTGTTGATTTAAAGAATTGATTTTTTTTTCTAATGCACATTGTCCTTATTGTTAAATAAATGCAGTTGTCCAGACTGAAAAGAAACACAATCATTATAAATGTGGAAGTGATTATATCCATTACCGGGACTGACCCTCCATTATAGGAGCTAGTGCAGACTGAGTGACACCTTATGTCTTCTTGACATTGCACCCGTGCCAATGATGTCATTTCTTGGCTCGCACACAAGCTGTTGAGATTGCTCAAATATGTCCCCTAAATGCAGGCTCTTAATAAACACTGGAACATTTTCTCATCTTGTACCTTGGCTGTTCTGCTGCTTTAATTAAAAACAAAATTCTTCACAGATTCCTAATGGAACACACTGATAATCTGCTATATTCTGGCTCCAGAAGGGGGGCATGCGTCTCCTGCATCTACCCCTAAAGTCAATAGATGCTGAAACTGTTATGTGCATGAGTTGTCCTAAAACATTCCTGTATTTAGGAAGTTATGGCTATCTGTTTTGGCAATATATGCAAATAATCTGAACGGTTTTACAGTATTGACCTGTTTCTCCTTTTTGTGTGTGTGTGTGTGTGTGTGTGTGTGTGTGTGTGTGTGTCGGTCCTTACTGCCATTCTGGCATTTTATTCATGAACAAAAAAAGCAAAGTATGACTAATAAGGTTAATTCCACACAGGAGAGCCAAGGAACTCACAGATACAGATTTCTGTTGCTAAATTGAACCTTAAATTAACAAAATGAAATGGAATTTGAAAATTAAAACAAAAAGTACTCAGAAAATGTGACTCAGAGTGAACAGTAAAATTCTGTTGAAATCCATATAGAGGGAGAAAACTATACTTCTAGATTACGACTTAAAGGGGTTGTCTGGGAAATATTGATATTTCTACTCTAAACTAAACACGCCCTTCCCCCGCCTACCTTCTAACTTACTTAGTTTACAAAAAATATATGTTTACCTAGATCGCTGGGGCGGTCATTTGACCACTCCAGGCACATTTTCATTTCTGGTGACGTTCTGTTTCCCCATTTCCGGAAACGGAACTTCATCTATACTAACCCCCCCACCCCTACCCCATCACACTTACCTGTCTTCCTATCCGGATCTTCTGGGCACGGGACATCACTTCCTTCTGGGGGGTCGGCGGCTCCTCTTCTTGACGTCTGCCGGCCGAACACACATGCGCAATAGAGCTGAAGTGCTAGCTACAGGGCATGCCGGCACTCTGGGTCTATTGTGCAGGCGCCAGCAGACGTTGAAAAGAGGAGGAGCTGGCCCCCCAGAAGGAAGTGATGTCCCGTGCCCAGAAGATCCGGACAGGAAGACAGGTAAGTATGATGGGGTGGATTCAGTTAGTTGAGAAGGGCTAGTAGTGGGTGTACTAGCTAGGGAAACGGAGGGGTGTGAGGGAGTGAGAGAGGGAGTGAGAGAAGAAGGTAGTGTGAGTCAGCTCTGAGTAAAGTGCGATGCATCATACTAGTTGTAGGAAAAGAGAACAGCTACCTATGTAAACAAATGCAGAAGATGCCATAAATCAATCAAAACACTGCTGAAGGTATTTGGTTGCACTTGAAAAATAATTTTTTGCCCGGAAGACCCCTTTAAGTGATCGCTCTCACTGCTATTTACTGACTGGTAGACCCGAGAAAAGAAAGGGGAGGTACCCTGTAGGTGGCCTGGTAAATGGCTCTGTAAGAGTCAATATTGCTGACAGTGTATATGGTTATTTTCTGTCCTAGAGACTAAAAGCAGGAGAATTATGAAGCACAAACCACGCTATAATGTACCTATGTACCTAAGGAATCAGGAGCACAGTTAAGTTATCTTATTGGCCAGAGGAATAGTTTAATAAGAACTGTGGTATTAAACCAAATTTTGAACTCTTTAGAAAGAGTGAGCTGGATATTGTAGAAGAAGGTTCCTCCCACTCAGGGCCCCTCTATTAACCATGGTGGAAAGCCATTAACCAATATGCATATACAGTTAAATGTACCATGTATCCCTTAGAAGCATGATGTATAACACCTGGGTACACATACAGTAACAGCAGTTAGGAACATAGCATCTTGGCTAGTGAAGGAGTTAATTTACATATGGTGTCAAGTATATAATCTCTGTATCTTGAAGGGTTTGTCTAGTTTAGAAAGCCCATTTTCTAGGGAGAGCGGCTACTGTACAAAGAGCCTATCTTGCTCTGGAAGACCTGTCCTGTATTTCATTACACAGACAACACATTTATTTGAATGGGTGCAGTGTAATGCTTAGTTTTTCTTCCTGTGGTAGCACTGTAAGGAAATTACCGGCAGGTTTCCCCACAGATTATAGCTGATGCTATGCTAAGGGTCCATGAGAGACATTTTGTAAACTTCTTTTTTCCTAATGAACCAAAGGACACAACCCTTTTAATCATCCAATTTTTCCCCAACACAGATCATAGGGATTGAAGCAGGAGATGGAAATGAATATGGTTTTACCACAATATGATTGTAGCAACAGCATGCTCATGAACCATTTCAGGGATTTTTGTACTACCAGGCCCCTTTCCCACCCGAGCTCCCACAGGTACTCTATACGTTTTCTTTTATACAGCATTGCAGGCAGGAGAGACAATGTCTTCCCTGCTAAATGTTTTCTTCTACCAAGTGTGAAATGCTTAGGAAACCTATTCTAAGCATGCATGAAAACTGCTGGCATATAAAAACTGTCCTGAAAATGTACATGATGTTCTGGGAACCCGGGTGAACTATGAGTTCAAGGAATAACTACCTGCTTAAGTCATTGTCTTCACTTGTTCTGAGTGACAGCACCAGGCAGGAAGTGTAACTGAGTAGGCGTGCATGGTTTTTTGGAAGGGTTAATGGGCAGAGATGATATGTTGACACACTCTCATTAGAGAATGAAAATACAGGGCAGAAAGAATGACAGCAGCTTCTGTGCCTCAGGCAGGGCTGGGCAGTGGATGGTGTTCCAGCTGTTGCTGACCTACTTCTTCCATGATGCTCAGCCAGCCAATATTTCCTCTTTTACACTGTAGATATTTTGTAAAGCAAGGACACGACCTGTTAACTTGACCAAGTCTGTTTTCTAAGCATCGACTCCCAACATATTGGGGACAACTGTGTTGGTCTGTGTCAAAGAGCAAATATCCCTATAATAAAAACAAAAAAAAAAAATCACAAGTAATTATACATTACTTAGTCATCCTCTTCATGTGGAGAAAGACAAATGATATCTGATATGGCCACAAATACAGCTTATAGGGGATCTCCAACCAGCAGGCCCAGAGTCCTGGATGTCAGATCTTCCAATTTACATTCGCACATTCTTAATTTAAAGAAATTGTTCATCCCTAGGATTTAAAAACAACAAACAAAACAGTTTACAATGATGTCAAATAACAATAAGGGTAATAATTTACCAGTCCCTTGCTGCTGTGGTTCAGTTACTTCACCGGTTTCCCACCAGTCTCTGTTCTTCCAACTCCTGTTATGACATGCTGACACAACATGATGGCTACAACCATACCTTGACGGTCCCTGTGACGTGTTGCCACGTCACTAACGTGACACAGGATAGGTTGTCCGTATGTGGTGTGTAGGGGTGCAACACCTGCACCCTGTACACATTAGAGTGCCAGAATCTGCTAGTAGATGGGGAGCACATGTAACACTGCTCCTATACGGAAGTACCACTATGCAGTGTACAGGGATGCACTAGCAGCTTCCGACACCCGGAGACTGCTGCAACAGCTGATCTGTGTGGAGTCTGGGTATTGGACCCCGACAGATGACATACTGATGATTTGGGGCTGGAAAACCTCTTTAAGTTCACAGAGGATTGTCTAAGTGAATACATTTTAATAAGCTTTAAGCAGGACCAGGTCCTGACGGTCTTTTATCTTCTGAATACAATGAAGGAACTATCCATTCACTGACAGTGAGCATAGGAAATAAACTATAAAGTATTACAAGTTTTAAAAAGTTATATAAGCTTTATGTATGATAAGACTGTAAACTGTAAGTGTAAGAAGATGAAGGACTACATTAACTGTGGGGCAGTGGGGGCATTGTGCCAACTCTGAAAACTTGTCTCCCAACTGTGGTGAGTTTCACAACCCCACCCTATTAGGGCGACAGATTTAGATAGGGAGTGCCTTGGAATTTCCGGAAATACTAACTTTCTAAATTCAGAATTATTACTCTGTTACGTCACTGCATCATCTTGTGTGAGTTAAAGTGCAGACTCTATACTTCCCAATATAATACAGAATACGAAAAAAGCAATCCTACTCCATAGAAATCGTCCCCTTCAACAACTGAACCAACCCAACAGTACCTTGTTGGACTGTAGGAACAGACCTTTTTATGGGCCCATTCACAGAATATAGACTGCTGTAGCCCGTAGGGGTTCCCATTGTTATTGGTTTTGTCCTTCCTGTACATAAAGTGATTTTAATAATAAGTTTACATCAACCCCATAGACACTAGATTGTTTAGGGTCCAAAATGACCACATAGCGATTTTACTCGCCTCAAGGTTTAACTTTTTAATTGTTACCAAAATAATTTTTGTGGCATTCTTTCATGACACATAAGATTGTTCTTTAATAGGTAGGTGTGTGTGTGTGTGTGTGTGTGTGTGTGTGTGTGTGTGTGTGTGTGTGTATATATATATATATACACACACACACACTATATGGACAAACATGTTGGGAGTCCTACAGGAACTTTCATGATACCCCATTAATATTCAAATTGATGTATCTAACATCTGCACAAAAACTGTGCCGGGAGATTCATTACATGGGTTTCCATGGCTAAGCATCTGCATACAAGCACAATGCCAAACACATAGAGTGGCGTAAAGCATGCCCCCAATGGACTGGATCAGTGGAAATGTGCTTTGTGGGGTGATGAATCACACTTCTCTATCTGGCAGTCTATTGGACAAGTCTGAGTTTGGTGAATCCCAGGAGAAAGTTACCTGCCTAACTGCATAGTGCCAACTGTAAAGTTCGGTGGTCGAGGGATAATACTATGGGGTCTTTTTTCAGGGGTTGTCTTAGGCCCATTAGTTCCATTAGACATTTTGGACAATTGTATGATTCCAACTTTGCAGGAACAGTTTATCTAGGTTCACCGGGGGACCTGAATAACGGAGAGTCTGTCTGCTAAAACAGTGGTGACCCTCGGACCACCTGTAGACTATAATGGGGTTGGGTTTCCACTGTTTTTATACTAAAACTGGCGTAGTGAAAAGTCCTCCGTGCAGGACTTTTCTCTCCAACGATTTTTGGGGATTCTGCGGTGGAGTCTCCAACAGAGACTGTAACCCAGATGTGAACCTAGCCTAGAAAACCGTTATCATGTCTAGAATGGCTGTGCCCCAGTGTACAAAGCAATGTCCATAAAGGTGGGGTTTGGAGAATTTGGTGGGGAAGAAATTGAGTGGCCCACACATAGTCCTAATCTCAATACCATCAAACACCATTGGGATGAACTAGGATGGAGATTGTAAGCAAGGACTTGCCATCCAACATCAGTTGCTGACCTCTTTTTGATGAATTGGCCAAAATTCTCCCTGCCACACTCCAAAATCTTGTAGAAAGTCATCCCAGAAGAGTGTAGGCTGTTTTAGCTGCAAAGGGAGAACCAACTTCATAGTAATGCCACAGCAGTTTCATAGAATAGAGAAGCTATAGTGCTCAGCTTTTGTAATATGGAATCCTCAAGAAGGGATCTGGAGGACATCTAACTGCAATGTCTGTATGAGTGTTTACATACACGGCAAGGATACTTGTCCAACCAGAGGATGAAATTCTTATATAGCATGTCAATGCATATGTATCCCCAGGCTGCTTGTATGAGTGGGCTAGCATTCAGCAAATAGATTATACAACAGGTGGCTTCTCAGGGACCACTTTCAAACATGCTGGGCTTCATTTATTATATTATCTAATAGTAGGACTGTCTTTGTTACCCATAGCAACCAATCAGAGCACAGCTTTTACTTAGCTGCTGTGAAAAAATAAAAGCTGAGCTCTGGTTGCTATGGGTAACAGAGACAATCCTACTAGTGATATGATAAATGAAGACACTTGTGTTACTAAAGCTCTCCTCTGTGAGCGCTAATACATGTATGACTGAGGCTGCATTCACATGGTGCATTTTTGGTAGAAAACAACCTGATGTGTTTTTATATAAACACTGCACGCCAAAATGCATCCATTTTTAAAAATAAAATACGTTTTTTGTATAAGACTAACAGACAGCCCAGGAGAGGAAACCTACTAAGGTGAGCCACAAGAAGCCCAAAACAGGTAGAGTGAGTATTCAGCGTCTCACCCAAGGAAGAGGTAGACTTCCGTTGCATCCATTAGGTGGATAAAGACCAGTAGTGGGTGCTAGTGACTTTATTGGTTTGTAGTTCTATCGACTGTTCAAAAAGTTGTTCTATTTCCAAGTTTCAGTAAGGTTGGGTTTATACGGTGCTTTTCTCCACAAAAGGACCCATGTGTTTGTATGCATGTATGAGAACAATCACTATGTAAATGCATCCCAGAAAACGCTACCAAACCCTGCTTAATTGTTATTGTGTTCATCTCTTGCGCATTACACCCACATAAAAGCCTTAAAGAGGACCTTTCATGTCCTCAGACACATGCGGTTTTATATAACGCTAGAAAGCCGAAAATGCTTTCCCGTTATGTGCCCAGGGGCTGGAGATATCAGTGCCGTTAGTTTCGGCACCGATCTCTGCCCATTGTCAGAAGGGTGCTCCTGACAGTCTAGCTGGGCTGTGAGGAACCCCCCCCCCAGACTGTACTCGTCCATAGACTTGTACTGGAGGGCGTTCCTCACAGCTTAGCATCATTGCTGGGCGGTAAGGCATGCCCCCTCTGACAGTACAGGGCTATGGACAAGTACAGTCGGGGGGGCGTTCCTCATAGCCCAGCTAGACTTTCAGGAACACCCTTCTGATGATGGGCAGAGATTGGTGCAAAAACTAACAGCACCAATATCAACAGCCCTGGGGCATATAACGGGAAAGCCTGAATTCAGCGCACTGTCGACTTTCTACAGTAGTGGTATATAAAACCGCATGTGCATTAGGACATGAAAGGTCCTCTTTAAAGTGAAGTTGGTCCAGGAATAATCTGATAGCTGAGAGTCCATTTTCTCTGACCCCCAGAGAGCAGCTGTTTTCACCAGGAAAGCAGCTTCTGCAGCAACCTTTGCATGGGAGATAACATTACATGGTTATTTAGATGAGAAACTACACATGTAATGCATGGCTGGGCAAGGTCTGTCCTGGCTCCATAGCATGTGAGAAATACACCAGAGTGCTCCAATAGGGGATAGGTTATATGAAGCTAATCTCTGCATGTTTCTAACAGTACCAAGCAGTCTAGAACTATTGTATTGAATTTGTCCATGTCTAGAACACATAAGAAATCTTACATTCAGCTTTGGAAGTGACCAGTGGTGTAACTATCGCCATAGCGGCTGCTATTTACTTACTGTTCCCCACTCCTGCTCAAGGTCACCTCCAGTTCCTCTTCTACCCTAATGTCAGCGATGTGATATGGGATGCACGGGGCCCCTGGAGGGCAGACGGGGAAGTGGAGGCAGCTGTGAGCAGGAGTGGGGATCGGCAAGTAGAGCCACAAGGTTCAAAATACCAAATACGTCCGAACTGAAATTGCTATTATTATACTCTGGGGTCTCTTCAGACCCCTGAGTATAATAATTATTATACTCGGAGGCCCAGGGAGGTGAGCAAACACAAAAAAATAGTGTTACTTACCTCTCCTGGGCTCCAGTGTGACTCCCTGCCATCTTCCGGCCTTCTTAGTGATGCCACAGATATCATGCAGGTCAGGCCAGTGTCACGACGCATAATGATGCTGGCATAAAACACATCTGTGATGTCATTGAAGAGAGCCGAAGACGGCAGGGAGTCGCACTAGAGCTAAGCAGAAGTGAGTACCACTGGTTTTTATGTTTGTCACCTCCCCTGGGCCTCTGATCATTATACTCTGGGGTCTGAGAAATTTTTGCAGTATTTGTAACAAACATCGTAGGGGCCACTATGGGACATAATACTGTGTGGAGGGGCCACTGTGAGACATTATACTGTGTGGAGGGGCCGATATAGGTCATTGTACTGTGTGTAAATAGGGAATTATACCATGTAGGGGCCAGGAAAGGGGACGCTATGCCATGTGGTGGGGGGGGTCCAAGTCAAAAGTTTTCTATGGGGTTCAGTCTTTGCTAGTTATGCCCCTGGATGTGACTGCAGTAACACAGGCCATACACATTAAAGGAACATTATTTTGGCAGGGTCATCTACCATCTAATGTGTCATCTATCATCTAATGTGTATAGAGGTGTTCTGACTCTCCCTCAATTAATTTTACATGCACAAGCCTTTGTTCTCATAGGACATACATCATCTCTAGAGGTGATGGGCAGCAGCTTATTCTCCTCTTCTACACAAGCATTCTGGCATGCTCAGCTGACATGAGTGTGCAGGTGTGTAAGGGTAATCAAAAGGAATATCTGTTGGCTGAACTAGTGTATAGATGACTGCGGTATAAGGTGTATAGCCCAATGAAACTCAATATTTGTAAGATGTAAGGAGAAAGAAAGAAGTCTGCTTGGGAGCTTTTCTCATTCTGATGTCATTACTTTATGAGCAATTTGGGAAATTTCCTAGTGGAAAGATAGCACCACAAAATGTGAGCTCTGTTTATTCCAGGAGAACGTTCCCTTGTATCAGCTCTCTCTGTTCTGGAATATCCACTTGCCCAACCCATGACTGGTCACATTACTTCACTAAAGTAAGCACATTATGTGATAGGAGACATCCTTGTTACACCTGAGCTTACAAGACATGACCTCAGCTAGCTTAAGTAATGCCTGCTGACTATGTATTGAACAGACTGTATGTCTCTAAGGCTCTGATTCACAATAGACACCTCACCACATGCCCGGACAATGACTATTATGTATTTCACTTTACTAGAATACAACGTAGGGTCGGACATACCATTGGTGCAACCTGTGCACAGGGACCCAGTAGGTAAGGGGGCCCCTTGTCATCCAATATCAGCATCCTACTGTCTGTTAGATTGCATATAAGTCCCCAATCTATTGAATTTCATGGCTAACAGTTACTGCTACATTGTTTGAAAGACAAAAGAGTGGTGCGCTATGATAAGACACTTTCACTTATTATCTACATAGATATATTCAACCATCATTTCAGGTGATTCTTCCAGTTTGATAAATGAACAGTGCATACACACAGCTATATTGCTGCCTAGTATTGTAGAGATCCATAACAAGGTTAGTGGTTTGTGTAGTAGTAGTAGTAGTAGTAGTAGTAGTAGTAGTAGCAGTAGCAGTAGCAGTAGCAGTAGCAGTAGCAGTAGCAGTAGCAGTAGCAGTAGCAGAGCAGTAGCAGTAGCAGTAGCAGTAGCAGTAGCAGTAGCAGTAGCAGTAGCAGTAGCAGTAGCAGTAGCAGTAGCAGTAGCAGTAGCAGTAGCAGTAGCAGTAGCAGTAGCAGTAGCAGTAGCAGTAGCAGTAGCAGTACCAGTACCAGTAGCAGTACCAAAGCATTTCCTAAACTACGAATATTTTGTTTCAGACACATTTCTCACCAGTTTTTTTGCTTGCTTAACCCCTTTTCAATCTTATGGAGGGCAAAATACATAAAAATCATACTTATACTTTTATTATCCATGCTCACATGGATAATAAAAAATGAATACCATACATCTTTATTAGAACTACATAAAATACATGAATAAATTCACCACACAAAAGACTGAAACGCCTGAATAGTAAATAGATTCTGAGAGGATATCATACAAAGTGTATCACATAAACTGAGTTCTAGCTGCTTGAAATCACAAAATCCCTATCCCTATACCTCAATAATGATCATTAAATCTTCCAACCAACCAGGGGTATAGGACTAGCAATAATATAAATGAAGGAACTCCTAAGGGAAGATGTAAAAAAGCAGAATATACAGATAAATAAATATACCAACCACTCAAGAGAACGCTTCTTGACGCACATTTCGCTAACAGATTGTCTGTTTGACCACTTTGTGGAATGGAGACAAATCTTAGACTCTAGGATGACAGCAGAGACCTTCTCAGAAAGT
Organism: Leptodactylus fallax; assembly: GCA_947044405.1. NCBI lineage: Eukaryota > Metazoa > Chordata > Amphibia > Anura > Leptodactylidae > Leptodactylus > Leptodactylus fallax. The sequence goes on from CAMRHE010000078.1 coordinate 4,224,260, forward strand.
TGTACTTCCATTGTACATGTCATTCATGGGTTGTTATCATGCCAGAGCACCTGGATCTTGTCACTTGTTCCTTGCTTTGTGCTGTGAACATTTTACCTAGGAGAAATGACCATTTGTCTTTGTGCTGGATTATTTACTGAATAATATGGTAGAATAATATTTAGTATACTGCTGAATTACACACCACCAGTAAGTACTAGATCAGTGATGGCTAACCTTTTGAGTTTGGTGTGTCAAAATTTGTAAAAAAAAAACCTAATTTAACTCAGGTGCGATGTCACATCTTTTTATGGCCCCCACACAGTATCTGATCCTTTTTATGGCCCCCACACAGTATATTACCCCTTTTCTTTACCCCCCCACCATATGATCCCCCTATTTATTGTCCCCACACAGTTTCTGACCCCGTTTTATACCCCCCACCCACACACACAGGATATGACCAATTTTTTAAAGCCCACCCACAGTATATGACCCCCTTTTTTTCCCCCCACAACCACACAGAGTAGTGGCTGATAATTTTTACTCACCTGTCCACGCTCTGGTCCTGGCCTCTCTCCACTGCCGACTACAAGGTGCGCTATAGCAGAGGCTGAAGAACGCCGGGATGCTGTAAGTAGCGTCCAAGTGTTCTTCAACGCTGTGATGTAAGTGTAGTGACGCCTAGAGGAGGCAGCGGAGGGTGGTCAGGATTGGAGCGTGGACAGGTGAATAAAAATGATTGGCAACTGCTTATTGCTGATTTAAAAAAATGCTGCCCCCAGTTTATTCCATGTCCTCAGGTCGCCTCATGGAAGGTGCGCCCCTGCGGCTGCCAACTTGGTTCAGACAATGTGTATCACCCAAAATGTCTTGGCGTGTCACCTTTGACACGTGTGTCATAGGTTCGCCATCACTGTACAGGATATTGGATTATTTCACATCTACATGAAGGGATTACCATATTTTAGCTCAGTATGGCAATATTATTTGAGCTCTTTATGATGGTATTTTTAAAGCACTATATGAAAGGATTTACTTCAGTAGTGTTCCTGGAAATTGGATAGATGTGGGTCCATGCCCTAAGTTTTTTATGACCTTGAAAATGCCCCTTAGGGCTAATGGTGACATACTACAAAGACACATAGTCACGCAACGCACAAGCTCTATCATTTACTGAGTAGTCACATAACTTGCATCACAAAACCAGGAAAAGTTAGACAAGCTTTAATGAGTATAGCTTGGGGAAACGAATACAATAGAAACTTTCAAGTACTTCCCGAGTCTGCTAAATTCCTTTTCTAGCTCTCGTCCTAATGCTTCCTCTTCTAGCTATTGTATCTGTGAAAGGGAATTATGATATTTTAAGCTTGTTACATACTGTACAGTATGGTCCTAGCAAAGCATGGATAAGAAATTTGGATTACAAAAATTTGCATATGACATGACTTGTGATAATAGGTCACTATAATAACATTTGAAACATATACTTGACTTCTCCATCTGCAAGATCTGATTCTTGGCCAGTCATAGCATTGATGTAAGACATTGTACCATGTATGGCCAACATACATATGTAGCAGAGTTAACCCGATTTTCTGCAATTGGTTATACTGCTGCGGCATTTTTCAATGACTTTTGTAAGTATGTGAGCCAGAGGGCGCTGTTGAGCGACCCAGGCCAGGCCAGAAAAGGCTCTCAGCCACGCCTTTGGGTGGTGGCACGTAACTCCAGGAGGGCTGGAGTGTCCTGCAGGAAGTAGTGGACCAGCTGGACAGATAGACGGTCTGTGCCAGAAGGGCTGGGTCCCACAGAGGACTGTTGCTGGAGCTGAGCAATAGTCAGGACAGTTAGGGTCTCAAGGAGTGAGTTAGGACCCTAACTGTGGCCTAGGTTTTTTGTTGTTTTGCTGTGTTGCAGTTAAGCTGAATAAAGCCACTTTTATTTTACACTTGGACCGTCTGAAAGCTATCTTTCCGGCGCCCAGTACCATGAACCACCGCTGTCCGGACCAGGAAAAGCCGCCATTTTGAGTCTAATTTCCCCAAGCTGTCACACTTTGTTATTTGTTTTCTTCTGTGATACCACATTACAACGGTTTTACCAATTGCAGAAGTTTGGGTTAAAGTGTACGTGCCACCTAGTGTCCATTCAGTGATACTGAGCTCCATTCAGTGATACTGAGCTTGTTTGTTTACAAGCAATATACACTGGTTGACTAAATATATCTTTGTGCTCCTCAGTCAGGGATTGATGGTTGGCGTCTAGTGAAAGTGCTGTTGAGACAGTGGTTACATGACTCATTTGACATCTGAAGCTGTGAAGATACTGACTTCTTAGATTATACCACTGTCAAAACATGTTTTAATTGGAAATTCAGCCTTCATCATCTAAAAGTAACCATATGCATTAGATGAATACAGAAAGATCCTGTTGTTTTTGATAGGACAACCAACCATATTTTGTGTAAATGTCTTTCCCCAACTATCTGTGGCAGATGTCAGGGAAAGGAAAGTTTGGGCATGTCAAAATTCAACATGGCTGACCCTATTGTCATGGGCAATGTGTAAGCCGGTGTTTCTTAATCTTTTCAAACGATGTACCATCTAAGTACCCCAAAATAGTGATCAATTATAAAGGTTAAAATAATAACATCAGATTTCATGGGAAGAGCAACACAGCATGCAGCACTATTCTTTCTATTAAAGTGATAGACACCACGATGTAACCCTGGCAGATTTTCCCACTCTCCCAAGACTTTGGACAGTCATCCCTTTTTTCTGGTACCTCTCTGAATGCTCTGGGAGAATTGTCAATTATGAATAATGTCACCTTTATGCCCCCCAGACAGTATAATGCCCCCACAATATAATGTCCTCTCATTACCCCCAAAAAGCATAGTCACCTTCTTGCCCCCACACACAAAATAGTTGCCCCCATATACTCATAATGTCAAAGGAACAAGTGGTGAGCTAGTTTCATTACTCACCACTCTTCTCTATGCCTTCTTATCTGCTCCATGGTCTAATGTGATGTCAGCACTCAGCACCAGGAGCAGAACAGGGAATAAAGGACCGTACACTCCCTGGGGAACCTGTAATACCATTGACGTCCTCTATCAGTACTGATGGAAGCACTCAATGGATGTAAGGGAATCGCTAGAGGAGCGATTCCCCAGTAGCTGCTGGAGAACTCTGGGGGGAGGGGCATAACAAGACAGTGGGCCCTAAGCTGAATCTCCCCCACTGTCCCTGGCTAACTTGCCCGATCTGTCCTAGGCAACAGCCAGCAACCAGTTGACAGTCCCTGCTTACAATAAGTGATACACAGAACGCAGACAGGACGAACACAACAAAGGGAGGTCAGCTAGCCAAGGGGTCGGTAACAAACGAGCAATGCAGTACAAAATCACAATCCAAGAGAAAAGTCAAAGGGAAGCCAGTGCTCAGGAAATCAGAAGAACAGGTAACAAAGAACAAGGAGTATAGCCAGTACGCGTAATGCAATAGAAGGCGCCAATGGGAAAGTGAGAAAACAATAAATAGGGAGGAAGAACCCGCCCAAGACTTGATAGGAGGACAGGCTGTCAATCACAAAGGCAGGACTAAAGTTAACTCTTAGTGGAGCAGGGGGAAAGCAAGGTGAAGTAGAAGGGTGTGGTGGAAAATCAATTAAGGAGGTGAGGGGCCTCTGGACCCTCGCCAGATGGACCAGGTTTCGAAGGGTTCTGGCGATGAAAGAGATTAATCAAACGTGGCGCATGTAGGTCTCTACCAGAAACCCACGTTCGCTCCTCCGGGCCATAACCCTTCCAGTGCACGAGGTACTGAACAGCATTCTGCACCCGACAGGAATCCAGAATTTTTCTACCTCATATTCTAGTTCCCCTTGGACCACCACAGGCGCAGGTGGACTGGAAGAAGTAAGGACAGGGGATATATACTTCTTCAAAAGCGACTTGTGGAAGACGTTGTGGATACGAAAAGAGCTTGGAAGTTGTAATTTAAAAGATACTGGGTTTATGACTTCAGAAATGACATAGGGCCCAATGTAGCGTGGTGCAAATTTCCCCGAAGGAACTCTAAGACGCAGATTCCTAGTGGACAACCTGACTCGATCTCCCACTCTGTATTCAGGGCCAGGTAAGCGTCTTTTATTTGCCTGCCGCTTTTGATATTCTTGGGCTTTAACCAGGCTCAGACGAGCCTGGGCCCAGACTGTGCACAGTCGCTGATAAGTCTGTTCAGCAGTGGGATTAACAGACTCGGTGCTACGGAGTACACCATGCAAGCGGAGTATGTGATTAATAAAGAGCGAGGCTAGACGTGGATCACTTGGAATTTTCTTTAGGGGTACAAAATGACATATTTTGGAGAATCTATCCACAACAACCCAAATCACAGTCTTCCCTTGGGAACAAGGTAAATCAGTAATAAAGTCCATAGACAAATGGGACCATGGTCTCTTAGGTATAGGAAGGGGATGAAGAAGGCCCTCGGGTAATCTCCTAGGAGTCTTCATCCTAGCACATGTCTCACAGGCAGCAACAAATTCACATACATCTCAAGACCAGGAAGGCCACCAGTAAGAGCGGGAGAAAAGGTATTTAGTCCCAGCGAAGCCGGGATGTCCCGTTAAGGTAGAACAATGAATTTCCTCCAAAACACGAAGACGAAGATTTGGAGGTACAAATAGTTTCCCAGTGGGAGTATTACTGGGAGCAAGATCTTGCGAATTAACCACTAAAGTAGCAAGATCAGGAGTAATAATGGCGAGAACCACTCCGGGGGACAAGATTTTATCTGGGAAATCCTTAGGGGCATCGCTGGGACCAAAGCTGCGAGATAGGGCATCTGCCCGTACATTTTTAGAGCCTGGATGATAAGTCACCACAAAATTAAAACGTGTAAAGAATAGCGCCCAGCGGGCCTGCGTAGGAGACAGTCACTTAGCGTTATCCAGATATAGTAGGTTCTTATGATCGGTAAATACTGTGATCTGGTGTTTGGCCCCCTCAAGGAAATGTCTCCACTCCTCGAATGCCCATTTAATGGCTAAGAGTTCTCGATTACCAATATCATAGTTGCGCTGCGCAGGAGAGAATTTCCTCGAGAAGAAGGCCACAGGTTGCAAACACGTAAAATTTTCAGAGCCCTGAGACAACATGGCACCAACCACAGCACCCACTTCAGAGGCATCAACCTCAATAATAAATGGGCAATCATAGTCTGGTGGTACTAATACAGGAGCCTCAACATCACAGTGCAGAGGGATCTACCCTATTCTCATTAGCAGAAGGAAGCACGAGAAGTAATGGGATGAAACTAAGGGGAAGGAGACTCAGATTAGACATTAGGAAAAACTTTCTAACAGTAAGGGTAGTGAGGGAGTGGAATAGGCTGCCACGGGAGGTGGTGAGCTCTTCATCAATTGAAATCTTCAAGCGGAATCTGGATAGGTATATAGCTGGGATGATCTAGGAATTCCTGCTTTTGCAGGGGGTTGGACTCGATGGCCCTTGAGGTCCCTTCCAACTCAAACAAACAAAACAAAACAAAACATTTCTTGAGATGTACAAAAGCCTGTTCAACTTCCGGAGTCCATTTGGTCACATCGGCACCTTTCTTTGTGAGATCCGTCAACGGTTTCAATACAGTAGAGAAATTCTTAATAGATTTTCAATAATAATTGGAGAAACCCAAGAAACGTTGCAGGGTGTTAAGGTTGGAGGGGCATTCCCAGTTATTAATAGCCGTGACTTTTAGTGGATCCATACAAAAAGAATCGGGAGTAATAACATAACCGAGGAAGGTGACCCTTTGGACTCCGAACAGGCATTTGGACAGTTTGGCAAAGAGACAGTTTTGACGCAACAGTAGCAAAACACTCCTAACATGCTCAATATGTGTGGCCCAATCAGGAGAGAACACTAGAATGTCATCCAGGTAGACAACCACATAAAGGCCGAGCAAGTCTCTAAAGATATCGTTAACAAAATGTTGAAATACTGCAGGTGCATTACACAACCCGAAAGGCATTACCAAATATTCAAAGTGACCTTCTGGGGTGTTGAACGCAGTTTTCCATTCATCTCCTTCTCTAATCTGGATTAGATTGTATTCCCCGCGGAGGTCAATTTTAGAAAACCAGCGGGCACCCACAATCTGATTAAAAAGATCAGGGATCAGAGGAAGAGGGTACTGATTTTTAACTGTAATTTTATTTAATTCTCGGTAGTCAATGTGTGGTCGCAGTCCGCCATCTTTTTTTTTAACAAAAAAGAACCCAGCCCCCATGGGAGACTGAGATGGACGGATGTGACCTTTAAGAAGACTATCCTGAGTGTATTCCCACATAGCCTCACGTTCTGGAGCAGAAAGATTGACGATCCTTCCCTTAGGGTATTTGGAGTCGGGAAGGAGTTCAATCACACAATCGTAAGGTCTTTTCGGCGGTAAAACTTCAGCAGATTTAGCATCAAAAACATCATAAAAATCAGCCAAAAATTCAGGAAGAAGCGTCTCCTCACTGAGACAATCAGAGCCATGCAAAGCTATACAATGGGAGGAGCACTGATTCCCCCATTTCACTAACTCTTTTTTGGGCCAATCAAAGGTAGGGTTATGGAGGTCTAGCCAGGGAAGCCCTAAAATAATATCAGACGAGAGATCCTCCATAACAAAAAAAAAACTTATGAGCTCCGTATGTATTGAGCCCACTTGCAAAGAGAGTAAGGGGGTTTTAAAACAGATTTTACCCCTGGCTAGTGGAGTAAAATCCGCCCCAGTAACCAACAGAGGAGTATCTAATGATACAAGTTTAATACGTAAAGCAGAAACAAACGAAAATTTAACAAAGTTAGTGCCAGCCCCAGAATCTACTAGGGCCTGCCCAGAAACAGATCTGCCGCCAAAGGACAGAGACACAGGTAATATCAATTTGTGAGATTTTTCGGAGGATACCTGACTGCCTGAGTGGTTCTCTCGAATACCACTCAGGCCCTGGAGTTTTCCGCTGGTGTACATGGTTTGATGGAACAGTCTCGGATGAGATGACCCAGTTTGCCGCAATACAGGCAGAGATGATTCCGGAGACGATATTCTCGTCTAGCTTTGGTATCCAGCGCTCCCAACTGCATAGGCTCATCACCAGCGGCGACAGAAGGAGAAACAGATTTTTTAACAGAAAGAGAGGGATAGACAGAAGACTTAGTGGGATCAATCCCCACCTTCTCTTTACGTCTGTCCTGGAGTCTCCTGTCAATGCGGACGGCTAAGGTTCTAAGGTAGGGGGATCAGGGTGACCAACCCAAACATCCTTAACTGAATCATTCAGGCCCTGTTTAAAAAGAGCCTTCAAAGCGGAGTCACACCAACCTGCTGTTATACTCAACTTTCGAAACTCAGAGCAATAAGTCTCAGCGGATAGTTTACCTTGCCGGAGGGTAAGAAGTTGGGACTCGGCAAGTCCAATTTGATCAGGCTCAGCATAAATAGCCCCCAAAGACTTAAATTTTTTTTTTCCAGATCTGTCCACTCTGCCTGAGGGGGGAGTTTAAGGGCCCAAGTCTGTGGATCCCCCTGTAAGAGAGAAATGACTACCCCCACCATCTGAGACTGCGAAGCATGAGGGTTGACCCGAAAATATAACTGACATGATTCCCCGAACGTCTCAAATTTACCTCGGTCCCCTGAAAACCTATCTGGGAGTAACATTTTAACCCTGGGAAGGGAAAAGACAGTAGGTGGTGTAACAGCGGCCTCAGCTTGATTCTGGGTGAGGGTGTGTACCTGATTGGCCAGCTCAGACACCAAACCTGCTAAACCCTCCATTCGAGTCACAAGGTCCTGAATGGAAGCCATACCAGTCAGGAGTAGAAGGGTTACATTTTTTCTGGCCTGCTATTCTGTAAGGAGGGAATCACTAGAGGAGAGATTCCCCAGTAGCTGCTGGAGAACTCTGGGGGGAGGGGCACAACAAGACAGTGGATCCCAAGCTGAATCCCCCCCACTGTCCCTGGCTAACTTGCCCGATCTGTCCTAGGTGACAGCCAGCAACCAGTCGACAGTCCCTGCTTACAATAAGTGATACACAGAATGCAGACAGGACGAACACAACAAAGGGAGGTCAGCTAGCCAAAGGGTCGGTAACAAACGAGCAATGCAGTACAAAATCACAATCCAAGAGAAAAGTAAAAGGGAAGCCAGTGCTCAGGAAATCAGAAGAACAATTAACAAAGAACAAGGAGTATAGCCAGTACGCGTAATGCAATAGCAGGCACCAATGGGAAAGTGAGCAAACAATAAATAGGGAGGAAGAACCCGCCCCAGACTTGATAGGAGGACAGGCTGTCAATCACAAAGGCAGGACTAAAGTTAACTCTTAGTGGAGCAGGGGGAAAGCAAGGTGAAGTAGAAGGGTGTGGTGGAAAATCAATTAAGGAGGTGAGGGAATAGGACAGTGTTCAGACAATACAAAAAAAACCCAAAGGAAGGAATCACAACCGGACACGCCTCCTGCGCCGCTGCTGTGTGCGCCCGGAGGATGGTGCCAAAGCCTGGACAGGCAAGGATGTTACAATGGATTTTAAACTGTGGGGAAGAGAAAGAGTGCCTGGTAGGACAACTGAGGACACTGGAGGCTACTAGTCGCTGGCCTTATAATACTACCCATGCTAACTGCAGGTTCCCATTATCTATCTTCCTGGGCAAAACACTTCCAGTACATCAAATAGAAGGCCATTCTTTCAATCTGGTTACATTTGAAGATGTCCTTCACCATAAATACATCATAGGATTCCACGGGGGAAGAAGTGGTAGGTCTAAAAAAGCGATTGAGGATCAAAGATTTTAGCCAATGATTTGCAAGGAATTGGGTATCCAGAGAAACGGAGGGAAAGTATAAGACAAAATGCCAAAATAGTTATTTCTTACAGACACCTTATCACAGGTAGAGAAATTGGGTGGAGATCTTCTTGTTTGCTGAGTGCTTCATGCAAGAGATAGCTTGTGGAATGGCTGTTTTGTTTTGTTGCCAAATTTCAATAAAGTCCCTGGAACAGGAATCGGAAATGGAATCTGAGGATGCTGACCATAAACAACCAAGAGTGCAGAGAAGCCAGTTGATTCTGCAGGATGATTATTATATGAAAATTCTACCCAGGGTAGAAGGCTAACCCAATTACTTTAGTTCTCTAAAGTTTAGTTAACCCTTTCAACTGGATTGCAAATGGTATGTTGAGGAGGCGTCTTGCTTGACATTCAACAAATAACAAAGATCTCTGTAGAATCTTTAGGTGATCTGAACTCCTCAATAGGATAGCAGCAGAAGGCCTTGTAAATGGAAAATCTGCCATATAAAAAGATCAGCCAGACAGGCAGCATATGGAGATTAGTCAGAGGAATAAAATGAGCCATCTTAGAAAATCTGTCCACGACTACCCAGATAATAGAACAACATTGGAATTTGGTAAGTCAGTGAAGTCCATAGCAATGTGTAACTATGGAGCATCAGGAACTGGTAATGGATGAAGTAGTCTGCTGGTCTAACCTTGGACACAGAGCAAGCAGATGCAAAATTCTGAACAACTTTTCTGAGTGTAGGCAACTAAAAATGACAATAAACCACTTCAAGAGTCTTCCGTACTCTGGATGTCCTTCAAACTTGGAAATGTGACCTCAGGACAGTACCTTCCTGCTTCAGGCAACGAGAACAAAGCTATTGCCAGAACAGATGTCTTTCAGACAAACTGAGGCAATGGAAGCAATACAAGAAGGATCAATAATGTATTGTATTCTAATGTATTCTACTTGATAATAAATGTCAATGTGGGAGAGTGCATCTGCCTTGACCTTTGTCTCAACTGGACAAACTGGAAGTTGAACTGTATAAAGAATAATACCTATTCAGCTTGACATGAGTTAACCAACTGGGTGGTCTGCAAATAAGTTCTAATGGTCCATGTAGACTATAACTGGGTGAGCTTCTGCCTCAAGAAGGTTTCTCAACTTTTCAAAAGCGCGTTTGATTGCCTAGAACTCCCTGTCTCCAATAGTGTAGGTCTTCTCGGTTGAAGAGTTGAGAGAAAAATCCGTAGGTGATGAATGTTTCTATAGAAGTCTATTGGTAGACTACTGCTCTGGTTCCCATGGAAGAAGTAACTTTTTGGAAGAACTGCATTGTCAAATAGGAATGATGAAGAATGAATTGAGGCAAAGGGACCCTCTTTACACCCAACCCTTTTTGGTCCAAAAAAAAAATTAGGGGGCCGAGAGAAAAAAAAATTTAAAAAAATTCACAATAAATTTTATAAAAAGATGTAACCCTTTTTTGTATATATAATTTTTTTAATCTTTTTTTTTATTTTTTTTTTTTTTTGTATTTTTAAAAAAAATATATATATGTCAGTCATATGAAAAAGTTTGGGTACCCCTATTAATCTTAATCATTTTTAGTTGTAAATATTTGGGTGTTTGCAACAGCCATTTCAATTTGATATATCTAATAACTGATGGACACAGTAATATTTCAGGATTGAAATGAGGTTTATTGTACTAACAGAAAATGTGCAATATGCATTAGACAAAAATTTGACCGGTGCAATAGTATGGGCACCTCAACAGAAAAGTGACATTAATATTTAGTAGATCCTCCTTTTGCAAAAATAACAGCCTCTAGTCGCTTCCTGTAGCTTTTAATCAGTTCCTGGATCCTGGATGAAGGTATTTTTGACCATTCCTCTTTACAAAACAATTCCAGTTCAGTTAAGTTTGATGGTCGCCGAGCATGGACAGCCCGCTTCAAATTATCCCACAGATGTTCAATGATATTCAGGTCTGGGGACTGGGATGGCCATTCCAGAACATTGTAATTGTTCCTCTGCATGAATGCCTGAGTAGATTTGGAGCTGTGTTTTGGATCATTGTCTTGCTGAAATATCCATCCCCGGCGTAACTTCAAATTCGTCACTGATTCTTGTACATTATTCTCAAGAATCTGCTGATACTGAGTTGAATCCATGCGACCCTCAACTTTAACAAGATTCCTGGTGCCGGCATTGGCCACACAGCCCCAAAGCATGATGGGACCTCCACCAAATTTTACAGTGGGTAGCAAGTGTTTTTCTTGGAATGCTGTGTGTTTTTGACGCCATGCATAACGCCTTTTTGTATGACCAAACAACTCAATCTTTGTTTCATCAGTCCACAGGACCTTCTTCCAAAATGAAGCTGGCTTGACCAAATGTGCTTTTGCATACCTCAGGAGACTCTGTTTGTGGCGTGCTTTCAGAAACGGCTTCTTTCGCATCACTCTCCCATACAGCTTCTCCTTGTGCAAAGTGTGCTGTATTGTTGACCGATGCACAGTGACACCATCTGCAGCAAGATGATGCTGCAGCTCTTTGGAGGTGGTCTGTGGATTGTCCTTGACTGTTCTCACCATTCTTCTTCTCTGCCTTTCTGATATTTTTCTTGGCCTGCCACTTCTGGGCTTAACAAGAACTGTCCCTGTGGTCTTCCATTTCCTTACTATGTTCCTCACAGTGGAAACTGACAGGTTAAATCTCTGAGACAACTTTTTGTATCCTTCCCCTGAACAACTATGTTGAACAATCTTTGTTTTTAGATCATTTGAGAGTTGTTTTGAGGAGCCCATGATGCCACTCTTCAGAGGAGATTCAAATAGGAGAACAACTTGCAATTGGCCACCTTAAATACCTTTTCTCATGATTGGATACACCTGGCTATGAAGTTCAAAGCTCAGTGAGGTTACAAAACCAATTTTGTGCTTCAGTAAGTCAGTAAAAAGTAGTTAGGAGTATTCAAATCAATAAAATGATAAGGGTACCCAAATGTTTGCACCGGTCAAATTTTGGTTTAATGCATATTGCACATTTTCTGTTAGTACAATAAACCTCATTTCAATCCTGAAATATTACTGTGTCCATCAGTTATTAGATATATCAAATTGAAATGGCTGTTGCAAACACCCAAATATTTAGAACTAAAAATGATTAAGATTAATAGGGGTGCCCAAACTTTTTCATATGACTGTATTATGTAACCAATGAAAGGCGAGGAAATATGTTGTAACAACAATTTCTAGCTTAGCATAAAGTTATTTTCACATAGACGTGACAGGGCCAGGTGAACATGTTAGCGATGAGTGAATAAATCTGGAGAATAAATCAGAGTGTTAACATGGTAGACAAGAACACAGGAATATTGGAGGTCCTGGAAAATGTCATTGACAAATTTTTGAAAAAAATACTCATCACCTTCCTGAATTCGGATCAAATTGAAGGTTCCTTGTAGCTCCAGCTTGGTGTGAATCTTGTATCCGAAAATACAGTTAAACATTTAAGAAATTAGTAGCATTGGATACTTATTTTTTTCTGCTAATCTTAATAAGGCTACCATAATCGATTCATGCGTGTAAGGATCCATCTTTCTTTTGGACAAAGAAGAAACCATTAGGAGGAGTGGGTTTGTAGATGAAGCCCCTGTCAAGTTTTTCTTTACTATATTGTGGCAGTGTAGCTGCCTAAAAAGCATATTTGTGTTATTTAAGTGAAATGTCTCATCCAGGGAAAGCTGGCTGGAAGTAAAAATCTATACTATCTATACTTTTTATACAGACAGAATGACCGGAATTAGACAGGGTCACCATGTAGGGAACATGACTAGTGAACAAATTCAGAAAATGCCAGGAGCTCCCAGAGAAACCCATAAGTCACTCAAAATACTGCTAAAGGTATTTGATTGAACTTATTAAACTATTAGCACTAACAGACATTTTTTGAAAAAAAAAATTTTTTTGCCCAGAACACCCCTTTTTTTGCCCCTCTTTCTGTCCTCTAAAAGTTGGGAGGTATGCAAAAGAACAGACAGAAACTGATTAGTTTATATTTAACATTGACTCTATGTAAATGGATGGTCATTAGTTTCCATCTGCTTTCATCTGTTTTTCACAAAACTGATCAGTTAAACCGATGATCAAAATGTGAACAGGCCCTTTCTCATTAGTTCGTTTTCCCTGACAACCTGCACCTGCTAGTGAGAATTTTAGAGCCTGTTTTAAAAGGAAGTAACATAGGTTAAAGGAAGTCTGTCACTACAGTAGGGTGAAGCATATTAAACCAGCAACACAGATAGGTCAGGCTCACCTGAATGCAACGCCTTTTTCCCATGAAAATTGCTGCTCTAATACAGCGATTTCAGCATAGTTCCCTGGCTCTGTCACTCAAAGAAGAGACAGGGGAAGCAAGACGTATTAGAGCAGTATGGAGTGTAGCAGTTTGAAGCAATGGAGACGCCCTTGATGATCCAGACTGCTCATTTGCATATTGAGAAAATGACACAATATCTTGGCAAGGTGTATTGCCAAATGAAAACAGATTCTTTAGATTCCGTGTAATAGAATAAAGTTATAGAGTAAAAACACTAGACTATCCCCAAATGGCTTAACATTTTATTAAGAAGAGTATAAGAAGATAGCAAAAGGTAAGAAGATATCAAAAAGTAACATAGTATAAGAAGAAGGTCTTACAATAAGGAAAAGTATAGCAGATATTGGAATATATATATATATATATATATATATATATATATATATAAATCAAATCAACATTGGCAATAAAGCCAGATATAATCAAATATCAAATATTATCAAACTATGATATATTCAACACTTACAATACAACCGGTATAGCAAGGTAATCAAACTTAGTAAAACTGTGACTTAATCAAAACTTGTACTAATGCAAGGTATAATCGACACTAGCAATAAAGCTAGGTATATCAAAGTTAATCAGAAAAGAAGGTAATTAAATCTACACTTACAACACTGCCAAACTTCATGGATGAATTCCGATAAGGGTATCTGCAGGAAGTACCACTCAGTCAGGTGACAGGTCTCATCAAGCAGAATCAGGCGTCCCCAATCACTGCTGTCAGGATTGCAACTCAACTCCATGCTGAGGGATGTCTTCCATTCTTATCCCCTTTGTGTGTGTCATAAAGTGGGCGTCTACAGAAGTGATACACCTCTGTAAGGCCTCACTTATCTCCAAGATCATATTCATGTAGAAGGGGCCAGGTTTCTACTTGAATATGTCTCATGACATATATTCTTCAAACAGAGTGGCTCTTTTGATCTAGACATATAGATATCACCTTAAATAGAGTCTATTGATCTAATCTGTTTAGGTATGTAAATAGCGTCTTTTGATCTAGATATATAGATATCACCTTAAATAGAGTCTTCTGATCTAATCTGTATGGTTATGTAAATCTCAGCACAGGTACTGGGTTCAACTGAAGGTTACTTATAGCCTGTCTATCATAATCATTTTATCATAAGCAGCCATTTTGTCAAAGGCTGCTATTTTGCAATACATTCCACCCTAGACAGGTTAAGTAACCTTATATGCCCCATAAGCTACCTTTATGGTTTGGTACTTAGTGGGTTTTAACATAGTGTATAAGGATGGAATACATTGTAGACAGCAACAGCTCATAATCATTTCCTGCAGTTGCTGCAACCTGTCATAAACATCTTCTGAATGATCAGACAAATTGAAGCAACACATTCCTGCAAAACTGTTACATCCATAACCATGTTTAAGTAATAAGTAATCTATAGCAGCTCTATTCTGTAATATAGCTCTCTTATGTGATTGTAAATCTAACAAAACATACTTTATAATGGCCCTAGTAATATTTATATCATTACAACCAGAAATATAAGTTTTATCACATGTAAATTCAAAGCATAATTCTGCTTCTGTTACTGCCCCAGTTGATATTTTGATCATATTTTTATAAGTAGGGCGGTTCAGACAAGCATAATAAGGACTTATCCAATCCACATGAAAATGTAGATCGGCTTCCTGTAAATCAGTATCATTTAACTGAATTTGTAACAATTTAGTCCATACTGCAACAGAAGTTGGTCCAACGACCAAACAAGTTTCCAGGATATTGCTGGAATATGCATTTTTCAGTCAAACTTCTGTCATATTCAGTACTCTGTACATATTCTCTTTTGTTCTCCTCACTCCCCGATTTGGATTGTCCTCTGACCCGCGGTGGTCTTGATAATGCTGGTGCAAGTTCATAAGAACATTACCAGAAGGCATCCACTGAGGGCTAACAAAATCTACACCTGAGGGGAACACAAATTACTCACGTAAATACACATTATTGGCTGATATCAAGTCGTACCAGGAGTCATAGTAACTAGCACATTGTCAGTACCCTTTGCAATCACTTCAGCTGGTGTGGGAGGACCTTGTGGCGGTTTCACCCACACCTTGGCTCCATCCCAATTCTGCTGCTCCAGCATTGTGTAAAATCACTTTAATTTTCACCTTGGTAATCAGGATTAATTACCTCATCAGTTAGCTTTGGCAACTATTGTTTTAACATCCCATTCATCCGCTCAATTAAGCCTGCAGCCCGGGGCAATAGGGGACATGAAAGATCCACTCCACATTGTGCTCCTGGGCAAATGGCTATACTCTATTGTTTTTAAAATGGCTACCATTATCTGATTGCATTTGCAAAGGTATGCCATAATACAGCACTATATTTTCTAGCAGGCAGTGGATTTAGTATGTATCCACTGCTATGCAGGCATATTTACATCCTTGAGACTCAGTTAATGGTCCAATGAAATCTATCTGCCAAATCTGGCCAGGCAATGTGCCTAGCGAATATATATCTCTTTACCACCCTAGGCACTACCCTGTGTGTGAATGTTGACACACAGGATACTGTTATATTATTGTTTATATAACCTCTAACCTGAGGGGTACACCTCTGGTCTGTTCCCACTGGAAGGTGGCTTTTTGGCAATCTTTGATTGTTCATCAGCTATGGTGTTGTAAAGTCTGTCAAGAGAATTGCTATTAGTATAAGCATCCACATGAAAAACAGTTACATTCATTTTATGACATATTACCTATATTTCTTTGGTCCCTATTTTCCAATCATGAGAATGCCAGGTGGGCATCCAGTTTACCAACCTATTTGCCACAGACTATGAATCAGTGTTTTTGTGGCTCTGGGAATCTTAACAGGTTTCATTTTCAATTTCCCTATCAAAACAGGATTAATTTGCACAGATTTTACTCCAAAAGAATACTTACCATCAGGCAAGTGTAACTGCATTCCTTTCAAAATGTCTTCAGGCAATGGAACTACAATTACACTGTACTGCCTAACAGAAAGGTCTCCTATTGTTAGCCAAATTTGCTTATTTGGGTTCCCATAAATGAGTGTAGCCTCCTCCCCCGTATCTACTAATGCAATTACATTTTGTTCATTTTCCTGTTTCCAATCAATCCTCAAATTTACATGGGGACGGGCACCTACACAATGGGCTTGGCTAATCTGTTAATCATATTGTTCCCGGGAAGAATCTCCCTGGAACATCCCCCCTCTTTCCTGTATTTTGTGTTCTAATAACAATGCCCTCACCTCTTTGAATAAACCTATGTATTCAGTAGAGGGAGGGGCTGTCTGCTCAAGGGAATTTTCCCAATCACCACCCCCCTCAAAATCACCTGGGGGGGTCTTCATCAGTGGAGGAGAACACTGAGGCATCAATTTGTTTCTTATCCATTTTCCCTCTCCTCTTCCTATATTTATATTGAGCAATCCTAACTGCTGCTCGTTCAACGTAACTCTCGTACTTATCAACTTTATCAGCTAAAATCTGCTTTTGACATCTATTCATAGTTTCCTGAGACTGAAGGGTTATCAATTGCTGTGTCTCATTCTGCTGTCTGTAAGCTGATAGCAAAATCCCACCCCTTCTCCTACACACATCAACATATTCATTGTTTACCAACTCGCTTTGTAAACACTTCACTGCCTTTGCCTGGTGGTCAGCTAATTGATCTTTCCAATCCTCCCCCAGCCCTGTGAATTTAGCCTGAGCTGGAATCAAGTAAATAGCCTGCATAACATCAGGAGACACCTTAGAACCAGTTTGTGTTTTACGCTTAAACATGTTATTCTATTAAAATGGAATACTGCCGACTACGCCAAAAATGTATTGCCAAATGAAAACAGATTCTTTAGATTCCGTGTAATAGAATAAAGTTATAGAGTAAAAACACTAGACTATCCCCAAATGGCTTAACATTTTATTAAGAAGAGTATAAGAAGATAGCAAAAGGTAAGAAGATATCAAAAAGTAACATAGTATAAGAAGAAGGTCTTACAATAAGGAAAAGTATAGCAGATATTGGAATATATATATATATATATATATATATATATATAAATCAAATCAACATTGGCAATAAAACCAGATATAATCAAATATCAAATATTATCAAACTATGATATATTCAACACTTACAATACAACCGGTATAGCAAGGTAATCAAACTTAGTAAAACTGTGACTTAATCAAAACTTGTACTAATGCAAGGTATAATCGACACTAGCAATAAAGCTAGGTATATCAAAGTTAATCAGAAAAGAAGGTAATTAAATCTACACTTACAACACTGCCAAACTTCATGGATGAATTCCGATAAGGGTATCTGCAGGAAGTACCACTCAGTCAGGTGACAGGTCTCATCAAGCAGAATCAGGCGTCCCCAATCACTGCTGTCAGGATTGCAACTCAACTCCATGCTGAGGGATGTCTTCCATTCTTATCCCCTTTGTGTGTGTCATAAAGTGGGCGTCTACAGAAGTGATACACCTCTGTAAGGCCTCACTTATCTCCAAGATCATATTCATGTAGAAGGGGCCAGGTTTCTACTTGAATATGTCTCATGACATATATTCTTCAAACAGAGTGGCTCTTTTGATCTAGACATATAGATATCACCTTAAATAGAGTCTATTGATCTAATCTGTTTAGGTATGTAAATAGCGTCTTTTGATCTAGATATATAGATATCACCTTAAATAGAGTCTTCTGATCTAATCTGTATGGTTATGTAAATCTCAGCACAAGTACTGGGTTCAACTGAAGGTTACTTATAGCCTGTCTATCATAATCATTTTATCATAAGCAGCCATTTTGTCAAAGGCTGCTATTTTGCAATACACAAGGGAGGCGCAAATATTCATGGACAAATGGGTGTTACATTCAAGTAAGCCTGACCCATCTGTGTTGCTGGTTTCATATGCTTCACTTTGGTGACAGACTTGATTTAATAAAGTATATTACTAAAATATTCAGCCCCCTACACAATACCAATACCCACTTAGCGTCCCGCAGCAAAATGTTGCGGGAAAAACCATGGCGGAAATGAATCACGTTTTTTCCCGCAGCACTTTTCACAGAGAGTCCGCAGAAGAAACCTCTTCCTGCTTCAATTATACCTATAGGGAAACTGCCGTCATTTCCATAGGTATAATTGACATGCTGTGATTTCCAAAACCGCAACGTTTTTGGAAATCGCAGCGTATCCGCTTCGCATATTTTAACGCAAAGTGGGGATCCCATATCCACTTTGCTGTGACTGTAAAACATGGGGCCCCCGCCTAAGGTGGTTTTCCCTGGGTCAGTTAGGGTGGGATCACACTACCATTACAGAATGAGAACAACGGACATTATGCAGATGGAGCCCCCTCCGTCGGGTGTCCATCTGCATTCACCCCCATATAAAAAACATGACAGAAGTTTTTTTCCGTCATTTTTTTGCTTTTCTGATGGAAAAAGTAATCAAACATGATGGAGGAAAGTTATCTATAATGTTTTGTACATCATAGTCAATGGGAACAGAGACAAATGGAGAGGGTCCCATATGTTTCCATCACTTTACTACTGTTAATGTCCATTGCTGTCTCCCTATGGAAGAAGTCAGTGTTGGACAGGGATGTTTATGGCCTACCAGTGGAATTGTTCTAGGGGCTCACCACCAAGACCCATGGTAGGACTGAAGGTCCTAGGGCCCACCCAATAGCTTCCTGCTAATAGCCTACACCATGGCACTGAAATCTTTCCTTTACTGAACTCTTACATATGTTCTGACTATCCGGTGTTACTGAGTATGTTCCCAGTATAGTCATTCCCTATAGTACTGTGCAGGTCCCAGTAGCTCCATGGCCGGTTCATGCACAGTATTGTATGGGGAATGACACCACCATGGAACACTACACATATGTGCAAGGTTATAGTGAGGGAGCTGTGATGCAGGCAGAGCACACAGGACTGCCAGCAGGAATTTTGATCTTCCCCCACAGTATAATGCTCCACATGATAGATAATGCTCCCCGAGCACTCCCACAGTAGCCTCACATGGTATATAATGCTCCACACAGTATAATATGCAAGCCGCACACATTATAATATGCTCCACACAGTATAATAGGCTTCCACACTGCCCCCAGTATAAAGCTCCACAGTGGCCCCACACAATATAATATGCTCCCCAGTGACCCCCCCAATATAATGCTCCACAGTGGCCCCACACAATATAATATACTACCCAGAGCCCCCCCCCCAGTATAATATGCTTCCCACAGTGGCCCCACAAAGTATAATATGCTACAGAGTGGCCCTATACAGTACAATATGCTCCTCAGAGGGCCCCCCTAGTATAATGCTCCACAGTGCTCCCCCAACTATAATGCTCCACAGTGGCCCCACACAATATAATATGCTCCCCAGAAGCCCCCCAGTATAATGCTCCATAGTGGCCCCAAACAATATAATATGCTACTGAGAGGCAACACCAGAATAATATGCTCCCCAAAGTGGCCCCAGACAGTATAATATGCTCCACAGTGGCCCCACACAGTATAATATCCTCCTCAAGGGCCCCCCTAGTATAATGCTCTACAGTGGCCCCACACAATATAATATGCGCTCCAGAGGGCCCCCCCCAATATAATGCTCCACGGTGGGCCCACGCAGTATAATATACTACCCAGAGCCTCAAGCCACCTCAGGCAAACCCCTCAAAAGTTCGGACGAATATTCGAGAGGTTCGTCTGTTTGTTTCAGTGTTATTATTACACTCTGGTGTCTCTTCATATAAGGCCCAGGAGAGGTGAGAGAAAATAACAAACAGTTATACTCATCTTGCCTTACCTCTCAGGGGCATCCTCGCGTTGCTCCTGGCCCCATCGGCTTCTTCTTCCTGTCTACAGCTGATTTCACACGTTCTGGATGTCACTGCCAGTGTGCCCCACGTAACCGCTGAGGCCCAATCACAGGCCAGAAATCGGACGCATGATGTCAGCTACAGGCCAGAAATCGCCAGAAGATGACACCAGATTGCTAGACACCCAGGAGAGGTGAGTAAAAATGTTTATTATTTTCACAGACCTCCCCTGGACAGGCTTCTATTGGATAGGGGCCTTATGGCACATGATGCCAGGCCCCTCTCCGTTATCTATGTGGCCGGGCCTGACTCCAGGATCCGGAGTAATCGGGCTCCGAATCCCGGGGGCCCCTTAGGCTCCTGGCTATAGGCACGGGACCCACCAAGGAATTCACCGGTACCCCAGTGGGCCAGTAGTGTGAACATAGCCTTAGTGTTTCTCTGGATCTGGCAGTCTCTCTTTCTCAAACTGTGCTCTTTACACTTCGTTCCAAAAAGAAAAAATTTGTACAATGCCCAGACTGCAGGGTGTAGGTTTCAAAAACCTTGCTGAACCTGATCTGCAGATCATAGATCGTAGTTGTGGCTGTGAGGCCTATTCTGCTCAACTCTAAAAAGTGAGCAGGGTAATATCTCTAGCTTGACTGCTTAAAGCTAAGGTCCCATGTTGCAAAAACAAAAACGCTGTGTTTTACAGTACCAGCAAAGTGAATGAAATTTATGCTAATCCCATCTACACATTGCGTTTTCACTGCGTTCCACAAATAGGGGCCTTAGCCTAAAGGGTTATCCTGGGAAAAATAAAGCTTACCAGTGTATGTCCATTACTTCTGTATAGGTCAGCATGGGAGACTGGAACTCTTGTTCCTCTCTCTCCTCTGCAGCTACTGCAACTCTTGGTCATATGACCGACTCCATTCTACTGAATGGAGCTGCAGCCCAAGACACCAAGGGAATTGCTGATGTCACAGAGGCAGAGAAGCTGCAGGGGTCTAATTATTAAGTTATATTATTATTATTATTATTATTATTATTATCATGCAATTATTATTTGATGTATTTTTTGGGACTCTATTTGTAGTAAAACTAATTTAGAAAAACAATGATAAAACCACAATAACATGCATTTTTGGACTTGCTTCAAAGAAACTACACAACTGCAGTTGCTAACCCGAGGGCAGCGGTATGCACACTCACATTTGCACACTACTTGTCAGCCCTTTTAAAACCAGCATTTCAGGCTTGCGCTGTTTGCTATCATTACTGTTGAGCAACATTTTTTTCCCATTGTGCAGCTGCACATATCGCCTGCAGGAGAGGCTTAAGGAAGACTTCACTTAGAAGACTCATATTGAGGACATCAGGGTTTATACAAGAACACAACAGGCCAACACTAGACTTAAAGGGATAATACCCTCTTTTTTAAGTTGATAAATGTAATTTAAAATCATCTTCAAAGCAGAAGTAAACAGATGTCTGCCTGCACATATATATAAATTAATATAGATATTACAAAATGTGTGTACTTGCTTGCAAATCAAAATATAATAGGCAAAATTATTAAAACTTTTTTATTAAATAATTCATAAATATCAAATAAATTTGTAAATTTATTTATTTTGTTCTGTATTAATAATTGCAGATGGAATCCCAGGTAGACCAGTGGATAGGGAGTATGTAATCCCTTTTGGTCTGTAACAGTCAATGGCAAGGAGTCGCTGGCAGCGGGTTGGTGGCAATATGGCTGCTTCTATATGTTCAGCAGTGGACTCCTCCGCAGCTACCATACTCATGTGTTCCACATTTCTTCTCCTGAGCTGCACCTAGAGACCAGCCCTGCGAGTCGCTCATTGCTGCACATCAGCAATGAAGGACACAGACACTCTGCTTATTATTGAAGTCGTCTTTACTCACATGTTGCACATACAAAAATGTAACTCTTTAAATTTAAAATGTAAAAACTGTTAAGCCTGGTTTGTCACAGATCACAGGCCACAGCAACAAACAGTATGCTTCTGTTGTCACAGCGGATGCACTGCCCGTCACCATAGAACCCGTCCTCTTACTCATGAGTGTCGTAAGGTTTATGGGTCGGTGAACAAAATGGTATAGCTTTCCTTCTCAAGCTGTATAAGAAGCATACAAGCTGGCTACATTCCAAGCTGTCTTCCTAACAAGCTGACCTCCAAACTGGCCTACTCTGTTCCAAGTCCAGGTGTGGGCCCTTAGAAGGGTTTTCCTATCTCAGTTTTTCACCTTCTCTCCCCTCCACTTCCTGGTTTCAGTGATAAATTGGTTTGCAGACTTAGCCTCTGTAATGTACAGCTCAGACCAGCAGCCTACTTCCAAGACTAAGTTTAAATATGATCCAGGAGATGGAAATACCCCTTAAGTAGGGAGCCTTTCTTGCCCTGGGTAACCCGGGCAAAGTCAGACGTCATTGAGTTACTCCGGAATGGAGCAACAAACAACTCCCCGCGGTGCAACTCATAGGCCGACCTTTTTATCACGCGGTGTGCAATACAATTTCCAGAACGAAGTAGAACACTGATCACATGATTATCTGCATCGGTTAAAGAGACATGAGCATATAACACAATATGTCTTTCACAACCCGATATAATAACATAAGAATGAACTTTGCTGCACTGATCTCTATTAACACTGCATTCCCCCATAACTGTATGTGCAGTCCTGCAGCAAGCCATAACTTCAAGTTGTGCGCCAGCACCACCTTACAGGTCCATTGTACGTTTTGTAATCCTGGTGGTCAGGTGTTTGCATGTATGGAATAGGTGGGAATATTGGACCTGGCAGTGTAATTGACTGAGTTGTGGCTGGCAGTAGAATATAAGGATTTACAGTTTGGGGTTTAATAGGTTTAGTGGTTTCACCAAGTATAAGAATCGGGTATTATTGTAACTTTTTAGCTGATAGCGAGGTTTATGAACTGTTACTAGTGACCCACAAAAAGTCCTGATAGTTTCAAAGATTGACAGGTGCATAACTGCCCATTGTTGACACCATGTACGGCCAGTCCATATACAGTCCCTCAGCTGGAAAATAATATACAGCACCAGAGATCCAGAATTTCCAAATCAGAAATACTGTATATGAAATATAGTTCATGGGTATAGAACCAGATTTAAAATTGTCTGGCTTCTTCATGAACACTACACTTATGGACACTGTAAGCAGTTGCTGGCTACTAGGAAAGTGACATCTGTATCATGGGGTGACTGAGTCACTACATAAAGGGTTAATTTGTTCTGCCTTTTTATCTGTGCTCTTATCTAGAGCTCTACATATAAGTTCTGTAAACTTTGTCATACTTTGAGTCATAGTTTGGGCATGTGATCTCATTAGTCACAGCTGGCTCTGGGTGGTATCAATGTATCAGTGTCATTAGATTAATTCATTATGGAAATATTCAGAATATGTATCATGTGGTTATTTGGTGCATAAAGCTACATATATGGCAATCTATTTCTAGGAATAAGGATTTATATTCCAGAAAGAGTGAGATTGCCATTTAATAAGGAATTCCACCTAAAATCACATGTCAGAAAATTACATCTTTAGTAATCCCACAAAAAAAAACAGCGCCATTTCTGTTTCTTTGGATGCAGAAGAATGGCACAAGAGTGGCACTATTCCTGAAAAACACCTTTTTATTTTATCCCAGACCACTCATTTAATTGTGCATTATTGCAACTAGTGTCTCAGATATTTCAGAATGTGATGTAAAAGGTTATCGACAATTTGAACTAATATTCTAAAATCATAGGAAAAATTCACTTCAAAATTCTGTGGTATTCCTGTCACCTTGCTACTTTGTGTTGTCATTGCAAAGCATCATGTGACACTACAGTAATCTAGCTATTGCCTGCTATGATCATATGACATGAGGTGGCTCATGTGATCATACAGTGATGACAACAGGGGACCAAGGGGAAAAACTAGTGACAAGTGAGCAGAATTTAAAATATTATGGCAATAAATCCACAATTTTCAGAATTATCTACGGAGTGCCACCTATTTTTTTAGGGTTTTTTTTTGCATATTGGGACTTGCTTGTACCTTGGGGCTGACACCTTCCTCCTTCTGGTGCTGTCTTTGGACATTTACAGATAGGTAGATAGATAGATAGATAGATAGATAGATAGATAGATAGATAGAATGATAATGTTCCATTTGGATACAATGGATATATTTTCTATGGGTGTTTCCTTTAAACTGAACTATTTAGAATGGAAATCTTATGAGGGTGATACCATTTAATGGCAGAACTCCCAGTATTCTACCAATAACTTACCTTTTTAACACTTTTTCCTTTCATGAGTTAGAACTGGGTTCAAGTAAAGAAGCCTTCATTGCAGAATAATAAAGAACAATAAAGCTGGACATAAACATGCAGCACACTGTGCTATTTTTTCTGGTACAATGGCGAACACCATATGATGGACCCCATTATAGTCAATGGGTTTGTGCGACGCTTTTTGGTGTCTGTCATGTAACAGAGCTATTTTTATTTTGCTATTCTTCAATCAAAAACCAAAAAATAGGAATAGTAACGCAGATGTGAAAGTGGTACAGACCTCAACCACTCAAGACTGATCTGTGTATGCATACCTCCCAACCATCCCAGATTTGGCAGGACAGTTCCGGGACAGTGGGAGGTTTGTCCCAGCTTCAAGTCATCTGCATCCAAAGGACACAAATGAGTTGAATACAATGGTGAAGCAGGGAGTCATCTGCCCCCTACTTCACCATTTGGCCCCTGTCTCTGCTCCTAGTAGCTGCAAACCTGTAAAGCTGTAAAGAGTTATGCCCTTCCCTGGGCCTCCACTTATTATACTCTGGGGTCCAAGAGACTCAGGAGTATAATAATTTAATTTCCCGGAGAGCCCAAAAGTTTTGTCTTTGACATACATGAAACATTTAGAAAATTGAGGTAGAATCTGTTTTGATCACTCATCTCTAATCAAACACTTACAACCCCAATTCCATTGAAGTTGGGACGTTGTATAAAACATAAATAAAAACAGAATACGATGATTTGCAAAATTTTTTTCAACCTATATTCAATTGAATACACTACAAAGACAAGATATTTAATGTTCAAACGAATAAACTTTATTGTTTTTTTGCAAATATTCACTCATTTTGAATTTGATGCCTGTAATACGTTCCAAAAAAGCTGGGACAGGGGCAACAAAAGACTGGGACAGGGGCATGTTTACCACTGTATTACATCACTTTTCCTTTTAACAACACTCAATAAGCGTTTGGGAACTGAGGACACAAATTGTTGAAGCTTTGTAGGTGGAATTCTTTCCCATTCTTGCTTGATGTACAACTTCAGTTGTTCAACAGTCCGGGGTCTCCATTGTTGTATTTTGCGCTTCATAATGTGCCACACATTTTCCATGGGAGACAGGTCTGGACTGCAGACAGGCCAGTCTAGTACCCGCACTCTTTTACTATGAAGCCACACTGTTCTAACACGTGCAGAATGTAGCTTGGCATTGTCTTGCTGAAATAAGCAGGGACGTCCCTGAAAAAGACGTCGCTTGGATGGCAGCATATGTTGCTCCAAAACCTGTATGTACCTTTCAGCATTAATGGTGCCTTCACAGATGTGAACTAACACACCCCATAACATCAGATGTCTCAACTTCATTGGAATTGGGGTTGTACATACACTTACACATTTGCATGTACTTAAAGTGCTACTACAGAAATGCTCTTCTGGAGCACTATGCTACCACAGATTCACTTGGAGAAATTATAGTGCATACCCTGAGTAGTTACTACCAATAAGACCTATTAGACATCATCCTAACAAGTTATTATTCCCATCTTCTTAAGGTCGAAAAATGGTTAGTACCTCCACCTTACATACTCACCACCATGTTTTTTTTTATCTGGATGATAAGACTGGCCACCTGTTGGCTTATCTTGCCATAGATGATAACACCTTTCCACCTGTTGTAGAAGTCCAAGAATATCTCAATCTTATGGTTAAACATTGTTTATTAGCTTCTATCATTTCTGATATTCTGGGGTGTAACAATCGCAGTTGCAGGGTGTGTGAATGTGACCAGGCCTGGAGGGGTGGGGGGGCCCTCAGTCAGCATCAGGAAACATCTCACCTCTGCCTCTTTTAGTGTTCAGTAACTGAACAGAGTGCTGATCTTTGCTGTCACTGTTGTATTGTAACCCTAGTGGTTATCAGTCATTCCCTGACCGCTGACTTCATGGTGGAGTGAGGAGAAAATGCTCTTCTGCTTACTGCAGGCCCCTTATCCCCCCATCCCCGGCTCCCTGAGCCATCAAAGACAAATTGGCACAAATTTTACAGGGTATTCCAGTTTCTTGTTTTTGATGACTTACAATCAAATTAGGTCATCAATAAGATATCAGTGAGGATCCAACACCCGCTGATCAGCTGTTTGAAGGGGCCGTGACCCTTCTACTGTTTACATCACATGTCATATAGCAGCCATGTATAATTACAGCATCATCCCATAGAAGCAAATGGAACTAGGCTACATTGCATGGTCGCTATAACTGCGATGTAAACAGTGACACAGCCCCTTCAAACAGCTGATCAAGTCATCAATAACAAGATACTGAAATACCTCTTTAAAGGGGGAATTAAGACATTACTGTCCCATTCAGGTCTATAGAACACAGCTACAACACCTAGGGTCTATATGACTATATGTCCAAGACAGCATAAAATACTTGGATACACATATGACAAGATGCTATATGCTATAAAACCTCTACCTAATAGGAAATCCCTATCTCTAAGGGTCAGTGCACACAGTGGATTTTGTGTCAGTACCCAACATGCAAAATCTACCTTGGAAGTCTTTTTTTTGCTAGCAGAGTTTTTCAGATAGTATAAAAAAGAAACATCTGCCTCCCACTGAAATTAATGGGTGGCAGATTATTTGCAGCAGATTCCACCGCATAGTAGACGTTAGTTACACCACTGAGGCGGAGTTACGCTGGCCTTCCTAGACCCACTCTCTCTGTCCTCCACTGTGTGAGGCCCTTTCCATTTAACCTGGAAAGGAAATACCTGTAACTTACTGCGGGCTGTGTCTGACAAACTGTCTCAGTAGAGTCCTCCCTGACATTATACATACAGCCCAGTCTGACTTTATGCTACTTGCAGTGTCTCTATACTCTAATGTATACAAACTGTTGGAATGGGGATTTAATATCTATTGACCAGGCAAAGGCCTTTGACTCTATGGAATAGAGACTTGTGGGCTGTGATGGATCATTTCAGTTTTAGCCCAAATGTCCTCATATGCCTCCAATTAAGCTCAGTTAAGTTTCAGTTCCGATTCACTTGAAAAGAAGCTAAGATGCAATGACTCCGTTCAGCCACTACACAGAGAATGGAGCTGTCTGCTTCCTGCTCTATGATTTGTGGATCAGCTGCTGAAAACAGCTGATTGGTGGGGGTGCTGGGTGTCAGACCCCCACCAATCTAATATAGATTTATCTTTAAGATAGGTCATCAATATTTATAGCCCTTTAAACAAGCACTCTGGTGATATTTTTTTAATTTAATTATGTATAATTATTAACCAAATATATATATTTCAGTCAATATTACCTTCTTTAGTTATGCCTTTGTACCTGAATCCATATTTTCAGTAAGATCATGTGAGTCTCACTGCCACCAGAGAATATAAATTCTACAGAGTAGATGCTAGAATGGAGTGGGTAAAATCAGGTGCTGCCTGGTATGCCATGGATCCAGTTGGTGGCACTGGCTTTTGTTACTGTTAAAATGAGGCACCACCTTGCTGTATCCACATCCAACCAGGCGCGTTAGGGTTGCATATAGGAGAGGCATAGTTAGACTCTACTTCAACAGTGCAACACCCAAAAATGCAGAAGCTCCAAGTGTGTTAGATGTGAGGAGCTAGCCCAGCTAACACTTCCAGAACCGAGGCGCGACCTACTGGATCCACAGCACACCTCATTTAAACCACTCCATTCTAGACACAACCATATGTACTGGTGATAAGGCATAAATCCCTGACATCCTGTATGAAAGATTGTGCCACACAGTCTCTCTACATGGGGAGACAGAAACTTCTATCACTAAATACTGATGAGCAGACAGTTCCAGTCACACAGCTATGATGAACGCACTCACAGCGCAGCCTTCCTGTATAGTATATAGTTATAGTCTTTTAGATTAGGAGAGCATAGGGAGAAGGGTAATTGCACTGCCTCCCAGCAGGTGGAAATAAAATACAGTCTCTAGCTACCCATGTGATGCTGTACTGATGCCTCGTGGGATTCATAGTAGTATAATGTTGTACCGTGTTAGCCATTGAAAGTAGTGGAAGAGTGAAGAAATCAGGCGATACCTTTTAGAGGCTGAGTATATTTGATAATAAGCTTTCAGAAGACTAGCTTCCTTCATCAGACATGGTGTTATACAAGAACTGAAAATTCACAGATTTATCATGGGATTCATAGCAGAGCAAAGAGAAAGAGAAATATAAAAGCTGAGATGGGGTCTGATCAGGAGCTGCAGAGGAGCTTGATCGAAGAGAAGCATGGAGTGTAACAATTAGGTGATGGGTGCAGGGATGGAAAAAAAAAGTATTTTTGATGGAGTGCATATAATGCCTTTGCTCTGTATTCATCAGCATACTGCCTTTCTTAGCAGACCTAGCTTATTTGCTATCTCTGTGTTCTGTTCCTTCTCCTGTCTCTTTAATTATTAGTGTTTGCACCTGTTAAACTTCCTCCAGCCTATCCCTGTGTATCTGTATGTATAGTCTTTGTCTTCAGTCCCTCATGGGCTGAGTTCTGATCCATGCATGCAGTCCGTTGTTTTATACTAGTCTCTGTCTGTCCTGTTTTGGTATTTGAGTTCTGTGTTTTGCCGCTGATATGTTTGCATGCATGCTGCTCAGTTGTTATTGTCTGAGTCTTTTTTTGGTTTGTGATTATGCTAATACTGTTGTGTATGTTTTTATCTCTAATTCCAGCAATATTTCTATTCACCTGTAGTCTCTGGGCTTTCTGCAATATTCCTGTATACCTGTAGTCTCTGGGCTTTCTGCAGTATTCTTGTATATCTGTAGTCTCTGAGCTCTCTAATTTATTCCTGTATACCTGTAGCCTCTGGGCTTTCTGCTATGTTCCGATATACCTGTAGCCTTTGGACTTTCTGCTATATTACTTACCATTACTCTACTACCGTTAATGTGCATTGCTGTCATCCTATAATGGATGGATGGATATCAGCTTCTGGGCCATATCCTGACTGATAGCAACCCATTGTTGCCCAACCAGTACTTGGAGTGTATCACAAATTCTTGCTTGTCCAATCACTTTTTGAGTTTACTGGCCATGGACCCAATTTCAATGTTATGTTCACCAAGCCACTTTATTATTTGTGTTGTTGTATAGTCTGTGTCTTTAGTCCCTCTTGGACTGAGCAATGTGTTGAGTTCTGATCCATGTATGCAGTCTGTTGTATTCTAGTCTCTCTAGTTTGGTATCATGCTGCAAAAACATTGTTCGTCATCAAATTGCTCCTGAATGGTTGGGAGAAGTTAATTTGGAGAATGTTTAGATACCATTCTTTATTCATGGCAGTATTCTTAGGCAAAACTGTGAGTTTGCCCACTCCTTTGTATGAAAAGCAACCCCACACATGAATGGTCTCAGGTTGCTTCAGTGTTGGCATGACACAATAATCATGGTAGCACTCACCTTTTCTCCTCTGAGCAATCATTCTTTTTTCCAAGAAAAACACCAAGGACAAACTGACATTCTGCAGGAAGTACAGGGATTGGACTGCAGAGGACTGAGGTAAAGTTATTTTCTCTGATGAAGCTCCTTTCAAACATTTGACAGAATGATTGTCTAGAGAAGAAATTTAGGATTTTTTGGAGTGCTGCAATTTTTTTTGTTTAATACTGACTGTATCGATTAGTATGACTATTTTTAGTATATTTCATATTTTCCATGAATGCAAGTAGGGGTGGACATTTGCTGTAAAGGTGGTAGGAGCCACCACTTTCCAGAAATTGGTCTTAGGTGGGTGACTAGTTGAGGTCCTTGACCAAGATTTGCCTGTGCTACTACATTGTGTATTAGGTATGGGACAGTATGTCGCTGGAAGGCAGGGACTCCTAGCATCATAAATAACTATACTGCTAGGAGTCCCACTCCCAGCACAAATTTCAAGCCGGTAAATCTGGCTAACACACGGACCGTGTTTCACGGGCGAAACATGGTTGTGTGCTGCTTCCCTAAATTTGTGCTTTTTGTGTATTATCATGCGTTTTGTGATGTGTAGTGCTGAATATGCCATTGACTTATTGTACTTACTTGCTACTGAGTCCTTGCGGCATGATATCTCTCCAAATGGGCAAAACTCTGGCTGTGCAGAGTGCAGTGTTCCTTTGGAGCCGCTTGATATACAGTCTTTGTGCTCTGTAGTGACACTGAGTGTGAAAGTCTCTTGTATAAATGATAGATTTTCCCATACTTTTAGGTCTTTCTTTCAGACCTCTGTTGCTACCGGTTTGGCTTTCCATCTGTGTGGTGCAGTTCCAGAACTGAGCAAGGCTTGCATTGCCGTATCTGTTGTGTGCCTGAGTACCTGTTACTGTGAATGTTGAGGACTAACTGTTGTGAGAGCTGGGTAGTCTCTGTGTACACCACAAGGCTGTTGTCTTCAGGCTTGTGCTAGTCCTGTTTTGTGGACTGCTGAAGTTGATCCTGGCTGTTTTCTACTACTGAGCAACTGTCCTTAACCTTCTATGAGAAGGAAATCCGATTGCCCAGGCCTTGGGTGGGCTCAACCCAAACCAACAACTGTTTGGCATTGTTGAAGTGGTCCGCTGGCCCCCTATAGATACATGATCTCAGATAAGGAATCCCACTGCCAGTTTCCTGAAGGAACTGAATTTCATTGCTCACAATTTTTTAAAACTGCTGTGAAACAACAGCCATAGATTCAGCATATGTTATATGGGGATTGTACTGTGGATTTACCATTTAATTTACCCTATTCACTGAAAAAGAAAAATCTGCAGTGAAACTCAGCGGCTTTTCCTCACAATAATTACCGGTAACATGCTCAGGAAATTAATATTTTATAATTTTAATAAACACGTAACTGCACTTTCACAAAACTTTTACCATGTCATTGAACAGGCCATAAGTTTTTATTAGCGGTAGTTCAGGTGCTTAGACCCCTACCTAATGCTAAACGAAAGGGCAGAAGTGCTCAGGCGAGTGCTGCCTCTCTTTGCTAGCTGACCTGTCAGTGGGGGGTCTTAGTACCTATATCTCCACTGATCAAAACTAGTGTCTGTAAAGAATATTGTAATGTGTTTTTCATCAGACACTGTTCTTATGGCAAACATTTGTCTGCTATACATTGACGTACATTTACCTCAGCTTTGTTGAAAAGTGCAGCTAACTGCTACCCTTACGCTATATTCACATATAGGGTGAATATAGTCACATGAATTTCATTGTATGAGAATGGGGGCTATACACATGACAGACATTTTGACGGTCCCTTGTAACGGACTATCAAAATATAGGCTATGCTCTGTTTTTGTCTGTTTTCACAGATCCCTCCAAATACTGCAATGTATGAGGGATCTATGAAAACGGGTGTGAGGCTAAGGCCCCACGTGGCGTCCCGCAGCAAAAAAGCGCTGTGGGAGAAACTGCGGTGGGATCGCATCGCGGTTCTTCCCGCAGTGCTTTAGACAGAAAGTTTGCAGAGTTTTCCTCTGCGGATTTTCTGTTTCAATTACACCTATGGGGAAACCGCGGGTGTTTCCGTAGGTATAATTGACATGCTGCATGTCCGCAGTGCGTTTTTTTCCACAAAGTGGGCATTGGATTCACTAGATCCACTTTTCGCTGACTGTAAAACGCCGCGATTGTTTTGCTGGCGAATCACGACGTTTACGCCACGTGGGGCCTTAGCCTGAAACAGCTTTGAAAAATGGACATTTTTTACACCTGTTTTCACCTATGGTCGTGTGAATGTAGACTACAAACACACCTACAGTAAACTGATTATTATTACATTAAATCTTTTACATGTAAATAACTATTAATATTACTGCCATTGTTTTGAATATTTATCATGTAGAACAGAAGAGCACTCCAGGAATAAAATCCAGCGATTATTGATGCTATTTCACTTTTTGTACATTTTTTTTCATTTTTTCATTCATGCTATATAATGTTAAATTCATGTTCGCCATTTACTTGTACATGACTGTCTGCAAATGATTGTCTTTAACTGCCATTCACAAAAACATATACTGCTTGGTATAGTTGGGCAGTGGGATTTTAATGTTCTCTAGATACATATGTTCACACAGAATTTGGTAACACTAATTTTAACATATAAAACTCTTGTTTTAGGTGCCAAAATACACATGAAATAAACCCACAAACAGGGTCCCATTAATTTGAATGGAAAATAAAGTATCATATGTACTTTTATATATATTTAAGGCCGGGGCTCCATGTTGCGAAAACGCTACATTTTGGCTGCAGTGGAAATGCCACAGCAAAAACACCAGAGCAAAAAACTGTGTTTTACATTACCTGCAAAGTGGATGGGATTATGGCTAATCCCATTCATACATTGCAGAAAACAATCCGCAGCGGAAATGTTTCGATTTCAAAACTACTCTCGTTTTTGTAAACCGCAGCATCTCAATCATACAGAAATGCTGGCGTTTTCCCTATAGGTATAATAAAGCAGAAAGTCTGCAGAAGAAAACTCTACGTACTTCCTGTGAAAAACGCTGTGGAAAAAACTGTGATGCGTTTCCGTGTGATCTTTTTCGCAGCATTTTTTGGTTGCAGCTTACTATGTGGTGCCTTAGCCTAAAAAAAAAACAAAAAAAAACTGCATGTCACTTTTGTCTCTGAATAAATAGTAGGCAGTCAAAAACACTACCAAAGGCTAAGATCACTTATAGCGAAACAAAGCTCAGACGACTGGGGAAAAATAAACGCTGCGGAAATACAGCGGGGAAAAAAACGCAGCAAAAAAGCTTACATTTTTTACTGCCTTTCCGCTGCATTTTTAATTTTTTTCTCCACTATATAGGTTTATGGTGAAATAAACACAGCGTTTCTGCAGGTGAAATTAACATGCTGTACTTTTCAAAAACACACGTGTTTTTGAGAACGCATTTTTCCGGAGCATTTTTTTAATGTAATGTGTGAATAAGATCAAATGAAATCTCATTGACTTTGCCAGGACTACAAAATGCAGTGGTTTTTTTTCAGCTGTGTTTCTGCAACATCTGGACAAAAACACAAAATAAAGACCCTAAAAAAATCAAATGCGAGTTTATATTGAAAAAAACGTCAACCTTTCAATATGTGCCTGAATATACCCTATATATATGACAGACACCCTATGGGCAGATCAGTTTAATGTAGTGTTAATACAAGCAAAGATAATTTTTTATTATTTTTGGTATATGCATTAACATTGTTAATAAATATATATAATAATAAATACTTAATAATAACTTCATATAGCGCCAACATATTCTGCAGCACGTTACAAATCTAAGGGTACGTGAACAGACAGTATTAGATATTACAGTGTGACAAAGAATTTACATATCAAACAATAGGGGTGAGGGCCCTGCTCGCGAGAGCTTACAATCTATGAAAGTCCAAATTTTCAGAATATGACATACTCTTTATTTTCATTAAAATATAAAAATATGTACATGCATGACTGAACTCTATAAAATCTTTACACTATTATAATATTATTTGCTTTTTTTTTTCTTTATATTTGACAAATAAAATATAGTGCTTTTGTCTGTGATTCAGGAATGCTCCCAGGAAAGGGTTAATGCTGTGTGTGTCAGTGGAAAATCCACCAAGGGATTGTTTTAATCAGGCTAAGAGGTGACATCACAGCTCGGGCCTGAAATGCCCTCTGATTGGCTGGAGATGACATCAACCTGAGTTATTTTTAACACTCCCCCTGCCCCCCCTCCTCCCTCTCCCTGCACATTACCTCATCCTCTCTCTGCTGGCTCCAGTCACCATAACAATATAGTACAGAGCACCTGGGACACTCTGCTACCTCCTAGCTCTGCTGGCGCTGGTGCTGCGTCTGTCTGTCCGTCCGTCCATCCATTGCAGGTAGTGCTGCTGCTGCTGTCACAGGCTGCTGCATTGGCTTTAGTGGGAAGCCATTGATAAAGGTAAGATCTTTTGCTTTAGCTTAGCTTTTAACATTTTTAATCCTACGTTTGCATTACGTTGTTTGTATAATTTTCGATTTCACGCCTCATATCCTTCATGCTTGTGCAGCACAATGTATTATATTAGAAGAAGATGTTGCAGCCTCCATCACGGTCTATAGGTGTATTGTATTGGTGGCGCAGGCATATATTGTGTTGTGCATAGACCTATGATGACAGGTGCAGTTTAAGGGCATTGTAGATATAGCCGGGCTGAGTTTGTTATCTGGCGCAACTCATGGTGATTTTGCAGTGTAATTTTTACATAGGACTGAGGGTTAGCCTATATGCGCAGACACTGCAGCCCCAAATAGTGAAATTCTGCTCCATCTATAGATTGTCTGCAGTATAGAACGAGAACTTGGGATGACTGTGACTTGTGTGGCTGCACTGTCCTAGGTTTTCTAGACCAGCTGGTCAGATTTCTCTGGGAAAGGCAGAGGTAATCCCTTCCAGCAGCTGTTAGGATACAGTCTTGCACGGATTCTGTGATGCATTCTGCAGACATTGTACTGATCAGTGTAGTCGTAACTGGAAAGCCATCTATATTTCGGTTGCCACCATCCAGCAGCTTTCTATCTGCAGCCTCCATCTCCTTTCTGCTTGCAACATTTTCTGCATATTTGAAAACCGCTTCCCACATCCCTGTTTCCTGTGCATGACTGTTATGTTGGAATTCCATTTCATTCTCATTACTGGAAGTAAAAAAAAAAAAAAGAGGAAAAATGCCATAAACGTGCTTTAATGCGGAGCTGTTGTCTGTCTATTTTTCGCTACTGTATATTGGCTTCTACCCCATTTTGCTGTAGTAAGGCCAGGAACGCATTGCAGAGCAGAGTGGATCAAATAATGCATAGCTCATGTATCATCAGGAAATTGCAAGGAATTTAAAAATGAATGGGATGTAGGGAAAAGAGCAGCATTCCTACCTACTAAGGACACCAGGATATGTCGCATTCATGGAGGCCATGCAAACTTTAAAAGGAAAAAATATTTATGCTTTTCTGTAGTGTCGACATAGGACAAAGGACATTTTCTGGTATCCTAGGGTAGGTACCAATTAACAAAATGGGTTTGTTTATCAGTACAGATAAATGGTTGTGATGGTGCATATGTGATGGGTTGGAGTTTTGGTTTAAATATATTGTATAGAATTACATTTTTATTCAATATTACTATAATTAAAAAATAGATTAAAGAATTATTTTTTTAATAAAAATCAAAAATATATATAACATATTTTAGAATTATTTTAGTGTGTTTTTACTGATAGTTCTAGTATAAAATATATCTCAAATGTGCTGTTTGTGTGATATTGTACACAAGGTAGTAACAGTGTCAGCTGTGCTACTCACTTAGGAAATGGAGAACAAAGGATAGGAACACAAATGAGGGGAAATGAAAAATGAGGGGAGAAAAAGAAACAATAAAATTTTATATATTATAAAGATATATGTGTAACTATTTAAAAACATGAAACTATTAATTCAGAAGAAAAATATTTAAAGGTGATTACTGGTTTAATGTAAGACTGGCTTTTGCTTTATATTTGATATTTATGATTCTCTCCTAAATTATTATAACATTGCACTTTTTTATCTAAATAGTATGTTTCATATGTTGTCATATGTGAGGATATTTCCAGGAGACATTCTAAGCCTAAAATAGCTGATAACAGATAGCAGTAGCAAGAGGCATAAAAAGCTTTAGCATGTGGCTGATGATGACTATCACACTGACACGTTGTATTGGTGCCTATCAGATTGGGGAGATAAGTCTCCAGTATTATGCAATTAGTTTAATATTAATAATTGATATTTTATTCTGCAGTTACTATATTACATGCATATTGCTGCTCCTCGTGTCACTGCTCAAGGGAATGATATTTACAGCAATAAGTCATCTCTCTGGTATCTCATTACATCACAGATAACATGCCCCTCTTACACCATGACCTCATCTGCAGCCATACTTGTCATGAGTGACCTAATGTGCAGACCAAAGAAGGCTGTTGCTGGGCAGTGGGTTATCTATAGAAAATATGATCACACAATAGAAAATAGCATTTTATTATCAGCTCACATATACCAATACCAATTACATGTACAATGGAGGGAACGTCTATTACATACACAGACTGGACCAGTAGTACAATCTACACAGCATTTGTGATAGGCCCAGCCATACTCTAATTTACTGTATGTCTTTGGCCTATAGATAGCTTATGCTCTAAAATAAATAAAATGTACTGTATTTATATTCTTATCTACTGTTTCTTTCAATAATATATAAAATAAAAATTATCCAGTAAAGCTATCAGACAGATGTAAAATACCATTTCAGTTTCATTCCTCTGGGAATAAATTGCAAGTACAAAGTAAAAAGACATCAGGGGAAGCCCTTTCAGGATTCTGATATTGTATATTCAGCTTTCCTTACTCTTCCTGCTGAGTGCAGAGAGAGTATTTCACTTATAAAATATTCATACCCCTACCTTCACTGTAGGCCCCATCCATAGCACAATGCTTGGCAGCTTCAGAACATATTATTTGACAAAAACAGATTATTCCGTAACATACATGTGTGTGTATATTTATTTATTTATTTATTTATTGTTTTAAGCCTAATTTAGAGAACGTTCCAGTTTTTGTTTTTTTTTCTATTAAAAAAAAAAAAAATCTAATCAATAAAGTTATTTGTCATTAGTACAATGGTAAGCGTTTAACCATTGTACTATGTACTTTGTGGAAAGGGAACATTAAGAAATCAAATGTTTATGTTTTCACTCAGACACATTGAATGCATATAGCTGAGTCAAACATCAGTTTTTAGTAGAGCTGTTTACAATACTGTATGTTAAGTTCATGTTAGTTGCCTAATATCCTAAATATATCCAAAATATCTCCATGAGTCAGGCCAAGGTCATTGAAATAAAGAATAAAAGACTCAAACCTTGAAACACAATGTTTTATTATGTGTCTTGGAAAAACCACATGCAACATTTGATTTTCCCAAATTACATCACTTGGCCGTGTTCTTAAGGACATGTAATGAATGACTTTTTCAATGTGTTTCATGTTCATGTTCTGACTTGGCTTTGCTGTTGATTAAATAAAGTAGCAAAAAGTACCAAAAAATTCTTAAGCCCCGAGGGCACAGATAAAATATAAGAAGCATTTCCATAAAAAAATAATAACAACCATAATAAAAAAACAAAAAACAAATTGTAAATATCTAACAGATGGTATCCTCTGCTCCTAATGTTCTGCCTTTTAGTCATCTGAACAAATTTAATCAAGATTTATTGTTTGTTGTTGTATTTGGAGTCAGGTATTTTCATTAATCTTG
Organism: Leptodactylus fallax; assembly: GCA_947044405.1. NCBI lineage: Eukaryota > Metazoa > Chordata > Amphibia > Anura > Leptodactylidae > Leptodactylus > Leptodactylus fallax. The sequence continues at coordinate 4,261,976 of CAMRHE010000078.1, forward strand.
TTTTTTACGTAAGCATTCTTGTACCTGTCTAAACTAGCTAAATGGTACTGAATATCCTGGACTGGAATACACCCATTAGCTAATGCTGAAAATATGTTCTGGTTGTCTAATAAATAATGTTTCAGTGATGTATTAGGCATGGTACATCCTTATCTTTGGATATCTGATCTCACTGCCTGTGCTTTTTATAGGTCTGTTTTATCAGTCTGGTAAGCGAATAGGGAAACTGAATACCATTTAATGTCATTAGTCCTTGCTAAATTAATAGTGTTATCAATGTTCATTTCACCCACAAAATGGCTGCTTTTACAATAGGTAACAGGTCTAGTAGGGTAGTGTTGTCTCCTTATGGGAAACCCTAGTTGGCGGTGGGGAATCTTATAGTCCAAGTAATGCTTCCTGGGAAGAAGGATATGCAATATAGCTCTCAATGAGCAGGGAATAGATTACTGGTGCTTCTTAATATCATCAACATTAATAATTCCACTCTATTCCTGCTGGAAACCTTGAAGAAGTGGGATGATGCTTCAGAAATGGGACAATTTACTTGTGACATTGAGGATGAGAGGGGGGCTATTGTTTCCATCAAGAGGTTGCAATGGTGTCCTATTTAAAACACTTTATCACAAAGCATGGTAAAAATTAGGAGACAAAATATCCTGTTTAATACTGGAGCCAATATAGCAATTTATGATACCTTTGAAAGTAATTTAAATTGTACAAATTTACAAAATTGATAAAAATGTATGCTTTGTTGTATTCTGCATATATAATGTCATCCTGATGTGCCATCTTTTTTCATTTTCTAACAGACTGATCAAAATGGGTGGAGAAAGGAAGCCTCCCCAAGCAATACAAGCCCAAAAACTGGCTGGCATCTTGAGGGAGGACAGCGAAGGGGTCCTGGTCATTGACTGTCGCTCATTCAGTGAATACAACAACCTCCATGTGGTGGGCTCCGTAAACCTGTGTGGCTCCAAGCTGGCCCGAAAACGCCTTCTAAAGGAGCTTCTTGTCCTACCGCACCCTAAGGTTTGTTGTAGAAGATGCATCAGACTTCACCGTTAGAGAGCTGAGCTCAGTGTATCATGTATCTTGTTACTATCGACATTCCTCCAAAATAATCAGGATGCTTGTTATGTGATACCCCTTCTGACTCCATGGTACTTTTAAATTAATATGAATCATCCAGTCCTAAATATAGGCCAGTCAGGGTCAATATTGCAGCAGACAGACGTGAACAACAGGAAGCCTTATGCTTTATAGCTGACAAGTCGTCTTTATTGATTTGCAAAATGCAAACCTGTTAAAAATAAGAAAATCCAGGAGTAATGCGGCAACACTGTATTTAACATAATAAGAATCAAGGTACTGAATCCTTGCTATAATCTTTACGGAGTCAACTGGCGGCATGTTTAGATCTTCTGTTGCTTTGACAAATTTCTCTTGAGTATAGCCTCCAATAGTTATATAGGTTTTTTGGTTGGAAGCTGGGTTACAAGGGTCGATACACATTTTTCCAGACTTTTGAAAAACAAATTTGTTTTGATCCTTTAAATTGTAGATACTTTGAGCTTCACAGTGAGGCCAGCATCTAATATTATTTCGTGTTCCATCTAAGACATCCTCAATTTATACATGCAAGTGGAATTGGGTTTTCATACTCTCAACATTTCTTTGTATTCTAATTCGACAGATTGATCCTTCATTTGAAAAGCAAGTAGTTGTATATGACCAGGGAAATCAAGAGCTATCTGCCGGCCATTTTGTGTCATTGGTTGTTGGGAAGCTGGAGAAAAAATACAGCTCAGTTTCCCTTTTGGAAGGTAAGGAAAACATAATGTATTGTAGTAGGAATGTACACATGTTACTATATACCCAACACTTAGCACTATCCAAAAGTATGTATGACAATGTTAGCTATACTTCTGATCTCTACCTTGTTAAAGGTATTACTTGGTTCTGGCCTCTCTAACTGATGGTGCATGAGAAATGTAGTATTACATGGCAGTCTATGTAATGCTTAGTGTTTCCCTTGCAGCATGAAACGCTATTTGTTAGTGTCTTTCCACCCTGTTTCACATAGGGAAGTTTTAATTGGTTGACCCCTCCCTTTTACATCCATATCACTGAAGAGGCCATATGGAAACAAATTGCCTTTATTAGACCTCAAAGGGAACCTGTGAAATTGAACATGAAGTCTGATATGCCAGCAACATGTTATAGCGCGAGCGGAGCTAAGCAGATTGATATATCATTGTGCTAAAAGATTCAGCATTGCTTTCTTGTAGCTTAGGAATTTAAAATCCTGTTCCTTCTGTGCTTAGGAGTCCAGTGGGTGGTCCTACTCAGTCCAACAGCAAACTGATATGTGAAAGTGTCAGTCACTGAGTAGGACCACCACTGAGCTCCTAAACCTAGAATGAACATAGATATAAGTGTAGTAAATATAATTAATTTTTTTTACACAAAACTGTATATCAATCGGCTCAGTTCCTTCAGTACTATAACATGCTACCTATTTATTGCACAAAATTTCCAATGTGACAGGTTTACTTTAAGACTTCATCTTAATCCCATAAAAAATACTGAGGACATTAAAATCTCTAAACATAAATTTCACTTTGGAAAACACAAAAAAAATTATCAAAGGTTGAGTCTTAAAAGTGTTATATAAAACATTTATGACTGAACTCCAATACAGACTATTTAAAAGCACATGTTGTTGTAAATTGGGTAATATTACAGTACTTCTGAATGGTGGTAAAGCTTAGAGTAAGATGACCTAAACTGTATTCAAAAAATGGGATCCTGAAATTGATTTTTTTTTTCATTCAGACCGAATTGTCCTATTGACTAATTTATCTATTTCCAAGTGATATCATGTTTTAAGAGACTCAGCACACATACTGGATTTCAAGATGCAGTGCGTGATCCGTGTCTTGCTGTGTGAGGTCATTACCCAAGAGACAATCCTTAGCAAAACCGTGAAATGGGTATGACCAGGCAGTGATGGAATGCATTCACTAATTTCCAGTGACTAGCTAAAAACAATATGCCAAAAAAAAAGAAATATAACTTTTTGACTTCTGTTTATGAAATTTTGAAATATTCTATTAAAGGTTGTCTCATCAAAAAATAGTCTGTCCGTACGCTCTGTGACATACTTCATAGAAAGGGGTTCTCAGATCAGTACCCCAGTTTTTGAGCCACCATGGAGAACCACAGTTCTGGCAAGCCAGGTCAATCCATGTATTACTTGATTGGCCATTCATTTGAATGGCTGGCATGCAATGCTACATTTCCTCTGCAGCAGCTGTGGATGATACTTGCCCTGACAATAACAGCTGATGCCCAGGGTTCCAGGAACTGGACCCATGAGCTAATCGCCTAGGTTGTTGCTGTTTTTAGAGATGACTATCCATAAGCTTGGCACATGAATCTACCCCAATTTTAAATTTCACATAAATCTTTATTATCCACTTTGATATATACTGTAATGCTATCTGTCCAACCTGCTCTACAGTTCTGTATTATATTCATGAAGCAGGATAACCAGAGCTATACAACCCTTCCCAGAAGGTTATGGTTATGATTAGCAAGCAAAGATCAGTGGCCTCCTAGAATTGCTTTTTAAGAAGAAGTTCATACAACATACAGTCATATGAAAAAGTTTGGGCACCTCTATTAATCTTAATCATTTTTAGTTCTAAATATTTGGGTGTTTGCAACAGCCATTTCAATTTGATATATCTAATAACTGATGGACACAGTAATATTTCAGGATTGAAATGAGGTTTATTGTACTAACAGAAAATGTGCAATATGCATTAAACCAAAATTTGACCGGTGCAAAAGTATGGGCACCTCAACAGAAAAGTGACATTAATATTTAGTAGATCCTCCTTTTGCAAAAATAACAGCCTCTAGTCGCTTCCTGAAGCTTTTAATCAGTTCCTGGATCCTGAATGAAGGTATTTTTGACCATTCCTCTTTACAAAACAATTCCAGTTCAGTTAAGTTTGATGGTCGCCGAGCATGGACAGCCCGCTTCAAATTATCCCACAGATGTTCAATGATATTCAGGTCTGGGGACTGGGATGGCCATTCCAGAACATTGTAATTGTTCCTCTGCATGAATGCCTGAGTAGATTTGGAGCTGTGTTTTGGATCATTGTCTTGCTGAAATATCCATCCCCGGCGTAACTTCAAATTCGTCACTGATTCTTGTACATTATTCTCAAGAATCTGCTGATACTGAGTTGAATCCATGCGACCCTCAACTTTAACAAGATTCCCGGTGCCGGCATTGGCCACACAGCCCCAAAGCATGATGGAACCTCCACCAAATTTTACAGTGGGTAGCAAGTGTTTTTCTTGGAATGCTGTGTTTTTTGGACGCCATGCATAACGCCTTTTTGTATGACCAAACAACTCAATCTTTGTTTCATCAGTCCACAGGACCTTCTTCTAAAATGAAGCTGGCTTGTCCAAATGTGCTTTTGCATACCTCAGGCGACTCTGTTTGTGGCGTGCTTTCAGAAACGGCTTCTTTCACATCACTCTCCCATACAGCTTCTCCTTGTGCAAAGTGTGCTGTATTGTTGACCGATGCACAGTGACACCATCTGCAGCAAGATGATGCTGCAGCTCTTTGGAGGTGGTCTGTGGATTGTCCTTGACTGTTCTCACCATTCTTCTTCTCTGCCTTTCTGATATTTTTCTTGGCCTGCCACTTCTGGGCTTAACAAGAACTGTCCCTGTGGTCTTCCATTTCCTTACTATGTTCCTCACAGTGGAAACTGACAGGTTAAATCTCTGAGACAACTTTTTGTATCCTTCCCCTGAACAACTATGTTGAACAATCTTTGTTTTCAGATCATTTGAGAGTTGTTTTGAGGAGCCCATGATGCCACTCTTCAGAGGAGATTCAAATAGGAGAACAACTTGCAATTGGCCACCTTAAATACCTTTTCTCATGATTGGATACACCTGGCTATGAAGTTCAAAGCTCAGTGAGGTTACAAAACCAATTTTGTGCTTCAGTAAGTCAGTAAAAAGTAGTTAGGAGTATTCAAATCAATAAAATGATAAGGGTACCCAAATTTTTGCACCGGTCAAATTTTGGTTTAATGCATATTGCACATTTTCTGTTAGTACAATAAACCTCATTTCAATCCTGAAATATTACTGTGTCCATCAGTTATTAGATATATCAAATTGAAATGGCTGTTGCAAACACCCAAATATTTAGAACTAAAAATGATTAAGATTAATAGGGGTGCCCAAACTTTTTCATATGACTGTATATAGAAATGCAAATAGTACCAATAATCATCATAAATTTTGCAACACTACATTGACCCCTCTCAAAAGTAAACTACCCTTCTAGTCTTACCCTGGCAATTGGCCTAACTTGGATTTGCAGGCGTACATTAAGAATTGGCATCAGACCAACTGTGAGTGCCGGTCAGAATCAAATTTTCTCACACTCACAAATCATCTCACCCGAAAGAAACACTGTATTATCATTGCAGTCATCCTGCTTTAAATGGCATATGCCGTGATCCCATCATCTAGTCCACACCAAATTAGGTAAGTTACCAAAAATAGTAAGGAGGAGAAAAATACAGCTCAGTATACCTTTATGTAACACTAAATAAAGTTATCCAATGTAGGGCACAGCAATAAACCAAAGCAGAATATTATCTATTTTATATATGGGCTTGTTGCATTTGCTACATTAAACTTTTGAATTTATATTGCCTACTTCTTCAGGAGGATTTGCAGAGTTCTCATCACAATTCCCAAACCTGTGTGAAGGCCGCACCTCGAATATTCTGCACACGAGTATATCGCAGCCTTGTCTGTCCACATCAACAGTGTCTGTAACCCGTATCCTGCCACACCTTTACCTGGGCTCCCAGAATGATGTCATGGATCAGGTATGAACCATAAATATACACAGGTCATATTACAAGCTACTTCCTCTACTGCTACTGAATGAGTTTAACCTTTTGTCTTCAGTGGGTGATAAGGTTTCTGTCTCTAACCTGTGCACTTGTACTTTTAGCCTGCAGCCTGGCAGAATTTATTTGCATTTTTAACTTGTTTTTACTTGTTTTCTGTTTGAAATGCCACAAAAAAAATTGTCTCATCTATTATGACCTCACCAATTACCCCCAACAAACAGCCATCCTCAGAGATGGCAAGTTAAGTATCACTCTCTGACTACAGTGGGAAGTCCATCAAATTTCTTATTTTTAGTTTGGAAATTAGGGAAAACTATATTCCTTTTGCCTCAGGCTGAAAAAGGCTAGAAGCACCACTTTCCATAGTGTCGCTAGGTATGAACCCATTTCTCAGATGTGTCTTTCAAGCTGGTTTCATCCCAAAGTCCATCCACTGTGAATTATAGTGCCCCCTAAAATGTTGTTGATTTAAGTTTCTGTTGTGTTTTGGGTTGGGTGCATGGCATTGGAAAACACAGTGGCGCAAAAACCATGACTATCTATCAACCATCAACATACCAATTTTAAGCTTGTATTGTAAATGATTTTCCCTTTGGTGACCTAGAAGCAGAAAATCTAGAGCACTGAAGGCTTTCTTAGTAGCAGAAAGAAATGTGTATATACATTTGGTGAACATTGACTTGGTCTTGGCCTGGAGTAGCCAATGGATGATAGGCATTTTTGTTTTCTAATGATATCCAGACATTGTAGCACTTGAATTGCCAGAGGAGCACAAGTTTCCACTTACAGAATAATAACCTTGAATGAAAACAGATTCAACCTTGCAGGGAGCAGTGTCAGCACCTCACAGCCTCTGCCTTGAACTTAATGTATAGGTAATGACTCTGCTGCATGTTAAAATTATCTAACTGGTCTACATTCCCAAGAAGAACGCACTGCAGCAGAATTTAGTGCAGTCTTTCATTCCTTTCCTTAAATACCATGGAGATGCTTCTGTGAAAGCTCCTGCACACACCACCAATGATTTGTGACATAACTGTAGGGACCAGACAGCAGAACGATCCATTGTACGTCTTTAAAGGGAATCTACACTCCAATATAGATTCTTGCTTAATTACCAATAAATGATGTATCTATCATTTCTCATGCCACCATTCAGTGGGTGTTATTTTTGTGGTATGGGGTATTTCTAAAACAACTGTATGATGCAATGGAGGCATCAATTTTACTGAACTCCCCCGAGATTGACTGTTAACTGTAAAATGTTCCCTGCAACATTTACTATCTCATGAGAAGCATTTGAGCCTGGTGTTGAAGCTCACTATGGGATTTGCTCAAGCAAGATGAGTCATATTTCTACATACAGCAACATTAATATATGTTATTGTCATATAGTCTTCTAAAAAAAAAAAAAAAAAAAATCCATTCACACAAAATGGATGTTTTCATCCACCCTTTCTGCAGTGATTTTTCTAGAACCTTTCAAAAGAACATTCTGGTATCAAGACCATACTGAAAGCTGTGTATGGTGTGCACATGTTGGGTCATTTTTAGAAATACTCTTTAAGCAGCACTCTATGCGGACAAGTGATGGGTGCCATTGCAACTTAAGCCTGATCCAAGGCTGTAAATTCTCCAAATAAAGTGAAAAAAAAGGTTGCAGAACTCCAGTGAAAATCAAATGAAAAAAATTGCAGAGGTTTATTAGCCCATATCAGTTCAACATTTTAGTTTAGATTAATTTTCCATTATAGGCATAAATAGATAGATAATTAGGGCAATTGTTCCAAATACTATGTTATAAAATGTCTTCTATACTCAATATATGCCCTTACATATATACTGCTATTCAAGGAGAATGTGTGGTATGAGTGAGTGGTCAGCATGGCGTGTTGACAACATGGGTCTTTTCTTTTTGAAAGCAATCATTTGTGTGACTGGTGGGGATTTTTTTTTTTCTATGAATTGGTTTTCGTTTTCAGTGATCTCATTGTGCTGGTTAATGTCCTTTTTATAGGAGGTGATTAATCAGAATGGTATCACGCATGTGCTTAACGTCAGCTACAGCTGTCCAAAGCCCGTCTTCATCTCTGATAACCATTTTCTACGCATCCCCATCAATGACAGCTACTGTGAGAAGATCCTGCCCTGGCTCAGTGCAGCTGTTGAGTTCATAGGTATCTTTTCCTCTGTGTCATTCCTATTATTACACATCTGCTGTCATGTAGACTGTATTCTACCCTTAGACTGTAACACAAGGGTAGGAGGAAGTGGTGTACAAGCTGACACATTTAGAACTAACCCCTCAAAATCTCATATCTAAAGCCAGTTGGGTTGTCTCCTCAAATGAATAGCCAACCTTGTAATACAGGGATGAGATGGCTGTCAGCAACTTCTTTATTTTTATGTTCACTAGGGGGCACTAGGTGACACACACACACACACACACACACACACACACACACACACACACACACACACACACACACACATATATATATATTTACAAATCAGTACTGTTTTGTTGCCCTTTGTGATTCTGAGATTATTATTTATTTATTTATTTTTTTTATTCAGTGGGCCGAGTTATAGTTTTATATTGAGTTGTAAAGTATTTATTTAATGTTTTTACAGGAAAGGTGGAGCTGGTAAATGGTAAAGTTTTAGTCCATTGCCTAGCTGGAATCTCTCGCTCAGCAGCTGTTGCCATTGCTTACATCATGAGATCAATGGGGCTTTCACTGGATGATGCTTACAGGTAAAGTAAATCCTTGTAAGCAAGATAAAGATTGTATAACTATGCAATTAACAGACCAAAGTGGCTGGAAACAAAATATATATGCAATGAATGTCTACTAAATGTATGTATGAATGAATAGACAACTGTTACTATTTCCCTTGTCAATAAGGTGTGTCCCTACGCAGTCTGACGCTGTCAGCAAAGATTTAACAATTTCAAATTGTGTTAGGACAAGTCCCCATCAACAAGGGAATGGGAAGAAGCCAGTTGCTAATTTATTCATGCATTTCTAGAAGGAATAACAAAGGAACTGCACAATGCAGAGTTTTAAGAAACACAAGTTTTTACTAAAACAAAAACATGACGAGAGCTGACAGGTCCACTGTATTGCTGAATTGTATAGTATTTAAAGAGGTCTTCCCTGGACATGGACATAACCATATTTAAATTTATAGACCATTTAAAAGTTATACATTTTTGCAAATTTAAATATTTTTTGCAGAGTTTTAAAACATTTCTTTAACCATCTTAGTGGTAACAGTCTTACCACAATAAAAGAGTGTCAAAAACTCTACATAATGTGACATTGTTTGTTGCTTTATCATGCTGACATCTAATTATTTTTTCTTGTTACCACATCATCTTCTTGTTTTACTAGGTTTGTTAAAGAAAAGAGGCCCACCATTTCCCCCAACTTCAACTTTCTCGGACAGCTTCTTGAATATGAGATGAGTCTTGTCAATTCACGGCAATCACATCCTGCTCAACCAGTTCATCCAGGCAGCCCTACAGATAAAGAATGCTCAGAGCAGCCATGTGCTGATAAGCAGGCAAACACTGAGCAAATTTGCCAAAGCAATCACAATCTCAACACGGTGTCCCATGAAATCGAAGTGGCCATTGATGCTAGCAAATTGGACAGTAACTGTACAAAAGATGAGTCTGAGTCCACCCTGGCGGGCAGGTTTACCACCATGGGGATCTCATCTGACCAACGTCGTGAAATTAGTAGCTTAAAGCGTTCTTTCTCTCTGGACATAAAATCTGTATACACGCCTTTGTCTTCGTCTACAGAATCGCACAAAAACTTTTATCAGCCTTCTCAGCTTGTCCCATCCCAGTCAGTTTCTTCCAAGCCTGTGGGACTGTGGGATCGCTTTTTGGGTTTTGGACTTAATTTCCTCTATTTTTACTCTGAGGAGGAAGAAGCACAGCAAAACCTAAACCACAAAGTAAGACCAAAGGGAATCTGTGAACAAAGGGATGCTCCAGAAAACTTAAAAAAGAGGCGGGCAAACACGAAGAGCCTAGATGAAGGACCTCCTCGTCCATTCACTTTAAACATTCCCAACTGTAAAGGCCAAACATTTCTCAAGGAGAAGACTTTAGAAGTTGGATCAAGGGTGAGGACAATCTCTCCAGTTCCTCTGTGAGGAACACCTCTATCTTCTTAATGGTTGACATGGAAAAAGAACATTTGGGATCTATTAAATGCACAGAACTTTATAGAACTTGCTGTTGGTTTTCTGCTAAGAACCTTTTTTTTTCCGCATGTTAAGATCCCCAACAGGCCTGAGTAGCATGCTGAAAGATTAACTTGTTTTCAACTGTTTCTTCATATTGAATGAACAAATTGTGGACAATTTTTCAAGCAAAGAGCAGACCTTTTGGTTCAGTGATAAAAAGTCACTTTGTACCAAAGGTCTGACATTACTTTTTCAATTCTCTTGTGTGCAATTCTGTATATTGACCTGAAGAGGCAGTGTTCATTGCTGCTTTATGGCCTTTCTTCATAAGCTGGAGATGGTCCTCTGAACTGAGACTTCAGAAACCAGGAGGTGGCGAATGCGTTGTGTACCCAATATACCTCGTGCTTCACCCTATTGTTGGGGTATTTCGTGGTGTGTTGTGACCATCCTGCTATAAACTTTTTATCCCGCTTGGTCTACCCGTCCAAATTAATGGATTTGCACAGAATGGTCCATGCAATTTCACCCTTGGTGTAACGTAGAAAGGTATTGAGGGTAGTTCTAATAATATATATTTATATTTTCTATTTCTCTAGGTCTTACATGGATGTACGCCCTAGAAGCCAAGCAGTGTCTGTGACAATACTTTGCTGCCCTAATACCTCAGTTATATTTTGTTTATTGCTGTGAAATTTATTTAAGTATCCCCTAGCATGTTTGGGGTGTGTTCCCCTGCATATCACCCCAAAACGTGACCCACCTCTCAGGATTCAAGGGCAGGAATGCTGTCCTTTTATTATAAGTGGTGGTAGAAAAGCTTATTTTATTTGTTGTTTTTTTCCATTATTTATTTATACATGTGTTTCATTTTCCTCTTGCTTATGTTAATAATCATTGAAGCCGCTAGTCTTGTTATTGGCTGTACCTATGACTTTGTGACCTGCTGCAGGAATGAGATGATATAGGAAGGTAAGGCAAGTAAATGTGGCATTGACATTTATAAAACATTAAGATTCCCATCAATATATAAAGTTACAAACAATAAATTACACACTTCTATAGACAGATTGAGGTACTGCACTGAAGCACATTACAGTAAAATGCTTAGGATATTTCAATGGCTTGCACTATCCTTATACAATATGTTTTTAAATCATCATTTTCTCACTTCTTATCCAATCACTGCTAGCAATTTAAAACTGTTGCCATTTTTTTATTAAGCATTGATGGTTTTATAAATGTCCCTAAAAATCAGTAAAGCCCACATTGCCTATCTACCTATAGTGATGTATCGCATTCTGTGTGTGATCTAAGCCTCATGGATTATGTAAAAGCTGTCAAAATTCATATAATTTTTCTTGGATAATTCAGATAACATTTAGGTAATCCATGAAGCTTAAAGGAATTTATCAGGAAAAACAACACTTTTTTTTGGTCTTGAGAGGGTAGAGCATGACACAAGGATTCAAAGAACCCCAAAGACTATCCCTGAGTCATGCTCCACCCCCTCAGGGCCTGCACTCTAAGTGTTCCTTTTAATAGTTAAGTGCTATTATGATTGTTACATTGTCAGTGAAAACGGATTACTGATCCTAATAAACCTAATGCCAAATGAGACGGCAACCAAATCCTACCGTGCCACATGACACATGAGGGTAAGAGGAAAAGACGAAAGGGACAATTGCTAGCAAATATGATGGCACTTACAGAATTTAGTGTGATAGTGACTGCAAGGTTGAGTTGTCCCATTGGGTATTATTACTAGGAGGCAACTTAATGACATTGACATTTCTACATATAGGAATGTCTTTGCAAAGTCTCCCCATAGAACACCTGCCTGATGGTGAGTCCAGCCCTGGGTGAAAGGTGGGAATGCTCTGGAAAGTAGTATTTTGTATTATTTGCATATATGTGTCCACTGTGTTTTATTATATTTATATTTATTTTTTTTTTTTTTTTTTTTTAAGATTGGGTTTGTGCTTTAAGACTAACCATCTCTTGATTAAAGCAATGGCCAAAGATCTTTACTTCACTGTAACTTAATGTGTATGGGACAGATGTGAATTTTGCTTCTAAAAAGGGGATTGGGGGAATTCAGAAAACTACAATGGTCTATTCCTATATTCTATTCTCTCATTCTCCACGACCAGCACAGATGTCCATATACCGAAGTGTGAACTTAGGTTGATGAATGGGAAGATTTCTTCTTTGTTCTTGTGCAGGTACACAATGGTTCTGAGGTTTTTGCAGTTGAATGCATTGCTTTCTAGCGCTTCTCTGGTTGATGATCATAATAAAGATGTGAATCTTTTTATTTCTGTGTTGTGTGTTTACTGGGTTGCTAATAAACATCGGGCTATGTTTGGCAGAGGAAAGTAAATCTGGGTCACAGCTGTTGTTGGCTTCAAGTCCCTGCCCAACCAACAAGGATCAGCAGATGGGAGATGAGCCGGTGCTGATCTGGTGGCTTCACGCTCATTTGAGTTATGTAGTATTGTTCTTTACCACACTTGTTTCAAGTTGGAGGGGGGAATACATAACATGTTCTAATGGATAGTTATAAAACATTAAAAGACTTGTATTTGATTTGGGATAATTTTGTGGTGTTTTAATTAAAAAGTAATACATTTCCATAGTTTCAGATGACTAAGAGGTAACTTCATCTTAAATATATATCTATAGCTACATTTCTGATGTATTGATAGGTAGCATAGAAGCCAATATAAACCCATTTGTAACACATTAATAGAAGTTTCGGATTAAATTTCAATTAAAAATCATACTATATATAAGATGGTGTCAATAAAAAAAAAAAAAAAATAAAAAGTTAACTACCTTTGTAGGGGTCCTCCATCCCAGGGGCAGCAGACCATTCTTGATGTCTCCTGAGCATCAAAAGTGGGGCTAGCACTGGGATAAATGGGGCTGAAGCAGTATTGTATGTTGTCACTGTTATGTGTGTAAATGGTACGAGTTTAGAGTAAAGAAGGTTTTGTATGTTCCATTCAAAGAAATCTGGTTCATTCAATTTAAGATGGCCAGACATATTAGATGGTTGGTAGGTCCCACTAAAAATGGCAGATTTGACCATTATACATCTAAGAGGTATGAGGCCTCGCGACTCTGATGGCAAATGTTGGAGTAGAATGCCCATTGGGCACGTGTATGGGAAGCTTGGGAGATAATGCTGTCAGCCAACCTCGATCTAATGTGTATGGTCAGGCTTTCAAAGTAGGGACTCTTTAAGGCTAAGACCCCATGCAGCAGGCCACAGTCAAAAAGCACAAATCATCTTTTGAAATCGCAGCATGTCCACTGCGGATATTTTTCTGCAATTTGTGGATGGGATTAGTTAAAATCCCATCCACTTTGCAGTGACTGTAAAACATTGCGCTTAGAATAGAAAATGCTCTGAGATGCCCGTTTAGCAACTCACTGAGGCAAGATGTGAAATGTGGCAAAGGATATAGGCTATACCTTTAAAAAAACCAAAAAAAAAAAAACATGGTGCACTAAGCATAACACACTCTCCTACCTTCAGAGAGGCAATCCGCAAATGTTTCAAAGTATGCTTTTAAATGTAGACTCTTTATTTGTATCAGTTTTGTTTTGAGGCTTCAGAAACCAATTACTAGTTTTCTACATACACTCATTGACAAAAAAAATAATGCACCCAGATTCAAATTTTGGATTGCTGCAAAACTTGGCATGCAGTTATTTTTCAGGCAGATATGTAAATGCTTGAGGAATAAATCTGGTCCTGACTCCCATTGAAATGAATGGGAGCGTTATCATGCGTTTTTTGAGGCAGACTCTGCCTGAAAAATCCGCTTGCAAAAAATCTGTGTGAGCTTACCCTTAGGCTAAGTTCACACCTGCGCTCGATCACAGTTTGGGGATTCCGTGCAAGCAGGACTTTTCTCTCCGCATTTTTTGGGCGGAAACCCGACAGACTCCATAATACCCTATGGAGTTCCACCGGTAACTGCTTTTTAAGCGGATTGGGTTTCCGTTTTTTGGGTCCCCAAGCGGACCCAAAGAACGGAAACCCCAACACAGGTGTGAACGTTCACTTACATTGCTTTTGTAACAGTGTTGGAAATAGCACAATAAGCCACTTGATGATATATCTTTACAGTTTCAGTTCCAAGGTTCTCCATCCCACATTGCCATATTTTGTTTAATACAGTGTTTTCCCTTGTATCTGGAGTTCCAGTTTCTCAAAATGTTCATTGATTGAGGGGTACGTTACCAGTACTGTCCATCAGTGGGTTCATTGAATTACACTGTGCACAAGCTTGTCTCCAATGCTGTCAGCAGGACTCAGCTTCTGGAAGCAGATTTTGATAGAACCTCTTTTGTATACTGTACAGGATCAATTCTAAAAATGTGCATCACATGTATAAGACAATTGGTATTGAATTCCTGATAGTTTTGCAAAGTCATACCTCAGCATTCATATGGCTGCTAGCAAATATATAATTAAGTTTACTACCCTTATATCAGAAGGCAATATTCACTTTTCACCTGTTTCCCTTGTGTCATGGGTTCACTTAGGCTATTGATAGCTACTGTACACATTACACTGTCGTTTGTACTCATGGGAAATGCACCTGATGCCGTTATGTGTTTATACACATCTTGTTGCCATGTGTATGGTTATTCCGCATTATGTTTATACATTTAAAGTATACATTCAACTTTGCTCACCATTTCACAATTTACAGAGTTAAGGAGGTTCACTAGAACTATAAAATCGATGGCACATCTGCTGATCAGTTGTAGCTCTCCAGCAAGCGGTGTCTCCTTCATTGTCTATTATACCCAACTCTGTTTTTGGAATGTCTTGTCTTGTAAGTCCTATTCATTTAAATGGTACCAAGCTGCAGTACCAGACACAGCCACTAGCAAAAGTATGGAACTTTGTCAGGTAAACAAGGTATACATCAGAATTCTGATTGGCTGGGGTGCTGAGTTTCAGATCTACAAAATGCCAATAGTCCTTCTTTTTTTTTTTTTTTTTTTTTTTTTTTTTAGTCCATGAGAATCCCTTTAATCTAAATATAATGTTAAAGGGGTTGTCCAGGAATTAGTGTTTTCTGCAAGGAGGATGGGAAAGATGAAAACTAAAACCCATACTCACCTGTCCCCGGTGTCTCCCAAAGGAAACAGGACGTTATAGGTGATGTACGTAAGTGACGTCCTGGGTTCCTTTCCTTAGGCCGCTGAGTGGCCCCAGCGGTCACCTGTGGCAAGGACTTCGGCCAGAACAAGCCCTGGGTCACCGGGGGCAAGTGAGTGTGTTTTTTTTTTTTTTGTTTTTTTTTGTTTTGTATTTTTTTGTTTGTTTTTTTTCATCTTCTCGCCCTCGTTGCAGAAAACTGTAATTCCTGGACAACCCCTTTAAGTAACATCAAGTAATTAAACTAAATTACTTAACATGATGCGGTGCTTAAGCCAGTATTATACTTCAGAGCTGTATTCACTGTTACTATTTCTCCTATTGATGTGACTGTGAGTTGGACTAGTAATTAAAAGGTTAGTAGTAGCGCTGAGACGCATACCAATTCTCAACCAGGTCTTAAAATGCACCTGTAATAAGGTAGATTCCCCTTCAGCTCAGTGGTTCGCACAGTTGCCTTGCAGCGCTGGGGGCCTGAGTTTGAATCTGACCAAGGGCAACATCTGCATGGAGTTTGTATGTTCTCCCCGGGTTTCCTCCCACATGCCAAAAATATACTTATAGGTAAATTGGCTCTCCGTACAAATAACTAACCCTTGTGGGTGTTGGGGAGCACTTTGAGTCTCTATGAGTGTCATTGTCATATGGGGGCATTTACATGGTGCCTCTAGTGGCTGCTAAGAGAACTGTCTGTACAGCTCCAAACTGTTAGATGCATGTGGATCTTGCTGAGCCAAGACAGAAATACATTCCAGGACCCCAATCTGTCACTTTTCCCAATGTGGTTTATTTCGTAAGAACTACAGGATTACATCAGCTTCTGACAATTCCCTCCTAGCAGTTCTCAAAGATATTCCCACCCCACCAAGCAGTGACCTCCCTGTTCCTCTGTATACCCCTCCATTGCTGCTGGAGATATCATTTCTGCCCTAGGAGTGCAGTGATATACAGTGCTGGCCAAAAGTATTGGCACCCCTGCAATTCTTTCAGATAATACTCAATTTCTTCCAGAAAATGATTGCAATCACAAATGCTTTGGTAATAATATCTTCATTTATTTTGCTTGCAATGAAAAAACACAAAGGAGAATGAAAAAAAAAAGTCAAATCATTGATCATTTTACACAAAACTCCAAAAATGGGCCGGACAAAAGTATTGGCACCCTCAGCCTAATACTTGGTAGCACAACCTTTACACAAAATAACTGCGAACAACCGCTTCCGGTAACCATCAATGAGTTTCTTACAATGCTCTGCTGGAATTTTAGACCATTCTTCTTTGGCAAATTTCTCCAGGTCCCTGAGATTTGAAGGGTGCCTTCTCCAAACTTCCATTTTGAGATCTCTCCACAGGTGTTCTATGGGATTCAGGTCTGGACTCATTGCTGGCCGCTTTAGAAGTCTCCAGTGCTTTCTCTCAAACCATTTTCTAGTGCTTTTTGAAGTGTGTTTTGGGTCATTGTCCTGCTGGAAGACCCATGACCTCTGAGGGAGACCCAGCTTTCTCACACTGGGCCCTACATTATGCTGCAAAATTTGTTGGTAGTCTTCAGACTTCATAATGCCATGCACACGGTCAAGCAGTCCAGTGCCAGAGGCAGCAAAGCAACCCCAAAACATCAGGGAACCTCCGCCATGTTTGACTGTAGGGACCGTGTTCTTTTCTTTGAAGGCCTCTTTTTTTTTCCTGTAAACTCTATGTTGATGCCTTTTCCCAAAAAGCTCTACTTTTGTCTCATCTGACCAGAGAACATTCTTCCAAAAAGTTTTTGGCTTTCTCAGGTAAGATTTGGCAAACTCCAGCCTGGCTTTTTTATGTCTCTGGGTCAGAAGTGGGGTCTTCCTGGGTATCCTACCATAGAGTCCCTTTTCATTCAGACGCCGACGGATAGTACAGGTTGACACTGTTGTACCCTCGGACTGCAGAGCAGCTAGAACTTGTTTGGGTGTTAGTCGAGGTTCTTTAGCCACCATCCGCACAATCTTTCGTTGAAATCTCTCGTCAATTTTTCTTTTCCGTCCACATCTAGGGAAGTTAGCCACAGTGCCATGGGCTTTAAACTTCTTGATGACACTGCGCATGGTAGACACAGGAACATTCAGGTCTTTGGAGATGGACTTGTAGCCTTGAGATTGCTCATGCTTCCTCACAATTTTGCTTCTCAAGTCCTCAGACAGTTCTTTGGTCTTCTTTCTTTTCTCCATGCTCAATGTGGTACACACAAGGACACAGGACAGAGGTTGAGTCAACTTTAATCCATTTCAACTGGCTGCAAGTGTGATTTAGTTATTGCCACCACCTGTTATGTGCCACAGGTAAGTAACAGGTGCTGTTAATTACACAAATTAGAGAAGCATCACATGATTTTTCAAAGGGTGCCAATACTTTTGTCCACCCCCTTTTTTATGTTTGGTGTGGAATTATAACCAATTTGGCTTTTTGACAATTCTTTTTGTGGTTTTCCATTGAAGACAAATTAAATGAAGATATTATTACCAAAGCATTTGTGATTGCAATCATTTTCTGGAAGAAATTGAGTATTATCTGACAGAATTGCAGGGGTGCCAATACTTTTGGCCAACACTGTAATTGGTGAATTTGTATAATTATAGCTGTAGAGTTATGGAACTCCCATGACTCACAATGCCTGTGTGTGCTATGTACAGAATCTCTACAGTAGTGTTTCTATGACAGTGATTCCCAACAGGGGTGCCTTGGAAACCCCTAGGGGGATGCAATGCCCTGGTTGGAAGGATGACTGCATGCAACATTATCTGCATCCTTAGGACCTTTTTTGTCTTTTGTTAAAAATAATTTGGTAGCAATGCCGTGAGGAAATTTTTTTTAGAGGTACCATGAGTCTGTAAAGGTTGCCAAACACTGTCCTATGATAAGCAGTACTCTGTTCCCCCACCTCCTGCTTGGAAAGCTGACAGTAAGAAACCTATAGCAAGCAGGAGGTAGTGAAAATCAACCAGCACATGCTCACTACAGTATAGTAGTTGATGACACTACCAAGACCATAGACAGTACATATGTCAGCCATGGAGCAATAGGTGCACCTGCAAAGATTTTCACTCAGGCAGCTGTGAGAAAGGCAGAGCCTGAGAATGTCAAGCACAGCTGAAGTGGTGCTGAACCTCATCTGTTGAGCTGGTCCACTTGTCAGCCCTACATTTACACCAATGTGTATTTCAGCTTCTATTTAAGGTCTAACATGATCTCTACACAGCCTTATGATTATAGAGGCATTTGGAAGCTGGAAGACTCCCTTTAATCAGGGGACAGAAGCCGTATGTGACTGATCTCTCACTTCATGTAGGATATTGTCTGCAAGATATGGTCAGCACTTGGGATGCAAATCACATATGAGTGGGCCCCTAACCCAGGTATACCAATATCACCACCATACAGTGACTATATAGTGGTAGATATTTAAGTGAATAAAGCAAAGTAAACATTTAGTGACATTTAGTACCTATTTAGGGGCATTTCTTCTTCTGCCAGGGCTGGTTACCTAGAGCAGAGAGTGAAGCCCCGGCAGTAGAAGAAATGCCCTTAAACACCTTTTCAAGCTAATTTACATAGGAATAAAACATTGATTTCCATGTAAATAGAGCTGCAATGCAGAATAAGAAAGGCATCTTTGAAAAGTGTAGAAGCTATCCTACAAGGTGCTGTCATTAGTCTGATATCGTTTTTCCTGCTGACAGAGGGTGAGCGAGTGCTTAGTGACTTTGTTGGCAATCTTAGGGATTGTTCTCAAGTTAGGGGACCACAGTAATGTCTATAAAAGTACAAGTTTGCGGTGATGGATTCAATAATACCCAATTAATAGTGTTAGGTTTGCAGTTCCAGACTGCCAGTTGGGATATCTGGGAGGCATAATGGTGCAGTTTAAAATCAGGCAGGTTAAGTCCTCCAGTTTTGATATAGCAGTGTAGGACAGATTTCCCCAGTTGCATACCCTGGCCATCCCCTTTTAAATTTGTTAATAATTTTTTTGTAAGTAAGCAAAAGCTCATATGGGAATTTTAATTGGGTAGCACTGTCATTTTGATTGCCATGAGGCACCCCAGCATGAGGCAGTTTTCAGATAGAGGCACGTTTTTTGGGATAGTCACATGGATAGACGTTGGCAGCATTGTTGTGCCACTAAAAAAAAGAAACAATTGGAAAAGAAACAATTGGTTGGGTAATAAGTAGCAGCATGTCTTTCACATATATACCCATTTTGAAGCTGTGTGCTTTAAAACAATATCCTGATATACAGTGCCTTGTGAAAGTATTCGGCCCCCTTGAACTTTTCAATCTTTTGCCACATTTCAGGCTTCAAACATAAGGATATAAAATTTTTATTTTTTGGTGAAGAATCAACAAGTGGGACACAGTCGTGAAGTGTAACGAAATTTATTGGATATTTTAAACTTTTGTAAAAAATAAAAAACTGAAAAGTGGGGCGTGCCAAATTATTCGGCCCCCTTAAGTTAATACTTTGTAGCGCCACCTTTTGCTGCGATTACAGCTGCAAGTCGCTTGGGGCATGTCTCTATCAGTTTTGCACATCGAGAGACTGAAATTCTTGCCCATTCTTCCTTGGAAAACAGCTCGAGCTCCGTGAGGTTGGATGGAGAGTGTTTGTGAACAGCAGTTTTCAGCTCTTTCCACAGATTCTCGATTGGATTCAGGTCTGGACTTTGACTTGGCCATTCTAACACCTGGATACGTTTATTTGTGAACCATTCCATTGTAGATTTTGCTTTATGTTTGGGATCATTGTCTTGTTGAAAGATAAATCTCCGTCCCAGTCTCAGGTTTTTTGCAGACTCCAACAGGTTTTCTTCCAGAATGGTCCTGTATTTGGCTCCATCCTTCTTCCCATCAATTTTAACCATCTTCCCTGTCCTTGCATAAATAGGACCAATCTAGTCACAAGAATTTTAGTGAAAAGTCAGTATTTAGAACTGAGATTGAGTGGAAGTTAGCACAAAGAATCTCTTTTGCCATAGAGATAGTGGCCTGGAAGAAATCTGGATGGAGTGTATCATCTTCTGTCATTGAGTTACAAAAATTTGGTCAGGTAAGGTATCAGCATGTGCAAATACTCTTTATATTATAAGCAGAGTGGTAGCTAGGGGTTCAGCACAGGGGGGGCGAACATGTCCAAGTGGGCCCCCAACTTGGACATGTTCGTATACCGATACTATCAGTATATGGTGAGCATATAGTAGTATATAGTGGCTCTACACAGGGCTCTGCAGACGATTTAGGTGAATACAGGGCAGTAACATTTAGTGACTTACCGGTGACGTCTCTGACTAATCGTTTACATTCCCCATCTCTTTCATCTGGACGGCCATGACCACTTCTTCCAGTCTCTGTAAAGTTTGCAACACAGACATCTTTGGCTCCTCACTTTTCCAGGCACCTGACCCACATTGTCCCCACCTACTCAAAGCCCCCATCCTGCTGCTACACCAATTATAAAATATATAATATAACCCCCCATAATCAATAATACCCCAAGTGCATTTTATATAAATAATGTCCGTGTGTATCCTGTATAAATAGTGCCCCTTATTAATAATGCCCCAGGTGTCTCCTAATTAAAAAGGGGGGGGGGAAAAAAACCAAGGGAAAAAAAATTATTGGGGTTCCAATACCCGGGACCCCCAGCATCAGCTGTTTGAATGAACCGTGGTACCTGTGTAAGTGCCATGACACCTTCTCTGTTTACACAATGTCATTCTTTTCATAGCGGCCATGTAATGTAACTACAGCCTAGTCCTATACATACTGTATCTATGTGACAAGACTGGAATTACAGTGCCTTGCAAAAGTATTCATACCCCTTGAACTTTTTCACATTTTGTCACCTTACAACCACAAATTTAAATGTATTTTATTGAGATTTTAAGTGATAGACGAACACAAAGTAATACATAATTGTGAAGTGGAATGAAAATGATACATGGTTTGCAAAATTTTAATCAAATAAAAATCTGAAAAGTGTGACGTGCAAAAGTATTCAGCCCGCTGTACTCTGATACTCCTAAATAAAATCCAGTGCGCACAATTGCCTTCAGAAGTCACTTAATTAGTTAATAGAGTCCAGCTGTGTGTAATTTAGTCTTAGTATAAATCCATCTGTTCTGTGAAGGCTTCAGTGGTTTGTTAGAGAACACTAGTGAACAAACAGCATCATGAAGACCAAGGAACTCACCAGACAGGGTAGAGATAAAGTTGTGGAGAAGATTAAAGCAGGGTTATGTTATAAAAACATATCCCAAGCTTTGAGCATCCCAAGGAGCACTATTCAATCAATCATCCAAAAATGCAAAAAGTATTCTACAACTGCAAACCTACCAAGACATGGCCATCTACCTAAACTAACAGATCGAACAAGGAGAGCACTGGTCCGAGAAGAAGCCAAGAGGCCCATGGTCACTCTGGCGGAGCTGCAGAAATCCACAGCTCAGGTGGGAGAATCTGTCCACAGGACAACTATAAGTCGTGCACTCCACAAATCTAGTCTTTATGGAAGAGTGGCAAGAAGAAAACCATTGTTGAATGGAAGACATAAGAAGTGCTTTTTGCAGTTTGCCACAAGCCATATAGGGGACACAGCAAACATGTGGAAGAAGGTGGTCTGGTCAGATGAGACCAAAGTTGAACTTTTTGGCCTAAATGGAAAGAGCTATGTGTGAAAGAAAAGTAACACTGCTCATCACCCTGAACACACCATCCCCACTGTGAAACATGGTGGTGGCAGCATCATGCTGTGGGGAGGCTTTTCTTCAGCAGGTACAGGGAAGCTGATCAGAGTTGATTGGAAGATGGATGAAGCTAAATAAAGGGCAATACTGGAAGAAAACCTGTTGGAGGCTGCAAAAGACTTGAGACTGGGAAGGAGATTCACCTTCCAGCAAGACAATGACCCTAAACATACAGTCAGAGCTACAGTGGAATGGTTTAGATCAAAGCAGGGGCGTAACTACCGGGGTAGCAGTGGTAGCAACTGCCACAGGGCCCGGAACATTACGGGGCCCGGAGCCCTGTGGCAGTCGCTACTGCGAACCCCACAAACACTGCTATCGTTATACTCGGGGGTCTTTTGAGACCCCCGAGTATAATGATCGTGGGCCCAGAGGAGGTGAGCGAACATAAAAAACACTGTAACTCACCTCTCCGCAGCTCCGCAGGCTTCGGGCCTGTTTGGTGACGTCCCAGACGTCAGCCAACGTCATTATGCGTCGCGACGCCGGCCTGGATCGCGCAAGATCCGGTCCGACATTGAAGATGACCGAAGTAGCGCACGGGAGTGCACCGGAGCGAGGAAGAGGTAAGTTGCAGTGTTTTCTATGTTTCTATCCTCCCCTGGGTCTCCGATTAATATACTCTGGGGTCTGAAAAGACCCCAGAGTATAATAATCGTTCATGGGTGGTCCACTATAGGGCATAATATTGTGTGCAGGGGCCACTATGCTGCATAATACCGTGTCCAGGGGCCACTATGGGGCATAATACCGTGTGCAGGGGCCACTATGGGGCATAATACCATGTGCAGGGGCCACTATGGGACATAATACCGTGTGCAGGGGCCACTATGGGGCATAATAGTGTGCGCAGGAATGCGGTTTGTGTGTGGGGGGGTTGGGGGCGGTGGCTTGGGGGGGGCCCCATGTCAAATGTTCGCCTCGGGGCCCAGCCATTCCTAGTTACGCCACTGGATCAAAGAATATTCATGTGTTAGAATGGCCCAGTCAAAGTCCAGACCTAAATCCCATTGAGTATCTGTGGCAAGACATGAAAATTGCTGTTCACAGACGCTCTCCATCCAATCTGGCTGAGCCTGAGCCATTTTGCAAAGAAGAATGGGCAAAAATCTCAGTCTCTAGATGCGCAAAGCTGGTAGAGACATATCCCAAAAGACTTGCAGCTGTAATTGCAGCGAAAGGTGGCTCTACAAAGTATTGATATAGGGGGACTGAATACTTTTGCATGTCACACTTTTCAGATTTTTATTTGATTAAAATTTTGAACACCATGTATCATTTTCCTTCCACTTCACAATTATCTGCTACTTTGTGTTGGTCTATCACTTAAAATCTCAATAAAATACATTTAAGTTTGTGGTTGTAATGTGACAAAACGTGAAAAAGTTAAAGGGGTATGAATACTTTTGCAAGGCACTGTACATCACACAGTCATTATAAACAGGCAGTGTGTGATATAAACAGGCGCCATAGCCCCTTCATACAGCTGATCAGTGGGGAATCACTTATCTCTTATTGATGATGTATTCTGAGGATAGATCATCAATAAAAATGAGCTGGAAAATGCCTTAAGGCTGAGGCCCCACGTGGCGTCCTTCAGCAAAAAGAGCTGCGGGAAAAACTGCGTTGGAATGCATCGCAGTTCTTCCTGCAGCACTTTGCAATTATATCTATAGGGAAACTGCTGGCATTTCCGTAGGTATAATTGACATGCTGCGATTTCCAAAACTGCGACTGTTTTGGAAATCGCAGCGTATCCGCTGTGCATATATTACTGCAAAATGGGGATGGGATGGGGGCCCCATGTGGCGAAAACCCACAGAAAAAAAATGCGGCATTCTAGCAAATCCCATCCACACATTGCAGAAAAATATGTGCAGCAGACGCACTGCAATTTCCAAAATCGTGTCGGTTTTGAAAATTTCAGCATGTCAATTATACCTATGGAAATATTGGCGGTTTCCATATAGGTGTATTGAAAACAGAGAGTCCATAGGGGAAACCTCTGCGGACCTTCTGTGAAAAGCGCTGTGGGAAAAACCACGTGACCGCCGCGGTTTTTCCTGCAGCGCTTTTTTTGCTGCAGCCCGATACGTGCAGATACCGATATAGTTAAAAATAAAGGATGTATTAATGGCCTCCCCAGGGTGGGCTCCACAGTCAGTGGGCCCAGGGCAGCCGCCCCCTCTCCCCCCCCCCCCTCCCTGCTAGCTACGCCTCTGAATAAGACTATACAGCTATCAGGGCCAGGGCTTTTGGCATTCTGTAAGGTTTTAGTGTTGGTAGGCCCAACAAGGATAACCACTGTTGTAAGCCTTGAGTCTTCGGGGCGAAGCAGACCCATAGAGTGAGGAGCAGAATTGCTGCATAGTGTCTAATATTTCACTGGGATTTGTTTTAGGGATGCCCTGAATGTTATGTAGTCAATAAATTTGCTTGCAGATGGCCATGCATCTAGCAAACATGGTGGTTACTTTATTTGAGAAGGCATATCGTTTCGCCTTGCCTCGTCTTATGGATTTCTCTGCATTTCCCTTTTCCAAGACTCCCAAGGAGGACAGCGTCTCAGAAATTTGTTGTCTCAGTTGACAGGTAGGGTTAGGGGAAATACTTTTTTATAGGCAGGTAAGTTTTTGTTAGGCTGAGGCCACACATTTCGGTGAAAGCTGCTTTTTTGTTGTTGCAGGTTTTTTCTATGGTTTTAGTAGCCAAAGCCAGGAGTGGATTTAGTAGAAGGGAGTGTAAGTGCTTCCTTTCAATTTCCTATTCCTTTTGATGCTGTAGATTGTACAGATTTTACATTGAGGCACATAAGCTTTACATAATGCCCCCTGCATGTGCCTCAATCCGATATTGCCCCTAGTATTCTATATACTGCTTTTAAAATAATTATTAGTGACATGACATTAACCAAAAAAATATTTTCTCACGGAAAAAAATATACCAGTCAGCTGGTGTGAACCGCTGTGTAGATGTACCTTACAGTAACAAAAACTATAGCGCTCTTTTTTGCTTTTGGGAAATGTTTATCTTGCACTTGACTTCATCACATGGTTTGATATTTTCAGGTCCTGAACATGATCAAATTCCCTCAAATTTTTCTTAAAGCTAAAAAATACAGAAATGTGGTGGGAATCCAAAGTATCTCAAGCTGCCGTTGACCTCTTCATGTTAAAGGTCAGAACTAACCTCTCCAGGGACTGATTTTCCAGACAGAATTTCCAACTCATTTTCAGTGTTTTACCTCATTATAAGCCTATTACATCACTGAATGCGGTTATTATTCATCAACATGTAAGGGACATCATCAATTTATTTTAATTTGTTTTTATGACTTACAAGTCTGGTTAAAAGCTTCTCATAAATGGTGGTACATGATGGAAATACTTACACTTTGGTCTACAGGGTTACTTACAACATGAAACTGAGAATGCTAAAGAGCCTCATTGACCAAATAACTATACAAACATCTCCTACACCCTCAAAGATTAGGTCGATTTTTTAAATTATTTTACAATTTATATATAGGTGTAATTTATTAAATTATATTTCTTATCATTTACTATTATCTCATTATCTTAACTGATTTATGTATATTATAGATTCTGTAGAGACACTTAACAAGTCTGTAATGTATAATACAGTAACTCAGAATTAAGATAAAAAATGTTCTAAATTTACAAAGATGTTAAATAGCCCTCCAGGTGCTGGGTCAGTGACCATCATGATGAGCTCTTGCAAATTTGTGACCTTAGACTTTTTACATCTGCTTTTATATGCTCAATAATTCCCGATATGATTGTTAAATCTTTTTATATTTGTTAAATATTTTGAAAGAATGCAAATAAAAACATTAAAAAATGCTACATCCAGCTTAGCCTTAGAAATCTATTATGTAGCTCCCTCTAGTGGTGTAGTAGTATCATTTGCAGCCTCGTTTGTGAAGCCATGTGATATAATCCTATATTTTTTCTGAATAGATCAAAAATGATGCGGCTCTCTGTTCTGTGCAATACTGTTTATTCAGTGTGATTTGTTATTTTGTCAGGGCCTGATGCTGATGTGAGAAAAGTCATGTGAGGCTGGCATTTCTCCGAACTTGTGACGGTCACGTTAGACTCAGTGCTCAGTCCTGACTAGTGAGTTAACCCCATATTAACCACATGTTTTATTTTAGGGTCATATGTTTTTATAATGCCGTTATAAAATAAACATTTAGTTTATTTAACTGATGCAAAAAGAAGAAATAAATATGAATGTACCTATTTGTTTCTTTAATAAGAGGTACACTGATAAAGAGTTAAAGGGGTTGTCCAGCATAAACTGATTTTTCTAATCTAAGCTACCCGAAACCATTCCCCCCCCCCCCCCACCCCGCCTATCCTCAATATTACTTGGGTTACCAAAAATCTGTAATTACCTAGATCGCTGGAGCGGTCATGTGAACGCCACAGGCACATTTTAGGATTTTTCAGGGACATTTCGTTTCCGGAAGGGGGAAACAGAACGCCACCTATACTAACCCCCCCAACCCCCCGCCTCCTTCACCCTATCATACTTACCTGTCTTCTGATACAGACCTTCTGGGCATGGGACGTCACTTCTTCTGGGCGGCCAGCACCTCCTCTTCTTGAAGTCTGCCGGCCGCCCACTCCTGCGCAATAGAGCTGGAGTGCCAGCTACTGCCCATAAGTGAGTGAGAAAGGGAGGGGGAGGGAGGGAGTGAGAAAGGGAGGAGGGAGTGAGAGAGGGAGGTGGTGTGAGTCAGCTCTGAGTGGCCCAAGTAAACAAGAAGATGCCAGGAGCGCACAGAGAAACCCAGCAATCACTCAAAACACTGCTAAAGGTATTTGGGTGCACTTATTAACCTATTACTAGCACTAACAGACCTTTTTTGAAAAATTATTTTTTGCCCGGAAAAACCCTTTAATAACTGTGAATTTGCATATGTTTCGAAAAAGATCCTTTTTTGTTGCAAGATTTTCCTGCGTTTTTTTGGAGTCAAAGTCAGGAGTGGCGTCAAAAGAAATGGGAAATATATCGGAGGTGTTTATACTTCTCCCTTCTGCTCAATCCACTCCTGGTTCAAAAAAATGTGGGGCCTCGGCCTAAGATGAACTTTACTAATGAGTTTGGAGCACACTACATGGAACACAGTAAGGAGGAGTAGACAGAAGAGAGTCTTTTCTCTCACCAAAGAGGGATGTAAAGTGTAAGCTTGAGTGTGGAGTTACGCTAACCTGAGCCTACTAGTTGCAAGTCAGTTTTTAGTGCCTCTAAACAGTCTAGGCGGAGATGGTAGTTTTTTTGTTAAATGAGAGAAAGAGAGTACCAGACTACATTTTTAAAAGAGAGACTGCCAGACCTAGAAAATCACTAACTGACCCAGGGAGAACCTTCTGTAAGTTTCTGTTCCAGCCCAGTGGTGTCCTAAAGCTGTGCTTCTATGTTGTGGAAGATTGTTTAGCCAATTGTGGAAGTGCCTTACTGAAACTACAGTAATACAGATATACCCTGTACTCACAGTTTTTACAGTAGCCTCAGAGGCTAACTGAGTATATTTGATAGTGAGCTTTCGAAAGTACTAGCTCTCTTCTTTAGACATTGTGTTATACAAGAAACTGAAAATTCACACACTCTTTATACACACACAAGACATGGATCTTCAAAGGATCTTAGAATAACAAAATGCAATATAAGTAGAGAAGTTATTTACAACAGGTCAAGAAATAAACAATCTGGAAAATTTTTGGGGCATGACGGAGGGATCAGTAATTCTTGCTGTTATCTGTTTGCTATCAGGTGGCGATTTCTGACCGTCACAGTTCATACATAGTGTGACATAAAACTGGCATGAATATTAAGTCCAAATTGCAGAGTTTGACATTTTTGCATTAATTGATATTCCCATTCCTTTCTCTCCCTCTGCATCTTAAAATGCCCCATTAAAACCACAACTCGCAAATCTTCAATAGAGAGGTCTTCTCCGGAGAAATGTGAGGCCACTGGGAGATCTGTTCTGCTGTTATTAATGGTGAATCTGTGTGAGTTCATGTGCTGACTAAGTCTCTGCCCTGTTTCTCCCACATAGAGGCCTGTGGTGGGACATTGCACACACATTATGAGATACACCACATTGGAAGACCTGCAGGAAAATGTCCACCTAATTCTGTTCACCTATTGTGACTGTGGGACAGGTACACTGTCAGCGGTGTGGATGTACCTACAGGTTTTGCACTTGTTTTGCAGGCAAGGTGAGGTGCCATTTTCAGTTGGGGTCTTCAGGGCACTCTGGACAATAATACGCCTCAGGTTTGGTTGTCGAAAGGAAAGGAGAGGCGGGACTGGAAATATGTCTTTGAGTCTGTTGTCCCTATGTAGCACAGGTTGGAGCTCCTTGGCAATCCTTCGTAGGATCTCGTAGGTGACAACTAGAGGCACTCGGGCTTCTTTCTGGGTCTCTTTATATGTGAGCAGACTGTCTCTGTTCATGGCTGCCGCTTTGTTTAATTGGTTGTCCGTCACTTTTGGTTTGTATCTCAATCGGAGAAATTTCGGCCATAGATCCTGGAGGTGCTTGTTCAGGTCTGCTTTGTCGGAGCAAATACGATTGTATTTTCCCTGAGTACCTACAGAACTGACCTCAAATATGTGACATGAGAGACCCAGTCAGGGAAAACATGTATGTCGTAAAGATACTGAATTACAAAAGTCCAATAAAATTCCAAAAAATATAATTAACCAAATTTTGAAAAACATCAGGACCATTACTCAAACCAAATGACATGACCAAATATTCATAGTGACCGTCTGAGGGTATTAAAGGCTGTCTTTCACTCATCCCCATTATAAATTTGTATGAGATTATAAGATCCTGTAGATCGAGCTTGGAGAATCACCCTGCTCCAAGGATTTCATTTAGTAAGTCGCTGATGAGAGGAAGAGTACACTGTTTTTTAACTGTAATATTGTTTAAATTACAGTAGTCAATGCATGGTCTCAATCCTCCATCTTTTTTCCTAACAAAGAAAAACCCAGGCCCCACCTGGAATGTAGAAGAATGAACATGACTTTTGTGAAGGCTATCTTAAATATGGCCCATCTCTCCAGACCATGGCTTGTCTCTCCCTAAGGAGTTTAGAGTTAGGAAGAAGATCAATAGCACTGTGAGGCGGAAGCAGATCAGCACCAGAAAAGGCATCAAGATCTTGAATATAATTAGGCAAGGATAGAGAAAACAAAAGCAATTCCATTTAACCATATCCCCTGTCTCCAATAAAATATAGGGATATTCTTCTGTAACCAAGAAAACCCCAAATCTAAATCTGTAGGTAAATTCTCCAGAACCAAAAATGTAATGGACCTTGAGTGTATGGTACTTACAACAATAGTCACCAGAGGTGTTATCAATTGCGGTCATACTGACTGGACTTGCAAGAGGTATCAAAGGTATCAAAAATCCAGAAAGTTGGCCACAGTCAACAAAAGTGTTACCAGAAAAGACATTATCACGGAAAACTATTTTAACTGGTAAGATAATTTTCTTTTTGGAGATGATGGGATATATCTGACCACCTATGTGGTCTTCCCGAAAACTACCTATGTGTTGGAGTTTTCTGGAACAGGACGCTTGGGACAGTAAAAACACAGACCCCTGCTGTCTCCGGAATGATCTCCTGTCACAAATCGACATAGTGGATCCAAACTGCATAGGTTCTGGGCATGACTCTGCAGTGGACTTGAGTGGTGGTAAAGGAGTGGAGACAAAAGATCATTCCTTCTTGCACGTAAACATGTGAATGCAAGTCTACTAGTACAAAGATGAGGGTTGCAGATAGTTGACTAGCAAGTCCTTTATAATGTCTGATAGGCCTTGACTAAACTGACAGCAGAGAGCTGGATCATTCCACTGAGAATGAACTGACCACCTTCTGAACTTGGCAGAGGTAAAGCAGCTTGGATTCAGCAATGGTTGTTAGATCAGAGTCGTCATACAGTAGACCCAGAGCAGTGAAAAAACAGACCACAAAAAACAGCTCAAAAGCATGGGATTTTAAGGAAAAGGCCCATGCTTGAGGGTCTCCCTGCGGAAGAGAAATACGTTGCATCATTACCTGAACAATGGGGGTCACAGACAAAATTACAAATTACAAATTATCTCAAAAGGTAGCAAAAGATTTACAATCACCAGAAAACCTGTCGGGAAGATTTATTTTGGGTTCCATGTGAACAATGGATTCAAATAGAAATTGAGTTTATGATTTCTCCTGCTGTTGAACCCTCATAGCCAAATCCTGCACCAACTGGGTAATACCTTGCATGTTCCATAATGGAAATAGGTTATTATAGGTCTGCTATTCTGTTATGATAGTGTCTCTGGAGCAAATATCAGAATTTTCAGGAACTGGTTGATAACCGAGAGCAATAGAACTGCAGTAGAACTTACATAGGGCTGAGAGATAGATCCCAAGCACCCAAACTCTTTACCAGCGCCAGCGGCAATGCTAGATGGGCTTGAGCTGAATTTGGGGCCCAAGTTATCACCATAGAATAAGAAACAATATAAGAAACATAAGCTCCACAATAAGAAGACAAACCAGAACGTGGTTTGAACGTGTTCAAGCCAAAAATCAGTCCAAGAGGTCTGATTGTCAGAGCCAAAATCAGGAGACAAGCAGATTTCCAGTAACAAGCCAAAAGTATATAGAGCAGTATATATAGAGCAGTCCAGCACAAATGATCAGGATATGGCAACCTCACTAAGTACAACCAAATAGCAGGCAGCTGGATGACCAGGAACAGGGTTTAAATATCCCTCCTCAGCTGCTAATTGAATCAGCATAAGAGAGGCCTAAAGACTGCAGAAGCTTCACAGGTTGGCATGGTAACCTTAAAGCAACAGGAGCTAGCTAAACTGAGATTCCTGACACTAACATTAGCACCATATGACTGAAAAAGACCACCTTCTATACTAAATAAAAACACCATAAAAAGATTACTATTACTACTATACTTTGATCATATAGTAGTAGATAACAATTTTTCACAGGCATGTTGCAGACTGTACGAGTGATTAAAGTGCAATTAAATTCAGTCATTCACAGGTGATGTCTGATGGGAGTTGTTCACTTTCTCCTTTCTTCACTAGGTCCAGACCGCCATGACAGCTTTTTCTGAGCATGGTTCATCTGCTGTCCAGACATCATTGGAACCTCAGTTTCCAGTACCCTCACCGTCTATTCCCAACCTTCTATGCAAACTTACCATCCTGTCTCCCCTTCAACAATACCATGGTGCTATTTTCCCCAGCATTGTGCCTGCTCCTGCCCTAAGTGACCCTATAACTATAGCTACTATATATACTGCTGAGGGTATTAGTGCCCCACAGCAATAGTACCCTCATATTTGTAACCAGCACAGTGCTTAGCGCTCCTAATTGTGCCACATACAATAATAGTGCTCCCTCAGTTGCATCAGTACATATCATATTGTCCCGTTAGTGCCACCAACACAGTAATATTACCAAGTTTAGTTTCTCCACTCAGTTACAGAAGCACCTTTTTGTCTGCACATAGTAACGCTGTCAATAGACACAGTAATGATGCCATCATCATGTGCTGCATCACAGTAATAGTACCCCTCTCACTGTAGAAATGACATCTTAGTGCTTCCAACACAGTAATAGTAATAGTGCCCATACTGCCCCTACAGAGTAATAGTCTTAAAAAATTCCAACTGTGCCGGAATCAGTAGAGCTGCACCTATTTAAGAATACAAACAACTGGAGGTAAAGGTGGAGAAAGGGAGTCTGTCACCAGAACCGAGCATATCAACCCAGCCCTGCAGATAGACAGGCAGTGTTTTCCCTTATGAATCAGTGCCTCTGTTTTTTAGATATTGCCTTTTTTGTAAATATGCAAATGATCTCTTTGTAGCATCGAGGGCATTGCCATTGCTCCAAACAGTAAAATGACATTACCCTCATTGCTCCAAATAGCTCATCTGCATATTGACAAAACCGTGAGGTCTGGGCAAAGGAGGTTCTAATTCACAAAGGGAAAACACCCTTTGATTTAGGTGACCTAACCCAGAGGAGAGAAGCAGTTGGCTTCCGGCTCTGCTACTCTATAACTTGCAAGTTGCAAGTCACCTCAGGCCTGCGGCTTACAAGGCACTGTGACATCACAGCATTGCGCCTTCTGCATTGGGATGCAGACGTATTATTTGCAGCCAGGGCGCCTTGTAAGCTGCAGGCCTGAAGTGACTTACAAGTAAAATGTGTTTAACAGCGGCTTCAACGGATCAGAGGAAGGTGAGTATAACTTTTATAATTTTTTTGTTGCGCACTTTGGAGGACATTTTAAGTAGAAATGGGCAAACCTCTCAAGATTTGTTTCATTTCAGGTGGTTCAGTATTTCGGGTTAACCACAGCTTAAATTGGGTTTAAGCATAGTGTATAACAATGTCAGGGCGCCTAGGAACCTTTCTAACTAATTTCTAGCTCTCTATAAGGCAAACACAACTGAAGGAATGACAAAGTGAAAGTGACGTGTATGTCTATTAACCCCTTAACGACCACGGACGTAATAGTACATGCTGGCCACATGGGCTTTAACGCAAATGGAGGTACTATTATGTCCCTGGCCGGCCGCCCGTTCACTATCTGAGAGGCCTGCAACAGGTGCGGGTGTTAGCTGTAACTGACAGCTGACACCTGCTCCATTAACCCCCAATTGGACCTGAGATCAGATCAGGGTTTTAACCACTTTGATGCTGAGATGCATGCTCCAACTTGTAACTGACCCCATTAGCAACCCCTGCAGCGAGAATGGGGGGTGTCGTTATGTATTTTCTGAAGCCCAGGGTCTGGCCAGTGACCCTGACTGCTAGGAGCCCCCAGTACCTGGTTGATCCTGCTGAGGTGGGAGGAAGTCAGCCTATGCATCTGCATAGGCTAACTTCCTCTTTACACTGCAATACGTGTGTACAAGTGTATTGCAGTGTGTAGTATTGAACCAGCAATCAGAGCATCACTGTTTCAGGTCCCCTAGTGGGACATCACTAAACAGCAAAAAAAAAAAAAAAGTTAAGTGTTTGAAAAAAAACTTAACACATGAATAAAGCCCCAAAATGCCCCTTTCTGATATAAAATGAATTATATAAAAGAAAACCCTAAAAATTAATAAAAACAATACATATTTGGTATCGCTGTGTCCATAACAATCTGTGCGACAAAACTGAAACATTATTTAGCCTGCATGGTGAACATTGGGAAAAAAAAAAAACAAATAAAAAACGCCAGAAATGTTTTTCACCATTTTGCCTTACAAATGCTATAAAAAGTGAACAAAAAGTCACATGTACCACAAAATAGTACCAGTAAAAAGCACAAGTTGTCCCGCAAAAAATAAGCCCTCAACCAACTCTGTCAACCGAAAAATAAAAATGTTACGCATTTCAGAAGATGGTGATGCAAAAATAATTGATTTATGTCCCTAAGGCCCCATGTAGCATCCCGCAGCAAAAAAGCTCTGAGGAAGAAACTGCGGCGGCAAAGTCCGCAGAGGTTTCCTGAGTTTACACTAAGCTTTATGGCTGAAGACGTGTGTGTATTTTTAATTGCAGTAATAAGTAGCACATGTTACAAAGCATTTCACCTATATTATACGAGTATACAACCAATACACAAGGTTTTCAGTTTATTGTCCTGGACCATTACCGGTTTTGGAAATCTCAGAGTGTCCGTTGCGTGTATTTTTCCACAAAGTGGGGATGGGATTCGCTAGGCTGTGACTGTAAAACGCCGTAGTTTTTCCCACATGGGGCCCCGGAATGCGTTTTTTTTTAACCCACCAAGAAAGAGTTAATAAAATTTAGTCAATAAATTATAGGCATCCAAAAATAATTTCATTACAAAATACATCCCTTACCGCAAAAAACAAGCCCTCATATGGCTACATCACCAGAGAAATAAAAAAATATAGCTTGTACAATGTAAAGACAAAAACCCCCAAAATCGCCAAATCATTAGAACATAACTGACTGCGGCAGGAAAGGATTGAATAAACTGTGTGAGCGTATATTAGGGTCCACCCCAAATTTAGAGCTTACAAGGGAAAAGAAAATAGAAGTGATCCCCAGAGTGACCCCCTCCCAGTCATAGGAGCTACTGGGGAAATAGCAGGGAATTTGGTGTTTCCAGTATACTCCACACAGCTTACATATCCACTATTTACCATCTGCTGTGCATTCACGTCTGGGATACTAATGCTCACTAAACCCCTTGATAATTTTTTGACGGCTGCAGTTTTCAAAATGTCACTTCCTAGGGGATTCCACTTTTCTGGTAGCTTAGAGGCTCTGCAAACATGTCATGGCGTCGAGATCCCAAACATCTAAATCTGCACTCCAAAAGCCACATAGCGCTCCTTCACTTCTGTGCCCAAAATGCAGTTTATGCCCACATATATGGCATTGTTGTACCCAGGATAACGTACTTAATGTCATATGAGGGTATAAACTGCTGTTTGGGCACAGAAGGGAAGGAGTGCCATGTAATTTTTGAAGAACAGACTTAGACGGTTTGGTTTTTGGACGTCATGACACTTTTGCAGAGCTCCTGAAATGCCAGTAAAGAGGAACCCCCTGATATGTAACCCCATTTTGGAAACTACACCCTTGAAGGATTTTATCCAGGAGTACAGTGAGCATTTTTAACCCCCAAGTGTTGCTATAATTTATTATCCATAAATGAATACGCAGCTGATGGTGAAAGGTGAAAATGGCAATTTTTCCAGGAATATGTAATTTCAGTGCGTAATATGTTGTGCCTGGCTTGTATCAGAGACAAATGCTCCAAAAGCTGTTGTGCCCTGGAAACCCGCTTAGCAGTTTTATTGTGTGTCGTTGCTGACACAAGCTGGGCACAACATATCAGGCACTGAAATGGCGTATCTCTGGAAAAATTGCAATTTTCACTTTTCATTATCAGCTGTGCATTCATTTCTGGAAATTAAATTAATGCAATGCTCAAGGGCAGCTTGTGATAGAAGGTAACGGCAAACAAGCCTCAGTGCATGCTTGAACATGCTGAGCATGCGCTGTCTGTTAGTTTTACCCTATACCCGGAAGAGAAGAAGCCTCTCTTTCCCTTCTGGGTATAGGGTGGAACCTAGAGTCGTCACATACTCAGTATGTTCAAGAACACCTGGGACTACATGATCAAACTTTGCATTTAAAAGAATTTAACTATGGCTCTCCATGACGGTGGAGCAGTGGGAGGATCAACTCGCACTGCCCAGGGGGGCGAGCTAAATGCAGGATGGGCGTTTAGTGATGATGCAGCAGTGCTCAGTGCATGAAGAAAACATCCCCTGTACTCATTCATATCAGTAATTCAGTAATACAATTCATAATCAGCAGTCTTCCATGATTGTGTGTCCTACTAAACCAGACTGAGGGACCATTTAAAGGCTTAGGAAACCTTGGTAGGTGACACATTGAATTTACAATACTGAACTTTTTCACAATATTCAAATTTTCTTAAATTTGGGTTTTCATTACCTGTAAACCATAATCAACATTTACAGAAATAAAACACTTGAAATAGAACACTCTGTGTGTAAAGAATCTAGAAAATATAGGAGGTCACTTCTTTAATCCAATTACTGAAATAAATAAACGTTTCAAAGATATTCTAATTTATTGAGATACACCCGTATGTAAAGTCTCTAACCGTGGGCACATAGATCTGCATAGGAGCTGTAGGCACCAAACGGTAGCAGATTTTTAATCGACTATTTGGAATGTTTTTTAACTTTTGCTTTGGCTGAGTTAGAGCAATAGCAATAGTTGTTGCCATGGTCTGCCATGAGGCAACTCCTCCTGGCATAATCTGGCGGGGGCAGCATTTTTTTAATCGACTGCTACCTATTGGTTTCTTCCAACAGGTAGTGGCCAATATTTTACTCACTAATCCCCACTCCTGTCCAGTCCAGCCTCTCCTTCTTCCTTAAAAGGGACAGTATACTGTGTGGTGGCCAAAAAGAAAATGGCAATATCATGTGTGGGGGCCTAAAAAAGGATAGTATATTGTGTTGGGCCCAGTAAAGGGGGCAATATACTGTGTGGGGACCAGTAAAGGGGGCAATATATTGTGTGGGGGCCAATAAAGGGAGAAATACACTGTGGGGTCCAGTAAAGGGGATATTATACTGTGAGGGGAGGCATGGCCTACAATTTTGATTAGGGGAGCCCTATCACAGAACCAAAGATCCCCAGGTTGGGTATTCTTTGGGATGGAGGTGGGGGGTGTCTTTCTATAAGTCGCCTCAGGCAGCAGAGAGGCTAGGTTCACCTCTTGTAGTTAGAATAGTAAATATATCTCTGAATATGTCCTAGATTCCAAAAATGCTATACATGTGATCTAGAAACTAGATTTATTTGAAACTGATTCAAATAAACAGAATTTCCCTAAAAAATCTGTTAATAAGAAACAAACATTTGGCCTTTATTCTTCTGTTTAGTTTTCTTTGTTCAACTATCATTATTCTGCTATCACTAATAAAGTCCAATGTTTTATTAATATAATATTACATAATACCAGAACAGTATCACAGAGCCTAAGGATTCATCTTACTTCCCTAAATTGATCCCTTCTCTCTTATGATCCAGGTTTTATTGGCTATGCTCCCTGTCGAAGGCTCATTGCCTTTTCATGCACAGTTACATTGAACAATACAACAATCCCCCCCCCCCCATTATGTTACTTAGCCAGTTAGTGGGGAATTGCTGCTTCCCACAACACAAATATTTTATTGAATTTCACAGCTGGACTTCTCAAAATGATGTTATCATGCTGAAAATAAACCTGATTGTGTTCTGCGAGCGGTGGACATGCTTTCATTTTCAACAGAGTATTGTTGTAATCTCCCTTTCTGAACATCCTGTTCTTTCCAACAGACTCTGGCAAGTTCACTAGTAAAATATACTGGAATAACTTCACAAGGCAATCAAACAAGGCTGATACATGACGACCACTTCAGGATCTCTTTAGTGGAATCATCATGCAGTGGATAAAATTTTTATACAAATAGAATTAGGGAAGATGAAGAAGATTTGTTAATTATAAAAAATATAAAAGTACAAGGCTGGCCAACAGCTTTAGTAACTGGTGCAATACTTGGAGTTGGTCAGCAGTGGTGCAACACATGAATGCATTGAATTACTTCATGTATGTCATACATAAAATAGAGGGGCCACCCAGGACATAAGCGGACCTTTCATGTACTCTTATTTTGTGTCATGTTACATACAGCTGCAAAGCTGCCAGTGCGCTGAATTTATGTGTTAGTAATTTCCAATATCCCTGCACTGTCAGAGGCGTCCGCCTCACAGCTCAGCATCATCACTTGGCCATAAGGAACTCCCCCCCCCCCCAATGGTACACTTACTGTCTATAGACTTGTAGTCTGAGTGCAGTGATGTCGGTACTGAAACTAATGGCACTGATAGTTCTTGCACCAGGGAACATATCTGTAGAACTGATCAGCTTTGTAGCAGTACGTCATATGGTGCATGTTAGAGTGCATGAAAGGTCCTCTTTAAAGTTTACTAGTTATTATGTTCAAATCTGAAAAAAATGCATGGGTTTTTGCATTCATAGTAATTTTTTTGTTCATACTTCTTTTTGTCCCTTCATAGATCCTCAGCATTGTTGTTATTCTTCTGTTCTCTTTCTTCCTACTGGCATGTGAGAAGCATGGCATCAGAAAGGTACTTCAACTTCCTGTCCATGATGTTCCATCATGTATTGTGCATGCATTGGCAAATGGAAAGCAGAATATTGCTTCTAATATTTACCCTTTCCTGCCTTTCATTCAAACCATGTATTCTGGCTCTATCTGCATCCACAACTATACTGTTTTCTAGCACTTGTACTGGCATTCCTATTACTACTGTCTATAGCTTTACATATTTGGGGACTGCGAGAAAATGCTATGTGCATAGATATATACTTTAGTATCTAGGACACATAGGATAATTGTAGCTGCAGATAAAGCCAGCATACTATAGCTGACTTAAAACTGGGGGACAGGAAAAGATTAAAGGGGTTGCCCATGACTTAGATATTAATGACCTATGTTTAGACCATTAATATCTAATGGCCTGGCCGCAAGAACTACAAAGTATATAGAACTGGAAGCCGACACTTCGGTACACT
The DNA here is from genome assembly GCA_947044405.1 of Leptodactylus fallax. Taxonomy (NCBI): domain Eukaryota; kingdom Metazoa; phylum Chordata; class Amphibia; order Anura; family Leptodactylidae; genus Leptodactylus; species Leptodactylus fallax. The sequence continues at coordinate 4,300,338 of CAMRHE010000078.1, forward strand.
GAGGATAGGCTGTCCAACTGTTGGACAGCCCCTTTAATATTAGAGAATACTGTGCTTGTAAGTATGAAATGGCTTCTTCACCATAAGAGCTGTGAATCTGTGAAATAGCTTACGTCAGGTGTTGGTCACATTGACCCCTATGTAAATGTGTAGAATTCTTGTCTTGAAAGTTGATTCAGTTTGATCACAACTAATAAGGATCAGGAAGTATATTTTCCTGTTTTGGGAGAGACTGGATCATGCCTTGTGGGGCTCCTACTGTCTTCTGGATCAAAAAGTGGAAACAGTTTTATAATCTTAGCATATCACTTACTTTCATCCATATCCACCCGAGTTATATCTCATGCATCATAAAATGACCAATAAATATGACACTAAGATTGCAGCTCTATCTGTATTAATGTGATGCAGGGAAAATAAAGGAAGCAGGTCGCTCCAAACAGTTATTTCTTGGCCTTTATAAGACAAAGAAACCTGCTTCTGGTGCCATATGAAAGATAAGATTGCAGTTCTACCTATATAATTTCCAGAGATATCTTCAGTTGAAAACACAGTTGGGATTGGGAGCAGCTGCAAATAAATATCCCAAACCTTACTGTGTTTTCACCTGATGATATCTCTGGAAATAATATAGATAGAACTGCAACCTTAGTTTCATATTTCTTGGGCATTTTATGATGCCCAAGAAATATGAAACTAATTTCCCCTATATTTCACACAAGCCCATACACTGTACACAATAAAGAACAGCGTAAAGCTCTCAATAGTGAAGCAAGCAAAATAATAAATAAGCTGAGGATTTCAAAGAAAGGAACCAAAATGTGTTAATAAAGTATATTACAAAATGTATTCATGACACAAATACTGCCAGAAAATCAAAAGTTGTGCGAACATTTAGTTACGTTTTAAGTTAGTTAACATGAAATTAACCATTTAAGGTCCTAGTGTTAGTTTCCCACTTCACAACCTTCTTATAATCCTTGGGCCAATTATCCTTACTAACGATCCTTTAGATCGAAGAGATCTATACATGTTCCTGCCACCAAGTAGCAAAGGGTGTAGGACCAACAAGAGCAGAGTCCTTTTCTTCAAAGACACAAAAGAAACTATTTGATGAATTGCCTGGTCTAATCCAAGTGAAATTGACTGTGATGTAAGATTTATTCCAATGCATTGTGTGCATTGTGAGACAGCTTTATGTGACTTTACATATTTTCCAAAACAGAAATCTGGCAGTAAATCAACAGTTACATCAAGGGTACAATTTTATTTGTAGGACTTCATGATACCTGGGAGTATGTGACTGAAATTGTTGTCTTTGTGAACACTACGGTCACTACTACTAGTACACTACTAGGGAACATGATCCTGTAGAATTGTCTATACTGGTACACTTGTAGGGGCCCAGGGACTGGGGCAGCTTACTCTTACCTGAAATACTACACGTAGACTCTTCTGTTTCCCTGGCTCTACACTGACCTACCCAAGGACAGAGACTAGAACCCAGTTGCTTTCGTGCTTGTAATGTCATGGCCAAATTAAGCAGAGTCACTACACAGGATCATTGTCACCAGAGCTTTATTTAGGTAGAAACTGTGCAGAAAAAATTTAGTCAACACAAGTTGCTCAGTTGTAGCAAGGATCAGCCAAAGCAGTTGACTAGATAGTAGACAGCATCTTCTTAGCATAAGAGTAGCGGGCCCAAGGCAACACACAGTAATTGTCCAGCTCTCACAGGGGATTATGCTCAGCGCCTATGGTACTGCTTCTCAAGCACATGTTAGGTTCACTACACTTGCATTTGCTAATAGTCTGGCTCTGTCCCAGTAATCACACCACACAGACGAGTGTCCACAACAAAACTGTGAATGGAAACCCCAAAGACATTGGAAAGCCTCTTTTTATCTGGGAAATTTCCTACCCAGGGTGACTACAAGGTGTCAGGTTGTAGCAGATGGTGTGAAAAAGGCATCGAATGTGACACAACCAATAGGCACAATAGGGTTCCGTCGGTTGGAATTATCATGTTGTCCTCTTCCAGAAAATTCTTTACAGAAGAAAGCTAGATGACTCAACAACAAACACAGTTAAAGTGACAGTGTTATGCTAGGTTCACACCTGTGCTCAGGTTTCCGTTCATCGGGTCCGTAATCTGCTTAAAAAGCGGTTACCTGCAGAAAACCGCGGACCCAATAGACTATAATGGGGTCCGCCGGGTTTCTGCCTGGTGTCTACCCCAAAAATGAGGAATGGGGGACGGAATCACCAAACAGAAATCGATCGCACATGTGAACTCAGCCTTACAGTGAACCCAGCCTTATTACAGTGCAATACGTCATCAGCTTATATACAGTAATATTAAACAACATAAATGCACAATAAGATGTACAAAGCACATAACAACATACAAACAATTATATAGACAAATCTTGGCAAAGTCACTCACCAAATCCATTTTTTGGAAGCTGGTGCCTTCCACCATCTTCCACACCCTTAATGGGCTATTTAAAATATGGGTGACCATTGGCATAAGGTTAATCTTGTTAAATAATTTTTTTCTGTTTGTTGTTTTATAAGAATGCAAGGATATGCCATATTTTCTGCTTCTTTGTTTTAATAAATCCTGTGGTTGACCTCTAATGTCAACCCAACATTGTCAAGACAACATTGTGTTAGTGTCCTTTTATTTAGTTTCAGTTTATTGAAAAATATCAGTGATACAAAGCATCATACAAATATAAAGATCACCACAAAAGAGAAAGATACAAATGAAAAAAGCAAAGTGATGCACATAGAGTACACGGAGACAGTGAATAATAAAACATTACGTAAAATAAAAAGGTACAAGGGATTAACATAGGAGAAGGAGAGGGAATAGTATCACAATGTTAAGAAGTAATGGGGGGGGGAGTCAGGGACACTGCTCAAGGGGAGGATAATAGGCACCCCACTGGATCTCTTGAAGCAACAGTATCCTTTTATTTATGGGGTTCAAATTGTGGTTTGTGTTATCAGTTAGCCCAGTTAATGCCTCAAGCCTAAACTATTAGCAAAACATCTGCATAAAATAGGTACATACAACACAAAACTCAGATATTCCTTAATAGTCTTTTATTCTCTGCAAATCAGAAAAAAATATTATTTAGGCTAGGTTAACATCTGCATCAGAGTCTCTGTAGGAGACTCCGCTGCAGATTCAGCCAAAAATTGTCGGAGAGAAAAGTCCGGCACAGACTCTCCACCAATTTCAGTATAAAAACGACAAAAACCCGATGGACACCTTGCGGACCCCATTATAGTTTTTATGAGGTCTACGGGTGTCCATGGGTAACCGTTGTTTTAGCGGACAGGCTCTCTGTTGTTTGGGTTCCCCGGTGGACCCGAACAATGGAGAGCCCAGCTCTAGTGTGAACCTAGCCTTATACAGATAAAGGAGGGTGAGATTTTGAATTTGCATGGAAAGTATCACAGGAATACACTGGGCTTTCAGGAGTATATTCCTAGTACATCCTATTTAAACTGGTGGATCTATAAGTAACTCTCCAATTTTGGGGCCGTTCACATGGAATTTGAGGCGGTCTTTTTCTTTATATTGCCCTACAGTTTCCGGCAGTTTCCCCGGTGAACCAAAATGATGGGGAGCCGAGGGCTAGTGTGAACCTAGCCTCATATACATAAGGAAGGATGAGATTTTGGATTTGCATGGAAAGCATCACAGGAATACACTGGGATTTCAGGGGTACATTCTTAGTACATCCTATTTAAACTGGTGGATCTACACTTTTGGGACCGTTCACGTGGAATTTGAAATTCCGTGGGTTTACTTGCTGATTAGCCCGAGACACAATGGGAAAACAATGGGAGAATGATACCAAACAATATTCAATTTTGTGAACGCTCCTTTAGGCTCCACATTGTGGAAATGCAGCTTTTTTTGTTGTGTTTTTTTCAGCCAAAGCCAAGAGTGGCTACAAAAGGAAAGGGAAATATATAGGAAGTACTTCTACTTTCTGCTTAATCCACTCCTGGCTTTGGCTAAAAAGCTGCAGCAAAATCTAAAACAAAAAAGCTGCGTTTCCACAATGTGGGGCCACAGCCTGATGGGAGGTGTATACTGCTTCTTTTGTCAAGCAGCAAAAAAAGCTTAAAAAAAAATCAGATCTATTTTTTGAAGCATTTTTTTAAAATTTTGTGTGTTTTTATAGTACTTTTTGAGATGCTTTTTAGGCTAAGGCCCTACGTAGCGTCCCACAGCAAAAAAGCGCTACAGGAAAAAACGCAGCGGTAACGCATCGCGGTTCTTCCCGCAACGCTTTGCACAGAAAGTTCACAGAGGTTTCCTCTGCAGACTTTCTGCTTCAATTATACCTATAGTTAAACCGCCAGTATTTCTGTAGGTATAATTGACATGATGCGATTTCCAAAACCGTGTTTTACCGCAAAGTGTGGATGGGAATTGCCAGAATCCCATCCACTTTGATGTGACTGTAAAAAGACGTGTTTTTTTAAGCTAGCTGGCAAAAAAACAGCATGACAAAAAAGAAGCTAGCTGACTTCCATTGAAATAAAAAACAGCTCTAAAATAAGCAGTGTGGACCCTTAGACCTCATTTACATGTCAGCACCCGTGTCTGAGATCCATGTTATTCATGTACAGCACCCAACCCTGCTCATTTGTGGGTGGTATGATGTCCATGGTAAATCCATTTTTCATGTCTGTGAAAAGCAGATCAACATTTTTTTGCTTTCATTTTATCTACTTTGTATGTCTCTGGGTTCGTGAAAACACACGGATGTTATCTGTTTTTTTCAAGGACCCATAGACTTTCATTGGTGTGATGCATTCATGATGCATCAGTAGCTATGAAAATAAAGAATGTGCTTCTATTGTTTTTTTTTTTGCAGATCTACAGTCTGGTCTGTTCTGGTCTGGTCTGAATAAACATTGAAATTACTGGGAACGTATATGGCATCTGTGAATAATGCGGACATACATGAAATGTTGATGTGTGAATAAGGCCTTACAGCCTCTGAAACGCTATACTGATAGCAGATGCCTGGGGAAAGAAGGATCACTCATGTTGAATTTTAATATGCCCAATCTTTTGTTTATGTGGCATATATGACACTGCCACAAGAGTCTGACAGTAGTTTATACCCTGCTACCAATTGTAAAACATGCATCCTCAGATTAGAGCCAGAGTACTTGTTGGCCAACAATCTTTCAAATATTTACACGCACCTTAACTACATGCCACAAACATAAATGGAGCTGTATCCTGGTAGAAAAGAAAAGAAATCATTTTGTATCCATTTTTCATCTTTGTTCCATCAATTATAATATAGTATACGTTAATATAGTATATAAAGATAAATATACAATCAGTACCATATCAGTAACATTGAGTTTGTGTCCATTTCTATTAAAATTACCCACATGCTCTTAAATCTGAGAGGTTTATTTCCTGCCAAAATGAAGTAATAGGAAAAGTCATTGGGGGTTATTTATCATCTGCTCCTTTTTTAGCCATATTTTTCGCAGGTGCGCCTTTTTAAAATTAGTTTTACTGTGGTGTCTATTTATGATGTAGGCTCACCACCTTATTACATTTTGTGTGTGTGTTAGTTAATTTAGAAGTGCTTTAATAAGCTATGTATACTTTCCCCCTTTTTTGTTAAAAAAAGCGAAATTACTCCTTTTTTGCTAAAACAAAACAAACAAACAAAAAAAAAGATGGAATTGCGCCTATTTAATACTGTCTGACTGGATTGAACTGGAGTACTGGAGTGCATTTGCATATTTTTTTGCTCCTTTTTAAAAAGGTGCAAGTCATAAATACAGCGTGAATAAGATCTCCATTTAGTCCCTGCTCCCTTTTCCAAATAAAAAGCAAAAGTGTTGAGCGCAGCATAAAATCTGGAAAAAAAAAAGCAAAGATTCTTCTTAAATAAAGTGCAGGCGTTAACAAAACACTTAAATTTATCTGAACTTGAGATATTGCCTAAGGAACTTGATGAACTCTCCACAACATGGGAGACGCAACAGGTAAAAAGTAAAAAATATCAACATGGCCTTCTGGATAACCGTGTATATAAATGGAAACATATTTGGAGTGGCCCCCGTAGCTGGTCATCTTCTGATACGTCTCTGAGTTCTGCTGGCACTGATTCTAATAAGTCATATAGGACACATGATTGGAACCAGACTAGACTATACAAGAGGAAACAGGAGACTTATTATTCAGTCCAAAGCCCAAAGTGGCTAACATGACATATAACATCTCCGGGAATGATACATTACGGGTAATTAATTTATCTGATATAATCCTTACCTCGCACAATCTCAAGTTTTGAGTCTGGGCCTAAGTTTTTCTCCATCTTCCAGATTTGACCCCTTCATGGCTATGAAGGACCTACATTTATTTGCACCCAAGATAATTTTAAATAAAAAACTTTATGAGGATACATCTGCCATTTTTCCATCTTGTCAAGAATACGAGGCAGTGAACATCTTACAGGATTTACTTGATGAGCAACAGACTACCATTGAAGGTATGTTTCCAACTACGTTGGTCTCCATTTCTAAAAAGTTTCCTGCTCTTTCCACGGTGAACTATTGGTCAAACTTGTGGGAGATGAGATCAGTAAGCTTCCTAGATCCATCCCCAAAGATAACTGTACTCCTAATCAAAGGAAGGCGATTAAAGAGCTGTCCTCCTTGACTGATGTTATCATTAGGCCATCAGAAAAAGCGGGCAACATAGTACTTTGGCCTACTACTACTACGTATGTATCAGAAAGAAGCCTTACCTCAGTTGAAGAATGGATTGTGCTATAAAAGACCAACATATTATCCTCTTCAAAGGTATTCTACTGACCTTTACAGAGAACAGTATAAAAAGGTATCATCAGTTGTAAACAACTTACCAATTTGTTTTCTGAAAATGCCACCATCGCAACATTTTATATGCTCCCTAAGAAACATAAAAATGCCACCTGCCCTATAATTCTGGCACCTATAGTTTCTGACACCAACAACTTGTGTGAACCAATTTGTAAAATCATTGATTACCATTTAAAACCAGTAGTTGAAACGCTTCCTTCATATATCAAGGACACTACAGATATTTTCTGAAAGCTGGATGGGATTCATCTACAGGCTGATATGATGATGGTGACATGCGACATTGAATCACTATACACTTCCATCAGACATCAGGAACAGCTATGAGGGCGGCATGTGCACCCTCATATACTAATCTGTTCCTGGGGCTGTGGGAGGGACATATCTTCCTCAGTGACTCCATACCATCGATTGATACAGTCCAATTTTGGGGCAGCTACATCAATGATGCTATCATGATCTGGCAGGGCTCTACTGAGGAATTAAGTATGTTCTTTGATTCTCTTAACATTAATGATAAGAATATTAAATTGACATATTACTGGAGCTGCACCAAAATTGAATTTTTGGACGTCAAATTGAGGATAAGCGACGATGGGAGTATTCAGTCTGGTCTTTTTCATAAAGCTACAGCTACAAACTCCTTTTTGCATGCTTCTTCTGTGCATCTAGTTGGCACAATACGTGGTATCTATATTTGATAATTTTTGAGAACATGTAGGATATGCTCAAATGACCTGGCATTTGAACAATCAGCATGAGAATTGGGTCAGCGGTTTAGAAAGCATGGCTATCATGAACACTGGATCCAATATGGATTCCTACAGGCTCAGTATACAAATTGCTGGGATTTGCTGAGTCCTAAGAAAAACTTGAGGAGAAGTGAGTCAAAAGTAAGGTTTATTACATTGTTTAACTCTAGATCAATCTAGGTTCAATCTACGCCAAGTATTGAAGAAATATTGGGGGATTCTACTCAATGACAACATTTTGAAACAATAACTGGGGCTTCAACCATCCAACCAACCATACCATAGGTCTGCAAATCTTTGCATCCTTCTGGTACATAGCCATTTTGAGGGTAAGAAAACTACTAACTGATTTGGAACTTGTGGTCCTAAGATGGGCTGCCGTCCTTGCGGTAAATGCGTTGCTTGCTGCAGCACAGATACGGCATTGGACTTTTGGAATTCTGATAGAAGTCATATATTATTCTATCAAATTTAGTCTTTCTTGTGTTGTGACAGGCGATATACATTTTGACACTTGCCCATGTGATCTCATATACATCGCCATGACTACACTTGAATTGTGCCGAAGGGTTAGGGAGCATGTGTTGGGAATTCAAAATGCGAGAGATGAGACAGATGTTACTAACCTAAAAACTATTCCCAAGCACTTCAAATTATATAACAACTGTAACGCTTCGTTATATGGCCATGATAGCTTATGTTATTTTTATTGCATTTTTAATAGATTATTGTCTTTTTTTCCTCCTTTTTCTCTTTTTTCACACCAGGTTATACCTGTGCCATTATCAAGGTGGATTTTCCTTTTATTCCATCAGTGGACATGGATGTGTCTTATGGTTATATTTTGCACTTTATCGATTATGGGACCTTACATATGTTTTTCACATTTTTTTTATTTCTTTGTATTTTTAATAATCCACTTTTTTGCCAGAAAATGTGTTTTTTGTCCCTAACTTATTTATCTCATTTGCAATTTGAACACTTCGGCACTCACTTGCGCACTTTTGTTATTGCTTTGTGTTATTGTCACTTTATCACTGTCCTCACCAATTATAAATATTTTATTATGACTGTCCCTATATATGTATTATCTATTTGTTTTATGTATTCATTTGTTTATGATTGTCCCTATATACGTAGTATTGTTTTATGTATCGATTTATATGATGAACTATTCCCCTTTGTATTTTCATTATTCCTAGTCTTTCCGCCTGTATTATATGGTCTTTCTCAGGTATTATGGACATATTTAGGCCCTTGATTCTAAACTTAGAAGTATTAGATGGATAGGGTGTGCCACGGTCCTCCCTGCTCTTGAGTATGCATGTGTATCTGTTTTTTGATGATGTACGTGCACGCTCTTGACAGGGATCCCGCGCATACGCAGTTAAAACTGGGATTATGATCTCCGCCCCCGGAGATGACGCGGTCCATGTGATCGCACATTTCTGGCAGGTGCTATAACGTGGTGCTGCCACTTATAAGGTGCTTCTACACTTATGAGGTACCGTTTTCTGATATGTAATCCCACATGACTTGTGTATGTGCAAGTGATTGGTTATTTGACCATATATTAAGTGCTGTGTAATGCAACATAGACACAACACCAGACAAGCCATTGGAGAAACGCGAGTCAAAAAAGGGGCGCATCTCTCCCCTTTTGGACCCACAGTATTATTATTTGCAGGTACAATGTACTTCTCCAGGTATTTCCTTATATTGTATACTACTAGGGTGGATGATAGAGTCTCTTATAGCCTGTATAGTATTTATGGTGGAATGGGACATGTAATTATCTGGAGAACATAACTTAACTTGTTTGATTATACTACATTTACTCTGTGATTGTATCTGGGGAGAGTCTTTTGTTTATGCAGTTATATTCCGATACCCCCTTCCTTTTTATTCTTTTTTTTTATTCTTTCTTCTGCATTTCTATGTGTTTTAATATGAATGTTTATTAAATGTGAAATATATTTACGTAGTGGCTGTGTGTTGTTGTCTTTTGTATGGTTATAAATAAAGCGCAGAGCACAAAAAGATCACAAAAAAGCGCAATTTACACCATAAAAGGTGCATGTAGCTTAATAAATGTGCCCCATTATGGTTTGCAATTTTTTAGGTACATTTCGCACAGGATGAGAAAAAATTAGTGGATGTACTAATTCAGCATTAGTTCAGCTGAGGTATGTTTAAAGGGATTCTATCATTGGGAAAGGCATTTTTCAATAACAGCACGTCGTAATAGCCTTTAGAAAGTCTATTCTTCTCCTACCTTTATTTTTCTGCTCCGCGCCTCCATTTCTGAGAATTTTCTTTTTACTTCTTTATGCAAATGAGTCTTCAGAAAGCACAGGGAGCATCCCCTGTGCTCAAAGAAGACGCTCTTCTGAAGATCCAGCGCCGCCTCTCTCTTCTTCTGCTGACGCCTCTCCGCCGCTTCATCAGCTGCTCATCACGTGCATGTTCAGTCGGCTCCACCATTTCGCGTTGGACAGAGCCTACTGAGCATGTCCAGCCAGCCTTTTTCTTGTGGATTTGGATGCCAAACAGAGACTCGGCAGCTGATGACGTGGCGGAGAGGTGTAAGCAGAAGAAAAGAGAGGCGGCGCTGGATCTTCGGAAGAGCGTCTTCTTTGAGCACAGGGGATAGAATACCTTTAAGGTGATAATTCCAGCAGACTATTTTCCTAGCCTGAACATGCCTATGTGAAACCAGCCTGGGTTGCATCAAAACCGGATCAGAAATGCATTCTTTATGGCATTTTCAATACTTTTTGTGTTCTGTTGCTCTGCGTTTTTTCATTCAATCGGCTGTGATGAAATAAAAACACTTGTTACGAGTTTGATCACTCTGCCAAATGCTAGTTAATGTGTACAAAGTTTCTACTTGCATTGCTAGCCTTGATACATTCCAGGTACATTACAAATGCATTCCACCGCCCCCCCCCCCCCCAATTCTTTTAACTTTTATTTGTTCAGGTTTCTGTGTCTCTAACCCTCCTAGAGGAATGCAAACACTTAATGTGGGATGGGGGGCAGGGAACCTATAAAATCTGCAGTTTTTCAGGAAAAAAAAACATTTAGAACAGCCACTGGTCAGGCACCTCAATTTCCCTTTATGAGCATTATCTTGCCAGGTGCCAAATTATATCCCTCGAGCGGATGAGTTGATACTGTAACAGTGAGACCTTGTAATGTAGTAGAGAACTGCAAAATAAACCACCTGCCTGAAGAAAGACATGAGATCATTTGGACTGTAAAATTGTACAAAACAGAACAAAATGTCACATGGATCAGTGGCTGTTACAGCATTTGAAAGGAATTTTTGCAATAATAAACAAATTCTTGTGGTTTAGAAAAAAGACCCTAGATAACTGCTGGCCGAATTTGATTATTCAGAAGCCATCTAGATCCCGCCATTAACCCTTACGTGACGTGTTTTTGTTTTTTACTCCTTGTATTCCAAAAGACATAACTTTATAGTTTTTCCATTTACGTAGTCATATGAGGGCTTGACATTTGCGTGACAAGTCGTACTTCAAAATTATACATTTTATTATTCTATACAATGTACTGGGAAGTGGAAAAAAGTTCAGAATGAAGGGGAATTGACAAAAAAAATGCAGTACCCCCTATGCTATGTTAGCTTTATTTTCTGGGCCGGTACAATAACGGTGATGCCATATAGTTTTTTCATGTTTTAATAACTTTCATATAATAATTTAATAATAATTTATTTGAATCACCATATTCTGACACCTGTAACTTTTTTATATATTCATTATACAGAGCTGTGTAAAGTGTCTTTTTTACGGGACAATATGCAGTTTTTATTGATACCATTTTGGGGAATGTATGATGTTTTGATCACTTTTCAGCCATTTTGTTTTTTTTACCTGCTGCGGCGTTTACCGTATGGGACAAATGTTTTTATTTTTTATCTTAATAGTTTGGGCATTTTCTGATGCCTAATGTGTTTGTTTACTCTTATTTATATATATTTATACGTGAACTAGAGAAAGGAGGGTGATATAAACTTTCAGGTTTATTTATTAATTTTTTTTATAAGTCCCCCTAGGGGGGCTTGAACATACAATTTTCAGATCGCTAGTGCCATAGAGTGCAATACCACTGTATTGCAGTCTATGGCAGATTCACTATGTATCTATTGAAGCCTACTGCAGGCTTCAGTAGTTATATTACTATGGCAGGGTTGGGAGCCTTCATAAGGCTCCTGGCTGCCATTGTAATGGGATGGCTCATGCGATCGCACCACAGGGGGGTCTCCCTGTTACCAAATGTTATTATGAAAGTGCAAGTAACCACTCAGATGCCATGGGTGCATTTGACCATGGCATCTGAGTGGTTAAATGTCTGTGATCAGAGACGAATCAGCACAGACCAGCTTCAAACCAGACACCATAGTTAGTCAGGTGCGCCAGTACATTCATGTACGTCCTGGTGCATGTAGGGGTTAAGGGGTTGTCTCATTACGATAACTCCAAAAGCACTCTTATGGATGCAATGTCCTGGGGCTGTTTGATGGAGATGGCAAAGGCGTCAAAACAGTTTTACAGTTTGCAAGTCTGTAAAGCTCTTGATAGCCCAAAGAAGGGTATAAATATAGAAACATGGAAGATTGACAGAAGAAAAAGACCACATGGTCCACCTAGTCTGCCCTTATATTATTACTATCTTATCTTAGTATAGACATGTTTATCCCAGGCATGCTGGAAGTTTGTTCTAAGCCTCAACTACTCTTTCAGTGAAATAATATTGTCTCTGATCTCCCCTCCCCCATTAATTTTAGCTTGTGCCCTACTGTGCTTTTTTTTTTGTTAAAAACACTTATATATTTAAGGCTCTATTCAGATCACACTTTTCAACATCAATCAGCCAAAGTTATGTCAAAGTCAAGTGGCATGTATGTCTATGGAAATACAAATGGTAAGCAATGGATAGAAACTCCGACTTTAACCATACACTGTATTGACACTCACTTTTATGCATTTTCACATTTAAAACACTCCAAAAATTTGGGGGAACAGGTGTTTGCCAGAGGTTTTTTTAGGCACACATGGTGGTTATATTGCAAAAAGCAATGGTTTTGCAGAAAAAGTAGCCCATTTTGTAAGTGCTACAGGCTTGTAATTTGCAAATCAAATTTGTGACTTTGAGCCTAGATGAAAAGTGATGAAGTATTTAAAAAAAAAAAAAAAAAAAAACAACCAAAAATGATCCCATTATGGGAGCAAATGTGAAATCAAAATGGTTCTGTTTTTATTGATGCCAACACTGTGACAACAACAGTGTGCTATAGTGGAATGTGATGGACCAAGCTGTCTGACTGAGGGGTGGCAGCTGTGGCAACATGAGTGGCAGTCCAGAAGTATCTTGAAAGGGATACAACTATAGTTTCCACGACTGCGGTTATCAAGAATAGTGAGCAGTACAGTGCCTGGTATGTAAGCAATACTGGGAGCTGTGTGTTCTGGGAAATAGCTGATCTGTGGGGTCCTAACAGTGGGTGTCCAATACCCAGGGCCCCTGCTGATCAACTGTTTTTAGGGTCCGTGGTGTTTTTGCAAGCACCCTCACCCCTTCACTATTTACATCACACAGGATCTGTTTTATAGTGACAGTATACTATGTTCCACAGTGGCCCCCACACAGTACAATATGCTCCACAATGGCCTCCTTATAGTATATTATGCTCATGACTATTCATGAGGTTCGGCTATCCGGTTCATTTTGGTGCTATTATTATACTCTGTGGTCTTCTTAGACTCCAGAGTATAATAAGTGAAAGCCCAGGGGAGGTGAGTAAAAATAACACTTATACTAACCTTGCCTGAACTCTCCTAGGCATCCACGATCCACATCTCTCCAGCATCCTCTTCATTCCTCTTCTCCCTGCGACTGAGGCCCCAGAAGTCACCGCTTTGTAAAGGCAAAATCAGCATTTTGCTGTTAGAACGGCAGTTTTATATATTTATAGTGTTATTCCCATCTCAGCAAATTGCTGCCAAGATGGGAATAACTACTCCCTGTCCCGACCACTACGGCTGGAACTTACCAAGTATTGCTTGGTAGAACAGTGCTGCTCTATGCTGTTCCTGAAATTCCATTGAAGAGAATGGGAGCTATGAAAACAGCGTAGCACAGCTGAGTTACACTGTTTCCATAGCTTCACATTTACAGACACAGTGTAGATACAGTGGGGAAAAAAAGTATTTAGTCAGCCACCAATTGTGCAAGTTCTCCCACTTAAAAAGATGAGAGAGGCCTGTAATTGACATCATAGATAGACCTTAACTATGAGAGACAAAATGAGAAAACAAATCCAGAAAATCACATTGTCTGATTTTTTAATAATTTATTTGCAAATTATAGTGGAAATTAAGTATTTGGTCACCTACAAACAAGTAAAATTTCTGGCTCTCACAGACCTGTAACTTCTTCTTTAAGAGGCTCCTCTGTCCTCCACTCATTACCTGTAGTAATGGCACCTGTTTGACATTGTTATCAGTATAAAAGACACCTGTCCACAACCTCAAACAGTCACACTCCAAACTCCACCATGGTGAAGACCAAAGAGCTGTGGAAGGACACCAGAAACAAAATTGTAGACCTGCACCAGGCTGGGAAGATTGAATCTGCAATAGGCAAGCAGCTTGGTGTGAAGAAATCAACTGTGGAAGACATACAAGACCACTGATAATCTCCCTCGATCAGGGGTTCCACGCAAGATCTCACTCCGTGGGGTCAAAATGATCACAAGAACGGTGAGCAAAAATCCCAGAACCACATGGGGGGACCTAGTGAATGACATGCAGAAAGCTGGGACTAACGTAACAAAGGCTACCATCAGTAACACACTACGCCGCCAGGGCCTCAGATCCTGCAGTGCCAGACGTGTCCCCCTGCTTAAGCCAGTACATATCCAGGCCCGTCTGAAGTTTGCTAGAGAGCATTTGGATGTTCCAGAAGAGTATTGGGAGAATGTCATATGGCCAGATGAAACCAAAGTAGAACTGTTTGGTAGAAACACAACTCGTCGTGTTTGGAGGAGAGTGAATGCTGAGTTGCATCCAAAGCACCCAATACCTACTGTGAAGCATGGGGGCGGCAACATCATGCTTTGGGGCTGTTTCTCTGCAAAGGGACCAGGACGACTTATCCGTGTACATGAAAGAATGAATGGGGTCATGTATCGTGAGATTTTGAGTGCAAACCTCCTTCCATCAGCAAGGACATTGAAGATAAAACGTGACTGGGTCTTTCAACATGACCATGATCCCAAGCACATCGCCAGGGCAACGAAGGAGAGGCATTTCAAGGTCCTGGAGTGGCCTAGCCAGTCTCCAGATCTCAACCCCATAGAAAACCTTTGGAGGGAGTTGAAAGTCTGTGTTGCCCAGCGACAGCCCCAAAACATCACTGCTCTAGAGGAGATCTGCATGGAGGAATGGGCCAACATACCAGCAACAGTGTGTGCCAACCTTGCGAAGACTTACAGAAAAGGATATATAACAAAGTATTGAGATGAACTTTTGTTATTGACCAAATACTTTCCATCATAATTTGCAAATAAATTCTTTAAAAATCAGACAATGTGATTTTCTGGATTTATTTTCTCATTTTGTCTCTCATTGTTGAGGTCTACCTATGATGTCAATTACAGGCCGGCCTCATCTTTTTAAGTGGGAGAACTTGCACAATTGGTGGCTGACTAAATACTTTTTCTCCCCACTGTAGATAGGCTACGCTGTATCTGTAGATCCCATTCTCCTCTATGGGAACTGAGATGGGAATAAACCTTTATGGGTGGGTTCACACTATCATTATTTAATGTTTGTTGCTCTTATCCATCACAGGATGAGAACAACTGTCATTAAGCGACAGATGCAGATGAAGCCCCATCCATCCGGTGTCCATCTGTATTCACCACCATTTAAAAAACACACTGAAAGCTTTCTTCCGTCATGTTTTTTACTTTTTTGATGGAAGAAAAATTTCTGCATGCAGGACTTTTCTTGTATCACAAAAGTATAAAAACAAGATGGCAAAAAGTGTCTGCCCGGAATCTGTTTCCAATGGGAGCAGGGCGCTGAAAAAATAAGCACCACAATAATTATTATATGAGGGTTATTGATACATCCACCATTGCCCTGTATCAGTGGAGCTAGTAATTAATGTGGGGGTCTAAGAGCTATGTTACATCGCAAAAAGGTTTGGGGTTCACATGGAGATAGGTAAATAACGGCACATTCCTCTCCATCTAACACCATATATCCCAACTTTCAAAGGACAGAAAGAGGGACAGAATGTGTGGTGCGCTGTGCACGCCGCAGCAAATTTAGCCCCACCCACTTCCACTTTGGTTGGAAGTTTCTTTGGTGAACCCGTGACATCACCACCACAACTACTCCTCCCATCCTCCAGTTACCCCCATTGGGTTGCAGCACAGCCAGCACATAGTCCAAATTTCACGGCTGAAACTCAAGTCATGTGCATTCCGGGTTACATGGCAGCTTTGTTTGCTCAGACACCTTTGTACATTGTCAGCTGATCATAATGTAAATTTTGGGATTGATGGAGTCATACGTCAGAAAATGAAGAGGAATTTGAGGCAGACATCCACATTGGATTCCTTTCCATTTTCCAGCCCCCGACTCACCACAGCGGAATGCCATGAATGAGTCTAATCAGTGGGAAGTCTCGAGCCACAGACTCCGTTGCAAGACTGAGCAGGACACATTTTTTCAGTGTCCTACTGCAGTCTCTACCATTGAAAACAATGGGATGCAAAATCAAGGCAGAATCTGCCGCTGATTTTGGGGTGGAAACTGCCCCAAAATCAGCAGTATATTCAACCTTGTAAACAGGTCTTCATTGGCCTAGTCAGCTTTAATTTATCCTGCATTTGCTTTACAGTTGAATGTAATCTATTGTTCTCTGTTGTCAGCTCTATGTGGCTATGGACAGTATTATCTAACCATTTTGGCTTTGGCTGCGAGCACATGGTCCAAGAGAGAAAGATCAGTGGGCATAAATACGTGTCTCGCCTGCAGCTTTCGCTGATGACAGATTTGCATAACACAGAGTTGTACATAAGTCTACCACTAGCATATCACAGAGCTGTGTACCAGTCTACCACTGACATACCAAAGATCTGTGTACCAGTCTACCACTGGCATACCATAGAGCTGATCAATCTAAAAAACAGCACAAACTGTTGTAAGAGAATATGATGTACATACTCTACTCTTTCCCTCTACAGAAAAGTGCCCACAAATTTTTAATAAAGCAAGCCCAATCATAGCTGGAAGGCTGCATCTTCTATTACTAAATAATGTTAGCATAAAACAGCACAATATTATTGAATATATATGAAAATTTATAAGAAACTGTTAAAGGCATTCTATCATTGGGGAAACATGTTTTTAACTGAAGCAATGTTGAAATAGCCTTTATAAAAGCTATTCTACTCCTACCTTTACTTTTCTTCTCCTCGCTGCCGTTTGTCCAAAAAAACATTTTATTCTCATATGTAAATTAAGCTCAGGGAGCAGCGGGGGCATTCCTCCTGTGCTCCGAGCACTCTGTGTCATCGCCGCAACCCGCCTCCAGTGCTGCTTTTTCACGCTCCCTGCATCTTCTTCTCTTCATCTTGCATTTGCTTTCTCCATTGGCCATTTTTCTGAAGTACACTAGTGTAAGAAACTAAACAAAAATGGCCGACGAAGCATGCTTTTGTTTAGTTTCTTACACCAGTGTACTCCAGAAAAGTGGCTGACAGAGCAAGAAGCAGATGAAAGATAAACAGAAGAAGATTCAGGGGACGTGAAAAAGTAGCGCTGTAGGTGGGTTGCGGCGATGACACTGTGGTGCTCAGAGCACAGGGGGAACACCCCCAGTACTCCCTGAGCATAATTTACATATTAGAATAAAATGTTTTTTTTGGACAAACGGCGGCGAGGAGAAGAAAAGTAAAGCTAGGAGTAGAATAGCCTTTATAAAGGCTATTCCAACATTGCTTCAGTTAAAAACATGTTTCCCCAATGATAGAATCCCTTTAAGGAAAAGGAAATGTTACTATTATATAATAAAGTACACAGGTCTCATTTACAATTTTCATTTTTTATAAAAAAAAAAAAAAATTAGCAAGAAAACAGCAGATGCTTTTTTTGATTATAAGAACACAGGTGGCGCTGTCGCTCAGGTCACAGTCTTTGTTATAACAGATGCAGTCAGTTTCCCAGTTTTCATATAGTAGTTATATGCTTCACTGCCAGTAGACAGGCTGATCTAGGCATATAGCCCAGGTACTGTCAAGATTCATGTCCAATTTGTGTAAATGTAGCAAACAGACAAAGATAATCTATAACTGAAAAGCAAATATAAATCTGCATACTGGACTGTATAACAAGTTGTGGGCACTGCTGTGGATTTCTGTATTTGACCAGGCATCAGATGTTGGTGTATACATTAAAGAAGACCAGCAGATTCTGCAGAATGAAAATATTATACTGTACATGTATAACTGAATCAGAACATGTGCGCTACATAATAGCTTGTGCATATCAGCTTTATTTCTCATGAGGTACATACTATTTATACTATGACTTCAACATTACATACAGTACATCCAGTGCAGACAGTAAATCATTGTCTACAATCATTTGCCTAGCAACTAGTAATGGGCGAACCTCTCAAGTTTTGTTTTGTTTTAAGTTTGGGTAATTCAACCCCAAAATTATTTTTGCTCCAAATAAATTTGTTTATTTAAAACAACTGGTTTAAAATATAGTTTATGACGCTGCCAAGACTCCTAAGAGCATATCTGACACGTTTATAGCTCTCTTAGTCAACATTAGTGGCATCGGTACTGTATAGAATAGAACATGATGATCCTGGTCATATGAGCTGATCTCCAGCTGTGTCAGAGTGGCAGGCAGCATCAGCAGTACAGTACAGAATAGAACATGATGCCCCTGGTCATATGAGCTGATCTCCAGCTGTGTCAGAGTGGCAGGCAGCATCATCAGTACAGTATAGAATAGAACATGATGCCCCTGGTCACATGAGCTGATCTCCAGCTGTGTCAGAGTGGCAGGAGGCATCAGCAGTACAGTACAGAATAGAACATGATGCCCCTGGTCATATGAGCTGATCTCCAGCTGTGTCAGAGTGGCAGGAGGCATCAGCAGTACAGTATAGAATAGAACATGATGCCCCTGGTCATATGAGCTGATCTCCAGCTGTGTCAGAGTGGCAGGCAGCATCAGCAGTACAGTATAGAGTAGAACAAAATGATCCTGGTCATATGAGCTGATCTCCAGCTGTGTCAGAGTGGCAGGCAGCATCAGCAGTACAGTATAGAATAGAACATGATGCCCCTGGTCATATGAACTGATCCCCAGCTGTGTCAGAGTGGCAGGCAGCATCAGCAGTAGAGTATAGAATAGAACATGATGCCCCTGGTCATATGAGCTTATCTCCAGCTGTGTCAGAGTGGCAGGCAGCATCAGCAGTACAGTATAGAATAGAACTTGATGATCCTGGTCATATGAGCTGATCTCCAGCTGTGTCAGAGTGGCAGGTAGCATCAGCAGTACAGTATAGAATAGAACATGATGCCCCTGGTCATATGAGCTTATCTCCAGCTGTGTCAGAGTGGCAGGTAGCATCAGCAGTACAGTATAGAATAGAACATGATGATCCTGGTCATATGAGCTGATCTCCAGCTGTGTCAAAGTGGCAGGTAGCATCAGCAGTACAGTATAGAATAGAGCATGTGCCCAATGGTCATATGAGCTGATCTCCAGCTGTGTCAGAGTGGCAGGCAGCATCAGCAGTACAGTATAGAATAGAACATGATGCCGCTGGTCATATGAGCTGATCTCCAGCTGTGTCAGAGTGGCAGGCAGCATCAGCAGTACAGTATAGAATAGAACATGATGATCCTGGTCATATGAGCTGATCTCCAGCTGTGTCAGAGTGGCAGGCAGCATCAGCAGTACAGTATAGAATAGAACTTGATGATCCTGGTCATATGAGCTGATCTCCAGCTGTGTCAGAGTGGCAGGCAGTATCAGCAGTACAGTATAGAATAGAACATGATGCCCCTGTTCATATGAGCTGATCTCCAGCTGTGTCAGAGTGGCAGCTAGCATCAGCAGTACAGTATAGAATAAAATATGATGATCCTGGTCATATGAGCTGATCTCCAGCTGTGTCAGAGTGGTCGGTAGCATCAGCAGTACAGTATAAAATAGAACATGATGCCCCTGGTCATATGAGCTGATCTCCAGCTGTGTCAGAGTGGCAGTTAGCATCATCAGTACAGTATAGAATAGAACATGTGCCCCTGGTCATATGAGCTGATCTCCAGCTGTGTCAGAGTGGCAGACCCCCAGGAGGGAGAGTTGCTACATGGCTCTATAAGACTGTATGCAATGAGCTCCCTCTTGTGGCAACTGCAGTCAGTCAGAATTCTACAACCTAATTCTTGTGTAAAGAGAAGCAGTCTGCTGGCACTGATTTTTTGGAGGTTGTTTGCTATGGCCAATGTTATTTGGGAGCTTTCCTTGTATTCTTTATGAGAGGATACTCTGCTGGTACTGTTAATGTGAAACACTCTGTTGGTCCTATCTATAGGGGAACCATTCATTTGAAACTGTTAATGTGGGGTACTATGCTGGCACTATTTTTTATTCAGTGCACCCAAGGGGGTACTTTCCTAGCATATAGGGAGACAGACGTTCATGTGTAATACTATGCTGGCACTGTTTTCTTACAGCGTTCAGTCTATTGGCATTGTTTAACCCTAGAATGCGGATTGGGATAAGCCCCGTGCTTACTTTTTTGCTATTATCTGCAAAATTACTTTAGTTAGAATTTTGAAACTCTAGGTATTCCTCAATTATGTCATTGATGGTAATATCCAGTTGTTCATATAAATTTTTTTATAGGCATTTTGGTGTAACAATGCTTGTTGGGGAAAAACCACATCTGTATGGAACGGGGGCCTTTTAAGCCCCTGCTATTTTTATCATGTACTCAGCAGTGTTTGTGTCTCACGTTACTTTATTTGTAGTCCAGGTTGCTGGTGGAGGGGCCAGGGGGTGGATCATGCCATGTGAGGATGTCATGTGATTTTGGGAGGGAGTGATAAGGCCATGACAGCATTTATACAGAAACTCATCCAGAATTCCATGCAAGGAGGAAGAACAGGAGATGCCTATTCTTGAAGAACCTTTGCCATGAACTTGTAATGCCTCACATGATAGAGTGAAGCAACATGAAATGCTTGCCAAAGCAAACTAAAGAAGCAATGAAACGGTGTGGCGTACAGTTTAGGATATACCAGGGCCAGGAGAAAGAAAACGAAAGCGTTGTTTCATTTGTCCAAGAAACTTAGAGAGGAAAACTGAGCGATATTGTACCACTTGTGGGGAAAATGTCTGTAAAGAAGATTCTTCAGAAAAGATAACATGTGGAAATTGTTTGGAAGACCAATAAAACTGAAAAGAAAAAGTTAGAAAAGAAATGTAGCTGCAGCTAGTTTACTCTAGATTTATATACATTTGTGTGTTTTTCATATCTTTGTTTGAAATTTGGAAAAATAAATGTTTTTTGGTGTTTTCTACAAAAAATTATAATTAAAATATTGTAGATTATTCATATCTTATTTTGCAATTTTGAAATAAACTTATAAAAGTTACTTATGTGAGTTTCTCCATATGATTTGCACGGGTGCCTAAAAGGCCTCCATTACGTAAAAGTGTAGATTTATAATGTCATGCATGCTAGGGTTAAAGGGTGACACTGTTTTTGAGGGGACATTCTAATGCATAAACAAACCAAACTATTGTCTAACAGAAATGCTTCTCACTTTGATCACTGTCGTTCTTCCCATACTTGTAAAAATGTCTCTTCCACCCCACATCACCCTTGTCAGTAAGAAAGTC
This sequence comes from Leptodactylus fallax, assembly GCA_947044405.1. Classification (NCBI taxonomy): domain Eukaryota; kingdom Metazoa; phylum Chordata; class Amphibia; order Anura; family Leptodactylidae; genus Leptodactylus; species Leptodactylus fallax. The sequence goes on from CAMRHE010000078.1 coordinate 4,321,972, forward strand.
TTTATCTCTCCATCTATTCTACCCCACCACCTGACCTTATCTCCTACCTGCAATCTTTCCGCCCCAGAAACACACAACCTCCCCACACTCTCTCTTACTTACACTTGCTATTCCTCTCCCTTCTACTCCTTACAACTGGTGACATATCTCCCAATCCTGGACCACCCCAGCAAATTCCTACTGTTGGCTCCTTCCACTCAATCGGCATCAGAGCACGGAGCCCCCTAAATCTTAAACCTATCTCACTTGCTCCTGCCTCTCCCCCCACCCTCTCCGGTGCGCAATAAACTTGACCACATCCACGACCTCTTCATTTCCCGTGAATTTTCATTTCTCGGTATCACAGAAACATGGCTAACACCCTCAGACACCACCTACCCTGCTGCCCTCTCCTATGGAGGTCTGCAATTCTCGCACACTCCCCGCCCCAACAATAAACCTGGTGGAGGTGTAGGCATAGTCCTGTCTGACAATTGCTCCTTCGCCCCAATCCAGCCGCTACCTGCTTTCACCCTGCCCTCCTTTGAAGTGCACTCTGTTCGCATTTACTCACCCTCCAACCTCCAACTGGCCATCATATATTGATCGCCAGGACCTACCGCTGCCTTCATTGACCATTTCACCACCTGGCTAATGCACTTCCTATCCACAGATACCCCCACCATCATCATGGGTGATTTCAACATCCCCATTAACACAAACCACCCCTCCGCTTCCAGTCTCCTGTCCCTCACTGCCTCCTTTGGTCTCTCTCAATGGTCCTCCTCTGCCACCCACACAAAGGGGCACACACTGAACCTCATATTTACCCAACTCTGCTTTCTATGCAGCCTCTCTAATTCTCCATCCATGCTCTCTAACCACCACCTGCTGACATTCTCTGCCCTCTCCTCTGTAATAGACCCCCATAATCCCTAAACCAACACTCCCCCGCAGCCCCTGCAGGAACCTTAATCGCCTTGACACCCGCATACTCTCAGACTTTCTCCTACCACTCATTGACATATCCTTACTCCAGGACGCAGATGCCGCTGTTGACTTCTACAATACCACCATTACTTCAGCCCTTGACTCTGTGGCCCCCTTCACAAACACCAGAGCCCAACTGATCAATAGGCAACCCTGGCACACGGACCTGACTAAAAAACTGAGACGTGCCTCACGGGTTGCAGAACGCCTCTGTAAGAAAAGCCACTCCCAGGGGGACTTCATCATGTACAAAGAGGCAGTTCTCACATTCAAGAACGCACTGACCTCTGCAAAGCAGGTCTACTTCACCACACTAATATCAGCCCTATCCAGCAACCCCAAACAGCTATTCACTACCTTCAACTCCCTTCTCCGTCCTCATGTGCCCCCTCCGACATCACATATCTCAGCTGATGACTTTGCCTCTTACTTCAAAAGCAAAATTAACACTATCAGAGAGTCTCACCCTACACCCATGACAACCACTCTACCCAACTGCTCGGTGCTCTTCATCTTTAACCTTTTTCTCCACCATCACTGATGAAAAGCTCTCCACCCTAATCTTTAAATCCCACCTCACATCCTGCGCACTTGACCCGATCCAGTCACACCTCATCCCCAACCTCACCGAAGTCTTTACTCCTACCCTAACCCACCTCTTCAACCTATCCCTAACCAGAGGATCCTTTCCTTCCACCTTCAAACATGCTACCATCACACCTATACTTAAAAAAAAATGCCCCTCGACCCGTCCCCTCTAGCCAACTATTGCCCCATCTCACTGCTCCCGAACACCTCTAAATTGCTTGAACAACACATCCACTCCGAACTATCCTCCTACATCTCGTCCAACTTACTCTTTGACAGACTACAGTCAGGCTTCAGACCCCACCACTCCACAGAAACTTCCCTAACCAAAGTCACAAATGACCTAACTGCAAAAGCCAAGCGTCACTACTCTGTCCTCCTCCTCCTTGACCTCTCTTCTGCCTTTGACACAGTCGACCATTCCATCTTGTTATAAACACTCTCATCCCTTGGCATCACAGACCTGGCCCTTTCCTGGATTTCCTCATACCTCACCAACTGCACATTCATTGTCTCCCACTCGCACACCACCTCCTCACCACGCCCTCTTTCTGTAGGTGTCCCCCAAGTCTCCATCCTAGGACCCTTCCTGTCCTCCATCTACACCCTTGGCCTTGGCCAACTCATAGAATCTCATGGTTTTCAATACCATTGCTCTCTCTGTTGTCCAGAGTCCCAGGGTGTCTATCAGCTGTAGCCTCCTTTCTCTGCTCCTGCTTTCTCAAACTCAACATGGAGAAAACTGAGTTCATCATCTTCACCCCACCTCGCATGGCTCCTCTACCTAACCTATCTATCAAATTTAATGGAACCACACTTACCCCAGTCCCAAGGGTCCATTGCCTTGGGATAACCTTCGACTCTGACCTTCAAGTCGCACATCCAAACCATCAACACCTCCTGCCGCCTCCAACTCAAAAACATCCATCAAATCCGCTACTTCTTCACCCCTGAAACTACAAAGATGCTGTAAGGGAATTGCCAGTTGAACAATTCCCCAGTGCTGTTGCAGAACCCTGGGAGGAGGGGCACAACAAGACAGTGAGTTCTAAAGCTGAACCCCCCCACTGTTCCTGGCTAACTTGCCTGATCTGTCCTAGGCAACAGCCAGCAACTGGTCGACAGTCCCTACTTAATATAAGTGGAAACACAAAATGCAGACAGGACGAACAACGAAAAGGGAGGTCAGCTAGCCAAGGGGTCAGTAACAGACGAGCAATGCAGTACAGAATCAGAATCCAAGAGAATAGTCAAAGACAAAGCCAGAGGTCAGGAATAGGAATACAAGTAACAAAATAGAAAGGAGTAAAGGCCAATACGCAAAAGCAATAGCAAGCGCCAATGTGAATGTGAGCAAAGAATAAATAGGAAGGAAGAACCCGCCCCAGACTTGATAGGACGATAGGCTGTCAATCACACAGGCAAGGCTGAGATTAACTATTTGAGGAGCAAAGAGAAACAAAGGTGCAGGAGACGGGTGTGGTAGAAATTCAATTATAGACAAGAGGTACTAGGTTGCCTGAGTGGTTCTTCCGACTACCACTCAGGTACTGAAGATTTTCCACTGGTGTGCAGGGTCTGATAGAGCAGTCTCGAATGATATGACCTGAAGTACCACAGTACAGACAGAGGTTATTCCGGAGACGGTGCTCTCGTCGAGTCTTGGCGTCCATAGCTCCCAGTTGCTTGGGTTCCTCACCAGGAGTGATGGGAGAAAAAGTGGGTTTATCAGGAGAGAGACAGAGGAAGAGACAGAAAATTTGGAGGAAACAGAACCTACTCTCTCTTTAACATTTTCCTGAATTCTCCGGTCAATACGGACAGCCAATGTCATAGACTGCTCAAGAGTAGGGGGATCTGGTTGACCAACCCAGACCTCCTTAACACAATCACATAGGCCTTGTTTAAAGTGAGCCTTTAGAGCCGACTCACACCAACCAGAGGAGCAATGCAGTACAGAATCAGAATCCAAGAGAATAGTTAAAGACAAAGCCAGAGGTCAGGAATAGGAATACAAGTAACAAAATAGAAAGGAGTAAAGGCCAGTACGCAAAAGCAATAGCAAGCGCCAATGTGAATGTGTGCAAAGAATAAATAGGAAGGAAGAACCCGCCCCAGACTTGATAGGACGATAGACTGTCAATCACACAGGCAAGGCTGAGGTTAACTATTTGAGGAGCAGAGAGAAACAAAGGTGCAGAAGACTGTGTGGTAGAAATTCAGTTTTAGACAAGAGGTACTAGGACAGTGTTCAGACTGAGCAACAAGAACCCTACGCAAGGAATCAAACTGAACACTCCTCCTTTGCCGCAGCGTGCGAGCGGAGGGTGGCGCAGAAACCCAAACAGGCAGAAATGTTACAGATGCTAGTCCATGCCCTCATAATCTCCCGCTTAGATTACTGTAACACCCTTCTCCATAGCCTCCCAGCAAACACTCTCGCCCCCCTCCAGTCCACCCTAAACTGTGCTGTTTGCTTAATACACCTCTCCCCACATTCTTCATCAGCTACTCTCCTCTGCCAATCCCTTTACTAGCTACCAGTTGCCCAGCAAATAGAGTTCAAAATGCTAACGTTGACATACAAAGCCATCCACAACCTGTCCCCTCCATATATCTCCGACCTAATCTCCCTCGACCTGCACGCATGCAACCTCCAATCCTCCAAAGACCTCCTACTCTGCTCTGCTCTTATCCGCTCTTCACACAACCATCTCCAAAATTTCTCCCGTGCATCCCCCATACTCTGGAACTCATTACCAAGACTGACCCCCACAATCACAAGCTTAAAGAAGGCCCTGAAGACTCACCTATTCAGGAAGGCCTACAACCTCCAATAACGCTACTGTCACCACACCACCATCTGTACAGCCTCTCCCCTCACCTTTTGTCTCTATCCCTCTTCCCTCATAGATTGTAAGCCCTTGTGGGCCGGGCCCTCTATCCCACTGCACCAGTTGGTCACAGTTAGCTTGTGTTTGTTTTGTATATTTTGTGTACAGTATGTAAACCCTCAAATGTACAGCACCATGGAATTAATGGTGCTATATAAATAATAATAATAATAATAATGCATCTGTTTTAAGGGGCACTTTACTGGTACTGTTTATGGAGAGCAGTCTGTCAATGCTAATAAAGTACCTACATAAACCGTTCTGTGTTTGAGGAGACATTGCAGGTATTGCTTATGAAGGGATGCTTTTCTGTCATATTATAAAGAGTCACTCTACTGTTATTTGATTGTACATTCAGGCAGGGTTTACACTGAAAAAAATTGCTATAATGCCCAAAGCATAACACATTTCATTTCTCCCTGCAATCTTTCTTAAAAGTATAGTTGTCCAACCGTAACAACTTAATGCCTTTCCATGAGACATGTGATAAGTATCATATTGCTGTTGGTTTCCCTGCTGGGGTCTCCATCATTCATGAAAGTTGGGGGTCCCATGTCCTCTAGTTGAAGGGACCAACCAACATGCATGATGTTTTGTTCAAAGTATTTGGGTCTGAGGAATCCATTCAGGCTGGATTTACACCTACTCTCGTTCCCCATTTGGGCATTCCGTCCATCATTCCGCTTTATAATAAACTACTGCAAGCAGGACTTTTCTCTTCACATTTTTCTGCATTTTTTTGGGTGGAAACCCAGCAGACCCCATTATAGTCTATGGGTTCCGCGGGTTTTCGTGGGTAACCGCTTTTTAAGTGGATTGGGTGTCTGTTTTCCAGGTCACAGTGAAAGGAGGACCCCATTCTCAAGATCACTGATCTCGAGATTAGACACTTAGCAATAATCCAGTGGAGAATTGATAAGAACCTTTGATGAAACAGCCCCTTGACCATGACCGTGTGTTTCCGTGCATTTGTGGTGTTTTTACACTAAATCTGATTTACAGAAAATTCCTCAAAACTGGTACAATTTATGAAACCAAACAATCCCTAACCCTGCACATCTGGTGAGCACAGGGCTGCTGCTTGGGGACGTGGCCATGCCTTGTTTTCTATCTTCTGGTCTTATTTATATTGCACGTTTGCAGATCAGAAGATTCCTTCCATAAGCAACACATTATGTTCCAACTTTCTCTACAGCGTTTGCATGAGAGTCTGTGTCAGCAATTCTGTGTCCTTGTTAATGACATAAATAAATAAAATCTTTGCATCGCACATTGACTCTATAAAATTAATTATGCGCAGAAAACCTTGCTGTCATCTAGATCAACACTTCTGACATTCAGCTCCAGCACACTACAGTATATGATGATCATTAACTGAATGTTTCATCTATTAATCCCACGTGTTATTGTGTAAGAGTTATCTACTGGGAAATCTTGTTTTATTTATCTATTTCATTAAGCAGCTACTTATGCAGTTATCATGATAGTATCAATCAGGAAATATACAATGAAAAATCTAGAAAACTGATACTTTTTTGTGGCCAGTTTATATCTAGGTAATTGTGGCCATCAAGGTTAGGAGGAGTAGGCAGACATCTAGCATGGCATTGTAGGGGGATATTCATCCTTTTTATTTCAAACAATTGGAAGATGTATTTGAGTTGCTTATAATAATGTAGATGCCCGAGTAAGGAGCAGGGTGGAGGAGTTGGGAGAGTCTACTATCAATACATGTCACTCGGATGGTCAGCTATTAAATTCCAAGCGATTGGAGTTCTCAAGCTTCTAATGTTAGTGGAATAATGTTACTTTCCTCTTGAAGCTCTCTTTTAAAGTGAGTTTGTAACCAGAACAGTCCCTATTGAGCTATCAACACTATCAGATAGCCAGAGCTCACATGACTAAAACACTTTTTTTTTGATTGGGGCCTTAGTTGCTGAGATATTAGCTTTCTTCCTGATATGATAATTATGCAGGGTGTAAGGGCACCACCGTTGCTGTCATCACACCAAAGCCATGCTTTCCAGAACCTAGTCTTTTCCTCCTCCTTGCTATGACTGACATGTTCACTGCCTAGCCCTGTTAATCAAAGCAAGGAGGTAGCTTTGTGGTGTGATGATAGCAACTGTGATGCCCTCATTGCACCAAATAGCTCATTAGCATAACAGGAAAAAAGCTAATATCTCAGCTATGGAGACACTGATTAAGAAGCAGAAAAAAAAACCCATTTTATTTACATAAACCATGCTATCTGATGGTGCTTATAGTTCAATAGAGACTGGTGAATAGAATACAATCACATACAAAGTAAAATTGTGTCTATCAAACTTTACAAAACACAGTTGTAAAACAATGGCATGGCAATTTAGGGGAAGTGCATTCTGGCTGCTCCTATTCAAGAAATAGGAGTGGCGCTGTAGCTCCGTCCCCTGCATAGCGGTGGTTACTCAGAGTGCGTCAGCCAATCAGTGACTGTGTGCTGATGCTCTGTTTGAATGGACCATCTCTTCTCAGCCATTGATTGGCTGATGAGCTCATATACAGGCCAGTGGAGACTCTCAGCTCTATCCCCGGAGAGGTGAGTAAATAGTGCTTGTTATTTTAAGCCTCCCTATATGTTAAAAACAAACTGAAACACCCCTTTAAGAGGTATAATGGTTCTGGGCATTTACAACACACAAGGAGGAGCAGTATCTTTAAAGAGGTTTTTCCACTGTATATGCTTATAAGTACCTGATAGCTGGGGGTCCAATCAGTGGGACCTCCAGAGATCAAGAGAACTGGGGCCTACAACATCTCCTAAGTGTGCCATGTGAAGATGGTGATGGTGCTCATGTGTGGCCACTGCTCCAGTCACTTCTATGGGGCTGCCTCAGATCACTGTCCCAGCAGTCCCATAGGTTCCTATTCTCCTGATCACTGGGGGTTGGAGTGTTCGGACCCTTAGAATAAGGGATAGGAGATGTGTCTGTAGTGAGACAACCTCTTTAATTTTTTTTTAAACATAACAACAGAATATAGAACTGACTTTGTGAGGCCTTTGTTTGTCTCACAAATGCTATACCCAGACTATGTTATTTCATACAGTAGTCTCACACAGATCCCTACATACCCGCCATAGGTCAGGTCATGTGCCAATTACTCCTTGTCAGATCCTGCTATTTAGCACTCTGTCACAGAGTTTCCTGTGTCTCATGGGTTTAATGGGTATAATGCTCTACTCATTCTCCTAAAAGGCAAACACACCTCAGAACCACCAGACTGCATCATGTCATATTTCCCAACTAGAGATAGGTGAGTCTCTCATTAGGTTTGGGTATTTCGGTATCAAGATTAGTTTGGGTTGAATAAGTTCGGTATGAATGACACCTTAAATTGGTTTAAAACATAGAGTAAAACACTCTTAGGGCTCATATGAACCTATCTATACAATTTCTAGGTCTCTAAGGCAAACACAGCTAAAGTAATGTCAAATTGAAAGTGACTAGTGTTGAGCGAACGCAGTAACAATAACTGCGTGTATACCCAAAACTGTCTCCTGGCACAGTAACAATAAATGTATGTATACCCATACCATCTCCTAATGCAGTAACAATAACTGCGTGTATACCCATACTGTCTCCTAGCGCAGTAACAATAACTGCGTGTATACCCATACTGTCTCCTAGTGCAGTAACAATAACTGCGTGTGTACCCATACTGTCTCCTAGCGCAGTAACAATAACTGTGTGTGTACCATACTGTCTCCTAGCGCAGTAACAATAACCGCGTGTGTACCCATACCGTCTCATTGCTCAGTAATAATAACAGCGTGTATACACATACCGTCTCCGAGTGCCATAACAATAACTGCGTGTGTACCCATACTGTCTCCTAGCGCATACTTTGACTCACATTATGGATGAGTATCTGTCGACACGTCTCCTGGTACTGAGCGATGGGTCCTCTCTGTTCAATTTCTGGGTTGGTAAATTGGACATGTGGCCAGAGCTTGCCCTCTATGCCTTGGAGGTGCTGGCCTGCCCTGCGGCTAGTGTCCTATCAAAACGTGTTCAGCACCGCAGGGGGTGTCATCACCGACCAGAGGACATGCTTACGTTCATTAAAATGGACCAGGCATGGATCCCACAGGACTTGGCTGTGCCAAGTACAGTATAATGTCCATAGTGGCCCCTTCACACAGTATAATGCCCCATAGCTGCCCCTCCACACAGTATACTGTCCCACAGTGGCCCCTCCACACAGTATAATGTCCCATAGCCATCCCTCCACACAGTATAATGCCACATAGTAGCCCCTCTACACAATTATAATGTCCCATAGCGGCCCCTCCACATAGTATAATGTCCCATAGTGGCCCCTATGGTGTTCGTTGCACATATTGCAAAAATTTAGTGTTCAGCAGAACTCGAAATTTTTGGGATTCACAACCTATGAACTATTATACTCTGGGTTCTTTTCAGACCGCAGAGCATAATCATTTGAGGCCCAGGGGAGGTGACAAATATAAAAATCAGTCTTACTCACCTCTCATGGGCTCGGCGCAACGCCATGCTGTCTTTGGCCATCTTCAATGATGTTACAGACATGGGTTACACCAGCCTGACCCACGTGATGTCTGTGATGTCTTTGAAGAGGCCCGAGGACTGCTGGGAGTCCCACCGGAGCCCAGGACAGGTAAGTAACACTGTTTTTTATGTTTGCTCACCTACCCTGGGCCTCCGATCATTATGCTTTTGGCATCTGAAGAAATCCCAGAGTATAATAAGAGCAGTTCTAGTTTGGACGTATTCGGCCTAAACAAAACCACCAGGTGAACCTCTGAAGGTGAATCTCACGGGTTTCCCCCAACTAATACTCTTGCCTCAGGCCAGTGGCCTTACTTGCCAATCCCCACTCCTGCCCACAGCCGCCTTTGTTTCATCTTACACTACCAGGGGGCCCCGTGTGTTCCGTATCTCACTGTCAGTGACATCCTGACGTGATATGGGATGCACAGGCCCCCTGAAGGGCTGAAGGGGAAGCAGAGGTTGCTGTGGGCAGGAGCGGGGACTAGTAAGTAAATAAGGCCCATTACCTGCTGGGGTTACGGACCAGGCCGCAGAACATGTGGTGGCAGCTGTGGCAATATGTGTGGCAGTGTGTAATATGATGCACCAGGCCCCTGGACATGTCTTTCTAAGTTTTGGCATGGGTGGTAGCTGTTTAAGAGTAGCAGGCTGCATCAGCAGCAGTACAGTAAACGGAAGATGATGATAGGGTGACACCACTATTCGGAGGCATCAGCCAGAGGTGTTTGAAAATCTTCACAGATCCATGCTTCAGGGCCGCTTTAACCATAGTGTCAACCACAGTGGCCCTATGGCAGCGGGACAGTCCTGCATTTGCTGTCCCACTATCCAGGGCAGTGGGTCGAGTTGAAGCCAGTGATGAAGTAGGGAGCCGTCCTCTTCCTGCTTCACCACCTGGCCGCTGTCTTTGTTCCAGGTGTCCCGGGAGCAGGAGGCGCGATGTAGTGACGTCACTTACATCACGCCTGTTACATCTTAAAGACTCTGGGACCAGAGAGAGGAGTGAACGGGGAAATGTGAGTATTAAGGTTTGTTTTTTTCTTTGATATATGCAGGATATGAAACTGTGGGGGCAACCTTAGGGGTGGGGGGACATGGTACTGTGGGGGCAACCAGGGGGTGGGGGGGACATGAATCTGGGGGGTAACCTGGAGGGGGACATTAAAATGTGGGGGCAACTTGATGGGGGCATGAAACTGTGTAGGAAACCTGGGGGGCATGACACTGTGGTGGCAACCTGGGGGAGACATGACACTATGGGGGCAACCTGGGGGTGGGGAGATATGATACTGTGGGGACAACCTGAGGGGTGGGGGGACATGATACTGCGGGGGGCAACCTGAGGGGGACATGACAGTGTAGGGGCAACTTGGGGGGACACATGACACTGTGGGGGCAACCAGGTAGGTGGGGGGACATGAAAATGTGGGGGAAACCTGTGGGGAGAACACGACACTGAGGGAGCAACTTGATTGAGACATGAAACTGTGGGAGAAATCTGGGGGAGCATGACACTGTGGGGGCAACCTGGGGGGAGCATGACACTATGGGGGCAACCTGGGGGGGACATGATACTGTGGGAGCTACCTGGTGGGACATGACACCGTGTGGGCAACCTCAGGGGGACATGAAATTGTGGGGGCAACCTGAGGGGGACATGACAGTGTGGGGACATGATACTGTGGGGGCAACCTCAGGGGGACATGAAATTGTGGGGGCAACCTGAGGGGGACATGACAGTATGGGGACATGATACTGTGGGGGCAACCTGGGGGATGGGGGGGACATGATACTATGGGGGCAAACGGAGGGGTTCATGACAGTGTGGTGGCAACTTGGGGGGACACATGACTCTGTGGGGGCAACCAGGGGGGGTGGGGGCATGAAACTGGGGGGGGTTACCTGGAGGGGGATATGAAAATGTGTGGGCAACCTGTGTCTGGAACATGACACTGAGGGAGCAACTTGATGGAGACAAGAAACTGTGGGGGAAACCTGGGGTGAAATGACACTGTGGAGGCAACCTGGGGCGGTGGGGGGACATGATACTGTGGGAGCATCCTTGGGGGGACATGACACTGTGTGGGCAACTCCAGGCAGACATGATACTGTGGGGGCAATCTGGGGGATGGGGAGGACATGATACTGTGGGGGCAACCTGAGGGGTACATGACATGAACATGGGGCAACTTGGAAGGGGACATTATGAGGGGCATTATATTGTATGGGACCACTAGGGAGGCATTATACTGTGTGAGAGCCACTAAGGGGCATTATACCATGTGGGGGCAATTGAGGGGGCATTATAATTTGTCAAGTAAGTGGTGGTGATGGGGGGCCCACTTATGAAACCTTTGCACAGGGCCCACCAATGTTTTAAAACAGCCCTTCCATGCCTGATTAATTTTGACAAAAGTAATTTTTTCCACACTACCTGTGGATAGTTTCGTCCTTTTAGGTGTTACAACGCAATCGGCCAGCAAACTGGGGTAGCTCCTTTCACTCCTCTAACCCATTGCCCTATTGACATCCAGTACTCATCTCTCTTCTTGATGCAATTAATATGCTACCACTGTGTAAGCAGTGGAGCATACAGCCTATACGCAGACCCAGGGGCCTTCCATGGTGTTTGGGCCAGCATAGTCGTTGTAATCATCATCATCTAAAAACAAATAAGGGGCAGCCTCCTCCCCTGGCTGTGCCTGTGACAAATCAAGGATACTTATGCATTTAAGGGAGGGTCAGTTCCTCTACCATAATGACCCTGACCCTAATCGTCCTCCATCAAAACAGGGCGATGACGTTTGCTATGAGGTAGAAATTCTTCTTCTTCTTCCATCTCTCGTTGCATGAGTGTGTTTCCTGTAAAATGTACAATAGAAGGATCACACCGCTGATGCTGCAATCGTCCCTGCTGACAAATTTGGTGGCTTCTTCAAAGGACTTTAGAAGCCGACACACTTTCCTCATGAGCCTCCAATGACGTATCTGAAAGTAACAAATTGTCCCTGTGGATTGCAGCATGCTATAATAATTCACTGCCTTCTGCTGCTCACACAGAAGCTCCAACATGTGCCCAACTGGGAAAATGGGGAGAGATGAGTAATCCTTTTTATTATTATTATTTTTGTGCATTTTACTGTGGGGGCCACAAGAAAGAGGCATTGTAATTTGGGGGCCATAATGAGAGAGCATTATACTGTGTTGGGGCCATAGTATGGGGGATTATAATGTGGGGGCCACAATGAGAGAGCATATTCTGTTGACGGCCACAATATTATTGGATATATGGATTATTGTGTGTGGGCCATTAGAAGTATTATTTTGTGTGGAGGTCACAATTTGGGAGCATTCTACAATCTGGGGGCCAATAAGATTTTTATACTGTATGGGGCCACTAGGGGCTTGATACTGTAAGGGGGCACTAAGGGCGTACTATACCCTGTAATTGCCACTAAAGTGACATTATACTGTGTGGGGGCACAAAGGGGCTGGGTGGGATTAGCCAGAGCCAATGGTGGCCTATTATACATACATTTGCTGTAGTGCACACTGTGCTCTGCAGATTTTGTTCCTTTTTTGGTCCTCTAAAATTTGGGAGGTATGTACATTTCCAGTCTATCTTGTACTCTCACTTGAGCACAAAGTCAAGCAGCAATCACACCAGATGTCATGCTTCTCAGAGGCTACACATTCAACCGTGCCCTACAATACTGCACTGACATAAAATTCACTTTGCATCACTGGCTGCATCATAACTCACTATAATGCAGTTCTATTCACACGTCAGTCAGGAAAATATGGCCTGCACACAGACTCAACGTAGTTGTATACATAGGCCTTTATGCAACAATATGTAAAAGGTGATTTATTACTGTGTTACTTGTCAGATTTGTCATTCAGGAGTCTGGGAAAGTTGGTAAATGCTTTAGGCTATGTTCACACAACAGAAAATGTATGCCGCTGTATTTGGCCGCAGTCTATCCACAATGGCATGCTGATCCTTTTGCATCAGCATTCTGTTGCAGCTTTCCGCTGCTTATTAGGCCCAGATGAATGGGCCTAATCAGCAGCAAGTCTTGAGCCGCGGGATCCAAGGCTGAATCAGCCGTGGAATCCGCGGCAAGATCAAGCAGGATGCTGATTTTTTTTCGATCTCTTCCTCCCATTGAAAAGAATAGCGGAATCTGCCATGGATTTGGGGGCAGAATCCACCTCCAAATCTGCAGCAAGTTTCTACGTGTAAACATACCCTTAAAGTGGTGGCATATATGGCTATGTGGCTGAATACTACTCAGAATTCTTTACATTAAAGAGGTTGTCCAGGATAAAAAAAAAAAATTAAAATTAGGCTGGGAAAGGTGAAAATGGACCGTCTCCCTGCGCGGTCCATTTCTGCTGCTCCACTGTCTTCTTTTGCCAGAAGTCCTCACTGGCTGTGACGTCTTGTGTACTTTGCTAAGGCCGCTGATTGGCCGCAGTGGTCACATGTGGTGGGAACTTCTGCCGGAAGAAAACACGGGAGCATCAGCATCGCATTTTTTTTCACCTTCCCTGGCCTAAAATTTAAAAAAAAAATAAAAAATTTTCCTGGACAACCCCTTTAAGGATGTCCAGGTGTGAGAATATAGTCATCAATCAGCAGTGGTCACTCTGCAGAGCTTCATGTATTATGCATCCATTAATGGTACATATTTTATGAATTAGTCTTATGAAAAGACGTATTGTAGTTCCTGAACCTGCATCTGGTGATGAATCAGACAGTTCATCTCATATTCCTGTAAATCTGTGCATCCGCCAGCACGTACTGTGCAGGATGCCATATGGCTGTCACATTGGTGGTAACTAGTCTGCTGTAACAGAGGAGCTTTTATATCCAGCGTTGTAACAATTGTGTTTCTACATTCCTCCTTCTAAAATTACATGCAGCTATATATATATAACGTCCTTTAATATAGCACAAGTGTGACCTAATAGGTGCTGGAGTATCGATTTTTTGTTTCAGATATTTTCTTCAGTCATAAATATTGATTGTCTCTGTTTCGTCTTCTGCTTCTGATCTTGTGAGAGCCTATATACTATTGCAGGTGCATCTTGGATTATCAGATTTGTTTCTGAACTATTAAATACAAAATTAAAGAATTTCACTGTACTGTATATCGGCCCCTGCATTGTCTTGGTATCCTACCAATCTATCACTCATGCATAACACTAACAACCAGTCTTTACATTAGATTGTCACTCAGTTTTCCCCAGACTTTGATTGTAATGCTAGATTCACACAAAAGAGTTGCAAAACAGGCGTGAAAAGCACATGAGGGGCACCCGTTTTAATGGATCCCCCCATACATCAGTGTATAGAGGCATCCATGAAAAAATCCAAAAATAGGACATGACCTATATTAACGGACCATCATAATAATGGTCATGTGAATAGCCCCCATTCACTGACATTGAAATTAATGCTGCCATGTGACATCTGTTAAACAAATGGATGTCACTTGGCCAGTATTCACTGTCATGAGGGGCACCCGTTTTAATGGATCCCCCATACATCAGTGGATAGAGGCATCCGTGAAAAAATCCAAAAATAGGACATGACCTATATTAACGGACCATCATAATAATGGTCATGTGAATAGCCCCCATTCACTGACATTGAAATTAATGCTGCCATGTGACATCTGTTAAACAAATGGATGTCACTTGGCCAGTATTCACTGTCATGTGAATGTAACCTAAGAATGGATCTGCACCTCTAAGCAGAGGTACGTACCTCTGCTCCTGTTCTATGAAACTGCTCAGCCTGAATGTCAGTCTTATTATTTATTTATTTATTTATTATGCTAACTTATATAACGCCATCATATTCCGCAGCGCATTACAGGCATTGACAGTCTTCACTTCCGTTCTGGCTTTCTGTTCATAAACCAGGAAGATCAGTATAAACATTGTTACTTTTGCTATCACACTGGCTATAGATATGAGATATTTAACTACAGAGCACTGGCAGATTCATCTACATTTAATAATAATAATACATTTTATTTATATAGCGCCAACATATTCCGCAGCACTGTACAATTTGTAGGGTTCAAGCACAGACAAAAAGATACATTACAAAGAAATAGTCAACACACACAATGGGACTGAGGGCCCTACTCACAAGAGTTTACAATCTACATTTAGTTAAATCTGCAATCTGGTAATGTCTGCAGTGGTCATACACCTAATATGTGCCGCAGATGCAAATGAATTAAACTGTATCTACCAATAATCTGCAGATAAATATGTTATATCTATGGCCAATGTAAGACAAGCAATTTGTACTGCAAAATGAATCCATTTTCGGTGAAGGTAGCGAATCACACCTAAAGAAAAAAAAAAATTGTATTTTCACTATTTTCCAACATGTTTTGCATTTTTGCCTTCCCCCTATATAAGAATATGGGGAAATGTATCTTTTTTGCAGGGAAAATTAACAAGCCACGTTTTTCACGTTTTTTGGAAATGCTACCCTTTCCGCAGAGCTTTTTCTGCAATGTGGGGAGGAGATTAAATAACTTCTCACTCACTTTGCTGGGACTAAGATGCGGTATTTTTTTTCCACTGCATTTACACAAAGCCCAAAAACATAGCATTTCCACAACATATGGCATCAGCCTCAGGCCTTATTCACATGTCCTCAATTTATGTACATATACTGTCCACATTCTTCACAGATGGCATGTGAATTCATTCATTTCAATGCATTTATTCAGACATCTATTTTTCCACAGACCCTGGGTCCATGAACAGAAAATGGAAGCAAGTTTATTTTTTTTCACTGATGCAGATGCATCACATCAGTGCAAGTCAGTGGGGGATTATTTATCATCTGCCCCTTTTTGGCCATATTTTTCGCAGGTGTGCCTTTTTTAAGACTAGTTTTACTGTGGTGTCAATTTATGATGTAGGAGCAATTTCCCCTTTTTTACATTGTCCATGTCCTGGGGTACATTTGTGCCTTTTTTGCCCCATTGCCCCCAAAGTATCTCCATTTAGGATAAAAAAGGGGTTGATCTCATCAACCACAGACTGCACACGACCCAAAAATAAGCAGAATGGAGTGTTGTCCATGATTATTACACCGCCACAAAATACAGACATGTGAATAAGGGCTTAACTAATGATTTACCACTGTTTTACCCAATTAATGGCTTATGTGCCATGTGTGAGATGTGACACCCAGATGATAGCTATGTTTAATTCACTGTCAATACTATAGAAAGCCTGGGGTGCAGCATGCTATATACTGTATGTTGTCCTCTCACCTACAATCACAAACTTTACTTCTTCTAACAAACCTTCACTTCTAGTAAAACCAAGTTGCCCAGTTTGGCTGCTGGTGTCGGATCCAGTTTATGCCAGCTGTTGGTAGTCTGTTCAGGCTTATTGTTTGCTTCAAGGCTGGAGCTAGAGCTGGTTATTACTGGAAAGCTGTACAAACAAGAAGAATGCTGTGAGGGAGGGAGGCCAGGGTTGTGCAGGTCGCAGCTGTAGGCAGAAATTATTACCTGCACTGAGGAGTGGAACCAGACACCTTATGACACCTGCCTGGTATTGGTCCTCTCTACACAAGTAGTGGTTTGTTGGAATTTCAGCTATTTTTATCCAATAATATTCAGTATATTATATATGAAAGTGAAAGTGACAATTTCCAAGGCATCCCCACTGGCATAGAGCGGGATATAAATATTCTTTATTTTATTTTCCATATCAATAAATCCAAATAGAAATTAGACTTGACATGTCATTAATATAAAATTCAAATTAATATATCAATATGAATATACAGGGTACTAACTTATACAATATAAATACCAATATACCATATACAAAAATGGATGAATAAAAGAAACCCAAACTTTAATAAACCCTAATAATGGGATATATATACTGGTATCTCATGCAGATAGTTTGACTGTCTGGATGTCTATTGTTGCAATGCAGGTACATAACTTTATGAAAGTAGGCCCCACAATGCCTCCCCCCCCCCCCATAATTTAATTTCCCCCTGCCCCCCTCAACCACCAATGTTACATTAAAAAAGAAAAAAAAAATGAATACTCACCGAACAGTGTTCCTGTAGACCTGCAAGCTCCGACTGTAATGTCTGCGGCTCAGAGCTCATTGCACTTCCCTGCCACAGACTTTATCAGCCGAAGGCTGAATAATGGAGTATGGAGCTATCCACTATAGCATTCAACCAGATAGAGGTGAAATCACTGCCTGCCGTCCGAAACAGCGGGACTGTTCCGCTCGATCCAGGGAGGCTGAGGGGGTCCCTGTATCCATAGGGCCCGATGAAGCTGCACCGTTGCACCTATGGTTAAAGTGGCCCTGCCTGCCCAGCCTTGGCACATCCTCCGGCAGTTCAGGGATTATTGATACCGCATACTAAACGCTGGTTTTAATAAATCTCTTGCATTGACCTCTATTGGGACTGCAGGGCCAAAAAAAACAGCAAAGGCCGGTTGCACCACCACCACCGTGTGCTAGCCGCCAGCCTTGATTGAAGGGCAATTGATGTCATCCATGTGCCGCACATGCACCGGTCGTGTTTCCGCGGCCCCATTCATTTAATGAATAGGAGCTGTGGAAACACGGCTGCAAAATTGGAGAGGAATAAGACCTGTCCTGAGTTTTGTGGCCTGGACAGTAATGAATGGGTCAGTGTGCTATCCAGGAAAAAACCCGATTGCACATTAAACCACGCCACAGTCGACTGCAAGGGGCCTAAGTCCTATTTTGTGACAGTCCATAAAAGCAGACTGTCAAAACACAGATCTGTGACTGAAACCAGTGGGGGAGATTTACTATAGCGGCTATAGTCAGATTTCTGGCGTTAAATAGTCGCAAGTCACAATAATTGTTGCAACTACTGTTTTAGCGCATGCCACTTTTATGAAAGTGGAAATGGTAGTTGTTTCTACATTTAATATAATTTACGACAGTTTATTGGCACAAAGGAAAACTGAAATCTATGCGGCTACAAGCTGGCAGACACTTCAGTATAGCGGAGGAAATGCTGCATTTTTGAAGAGGCGTTCACCTCATCAAAAATAAGACAACTCTTCTGCCAGCACAGGAGATCATACATACATACAGTACAGACCAAAAGTTTGGACACACCTTCTCATTCCAAGAGTTTTCTGTATTTTCATGACTATAAAAATTGTAGATTCACACTGAAGGCATCAAAACTATGAATTAACACATGTGGAATTATATACTTAACAAAAAAGTGTGAAACAACTGAAAATATGTCTTATATTCTAGGTTCTTCAAAGTAGCCACCTTTTGCTTTGATTACTGCTTTGCACACTCTTGGCATTCTCTTGATGAGCTTCAAGAGGTAGTCACCTGAAATGGTTTTCACTTCACAGGTGCGCCCTGTCAGGTTTAATAAGTGGGCTTTCTTGCCTTATAAATGGGGTTGGGACCATCAGTTGTGTTGTTCAGAAGTCAGGTGGATACATAGCTGATAGTCCTACTGAATAGAGTGTTAGAATTTGTATTATGGCAAGAAAAAAGCAGCTAAGTAAAGAAAAACGAGTGGCCATCATTACTTTAAGAAATGAAGGTCAGTCAGTCTGAAAAATTGGGAAAAATTTGAAAGTGTCCCCAAGTGCAGTGGCCAAAACCATCAAGCGCTACAAATAAACTGGCTCACATGAGGACCGCCCCAGGAAAGGAAGACCAAGAGTCACCTCTGCTGCGGAGGATAAGTTCATCCGAGTCACCAGCCTCAGAAATCGCAGGTTAACAGCAGCTCAGATTAGAGACCAGGTCAATGCCACACAGAGTTCTAGCAGCAGACACATCTCTACAACAACTGTTAAGAGGAGAATGTGTGCAGCAGGCCTTCATGGTAAAATAGCTGCTAGGAAACCACTGCTAACGACAGGCAACAAGCAGAAGAGACTTGTTTGGGCTAAAGAACACAAGGAATGGACATTAGACCTGTGGAAATATGTGCTGTCTGATGAGTCCAAATTTGAGATCTTTGGTTCCAACCACCGTGTCTTTGTGCGACGCAGAAAAGGTGAACGAATGGACTCTACATGCCTGGTTCCCACCGTGAAGCATGGAGGAGGAGGTGTGATGGTGTGGGGGTGCTTTGCTGGTGACACTGTTGGGTATTTATTCAAAATTGAAGGAATACTGAACCAGCATGGTTACCACAGAATCTTGCAGCGGCATGCTATTCAATCCGGTTTGCGTTTAGTTGGACCATCATTTATTTTTCAAAAGGACAATGACCCCAAACACACCTCCAGACTGTGTAAGGGCTATTTGACCAAGAAGGAGAGTGATGGGGTGCTATGCCAAATGACCTGGCCTCCACAGTCACCAGACCTGAACCCAATCGAGATGGTTTGGGGTGAGCTGGACCGCAGAGTGAAGGCAAAAGGGCCAACAAGTGCTAAGAATCTCTGGGAACTCCTTCAAGACTGTTGGAAGACCATTTCAGGTGACTACCTCTTGAAGCTCATCAAGAGAATGCCAAGAGTGTGCAAAGCAGTAATCAAAGCAAAAGGTGGCTACTTTGAAGAACCTAAAATATAAGACATATTTTCATTTGTTTCACACTTTTTTGTTAAGTATATAATTCCACATGTGTTAATTCATAGTTTTGATGCCTTCAGTGTGAATCTACAATTTTTATAGTCATGAAAATACAGAAAACTCTTGGAATGAGAAGGTGTGTCCAAACTTTTGGTCTGTACTGTATGTTATGTGAATAAGGTCTAAGCAGGAGGTGTGCCATAGGGCCAAACATTGGTATCGCAGAGCTAGCTACCAGGGGCTTATGTTTCTCAATCCTTTGTAATAGTTAGGTGATATTATTGTCTATTGTGACATTATTTGGTAACTGTTATAATACTACATAGGTTTTTACATGTTCAGAATGCAATGCATCAGCTAAGGCAGCAGGAAGCTACACGATGTAAACAAATGCAGAAGATGCTAGGCGCTCCTAGAGAAACACAGAAATCACTCAAAACACTGCTAAAGGTATTTGGGGGCACTTATTAACCCTTTAATAGCACTAACAGAACTTTTATAAAAAATAATTTTGTCCAGAATAACCCCTTAAACCCTTAAACTCTCCAGTGAACAGGCAAATAAAAAAAGATATGGGGTTTGGGAGGCAGGGAGTCAAAAATGAAAATCAAAAAGCCTGCAGCAGGAAGGGGTTAAAGTAAACAAATGAGGCAATAATCCCATGCCCCCTCAAAAAAAAACAAACCCTAATGATATAAAATGTTTGACAGCTCAGCTTCCGAGAGGATATAAAGCAGCTGGGGTTCTCCGATATTTTGTTCAATTTGTCTACGGCCATTGTGAATTTTCCTGCATTAGGTATTAGGTCTCCAAGGTTGCCTATGGCTTTATACCCAAGATATTCATTCTGTCAGGCCTGAGAGAAGTCCATGATTCAACAGAGCCAACTATAAGTTTAGGAGCTTCCCAAACTCACGTGCACATTTACAAAAAAAAACAAAACACTGTAACATTCTTTTAATCGAATAATAAAGGAACACAAGGTGCCAGATTATCATACATAAGATTCTGGATTATGAAATGATTATAGAAAAATGCAAAAAATGACACACCAATAAGGAATTGTTGGAATTGAACGAAATTTTATATGGTGTGAATGTAAAAGTGGAGCCACACAATATACTGCATGTAGTTATAGCTGCATCTAGTCCCTGGCCCATCATTGTTGGTGCAAATTATGATAAATTTGACAGGCCCGATGCCCACACTCACCATGCCATCACCACACTGCCTTTGAGGAAAGAGTTATACAGGTGCAATACTTAGAAAGAAGTGACATTTTCATAGCTTGTATACCAGCTTTCTGGGTGATAAACAGGGGACCTTAAATTTTTAACAACAGGTTCTGTGAAGGGAGCTGCGGGCTGGCTAAATAGTCTGGGGGTGGTGCGCGCAGTGCACTGAAAAAAAAATTTTTAGGCCGGGCACTATGTTGCGAAAACGCTGCGTTTTACATTACCTGCATGGATGGAATTCTAGCTAATGGGGGGCATTTATGAATCTTTAGCACTGGGCCCACCAATGTCTTAAAACAGCCCTGATGCCAGGAGCTACACTGCTCACATAGTGGAGGGCCCACTATGTGACATTATACCATGTGGACGGGCCGCTATAAGACATTACAGTATACTGTGTGAAGGGGCCAATATGGATCATTATACTGTGTGGAAGGGCCGTTATGGGACATTATACCATGTGGAGAGGCCGCTATTGAACATTATATCGTGTAGAGGGGCCACTATGAGACATTATACCACATTGAGGGATCACTATAGGACATTATACCGCATAAAGGGGCCACCATGGATCACTATACTGTGTGGAAGGGCCACTATGGGACATTATACCACGTGGAGTGGCCACTATGGGACATTATACTATGTGAAGGGGCTGCTATGGAACATTATACTGTGTGGAGGGCCCACTATGGGACATTATACCACATGGAGTGGCCACTGTGGGTATAGTGATGTGTTTTTGCACAAAAAATGCAGGCAGTTTTCCAATAAAAATGCATGCATTTTTGTGCAATAATGCACCATGTGAACGTAGTTTTACATTGAAGTGAAAGTACCCTAGGACTGGATGTAACTATAGCTATAGCTGTACCCTAAGGGTGCTGCTACACGGTGCTCCTGGACGCATACATTTAGCACTAATTGGGGGCTGTACATATACTTTCAATGCTTCTAATGGGAAAATACAGCTGTGCAAACGCATGTGTCCAGAAGCATCTCGTGGTAGCACTCCTGTTTGTGGTATATGACTTTAGTATAGGGGTCGTCAGCCTTACATTTATTGCGTGACACTGCAAGTACCTCATCATCATTTTTTTCATTTAAATTGTCACGCCACACAAGAAAGGTTGCCTACCCCTGTGCTAGACATTGCTGTATTAAAAACTTTGGCTTTATTCACACGACCAGACTTGGATTGGCCCACAGGTGAACAAGTGAGGAAGATGGGTCCCCAGCTCAACCTGGCATGGCATTGTACACTCACTGTACCCCATACAGAAACTTATTGTACAGAATCTCAACCAGGCTATGCATTTGTATACTTTACTGGCTAAATTATTTAAGAAACTACTAGTTTATTTTTGTACACTGTAGACACATTGGGTGTCTGAGTTGGCATCTAGGTGCACATTCAGGCCAACCAGTATTCCCTGGGCCCCATCCTCTCAATCATATTGATGGGGCCCCCATAGCCAAACATCTTGCAGCGACAGAAACAATCAGAGACAAGGGCTAGGCAGAAAGCTACTACTGAAAAATACATTTTTGTAGGCGACATTTTAGGAATTTGAAAATGACTGTCAGGTAATACATGCATGTAGCTGTATAGTGGGCCTTACGAATGGCAGTCCGACACTGCTTACGGCAGTGCTGTTTTGACAAATCTAATTTATGGATTTTTACTTTAGGTCTGTACCAAAATCCATATGAATTACATGCAGATTTGTCACAGATTTTACCCTATGCATTGCAAAAGACAAAACTTGCACTAAAAATCTGTGCAGCGTGTCAGTATATTTGAAGTCCACCCCGGAGAGCAGTTTCTTCTGCAAAATCTATGCAAATTTTTATGTTAAATGTGGATGGGGTTTCTCATCCACTTTGCTGGTAATGTAAATGCTGTCGATCTTCCACCTGCAATTCTGTGCTGGAATATCCAGTGTTTATGTCCTGTGTAGATATAGTGTATTTGTACTGTACTGTAGTGACATAACCTTGGTCTAGGCCCGTGTGATGGCTGTATTTTTCTGGCAACATATACAGTATCTGAGAGAGAGAGAGAGAGAGAGAGAGAGAGAGAGAGAGATTTGAAATAGATAGAAAGTACACATAGTTTTGGAATAGATAACTAGTAGATAGATAGATAGATAGATAGATAGATAGATAGATAGATAGATTTGAAATAGAAAGTACACATATAGATAAATAAATTTGGAATACATAGATAGATGCCTTCTCACATGCAGACTTCCTGGTTGAGGTACTGTAGCAGGAGTTCTCTTGGAGGGAGAAGTTCAGCTGCTGGGACAGACAGAAAGTAGATTGGAAGTGGGCCTGTAGACACATTGGTGGTTATAAGTCTTCACCAGTCTTAATACATCTTAATACAATATGTGGATATGCATTTGGGCAGACCTGGCAGGATTACAAGCACAGTGTGAAGAGTGTCTCTCTCTCTCGCTCGCTTGCTCTCTCTCTCTCTCTCTCTCTTTAGACAGGCTATTATAGGCATACCTTTTGTTTCCATTTTGTTGCCGGCGTTTTCACGAAAAACACGGTTTCTTCTTATGCAAATGCCCCCTGTGATTCCCTGAGATCCAAGATGGTGCACGGAGCTTTACTTAGCTGGGGGCGATTTATTATGACTGGCTTTTCATATGCTACTCTTAAACTTACGTTCACTGGAAGGAGTGAAAGAAAAGATGCAACTTTTACCACAAATATGGTGTGTGGTAAAATTTGGAACTTTGTTTTTACACCAAAATGCTGGTTCAAAGATATTGCTAAATACCCTATAGTTTTTTTTTTTTGCTTGAATATGTATGACATACATACAGTGTTTAGCAAAGCAGTATTTTTGACACCTCTGTTTAATTTGCAGATTTATGTAATAACCTATGTATTGTTTCAGTCTTGGGACAGATATCTGCTAAAACAAGACTGTATTTTAATGCATATTGATGAGACATATTTAAAAATGTAACAGTTCTAATCATTGCAGATTACCAACCATAGTGTAGTGGTCTCTACATGAATTAAACAAAATTTCTACCCAAGCATAAAATTAATTTGCAATTGACAGATTCTTTCCCATGTCAATGGCTGAATTTGGAAGTAACTTGGCCATTTAAGGCTGAGGCCCCATGTTGCGAAAATGCAGCTATTTTTGTTGCAGATTTTGCTGTGATTTTTTGAGTCAAATCCAAGAATGGCTACAAAAGGATTGGGAAATATATATATATATATATATATATATATATATATATATAAGTTCTTATACTTCTACCTTTGTTGCAGCAAAATCTGCAACAAAAAAAGCTGCGTTTCTGCAACGTGTGGCCTTAGCCTAAATGGGTTTTCCAGACATAGGAAAATGGGCTGCAGGGGGCTGCAAATGGGTTAAAAGACCCTGTCTGGATCCTTGCTGGTTTCCACTTCCTACTCCCTTCTGGACACAGGAGGAAATGGTTTGCCACTGCTCAGCCAATCATTGCCTGCAATGGGTCACTTTCAATTACTGGTGGATTGTGGTGAGGGATTTTTGGAGAGCCATGAATTATGCAGTCTATGACATACACTCCGCTGTCATTAGCTGGAAATCATGGAGTCCATTTACTATTCTTAATGCCATCTCCTCTTGGATGACATCACATCAGATTTTGTACCTGGCAGCCAACTGTCACAAATGTCTTTCTCTCAGGTGCCTGGCTGTGAATCGCAAGTGGGTTTTAGGCCAGGGCCCCATTTAGCGTAAACGCTGAAGCAAAAACTGCTGCGTTTTACATTAACTGCAAAGTGGATGGGATTATGGCTATCCCATCCACACAATGCAGAAAATAATCTGCAGCGGAAATGCTGCGTTTTTGCAAATTGCAGCATTTTTTCATATAGGTATAATGGAAGCAGAAAGTCTGCAGAGGAAAACTCTGTGGACTTTCTGTGAAAAGCACTTCGGGAAAAAGTTGTCTGCGGCCTGCTACGTGGGGTAGATTGTGCTAATGTGTAATCATAATTAGGTTTCACTCAGGTAAGTTGCTGTGACATCACAACTATGTTGCTGTCAGATAAGCTTTTGTGACATTGCACATATTTTTAATTGAGTTAAACCGCTATTACATACAAACTGATTTATGATGCTGTGACATCACAAAAGTGTATCACTCAGTAAAAGGGAGTCTGTCACCAAGGTGAAGCATATGAAACCAGCAACCAGTTGCACAGGTCAAACTCACCTGCTTTTTTTCCCATGAAAATTTGTTCCTCTGTTGCCCAGGTATTAATTTATTTTCCGATATGCAAATCAGCAGTCTGGAGCACTGAGGGTAGCTCCATTGCTCGAAATTGCTATGCCCCACAATGCTCCAATTTTTTTTTTTTTTTTTTTTGAAGGTCTCAAAGCTACGCCATCATTCCCCCTCCCTTCTTTGAGTGACAGGGCCAGTTAGCTATGCTGAAATCTCACCTGGCACAGTGTTCATGCTGACGTATCTAGAGCAGTGTGAGGCATAGCAGTTTGGAGCAATTGTGAAATTTCAGCATAATTCCTTGGCCCTATCTTTCAAAGAAGTGGGGGGGGGGGGATGAAGGCATATTAGACGTTTGTGGGGCATAGCAGCTTGGAGCTACGGTGCCACCATCAGTGCTCCACACTGCTCATTTGCATATTCTGAAATAAATGAATATCTTAGCAATGTACCTGGTGACAGACTCACTTTAAGGTTTTTTGATATCACAACTTGTAATAGTTACGTGAACTGCCATGACATCAAAAGTACATTTATATTTCAATCAGGCAATCTGTGACATCAAGGTATGGTTCTTGCGCAGGGGCCATTTAGAGTCGTTGTCTGCCTCTGTCTGGCTCATGTACGTGGCCATATTATGGCTCAGTTTTGCAAGGGGCTATAATAGGGATCTGTATAGGTTAGTTTTATATGCTTTCTACTGTAAGCTTTTGATTTCTTATGGAATTTGACAGTTCATGACATGCTCCATCAGAATCCGTTCACACTAAGTCCAACCTGAATGGCTCTGGTCTATAGAAGATGAACATGCTTTGTGCTCACTGCCTGGTTGTGTGGATGAGCCTTTAGGCCATGCTTTAGGCAAGAATTACCATGCGTCTTTATTGATCAGTAATAATATAATACAATAATATGAGGACCTTATTGACCAGCAGAAGTGTGAGGCACTGACTGCAATATAATTGGTCAAAATAAAAAAATAAAAAATCTAGACATAAAATACCGACCTGTTTATAGCGGCAAATTGTGTATAGTTTCACTGAAAACTGAAATGGTTTTGGCCGCTGCATTTGGCGCAGATAAGAGGAAAATATAATTGACCTGACATAACTGTTGGGACTACTGTGACTGCACATTTTGGAATGATACTGACAAGTCATGCTGTGTTTCCGTAGTGTTTACATCTTGGCATGTGTACAAGTATGACATTATAACTGTGTGTCAGTCTGTCTGAATGTAATCGCACAGAGCCGCGAGTGTATGACTGTGTACAGTATGTACAGCTAGCGTGTACCTATCTGCACATTCCAATGTCACATTTTACATAATGTACATGTTAAAATACTGTCATCATGTGATATTATATGATATGTTTGGATTACTAATAAAGACCACAAGGTAAACATGTACAGATTCCACGGACCAATATTTTAACATGCCTGATTCTTTGTTCCCTGAAGAAAAGAACTCCCAGACACATACAAATGTCACCTTAGGCTCCACATTGTCAAGGATGGCTTCAGCAGGAATGGGAAATATATAGCAACCACTTCAACCAATACTTCTCTATTCTGCTAAATCCACTCCTGACTTTGGCTAAAAAAACTGCAGCAAAATCTGCAACAAAAAAACTACTTCCCTGCAACATCAGGCCTTAGCCTTAGGCATAACTGGCTGTGATTTCCAAAATTGTGACAGTTTGGGAAATTGCAGCATTTCCGCTGCAGGCATTTTTCTGCAATGTGTGGAGGGGATTCACTAGAATCCCATCCACTTTAAAGGGACTGTAAAAAGTGGCATTTTTTGCTGCAGCGTTTACGCCACATTGGGCCCTGGCCAAGCATATTCAACTGACACCACCATGTCACAGAGCACCTTAAAGTGATAAACAACATAACTTTGTTTATGTATGTCACTTTTGTAGATTTGGAGAAAAAGTAATTTGAAGGCTTATGTAAATAAGGCAGTTGTTACAGTGTCCTTCAATTTCCTGGCGCACTGCTCCCCTACCATCTCCTGTCTGCTGAGATGGATTGGTGTGGTGTAGTATATTATTTTTTGTACCTAACAAAAAAAAAAAAAAGCATAACAATACATATAGAAAAACATTTCTGGCTCCCATGTTCTTGGCGCTAGAAGGATCTAAAAAGTACTGGAAGGAACTGAGAACTGAAGGTCCCTAGGTGCTGTTAGCCCTTAGGAAATGCTCCCTTTGCCCTACCTGTACTTGTACATGTAGCATTTCAGATGTCTCCACAGTGTCAGACTGGCATGCATAGGGCCCACCAGTAAAATTTATTCTGGGGGTCCACTATATTGCCTGATTCATTTGCAAAATCCTAAAATGTCGCCAGCATAGATTTATTTTTCAGTAGTAACTTTTTGCTTAGCCCTTAGTCTCTGATTGTTTCTGACCTGGGGTCTTGTCAGTAGTCTGCTGCCTGGCTCTTACCTTGAACTGGGACCCTTTTAGCTCTGTGAGCTGGGGATATGTGCTCACACAGCAGCAGATGTCAGGCAGCAGAAAGACGCTGCAAGATAATTAGTTATGGGAGCCCTATAGTGTGATTGAGAAGATGGAGCCCAGGAAGGAGATACTGGTTGGTGTGACTCTGCACCTAGATATGATCTAAGCCGCCCAGTGTGTTTACAGTATATAAAAATAAATTGGGCAGTTTCTTAATTAATCTACCCATAATGTTATACTGACACATAGCCTGGTTGAGATACTGTACAATGAGCATGTGTATGAAGTACAGTGAGTGTACAGTCATGGCCAAAAGTTTTGAGAATGATACAAATATTAATTTTTACAAAGTCTACTGCTTCAGTTTTTCTAATGGCAATTTGCATATACTCCAGAATGTTATAAAGAGTGATCAGCTTAACAGCAATTACTTGCAAAGTCAATATTTGCCTAGAAAATGAACTTTATCCCCCAAAACACATTTCAACATCATTGCAGCCCTGCCTTAAAAGGACCACCTAACATCATTTCAGTGATTGCTCCATTAACACAGGTGTGGGTGTTGATGAGGACAGGGCTGGAGAGCAATCTGTCATGATTAAGTAAGAATGACACCACTGGACACTTTAAAAGGAGGCTGGTGCTTGCCATCATTGTTTCTCTTCTGTTAACCATGGTTATCTCTAAAGAAACACGTGCAGTCATCATTGCACTGCACAAAAATGGCCTAACTGGGAAGAGTATTGCAGCTAGAAAGATTGCACCTCAGTCAACAATCTATCGCATCATCAAGAACTTCAAGGAGAGAGGTTCCATTGGTGCCAAAAAGGCTCCAGGGTGCCCAAGAAAGACCAGCAAGCGGCAGGACCGTCTCTTAAAAGTGTTTCAGCTGCGGGATCGGGCTACCAGCAGTGCAGAGCTTGCTGAGGAATGGCAGCAGGCAGGTGTGAGTGCATCTGCACGCACTGTGAGGCGGAGACTCTTGGAGCAAGGCCTGGTCTCAAGGAGGGCAGCAAAGAAGCCACTTCTCTCCAGAAAAAACATCAGGGACAGACTGATATTCTGCAAAAGGTACAGGGAGTGGACTGCTGAGGACTGGGGTAAAGTCATTTTCTCTGATGAATCCCCTTTTCGATTGTTTGGAACACCTGGAAAACAGCTTATTCAGAGAAGAGGTGAGCGCTACCACCAGTCTTGTCTCATGCCAACTGTAAAGCATCCTGAAACCATTCATGTGTGGGGTTGCTTCTCAGCCAAGGGAATCGGCTCTCTCACAGTCTTACCTAAAAACACAGCCATGAATAAAGAATGGTACCAGAATGTCCTCCAAGAGCAACTTCTCCCAACCGTCCAAGAGCAGTTTGGCGCTCAACAATGTCTTTTCCAGCATGATGGAGCACCTTGCCATAAAGCAAAGGTGATAACTAAATGGCTCAGGGAACAAAACATAGAGATTTTGGGTCCATGGCCTGGAAACTCCCCAGATCTTAATCCCATTGAGAACTTGTGGTCAATCATCAAGAGACGGGTGGACAAACAAAAACCAACAAATTCAGACAAAATTAAAGCATTGATTCTGCAAGAATGGACTGCTATCAGTCAGGATTTGGTCCAGAAGTTGATTGAGAGCATGCCAGGGAGAATTGCAGAGGTCCTGAAGAAGAAGGGTCAACACTGCAAATATTGACTTGCTGCATTAACTCATTCTAACTGTCAATATAAGCTTCTGTTACTCATAATATGAATGCAATTATATTTCTGTATGTGATAAAAACATCTGACAAACACACATAAAAACCAGAGGGCAGCAGAGCATGTGAAAATATAATATTTGTGTCATTCTCAAAACTTTTGGCCATGACTGTACTATGCCATGCAATGCTGAGTTGGGGGCCCACCTTGCTCATGAACCCTCTGTGGGATTCAACTGTTCATCTTTAGGATAGTCCAAGCCTGCAACTCCATTCTTTTTTAAAGAGAGCCTTTCATGTCCTCATCAATGTGCGATTTTATATACCACTAGAAAGCACTGTCAGAAGGGCGGGCCTTACAACCTAGCAGTGGCGTAATTAGGAATGGCTGGGCCCAAGGCAAACATTTGACATGTGGTCCCCCCTGATCCCAACCGCCCCCCCCCCGCACAAACCGCATTCCTGCACACACTATTATGTGCCATAGTGGCCCCTGCACACACTATTATGCCCCATAGTGGCCCCAGAGTATAATGATCGGAGACCCAGGGGAGGATACAAATATAAAAAACGATGTTACTTACCTCTCCCTGGCTCCGATGCACTCCCCTCTGATTTCGGCCATCTTCAATGTTGGTACAGATGTCACTTTTCCAGGCCTTCGTCGAGATGAATAATGACGCAGGTCCGGCCCACGTGACGTCTGGGACATCACCAAATAGGCCTGAAGCCTTCCAGAGCGCAGGAGAGGTAAGTAACATTGTTTTTTATGTTCCCTCACCTCCCCTAGCCCTCCAATCATTATACTCCTCCTGAGTATAATGATCTGAAAAAACCCCAGAGTAAAATGATAGCAGTAATTGTGGGGTTTGCAGGCCCGCAGCCTCACTTATCGATCCCCGCTCCTGCTCACAGCCACCTCCGCTTCCGCAGAATGGGAAGGGCAGGCGGCCGTGAACAGGAGCAGGGATCGGTAACTACATAGGGCCCGTTACCTGCTGGGGTTACTCCTGCAGGTAACAGCCTGTTAAAAAACAAAGAAACAAAAAAAAAAATTAGGGGCCCACCGGGCCCCATAATGTCTCGGGCCCTGTGGCAGTCGCTACCGCTGCTACCCTGGTAGTTACGCCCCTGCAGCTTAGCGTCATTGCTGGGCTGTGAGGAATGCCCCCCTGACTGTACTCTAACATAGCCTTGTACTGTCAGAGGGGACGTTACCTTACCGCCCAGCAATGACACTGAGCTGTGAGGAACACCCCCCCCCCAATACAAGTCTATGGACAAGTACTGTCGAGGGGGGCGTTCCTTACAGCCCAGCGATGTCGCTAGACTGTCAGGAACGCCCTTCTGACAGTACAAGATTATGTTAAAGTACAGTAAGGGGGGGCGTTCCTCGCAGCCCACTGTCGACTTTCTAGCAGTATATAATACCGCACGTCAATGAGAACATGAAAGGTCCTCTTTAGCTTAAAATAAATGTAAACTAAACTGTTGCTTATAATTGTTTTCATACACGTATGTCAGTGACAACTGAGATAAGGATTCAATATGTGCTGATAGGACTTATTGAAATCTTTTATCTGAGGACTGACCATAGACTGTAGGTAAACCTCACAGAAAATGTCATAGGTTCACACTAGCGGTTGAGTCTCAGTATCAGACTCCGTCTGCCATTCCGCTTAAAGAGGACCTTTCATGTCCTCATACACATGTGTTTTTATATACTGCTAGAAAGTCGATATTCCGCTGAATTCAGCGCACAGACGTCTTTCCCGTTATGTGCCCCGGGGCTGGAGATATCGGTACAGTTAGTTTTGGCACCTATCTCTCCCCACTGTCAGAAGGGCGTTCCTAACAGACTAGCGAAATCACTGGGCTGTAAGGAACGCCCCCCTCGACAGTACTTGTCCATAGACTTGTACTGGGGGGGGGTGTTCTTCACAGCTCAGCGTCATCGCTGGGCGGTAAGGAACGGCCCTTTTGACAGTGCAGGGCTGTGGACGAGTACTGTCAAGAGGGGCGTTCCTCACAGCCCAGCTAGACTGTCAGGAACACCCTTCTCACAGTGGGGAGAGATCGGTGCCAAAACTAATGGCACCAATATCTCCAGCCCTGGGGCACATAACGAGAAAGCCAACAGTGCGCTGAATTCATTGCACTGTCGGCTTTCTAGCGGTATATAAAACTGCATGTGCATGAGGACAAAACTGCTTCATTTATACTGTACTTATAGGGAACCCGCTGGCATTTCTGTAGGTATAATTAACATGCTGCGATTTTCAAAAATGCAACGGTTATGGAAATCAAGCATTTACGTTGTGCATATTTTTCTGCAATGTGTGGATCGGATTTGTTAGAATCCCATCCACTTTGCAGGGACTATAAAATGCAGCAGTTTTTGCCATGTGGGGCCCCGGCCACACATAAGTTGCCTCTGTAAAGCATTAAATCTGAGGCAAATATACAAAAATAAAAGGTATAATAACATACCGTGTTTCTCCAAAAATAAAACCTACCCTTGGAGTAGGCTTGAAATATAAGCCCTACTCCAAAAATAAGCCTTAGCTCATTTAACCCCTTCCCGACATCTGCCGTGCGATTACAGTGGATGCCAGGTCCTTAAAGATAGCAGCTTCTCTGCTGCAGAGCAGCTATCATAGCTGCCGTACCGGGTCAATGCTTGCAATCAGTGTCTACCCTGATCACGGGCATTGTTCAGCGTGAACCCCCCTCCTTCCTACCAAAGTAGCACAACCCGGCGTTAATGCCCGAGATCAGAGTGGACTCTGACAGCAGGCATTGCTAAGTGTGACCTCCGCGCCCCCCCCCCCCCCCGCAGTCCCCAGGGCCGGTCCCAACCCCCTATAGCTACTAAAACAGGTCTCCTTGTACAGCGGAGACCCGCAGTTAATGCCCGCAATCAGAGTCCATTGATCGCGGGCATTGTTGAGTGTGCCAGACCTACCCTGAAAATAAGCCCTAGCCCTTTTTTCGGAGCAAAAAAGACTCTGTCTTATTTTCGGAGAAACACGGTAGTTCTAATTTATAAATGGGGAATAATTGCTTCAATGTATAGAAAACACAATGGGAGTTGTTTGCAAACAAGCACTGTAGAGGACAGGCTACAACTTTGGTCTTGCAATGAGAAATCCAACCATAATCTGTTTATAGACAACAACTTCAAACCTAGAGTAGAAATGACCAGAGCTGGTCCTGAAAAGAGATGTTAAGGCTAAGGCCCCACGTTGTGGAAAAGCTGCTTTTTTTGCTTTTTGTGCTGCAGATTTAGCTGTGGTATTTTGAGCAAAACCCAGGAGTGGTTGCAAAAGGAGTGGGAAATATATCGGAAATGCTCATACTTCTCCCTTCTGCTCAATTCACTCCTGGATTTGGCTCAAAAAAATGCAGCAAAATCAAAAAACAGAAAAGCAGCTTTTCCACAATGTGGGCCTTAGCCTAAGGCCCCACGTTGCGGAAATGCAGGTTTTTTTTGTTGCAGATTTTGTTGCAGTTTTTTGAGCCAAAGCCAAGAATGTCTATAAAAGGAATGGGAATTGCTGTTCTTTTTGGAGTTTTTTTGCTCTTGACTTTTTTTTTTTATTCACATTCATTCCTGTATTTTTTCTGCCCTTTTTATACAATAATAAAATCAATAGGAAAACCTAGAAAAAATGCCATGTAGCATGCCAGACCAAGTGCATGCTATGTTAAAAAAAAAAAAAAAAAAAATACCAAGGCAAAAAGGCAGAAAACAATGTAATTAAATGGTAAACAAAAAGCAACCTCACCACCATGCTTGTAGGATTATTCATTATTTCCTATTGAATAACCTGTAACATCTGACCATAACGTTTTCGGCTGAGGCCCCACGTTGCGGAAATGCAGCTTCTTTTGTGGCAAATTTTGGTGCGTTTTTTTGAGCCAAAGCCAAGAATGGCTACAAAAGGAATGGGAAATATATAGGAAGTTCTTATACTTCTACCTCCTGCTCAATCCACTCCTGGCTTTGGCTCAAAAAAACGCAACAAAATCTGCAACAAAAAAACTGCTTTTCAGCAACATGGAGCCTTAGCCTTCAACAGTTTTTCACAGTAAATCAACGCTGAAAAAAAAAAAAGCCAAAAAAAAATGCTTTCTTGAAACCAGCCATATATGGTATATCATTTATTTCTTTATTTCTTTGGTTTTCATAGAACCAACATATTCCACAGTGCTTTACAAACGTTGTCAACATATTGTACCCATATCTTTGTCTTTGGTGTGTTGGAGAAAACCAGAATACTTGGAGGAGACCAATGCAAACACATGGAGAACTCCATGAGCCCAGATATATGGAGTCATGATGATATTGGTTGGCATGTATGATGTCTGATGCTAGTAGATATCAGGGAACTTCCTAATTGCAGGATCTGAATTGCGCCATTTTGTCTATTTTCCAAACTGCTCGGCACTTTTTAAAAGGTAGACAGATCACGACAAGGGTTAAGGCAGGGTGGGCAGAGACACCTCAGTCCAACAGATATATCACAACTCATACCAGAAAAGTGGTGTGAGTTATACCTGAAATCTACACCAGTTCCTGTAGATTTTGATTCTGGCACATGTGCATCAGAGCTTCCTAGTAATCCTTGCACATCTGCTTTCAGTACTCACACAATATTAAAACTGAGGCATACTGTGCCAGGCTTAAAGGGGTTTTCCTATACCAAATTAAATTTTCATATTTATGACATCTCTACAGGATAGGTCCTCAGTATAAGATCTGTCAGAGCCTGAAATCGGACCCCACACAGATCACCTGTTCTAGCAGCCTTCATGTACCAGTAGCTGCTAGTGGATGGGCTTAGTGTGCAGCACCACTATTATTCAAGTAACTCCTATTACTTCAATAGGGTTCAGAGCTGCACCTTCAAAGCTGCTTTAATTGTGGCCATAAGCACAACACAGTGTTTTGTTTTGCATTGATATTTGATGAGTTATTTTGAAATGCAAAGTATAAAAAAGCAACTCCAAAGACCTCTTAAAGACGTCATCATGTTCATCTCTACTTGTATTTAGCACATTAATTGTTTGCATAAAATAGCAATTGTGGAGGATTTTCTTCATTCCTCTGTTATTCCTCCTGGAAATGTATAGATAAATTTAAAACTGCATGTTACCACTGCACTTGTCAATAAGTTGTGTGGCAACACAATCTAGAACTGTCCAATCAATAAGCAGGTTTTCCTTCACCTAGGTCAAACATCCGAACTGTTGTCCCTGCCCTGTATCTAAATACTTCAGCCAATACACAGTGGATTTTGGTGACCCCCTGGCATCCAGGGTCACCAGCTTCTCTCTAGCTACCCATCACACAAGCCCTGTTAGCTTGTATCTGTTATATCAGACTGTTATTATTAACATTACATAACATATATAAATAACTTGGTGTCTGCATTAGGGACACTGCTAAAATGTGCATCCTACAGACTAGATACCTGATCTATCCAATATCCTGTATTCCTATTGATTATTTCTCACTACTCCAAGCCTTGGCACATGCAGCGTGCCTGGAGAAGGTAGTAGGGGCTGGAAGGTGACATAATGCTTCCCTGGTTGCCATAGAACAGCACCGCCCTGCATAGCTGCAATAGGCTGGCTGCATTGAATAAACCCAGACTGAGCAGGCAGGTTGGGGCTGGGCTATGTGCATGGGAGGGGGGAGGAGAGCATGTGTAGACTGGGCTGTAACAGCCTCTGGTTAGGCAGGTTCTCCCTCTTTTGTCTGCCACTGTGTTTTCAAAAAGCTTTAGAAGTTGTGGACTGAGGCAGTGCATTACCAGCTGGGACTAGGTACAGGAGAACAACTTCCTCAGCAGGAGCTCTAGGCGCACAGACTCCCAAGGATCTGCAAGGGACTAGGGGTGAGTACAGTTGTAACAATCCTCACTGTATATCCAAGATTCATGGGCCCTGCCGTAGCCTGGAAAACTGTTTACTCTGATACACTCCATGAACCTAACCCTAATATAAATATTGATGGGAGTAATAATCTTTATTTATATAGCGCCATCCTATTCTGAAGTGTTGTACCACCACCAGTACACGAAAGATTGGCTTTACAAAGCAATTTCTATAGGTTCATTGCTTTAACTATGGTATAGGTTTAACCCAGCATGTTATACAGGGCTATGATATAAGTATGTGCTATCGATTTACAGTGTTGCTTAATATGGTACCGGTATAAATGATCCTGACTCCATAAGTACTCCAGTGCTAGTCGTACTTAGTGGTGTGTATTTAACATGTACGGACTGCCTTCTAATATTGATAGTGAGATATATAGATTGAATTTTTACAGTCTAAAGACTGTGTGAAGTTAATAATGTAACATAGTTTTCCTTTGAATATGAAGCAATCCCATGTTGACGTCCATCATATAAATCCTACCAGCAGGTCATTAGGATGAATTTATTTATAAAATAATAGTGACCTCTTGAATTTCTGTATGTGGCCAGCTGGTATGCCTGAATAGTTTGCCCATCACAGTTGGCCCTGTCTTACCTGGTGACTAAGGCAGGTTGTAACAGGAGGCCTGCTGCCTGATTGACATTCCATCCAGCCCTCAGCAGGTCTGTGCATGTGCGAGGAGGACATCTGCCACCCTGCTCACATACTTTCCTAAATGTATACAGCCCTATGGTGAGAGCCATTTTTCTATCACGTGATTGAGGCCATATGGCTACAATATGAACCCAATATATAAAATATTTTGGAACTGTAGATGTAAATCTGTTTATAATAGATGATCTATAAAAGCCATAATACCATATGGCACATAAAACATTCAGACATAGCATATGTTGTGTTCAAGGGGTTGTACTCGTAGCATGAAGCATGGCGGTACCTTGGAAGTGATAATTACCGTTCATAAGGACATGATTTTTATTAATGTAGAGCTAGGACCTTTGTTTTATTTTTTGCCACATGTCATTATACGCCAGTTGGTTATTGGTTTGTCAAAATTTTTTGAGTATGGGCTACCATTATAAGGGTTAAAGTTTGTTTGTAGGTAAATATTTTATTCAGACAATGATCCCATAGTGTTAATATTGCCTGAGAAATACAGTTTGGCATCTACTGTAAGGTAGTTCTATGAAGGTTGAATGTTTTGTGAATTTAGCATTAGGTTGGTTTGACACAGCCACGTTTCAGTGTCTGCGTTATGGCTGTTGCATGCAGCCGTGGTGATTTAAGTTTGATTTAATAGAAATATATGCAGTCTAAGTGTTGTGTCCGTAGATATGAGAATAAACCTTCTGTTTGGAGTAGAGTAGGGTCAATCAATTAATAGTGGCTATTTTCGCAATTCTTTTATTACCTTCCAGCAGAAGCATTCAGACAGTAAAGAAAGTGAATAGTAAGATCCTAGTAGATTCTCTATAGAGCATAATGTCATATAACCTGTCTATAGCCTGCTAAGCGGTAGGCAAGCAATATTCTGGTTTAGTTCCTGTACTCACAAGCATTTACTAAAACTACCTTTTTTCACATATTATTATTTATTTTTAGAAGACCATTATTTCCATGGTGCTGTACATTTGAGGGTTTACATACAATACATAAAACAAGTACAATACTAACAGTGACCAACTGGTACAGTGGGATAGAGGGCTTACAATCTATGAGATAATGACAGTATGGTAAAAAATTGCCCACAATCCTACACTTCTGTTTTTTTTAGCATATGCATTACTAAAGTGGAGCTGGCCTTTTTTTTTACAATGTAATACCAAATTTGTTTGATCATATTTGTAGAAATTTCCAGTATACAGTTGCTCAGGTCTTATTATTTTCTTGTTTCGACAGTTGTATATTAACTTATCTAGCATATCCTGTATTGTCCATGTTCTCTATGTGTCAATAGGGCCATATATATGCCAAAGGAGTGTTCTATTGGCATTCAGTTGAGTGGTGTGTGGGTCAGTGGGCAACCACTACTTATTAGATCTTAGCCTGCATTCAGATCATATTTTTTACATCTGTTTAACAAATGCAAAAAATGGATGCATGGATGTTCGTCCATTTACATAGACATCAATGTTTATGTGATCTGAATGGAGTATTTAGTGGTCCCTGCCTGCAGATGATGCAGATTATTCACATAATTGTCCAAAGGCCATCCCTTTGTGTATTAGAAGCTTGCAGAGTTTTAGTATTTGTCATTGAACGCCTTTCCTTACTGCTTTTCCTTTGTGCAAGTTTTGTTTCCGCTCTCATATACTTTCACTTTCAAAGGTTATTTCTTGATGTGATGAACTTGAAATTGTAGGATGGACATCAGATCTGAGAAACAATGTTCCATTAGCTACCTTATACTGGTTTGCTGAGCCTTCAGAGATAAGGTATCACAGACCTTCATCTCCCAGAGACTGGATACTTTCCATGTGTGTTCTGACGGAGGTTTTTCCACCTATTAAGACATGAAAAGGTTTGCAGTATACCAACCCTTGTGGTTGGCAGCCAAGTTAGTACTGTACTAATATTACCATGAAAAACTGTTGCCCTCTTGTTGTAAGAACTTCTGGGTCTTCTAGTTTGTTTAAATATTATGTTTTAGGTTGAGGCCACACTTTGCCGAAAAGGTGCATTTTCGTTGCAGATTTGGTTTGGGATATATTTCTCATTCCTTTTGAAGAAAAGCCGCTTTTGGCTTTGTTTCGAAAAACTCCAGTAAAACATGCAACAAAAAACGCAGCCTTTCTGCAATGGGTGGCCTCAGTATTAAGTAGGTCCTGTCCCCCTCACTGCTTAAAAAGATGCTTTGGAGCTGCCTACTACACTCAAAAAATTTCCAGATGTCAGTAAAATTGGTAGGCCTAATAGTCTAAAGCCAGATACAATGGACAAATGTTATGCCAAGACTTCTCCTCCTTCTTCTATTCTCCCACACATTAATAGGGTGTTCCCTATGATAGTCATGATTACAAGCATCAATCCGATGCAGTTGCATGTCTATCATAATGAAATTTTACCAGATTGTAGACAGCAAAGGAAGCAGATCCCTGGTAGAGACGTCATCAATAGAGTTTGTCATGGAAACCTGCTAATAGTTCTCTAACAATTGTACCCAAGTATCTTCGACAGTCAGATCAAGATCTTGTTTCTACATGCTATTCATTTAAATATCAGCCATAGCTTCAGTGGCCTCCTAGGTCTGATTCCCTGGAAAATCAACCAGGTCTTTGTAGTTAGGACTACATGTACTTAGGTGTATACTTCTCAGTGGTGAATCTAACTGTGTAGATTCTTGTCTTGA
Organism: Leptodactylus fallax; assembly: GCA_947044405.1. Lineage (NCBI taxonomy): Eukaryota > Metazoa > Chordata > Amphibia > Anura > Leptodactylidae > Leptodactylus > Leptodactylus fallax. The sequence goes on from CAMRHE010000078.1 coordinate 4,360,543, forward strand.
TAATCTATATGGCAGTTTCAGGCTAGCAGTATCCGATGGAAAGTGACCCTACTTTTGGCCAGGAGGGGCATCAGATGGGAGAGGTATTGGGGGGGAGTTTATTAAGACTGGCATTCTGTATGCCAGTCTTGGGTCATTCCTCCACTGGCATGACCTGTTCCTGAATTATTAAAGGGATTGTTCAGGATAAACTGTTTTTGGCAAAAAAAACCTCCACATTCACCTGTCCCCGGTGCTCCAGTGTCTCCTTCCGCGGTCTGGTCCAGCGACGCCCCGGTGCCTCTTCTGGTGGACGTTCGGTAGTCACATGCGGCGAGGACTTCCGCCAGACGAAGCATTGGGAGCAGCAGGACTGGACCAAGGTGGGAGACACTGGAGCACCAGGGAAAGGTGAGTATGGGGTTTGTTTTGTTTTTTTCACCTTCCCTGCCTACTTGCCAAAAATGGTTTATCATGGACAACCCCTTTTAAGGCTTGGTTCACATCTGCATCAGAGATAAGTATATTGCCATGCGCCCGAATTGAACTCATTACGTCATTCAGGAGTATTCAGCTTTCTGTTGTGATCTACAGTAAACTTGTGAGGCAGTGGCGTCCCCTCCCTGAACCACCTTGGCCACTGCCCTCTTTTGCCAAAAGTGGAAAACAGGGCTTAGAAGGAATAATTTTATGCATCATTAGTACAAGAAAGGGACTTGTGCCAAAGATGTGCCACATTTACACACATCTATAATAGATGGGTTAGTAAATTCTCCCATTGTCAACTTACTACTCAGATTGCATATTGGCACTTTTTATAGGTGCAATATGTGCCCTCCAGTTTGCGGATCATCCGAGTGGCATAACTTTAAGCTCCTGAACCCCATTATAGAATCTGTAACAGAGCCCCTTCCTACCATGAGACATTTAAAATACTGGTGTCTTATTTGATAAATGATTTTTAGGTCTCCCCTTGGGCCTGGGAGTAACTGCTACTTTTTCATCCCAACTATGTCACTTAGAAATATATGCACACACCAAATATAAGTTAAGATCTGTACTCTCAAAATGACTTATTTTAATGGAAAATAACAGCATATTATGTGTAAACTGTAAAAATATTCAGTGCTTATCATCATAGATAAACTTTACTGATGCTATGTGAGGTGTGAACAGGATGCAGAGTGGGAGGAGATGTATGTCACAATACAGGCAAGGAAATCACTGACTTGTCCTTGGAAGGTTATTTTACCAGCAGCATACTTCTTCTCTGGGTATGGAGAACACTAATCAAGATTTCCTTGGGCTCAGACTAAAACATGTATGATCTGATAAGCTCCAGCCTGAAGGAAGCGTCTGTTTTTATGGATTTTTCATGATAAACGTATATTCAGGTTTTATCTTGAATGGCCCATTGGTTATCTCAATAATAATCTGTCTGTATTGTGGTCCACTATCTCTTCTTTTCAAGGGTTAATGAAAGTAGAATCTTCCTGCATTTTCTCATTCTGATACATTGATTTTTTTTTTCTACTTGGCCAAACAGTGTGTCCATGTATTTTATGCCCAAGAGAACCAAAAGCCAATACACCCCTTGACACATACTCACATCCTTAGTGCCTATTGATAAAATACTTCCAGCCACATAGCACCTCTGTATTGTCCAGGCTGGAGTTGTGCAATCATGTCTTCAATTGATCCTCATTAATAATTGACATGAATGTAAATGCATACTACTTCATTCTCTGCCACTCTGCTGCAGGACTATTTTTAAGCCAGTAATAAAAGGAAAGGAAACCTTATATCCACATTTTCCATTACACAGATCTTGGAACGTCTTCCCATCTTGATTATGTGGGATGGTAATGTGTAGTTGGTGACTGCCAGCTTATGATTTAAGGGAAGGGAGGAGGTGAAAGAGGACTTTCTGGTCTGGTTAGGAAAAGCTGCTGCTGCAGAACATCTTGTAATAGAAGACTGTTTTTTATATTTGAGAAGCTTTAGGTTTCATATCTGGGTTTTGTATTACTCAGACCAGCTGGGTTCTTTGAAGCTCCTGGACACCAGTGCAAATTCTGTCAGAGACTCCCAACCTGTGCCATTTATGAAACACTGCCCGGGAACCTTCTGTATCTGTAACCCAATGTAGCTCTCTGTAGCTGCTCAGTTCTGTTTAGATGGCAATATTGTAACTTCCATGTCCTGTTAATATAAACAGCACTTCTCCAAATATGTTATTTGTCTATATGCAACCTAAAAAGTTTGTCTTCTCACTGACTAGACATGTTAATACCATAGAAACTTATCATAGAGCTAGACCACCCACTCTGTGCAAAATACAGCATTTACAACCAGGATGCGAGCTGTCGGTTCCAGGATACTGTCAGTATATTTACTGTACGATCAATTGGCGTGTGTCCCTGCATTCCAGATAGCTTTCTCTACAACACTGAAATTCACATTTTACTTGGTAGCCTATACCTTGGGCCCAGTTGCCACAAATGGACTGCATAAATGAGGTCTAAAGCTGACCATACATATTAAATCTTAAATTTTTGGCAATGAAAATGGAATGAAAAATTTTTGCCTGTAGTCAGCGAAAAAGATCAGTATTTTCCATGATTGGCCCAAAATTGCTAATCATCAGACAATTTGCGAGGGCTCTGAACTTTAGTTTAAACCATCCCCCTCCTGGAGCCTGATGTTCCAGTGGTGTGGCTTTGTTTGATGACTTAAGTGACAACTCACAATCTGCATTCCCTATCAGTATGTCTTTGGGAGGAAACCAGAGTACCTGGAGGAAACCCTCCCAAACACGGGAAGAACATACAAACTCCTGCAGATGTCCTTGCCAGGATTCAAACCCAGGACTCCAGCGCTTCAAGGCTAAAGTGCTAACCACTGAGCTACCATGCTGCCCGATAGTTGCTGCAGCCAATCCCTGGCCTCAGCGGGCACATGGGACAGTCGCTTACGCTCATTGCTGCATGGAAGTCAGTGCATAGTTAAGGACTGCTGTAATGCAAATGCATTTTCCAGATTATATTACAGCTGCAAATCCCATTCTGACCTTGGGTCTTATGACCTGAACAAATCGAAGATCCTTGTCATGTTGTAGGTTTAGTTTGAGTCACCATGAACCATGATCGGGAAGGAATTTTTGGCTGCAATATGGTCCAGAAAATAAGACCTCAAAGACTCTGTTATAATATACACTGCACCCTTCTGTCAAGGAAAGTAAACTGATTCTTATATTGCAGATTGTAAGTAGAACAAAAGGAGTTACTTTCCCTTTATTTAAATGTAGCAAATATCGCTTCAGCAGATTTTGCCTTGTATGTTAATGGTTAATGTTCAGCTAAAAATAGTCCCTTTAGCCACACACCAGGAAACATAAAGCCTTGTAGAGCTGACAGACGCCTGTGATATTGTGAAAAATGTGCATAATTCATGTATTTGTACAGTGATAATAAATATAGAATACATTGAGGCTGAAGAAGCTGTCAGCAGTCCAGATAAGAATTCATGCCGGGAAAGTTTTACAGTCTGAGACAAGTCTCTCAACTAATTTTCTATGTAATTTTTGTATGGAATTAGGATTTCTTCCTAGAGCAACAGAAATAACATTTTGCCTTATTAGGTCTGGATTATAAAATAATGCAATAAGAATGAAGCAGACAAATGATCAGAGCACCTATGCTAGCAAATGCACTTTTTTTTTTAAAAAAGGCTTCAATTTGCACAGAAAAATCGGAATTGGACCACCAATGATTGGCAAAGGGTTACCTTCTCCGATGAGTCAGATTTTTTGCTGTTGGCAAGGAATATAACATAGAACAAACACCTAGCAACCACCACTGGAAGAACACAAGCTGGTCGTGGCAGCATCGGGGTCTGAGGAATTTTTCATGGCATTTTCTGGGCCCAAAGAAACCATACATGTTGTTTCTTTCCCTGGGACAGGAATCTTCCAGCAAGATAATGCGACATGTCTACACAGCTAGAAATGTCCAACGGCAGTTGGAAGAACGCAACCAAGACTTCCAAGTACTTCCCTGGCCCCATAATTCCCCAGACTTTAACCTATTTGAGCATTTTCTAAGACAGACCACCTTTATGGTCATGTTCACTCTATACAAATGTGGGATGCACTTCAGTCAGCATGGCTGGTGGTTATAACTCGACTCCTGTAGTTACCAAGCACAACCACTACCATATGTAATTATATGCCTGGTAAACGATGAGGGGGACACCTTACTTACTGATATTTTTTATGAAAAGTGCCTATGTATAAGCCCAGAATAGGTGGAAATTCTGCATGTTGGCGTCTTTGAATACTTCCATTTTAAGCAAATACTGATCCCTTGCAGCCACCTGGTGTGTGTCTGTGACACCAATGATCTACACAATTGCTCTCTGGTTAATCTGCACATTAATTGTAGCCTTGGAAGTTATAGGGAGTGTGGTTTCAAGCAGGTCATTTGCATTACACTGCTCTTTTGTTTTGTGTGCATGTTTAGAGAACAGATATAGTCAACCTTCTGACAGAGTCTTTCTTATTCATTCCCAGGTCTTGAGAGTGAAGGTGGGAAGCAGCTGCTCCTCTGTCTACACTGAAACCTGTCGACACAATGGTATTTCAAGCAGTTGGAAAACTACTGGGAAAACAGTAAGTGTTTTTTTTTTATTTATTTTTTTTACATATTTTTATTTAATGCAATTAGACCACAACTCAATTCTCTGTTCAGCTTGTGAGTGATATGATATATGAGAGATTTACTAGAAATAGCCATAGGCTGGCCCATTCATCAGCCAATGGCCAAAGGTAAGGGTCCTTCATGGGAGCGTATAGGTGACATATGTCACTATATCCCTCCACAATGGCATATCCATCAGATGTATAGTATATACTCACAATATACTTCCAGCAGAAGGTTCAAATGAAATGAGAGCAGAGCTCCTCTGTTTCCTCAAGAATCAAAGGTCAGGCAGCACTCGGGTTGTGGCTTTGTACGGAGGGTGCATGTTCTCTGAAGGGCTGACCACCTCCCCATGTGTTTGTAGATAAATAAAAAAAAGTTGAACCGCATTCCAGAAGGTTATGCTTCTTAAATAATTCATTAAATGCAACGTTTCGGGTATAAAAACCCTTTGTCAGTCAATAGGAAAAACAAAATGGAGGATCAATTGCATGCATTCCAGTGTTTTGATTCAAGTGTGGTTCCTTTAAATCATACTCATAGCTTCCGCCCACTGGCACAAAGTCAAGGATTTTCATCCAGAGAGGTTATAGTACATTATTAAGAATTATAAGAAGCATAACCTTCTGGAGTGCGGTTCTACCTTTTTATTTATCTCCTCTGTTTCCTTTCCTGGACCCTAAAACCACACTACATATTCCACCGGATTACATGAAACAATATTTTGGCAGGCCGATGCTGTCATTAACATGCAGGGTTAGGCTTGACCGTATGTCTATGGTAATGTAACACTATAGAGTGGGACAGCGGCCAAACACTTCTGCTGTAGCTTTTATATTATATTAAATTGATGGCATAGGATCACCTTCTGTTAGCAGAAACGGAACATCACTGGAAAGAGCGTCTCCTGCTTTGGAGGACTAAACTGTGACTATATATAGCTGTTGTGTATTTGGTTGCTCATGTATTTGTATAGGCACCATATCATACCACGTATGGCCAGCTGCAACCTCCTTCTGCCACTTTCCAGAATTTTCAGATCCTAAATCTGCAAGCATGTCTTCATTTAGAAAAGGGGTTGTCTGGGACATCACCTTTTAAAGAACAGTCCCTAGTATGGGGAACTCATATAAGTGACCACCAGGTTGGCTTGCCAGTGTTGCTCAAACAGCACTAAACTGAGGACATAGAAAAGATCTAGCAGTGGTCAAAAAGTGCTCAAGAGTTAAACAAGGGTACTTGTTTTAAAGCTAAAACTGAATGTCTTGCAGCTTGCTAAGACATGTTTAAGCACCATGAATAATGCAAATTTCCCACATTTAAAAGTATGCAGTGAAGTAAAAATAGATTGCAATAACTTTGTCATATGTCATGGTTTCATACCTAAATGAATCCAGGCTGTAGATATTATCACCTGTCCTTATATAAGCAAGATGACTTTATTCGTGTTTCCTTAATACAATGCAAAGACAGGAAATTATGTACCAGGGTCACAGTAAGGACTACAGTAGTGATCAGAATAGTCTGTATGTATCATTGAGCCCTTCACTGCCCTAAACCAGCAGAGAATATCAAATTACTACCTTGCACCACCAGGTAATTTACAGCTTACCCTTTTCAGTACCCTAGACTACCAGGGATTTTTAAATTATGGGAAAAACTACCTAAACATTTTATTAGGAATGCTTGAATATCCTAATATTGACTTTGTCCTCAGTGTGGAATTCATGGATTGTAGTTGCTAGGAGTTATCACTTAGAGTACATTTCTATGGATAGGATTGATGCATTTTATAAATCCCCGCAGACATAGCCTACGCCTAAAAAACTTGGAGAAAATCATTCTTTCGAATGCTAGCTTAACAAAATGTGCACTTTTAGACAGCAGTTAGGGTTATATTAATAACAAGGTTGTCAATAACCTTTTCCAGCATTTGATGTAACTAACTCACAAATGAATTGTGTATATGACAACCTGAGGAATGACAGTGACTTGCTGAGATTTACTTAGTAGGGATTTCAAGAATGAATGCTCTTTAAAAGGACCCTCTTTAATCACAACCATTTCTAAACCCAGGAAACATGTCATAAATGTTTCTTTATTGGGATGTTTTCCTAGAAGATCCACCCAGTCCTTATTAGAACCTTGTAAATAATTACCGGGAGAGAAATGCAAGTAGGAAGCAGAGTTGTGAAGAGGGCTTGTAGGTTAGGGTGTGGTCTTGAAAAGTTGCACTCCCAAATGCTGCCTGACTTTCCTGTCCTAACTAAAGCTGTAACGTGTCATTTCCTGTCATTATCATTTATATGAAGTCAGCCACTGATCAAACTGGGTAAAGGACAGGCGACTTCCTCATGGGCTGTGTCCAAGAAGATTAGATATTACATTGATTCCTTTCATTCAATATGTATCATAGCCTTGTTTTATACAACAGAATTTCCTCTTCCTCCAAACAAAGTTCACCTTCAAGTTGGGGGACTTTTCACGATATCTCCTCCAGGTTTCATCGTTCAGCTTTCTTTTGACACTTGAATGACAAATATGTCAGCTTACTGCTGTAATGTCATTAGAACCAAGTAGTGGTGTTATGCAAGACTGTAGGAAAGTTGGGTGACAACTGTTGTAATTGGTAGTTATATTATTTGTGAGTCAGCCTTTTCTAGAGACAGAGGTTCCTTGTAGGAAATCTTAAAGTGTAACTAACCTTTCGAATAATTTTTGATTTTCTGGCAGCATTTGTGTCATTAATGTAATATAATTTTGTTCACAAATTTGTATTCCTCTCTGTGAAATGCTGCATTTCTCTACTCTTTCCACTCTTTCGTTACTGCCAGCTGAAATCTGTTCACTACTTTTCACTAGGTGTATGGGTAAGTGGGCTCTTGTATAATGCTTCAAAGCAAAGGCTGGAGGAGGAGAGTCACTTCAAACAGTTAATCTCATCTTTCATATGACCTCCATGGCTAAAGCAAATACCTAGGAGGCATTGGTCCCTAACTGAAAAATTAGGAGCCAAATCAAATTTTTAGTCTCCAAACTGTGTAATGCTCCCCAATGGACCATCCACATGATAATGCTCCCCACAGTAGCTGTACCATATAAATAAAAAATGTAATACTTGCCAAGCCCCGTTCCCTGAGAGCTCTCTGCAGCTCTCCTTATTTTATCTCCAACTTGAGGTAGCAAACTGGAATCAAGTCGCAGATATCACTAGTAGCAGCCTGAATGGTGGCGCAGGAAACTGAAGGCTTCCATTGTATTCAACTGGGCAGAACAGTGGCTCCGTGGTTAGCACTGCAGCCTTGCAGCGATGGAGTCCTGGGTTCGAATCCTGCCAAGGACAACATCTGCAAGGAGTTTGTATGTTCTCCCCATGTTTGCGTGGGTTTCCTCCCACACTTCAAAGACATACTGATAGGGAATATAGATTGTGAGCTCTATATGGGACAGTGACTGACAATATCTGTAAAGTGCTGTGGAATATGATGGCGCTATATAAGTTAGACGACGCAGTTAGAATTGACATTGCTTCTCTATGCTGAGAATATCACCTTTCATACCAGAACCACTTTTCTCCGTTATAACTGTTTGACTAATATGACTGTTTGAAGTGACCGGGTGAGTAACGGTGTACCTATGGAGAAACGGGGAAAGAATAAAAAAGGGACAAAGTGTATTTCAGCACAGGATTTCACAGAAAGGAGCTAAGATTTGTTAATAAAGTATGTTACAAAATTTATTATTGACACAAATACTGCCAGAAAATCAAAGTTGTTGGAAAGTTTAGTTATTCTTAAACAAGCGTTCTGACAAAGGAGGCCATTTTAGGTGTATATGCAAATAATGGGCTAATCAGATCTGCCTAAACATTATTCGATGCTGTTAGAAACATGTTCATGCCTTGTGCCTGGTGTTACAGGCAGTGCCCATTCACTTAAAAGGGTCTGAGCTGCAATACTAGCTATAGTGTATAAACCAGAGGTGCTGTTTGTGTGTGGTAGGGGAAAAGATGGCCACCATAATGTTACCTCTTTAGGTTCTTCCTAACTAGAAACTTTACACAAAAATTTCTATGCTTTTCAGCAGCAATAAAATAAAAAAGAAGGCAGCAGCAGAAAGCGAGAAGCTCTATCTGGAACCACGATATACAGGGGCTCGAATACTAGATGCTGATATCTTAATGCTGGTGGCATTGCCCAAAGGACTTAACGTGGATGAATGGCTGGCCAGTAATGGTAAGTTGTCCAATCCTGGTATGGTTGTTATCTTCACACCAGCAGTCTGTCTTCCTCATTAAAATGAGGTATATATGTAGTAGCGCTGAGTCAGTTTTGAGGCATTGCATCAAGTGACAATGTGTCATATGTAGTTTTTGATAGGACTGCTGTGAAACGTACCTTGTTACATTATCACTGTGCACATACACTGCAGTCCTAAAGAGTTAACTGTGAAACTGTGCTCTGATACATCTGTGTGAAGCCATCCTGTGCCAGATTAACCTCAAAGGGAACCCTAGTAACCTCCCCCTAAGTGTAGTACAAATGAAAGGGCAGTATGTTATTGTGTGTCTTACAAGCAGTTACTAAATGTCTCAAAGGGAGAATTCTATAGACTCGGAAGAGTTTTTTTAGTCACTGGAATCTTTTTCCTACTTTTGAGTGACTTCTTAATAGTGATCTCCCAATTCACTGAGTTCTGAAAAAATGTCTTGAATTCAACATCATTATTGTAAAATTCATAGTAGGTTATGGCCAGGAAACCTATTACAGGTTTATTAATGTTGATTCTATATTAATTGATGGCATACAAAGTATATTAGTTGCATAACATAAAATGTTTTTTTTTTTCACCCTTAAAATTGATGTCTGTAATATTAGACTGGTGTGGCTCTGACTCCATTCGAAGTTTGACGGGGCCATGGCCCTTGGGGAGTGCTGCAGCCTCTTTATTGTTTACACTACTCCCTACACCATGTCACAGATCAAAGCAGTTAGATCCGTATGGAACTACTCTTAGGAGTCAGTTATTTAATGGGGTTCTCCAGGGTGTCTCTGTACACTTATTTGCTATGAAATTCTAGGCACCGTACCCAGATATCTCAGGCTGGTTCCGACCATGGGTCTCACATCAGCATTCGGTTCCAGAGTTACTCTGCCTCTTCCCTACTCTCTCATATTCAAAGGTAGTTGCCTATGGTAAAAAGTCTGGCAGACTATAGTAAAGCCAGCCCCATTAGCACAGGTAGCTTTCAACACAGAAGAGGAGGGAAGAGGCAGAGCAACTTGAGGGGGGGGGGCTGGTTCTGATCCTGAGACCCAGGGTCAGAACCATCCCAAAACCCCTAGATACAGTGCCAAAATACCCTGGAGGAAGGGACTGTGAACAGATTCTCTGGAGAACACCTTTAAAGGGGTTATCGTAGATAACAGCCGTCATTGCAATCAGTTGAACAGCGCAATTCCATGGCAGCGTCCACAACACGGGAAATATAGCTATATATGCCAGCCATTGAAATAAATTTGCAATATTTGTCTGTATGATGACATGTGGCTTATAGTTTTCATTTACATATTTGCCATACAATTAACACATGCATATTGGTTTGTGTCTGGAAAACTCTTTGGACATTTTTTTGAAGCGTGCATGACTCCACTGGTGACAAAATGTCTTCTAGACCTGTCCTGAATGTACCTTACATTGTGTTCAGTCTCCTGTGTATGGCTTGAATTGTGAGAACGTAATGTTTTTGTTGGGTGAAGCATGTGTATGTTTTCTTCACTGTGGTATGTGAATGACTACTTCACTTTACATAATTGTCACATACTTGACACTTGAGTAAGAAACCCATTACTGAGCCATGTTGTATCTGTGGCCATGTTGTGTCATAGATCTGCAAATATTTGCATTTTGTATTTTTCTACAAGATTGTTAAAAACACAAATTAAGTTTAATTTGTACTTTAAGATCATATTTAGCACACTACCAAAGATTACATACACTAAGTTTGTCTTAAATTTTGACTGCACTCTATCTGTAGAACATTTTATATTAGTAGATGACATTGTTCATCCTGATCCTCCTGGTTCATAAATGTAGTGGGACTGAAGAGGGTTGCATATTCAGAGCACTAGAATGCAGAAACTTTAATGACTGTAACACTCCAAAACAGTGCAGATTTGTTTGCTATTCCGAATCCATGGAAGGTTGGGTTCACTACCATTAGTGGTTGATATCCAGTTGCTAGGATAGCTCTGAAATTGATGGATTATATAAAATAAAATGTCATAAATATCTGATTCTTCTGGTACTAACCTACCTTTGGGATCTTGTGACCCACACATTTCTGGAATCCAAAGCTGCCAGTGGTGGCAGGGGAACAGGAGAGAATAGTCAAAGTACTGCTGTCTTCATTACATTCTAGAGGAGCGGCTGTGCTCTTCTACTTGTCTCTGCATTGGCCTTTTGTCCCTTTGTTATCATACTTTGCTAACCTACTTTCAGTTGCTTAATTGGGGGTCATAAGACAAAATTCTTCCTATAGATGAGGGTCTCAAAAATTTGTTTGGTCAGAATACTCCTTTAAATCAAGGGTGGACATAGTGTAGCAGACTTTGAACTCTTTTTTAGCCAATTTGATTAATTTAACTGCCACCAAAAGATTTCAATTTAGAAAAAACCCAAGAAAATAAGCACCAACAGAAATTGTCTTGTTCAGTGCATCTCTGTGATCAGGACTGTGACTCGTACATCATGAAGACCACAGACCTGAACAGCCAACACTGGATGAACACTGTGTTCGGATCAGGATATATGACTGCTAAATCTGCTCACTTCTTACCATATGAATTCAATTTGTGGCTGGAATGGTCTAATTCACTCTTTGGAGACTTCAGTGAGTCGAGATCATTGGTTTAAGTCATTCATCACCCGTTGCTTTAGTAAAGCATTGCTTGCTTTGAAGATGTCATTAAATTGAGTTTTCAACGTTGAGGCTCCCACTTACGTATAAATGATCAATTCTTCTCTAAACTTCTTTATAACTTTGTGGGCAGATATTTGTGTAAGTAAGTAAGAAAGCAGAGCTAGAATTGAATGTGAGTCTGGCTACTATTCAAGTTTAGGCTGTGTTCAAGTTGTGTGTGTGTGTGTGTGTGCATGCGTGCGTGGGGGGGGGGCTAGCTTAGGTTGGACTAGGTTTTGATTAGATTGGATAACTGGTTAAAAGAAATAATTTGATCCACTATCCACTGAAATGACAAAACTCTAGATACACATAAGTATAGCGGGGTGGATCTAATGACTAAATATGGCCATTTACTGTAGACTTTGGACACTAAAAAGACCATGTTCTGAAAACTATCTATTCCTTTCATAACATGAAGATACCAAATGACAGCAGATATGTCAAAAAGTTAATCTACAGTGTTTTAATTTTTTTTGGTCATTGTTAGTATTGTAGTTGAAAAGTCATTCATACCAAAGCCAGGCGTGGATTTAGAAGGGATAAGTCTTCCTTTTGAAGACACTCTTGGCTTTGGCTCAAAAACCAGAATCAAAATCTATAACAAATTTGAAGGTTTTCCGTAATGTGTGGCCTCAACCACAAACCTAAGATAAAGGTTGGACAAACAATCTTTTGGCAAAGACTTGCCAGTCTTGATTCCCCTTTTAGACTGTATTTTTGGTTATGCCAAATGGGCAGGTTTGTTTAATGGAAGAGTGTCTGCTTATCACCAGGGTGAACCATAGGCTCAAGCAGGAAAAAAATCCAGTCAGTTGGTTACTTATTTTCTCCTACAGCAGTTCATGGTTGTGGTCTACAATCTGTGCCTCTAAGTTGTTGTGAAACTCCCAACCTACAGCTTTTAGGGCATGCATTTTACTACAGGTTGTAAACCAGTGGCTTAGTGTCTACAGATCCCCATGGGTATTGATTGCTAGCAGGCCCCAGGGTCCATTACCAAAATGTGTAGAGGCCTCTTAAGAAATGAGGGTATAGTCGTAGAAGTGCTAGGGTTAGAGTGGTGAGGCTGTGCCAGCTTTTCAAGGTTAAAAGCAAACATAAGGAAAATTACCTTTTACTTATGAATAAATCTTAAGTGACCTATCAACATTTAATGGGATGGATTTCAACATGAGCCCAGAAAGCTGCATTGCACCATTTACATTGGTGTAACTTTCCCAACAGTGAGACCCTCACCATCAACTTTTGGCAGGGGGTAACAGCACGATCTGAGATCGCATTGGCTAAACTAGACAATACTTATTAAACTACACAGCGAGCTACACCCTGTGAAGGATTCAGTCACTCTTGTCAAGATGCCTCTACACCAATGTTGTCCCATGGACAAGTGCTGCTTATTCAGCATCTGTTGCTCATTTGATGCTGGAGTTGAAAGGCGGTTCACTGGGTCTGACTTCCAATTTCTCATCCAGTTCCTTGACCACAAACTCTCTCCTCCCAACTCTTCAGAATTTTTCTTTCTCTGCTGGGAGAATAGCTCTGTTTTCATTGCTACTTCCATATCACAGAGGTTAGACATAATATAGAATTATGGTACATATGAGACCTCCTTGTTAAATATAGATGGCGCCTGTATGGAGCACCACAAAACATGTTGGCAGGTTTTTGCTACCAGAAAAGAGAAAATTAAATGTGATGTTTGACCTTTAAAAGTTCCATGTGATCCAGAATCCTTGGCCGCTGCTTACTATTAAATGATGAATATAATAACCTCTAGTTAATGATGCATTATGCAGCAACTGTTGGTTGTATGACTGTCGCCCTCCATTCCTCTCTTTTATATTAGGAGTTGGCTCCTTCTATGTCTTCTTTTTATAAGGGGAGTTGCCCTAGTCATGGTCATTTATAGTGTGGTTGATCCTTCAGAACAAACCGATAACAGGGCTTGTTAGCATATATAAATATTAGATGTTTAAGGGCTACCTAAAGAGGACCTGGCAACTTTAATACTACATTACCTTAGTGGATGGGGTGTGTTACTACACAGTTTCACCCAGTCCAGTTGGTCCTGGCCCTATCAGAGTATGTAAAGGCACACCGTATTGACTAAGGCAATGGTAACGCTCTGTTTTCAGTGCATTCCTATATTTCCAGGAGCAATAACATAGGAACACAGTGCAGAGTTCTAATAAAAGATCTTTTTGTGTCTTGTAATAATCGTAATAACTTACATTTTCTATCTTTTGGTTTATTAACTTGTTTTGTCATTTCTCTTTCCTTTCCCTTAGCCTCTGCCTTTTACAACCATGTCAGCCTCATGTATGGGTCTATATCAGAATTCTGCACAATATCATCTTGTCCAACGATGAAGGCCTGGTCAACGTAAGTACTCCATGCTTATGAGGGAAAACCAACCCTTTTGTTTCTATTAAAAATTAAAAAAAAAAAAGTATGCATTGTATTAGGTCACATGCACATTGCTGTATTAGATCTGTATGCAGATCTCTTTTGTACAGGTTGGTACTATGGTGTGGTACAGTGAAGCTGTGGTGAGGGAGAGACTCCTCACATCGTACATCATGATACAGGGAGTCTGGGTCTCTGGACTGAATTTTGGCTGGGAAATCCGTATTCCTCTGTGTGTATGGGGCCTAAGCCTGTAACATGGTCTATATTTGTATGACAGACAGCAAGAGATGGAGTAGATCCCATAGGAAATGTCCTTGACCTGCAGAAGTTAAATTAGTAGTTGTTTCAGTATTCTAATACATTGCTGGGAGATATGAAGCCTGCTTCAGGATCACATCAATGCCCCTCTGGCTATATGAGTTATTTTTCCCTGGCTTGTTTCCTGCTCATTGTGACACTGTAGGCCTCATGATCAGTGAATTATTAACTTGCGGCCAAGGCTGCATGAACACTTCATCTGTTGCTCCATGATGAAAACCGTACAGGATTACAGGAGGAGTTATAATGGGGGCTCTACAACACTCACATTTAGCACATACTATAGTTATTAACAGGGTTACTTGCCTGCTGAGCTAAAGCTGTCCATAGGAAATGATCTTTGTTGGTGAATCATATCCGTAAACTAATGTGGCATGGCGCTTACCCATCATCTTCTCTTTTTTTTTTTTTTTTTTTTTTTTTATTTAAATTTACACTGAATGCTCTGTCTCCTGTTTTTTCCATAGAAATACAATGACCTATGCCACATTACCATGTTAATTATTTTTTTGCTATAAGCGGCTTAAAGAAGTTGTTCAGAATCAGAAAACCATGGTTGCTTTCTACTATAAACCACCACACCTGTCTATGGTTTGGGTCTGGTATCACAGCTCAGCTCCATTCAAGTGAAGGGGGATGACCTGAAATACCAAACTCAACCTGAGGACAGGTGTGGCATTATTTCTCAAATACTGTGCAGCTTGTTTAAGCTTATTTTTATCTCCTAGCGCCTTCACAGACCTTGCCTTAAGCATAAGTTCCCTGTATTTTATGAACTTCATTTCATATGTCCTGATCGTTTTTGTTCAGCTTCTAGAGGTCATCTCAGTTAAAGCTAAAGGTGCCTATACACATTAAGTTACTGTCGCTAAACCTGCAGATTTTGATGTGTCCCAACTCTCTTGATGACAGATGGAAAAGAAGGATTGGACTGTTGGGTTGCAACATGCATTCCTTTCATGTGAGATAAGCCACTGCCATAGGTGTCTGATAGAAGTTTATTCCCCTCGCCCTATTGAGAACACATGCACACATGGCCGAGCTGATTGTGTGTTTATGGTGGGGTCAAGAAGGATAGCTGTTGGCTAATGGGTATCAAAAATATATGGAGCTTTAGATGTGATCCTAGAGTTCTACTAGAATATCTTGAGGTTACTATATTATAACGTTTCCGTTTAATCCAGCCAACCACTTTAGTAGAATTATGCTTGAGTGAGGGGGCCTGAATTTGGGCACTTTGGTTTAGTTTTGTTTTCACTCTTTAGTTATGATTTTGGGGAGGAGAAAGTATATATAGAAACCTTTAGCTACATGGTCTTGCCATGGCTTAAATCATTGGGTCTTGGTTGTGACCGATTTCGGTAGAGATTTTTTTTTTTTTTTTTTTTTTTTTCGTCCTGAAGTTTTGGGAGCCATACAGATGCTATTCTTACATAAATGCTATAAAAGAGACACATGGTCCCAATGAAATTCTCTCGTAATGTGTCCTTTGTTTCATACGAACTGCCCCCTCTCTAAAAGGGCAATATTCTGCAGAAAGCACAAAACATTCTGATGATAAACATGTACAAGTATAGGCCTGCATAGCTACTTCTGCACATAAGGAATCCGGCTGCACCTTTTAAAGGATAAAAATTCCTTCTCCACTTGGCATGGAGCCTGGTTTGAAGGGGGAGTGAAAACATCATAAAATGTCTGTTCTAAATTTAACTAGATTCTCTCTGGACAGTTCCACTGTTTATTGGACCAATATAAACATTATAGAGAAATGGCAAGTCATGAAAACGTCGACACATTCACATTTAGGGTGAATTTATACCTCATTGAACCCAATAAATCACATTTACAAATAAGAAAACTTGATTAAGTAGAAGAGCGCTGGAATGTCCGTGTACTAGAGAGCTCACATCCCCAAAACTTCTAAGTAGCTCGCCAAGTTTGTGTTGCTGATGGCCTTTTACAGGATTTAAGAGGGTTTATCTGATACCATGGATATACTGTACAGTCATGGCCAAAAGTTTTGAGAATGATACAAATATTAATTTTTACAAAGTCTACTGCTTCTGTTTTTCTAATGGCAATTTGCATATACTCCAGAATGTTATAAAGAGTGATCAGCTTAACAGCAGTTACTTGCAAAGTCAATATTTGCCTAGAAAATGAACTTTATCCCCCAAAACACATTTCAACATCATTGCAGCCCTGCCTTAAAAGGACCACCTAACATCGTTTCAGTGATTGCTCCATTAACACAGGTGTGGGTGTTGATGAGGACAGGGCTGGAGCTCAATCTGTCATGATTAAGTAAGAATGACACCACTGGACACTTTAAAAGGAGGCTGGTGCTTGCCATCATTGTTTCTCTTCTGTTAACCATGGTTACCTCTAAAGAAACACGTGCAGTCATCATTGCACTGCACAAAAATGGCCTAACTGGGAAGAGTATTGCAGCTAGAAAGATTGCACCTCAGTCAACAATCTATCGCATCATCAAGAACTTCAAGGAGAGAGGTTCCATTGGTGCCAAAAAGGCTCCAGGGCGCCCAAGAAAGACCAGCAAGCGGCAGGACCGTCTCTTAAAAGTGTTTCAGCTGCGGGATCGGGCTACCAGCAGTGCAGAGCTTGCTGAGGAATGGCAGCAGGCAGGTGTGAGTGCATCTGCATGCACTGTGAGGCGGAGACTCTTGGAGCAAGGCCTGGTCTCAAGGAGGGCAGCAAAGAAGCCACTTCTCTCCAGAAAAAACATCAGGGACAGACTGATATTCTGCAAAAGGTACAGGGAGTGGACTGCTGAGGACTGGGGGAAAGTCATTTTCTCTGATGAATCCCCTTTTCGATTGTTTGGAACATCTGGAAAACAGCTTATTTGGAGAAGAAGAGGTGAGCGCTTGTCTCATGCCAACTGTAAAGCATCCTGAAACCATTCATGTGTGGGGTTGCTTCTCAGCCAAGGTAATAAAGAATGGTACCAGAATGTCCTCCAAGAGCAACTTCTCCCAACCGTCCAAGAGCAGTTTGGCGCTCAACAATGCCTTTTCCAGCATGATGGAGCACCTTGCCATAAAGCAAAGGTGATAACTAAATGGCTCAGGGAACAAAACATAGAGATTTTGGGTCCATAGCCTGGAAACTCCCCAGATCTTAATCCCATTGAGAACTTGTGATCAATCATCAAGAGACGGGTGGACAAACAAAAACCAACAAATTCAGACAAAATTAAAGCATTGATTCTACAAGAATGGACTGCTATTAGTCAGGATTTGGTCCAGAAGTTGATTGAGAGCATGCCAGGGAGAATTGCAGAGGTCCTGAAGAAGAAGGGTCAACACTGCAAATATTGACTTGCTGCATTAACTCATTCTAACTGTCAATATAAGCTTCTGTTACTCATAATATGAATGCAATTATATTTCTGTATGTGATAAAAACATCTGACAAACACACATAAAAACCAGAGGGCAGCAGATCATGTGAAAATATAATATTTGTGTCATTCTCAAAACTTTTGGCCATGACTGTACAATTTTGTCTGAATTTGTTGTTTTTTGTTTGTCCACCCGTCTCTTGATGATTGACCACAAGTTCTCAATGGGATTAAGATCTGGGGAGTTTCCAGGCCATGGACCCAAAATCTCTATGTTTTGTTCCCTGAGCCATTTAGTTATCACCTTTGCTTTATGGCAAGGTGCTCCATGATGCTGGAAAAGGCATTGTTGAGCGCCAAACTGCTCTTGGACGGTTGGGAGAAGTTGCTCTTGGAGGACATTCTGGTACCATTCTTTATTCATGGCTGTGTTTTTAGGCAAGACTGTGAGAGAGCTGATTCCCTTGGCTGAGAAGCAACCCCACACATGAATGGTTTCAGGATGCTTTACAGTTGGCATGAGACAAGACTGGTGGTAGCGCTCACCTCTTCTTCTCCGAATAAGCTGTTTTCCAGATGTTCCAAACAATCGAAAAGGGGATTCATCAGAGAAAATAACTTTACCCCAGTCCTAAGCAGTCCACTCCCTGTACCTTTTGCAGAATATCAGTCTGTCCCTGATGTTTTTTCTGGAGAGAAGTGGCTTCTTTGCTGCCCTCCTTGAGACCAGGCCTTGCTCCAAGAGTCTCCGCCTCACAGTGCGTGCAGATGCACTCACACCTGCCTGCTGCCATTCCTCAGCAAGCTCTGCACTGCTGGTAGCCCGATCCCGCAGCTGAAACACTTTTAAGAGACGGTCCTGCCGCTTGCTGGTCTTTCTTGGGCGCCCTGGAGCCTTTTTGGCACCAATGGAACCTCTCTCCTTGAAGTTCTTGATGATGCGATAGATTGTTGACTGAGGTGCAATCTTTCTAGCTGCAATACTCTTCCCAGTTAGGCCATTTTTGTGCAGTGCAATGATGACTGCACGTGTTTCTTTAGAGATAACCATGGTTAACAGAAGAGAAACAATGATGGCAAGCACCAGCCTCCTTTTAAAGTGTCCAGTGGTGTCATTCTTACTTAATCATGACAGATTGATCTCCAGCCCTGTCCTCATCAACACCCACACCTGTGTTAATGGAGCAATCACTGAAACGATGTTAGGTGGTCCTTTTAAGGCAGGGCTGCAATGATGTTGAAATGTGTTTTGGGGGATAAAGTTCATTTTCTAGGCAAATATTGACTTTGCAAGTAATTGCTGTTAAGCTGATCACTCTTTATAACATTCTGGAATATATGCAAATTGCTATTAGAAAAACTGAAGCAGTAGACTTTGTAAAAATTAATATTTGTATCATTCTCAAAACTTTTGGCCATGACTGTATATTATACAACCTATGCACACAACCATGCAATCAACATACAAACTCCATGTACATGTTGCACTTGTTTGTAGCTGAGCATAGGCCTTTAGTGTTGGTCACTTTTCTGTCATGCACTATATACACTATACTGTACTATACTATACACTATATGCCTTATGTGAGCTCACATGCCTTTTTGGTAGCACCACCTGCTGTCTATTCCATTGTGCCCTTGAATTTTGGCAGTGTAGACCTAATCCTAGGCTGTCTAATGCAACCTGGCATATTTAAAGCTACTGTAGCATGTCAATAGGGGATGCAAAGGTTGCATTAATAAGTGGTCCTTAAAGTGAATGTCCACCCTCTATGCCCACCATATTGTTTGGGGTCCAAAATTCTGTGTTGCCACCTTAATTTATTTTGTCTTTATAGCAGGTGAAGAGGTTGACTGATATAAAGCTCCAAATCCCAAAACTTGAATATTGCACACAAAAAAAGTTAAAGTACTTGGTACACTCAATCATTCAATCTTTCTGGTAAGGTTTCTACAAGTTCCTGTCCCAGAGTGTCTCAACTACAAAAGTACAAAAGGGGAGCTTACTAAGATTATCATGGATTTGTACTTTAATTTACACCAGTAGCTGGCTTAAATTATAGTAAATCTGCTGGGCCGCAGGAAGGAACACCCCCTCCCCTAAGACCAGTTCACTTTTATTTTTAATGGAAAGTGTTGCTCAAAATCTCAAAAGTTATTGTGCAAAAATTGCATACACCAAACTTGTGACTTTTAGATGCCAGAAAGCTGTGCCTGATAGATTTTTTTTTTTTTTTCTAATGGGAACCTGAGGGTTGCTTTAATGTAAAGTTACAGAGATAAATTTGTACTATAAGTCATAATAGGAATATGCAGAAAGCTCCCCATAGTGATTGATGACACTCCTATTTTGAGCTCTGTATATGGAAATCAGGGTTTAGATCTTTGTAATGATGTATAAAAGAATAAATCCGCACAAAATGTTAAACCTATAAATGACATGTTCATGATGAAAGGTGAAGATTCTCTTTAACCTAAAAACGTCCCCTGTGTATAAGCACTGATTAGTATTTACCAAGTCTGCTTATATTTGTGAGTTTATGGTTCTCCGGGTTGTTGAAGGGCCTGCTAAGCTGCATTCTTGTGAATGCCAGTAAAATGGTTTTCTTCCCCGTGTTGTTGACAGACAGGATACTTTGTCGTCATCACTATCATCATTACCAACATATAATGCAGGATTGTGCAAACTCCATCAAAATACATAAGGAGGCAAGAACATTGCCCGAGGAATAGAGTCTTGCATAAAAGAGCAATTCTATGGCAGATCAGTTGTACATAGGTTAACAGCAAGTGGCTTTGGCTTTAATGACGTGGCTTAAAATAGTGCTGTATTTTTTTTTTTTTTTTTTTTTTTTTGTCCCTTCTTCCTACTCAAACATTGGGTTTGGCATAGTGTCAATATTCGTAATAGGAAGTCTTGTGAAGAGGACAGGCCCACTAATGGAATTCAGTATACTGACAAGAGAACATAACACTGTAAAATGAGAGGTAAAGGTGAAATGACAAGAGCATTGATGAGCAGGTTAGAATCTATGGCCTTCATAGAAATCTACGCACAAACTAGGTCTCTACACAGGTTTAGGTCAAGGAATGGGCATTTGACTTTTGTCTTATTTTAAATTATTATTATTATTATTATTAAATAAGTCAGATTTTTATTCTACCCAGAAATAGAGCCTCTCTTGCCCAGGGGCTGTGTCTGGTATCACAGTTCAGCTGTATCTATACTCCTTGACAAAAATAGGCACCAAGAAGGAGTTGTTGGAATTGAATGAAACTTTGTATGTGAATGTAAGTGACATGTATATGTAAGTGATTACAATATTAGAGTGAAAAGAGGCTCTAGTAGCCTCTTGGGCCACCTCTAACCTGGATAGATACGGATGGATGTGGAGGCATATAGGTCTCTCCTGCGGCACATTTTTCCACAGATATTGCAGCTAGGCCTGTAGATTATGCACACTAGTCGGTTGCCAAAGCAGCCCAGCTGGTCCCATAAATGCTTAATTGTCGAAAAATATGGTGATCACGAAGGTAAAGGAAGTGTTGCAATGTGGCAGAGGTTGAAGGATTGAAGCGACACCAAAAGGCCTCAATATTCAAACCTGACTGTCGTCGGATCACAAACAGAACCTGGATTCCCTTCTAAAGACAATACAGTTCCAGTCCGTTATCAGTCCAGCTTTCAGGACATACAAAGAGGCAGTCCATACAACTGCTTTGTGGCCCCCATCTACCTTTAATTCTACTCTCTCCCCTTATGTACTGTAATGTTGTGAAAGGAAAGGTGAACTGGCCAGAACATCTTTCTTACATGAGAAATGTGTGGGGAAGGGAGTGCAAGCATGCATCAGTACCAGGAAATTGCCAATTGGATCTCCTCTTCTGTGCTCACAAAGGCTTTACCCTGGTGGAGGGGAATAATCAAGTTGTGGTCTCTTATAAGTCTGCCACGTAATTTAAGAAGTAGTCCCTTGTGTCTTGTCTGACAGTCTGGTTGCTATTGCTATACTACCTAAGAACCAATCTGCACAATTGGGCATCACATCTCTGGCAACCAACCTATCTTGGATCACTCTAGTCTTCAGTCAACTGAAGGGGCAACACTTACTGCCAAAAAATTTGTGTGGAGACACTTAGGCTGTGTTCTATTGACATGGCTGCTGTGTATGGATGAAACCCCACCCACATATGATGGCCAATGATCACAAGACCAATGCTCACAATCATTTGTGTGATTTAATGACACGTGCAGACAGGGGTTTGTCTGTATGTGGCATCTGCAGTGTTGGCATACAGCCTTATAATATTCTAATTAAAATGTCAAAGTGTTTGGGACTTGGCCTCCACATGTTCAGAAAAGAAGACCAATTTAGATGACACCTCTACCAGTGGCACTACCAGCAATATTAGTAGAAAGTCTATGGTGCTTGTTTCCCAAGGGGTTAAGATTTGGGAAATCCAATGGTACACTTGTCTGTGTACGAGGCATGCAAACACTGCCTTGTTGATATGAAGTTGCCATGTAACTTGTATACACAGAAACAGCTGACATGGGCCTTGGGGACATATAATTAGCTCCCTGTGCACCTGCTTCCTTCTCTCCCAGGAATAGAAGTGGTCTCAGGCAAGCACCATCTTCTCATTTCAGCTTTTATCTGTGACTTATTTAAAAAACAAAAAAACTCCTGTTTAATATGCACAATTCAGTCACTTTTCTTTGCAACATGGGTGGTCTACTGGGAACATTTGGAAATGGCATTATAAAGCTGAAGACAATTAACATAACTGGATGGATATCTGCAGTTTGGAACAGAGAACCTGTCACTATTTAACCTCATGAAATAAATCTTAAGTGTGTGTACAGGTCCTTTCGGTCTAGATCTCATGTTATTTAGATATCGATTGCTCAAGTCTAGAGGAAAGATTGTAAGCTTAAAATCTGTCCTATTTTCAATAAAATACATTATTCTTAGATAAATCCCAGGTAAAGAGGAGTCCTAGTATTGTTTTTGAGTCAAAAGTACCACATAGTCCTAATATAATCACTATGTAGCGAGTATATGTCAAATGTTCGCCTTGGAGCCCAGCCATTCCTAGTTACGCCATTGCTGACACCTGTAACACATTTTTATAGAATTCTAGTGATGACAGGTCTGGCAGCCTTCAATAAGCTCCCGACTGTTATAGTAACAGATCGTTGCCCCCAGATCTTGTTCCACGAGACAACAATTGTCATCGACATGGTGGCGCCCATGCAATGCCGGTAAGTAGATGCCTCTGTCACATTTGAGCGAGGCATCTGTAAGGTTATCGCTTACAATGAGTGGGGGTGCTAATTAAAGGCATTGCCGCAGGGTCTCTACGGCCAATTAGCTCCTGAGAAGCCACCATGTTTATGGTGGCTCTGCTGTAATAGCACGGTGGATGTCAGTTAAGGGTTAAAAGTAGTCTACCACCTCCGCAAGCATATTCAAGTGTCACTGTCATGTTACTGAACACATTATGGTGATAAACAACATACCTTTGTTATGTGTGTCACTTTTGTAGATTTGGGAAAAACAACTTGCATTCCTATGCAAATAAGGCACAGACCTTCAGCTCCCTGGGGCACTGCTCTTGCTGCTCAAGTAGTATATGAGTGATGTCATCACCAGGATCAGCTCCCACTGATTGATTGGGGTGGCACAAACCAAAGATGGTAGGGGTCTGAGTGGCAAGAGCAGTGTGCCAGGGATCTGATTTCCCACCCCTCAGTGCAATAATTGCCATCTAAAAGGTATGATGTTTATCACTGTAATGTGCTCAGTAATGCGGTGGAGGCAGTTGAATATCCTTGGGGGAGGTGGTAAGCCTCCCTTAAAGTCCACAACAATTTTAAGCTGTCCATCTGCTCGATTAGGGCATAAAGTGGGATCTCGGTAGGGCTTGGTGAAGGATGCAGGCCTTAAGGCTATATTCACATGACCAAGTTTTTTGGTCATGTGCTGTTTTGTGATCAATGAAAAACTAGTGCAGGCAATACTTTTTTACAGATTGGACTCTTGGGTCCATTTTCACAGGCCCAATTTGCCCAAAAAGGTCCATGGAAAAAAAAAAAACTGATCTTGGACAGATCCAACTGAAAAACAGCTGTGAATCTGCTTGGTTATGTGAATATAGCCTAACTATTTTTTGCGCCCAACTGCAAAGAGAACAAGAGAAATGATAGTATCATAGTATCACAGTAACCTGATGGTGAGGAGGAGAGGTAATGTTGCTCTACTGGGTCAAACATAAGAAGGAATTGCTGGGATATTTTCATGCATTGTCTATTTTTAGTGTTTAGTTATGCAACACAGGTAGTTTCCAGATATGCAATTAGTCTCGAGAAATTCAATTTATGGTAGGGCTGTAATTGTAATTAAGAGTGAGCACCATTCTGTAACGTTCCATTGTACAGAATAATCTCCAAAAAAGGGCAATTAATAACTTTGAATGAGGTACTTGGGCTGTATAAGGACTTATCATAGGAAGCCTCACAGTTGTGATGAAATTCCAGCTTCCCTGTTTATGGTTTTTATACATTGGCTCAGGCATCTGTATACTTATTAAACAGTAAACATTTACACCCACAACGAAAGCGAACCTCCAGTTATAAACAACTTTTTATAAATGGATAGTACAGGTTAATATGTCTTATTAAAGAAATAGGGTTTCTTCTCCACTTTTCAGGCAGTTACTTTCTCCATGTTAGTCTATGAAGAGAGGAGGGGGGATAGAAAAGACACTCAAATAATTGCTGCTGTTCCACTCTTTTTTTATAACATTGATAGGATGTAGATAAGAGGCTGTTAGTACACAGAATGAAGCAATAAATCAATTAACCAGGAGGCGGGAGAATCCTACTCAACACCCCCCCCCCCCCCTGTTGTATGTGTGAGGTTGATAGGAGGAGATATAATGTGAACAAAAGCAGTCAGATTGAAGATAGGGAGCAGGAGAACATCTTGATAAAAGGTGAGAAAAACAAATCTCCTTAATAAGATATATTACATTACATTAAGTTTCTTTTAAATGCACTATTCATTTATGAAAAGTTGTTTATAACTGGAGGTATGCATGTTTTATACTGAGGAACTTTTATACTGATGACCTATCATGCTTTAGGGGCTGGAAATACCTTTTAGGTTGTGGGCCCACATTGCGAAAACGCCATGATTTACAGTACCTGCAAAGTGGATGGGATTCTAGCTACTCCCATCCACACATTGTAGAAAAAAATCTGCAGCAGAAATGCCCTGTTTTCAAAAGACACTCGTGTTTTTGAAAATTGCAGCAAGTCCATTATACCTACAGAATAGGGGCAGAAAGTCCGCAGAGGAAAACTCTGCAGACTTTCTGTTAAAAATGCTGCAGAAAAAGCCTTGATGCGTTTCCACCACGGTCTTTTCTGCAGCGTTTTTTTGCAGCGATTCGCCTCGTGGGGTCTTAGCCTTAAGGCTGAGGCCCCACATTGTGGAAATGCAGCTTTTTTTTGTTGCAGATTTTGCTGCGTTTTTTTGAGCCAAAGCCAGGAGTGGATTGAGCAGAAGGTAGACATATAAACACTTCCTATATACTTATATACTTATATACTATATACTTCCTATTGTAGCCACTCTTGACTTTGGCTCAAAAAACTGCAGCAAAATCTGCAACAAAAACGCAGCTTTTCTGCAATGTGAGGCCTTAGAGTGGAAAACCCTTTACCAAAATTCCTCTATTATTTTTTGTATGGTTTTTAAAAAGATGACTTATTTATTTTATCACTACCTGAGAAAGCTGGACGACAACCAATGTGGTTATCATTATAACTTGTCATGAAGTTTTCTCATGCTCTAAAATGGCAGATCAGACTATTAGGTATATAGGAGCAATGAATGCATCACTTGTACTAGCTAGTTTTTCCTTTTCAGAAACTTAGAAAAGTTAAATGACAACACTTGTGGGATTTATAATGAAGTTTCACACAGCTTTTACATTAAGAGGATTATCCCATAAAAAAATGTTTAACTTATCTATAAGATAGATAATGTATGGTCAACTGAGTCCCTATCTTTAGGACCACCACTGATCACAAGAATTTGGTGCCATACCCCCCTGTTCTTCCTCACTGAACAACTGAGGAGGAATTTGGATGGAGCGGCAGTCTAGCATGCATGACACCTCTCCATACACTGTATATTGGGCTGTCATAGAAACAGCTTTTGGTTTTCATCAGCTCCATAGACATTTAATGGAGCAGCATTGCCATTTCCAGAGTATGGTTGTGCAGTGATGTGAGGAAGGGTTTGCAGTCTCAGGACTCTTGTGCTAGTGATGACTAGTGTGAGTAAGCAATAAATGTTTATCATCGGATAACCACTTTAGGAAACGGCTAAGGCTAAGTTCACACCTTCTCCCTGTCTCCGTTGGGGGTTTCCGTCTTCGAATCCGCTTAAAAAAAATGCGAAATCCGCATTTTTCTGCCTTTTTCGGGCGGAAACCCGGCGGATCTCTTATATAGTCTGTGGTGTGAACCTAGTGTAAATAAAACTTTGAGAACAAAACTCAAGTATTCAAGTATTGCCCACATGTAGTAATTTCAAAATTTGGTATGTCACATGCCAGATCCACTGGAGTTTGGTTGCTAGGTTCCCCACTAATTTTGAGAATGAACAAGTTTGTTTCTGGACTGCACCCCTGACTGGCATACAGTGGTTGATGGTATGGAGTAGGATGAATGTGTTATCAATGGAACCTGATAGGTGCTGGATTATCAGATATTCTGGGTGCTTCTAAAAAATTCCTATAAATCTTACATTTGTATTTCCATGTGGTTGTGCCACAGTGAGGTAATGGTGTGGTTTGTTGTCATTTCATTCTGCCAGACGTGAATACTCTTTTTAGTATACCTGATGCGTCTTCTGCTTCCAGACTCTTGAGATTCCACAGATTAACACATTAATCAGACTTTGATTTTATCAATTGCCAAATAAAAACTTGACAGACAATACTGTATAGCCAAGGCCAGAGCAAATTCAGATCATGAACAAACAGTATAGGTATCTGAATTTTTTTAAATGTATTTATTTATTTTTTTTAAATGAGCAACAACTTTATAATATCAGGCCATGCAGTAGTTAAGCTTACAACATATACATTGCTTGAATGATTCACATACTAGGGTAACGTGTGTGTTAAATTCCTGGCAAGGCCCACATCTTGGCCAAGACATTCATGTTTTGCATGTTTGTGTCTCCAGGCAGATCCAGTGGACGGATGAGAGAGGACGCAAGAGAAAATGTTCCGGCCCGCAATATGCAGACTATGCTGCCAGCATTGTTCAGAAAATCCTGACAAACGAAGACTTGGTTCCTACTAAACATAGTGAGTAATACATCTTTTCCTTTAGGGTTTCTCGCTTCTCTGCTTCAAGCACATCCTGTGTAATATCATGTTATGTTAAATGTTTAGATTAGAAAACCCTGCTCATTTTATAGAGGAACCCTCAAAAGAGTGGTTACAAAAAGCGTCTATACCTCCTGGTGAACCTGGTTTGTCAGTGTATTTCACAAAGAGGACTTTGTAATGCTTCATTTTCCCTGTGTTGGAGCTGCAGGGAAACAGAACACTTAGGTACCCAGTTCCTTCACGTATTACAGCTGATCAGTGTATTGTGACACCCTATGATCAGCTCATTCTTTGAGACCCTAACAGAAAAGTGCTATCCAAAATGGCTACCCCCTTTACTCCTGTGCATCATGGCATCATGCAGACAATGGACAAACCATGGTGTAACAAAACGGTCAAGCATTTCATGCCAATTTATATTAGAGATATTATTTGTTATATTGAGTTGAGCAGATAAAATAAAATGGGTTCTGGTTCTGTAAAGTTTCTGGTCTTTCCTTAGGATGGGCCATCAGTAATCGAAAAAGATTGGTAGGGTCTGACTTTCGGCATCTTCAAAGATCACCTCTTTGAGGAAGCTTTGGCGCTTCAAGTTGATTCAAATCAAAGACCTTAAAGGGTTTTTCTAGCCCCAGAAAACAAAGTGTAATGGTACCTAATATGGGCATGTAAAAATAAGAGAAGAGTACTCCCAGCTCCAGAATCTCCCGCTGCTGCAGGCAACAGGCTGGAAAATTGTGCATAAGGCCAGTTTATAAAAAAAAAAAAAAATTCAACACATATACTTTTATCTTATAGCTAAACAAACTGGTTCACATTCAGATTATCTTAACGCCACCACAATATCCAAGGCAGCAAAACTCAGACCTCATAGTTTAAGTAACCTGAATTTCAGGCTCTACGTTGATCTATGTGTGGTTTCCTTAAATTTTATTTTTTTTTTTTTAATTCTGATAGCATTATGGCCATCGGAATGTGACCTTATCTCAATAAGCCTCTGTGCCCGTCTTAGTTTTACTCCATCTCAATGGGAATATTCAATTTTGGGCACACTTTTATTTTGGGTTTTTTTGCTTGCCATTTCCATGTTTTAGATTTATTAAATTTTTATAATTTTTTTAAATTTCTCCAGGTAAAGAATTTTCAAAAGCTTTCAGACCAGCTATCCAGAAGACCTTCCGACTCCTGTTTCACCTCCTGGGCCACATCTACACTTGTCACTTCAGAACAGTGGTGAACCTTGAATTGCATCCCCATCTTAATACTCTGTACCTGCACCTCCTCCTCTTCTGTGCAGAATTTCACCTCCTTGATTCCAAAGAAATGACCTTAAGTGAAGACTTGACCACAGCCTTGATACATTCCAGCCCACCACCTCGAACCTCAGGAAGCCATGCCCGTAATACTTGAAGCAACTCAATAAATAGGCCCTTATTTTTTTTCTACATATACTGCCACCAGAACTTGTTACCATAATGAATATCGCAAAATCTATAATATTCTGTGTAATCTAATTTTTGGCATGGCACCTTGAGCATGGCCTCTGATTGCCAACTTCAGGTTACAAAGTACAATCATAGAAGTGTTGTGGAGCAGTCTGTGAGATGTGTTTGAAGGAAGCTTGCCGCATAGCACAGAGCTGGTTTGAGCTGACTGTACGCTGAGAGACCCAACAAGTGCATCAAGCAGAAATCAAACGAATATGCATCAATTCACAAATCTGCTAAGACAAGCAAAGGACACACTATGTTACCAGGCAGAAAATGTTTTCTGTTGGCGAAGTAGTTTTGTGTAACACTGGATAACATATACAGACTTTTACACGTAAATTTTGCAAAGGTCATATTCTCCAGAATGGGCACTTTTTTTTTTTTTTTTTTGTTTGTTTTATAACAAGTATATTTTAATTTAATTATAAATTCTAATTTCTCATTTTAAGGACATGGATAGAGCTGACAGTTACATGTATATTTTACTTCAGGTGATATGTTACTTTTTCTTAAGGAAAAAAAAGCGCTTATCTTTTGTAATTTATTCATTTAAGTACAAAAAAAAAAAATACAAAAAAAATTTACTTTATATATAAAAAAAACTTAAACCATAGCTGTGTATTGTCTTTTCTTATCATTGAACTATAGCCCGATTTCTTAACTTATACAGTGCATCAGACTGTTGGGAAACACAAGTGACAACTAGCATGAGGCTAAGGCCCCGCGTAGCGGGCTGCAGCAAAAAAGCACTGCGAGAAAACACGCAGTGGCAACACATCACGGTTTTTCAAACCGCAGAAAGTCCGCAAAGGTTTCCTCTGCAGATTTTCTGCTTCCATTATACCTATAAGGAAACCGCCAGCTTTTCTATAGGTATAATTGACATGCTACGATTTCCAAAACCGCAGTGGTTTTGGAAATCACAGCATGTTTGCTGCATGTATTTCTCCGCAAGGTGTGGATGTGATTCGCTACTTTGCGCTTTTTTTTTTCTGCGGTGTTTACACCACATGTCAAATCCTGAACCACTGGAGTATTCTCTGGTGCACTGCTGGACCAATCTGACTCTACTGGTATCCTCTTAGTTTATACATGGGCCTTTTCCAATGGTAACTGGTAACTATTCCATATTTGTACCAGTCTGTGGTCAACGATAAAGGGTTATCTCTGATATAGACAACTCTTATTAGGAATGAGAATCTGCTGGTGTTCAGCTGACTGGAGTGCATCTAGTAGTTATCATCAGATCTAAAATGCCACGCAGCGGACTTTAGTAGGAGCAAAACATACCTTTGTGGCCACAAACTTCTGAAGCAATGTAGAGATAATCATATTTTTATGGATAGATGAATCAGCCTCAGATGCATTGGGGATGGGGTCTGATTTGTCTGCAGATGGTGCTCTGAATGCTGTGTCGCTGTAGACACTCATGCTGACACCTATCCACTGCTGAAAGCTCTGACAATGGCCATAGGAGCGCTGTTGAGCAATGTAAGAAGATGACCTGGTCTGATTGATTGCATTTTTTTGACATATGTATCAATAGCTTAGTCCATGTATGTCACTCGCTTGGGTAAAAGATGGCAGTGTAATACTCATTTTGCTTGAAAACCTAATTTTTTTTTTTTTTTTTTTTTTCCCCCCTTCTTAAACCTTTCTCGCAGGACATCTTCAGAGTTCTTGTGGATTCCATGATTCAAAGGACCAGATCTGTTTTGAGAGGGACCGATACCATAAAGTTATATGTTGTGGCTGATCAGTCTACACACTTGTGTGTTGACCTAGATAATTGTCAAACCGTGTGCTGACCAACTTGTGTTCTGTCAGCAATGATCCCAAGGCTGGACACATCTTACCTGAGCAATTGTCCACTCATGTATGATCCTAATGTTAGATCCACTGTACTTGAGCAATTACCCACAAGCAACTGCCCATCAGTCATCTCTATGTTGGACCAATCTTGCTTGAAAAATTTCCCAGCCCCCATTAATCTCAATTGCTTATACTTTCAAAGGGAAGTCCATGCTGTGTTCTAAAACTAATACCGTTGTCATAAAGTTACTGTTTCATGTTTTTATATGGACTTAAACAAAAATGTTAAAATTCAGTAGACTTCAGTAAAGCAAATTGTGGTCAAATCTATTCCCCCTTCCCCTTAAACAGATGTTAATGGTGCTGTTGGTTGAGCTGGACTTAAAACTTTTGTACCAAAGGAAGAGCTTTTTGTGTATTTGGTCTCTCAATTGTCTAGACGAAAACCATGATGCAAATCCATGCTATCAAAGAGCTACTATTACAGATGTCCTTTAGTACCTTCTGTTTTATTTTATCCCATAGCATGTAACAATGCTCTATCCAAGGTGAGATTAGATTGAGAAGTGTGCATAAAGTCACCCATCAATGCAGAGAAATGTTCATATAAAGGATGGCAGGCGATGCAGGTCCAAGTATAGCAAATGGTAAATCCAGCAACCGTGCAAAGGTTTTAGTATAAAATGTACTACTTTTATTAGGTATTATTAAAATAGCCATAATTCAGAGCATATGCAACTAGTTTACATGTTTGTTATAGAAGTCTTTAGGCCTTATTCACATTGAATCAGCGATTGTGTGACAATTTTGGTGCACAATCACTGGTGTAAAACACTGATGTGTGAATAATGCCTAACTCGTAACCTGCTATGAATGCTGGTCCAAACTTGGTGAGTACAGCAAGATTTGTCAACAATCTGATGTGTAGTGTTGATGATCTGTCCTTCCCTGTGAGGGTCACTAATCACCTCCTGATAGCAAACAGATAACAGATCCCTCTTGGCCTTCATGATGCTGTTTGTTCACCAGTGTTCTTTAACAAACCACTGAGGCCTTCACAGAACAGGTGTATTTATACTGGGACTAAATTACACACAGCTGGACTCTATTAACTAATTAAGTGACTTCTGAAGGCAATTGATTGCGCTGGATTTTATTTAGTGGTATCAGAGTACGGGGGCTGAATACTTTTGCACATCGCGCTTTTCAAATTTTTATTTCATTAAAATTTTGAAAACCATGTTATCATTTTCCTTCCACTTCATAATTATGTGCTACTTTGTGTTCGTCTATCACTTGAAGGGAATCTATCATTAAAAAAAACACTTTAATGCGAAAGCCCCATGTTGTGGAAACGCAGCTTTTTTTGTTGCAGATTTTGCTGCGTTTTTTTGAGCCAAAGCCAGGAGTGGATTGACTTGAAGGTAGAAGTATAAGAGCTTCCTATATATTTCCCATTCCTTTTGTAGCCATTCTTGACTTTGGCTCAAAAAACCGCAGCAAAATCTTGCAATAAAAAAAAGCTGCATTTTCGCAACGTGGGGCCTTAGCCTTAAGCTAATGGCACGTTGGAATGGCCTTTAAAAAGGCCATTCTTCTCCTACCTTTCATTGTTGTCTTCTCCCAGCCGTTTCTGTAAAAATCTGTTTCTCTTCAATTATGGAAATGATCCTCACGGAGCACCTGGGGCATTCCTCCTTGGTAGTGAGCACCCACCGCGTCATCTCTTGTCACCGCCCATTAGTCTGTTGTGGTGACTCCCATCTTGGTCTTCTCTGTCTTCTTTCTTCTACTTCCCCTGATGCAGCGCTGGACGGCAGCGGCTGCGCATGACGGGCCACCATTTTCCGGCGTCGGTCCAGCACTGCGTCAGAGGAAGTAGAAGAAAGAAGATATAGAGAAGACCAAGATGGGAGTCACCACAACAGACTAATGGGCAGTGACAAGCAATGACATGGTGGGTGCTCGCTACCAAGGAGGAACGCCCTGGGTGCTCCGTGAGAAACAGATTTTTACAGAAACGGCTGGGAGAAGACAACAACGAAAGATAGGAGAAGAATGGCCTTTTTAAAGGCCATTCCAACGTGCCATTAGCTTAAAAGTTTGTTTTTTTTTAATGATATGCTCCCTTTAAAATCTCAAAAAATATACATTTAAAGGGGTTGTCCAGAATAAAAGCTAATTCCTACACTAATCTATACACCCTCCCCCGCCTACTTTATAAATAACATAATTTATCAAAAATGTATATTTACCCATATACCCATACATTTTCTGGTTATCCCGTGATGATCCGTTTCCCCGTTTTTGGAAACGGAATGTCACTACTACTCCCCCCCTCCATCCACTCCATTATACTTGCTTCTCTTCCTTCCAAGCTTCCTCCTCCCTCTTTTCTGACTACCGATACGCGCAATAGTCCCAGTGCTGCTCTGTGCTCCCACACTTGCGCAGTAGAGGTGGATTGTCAGCTGCAGAGCACAGAGCAGCGCTGGGACTACTGCGTGTGCTGGCAGAATCAGAAAAGAGGGAGGGGCCGTCCAGCAGGAGGAAGACTGGAAGGAAGTTACGTAAATATAATGGGGTCGGGGGGGTGGGCGGAATAGCTAGAGAGACAGGGAGGGGGGTGTATGGGAGGGAGGGAGGGGGGGAGGGAGGTGAGAAGGAGCTAATGTGGAAGGTATGTAGCTGGAAGCTGAACCACGTAAACAAATGCAGACTATGCCAGAAGCTTCCAGAGACACCCAGAAATCACTCAAAACACTGCTAAAGGTATATGGGTGAATTTATTAACCCATTAATAGCACTAACAGACCTTTATTAAAAAAAACATTTCTTGCCCCGAAAACCCCTTTAAGTTTGTGGTTGTAAGGTGACAAAATGTGAAAAAGTTCGAGGGGAATGAATACTTTTGCAAGGCACTGTACAGTAGGTACGGAAAGTATTCAGACCCCTTTAAATTTTTCACTCTTTGTTTCATTGCAGCCATTTGTTAAAAGCAAAAAAGTTCATTTTATTTCTCATTAATGTACACTCAGCTCCCCATCTTGACATAAAAAAAACAGAAATGTAGATATTTTTGCAAATTTATTAAAGAAGAAAAACTGAAATATCACATGGTCATAAGTATTCAGACCCTTTGCTGTGACACTCATATTTAACTCACATGCTGTCCATTTCCTTCTGATCCTCCTTGAGATGGTTCTACTCCTTCATTGGAGTCCAGCTGTGTTTAATTAAACTGATTGGACTTGATTAGGAAAGGCACACACCTGTCTATATAAGACCTCACAGCTTACAGTGTATGTCAGAGCAAATGAGAATCATGAGGTCAAAGGAACTGCCCAAGGAGCTCAGAGACAGAATTGTGGCAAGGCACAGATCTGGCCAAGGTTACAAAAGAATTTCTGCAGCACTCAAGGTTCCTAAGAGCACAGTGACCTCCATAATACTTAAATGGAAGAAGTTTGGGATGACCAGAACTCTTCCTAGACCTGGCCATCCAGCCAAACTGAGCAATCATGGGAGAAGAGCCTTGGTGAGAGAGGTAAAGAAGAACCCAAAGATCACTGTGTCTGAGCTCCAGAGAAGAAGTAGGGAGATGGGAGAAAGTTCCACAAAGTCAACTATCACTGCAGCCCTGCACCAGTCGGGGCTTTATGGCAGAGTGGCCCAAAGGAAGCCTCTCCTCAGTGCAAGACATATGAAAGCCCGCATAGAGTTTGCCAAAAATATATGAAGGACTCCCAGACTACGAGAAATAAGATTCTCTGGTCTGATGAGATGAAGATTGAACTGTTTGGCGTTAATTCTAAGCAGTATGTGTGGAGAAAACCTCTTCCAGAGTGCTCTGGACCTCAGACTGGGCTGAAGGTTCATCTTCCAACAAGACAATGACCCTAAGCACACAGCTAAAATAACAAAGGAGTGGCTTCGGAACAACTCTGTGACCATTCTTGACTGGCCCAGCCAGAGCCCTGACCTCGACCCAATTGAGCATCTCTGGAGACACCTGAAAATGGCTGTCCACCAACGTTCACCATCCAACCTGACGGAACTGGAGAGGATCTGCAAGAAAGAATGGCAGAGGATCCCCAAATCCAGATGTGAAAAATGTGTTGCATCATTCCCAAGAAGACTCATGGCTGTATTAGCTCAAAAGAGTGCTTCTACTCAATACTGAGCAAAGGGTCTGAATACTTATGACCATGTGATATTTCAGTTTTTCTTTTTTAATAAATTTGCAAAAATATCTACATTTCAGTTTTTTTCTGTCAAGATGGGGTGCTGAGTGTACATTAATGAGAAATAAAATGAACTTTTTTGCTTTTAGCAAATGTCTGCAATGAAACAAAGAGTGAAAAATTTAAAGGGGTCTGAATACTTTCCGTACCCACTGTATATACTGACTTACTGATACTTTTTCATTAAAGAGTTAATGATGTCATAGGAGGGCATGTCTGATAAACTGTATCATAAATCTCAGTGGGAGAAGGATTTATGATACTTGGACTGCCAGATATCAAAATAGATCATAGAAGTTTAAATAGAAGTTTTGAGAGATGGACCTGTGGGGCTACCTCCCTGTATGGGTCCCATAGCAATTGCCTACACTGCCTCCATGTGAGGTACACCATTGGCTACAGTTACAGCAAGATGAGCTAATATGAGATGTGCAGCATGTGCACATACACCAAATCCAGCCACAGAATGCTCTATGAATGCAGAAGTGCCTATTTTGTAACCCTATCTAGTTTATATTATATTTGATTGCATAGAGGGCACAAGTATAGTGCAGTCACACCAGGGTCCTTGTGTTTGATTCGGTCTATGTTACTTTTGGTACAAAAGGAGAATACTATCAATGGCATGTAATAGTTAGATGGACACTCTAACAGAGTTTGCATAGGGCCCAGGAGCTTTACATAACAACATGTATTTTTGTGTGGAGAGATTTTGCATGTTTTGCCTGTTTTCTCCAACAAATGGACTAAACAGACCAATTTTTTGAATTTGTGGTGGACCTATCAGTTCTATCAGTCAGACCCCAGCCAATCAATATCATATGACCCATCTTATTGACTAATAAGTCATAATGCATTGCGGTGGGAAAATCCCTATAAGTGATCCATGCTGAAGTGTGAACTATTATTCTAAAGAATATAGAATCAATTTTGCTGGAGCCCGGAGGTCTGTCTAAGCAGCTTCACATCATCATTTGTCAGCATAATCCTAGTCATTGTGCCTATAAAAGCATTCCTTACAGGCACCAGTTATGGTTCGTGTTGCCCTTACTGGAAAAATACAGTCATCATATATTAGTAGGTATCACCTATCATGCTCAGTGCACTACAGCCAAATACTTTAGCTTATCATGTTTCTCCAAAGGAGACCGGCAATCAACTTAACTATTGCATGCTAAGAATTAACATGACAAATGTACAGTACTCCAGGGTTGTCCATCCTGGAGCATGAAAAGGCTCAGCTAGTCAGTATTGGCCCTGCAACAACTTCAGTACTTTATTATGTAAACGAAAAGAGCACTATAGGCTATTTTACTTTGTATGCCTACTGCAGGGCCCTAAGAGGGCTGTGCATGACACTGTGATTCTCCCTTTGGTGTTCTTTGAATGCCTATGTCATACACCACCCTGCAGACCCTGCAGTAAAGGGGTTCTCCTACTATAGACACTTATCCGCTTTCCACAAAATAGGGAATAAGTTTCTGGTTGCTGGAAGCCTGACCGTCGGAACCCTCAACAGTTAGGAGAACTGGAGTCCGCAAGTTCCCTGTGGACCCCATATTTCTGATCACTCTTTTGATCAGTTTTGCTTCAATGTGCCTTGGTCTCAATGAAGATAGCTATAACTTCATACATGTCCTTTTTCTAGAAAATACTTTGCTGAAATTACTGATATATTCTGGTTATAGGTTGTGTGCATCTTCAAAACCATTTTTTTTATTGTTCCAAGACATCTAAAATGAAAAATTAAGCTGCTTTGCAAATAGGCTTCAATCTAAATCTAAACCTTTGTATCTGCAGCTTTTATGAAGAGCAATATGTAGCCATGGTAAGAACTCTACAAACTCTGTGTTGTCTGGTCCTGTAATAAAGTTGCCAGCTATCTTTGCCCTACATGTTGACTACACATGGTTTGTTTGCAGTCTGTTACTATAGTAACATCTTGGTCATTTTTTAAAGGAGTTTTCCATGACCATGTTTTAGTTATTCTTTAACAACATTTTCCCCTCTGTACATAAGCGTGCTTATTGGCACTTACCTTTGTTGCTCTCATCCACTTAATACTAGATTTATTTTTATTACTTATGCTTACTTGTAAAGCGCCATCATATTCTGCAGTGCTTTACAGATATTGTCAGTCACTGTCCCATATAGGGCTCGCAATCTACATTCCCTCTCAGTATGTCTTTGGAGTGTGGGAGGAAACCCACGCAAACACAGGGAGAACATACAAACTCCTTGCAGATGTTGTCCTTGGCAGGATTCGAACCCAGGACTCCAGCGCTGCAAGGCCACTGTGCTGCCCACTAGAGCAATCACATGACCAGACTGGAATGAAAGTCTCCTGTTCTGGTGATGTGTCGGTCTGTCTTTCTTCTATGTTCTAGACTTTCTTGCAGTAGAGAGCAATGACATTACTGGGGGGATGGAGGATGGGGAGGCTAGTGGTTGGATAAAGGGAGGGAATAGAAGGTGAAGTGGGAGGACACAAGAGGCAGGAGGGAATTTCATGGGGTATGTCCTTGTGCTGGCAGATGAATCAGCAAAGGGAAAGATGGAGGGTGTTTTGAAGGGAGAATTGTTGCGGTTGGAAGTGGCTGTTCTGAACAAACCCAGAACGTCACAGTGGCCAAGAGAAGACCAGGGAGGCCACCAAATGTATTGTTAGGTAGGTGAAAAGACTTATTAGTTGTTAACCAAGTAGGGGAGAGCATTTTAACAAAGAAAATTGTGTCTGAAAAACTCCTTTAATTTTTTTTTTTTATTCCAGCAGGTGAAAACTATATAAAACCAGGTGACCATATAAGGGGGGGGGGGGGGGGGGCTGGGGATAAAATAGGATAATTTCCAGTAGACCTGAGATGACATGTCTGCTGCCTATTAGCTGTAGACACAGGACACAATAAGAGAATTTGAATTAATAGACTGTCCAGTATGTGGAAAATAAGGAAAAATATAGTAGTCCCCTATGACTGTCCCACCATTCCAGTGCCACTGCTCTCATCTCTGCCATGTCCTTGCTAGTCCAGAAGTGGTGACATTCTGTTCTTCATATGATTTCTTCAGCCAATCATTGACTTCAGTGGTGACCAACAGCATAATGATTGGCTATAGCCGAGGCCAGCAATTCGCTATGGTGGTAATGTGATGGCGAACAAGAAATCACGACTTCTTGTTCAGCAGGGATTGGAAATGGCAGAGGTATGAGCTTCATTGCAGGAACATCGGAATATTCAAAAGTGTTTGCTTTTGCTTTTCTTTATCTTCAACAATTGCCTGCATTTGATCACTTTGTTAGATCTCACATACAACCCCTTTCAATACTATTATGCTACTTCGTTTTTCAATTTAGAAGCACTGGAACAGTAAGTTCTACAGTTCGATATACCTTTTAAAAAAGAAAACAAAATAGAAAGAAAAGTATAGAAAAAGACATTTGTCATTTGCAAACGGTGAAATGTTCCTTTCCAGACCTTCCCTGGAAATCAATGTCATATGCAAATAATAAACTACAGTGTAGTGTAAACTAATGAAAAGATCCCCTGTGAGATGTGTTTCCTGGTAGCGCATTATATACAGTAATCATTGCTAGTGAAGAATTTATTCTAATCAGTATTTATATAGCATTTGCATATGGTATGCTGTATAATATAACTGTTATGTTTTGGCATATATTCCCTCCGTTGTATATTATAAGAATATTACAAACAATGGAGCAAATTTATCATCTTTTTTTGTCAGAAATTTCCAAAAAGTGTCGCAATGTTTGACACACAGCCAATTTTGCACCAGAACTTTGACTTTTGGACTTTTTGTGCATCAAAGGGAACATGGTCTTTTGCGACCTGGCAGATTTACCATATTTTATAACAGAAACTGGCATAAATTATAGCTCATATCTGTGCCAGCTCCTAGCTGGTAGAGAATTGATTTTCTGGTACACAGAGAACAGAAGGTGTGGCTATTTTCTTAAGAGACATGTGCCTCTTAATAAATTATCCTCATCCCCACTCTGGCCAGTTCTAATGGAGTAGTAAGTCAGTCTCGTTGGGTCTGCACCACCTCTGGCTCGCATGGAGTGGTAGGCTCAATGACAATATTGCATTACACCTGCCTATACCATGCCATAGACAGCAGTGGGTCACAGAGTGAATGATGGAAAGGGAGCTACACCATTGTATTTAACTCTATTTCCTAATTGAGGATGCAGATATAGTTGAAATTAGACATGCCGCCCATCACCATGGATGGCAGGACAGCTATTGAGTTCCTACTGTGCCAACATATAAAATATTCCTTATATCTGTTTCACTTCAGAACCACATCGCTTTCACAAGTAGTCAAAAAATATAATGCTTCCTGCATTTAACAAGTGGTGTAGTAGTACAGCGACTCCTGGCCTCACCTACAAGTGGCATGTGAACATATCCTTAGGCCTCATGTGCAAAGCCTGTAATATATATCCATGTTGTACAGTCTGCTAGGGCCGTATACTTTTCTTTCCACTCTGAGTGCTGTTTGTACAAGGTTCATATATGCGAAGTGCATGAGCCCTAAGTCTATATCACCCCCCCAAACATAGTTCTACCATTCAGTATCTTCTATAACTGCAATATATAGCTGCACATTCACAAACACAATTATTGAAATATATTATTCTAGCTTTGTTTATAAGTATGCGGGGAATAAACATACACATATTGTGATGTTGTGGCCTTTGTGCCACACACAGCTGTTTGCACTTGAAACTAGAGATAACAATATTATGGTTACATAATAAGATCCTGAGGTTATGAAACCAGAATAAATAGATTCTAGTAGGATCTGCATGCACTGTTCTGGATACAAGACCCATTTTTGAAACCAAACTGTTCTTCTGCCCTCTAGTGGTGTAGCTGCAATACTACTCCAGAAAAGATAAGCAACACCAAAGACTATCACTATAACATCATGAAACTGCTGCTGAGAGACTATATAAAATTTCTTGGGAGTTTATATATTGTACCATAGTACCACATAGTCGATTAGGCTAAAAAAAAAAACCACATAAACTCATAGAGCCTATTCTCACTGCTCCTGTAGAAAAAAAAAAACACATGGCATAAATGCCACATTTTTTTCCGCGGCATTAAATCATGGCATTTTACAGTCACAGCAAAGTGGATGGGATTCTAGCAAATCCCAACCACACCTTGTGAAAAAATACGTGCTGCGGACACGCTGTGATTTCCAAAACCATTGCGGACGTGTAAGGTCCATGATAATTACGGACTGCATGCAGACCCATTTCATTTATTGGGTGCATGCAGACTTTCGTTATTTCTGTGTCTTGAAGTTCTGTGTCTTGTCATTTATTTACCTGTGTATTTTGTCTGTCCTGTGTCTGTGTAATCCTTAGGGCATGGTGCCTGGAGTATAAACCTGACCTGGACATGTTGACACTGTGGGCATGGACTCTTGAGGTAGAAATCTGACCTGTACCTGTTCCTGACCTAAACTTGTATAGTTAAAGAAGATCTTTCATGTCTTCATCAATGTGCGGCATTATATACGGCCAGAAAGCCGACAGTGAGCTGAATTTAGTATGTGCCCTGGTGCTAGAGATATCCGTGCCCCCCCTGACAGTACAAGTCTATGTTAGACTACAGCCGGGGGGGGGGGGGGCATTCATCACAGCCCAGCGATGATGCTAGGCTGTAAGGCCTGCCGTTCTGACAGTGGGGAGATATCAGTGGCAAAATGAAAGACACCAATATCTCCAGCACCGGGGCACATACCGGGAAAGTCGACAGTGCACTAAATTCAGCACACTGTCGGTTTTCTAGTGGCATATACACTGTGTTCCAAATTATTATGCAAAAAGTGTTTAGGAGTGATAAGGTAAGATTTTTTTTGTTTGTCAGTTAAACTCATTGATGGTGATGTGTGTCAGGGCTCTTTATATCACTGAAAGCAATTGCAGACACCTGTGCTAATTAGTTTGGCATGTGTGTCCAATTAAAGGCAAGACTACTTAAGAAGGCTGTCCCACATTATTAAGCAGCCTACATTTTCAGCCAAAATGGGAAAGAAAAAGGATGTGTCGGCTGCTGAGAAGCAACAAATTGTGGAGTGTTTAGGTCAAGGCATGACTACAATCAACATTGCCAAGACACTTCATCGTGATCATCGCACAATCAAGAAGTATGTAGCTGATTCACAGCACACACGTGTGCGTGCTGTTAAGGGAAAATTGAGGACTCTTTCCATCAGGCAATTACGTCAGGTTAAAAGAGCAGCTTCAAAAATGCCTTGTCATAGCAGCAGACAAGTTTTTGAAGCTGCTGGTGCCTCCAACGTCCCCCCGAACAACAAGATGCAAGGTCCTTCAGAGGTTTGCAGCTGTGCGTAAGCCATCCTGTCGATCTCCTATATCCACTGCACACAAGCAGAAACGGCTCCAGTGGGCCAAACAATACATGAAGACTGACTTCAAAACTGTTTTGTTCACCGATGAGTGCCATCCAACGCTCGATGGTCCAGATGGATGGAGTGGAGGATGGCTTGTTGATGGACACCCCATGCAAACACGGCTACGGCCCCAACAAGGAGGAGGTGGAGTAATGTTTTGGGCTGGAATCATGGGGAGAGAGATTGTCGGCCCCTTTAGGATCCCTGAAGGGGTAAAGATGAACTCCATAATGTATGTGGAGTTTCTCAAACAGCACTTCCTGCCATGGTTCAAGAAGAAGAACCATGCATTCCGCAGAAAGATCATTTTCATGCATGATAATGCACCGTCTCATACTGCAAATAACACATCTGCATCTCTGGCTGCTATGGGCATAAAAGGGGACAAACTTATGGTGTGGCCCCCATGCTCCCCTGACCTCAACCCCATTGAGAACCTCTGGAGCATCATCAAAAGGAGTGTCTATGATGGCGGGAGGCAGTTCACATCTAAGCAACAGCTCTGGGAGGGTATTCTGTCCTCATGCAAAACAATTGAAGAAGAAACCATCCAAAAACTGACAAATTCAATGGACGAGAGAGTTCAGAAGCTTCTTTCGAACAAGGGGTCTTATGTGCAAATGTAACATCACCTCGAATAAAGTTTTGGCTTGAAAACTGTTTGATTTCAGTTTGTAATAACCTGCTAATGTTTATAATTTCACAATGACCATTTTTTTGTTCTTAATAAAAATGAAAAGGTTGCAAATTCTGCTGTGCAAAATAATTTAAAACATGCATTTTGAGTGTTTTTTTTTTTTTTTTTAAATATACTGTTATCATAGGCAGTTTGTTCAAAAACCTTTCAATTATACTTGAATAGTTGATGACTGGAAAATTACAATGATTGCATGCAATTCATATAGGTAATTTTGGAAAATATGAGAAAATATTATTTGCATATTAATTTGGAACACAGTGTAATACAGCACATTGATAAGGACATGAAGGGTCCTCTTTAATTATCGTAGACAGCTGATTGTGGAACTGTTTTGCTACCAAACTGGTGTGGCTTAGGGCCACCTTTAAGTCGTTATCCTAGCAGACTACCCGGCCTTCAACCTTTAAACTCCATATTGGGGATTTGGTCTTCACTGAAGGGAGTCCAACAGGCTGTTACCTCCTGCAGAGCACAACAGAAACATGATAAAAAGCATAAACTACGGAGTGAATAGAGACTAGCATGCAGCAGGAGGCATACAGTCACAGATAGTAGGAACAGAACACAGAGATAGCAAATAAGTTAGGTCTGCTAAGAAAGGCAGCATTTTGGAGAACACACAGTACACAGGTGTTACTGGCCTCTCTGCTGGCTCAGGTGAACTATAGAAAGACACCTCCCCCCTTCCAAAAAAAAAAAAAAAAATTCCGGCTATCATTTTGGCTATTTTTGGTTGCGTGATGGGGCCCCCCTAATTAGGACACATGACCCCCTTTTTCTGGCCCCCACACAGTATATGACCCCCATTTTTTTGCCCTCCCAGACAGCATATGATCCCCCTATTTATGGCCCCCACATAGTTAATGACCTCCTTTTATACTCTCCTACACAGTATATGACCCCTTTTTTAAAGCCCACCCGCAGCATTTGACCCCCTCTGTTCCCCCCACACAGAGTAGTAGCTGATCATTTTTACTCACCTGTCCACACTCCTGTCATGTAATAGTATGGCTGATGTCGGGTATTTAAATATGGCAGCTGCCACGTCTCTGCTGTATTATACAGCAGAGACCCGGTGCTAAAGCCCACGATCAATGCCCGCACTGATTGCAGGCATTAAGGCCCCCAGTGCCTTGGCCAAAGCTGACTGAGGTGCAATGCACTGCAATGCACTAGCTGTAGTGGTAAAAAAAAATCTAAAGTGCCGAACCACCGTTTTTTTCTCTGCTTCTCCTCTGATAAAAATTTTAATAAAAAGTGATCAAATCAATAGACATTCCCCAAAATGGAATAACTAAAAAATACCTTTGGCCCCTCAAAAAAAGATGCCCTATGCATTCCCGTATACGGGAATATAAAAAAAAAGTTTGGAGTATCAGAATATGACAACTTTTAGAAAAAAAAAATTTTTTTTGCAAAGTTTTGGATTCTTGTTAAGGGGTTAAAACGTAAATAAAACGATATAAATTTGGTATCCCCGGAATCGTGCCGAAACATAGAATACAGGTGACTGAATACAGGTGACAGGTGTCTTGCAATGGAGGAACGAATTTTCATGGGGAGAAAGGCATTACATTCAGGTGAGCCTGACCTATCTAACAGTGCTGCTGGTTTAATATGCTTCACCCTGGTGATAGACTCCATTCAAAAGGCGAGGATGAAAAAAAAAAAAAAAAAATTGACACAGTCTGAAGAGCTTAACCATAAACACTTTATTTATATTAGTACCCATAGTGCTATGAAAAATGGGCAAAGGCTTCTCTTTGCGGGCTAAGGTATACCCTGAAATGATTTATAGTCTTCTCACACTGTTATGGCATATTTCCAATATATCTAGAAAGCAGAGTCCCGGGTATGAATTAGCATATGAGTGTAGTGGTGTTACAGCTTATATTTAGAACATAAGCCACATTTTCATATCTATTGTACAACAAATTCCTGAAGCAGCACCTGACAGACCACATTGACTAATAAGGTTCAAGTTCTCTATAATTTTGATGGTCGCCTGCAGCATAATTCTTGCAGTCAAAACCAAATTACCTAAATTCCAGTGGAGGCTCTGAGCGGTGACCAACCCTCAGGGCCATAACTACAGTAAAGACTCATATCCCTGGTGCAAAGGCTCTTACTCACATCTGAGGATGCA
This sequence comes from Leptodactylus fallax, assembly GCA_947044405.1. Classification (NCBI taxonomy): domain Eukaryota; kingdom Metazoa; phylum Chordata; class Amphibia; order Anura; family Leptodactylidae; genus Leptodactylus; species Leptodactylus fallax. The sequence goes on from CAMRHE010000078.1 coordinate 4,404,533, forward strand.
TTAGTGTGAGGTCAATGAAAAAGCATGAATAATACGTGCCATTCTTGCAATCAGGCAATATGTCCGTGCAGAGGTTCCCCCCTGCTGTCATTCCAGTTTGTTGTTCCTTTCCTAACCACCGGGACACGCAGTGTTGAACAGATCTGACATCTCAGTTTAGGTGCATAGTGAACTTCCGCAGTGGTAAACCAAGGTCTCTCAGTTCAAGGATTCTATCCCTCTCAGTTAGTGACAAGTGGTGATAACTGGCATGTCAACAAGCAAGAGACTTTGCATAACCATCCCACTACACTTGATCAGATTTTTAACCCCTTAAAGACCGAGCCAATTTTCGTTTCTGCCCATCCGTTTATTCCTCCCCACCTTCCAAGAGACATAATTTTTTTTTTCAGTCCACAAAGTCACATGATGGCTTAGGGGGAGTTCACACTACTGTTACCAATGTCCGTTGCTGTCTTCCGTCATAGGATGACAGCGACAGACATTAAACTGTCACAGAGAGTGGTCACAGACTGATTCTGTGTCTGTTCCCATTGACGCTAATGTAAACAACACAACGGAAGCTGCACTTTATCTTCCTTTACAAAAGTAAACAAATATGACGGAATACTAATGTATTGCAATGAATAGTAAAATCCCTTGACTTCTATTACACGCTGCCTGTGTATTGTATACCCATACTAATGATGAGCTTGGGAGCCTTCATTAGGCTCCCGGCTGTTATGGCAACTGATCGCTGCCCTCCGATGACATTACAGAGAACGGCAATCAGTAAAAGATGGTGCCGCTTGTGCAATTTAGATGCCACATTTGCATTTAACCGTGGCTTCTAAAGTGTTAACAGTTGCTGTTGTTGGCACCGATCGCAGCTGTTAGCAAGCATCCGCCATGCATGGAGAGAGCTCAGCTCCTGAGCCCTCTCCATAGAGCCCCATATGACCTAGGATGTACTATTACGCCCTTGGTCGTTAAGGAGTTAAAGGGAGTATACCACCACCACCCAAACATACTTACCTGCCCTTACTGAGTTACGGAGCACCTTACATTGATAAACCACATACCTTTGTTATGTATGTCACTTTTCTAGATTTGGAGAAAAATAAAATAACCTTGAAACAAATGAGCAATTGATACATTTGGTACACTGGGCTTCAGCCACTCAAACCCCCTGCTCCCAGTTTCCTGTCTGTGCCACCTCATGTAGCGGGACTTGATCATAAGTCAGCAGATGACAGGGGTCCGAGGGGCAAGAGTGGTAGTCCGGGAGCTGAAGGCTTACCTAATGTGCACCAACTGCCTCATTTGCATATCGCGTCAAAGTTATTTTTCTCCAAATCTACAAAAGTGACACATGTGACAAAAGTATATTGCGTATAAATGTATATGTGCTCTGTAGTGAGGTAGTGGTTGTTAAATTTGCTTGGAGAAGGTGGTAGAACACCTTTAACTGGTCCCAGACGGCTGATCCACTCTTAGGCCTGTTGCAGATGACCGTGGGCGAGATCCGTGTACTATTCTTGTACATGCAAACGACCATATTTTTCACTGACCAGTGTGCGAGGCGTGATTCTGCACAGTGTCAGATAGAACATGTCCTATTCTGTTCAGTTTTTGCGAAACGGACCCGTCCATAGAAGCCTATGGGAGACTAGAAACCTAGGACAGCAAACTGATCTACTCAGTGTGTCTTCAGTGTGCCATCCATTTTTGCGGACACGCTAGGGATATCATTAGATGTCACCTGTGTTTTTTATGGTAGATCCGGAAACTAGAATCACACACTGATGGCACACTGAAGACACTCTGTCAGTTTTTGCTGACATAAATCACTGATGCTGAAGAAACACTGAACACACACTGAAGACACTCGGTCCGCAAAAACTGAAGACTAATTACTAGTTTGCTGACCACAAAATACCCATGGTCGTCTGCAACTAGCCTTATACAGTGCCGTGCGAAAGTATTCGGCCCACTTGAACTTTTCAACCTTTTGCCACATTTCAGGCTTCAAACATAAAGATATAAAATTTTAATTTTTTGGTGAAGAATCAACAAGTGGGACACAATTGTGAAGTGGAACGAAATTCATTGGTTATTTTAAACTTTTGTAAAAAATAAAAAACTGAAAAGTGGGGCGTGCAATATTATTCATCCCCCTTAAGTTAATACTTTGTAGCGCCACCTTTTGCTGCGATTACAGCTGCAAGTCGCTTGGGGTATGTCTCTATCAGTTTTGCACATCGAGAGACTGAAATTCTTGCCCATTCTTCCTTGGAAAACAGCTCGAGCTCAGTGAGGTTGGATGGAGAGCGTTTGTGAACAGCAGTTTTCAGCTCTTTCCACAGATCATCCTTGTGGCTAAGGCCCCATGTTGCGGAAATGCAGCATTTTTTGTTGCAGATTTTGCTGAGTGTTTTGAGCCAAAATTAAGAGTGGATTTAACAGAAGGGAAATGTCTAGGAGCTTGCTTTATATTTTCCATTCCTTTTCAAGGCACTCCTGACTTTGGCTCAGAAAAACCACAGCAAAATCTGCAAAAAAAAATGCAGCCTTTCTGCAATGTGGGGCCTCAGCCTTAATCATTTTTACAAAATCGTGCAGCTGCAGAAGCAGGGGGCCAGCTGCTAGGTGCCCTATTTATCACCGATAAAAAACACAAAACTTATTCCAATAACCCAAAGGAAAAAAATATTATAGCCCTCAAAATTGCATGTACGAAAAACCTTGAAAATGTGTCCAGTCCTGAAAATGGTCTGGCCTTTAAATGGTTATGGTTTCTTGTGGCTAAACAACTTTGCTCTCAACCTGGCTTTTATGCCCCTCCTACATGATACAGATTGGATAATTTGCAGATGTTAAGCAGGTCCTCCCTTGCTCTGGGCCTATCCACTAAAACAGCAGTTACTTGCAGACCCCCATAGACTATAATGGGGAGAAAAAAAGTCCTCTGTGCAGAATTTTCCGGTCCACCAATTCTCGGTGGATTCATACAGTGAATTGCATCAAGAAGGACTTGTCCTTCTTGATGCAATTTTGATGCTTTGGAGTGCATGACAATTATGTAAATTGCAATACAGTAGTAGGAAAGCTATTGCAATTTATTGTCGTTGCTATGTCATGAGAGGCCTCTAGGTGGCACCAAAGAAACAGCCAGTACAGGGCTTTACGGTCTCACTAGGTACAGGCGAGCAGCATAAAGCAGACAGCATTAATCGAACACAGAGATGTTGGTTTCTGTCTGTATACAAAGCGGTGCTCCTCTAGATGCCCTGCGCCGGCGTGTCGCTGGTTGTGCGAACTGGTGTGGAGGTTGGAAGCTTCCGGGAGAAGGTTTGGGGCACATCTCCTGGATTCTGTCCCCGGGTAGAGGGGATATACACCCTCTTTCCCAGGGAAACACACCCTCTTTCCCAGGGAAACGTCTTCTGGCAGAAGTGAGGTATTTGGGGAAGGTGTGTACGGCATGAGGAGTGATATGGAAAGATAAAGGGCTAACCGTGTGGCCAGCAGCTAGAAAACTACAGTACCCAGCATGCTTTATCCATTTTGTTTCAATGTGCGGCTTCTATAGACGAACAGCGGCTGGAGCTTAATAACGCTGGGCATCGGGGGGCACATGTATAGAGTCATGTGGGTGCTGTCTGGTTACAGTTTTCTGCTGCAAGTAAAAGGGATTAGTATTGTTCTAATAGTGGAGTTAGAGGGCTTTTCCAGTTTTGTGTGACGTTGTATATACGCATTATTGTCTAAAGAAGCCTTCTGCAGCTTTCTGATGTATGCTGTAAGTCAATCTGTGCAGATGGCCTGATGTATGCAGCTGTATAACTTACTATGATGCATGTCTCCCATTGATTTATGCTATATATATATATATTTTGCAGAGTGCCCTTTCCAAATGCAGCCATTTTTCAGTTTTCATTTTTTATTTCATGCCTTCCAAAAGCTATAAGGGTGTAATTTTTGCGAGACAAATATTACTTTGTGATGGTATCATTTAATATTCCATATGATGCACTGGGAAGCAGGAAAATCCAGAATGAGGTGGAAAACTGCATTCGCAACATTTTCCTATGGGTTTTGTTTTTACAGGGTTCACTGTGCAGTCAGAATAACAAGTTACCTGTATTCTTTGGACTATTATAATTACGGTGGTAACTTCAGATTTACGAACATAGAACTGTGTAAGGAGTGTTTGTTTGTTTTTCTAGGGAGCTGCGCTGCTCACTTGCCATACAATTAGTAGCAGCAGCTTTAGGTACTGCAGTGCTACCCCATGGAAATTTATAGGACAGTGCTGCAGTGCCTAAAGCCGCTGCTACAGTTTGCAGTGCGGCTCCCAGCATGTACCAGGAGCAGCTGATCTGCGGGGGTCCCATCTGTCGAACACTCGTAGATCTAATATTAATGACCTATACCAGTGATGGCAAACCTTTTAGAGACAGAGTGCCCAAACTGCAATCCAAAACCCACTAAATTATCGCAAAGTGCCAACACGGCAATTTAACCTTAAATTAACCAGGATCTATTTTATAGTGACCGTGCAATGTTATTACAGCCTGTAATAATATCACATGTCTGCTATAAAACAGCTACTGTGTGATATAAATAGTGAAGGGACCCCAGACAGTACAATGTGCTCTGAAGTGGCCTCCAGACAATATTATATGCTCCAGAATGGCCCCCACACAGTATTATATGCTCCAGAATGGCCCCCACACAGTATTATATGCTCCAGAGTGGCCCCCACTCAATATTATATGCTCCACAGAGGCCCCCGCACAGTATTATATACTCCATTTTGGGCCCCCACCCACATTATATGCTTCACAATAAGCCCCCCCACACAGTAGTATATGCTTCACAGTGTCCCCCATACAGTATTAGATGCTTCAGTATCTCCCCCCCCCACACACACACAGTATTAGATGCTTCGGTGTCCCCCCACACAGTATTAGATGCTTCGGTGTCCCCCCACACAGTATTAGATGCTTCGGTGTCCCCCCACACAGTATTAGATGCTTCGGTGTCCCCCCATACAGTATTAGATGCTTCGGTGTCCCCCCCACGCAGTATTAGATGCTTCGGTGTCCCCCCCCACGCAGTATTAGATGCTTCGGTGTCCCCCCCACGCAGTATTAGATGCTTCGGTGTCCCCCCCCACGCAGTATTAGATGCTTCGGTGTCCCCCCCACGCAGTATTAGATGCTTCGGTGTCCCCCCCACGCAGTATTAGATGCTTCGGTGTCCCCCCCACGCAGTATTAGATGCTTCGGTGTCCCCCCCACGCAGTATTAGATGCTTCGGTGTCCCCCCCACGCAGTATTAGATGCTTCGGTGTCCCCCCCCACGCAGTATTAGATGCTTCGGTGTCCCCCCCACGCAGTATTAGATGCTTCGGTGTCCCCCCCACGCAGTATTAGATGCTTCGGTGTCCCCCCCCACGCAGTATTAGATGCTTCGGTGTCCCCCCCACGCAGTATTAGATGCTTCGGTGTCCCCCCCACGCAGTATTAGATGCTTCGGTGTCCCCCCCACGCAGTATTAGATGCTTCGGTGTCCCCCCCCACGCAGTATTAGATGCTTCAGTGTCCCCCCCACGCAGTATTAGATGCTTCAGTGTCCCCCCCACGCAGTATTAGATGCTTCAGTGTCCCCCCCACGCAGTATTAGATGCACCACAGTAGGCCCCACACAGTAGTTTGTTACTTACCTTGTCTCACGAAGAGCTGCAGTCCCACGAACAGCGTCCTCCTCCTCCTTCTTCTGATCGCAAGCACTGATGATTTACGTCATCGCGCCTGCGTCGGGGCAGAGGTCACACTCTGCAGTCAGTGTAGGGTGCGGTTCCGCGGACCGCGGCCTACACTGACAACTTTCAGCTGTGTGTGCATTTGCACATACAGCTGAAAGAAGTGGCGACGGCGCGCGTGCCAACTAAGAGGGCTCTGCATGCCTTCTCTGGCACGTGTGCCATAGGTTCGCCGTCATGGACCTATACTAAGGAGAGCCCATCAATATTAGAAAGTAGCTATCCCCTTGAACACCTTCCTGACATCCACCATAGTATTACAGCAGATGTTGGGTCTAATATTGGTGGCCTATCCTAACCCCTTTATGTGTTTCAACCAATGCGTTGCTTTATCTTGTCACACAGTCCATAAACTGTTTTTTGCTGTAGTTCCCCTCTGACTAATGGTGGGATTTAATAGGAGACTTGTGATAATACAGCAAGCTAGATAAAATAAGATTTCTTTCAGTTTCTCAGCTATAAGATTCACAGTTTTTCCCGCAACGCTTTTTTTTTTTTTTTTTTTTTTTTGCGCTGTGGCCCACTATGTGGGACTTCACCCTTAATCTCCAAAATATGCTGAGTTTTTTTTCCCCATGTAAACGTTCCCTTAAAAGATTATACCTACATACATTGTTCAGGGGGGGGTCGCTAAGTAGATTAAGTGCAACACTATCAATCAAAAGAATGGGTGTGTCCAAGGCTTGTGTGTAAATTGAGTGGTAGTGAACATGTGTGGGCACTACTACATTCACTTCTATGAGACTGATGGAGATGGCCAAGTTCTAGCTGCTCTTCTATTCTTATAACTCCCATAGAAGTGAAAAGAGTGGACCTGCATAGCTATTTATACACTCACAGCAGCTGTGGTACAGGTGGTGGACCCACATCTGTTCTACCGCTTTAAGGGAGGATTGGAAAAATTATAGAAATGCCAATAAGTCTCTGCTATTGACTACATTGATGTTATTGGTGGGTGAATAAGTAGCCCTGCTGCTAGGACTTTTGATGGCATCTCCTTATTTTATTGTAGGTGAAATGAAGCGATGATGGTCCCATTTCCACTATTATACACACGTGGACAAAATTGTTGGTACCCCTCGTTTAATGAAGGAAAAACCCACAATGGTCACAGAAATAACTTGAATCTGACAAAAGTAGAAATATATGAAAAATCTATGAAAATGAACAAATGAAAGTCAGACATTGCTTTTCAACCATGCTTCAACAGAATTTTTAAAAAAAGAAAACTCATGAAACAGGCCTGGACAGAAATGATGGTACCCTTAACTTAATATTTTGCTGCACAACCATTTGAGGCAATCACTGCAATCAAACGATTCCTGTAACTGTCAATGAGACTTCTGCACCTCTCAACAGGTATTTTGGCCCACTCCTCATGAGCAAACTGCTCCAGTTGTCTCGGGTTTGAAAGGTGCCTTTTCCAGAAGGCATGTTTCAGCTCCTTCCAAAGATGCTCAATAGGATTTAGGTCAGGGATCATAGAAGGCCACTTCAGAATAGTCCAATGTTTTCCTCTTAGCCATTCTTGGGTGTTTTTAGCTGTGTGTTTTGGGTCATTATGCTGTTGCAAGACCCATGACCTGTGACTGAGACCAAGCTTTCTGACACTGAGCAGCACATTTCTCTCTAGAATCCCTTGATAGTCTTGAGATTTCATTGTACCCTGCACAGATTCAAGACACCCTGTGCCAGATGCAGCAAAGCAGCCCCAGAACATAACAGAGACTCCTCCATGTTTCACAGTAGGGACAGTGTTCTTTTCAAGATATGCTTCATTTTTCCGTCTGTGAACATAGAGCTGATGTGCCTTGCCAAAAATTTCGATTTTTGTCTCATCTGTCCATGGGACATTCTCCCAGAAACTTTGTGGCTTGAGAACATGTAGTTGTCAACAAATCATAAAAAAAGCCAGACTGGAATTTTCCAAACTACATTGTGGATTTTTCTTTCATTAAACAAGGAGTACCAACAATTTTGTCCACGTGTGTATATCCAGAGAAAGCATCCCCTTGACCTGTCCATATCAACTGTTTATAGTCATCTTGAGGCCTAAGGTCAAGGAGAGATGCTCCATTTTGTCGCTTTTAACAAAAAATTATATTTTTCTCCTGCAGATCTTTGAGAACAGTTACAGCGATGGATGCATCTACCCAGGGAAATGGAGGCATAGTATCTGATGTTGTCTTTGTTATAGAAGGAACAGCTAATTTGGGACCTTATTTTGAGTCTTTAAGGAAACATTACCTACTTCCCGCAATAGAGTAAGTTATGTGTTACACAGATTCATTGTCAAGATTAGGCATAATGTAATGTAAGTTCACTACTAAACAACTTTTCATAAATGAATAGTACAGGCTAAACTAAAAAAAACTGTAATATCTCTTATTAACCACTTTCATACCAGGCACATTTTCAAGTTTTCTGTATGTGTGGATTTGGAGGGCTATAACATTTTTATCATATGCGTTAATTTCAGCGTCTTTTTTTCGGTGACACATAGGGCTTTATTTTTATGTTGTTTTTATTTTTGCATGTGTAGAGTTTTGCAGGTTAGTACTTGTAGATAGTGCTAAGCTTGGTAAAGTAGTCCTCCTGTCATGCAACCAAAGAGTGGCTGGTCGCCCTGCAACTCCTTTACTTATGTTAGTGAATTGAGTTGTATTGAGACCCCTGGTGGGCTGTGACTACAACATCAATTCACAAAAAATTCAGACAATGTCATCTTGAAGTCTTGATCACAGTACTCTTGGGATCGCAATGCGACTCCCTTCGCTAACTTGAGTGGCAACCCTTTGGTCGCGTGAGTAGTGTTATGGCCAATATCGCTGTATAGCTCTAGCCTTAGTCCAATTGCCATATTTGGAAACGGAAGGAATTTGTTTTCCTATGATGGACAGTTGCTGTTTACCTTGTTTTTTTTGCCTTCCTCTGGATCAACAGGGTAGGATTATAGGTTGGACTAGACAGACTTGTCTGTCTTCAACCTTGCACCATAAAAACCTGTGACTGCATCCACCTGGGATACTTGTATGGCTTTTCCATCTAAAGACACTTTTTTCCTATTCACACAATATGGAGACTGATAAAGTTACATACAGTGGGTACGGAAAGTATTCAGACCCCTTTAAATTTTTCACGCTTTGTTTCATTGCAGCCATTTGCTAAAAGCAAAAAAGTTCATTTTATTTCTCATTAATGTACACTCAGCACCCCATCTTGACAGAAAAAAACAAATGTAGATATTTTTGCAAATTTATTAAAAAAAGAAAAACTGATATATCACATGGTCATAAGTATTCAGACCCTTTGCTGTGACACTCATATTTAACTCACATGCTGTCCATTTCCTTCTAATCCTCCTTGAGATGGTTCTACGCCTTCATTGTAGTCCAACTGTGTTTAATTTGGACTTGATTAGAATAGGCACACACCTGTCTATATAAGACCTCACAGCTAATAGTGCATGTCAGAGCAAATGAGAATCATGAGGTCAAAGGAACTGCCCAAGGAGCTCAGAGACAGAATTGTGGCAAGGCACAGATCTGGCCAAGGTTACAAGAATTTCTGCAGCACTCAAGATTCCTAAGAGCACAGTGGCCTCCATAATACTTAAATGGAAGAAGTTTGGGATGACCAGAACTCTTCCTAGACCTGGCCGTCCAGCCAAACTGACCAATCGTGGGAGAAGAGCCTTGGTGAGAGAGGTAAAGAAGAACCCAAAGATCACTGTGGCTAAGCTTCAGAGATGCAGTATAGAGAGATGGGAGAAACTTCCACAAAGTCAACTATCACTGCAGCCCTCCACCAGTCGGGGCTTTATGACAGAGTGGCCTGAAGGAAGCCTCTCCTCAGTGCAAGACATATGAAAGTCTGCATAGAGTTTGCCAAAAAACACATGAACGACTCCCAGACTATGAGAAATAAGATTCTCTGGTCTGATGAGACGAAGATTGAACTTTTTGGCATTAATTCTAAGCGGTATGTGCGGAGAAAACCAGGCATTGCTCATCACCTGCCCAATACAATCCCAACAGTGAAACATGGTGGTGGCAGCATCATGCTATAGGGTTTTTTTTCAGCTGCAGGGACAGGACGACTGGTTGCAGTTGAAGGAAAGATGAATGCAGCCAAGTACAGAGATAACCTGGAAGAAAACCTCTTCCAGAGTGCTCTGGACCTCAGACTGAGCCGAAGGTTCACCTTCCAACAAGACAATGACCCTAAGCACACAGCTAAAATAAAAAAGGAGTGGCTTCGGAACAACTCTGTGACCATTCTTGACTGGCCCAGCCAGAGCCCTGACCTCAACCCAATTGAATCATCTCTGGAGAGACCTGAAAATGGCTGTCCACCAACGTTCACCATCCAACCTGACGGAACTGGAGAGGATCCCCAAATCCAGATGTGAAAAAGTTGTATCATTCCCAAGAAGTCTCATGACTGTACTAGCTCAAAACGGTGCTTCTACTCAATACTGAGCAAAGGGTCTGAATACTTATGGCCATGTGATATTTCAGTTTTTCTTATTTAATAAATTTGCAAAAATATCTACATTTGTTTCTTTTCTGTCAAGATGGGGTGCTGAGTGTACTGTACATTAATGAGAAAAAAAAATGAACTTTTTTGCTTTTAGCAAATGGCTGCAATGAAACAAAGCGTGAAAAATTTAAAGGGGTTTGAATACTTTCTGTACCCACTGTATATTTACATGTGGCACCTGTGACACTCTGTTCTTGTGATCGCTAATGGCTCAAGTGGTCGTAATACCAACAATCAGACCCTGTCCTCTACCCTGTGGGTAAAGCAACAGTGCCTTTAGTGGGAAAACTCTTGTAATAGGATGGCAGGGATCAGTTTAGATTGTGAAACTGCACTTAGTCAGTGGTCTCCATCTTGTGACTTCTGCTATTAGATACTTTATAGGAGTTGTGGTTTTGTTATAGTTGGAGAACTATAAGTTGCAGTCTACAGTGGTGTGTGTGTGTGTGTGTATATGTATGTATGTATGTATGTCATAAGCTAGGTACATAAAAGTGTGTTTCAGATCTGTGTGATTTCTTTGCAGGCATGGTCCAGAATACTCAACTAATGTTAGGCTATAGAACTGTGCAGACTGCCATGTCATTGCATATCAGCAGAGAAATACTGCAATAAATCTGCATCAAATATGTCCATCAGCTGCTCATAAGTTTCTTGGACTATTGTTTGATAGGTGCACAATGTAGTTTTGCATTTAATAATTCAATCAAAAGAGAAAAGATATCAGTCAGCACTAGCCATGTCCTATTAAAAGGCCACGGGGTTTGTAGCAACTACCTCGCATGTAGCAACTTCTACAAGTTTGAAGATAATCCATTCGGTCAAAAAATAACAGGGGATAAAGGAATTGCACTCATGTTTTTGTAGTCACATCTCCAGCAGTATGCCTAAAATAACTTAAGGGCCTGTGCGTTATTTTAGGCATACCGCTGTTTTTTATTCTGCTAAGAGTCGAAAATAAAGACTGGAGATGAGACTGCAAAAAATGTGAGTGCCGCTCCCTTTATCTACTGTTGTTTTTTTTATTGCATTTAATAATTTTCATCCCACCTCTGGATTATTGAAGCTGGAATTTTAGTGATCACCTAATCAGGATACCAGCAAGATTAAAATGGACAACAAGATGGACTTCTCAAAGATTTATCTTTTAGAGTATCACTGTGGTTGACTTGTGTTTCTTTTGTACGTTTTCTTACAAATTAAAACATTACATTACATCGTTATTATATTCTCTTTTTTTTTTTTCTTCAGATATTTTAATGGTGGACCTCCAGCAGAAACTGACTTTGGAGGAGATGTGAGTTACACCTAAATAAATGGCAGTCATTATGCTGATATCCACTTACACTAATTGATGATGTCTTGTATTTCAGTATGGCGGCACACAGTATAGTCTTGTGGTGTTTAATACTGTGGACTGTGCTCCTGAGTCCTATGTCCAGTGTCACGCTCCAACCAGCAGTGCATATGAGTTTGTTCAGTGGCTGGACAGTATCATGTAAGTCTTACAGGGTTTATTTTTTTTCTTTTTTTTTTTACTATTTTTATTATTTTGAAGTGTAGTTTTATAATGGATTGAAGGGCTCTTCCTGACTTTATAACTGAAAGTACTTAACCTGAATATGGCATACTTTTTAATTCTCCGCAACATGGTGTCTTAATTGGTCCATAAGTGTCCTTACCCTAATCTTTCCTTCTGTGCAGGTTCATGGGAGGTGGAGGTGAGAGCTGTAGCCTCATTGCTGAAGGACTTAGCACTGCACTGCAACTGTTTGATGATTTCAAGAAGATGAGGGAACAGATGTAAGTGAAGTATGAGTTACAAATGTCAGCCAGTGCTAGGAAGCTTTAATACAGCAAATAATAATATTCATAAACAATTAACAATTTTTTTGGTAATACGTGCTGGGTTGCCAGCTATTTGTAGGGAGGTGGTTGAGATTAATGAGACGTTTCATTTAAAGGGGACATGACCAGTATATTTGGGGCACTGAACTACCTACAGGTCATTATGGACAGGTGGCTTAGTGTCTCAAATAGCCCTATCTTAACTCTTATCAGTGACCGCGATAACAAAAAAAAGCCTTTTACTTACTCTGCTCCAACACACCTTGGCTTCAGTGTGCATGTGCAGAATCTCAGGTGTATGCCACCTGAAGCTGAGGTGTGCTTCTTCAGCTTCAGTGAAGAGCTGCTCAGGCGACAGAAGTGACATCAGGCGACATCCTGATCCAGCTTCTGACTACCATTTTGCTTCTAGAAATCATTTTAGCTTCATGGCAGAAATAATTATCTCGTAATCTGTTGGGAGATAAATGACTGGCAATATCCACGTGATTTCTTCAGGAGACAAAAGAGATCAGAATGATTATGACTTCAACAGATTGCATATGATAAAAAAAAGGCAGATTTCTAACTTAAAGAGGACCTGTCGCCACTTCTAACTCGCCTCCTTTCCTGTTATTCTTCCTAGAAATGTATAAATAAATTGACAAATGGGTGTTACCATTCCTCTTGTCAAAGGATTGTGTCTCTACACAGTCTGACACTAAGGCCACTGATTTAACAGTGTTCAGGGACACACCCAAATCGGTGACACTAAGTTGTCAATGTATTCATAAATTTCTAGGGGTAATAACAGGAATCGCACAATGTGGTGTTCAGAGAAAGATGCTGCAGTGTTGTTACATAGGCAGTACATTTAGTTACTAAAAGACATCCCCTTTGTAGCTAATAGGTCGTCTTTAACTAGGATTTTGTTCTTTGATAACAGTTGTTCCTTTGTCTCTTGTAGTGGGCAGACTCACAAGGTTTGCATCCTAATCTGCAACTCCCCACCATACTTGCTTCCTGCTGTAGAGAGCACTACCTACTCCGGGTACACAACGGAGAACCTGGTCCAGAAGATTGGGGAGGTAGGTATTGTTTAATTACTTAGTGTTTTCTTTCTTTGCCTATTGCTGTAACTGAAAAATATAAAAAAAAAGAGGATCTAAAGCTATAAATATTGGAAGTGAGATGCCACTTTGATACCTTCTATTTGATTGATACTTCCAGTAAAGTGTCTCATACAATTTGATTCTTGTCAGAGAGGGATCCATTTTTCCATTATTTCACCTCGGAAGCTGCCAGCCCTGAGGACTCTTTTTGAGAAAGCCATGCCAGTAGGTAGTATGATGGAGCCACAGCCCAAGGACTACAGTCAGGACCCCCGACACATGATACTTATTCGAGGGATGGTCCTTCCAGGTTAGTTCCATGGCCCACTTTTGTGGAGTTAGGGAAATGATATTAAAGTAATTTTCTCATCTTTGTGGTTTGATTGTTTTCTGCTATGAGCAGGGTCCCAAAGGTGGGATCCACGTTTATCAGACATTAACACAAATAAAACCTGAATTATAAATTGAAAAATTATATCTACTTAACCATATATTTTGAGAAATTACACACCTGGAACTTTATGCTTTGTATGTGTATATATGTCTGTGCGGAATATGTTTCATAAGTTTAGTGCACGGATTATAGTTATACCTTGTGTTTCCTATACAGTTGGAGGAGCGTCCACAACTCCTGGAATTGTTCCTATAAAACAACCTCTTCCCCAGCCACAACTCCCTGTGGTACAGTCCCAAATCCCAAGTGCACCTCCTCACCAGCTTCCACAAGTCCAAGCTCCATACATGGTATGTACACACTTGTGATAACTTTAGTGTATGATTACACTATATATAATATTATATCTATCTGTCTGTATATGTGTTTGTGAGAGTATATATATATATATATATATATATATATATATATATATATATATATATCTCATTAGTCTTTAAAGGGTGTCTGTGTTAGCATAAATTTGTTATAAGCCTAATCCTAGTATCTTGTATAGATGACTCTGCAATTTCCAAATATGCCTTTTGTTCAGCTTTGGAGACCCATTTTTATGTAAATCACCATTTTAATCGTATGCAAATGAGGGAAAATGTGCTTTGCTTGGGAATTTAGAGCAGAGACCAAAACCCAGCCATAGCGTTTTACATGAAAATGGGGCTTCAAAGCTGAATAACTGAGACATATGTGGAAACAGTAGAGTCATCTCTACAAGGTACTGTGATTAGCTTTATAACCAATTTACTGTTGACAGGCTGACTTTGAAATGCGCCACATTTTTAGTCATTGTTCACGGCTATATACTGTTGGCATAGGTCATCAGTTTGAGATGAGTAGGGGGTCTGAAACCAGACATCCCTACCATCAGCTGATATCTGCACAGTATACAACACTGGTAGCAGATGGCACTGCTGGATGTATAGTGGCCATACAACCATATTGCAGCACAGATCTGATTAAAGCCACCAGACCAAGCCCCTGACGTTATGGATTCTACGACTTACCCTAACAAATACAAGCTTCGGTGTTCCTGATTCTCCATTCATGGTCTGCTTATCTTCCTAAAAGATACTGAATGGGCCATCTGTGAATAGGCAGGGCTCACGTGGAGGTTTCTTTGTCTGTGACTCATAGGGGGTAAATTTACCCAGACTGATGTTTTACACGTAGAGCAAAAAAATAGAAAAAATATATACTGCCCACTCACGAGTCCTCCTGAGACCACTGATGCACGGGCAAAAGAATCTCCTCGGCTTGAGGTGAAATGCAGATCCAGATAGTAGATGTAGTCCAGCAACCAGTTCAGTCAGGCATTTTAATAAAACTTAACTTTTAATTTGATAAACATAACAAAAAAAAAAAAAAAACAATTTAAAACCACAGAGGAACATCTCCCATGTTAAGCAGAGACAAGCTTGCTTGCGCGTTTCAGGGAAGCGCTCCCCTTAATCATAGCATAAAACCAACAATCCCTGCTTACAATTTAAAACACTCGTAATTAGAGCAGAGAGCCTGTATTTAATTAAATTAACCCATTTGTAAAGAACAAATAAAGTAAATTAATAAATAAACAAGTGTATGAAAACACCTTAATCATAATCTGTGTTTGTCACACAACAATAAGGCATTAGAACCATGTTTCATCCTACCTGGAAATTATGTGGAATGCCACTAAGGTAATACAAAATCAAGTTGGTATCCGGACAATCTGGAGTCGGTGCATATTGAGTGTCTATGATAATATAAAATCGCAAGGAGACTCCAGACTTTCACACTATCTCACCACAAAAACAGGAGAAGACTTATACATCTCTAAAACACTCCTCCTGTCTTGTTAAGGGAGCCATTGTGATATAAACGACTTAAAATGTCTATATGGGTATAAGTGGAGAAAAGAAAGTAACAAATTCCTACCGTGCCCTCATCAAAGATGGCTACTCCTGGGGAGGAAGAATGGCTTACATATGCGGGGAAATAAGATTGGACTAAAGGAATTCTGGCAAATCACGAATCATAATCACATGACTATTTGCTCAATAGTAATTGGACATGGATTTGCCAAGTAACAAATAGCGGGGAGTTTTAAATCTAATCTAATGAGTTTTAAACTGTAAACTTTAAATTGTAAGCAGGGATTATTGGTTTTATGCTATGATTAAGGAGAGCTCTTCCCTGAATCTAGTAAGCAAGCTTGTCTCTACTTAACATGGAAGGTGTTCCTCTGTGGGGTTTTTTTTTTGTTTATCAAATTAAAAGTTAAGTTTTATTAAAATGCCTGACTGAACTGGTTGCTGGACTACATCTACTATCTGGATCTAATGTTTTACACACCAGTCTTGATATTCTCTGTGCTGACTGTCGATGTGCTTAAAGAGGGCCTTTGACGTTCTCATGTATATGCTGTTTTACATACCGCTAGAGGGCGTTCCTCACAGCGCAGCTAGACTGTCAGGAATGCCCTTCTGATGGTGAACTGTGAAACTAAGACCCCCGATATCTCCAGCCCCGGGGCACATACCAGGAAATCCAGCAGTGCACTGAATTCAGCGGGCTGTCAGCTTTCTAGCGGTATGTAAAACAGCACATGCATGAGGACGTGAAAGGTCCTCTTTAATCTATGACAGAGTGCACACCTCATCATAAATTAGGAGCGTCCTCCAGGTGCCCATGCACCTAGTCTAAAATGTACCCCACTGGTGTAAATGTTGATAAATATGTTGGGGCCGATCGCCATTCCTTCTTTTCAGATAGTGATGAGTTGTGTGAAAACCAAAAGGGCTTGGTCAAGGACATATGTACCATGCGGAAGGGAAATATACAGACTCCCAGTCAGAGAAGAACACCTAAATTCTGTCTTAAAACTGAGGCATTTTAGCTAGAAACCGTGTGTGGTTTAAAATGTGCACCCCAGTGGTGTCAAAATTCTTATAAAAGTAAGCTAACTAAAAGTTGATAAAGTTTGACTAGACAGTCTAAAGACACTCTAACTAGATTTTATTTTGCACTATTTAACTTTTATTAGTGTAGCCAATGTTTTTTATTTTTTTCTGGATCATATTTTCTTAGATCTCTCCATAAGTAAAGTGATAACTGGGTGTTACTTGTTGGGTATGTTTTCCCAAAATGTAAACTTAGTCATTCATTTTTAGAAGGGATAACAGAGAAATGGCACAACTTTGGTTGATTTATTGAGCTTATGCTCAATGCATTTTTTTTCTATAAAGTGAAACAATGAAAATTTATCAAAGCTTAGAAGCACATGGGTCATAGTACACACAGATATCCTTTGTTGAGATTGGTACACCCATCACAAGCATTTGCTTTAGTAATTGAGCTGTCACTACACAGTTACATTTGCTTATATAACATTGGGGCAGATTTGTTTCAACTAGACTTTTCCATGAAATGTTCCAAAATGTGGAGCATCTTGGGGCATTTTGTTGCTTCTAGTTTGAGACTTTTTTTTTTTTCATTTTGCTAAACAAGTGGACGTGGTTTTGCAAAAGAGGGCATGGCTGAAGATGTGACAAAATGCTCCAATTATGGTGTAAAGCTTTGGTTTAAGACTAAGCCAACTAGTAGGTGGTATAAACTTAACAGTCAGATTTATCATTCAGCATCAGACATATTGATACAGTTGTTGGATTTCCAGACTAAGTTTACACTGTCTAAAAATTGCACAGGATTGCTAAATGTACCCAATTGTATGTAATGTGAATGTTTGATGAAGAGTGTTGGACAGCATTTTATCTTTACTGCAGATTGCATACAGTGTTCATGGTTATGGCAGTCGGGGAACCAGTGTACATGCACTAGGTACCTTATGATGGTGTTACATTCCAGCTGTTCTACTGTATTCTGTATACTGCTTCTGAACTGATCTCCCAATTCCTGACGCTTTTTTCTTAAATAGCATCCTTCTCAGACAAATAATCTGACCCCTGCACAACTTGCTGCCCAGTCAGCAGTTAAGGCTGCCGAAATACAGAAGCAGAGCAATATCCAAACTCGGTGTAAGTATCTTTTGCTGCTCATAATTCAATAGAGTGCATGTCTAAATAGTTCAGAGACAAGTAGTCAAATACAAAAAGGCAGGTTGGGTATGTCACTGCAGTGTAATTTTAAGCATATTGAAAGCACATACGAAACCAAAAGAGAAAGATACATTCAACAACAGATGTTTATTGTAGAACAAAGGCAAATGTATAGCAAACAGATTAAAATCAAAATCACAATCCCATATAAGGCAATAAGAAAATCACCACAGTACCAATTGTACCACAGTACTAAATGCCAAGTCCTATAATCAGTTATAATATTAAACCTCCACCATGATGCAGTATCAAAGAAGAAATACATATTAGCAATGATAATACCAAAGTAGAAAAGCTTCAGTAGATGGCAGGTAACCATGGCTATGTAATCCCCACACACATCACTGTATATCTCAGCCTCATTGGGGTGTTACAGTGTATCATATTAAATGCCCCCACTAACCAGACACAAATTAAAATAAGGCTGGCATACCCCTGGTAAAACTCCAATATCCACTGATTTCAACAATGAAAGGATTTGATTCAAGGGTAAAGCACTCAAACCCTGTTGGCTCCCCTTTGATGCACTACTTTACTAAAAATGTTGTGCCGAATTTCCAATGACTGAAAACTGAGTGGTGCCAAAGGGGCTTAATCTCTCTCTGGAATCCGTGGAAATCCAGGACATCTTCTGTTGTGCATCTGACAGATCAGAAGATCATTTTGATGGACGTTGCTTTTTAAATAGTTATATTCATGAGTTTCAGCTCCTAAACTATACTTTAAAGGGATTTTGCAAACATTACAGTTGATGGCCTATTTTTTTGGGATACACCATTAATATCTAATGGAGATCCATCTCCTAGAACCCCTGAGCATCAACTGACTGAAGAGGTTGTAGTGCTTAGATCCCAGAAAACACCTTTGCGCTGGTTTATGTCCTTTAAATATTGTGGTATTACCACCAGTTTTCCTTATTTTCTGAATTTCAGTTTTCAGTCTTATTATTGCATTTTTTTTCTTTCAGTTCCTGGACTTGGAGCCATGCAGTCTACCACAGCTGTTGGCCCACCATTCAACCAACCACCAGCTCCCACAATGTCTCAGGGACAAGCATCCAAGATGGTCACCTCTACTGCTTCTTTAATAACCTCATCTCCTCAGCCAAGTTTAGTCTCCACTGTAACCACAGGCCCGGGGCCAACTCAGGGAATGATGACTCAACAGCCAGCTCAACAGCAGCCTGTCCCGCAACCAATGGTATGTGGCGATTTTAGTGTTGTTCTGACACAATGATCTTTGGTGGCTTCGCTTGATACCACTGCTAATTCCCTATAGATTAGGAAGATTGTTTGACAGCATTTATTGCTTAACTTTTCCCTGAAATCTTAGGGTATGTTCACACACAGTTTTTTTTTTTTTTTTTTTTTTGCAGGCTGAAAAATTTGCTTCATGAATTAGGAAACTTTTTTACATGATGCAATTTTTGATGCCTTTTTTTGTCACCGTTTTTTTTTGAAGCAGTTTTTTGCTCCAGCACACTGGATCAACCTGGAAACCTCATTTAAAAAAATGTGTTTTTTGCAAAAACCGTGTCAAAACAAGTGTTGTGGTTTTTTTTTCCAGCTCCCTTAGAATTCAATGGGTTTTTAAAGTCGGAATCCGGAGTCATGTCGATTTTTGCTACTGATTTCCATTGAACTGAATGGGAAGCGTTTTTTGAGGTGGATTCCGCCTCAAAATCAGCCTGCAATAAACTCTGTGAACATACCCTAAAAGGTCCTGTGGGTATTTAGCTAGCTATAGCTTTAGTGATGGCACTTAATGATCCAAGCTAATTTGTAGTTGCAACACTTTCCCATTTGTTGGGAGTAAAATAATGCAATCACATAGTTTACCCTTGTCTGAGGAAACTGAACATTACATATGTTTTATCTTGGAGGTTCTGTGTGTCAGGAGCTCAGGAGGCAGGAAAGATCACATAATGCTTATGTGGCTGCTCTCTCCGTTTTATTCTGTGGGATGTAGTCTAAAACTGGCTATACACATTAGATTTTCATCTGCCGAAATGGCCAGTGATCAACCATGAAAGTGCTGCAAGCATTTGTTCGGCAATGGTTGAAGACAGACTTTAGTCTGCAAAAAGAAACCGGCTATGCTGGATGGTGATCAACCAAAAGTATCAGTGTTTGGCATGATTGCTTGCTTTTGTCCAAGCTTTAGTCAACTTGTGCAGACTTACTGTGGGGTTCAGTTTTGAATGTTGATGAATGGATCAATCATTCAGATGATCCCATTATCAACCAGACAGCCACTTCACAGTCACCGAAAATCGAATGTGTGTGGCTGGTGAGCTTGGCTGTTTCTGTATCTCCCATAGGCTACAGTTGAGAGAGAAATGGGTAAGCTTGGCCTAGTCTTTTCTTTTCATTCCTTCCTTGGCTGCTGGTGGCCACTTAGGACAGCTAAATAAAAGTGATATAAAGTGATGGCATGTCATGGGAATAAGGCCTAACTTTATTTCCAGTGGGTTTCTGACCTAAGACATCCTGGTGTGAATGGCGCCATCTGCTATTTGTTGCACTCTCTGGTGGCCAGGGTGCAGTTGTGCAGGAAAAGTTTAGAGGACCTACATTCTCTTCATTCTTAGATGTAGGTGGGGGAAGGAATTTGGTTCTAGGAATCTACAACATCCTCACAGTGGACTGGAAATTAGTCTATATGTGTCTGTTAGATTCACTTTGAGGTTCTCATAGACGAGCACTGGGCAACGGACTGAAACTGATCGGCTATGGGAGTCACTATAATGTATTAGCCCCAGGAAAATTCTGGAAAAAAAAAGTTAAAAAGTAGTGCCCCCCCCCCCACCAAGGTCTATTATGACCAAAAAAAGCCACACCCATTTCACAGCTTCTAACCGTTCCCCCAGCGACAAATAGTAATTATCACCGACATTAAAAATTACCATGCTATAAAAAAAAAAAAAAAAAAACACATGAGAAATATGAAAACCAGAAATGTTTTTCCTTCTCGGATATTAAAATAAAGAAAAAACATGGATAGATAAAAACCTAAAAATAAAGCCCTATTCGTTAATTTAAAAAAATGCAAAAATTATTTAAATAACCCAAAGGAAAAAAAATGTTATTGCCCTAATGTATTCAAATATGATTTTTTAAAGGGAAATACTGTATAATGAAAGACTCACACAATTAATAGAAAAAGTAGAAAAGTTTATTATATTTAGCTGTGGTGAAGAAAATAGTTCAAATCACAGTCTGGGGAGCCCCATCCACCTTCTTGTGGCCTAGAAGTAGAAATCAGCAGTCTCTGGACACAGCAATATTGTATCAGTTCTGTTCCAGTTAAAGCTCAATCTAACCCCAATCCCAGAATCTTTATACCAATTTGAACTGGGGAAGGGCTTCCAGCTGTGTCTCTGGTCAGCTGGACTTAAGAAATCAACATAAAAGGACCCAGGAAATCATACCTGGTTCAAGGGATGTGTGCATTAACAGGAAGCCTAAACAACCTAACAAACTGTGACAAACAAATGAGCAGTAAAGAACAAACCACACACATAGTAACAAAGATTATAAGGGCAAATATGATTAAAATGATAGCTAAAGAATACATGATATATGCACACATATATATATATATATATATATATATATATATATATATATACACATATACACACATGTAGGCACACACACCTAACCACATAAGACAACCACATAAATGTATATATACTTGAATACATGCATAAAACTAAATATCATATGTGTATATAAGCCATATTACACTGAAATGAGACCCAAAACTTGAATCCCTCTTACACTTGAAAACCGCATCTACAAAAAAATCCGATAATGTGTTCAGTCCTGAACCAGGGAAAATGGCCAAGTCCTGAAATGGTTAACTTTTTCATTTTATTTATATTTTAAAAATTTCCTTAAAATCCTGCAGTTCTGACACTTCTAGTTTTTCTGTAGGAGCAGCCCCCCTCACTTATCAGCACACTGATGATCACAGCTATCATGTATATGTAGATAAGACACAGAATCCACCAGTCACAGTAGGGAGTTTCACCGCCTATCCATTTCCCTCTCTGCAGAGGTCACAGAGAATTCCTGGTAAGCTTTCCCATATAAGTCAATAGAGTCTGCTCCAGAACATTGTGCCCATGGTCCTTTCTATAGGAAACAGGAAGAGTATTTTAGGCTTATTTGCAATAGTTGGAATTTTTTGGATTTTTTTCTTTTAATATAGATATTAATTTGGAAAATAGAAACAGCATCACCAAAATTCTTAAAAAAAAATGTTTAACATAAAAACGTAATTTAAACAATTTAAGTAAATTAAAGTAATTTACTGGCGACACATTCTCTTAACCACCTTTTAGAAATGTATCTGAAGACAGAATTTAAAGAGGTTTTTTGAGATTGTAATATTGATGACTTCGGATCCGTCATTAGTTTCAGATATTGAGGACCTCTCCTTAGGGTAGGTCATCAATATTTTTCTCTCCTGGAAAACCCCTTTAATTCTAAAACATGAATTTACTGGTCGAGGATGTTTGGCACTGTTTTTGTTTGGTGTCTAT
The DNA here is from genome assembly GCA_947044405.1 of Leptodactylus fallax. Lineage (NCBI taxonomy): Eukaryota > Metazoa > Chordata > Amphibia > Anura > Leptodactylidae > Leptodactylus > Leptodactylus fallax. The sequence continues at coordinate 4,426,917 of CAMRHE010000078.1, forward strand.
ATATGTTGAGGTCAGATAATTAGCATCTTTCTTCTTGGACAGCCTGGTACCGGAGCACCACCCGGTGTACCAGCTCAACAATCAGCTGCACCTCAGATTGGGACATCACAGCTGCCCAATACACAGCAGTCAGTCGCCAACAAAATGCTGGCCTGGAGTGGTGTGCTTGAGTGGCAAGAGGTAAGTTATGCCTTGTTAAATAGTAATAAAGTGACATATTCTTTTCTATTAAATGGTTTCGGTAGAAGTGTAATGTTATTTTTTCCATCTAGAAGCCTAAACCACCATCTGTGGACACCAATGCCAAGTTAACACGTTCCCTTCCATGCCAAGTGTATGTCAACCCTGGAGAAAATCTGTAAGTGTCCAGAGAGCATTGTTTCATTAGCTGGCCTCAAATTAAAGTGTCAATCCAGTTTCTTATAACTTCTGACATGTTACAGTGATGGGTATCCATGAGCTGTGACCCCTACCAGTTATTGGAAGAATGTTGTCCTCATTCAGTTGCCATTGACCATTTTCACTCTTCACTCTGGACTGATGAGGCTATGTCATAGACTGCAATAGAAAGCCACTAAAGTGGAGAATAGAGCTCTCAGTATTGCCAACATACTTCAGAGTATTTGCAGGCAAGCTTTAGCCAGTAGCTACAAAGCCGGAAGTGATGTCAGAGAAGGAAGCATTGTAGTGCCCACTTCTCTATAACAGTGCTGAACTATCTCCAGCAGTACCATAGAATCTCCTTAAGAATAAATAGATTGCATGCTCAATAGAAAAATGTAGACACTTGTGCTTATTTATCAAAATGCTTATTACACAGTCTGTAGTGTATTTACAATAAATATCCATTCTTACTTTAAAAAAAAAAAAAAAAAAGCAATTGACACCGTAACAGCATCTCTTGGAATCTCGAAGACATTCAGAACAGGGTACACCAGCATGTTCAACCTACACTGCTTCATTCAGACAGGGAAACGAGTCCCCTATTTTTATGTTTGTTTGGAGGTCCTAATGGTTGAACCCCCACTGATCATTAAGTTATCACCTAGCCTGTGGATAAGGTATCACTTGTAACCAGAATACCCTTTTAAGGATTAGTCTCTTATTTCATCTTTGTGAGTGAACAGTGTTTCTCACTTTTTCATTGACTCATTCTACCTCTCATGGAAGGTCTTCAAATTCTTTAACAGCATATAGGGGGCTTGCTCTTTTTTTTTTTTTAGTATGAGTTGTAGTTTTTGTTGGAGGCATTTGGAGTACATATAATTTGCTGCTTGTTTGATGGGTGAAAATAACCCAGCAGTTTAACCACCATACACAGTGTGGTTGAAATAGTGTTATCTCTTTTTATATGCATTGCCATGATTGTAGCAATACAATCTGTAACAGCTGTCAAACTGGCATTGCCTAATTTTTTTTCACCCTTGGCACACTGGAGCAGTATTAGAGGGGTGCCAGTGGGCTGACAGGGAATCGCCCTCCCTCTTTCAAACACTATAGTTATCTCCAACCATGACTGACTAGACACTGGGCCTTTCCAGGGTGCGGAAGGGTTTCCCCTGCTGCCCTATAAGGCTCTTAGAGACTACTTTTGGAAAATGTACCTTTTAATGAGAGATTATTGACTGCTGCAAATTGCCTCTACTACAAAGTTTGATATATTTTGCCCAGTTGACAGACTTTGAGAGATCCACATCATTGGACTGATAGAAGCAGGATTGTTGTTTTTACCAAAATTTCTGCAATCTAGGCCGTTCTGACCAGTAGAGATGATTGCTTGATCCACTGACAAGGATGAGCAGCTCACAGTGTTTCCTTGTCTACCATTCAAGCACAGGTGGTCCCTCCATTACACACTCCTGTCTCTACCGGATTATTTCCTGGCACTTAACAAAAGGAAATTTGGTGTCATGGGATCTTATACGTGTTTTCCCATCGACAGCCACCCAGGTTGCCTTTGTTTTACAGTGGTGTTATGAACTAGAAATCTGATTTGCTATCAACTGCAATTTGCCTTTAACGATGAATCCAGGTCAAGAGTCGGATTTGAGTATTGATGGCCTAATGGTGAGCATCCTGAGTTCAATCCTGTCTTTGCTGTAGAGAGACACACTGCTGGTTTGATGATGTGGGGAGTCCTCTCATACAGCAGTCGGTCACCGCCAGTAGTGATAACGAGGGACACTAACAGCTCAGCAATATGTACAGGACATCCTGCAGACACTTGTGTTACCTCTCATGGAAGATCTTCAAATTCAGCAGAATAATGCTCACCCACAACAAAGCAAGAGTTTCCCATGATGTCTCCATCACATTACAACACTTCCATGGCCTGTCTGATGGCCAGATTTATCGCCAGCTGAGCATTTATGGGACCAGCTGGGATGCCAACTTTGGTAATCTATAAGTGTGCAGAGTGTACAGGCCCAGCTGCAACATCTATGGGCAAATGTGCTGTGGGATACAATATGAAATCTGTATAACTCCATGTCCAACTGTATTCCATCTTATATCCTGGCTAGATGCAGCCCAACAGGGTACTAGAGTCTCCTTTCAATTGTACAGTTTCTCCAATAAACATCCATCAAACTCATTTATAAAATATGCGTAGCTTTTCACATAAAGTCAGGCAGTCTGTTGCAGGCAACTTGTTTTAGAGTAAACCACTTGTAAATGACATTAAAAGTTCAGTGCACGCTTGTTATTCTTGCATGGCTGTGTCTACTACTCATTCTGCAAGTGTGTGTTTTTTGTTTTTTTTGTGTTTAATCTGTGTGTATACACTAATGAAGGGTGAACTGCATTTCACAAAGGCTTCTGTTAATGTGTTTAATTTTTTTTTTTCTTGCAGGAAAACCGATCAGTGGCCTCAGAAGTTAATAATGCAGCTGATCCCTCAACAGTTATTGGTATATAACCTCTTATATATTATATATGTGTGTGTGTGTGTGTGCACTATTAGCTGTAAAATATTTTGGTAGTCATGTCCTTTAACACAGAGATCATGTGAAAGATCACCGTGTAGAAAGGAATGCAAAATAAAAACTGAGGAAAAACCTGCCCACTGTGTTCTCCAATCTCCTGTGTCAAAAAGTTTTACATAGCAGAGAAACTGGTGTTAATATCCTGCTGATCTGATCTGTTGTCAGTTGGCTAAGGTGGGGCATAGTTAAAAGGCAGAGGGAAGAGTCTTGGCGATAAGTGTCCAGGCCACAGTGCCTCAGTGTCCAGGCTCTGGCCATAGCAGAAGCCTTCATCTGGTCCTCCTATTGTCACATTGCCTGTAATACAGGTGGCTATGTACAGTAAGGTCTTATATAGAGAGAACAGTAAGGAGCTGCTTTTATCTTGTTGCAGACCACCTTAGGACCCTTATTCAGGAATTCTCGCATGGTACAGTTCCACTTCACCAACAAGGATCTGGAGTCTCTTAAGGGTCTCTACCGTATCATGGGTAATGGTTTTGTAAGTATACATCATAGTATTAGTCTTTCACATGTCTTAGAACTTGGAATGGTTTACAGCAGTGACAAGAGAACCTGTTACATGAAAAATGCTGTCCAATAACATGTTATAGAGCAGAAAGAGCTGAGCAGGTTGATGTATAATTTTGTGGAAAAAGATTCTGTACAACCTGTCATTAATTCATTGAAATCTCAACTTTTTCTGTGCTATAAAGATGGGGAGGTGGGCTATCAATGATTGACAGCAATCTCTGTATGTACAGTCAGAGGGGAAACTGTCAGTCACTGTTAGGACCTCCTTCATGACTTTATAGCAAAGAGACCTGTTATACTGAATCTTTTCCCATAAACGTATAAATATATGTCAGTCTTCAGCACTCCTCCAGCTATACAACGATCAGATGGCATTTTCCACGTGATACGTTCCCTTTACTTCATTGTTGTTCATTAAACCCTTGATGCATATAGAATTAGAATTGCCAAAATATTAGGAGGACGTTGTCTAATTTTTGCCATTGTTGTTTCACCCCTTTACTATGAGCTCCATTTCAAGCGTTTATTTTAATTAGGGCTGCCACTATAGGGGTGTAGATTGTTGTTAAATTTTCATTTATGTACTGCGTTCCAAATTATGCATATCAGATTTTTCTATGGTTTTCCTATATGGTCAATGCAATTGACGGTCAGTATAATGTTCAAATCTTCAACCATTAGAGTATAAATCAAATTTTACAAACCTTCCAATGATAACTTTTTGATTTTTTTTCATTTAAAAAAAAAAAAAAAATTTACTTTTCCAAATTATTAAGCACAACACAACAAAGCTAAACATTTCATAGGTTTTAAGAGCTAAAAATGGTCATTTGTTGAATTTGCAGCATTAAGAGGTCACATTTACTGAAATCAAAAACTATTTCAATCAAAAACCTCTTAACAGGCCAAGTTACATGTTAATATAGGACCCCTTCTTTGATATCACCTTCACAATTCTTGCATCAATTGAACTTGTAAATTTTTGGATAGTTTGTGCTTGAATTTCTTTGCAGGCTGTCATAATAGCCTCCCAGAGCTGCTGTTTTTATGTGAAGTGCCTCCCACCTTTATAGATTTTTTTTTTTTTTTTTTTTTTTGCTTGAGGATACTCTAAAGGTTGTCAATAGGGTTGAGGTCAGGGGAGGCTGGTGGCCACACCATGAGTTTTATGCCCATAGCAGCCAATGACTTAAGAGTTATTCTTTGCTGTATGAGATGGTGCATTGTCATGCATGAAGATTATTTTGCTACAGGAGGCGCGGTTCTTCTTTTTGTATCATAGAAGAAAGTGGTCAGTCAGAAACTATATACTTTGCAGAGGTCAGTTTCACACCTTTAGGGACCCTAAGGGAGCCTACCAGCTTTCTCCCCATGATTCCAGTCCAAAACATGACTCCGCCACCTCCTTGCTGACGTCGCAGCCTTGTTGGAACCTGGTGGCCATCCACTACTTCATCCATCTGGACCATCCAGGTTTGCACGGCTCTCATCAGTAAACAAGACAGTTTCAAAATTAGTCTTCATATATGCCTGGGCCCAATGCTACCGTTACTGCTTGTGAGCACTGTTTAGGGGTGGCAGACTAGTAGATGTAGGCACAACTGGAAGCCACTGGAGGATCCTATACCTTGAGGTTCGTGAGACTACAGAGGCACCAGCAGCTTCAAATACCGGTTGGCTGCTTTGTAATGGTATTTATCTTTGTAATGCGTGTGAAGGATATTGCCTTGCCAAGCTGCTTGGCACATCTGCGACTACCCTTTCTTAATTTCCCACTCACCACCGTGAATGGCCAGGTTCATAGGGTAATATGAAATGAGCTTTATAAATTTTATATATTTGTTAACCCAAGTGGGTCGGTACTAGGCACTAACATATACAGAAATACAGTGCCTTGCGAAAGTATTCGGGCCCCTTGAACTTTTCAACCTTTTGCCATATTTCAGGCTTCAAACATAAGGATATAAAATTAAAATTTTTTGGTGAAGAATCAACAAGTGGGACACAATCGTGAAGTGGAACGAAATTTATTGGATATTTTAAACTTTTGTGAAAAAATAAAAAACTGAAAAGTGGGGCGTGCCAAATTATTCGGCCCCCTTAAGTTAATACTTTGTTGCGCCACCTTTTGCTGCAATTACAGCTGCAAGTCACTTGGGGTATGTCTCTATCAGTTTTGCACATCGAGAGACTGAAATTCTTGCCCATTCTTCCTTGTAAAACAGCTCGAGCTCAGTGAGGTTGGATGGAGAGCGTTTGTGAACAGCAGTTTTCAGCTCTTTCCACAGATTCTCGATTGGATTCAGGTCTGGACTTTGACTTGGCCATTCTAACACCTGGATACGTTTATTTTTGAACCATTCCATTGTAGATTTTGCTTTATGTTTGGGATCATTGTCTTGTTGGAAGATAAATCTCCGTCCCAGTCTCAGGTCTTTTGCAGACGCCAACAGGTTTTCTTCCAGAATGGTCCTGTATTTGGCTCCATCCATCTTCCTATCAATTTTAACCATCTTCCCTGTCCCTGCAGAAGAAAAGCAGGCCCAAACCATGATGCTGCCACCACCATGTTTGACAGTGGGGATGGTGTGTTCAGGGTGATGAGCTGTGTTGCTTTTACGCCAAACGTATTGTTTTGCGTTGTGGCCAAAAAGTTCGATTTTGGTTTCATCTGACCAGAGCACCTTCTTCCACATGTTTGGTGTGTCTCCCAGGTGGCTTGTGGCAAACTTTAAACGAGACTTTTTATGGATATCTTTGAGAAATGGCTTTCTTCTTGCCACTCTTCCATAAATGCCAGATTTGTGCAGTGTACGACTTATTGTTGTCCTATGGACAGACTCTCCCACCTCAGCTGTAGATCTCTGCAGTTCATCCAGAGTGATCATGGACCTCTTTGCTGCATCTCTGATCAGTCTTCTCCTTGTTTGAGATGAAAGTTTAGAGGGACGGCCGGGTCTTGGTAGATTTGCAGTGGTCTGATACTCCTTCCATTTCAATATGATCGCTTGCACAGTGCTCCTTGGGATGTTTAAAGTTTGGGAAATCTTTTTGTATCCAAATCCGGCTTTAAACTTCTCCACAACAGTATCACGAACCTGCCTGGTGTGTTCCTTGGTCTTCATGATGCTCTCTGCGCTTTAAACAGAACCCAGAGACTATCACAGAGCAGGTGCATTTATACGGAGACTTGATTACACACAGGTGGATTATATTTATCATCATCAGTCATTTAGGACAACATTGGATCATTCAGAGATCGTCACTGAACTTCTGGAGTGAGTTTGCTGCACTGAAAGTAAAGGGGCCGAATAATATTGCACGCCCCACTTTTCAGTTTTTTATTTTTTACAAAAGTTTAATAACCAATAAATTTTGTTCCACTTCACAATTGTGTCCCACTTGTTGTTGATTCTTCACCAAAAATTAAAATTTTATATCTTTGTTTGAAGCCTGAAATGTGGCAAAAGGTTGGAAAGTTCAAGGGGGCCGAATACTTTCGCAAGGCACTGTATAAATCAATAAACGGTCAAGCAAATATATGTAAAAGCAAAATACAGTACAGAAAATTAAAATGGGGAAAAAAAGATAGATACCAGAACAAAGTTGTAGTCTGTTTTCGCTAGGCCTCAGCAGATTGGCGTAGGGCACTTGCTTCAGTCAGGAAAAGAGCATGTGTGCTTACAGCTTCCCAGGATAGAACTCCCCCCTTGCCTCTGGCTTGGGACATATAACTACCCCCGTCTCCTCCCTAAGTGATGTCACTAGGAGGGGTTAGTCCCACCCTCCATCTTGAAATCCCAAGAACCATGATTTGTCATATCTCCTCGCCTGATGACGTTAGAGTCGGGCAAGGTGTATGATAGAGTTCGTGGCGAGATCCCCATCGTGTAGACACCAAGAATGACACCCCAATCTCCTTTGGGTAAGGAGATCAGTGTCTGGACCTTTTCCGGACTTTGAACAGTACCTTGTGTGGGCTTGAAACGTGCGTCTTGGCCTGGTGCACCTGAGGAATTTATTGGGGCGACTGTAAGGGGTTCCCTGGGGAGAATATTGCCATAAAACCATATCACCTTTGTAGTTTGCTTGGAGGCATTCTGTGTGCTAATCAGGGTTACAATACACATACTCTGGGGAATCTCCAACTGTGATAACAAGATTAGCAAGGGTATGCTAATAGAACTAGGGACAGGATGACAAAGGGTTTTGATTACAGAGTTGAATGGCCGCATTCCTGGAGCCAAACTGGATTATATGAGCAAGACATAATACAACAAAGAAATATATAACTGGAAAATACATCTTGGGGATCTCTCATCATCACAATGCCTTTATCTATACAAACCCATCTGTCCTCTGAATCAGCCGTAAAGCTCTCCACAGTACAATGATCTCACTTAAGCTTTCGTGAAAAATCCTAATGCTTTCATACCTTGTTCAAGGCATTGCGATATTTGACGCTTTTCGGTAGCAGAGAGATCTTTTCTTTTCCATATTGCTTGAAACCTGTGACCTACTTAATGTGGACTATCCTTATGAGGCTAAGGCCCCACGTTGCGGAAAAGCTGTGGATTTTTGAGCCTAAGCCAGGAGTGGATTGAGCAGAAGGGAGTATAAGCGCTTCCCTTATATTTCCCATTCATTTTGTAGCCACTCTTAGCTTTGCCTCAAAAAAGCACAGCAAAATCTGCAACAAAAAAAGCTGCTTCCGCAGCGTGGGGTTTTGGCCTCAAGTAGGTTTCCTTTAATTGAGCTCACCTGCCAAACTAATTAATCACAGGTGTTTGAGATTGATTTCAATGATTCAAAGAGCCCTGAGACACAATACCAGCCATGGGTTTAATTGATAAACAAAAAATTAAATCTTAATGACACTAAAGTCCGACTTGCATAATAATTTGGAACACCGTGTATAGCACAAACATATTCCATGGCACTTTACAAATCATAGGGTACTTATTACAAAATTAGACATTACAAGATATGTTAATCAACTCACACTATAGGAGCGAGCATAGTGTTCCCAAGAGCTTACAATCTATGAGTTAGCAGGGGGGACACGAGCTAAAAGTTTCATTATTATACAGCAGGGAGGAATTCAAGCCCCCTAGCATAAAAACATTGTACGTTTTCACACAAAACTGTTTGTGGGGGTTTTTTGTTTGTGTTAGACAATGCCCTGAATACTTTTCTGTTGAAACCGGAAACAGCAGGCGGCAAAGCAGGGGGATATATATATATATATATATATACAGCATATGAAAAAGTTTGGGCACCCCTATTAATCTTAATCATTTTTAGTTCTAAATATTTGGGTGTTTGCAACAGCCATTTCAATTTGATATATCGAATAACTGATGGACACAGTAATATTTCAGGATTGAAATGAGGTTTATTGTACTAACAGAAAATGTGCAAATGCATTAAACCAAAATTTGACCGGTGCAAAAATGGGTACCCTTATCATTTTATTGATTTGAATACTCCTAACTACTTTTTACTGACTTACTGAAGCACAAAATTGGTTTTGTAACCCACTGAGCTTTGAACTCATAGCCAGGTGTATCCAATCATGAGAAAAGGTATTTAAGGTGGCCAATTGCAAGTTGTTCTCCTATTTGAATCTCCTCTGAAGAGTGGCATCATGGGCCCTCAAAACAACTCTCAAATAATCTGAAAACAAAGATTGTTCAACATAGTTGTTCAGGGGAAGGATACAAAAAGTTGTCTCAGAGATTTAACCTGTCAGTTTCCACTGTGAGGAACATAGTAAGGAAATGGAAGACCACAGGGACAGTTCTTGTTAAGCCCAGAAGTGGCAGGCCAAGAAAAATATCAGAAAGGCAGAGAAGAAGAATGGTGAGAACAGTCAAGGACAATCCACAGACCACCCCAAAGAGCTGCAGCACATCTTGCTGCAGATGGTGTCACTGTGCACGGCAACAATACAGCACACTTTGCACAAGGAGAAGCTGATGGGAGAGTGATGCGAAAGAAGCCGTTCTGAAAGCACGCCACAAACAGAGTCGCCTGAGGTATGCAAAAGCACATTTGGACAAGCCAGCTTCATTTTGGAAGAAGGTCCTGTGGACTGATGAAACAAAGATTGAGTTGTTTGGTCATACAAAAAGGCGTTATGCATGGCGTCCAAAAAACACAGCATTCCAAGAAAAACACTGCTACCCACTGTAAAATTTGGTGGAGGTTCCATCATGCTTTGGGGCGTGTGGTCAATGCCGGCACCGGGAACTTGTTAAAGTTGAGGGTCGCATGAATTCAACTCAGATCAGCAGATTCTTGAGAATAATGTACAAGAATCAGTGACGAATTTGAAGTTACGCCGGGGATGGATATTTCAGCAAGACAATGATCCAAACTACCAGGCATTCATGCAGAGGAACAATTACAAGTCTGGAATGGCCACCCAGCCCCAGACCTGAATATCATTGAACATCTGTGGGATAATTTGAAGTGGGCTGTCCAGCCGGCGACCATCAAACTTAACTGAACTGGAATTGTTTTGTAAAGAGGAATGGTCAAAAATACCCATCCAGGATCCAGGAACGATTAAAAGCTACAGGAAGCGACAGAGGCTGTTATTTTTGCAAAAGGAGGATCTACTAAATATTAATGTCACTTTCTGTTGAGGTGCCCATACTTTGCACCGGTCAAATTTGGTTTAATGCATATTGCACATTTTCTGTTAGTACAATAAACCTCATTTCAATCCTGAAATATTACTGTGTCCATCAGTTATTAGATATATCAAATTGAAATGGCTGTTGCAAACACCCAAATATTTAGAACTAAAAATGATTAAGATTAATAGGGGCGCCCAAACTTTTTCATATGACTGTATAATCATTAATTTTTTTTTTTGTCTGTCTCCTAGGCTGGTTGTGTACATTTTCCTCATACCACTCCATGTGAAGTCAGAGTTCTCATGTTGTTGTACTCCTCCAAGAAGAAGATCTTCATGGGTTTGATTCCATACGATCAGAGCGGCTTTGTTAATGGTATTCGACAAGTGATCACCAATCACAAACAAGTGCAGATGCAGAATCGGAGTGTAAGAAGGGACTTTCATTGTGTTGTTTATTGTTGAGAAAAAAAAAAAAAGTTGTCCAATAGGTTATCTAAAGCCAAAGGGGCAAATTTATTAAAGGGGTTACCCGCTTCTAAAAATTATCTGCAAACTTATATACAGCAGAGCTAAATACTTAATGTTTCCTTGTGCGCCCTTTACTTGGTCTTATTTTACTTGCTGCTCTTTGTATCACTGTTATTTACATGCAGTGAATCTGTGAATAGACTACATTTCCCAGAATTCATCACTCTGTGTACCCCCTCCTTTCTTCACTCTCCCCTTCAGTGAAATCACACTGTGCTGAATTTAAACAGGATATATATTAGGAAGTGTTTTGTATTGATGCATCCTGTTATTTGGCCCATATTTATTAAAAATATACACCAAATTTAGGCTCATGCTGAATAATAAATTTGGTGCATCTTTAGCCACTTTTTCTACAGTAACTTTACATCATCTGTTGGTTGACTGACTTACTTTGTGCCAAAATTTGATGCAAATAATTTGTTTAAATGTTCCACTTGTTAAGGTATGGCCTTCCTGCTAAGCCATGGACACCATTTGTGCAAATTAAGCCACAATTCTGCCACATTTTGCTTAGTAAATCTCTCCCGTAGTACAGTATCTTGACATCTAGAAAATATAGCTAGGACGTCTGATGATTTTTGTTGCTTTTTGTTCTTTTAGATGGGGGCAGCTCAGTCTATGGGCACTGGGTCTGTCCAACCCAACCCTCAGGCCTTTTTATCTAAGCAACCTGGTCCTCTGCCAGTGGCACAGACTGTACCACAGCAGGTAAATCATTAACTAGTGCCCCTTATTGTGTGTGCTTGTTACTTATATTTATACATTTTTGTAATAAAGTATTGCTACTTTGCTAAATTTGTATTTTATCTCCATATCTTGCAGATGCCTGGGCAGCAGGTAACACAAGGCATGCCATCTGTGAACCAGGTAACTATGATGGATGAACAGCAGAGATCCCAGAATCTGGTGAGCTTCAGCAGTAATGCCCACACAAAGTCCTTGTTTTATTTCTTTATTCTGTGGGTTAAGCAACAGTCTAACCGCTTGCATTCAGCCAGCATGCAGACAGCAGCAGTAATTAATTTAAAGGGGTTTTCAGTAACACTGGGGTACCTATTGAGAGTAGGAGAAAAGAATTTATAGAATACTTGTTTGTCTATTGCCATATTACATTTTTTTTTTTTTTAATTTCCTACATGGTTACCATTACATCAAGGTGATTTTTGAAAACACCACAAACTTGTACCATCCCTTTAAAAGAGTATTCCAATTTTATATATTTATAAAATTTTTAAATGATTTGGCAAAAAAGTTTGATAGGTGCAGGTCCTGGAGACCTCCCACAACTTTCTCGCCTGACAAGACAGGTGCTAGATGCAACAGCTAAGTGAGGAATGAATGCCAAGTTTTTCCAGCACATGCTCCGTTATTTCCATTGAATTCAGTGGGAGCCATAGAAACAACTAATATGCTTGCCATCTCCGATAGAAGTGAATGTGAAGAGCTGGGCACTTGTTCAACCACACATCCATGCATTCTCTGCCTGGTTACAGTGGCCAGAAGCAACCTCACCAGATGGCATGGAGGTTGGTGAAACCCTGTTCTGGAGATAGGTTCAGGTCCAAGAGGTGGGATTCGCATCGATAGACATTTATGGCTTTTCCAAAGGATACAACACAAATGTCTAATATAGGAATCCCCCCTTCGAGTTCCCACAGCTGTCCTTAGAATAATTCCACTTGTGAAAACACAAACCTAGACGGCTTTCATAGTCCTGCGACTTCTTGACTGACCATGGTACCTCATTCATTTCTTTTAGTTACAAATCAGAATGCAGCAACAACAGGCACCTCAGGGTCCCAACCAAGCACCTCAGCAAGCAACGCAAGCTACAGTGCAAGCCCCCGGTCAGCCTCAGAACCCACAGGCTGGAACCATGCTAAGACCCCAAAACCCTGGTGCCAACCCCCAACTCCGAAACTTGCTTCTCAGCCAGCAGCCTGTGAGTATCCGTTGCTACCTGGTTTGTTGTGTGTGTGTTTTTTTTTTTTTTTTTTTTTGTTTTTTTTTTTCTGCTTCAAAAGAGAACGTCACATAAGTTATTACTCCATCATGTTAAAGTCGTTTCCCAAGATTTATTGAGGGACCTGCTCCATGAGCTTGGGGCCCCGCTGATCACTAAACTGAAGTAGTCAGATTGCCCTATAAGGCATTCTAATCCCTTTGGCTCAGGACATTAAGTACTGTTTTGGTGCCTTCTTAGGGCATATGGCATTCATAAAGTGGAGAGCTACCTTCTCCATGTGAGATCGGAGAACCTCTCTAGAATACATTACATGAACTCCTATTCATTTAATTAACTGGAATGTAATGCTACTTTTTCCTCTGTGGCCGTTTGTAGACCCAGAAGCATCATTTCTGGCCGTAATGGCTACTCACATCTACATATGTATCCAACCTATGCTAGCTTTAATAGTCTAGGTATTTTTTTTTCCAGTTGCTTTTGTAGTATTACTCACACTAATCTCACTCCCCAATGGGATTCCGTCTAAATCACAGTGAAGCATGCAGGCCCAGGGTTAATAGCTTTGCCTTACAATGAAGTGGTCTTTTTCTATGATTATAAAAAACGGAAACCTCTTCATAGAGGTTGGTTATTCCTTTCTTGTTTGTGTAGATTTGCTCCCAGTACAGCATTTCCCTTCTACACTGATGTTATTATGATGATCTTGCATTAATATGTGTATTTGTTCCTTTACTGTATCCCAGTATTTGTCTTTATGCTTAGGCTGTGATCTATTATGATGATGTCAGAATAGTTTTTGTCATTATTTCTTGGATGTGTTCTGTTATGATGTTACAATACAGTTTGGAAGAGAAAAGATAATGGACATCACTTCCAAATGATTTTCAGAATTTACGTTATCCATGTGATAAACATAGCCACATAGTACATTAATAAATTAATCAGAGGACTTTAATATGGAAGCGTGTGATATGGATCAGAAGACATGGATGTATAAGCCTTTTGATAATGGTAGTGTGGCCAGGCAGAGGCTCATTCTGACCCTCCCGTCTGTACTTATCACACTTATTCACTTGTCAGTCTGAAGCTAATCCTCTATTAAAACTTGAGTGTCAGAGTGGAAATGATTTCTATTCCGATAACTAAATCTCTGAATGCAGCTGATGGAGACCAGATGTGGGTGATGTCACCAGAGGGCGTTGGACACCTTTTGTGCCAGATGGCAGCTCAGCTCACCATAACCTGAGCTGGTCTGACGTTCTTGGGAGAGGGGAGCCTTCTCCAAGCTTGTCATCTCAAATCTATGCACATTTTATGACCTAAAGGGGTTCTTGTGGACCTAGTGATGTTTATTTAGCAGAGCACTGGATGTGCCCAACGTATTAAGACACTGTGTCTCATTCAATCCCTGAGCTCTGATCTCAGACTAAAACTACAGGGGCTACAGTGTTTTTTTTCCCCATACTGCACCTTCTTTAAAGGTAATTTTTATTTTTTTTTTTTGGATAAAATTAGTTGTCAGATTCATAAGTTACAGTACAACAATTACTAATCTGTTCTCTTACAGCCACAAGCAACGGTTCCTCAAGCCCAGCAGCCCTTGCATCATATGCAGCAGGCAACGCAAGGACTGCTTCCTCACCAAGCATTGGGACAACAGATGCAGCACCAGGCCCCTGGACAGCCACAGTTACAGATCTCAGGGCAGTCTCTTATGCATCAGGCCCCAGCACAGCAATGGGGCAATCAAATGGCACAGCGGGCCCCTATGCCAGGTAAGTCAGACAAAGCCAGCAAAGTTTCTATACAAGTTAATTTCTCTCGTGTCTCTTATATATTAGCTTGGTTTAATTCATGCAAATCATTCATTTTATGGACTGTTATATTTATAGGGATGGTGTATGCTCTATAACACATTTATTCTTCTGAATTGCAATTTCAGGAGTCATGATGAATGCTGGGCCACGAGGTCCTGTTCCTCAACCAGGATTACAACAAGTGCAGACCCAAAGTGTCATGGAAGAGGATATCTTAATGGACCTCATCTGACAGTAACGTCAGAATTTCATCTCTTGTGAACTGTAAATCACACCCGCAGTCATCTTCAATTCATACAGCTACAGAAACCTTGGTATTCATGTACCACAATGCTTGACTTACACAACCTAGCTGATTCCTCTAGTGACCTTCAGATATACCCCATAACACTTAGGATTTTGCTATACAAATTCTGTGTGCACTCCCATCTCCCTCCACTGTGGGGCAGCACGAAGCCAGTTGTATTCTGTTTTGTCCTACTACAACTCCAGTGATTTGCCATGGATGTACAAGCAGCGTGCCGTCTTCAGACTTTAAGATTTTCACTTATTTAACCCGTTTTATAACTTGATGAATAAGAATGTCTCATAAGTTGCATTTTTTATTTCATCATGTCATTAATATAAATAATGGGTTCGATAGTATTAAAAAAAAAAAAAAAAAAAATATTTTAGACTATATGGCTTAAGTGGTCATTGATTTCGTTGCGTTTGTGTCAATTGTTTTTTGATATGGCTATATATATAGTTCCTGAGAGGATTCTGCAGTTATAGAGACAAAGACAAATAGTTTCAATTAGACATGGTTTATTGTTTTTATATTGCTTAAGCATTTCTTTAAAAAACAAAATAAAGAAAACATTTTTTCAGGAGTGAGTGGAGTCTTATAAGGCACATGACCTGCGTTTCAAAGGGCACACAAATGCACACAAAACATTATACTGCAGCATCCATAGCACTGTGAATCACACTGGGTATTAAGGTGGTCCGAGCCAGGCAAGACATTTCCTGAGATCTGTGTGCAGTTTTACAGTTCAGAGATTTAAGATTCTTTTTATTTTATTTTTTCTATTCTATGTGATATAAAAAAGGTACGTGCATGAGATACTGGCACTAACAATACCCAGTCAGTGGTAATCCCTTGGTAAGGAGAAGTTTTAGGTAAAAGTATTTGAAGAAAATCTTTTAATAATTCAAACTTGTCGCCTTTATTCAGTAACAACCCAAAAACTTTCATGCCCCCTCGGTATCGGCCCTGTCACTTGCTAACTGCAGCCCAGCATAAGGATTGGAAAAGATGAGGAATACAATTCCTGTAGCGCTGATTGTCATATACCAAATACTGAATTTCTGATGCTCTTCAGCAGCTGACCTCTATCCAGTAATAACTTCAACATAGTTGGCAGGGTAGAGTCCAACTTGACCATGATCAGTCACACCTTTACACCAGCCTTGTTCATCTTCATCTTCAATCTTTGTGAGTTCGTCACCTGGGTACAACAGTTTAGTTAGATGTGTAACACTTTATGTGCTGTCATCATTGCACAAACTTTAGGTAATGAATTCACTCACAGACCAGTAATGTGTCCCGTCTTGGACTACAAGGTATTAGAAGATTTATTATCATACTAATAAGTGGCTTAAGCTCTACTTTTGGCCAGCAGGATACTGGTCCTACAGGTACTGCTACAGAAACCCCTCCTTGGTCAATCCTGTATTAGAATGATTGCGGATTGGACATCAGAGCAAACAGGTAAAGCTGTCCCTCAGAAAGGTCTGGGCATTTCACATGAAGGCTCTGCCTCAAGAAGTATTAAAATGCGGATTTCGAAGTCATACGGCCTGTATTACCATTACCCCAGGTATGGTTACACTCCCCCCCTCTGTATAGCTCTGTTGGCAGTTTTTAGGAGTCAAATCTGCTGAAAGACACCCTTTTAACTGAACATGAAAACATACTCCCCGTGTGCTAAAGTGCTTGTAAATGGCCTGCTCTCATCATTGTCCCTTGGTTAGGGGCATACAAGAGCACTGTTTCCTCTTGTTTGCAGTTTTGGTGGAGCACCTGGTGCTGGCTATAAGGAATCTGTGTACAAAGGCAATTCTGTAGGACCTAGATAAGACTGCATTGGCTTAAATTCTGACGACTTAGTCCTTTATTTCATGTTAATCTTATTGGGGGACAGTACCATGGGTATAAGCCTGGCCACTAGGAGGCTGACTCTAGGAGTATAAGAAAGTTGGCTCCGCGCAGGTGGGATTTACCC
Organism: Leptodactylus fallax; assembly: GCA_947044405.1. Taxonomy (NCBI): domain Eukaryota; kingdom Metazoa; phylum Chordata; class Amphibia; order Anura; family Leptodactylidae; genus Leptodactylus; species Leptodactylus fallax. The sequence goes on from CAMRHE010000078.1 coordinate 4,443,641, forward strand.
TCTGCACAGACAGGAAGTTTTAGACTGGTGTCCATAGGAGGCAGACATGTCCTGCTAGCAGGTCGTCGTTTTTTTTTTTTTTTTCTCTTCTCTTTCAGGTTACAGGGGGTCCTAAGAGTGTGCTCCACATTAGTTTCACCCTCAAGTGGATACTAGGAGCCAGACAGCCAGAGTATCCCTGCACAGGCCTGCATCTCACCTCCTGTCACCCAGTCCCCCTATTTCTCTGCAACCACAGCTGGAGAGACAGTAATCCCACTTTCAGTGTGAGTTTATCAAAGGGGTGACATTACAAGCACCCGAAGAAATCAGACAGGTGAGTATTCTTCAGTTCCTGGACCCCCTACTTTGGCTAGGCCCCATCTCCAGTGGCCCCATCTTCCCGCTTCAAGTACACAGCCTTCTGCAGTACTGTAGCCCTCCAAGCTCCCACATGCTGCAGCACAGCATCCATTCATATTAGCCCCAGCCATTGCTACCCTGGTAGGTTCCCTTACTGTGTCACTTCTGGGGTGTCCTTGGGCTCCTCTCCAATGTGGCTGAAGCTAGCAGGCGCTTCCTATCCCTTCCTCTTTCTCTGGTACCTTCTTCTCAAGGGTCTTCCCTGCCGCAGCATGGCTGATCTAATTTAGTTCCCTGCTTTTGCTGGGCCTAGACCACATTTAGACTCACCTCCCTCAAGTGGAGTGCCACTTCTTCCCTGCTGTTCAGGTTTTTCTGTGTGAGCGGGCTTATGCAAGTGTGGGAGGGGCCTTCCTTTCTCGCTCATGACAGGTTTTGAACTGTCTTTTTAGGGGGTTGCAGAGGGCTTCCCTTTAACACTCCAACCTGTGCATGTCAGCCCTTTCAGGGAGGCCCTCCCCCTCCTGATATGGGTGCCCTTCTGCCCTCTTGAGGAAATTCATGTAACAGATGGTGTTTTACCTGTCTTTACTCCCAGTACAGCCCTTTGTTTGCTACACTGGCCCTTCCTCCCTGCCTATCTTTGCCACAGGCTCTCCGACATCAGACCTCTCTCCCATATTCAGCCTGCTTCCTCCTCCAGGCACATTTAATTCATGACCCTTGATCATGGGCTCAGCAATAGAATGATCATCTCCTCATCGTGCCAGAACTTCTGAGCAGTCCCCTGGGATAAGCACCTCACTTTAATGCAGTGGTTCTGGGCCCTTCAGTACCCTTCCAGTAGCTTAAGCGCTAGTGGGGTTAGTCCAGACTAAAATTGTGACCTAGCACCTTGCCCTACATAGCCCCTTTCTAAGTGCAATAATGTTGCTTAGGGGCGTGGAGCATTGTTGTTCTTGCGTTTCAGCCCGATGTCCTCTTCTACTGGAAGCTGGGGGGCTGCTTCTCTGGCATCCCCTTCTCTCAGAATAGCTCCTTGTCTGCTGCAGCCCCTATTGACTTCTGCTGCAGTGTAGGAGCTCTGATTAACACTCCTTCTTTTCCCTCTCCCTTTGTCTCTAGGCCAAGGTGTAGTTCCCTGGAGGAAGCTGAATACGGTTCTCCATTAGAGTTCCATTTGCTACCCTCTTGTCCACTTCCTCACAAGACTTCTGGCAAAGAAAAGCTAGCCTGCTTTCCTGGGAGACCCCTCTGACTCAGCCCTAGTGAGCTACCTACCTGTCCTGTGCCATGCAGGATTCCATTCAGGCTGTATGGGACTCCCTCTGCATGAGGCTGAGTCTTCCTCCCCTTTTTGCGTTGGCCCCCTTTCCTCATAACAGGCACTGACATTGTTTGGGACCTTGTTAAGCCTAGAAAGTACCCTCTTTTGGGTTTATTTTATTTGGGTGCTGCACCTTTTACAGTCTCCAACACTTTTTTGTGCCTCACAACACCTGTATGCGTCTTTCACAGGCTGCATGACTGTGTGCCCCCTTTTCAGTTCCTGTTACAGTGGACTGTGCCAGTGTAACATTCTGAGAGACCTATACTAATCCATGCCTGAGTGCTAACGTGGCGTACGGATGAATGTCTAATTTCCAACCTCCAGACATTCCTGGTCTGACGTAACTCCTTCCCTACCTATCTCCTCCGGCCGAGTCGAGACTGTTGTTCCCCACCCCCCCCCAGCTCCTTGTGGTCGGCCGGACCCTGCGGGTCTTCCTATGTCGTGTGCCGCCTTTTTGGTTGAGGTCTGACTCAAGATATGTCTCAGTCCTCTGTCCATCTTCTCCCAGTTAAGTTATGGTCTCGCTGTTCCTGCAAAGTTTTTTTTTTTTTTTTGCCTCGGCCTCTCTACATCAGTGGGTTAGTGTTGGTTGCCTACTGTCCCAGTATATGCTGTGCATGCCCACCCCAAAGGTGCCCCCTCTTTTTAAAACTCTTTTTGCCTTTGCCCTATTTAAGGCCATCTTGGCTTGGCGACCTTATTGTACAAAAATCAAATTATATCCCTGGTGGACTACTCTGGGCAATTCTCTGGATTGCTTATAAACTGGTAGCAAGTAATATCCCTCTATTACAGGGGTCAACACTTTTTGCTTAAAAAAAAAAAAAGTGAAAGCAGACCCAAGATACATTGGTGTAATTGAACCCTGTTGTGATTTTCACATTTCTCTCCAGCATCCCATTTTTATCAAGATTGAACTGAATTGGAGACGTGGCTTAATTTTTTTTTTTTTTTTTTTTTGTGAGGGGTTCCAGAGCATATTGAGGGGAGACTTCTCTGAGGTGGATATGATTAATTATATTACCACGATATGGAAACAATTTAATTTCATTGTGTATAAGGTCCTCACCTGCTTTAAAACTGAGCTCATCCGACTCCTGTCCAGAATAATCATAGACTGCTCGTACCCGCACTCCTGGGACATTGATTGGTGGTTTATTCATACTGTGAACCAGATAAAAGGACTTTTAATATATAGTGATCAGTTAATACACACACAATTTATTTTTATTTTTTTTAATTTTTTTTTTTTTTGATATGGAAGACCCTGCGATTAGTTGGAGAATTCCTATAGTTAACTTAGTTCAGTCTGTAATTGCAATTTCTTCTTCGTTATCTGAAAATTTATCCGAATACTTGTTCTGCTAAATATGGATTCCTTGGAACTTCTGAATGTGCTCCGTCAAAGCAATCTGTTGGCAATTCTGGTAACACATGAATGGATTCTCCAGGTAATTATATATATATATATATATATATATATATACATAGTGTGTATATATATATATATATATATATATATATGTATATATATATATACACACAGTACAGACCAAAAGTTTGGACACACTTTCTCATTCCAAGAGTTTTCTGTATTTTCATGACTATAAAATTTGTAGATTTACACTGAAGGCATCAAAACTATAAATTAACACATGTGGAATTATATACTTAACAAAAAAGTGTGAAACAACTGAAAATATGTCTTATATTCTAGGTTCTTCAAAGTAGCCACCTTTTGCTTTGATGACTGCTTTGCACACTCTTGGCATTCTCTTGATGAGCTTCAAGAGGTAGTCACCTGAAATGGTTTTCACTTCACAGGTGTGCCCTGGCAGGTTTAATAAATGGGATTTCTTGCCTTATAAATGGGGTTGGGACCATCAGTTGTGTTATTCAGAAGTCAGGTGGATACACAGCTGATAGTCCTACTGAATGGAGTGTTAGAATTTGTATTATGGCAAGAAAAAAATCAGCTAAGTAAAGAAAAATGAGTGGCCATCATTACTTTAAGAAATGAAGGTCAGTCAGTCCGAAAAATTGGGAAAACTTTGAAAGGGTCCCCAAGTGCAGTGGCCAAAACCATCAAGCGCTGCAAAGAAACTGGCTCACATGAGGACCGCCCCAGGAAAGGAAGCCCAAGAGTCACCTCTGCTGCGGAGGATAAGTTCATCCGAGTCACCAGCCTCAGAAATCGCAGGTTAACAGCAGCTCAGATTAGAGACCAGGTCAATGCCACACAGAGTTCTAGCAGCAGACACATCTCTACAACAACTGTAAGAGGAGACTGTGTGCAGCAGGCCTTCATGGTAAAATAGCTGCTAGGAAACCACTGCTAAGGACAGGCAACAAGCAGAAGAGACTTGTTTGGGCTAAAGAACACAAGGAATGGACATTAGACGTGTGGAAATCTGTGCTTTGGTCTGATGAGTCCAAATTTGAGATCTTTGGTTCCAACCACCGTGTCTTTGTGCGACGCAGAAAAGGTGAACGAATGGACTCTACATGCCTGGTTCCCACCGTGACGCATGGAGGAGGAGGTGTGATGGTGTGGGGGTGCTTTGCTGGTGACACTTGGGGATTTATTCAAAATTGAAGGAATACTGAACCAGCATGGTTACCACAGCATCTTGCAGCATCATGCTATTCCATCTGGTTTGCGTTTAGTTGGACCATCATTTATTTTTCAACAGGACAATGACCCCAAACACACCTCCAGACTGTGTAAAGGCTATTTGACCAAGAAGGAGAGTGATGGGGTGCTACGCCAGATGACTTAGCCTCCACAGTCACCAGACCTGAACCCAATCGAGATGGTTTGGGGTGAGCTGGACCACAGAGTGAAGGCAAAAGGGCCAACAAGTGCTAAGCATCTCTGGGAACTCCTTCAAGACTGTTGGAAGACCATTTCAGGTGACTACCTCTTGAAGCTCATCAAGAGAATGCCAAGAGCGTGCAAAGCATTAATCAAAGTAAAAGGTGGCTACTTTGAAGAACCTAGAATATAAGACATATTTTCAGTTGTTTCACACTTTTTTGTTAAGTATATAATTCCACATGTGTTAATCCATAGTTTTGATGCCTTCAGTGTGAATCTACAATTTTTATAGTCATGAAAATACAGAAAACTCTTGGAATGAGAAGGTGTGTCCAAACTTTTGGTCTGTACTGTTATATATATATATATATATATGGGTATTCCTATCTTGAACGTTATGGAATATCCACAGGATATAGCATAAATGTCCAATAGATGTGCATCCCATGTCTCAAGAAGGGGGTCCTAACTCCGCTTATGCACTTGTTGAGACAGGAGAGGTGGCAGCACATTTGTGGCTCTCTCCATTCACTTCTATGTAAGTTCACAAAATAGCCGAGCCCGCTTTCATAAATACTTGGTACTTACTGACTGGCTTGATATTTTTGGATGTGTTTTTTGTGATCTATGTATTCTCACCTGCTTTCAGTCGGTGTCACACTATACAACTTCACTTTTTCCTCTTTCACTCTCTTCTTCTTTACTATCTGTTGTTCAACATCTGGATTCCACTCCTACCGATGAATATTAAAACTGAAATCAGCCTGTTTGGCAAAAGATAAACCGTACAATCTCTACCCCGCTTTCCCTTGTAGATCACAAGCTCTTGCAAACAAGGTCTTCTATCCCACTGTAACAGTGGGTCACGAGTTTAGTCTATTGTACTTGTGTATTTTGTATGTAAACCCCTCTCCAAATGTAAAGCACCATGAAATCAATAGTGTTCTAAAAATAAATAATACAGTTCTGAAGTACATCTCCATTTGCTTGTGATGGACAGTACTACCTGCTTTTTCCCTCACAGCTGTTTAATTAAAGGATATTCCCAGCAGGAAGGAAAAATTACCGTCACCAGGCCCAGAGTTGGTTTAAAAGAACTGTGTGCCAATATTGCCTGGGTCCTCGCAGCTCTCTACTTTCTGGTCTTCTCTGTCTGATGTCATCACTAAAGGGGTTTCCAGGGTTTTATGATTGATGACTTATCCCTAGGATAGGCCATCAATTGAAGATCAGTGGAAGCTCTGGCACACAGGACCCCCACTTATCAGATGTTTGAAACCACAGCAGTGCCCCTTCCAATTCCCAGCCATTTGACGTCACTCCTACTGAAAACCAAGCACAGCTGCTATACAGTGTATGGCTCGGTGCTTGTTTTTCAGTGAACAGACTGCATTGCTCTCCCGAATGCTGTGGGCTCTTCAAACACCTGGTCGTCGGGAGTCTTGGGTGTCAGAACCTTAGGTCATCAGTCTGTGATTTGTCAAGAAGCAGCACAACTGGAAAAAGGGCAATGAATCTGCATTGTAAATGCACATGATTTTTCATCACTTTTGCTTAATGCTCTCTACTAAAAGTCAGCTTGAGGAAATGCTCCTATGGTTCCACATTGCAGAAACACGGAAATGCAGTGCATTTTACAGTCCTAGCTTAGTCCTATTTTACGTGATCTCATCCCCACACTGCAGAAAAAACTGCTAGAGAAAAGGTAGCATTTTCAAAAAACTTTACCTGTGAAAATGCAGTGTTTTCCCCATAGGATTGCATGAGGAGATGCTGTGAAAAGCACAAGTCATTGTGCTGAGTTTTTTTTTACTTGTGCTGCAATTCGCTATGTTGGGTGAACCTAGCCTCTCTGCTGCCTGAGGTGAACTATAAAAAGGCGCACCCTCCCTCCTACCCCCCAAAAAGACACACCTGCACACACGCACACACACACACAGTACATAATGCCTTTTTTTTTTGGCCCCCACATGGTACTCCACACTCAGTTTATGGCCCCTTCCCAGTATATGACCCCATTTTTTTTGCCCACAATATGACTTTTTTTTTTTTTTTTAGGCCCCCTACAATATATGATGCCCTTTTTTGCCTCCTCTCCAGTGTATTTACCTCTCCAAAGTATATAACCCCCTTTTCTTAGCCCCCACACAGTATATGACCCCACTTTTTTTTTTTATGGCCCCTCAACAGTATATGACCCCTGAGTAAAAAGTATTGGCGGCTACTTATTGCAATAATACAATAAGTAGTGGACAATTTGAAAAAGAAATGCTGCCCCCTAGTTTATTCCATGATCCGCAGTCTGATGCCATTGCCTCAGGTCGCCTCATGGAAGGTGCACCCCTGGCCTTAGCGTACAACTGTTTCTGTAATCTGCTTTTGAATGAAAATCTGCAGGCAACATGTTATAGAGTAAAATATGCTGAGCAGATTCATATATGGCTTTATAGGATACAATTTAATAAGGATGCTATTGCCCACATGCATTTTTACTCATGTTAACATTTTGCATTTTTGATCAGTGTTAATTTCATTGGTGTAGAAAAAGCAGCAAATGTATTAGCATGTAGTAAAAGCAGCAAGTGTAATGGTCTAATATATCATTTATTGACATAAATCCCTGATTATGTTGGGTTTATGAGTCCAGTGAGCGGCACTATCACTATGACTGACAGCATCCCTGTGTGACTGTGGAGATAAACGAGGACTACCTCAGGGGTCTACAACTTGGTTATGGGCCACACATAGAAAGTTGACAGGCTGCATTCTTTATCATGGCTCCCACCAACTGTCCCCCATACAGTGGCTGAGCACCCATCACTGCCCTCATACAAAGGTGATTATTTGTACAGTACTTCTGTAACGTCTCTGCCGTTTCGGGTCTTGGCGCCACCCTCCGCTCGCACGCTGTGGCGAAGGAGTCATGTTCAGTTTGATTCTTTGTGTAAGTTTCTTGCTGCTCAGTCTGAACATGGTCCTAGTCAGTGTAATTGATTTCCGGCCCCACCCGTGTCTGAACATTTCTCTCTGGACTGCATAGAGTTAATCTCTTCCAGGCCTGTGTGATTGACAGCCTGTGTACCTATCAGGTCTGGGGGCTGGTCCCAGACTTTCTATATACAGGATGTCATTTCTCAACAGGTGGCCGGTTATTACACTTGTGTTTTGCCTGCTGTCTTTCTATACTCCTTGATACTTTATTACTTGATTCTCTGACCCTTCGGCTTGCCCCTGACTATTCTCTTGGATTTTGACTTTGTACTGCTTTGCTCGTTTGTTACTGACCCCTTGGCTTGCTCACTCTGCTTCTGTGTTGTTTTTGTCTTGTCCTGTTTTGTTCTGTGTGTCACTTACCCAGTGTAGGGTTTGTCTTCTGGTTGTCCTTTTACCGTTTAGGGTAACTTAGGCAATAGGAAGGGACAGTGGCTGGGGTGAGATTAGGGCTCACTTGTCTCTGTCCTTCCTCCCAGACCGCTGCAGTAGTGTCAGGGTTGCTACGTTTGGCAAGACCCTTACAGAATAACCGGCCCATACATTCTGCCATTGCTTCCCATAGGGTCAGCATGGATCCTATTCAGGGCCTTGCAGCCAAGTTGGAAGGTTTGGCAGTCCTGGTAAATGAGCTTGCTAAACAGGTGCAGACCCTTACTGATGCCGCTGCAGCATCTCCAGTTGTTTCTGCCCCTTTTAGAGTTAAGATGCTACTCCCCGACCGTTTTTCAGGGGATCGTGAAAAATTTGAGACTTTCCGGGAGTCCTGTTGCCTGTATTTTCGGATTAATCCACATGCATCCCAGGCCCAAATGGTAGGAATAGTTATATCCCTTCTACAGGAAGATCCACAAGCTTGGGCCCTTAAACTCCCTCCAGGGGCTGAGGAGTGGACTGACTTTGAAAAAAAAATTTTTTGTCTTTGAGGTCTATATATGCTGAGCTAGACCACATTGGTCTTGCAGAATCGCAACTCCTCACCATGCGGCAGGGCAAACGCTCTGCTGAGGAATATTGCGCAGAATTCCGCAAGTGCAGCGTGACTGCAGGTTGGTGTGAGTCAGCTCTAAAGGCCCACTTTAAACAAGGCCTGTGTGACCGTGTTAAGGAACTCTGGGTTGGTCACCCAGATCCTCCCACTCTTGAGCAGGCCATGACTTTGGCTGTCCGTATTGACCGTAGGATCCGGGAAAATGTTAAAGAGAGAATAGGGTCTGCTTCTTCCAAGTTTTCTGTCTCTCCCTCTCTCTCTCCTGAGAAACCTGTTATTTCTCCCATGACTCCTGGTGAGGAACCTATGCAGCTGGGAATTATGGATGCCAAGACGCGACGAGAGCATCGTCTCAGGAACAACCTCTGCCTGTACTGTGGTGCTTCCGGTCATTTTATCAGTGACTGCTCGATCAGACCCCGCAGACCATCAGAAAAGCTTCAGTGCCTGAGTGGTAATCAGAAGAACCACTCAGGCAACCAGGTATTTGCCAGTAGTAACAATAAGATGTTGTTATCTGTGTCTCTGTCCTCTGGGGACAGATCTGTTTCTGGCCAGGCCTTAGTTGACTCTGGGTCTGCGGCAAACTTTGTCACATTCTCGTTTGTCTCAGCTTTAGGCATTGAGCTTTTGCCACTTGACACTCCTCTGGCGGTTACTGGAGCGGATTTTGCCCCACTGGCCAGGGGTAAGGTCCAATTCAAAACCCCCTTAATAACGTTGCAAGTTGGTTCTGCTCATTCAGAGGTCATGAGCTTTTTTGTTATGGAGCATCTGTCTTCCGATATTATTTTGGGGCTCCCCTGGTTGAACCTCCATAACCCTATTTTTGATTGGGGTAAAAGGGAGTTGGTAAAATGGGGAGATCAGTGCTCATCCCACTGTATTGTCTTGCACACCTTATATTGTGTTACTGAGGAGACTATCTCGGCTGCAAAAGGTGGGAAATGCCAGGTGAATAAAAAATGTTTGCCTGGCCCACCAGTGTCTGTGGTTGTGCAAAAAGACCCTGAATTAAAGGCAGAGAAAATACTGGATCCTACTAAAACTGGTTTATCTGGTGAGGGTCCAGTGGCCCCTCATAAAGGGGGGGGGGGGTACTGTAACGTCTCTGCCGTTTCGGGTCTCGGTGCCACCCTCCGCTCGCACGCTGTGGCGAAGGAGGCGTGTTCAGTTTGATTCTTTGTGTAAGTTTCTTGCTGCTCAGTCTGAACATGGTCCTAGTCAGTGTAATTGATTTCCGGCCCCACCCGTGTCTGAACATTTCTCTCTGGACTGCATAGAGTTAATCTCTTCCAGGCCTGTGTGATTGACAGCCTGTGTACCTATCAGGTCTGGGGGCTGGTCCCAGACTTTCTATATACAGGATGTCATTTCTCAACAGGTGGCCAGTTATTACACTTGTGTTTTGCCTGCTGTCTTTCTATACTCCTTGATACTTTATTACTTGATTCTCTGACCCTTCGGCTTGCCCCTGACTATTCTCTTGGATTTTGACTTTGTACTGCTTTGCTCGTTTGTTACTGACCCCTTGGCTTGCTTACTCTGCTTCTGTGTTGTTTTTGTCTTGTCCTGTTCTGTGTGTCACTTACCCAGTGTAGGGTTTGTCTTCTGGTTGTCCTTTTACCGTTTAGGGTAACTGAGGCAATAGGAAGGGACAGTGGCTGGGGTGAGATTAGGGCTCACTTGTCTCTGTCCTTCCTCCCAGACCGCTGCAGTAGTGTCAGGGTTGCTACGTTTGGCAAGACCCTTACAACTTCACTGCTTCGTGGCCATGCTCTTCCCCCCTACACCGGGTGCACTCGGAGCGGGAGTGGCGAGGTAGGTATTGCACTCATGCTGCCAGTTTTAGAATGGGAGGGTGGGGGGTCAGGGCTCTGGGCTCCCGGCTCCCTTTCTTCCTAGTCCAGTGATCCTGTCTGCATATTTAGCCTCAAAATCAGCAGAACCAGGGAGAACTGGCTGCATCTAACCCCTGCCTGCAGGATGCAGCTGGCTCAGGGTGTCACACTTGAGACCCCTGGACTACACACTGGGCTGATCAGTCCAGAGTGATCAATGATATACATCAATATGTTACACACTTTATTAGAGGCAACTGCCCTTTCATGAATGGAGCTTCCATGTATGGAAATTTGACATTGACCTTAAACTGGACAATAAAATAAAGAGTAAGTTTCTGTGGATCAGTGGCAGCATTAATCTGTTAGAATGGGAAAATTTCACATATGAGATAGGACTGTATTTTTCACACTGTAACAAATGTGAAATCCACCTCACCTCCAGTTGGGGCCAGTTCATTAACATCCCGGGGCCTTGTTTATTCCTCCACCACTTCAAATCATCCTGGTCACTGACCGCCAAAATGGCCTGGTTCAAGTCGCCGTATACCGCCATTATACTACATATATAGCAAAGCAAAATCATTATTAATGCAATCTCCATATATGTAATCTGCGTCAAAAATTTCTGGTGTGTATTGATATGTGGTACAAAGATAGCAGAGGCAAAAGTACACTGGTGTTTGTTGTGTCCCAAAGGCCCCCGGCTAGACATGCATTATAAACGGCACATTATAGTTAAGTAGACTGCTACCGATTTTACAATGTGGCCCCGAACCTTCAAGTTACAGTATACCTGATACACCATTTATGGACAAGGTCATTGAGGTGGTAACCTAGTGCATTGGAGATGACCCCTTAACTACCCTAGACCACCAATGAATTTGGCATTAATCCTTTCTATGCCCTTGGTTGCCAGGGATGCTTACATTAACACATTCACTGATGTAGACCACCTGGGATTACGATTAACTTATTAGTAGACACAGTAATTAGATAAAAGGCCTTTATAGAGCCCACACCCCTAAGATCACATCTTATTTTCATATAGAAAGTATTTCTTAGTGAGAAAGGTGGCAACCCTACATCTTTCTGGTCACATACCTTTCATTATTGGTGATGTCAAGGTGTTTGTGTATAGAGAGAAGGGCCTGTTTCAAGAAGAGTATTTTCTTCTGCTCCTGTTGCTGGCTTTGGTCAAACACAGTTTCCATTTCTTCCATGTACTTAGCATTATATTTATTGAGTTCTTGTAAGCATTTCTCATATCTGTGCTTTACCTGCAGTTGATACAGGAATAAGTGTACAGTATGTCATAGTGATCCAGATGCAACTGTGGTTAATGTAACCTAAGAAGCTTTTCATTCACCAGTGGTAAAATCTGTTTTGTTTCTTAGTAATTCTTAGTTTGTTAGTAATTCTCTTATATCAGGGGTGTAGCTGTATGTGATTTTCTAGTAGATGGAAGGGGCATTTATATACAGCACTCTTTGCAGAAAACTGATTATTTTCCCCCTTGAAAAAAATACACTGGAGAATATATCTAAATGATGAGTTCAATCTCTCCTGCTTGATTTCTTAAAGGTGTTTTTTTGCTCTCCCCATTTTTGATACTAATGATTTATCCTTAGGATAGGTCATTAGTATTAAATAATTGGGGGTCTGGCACATAGACCTAGCACCAATCAGCTGTTCCGGGCAGCCTCTGGGCACCAGGACTGTACAGTGTACATAGCTGAAAGCAGAAGGCTCTGTATACTGTGTAGTGGCCATGCGCTACAGCTCTGCTCGCATTCACTTGAATGATACAGCACACTGTACAGTCCTGGCATATCAGCATTGTCCTGGTCTACAATATATGGTCAACTTAAAGGGAAGCTGTCGCATAAAAAATTTTTGTCCAATCTGTATGTAGTATTTTCTGTATAATCAATTTTTATTAGAGATTTTTCATAAAATATTAGAAGGCCCATGTCGGGTACAGACTGGGTAGGCCGAGAATATTTAAGGGGAGGATGTAAAAAGTCTGAGGCGGACATGTCTGGTGAACAGAGAAGAGGAAAAAAAAAATAGACAAAGTACTAACATAGGAAGACACGGGGTACAACAGAAGAAAGAAGGGGACAGGTAACATAGCATCAGTGGGGACTACTGTATGGAGACATGATCAGAATACTACATCAGGATTCAGGAGAAGACGTTAATAAAAAATCAGCTGATTCCTAAAACTCCACCCACGGCCACCAGAGAGCATCGAACTTGGAGGAGTCCCCCGGTACCAGTGTTTCCATCCTCCATATGTGGAAAAATTCCTGATGTATGTAGTATTTTACATAGTAGGATGAGCAGATCAGATAAACATTTAGATTTGTGGCATAAGATTTAGTATAACTTATTAAAATATCCATATCCATTGACATCTCTGATGTTTCTATGACAGTCTCTATGGCTGTTCATACAGAGATAACATTAACATAGAAAAGCAGATATTTCAGTGGATAAATGCCAAAAGTTTGGTTTTTTATTAAAAAAATTAATTCAACTAATAGCTACTGTAAACTTACTCCAGATTTACCATTCAGCATAAGACGCTTATAAATTTGGTGCAGCTTAAGACTGTCTAAGTTTGCATGCTATTAATAAATCTGCAAACACAGTCTACAGAAAAGTTATATCATTACACAACCTTTATAAAGGGAAGTGGCCAAGGTGTCATTACAGTTAATGATTTCGTTGTATACCTAGCACTGGAGTTAGCTATCTCTTGGTTTATCTCACCTTTTCCTTATCCTGTTTACATTTTTCATGTTCCTCTGTGAGCTTCTTTTGCTTTTCCAAAGACAATTCTGGATTAATTTTTCCATTGTTCTCTCGGACACTTGCTAAGTGTTCCTTCTTGCAGGTTTTGTGATAAGTCGATTTTGCTTTCTCAAGCTGTGAAGAGAGTTACAAACTCTGAAGTGGTCTCCAGAAGGACATCAATAGTTTGCTCATTGTAGCAGAGAACAAGTGCATATATTAGTACATATGTGATGAAAAAAATGACCACTTCCAACTAATGGAAGAGGATGTGCCTATAAATAACTCTCAGAAAATTATCTCCAAAAATTTCCATAAAGGTTCTAGGTGAAACGACATGTCAGCTATACAGTGCATGCCTTCCTTCAGTTCTGCAGTACATTTTTTGGTTACTATTACACAGACTCTGTTTTCTGTTCACCGATTGACATCAAATGATGAAATTCATAGGCTTTGTTGTCGGCCCCATTATTATGAGAGAATCTAAGCCCTTTGGATGAGAGAAGAATTAAGGTGACTCCACTTCCAGGCCATGTATAGACATCTAACAATAGTTGATAGTGATTTACCTTTTTTAATTTTTTAGCCCATGGTTTTTGGGCCTTGTGGAAGCCATTTTCTATCTCACAGGATTCCTTGAATCCGCCAAAGATCTTGCGATGATAAGTCTCTTTTTGCCAGTTGCGGATTTTGTCAGTGTCATCTGTCATTAGGGTCTTCTGGATCTGCACATGCAAATCACTGAGCCGTTCAGTAGCTGTCATGAAGGACTGCCAGGCACGTAAGAGGGAGCCATACATGGGACCTATGGTTAAATGAGATGACAGAATTCTGGTTAACACTTCTCAGACAATAATCTAAGAGTCTTATTGTTCTCCCTTTCTTTGAATTTTGTGAGAGACTGTTTGCTTGCCCATTGTCTAAATTAACAAAATACTCCCAATGGCAATTGTGAAAAATCTGGAATATTACTTTTCGCTGGCCACTAGAGGGAACCCTATAACATGAAACATTCTATAGTTCCATCTCTTTTTACAGTTGTGATGTGAAGGCTGAATGTTATTGGCATGGCCATGGGAAGTGCAGTGTAAGTGGCACTTTTTAGTTTTAATTGTCTCTAGGGGTTTGTATTAGGATAAGAGATTCTTAAACCCTTCACATATTCCAATTATAATACTCACTGGTGTCCACTATTGGTTTCCATTTGCGTACCCATTCTTCCATCTGCAGTGAATACTGCTTCTCTATCTTGGCTCTGTCTTGGAAACAGGCTATAATATCATCACACAGCCGAAACCCATCCTCCATTCGCTTTACAGTGCTGCTGTAATTGTTTGGCTTTTAGACAAAGAATAAGTTCAAGTATTACGAATTACTTTGATTTTACATACATACATATACTGTGTATATATATATATATATATAATATTTTACTATGTTCTGGAACACAAACTGTGAAAATACTAATAGATTGGCTCAGTCATCTGACTTATCTAAAACTATTGTTACTTAACAATCACATTATGTATAAAATGAGAGGAACCTCCTCCATTCATTTTGAGCCTCGTTGATCATGCGAGTGACCATTATTTTATCGCTGAATGTTGGCTCCAGGTATATGTTGGCCCTTGGGCAGCATCGTCATAGTAAACCCCTATGTTTTACCACACACAGTTTTCTTTTCAAATCACTTTTGTTAAGATTTTGGATAGCATACATGCTGAGAAACTGTGACTTTCATATACAGTTACTAAATCCTCATAGCCATAACAATTATGTTCAATAAAACATTATAAAACACTTAACGCATAGTAAATGTTAACTTTACCATTACCATGGGATACAGATAATACAATGACTGGTATACACAATAATTTGAGTACAGCTACTACACACGGTTTCTCAGACACGATTATTATCATAAGGAAAATGGAGGTAGAAACCAGGGACAAAGTAAGTGAGGTTGATTGGCTATTAATAGGTGGAAAATGCATCACAATCCTGATAATTTTTGAAACCATTCAGTGCGCTTACATTATTCATGGAAATCTGAAAGAACTAGCATCTCACAAGAGTGAGCTATGGAGAATGGAGCTTGCCAAAGTTCTAGAAATTTCTTATAGACTCTCAGTTAGACATTACACTGCTGCACCTCAATGTTTCAGCTAGATGGCATAGGATATTAGAAATAGCATACTTTATGCCATCCGACCTAACATTGAGGTTTGATAGCCTTGAAGAGGGTGCTGCTTTATATATTGTCCACACAAAATCACATATTTGTTTGGTTGATGTTAAATGAAAATCAATAAAAGTTACTTTTTATGGGGAATTTTACCATGCAATATATATATATAATTATAGATGGGCAAACCTCTCAGGACTCATTTCGTTTAGGGTTTGGGATTGAACAAATTTGGTATGACCCAAACCTTAAAATGGCTTACAATATAGTGTAGAACACTCTCAGGGCTACTAGAAACCAATCTATTCAATTTCTAGCTCTCTAAGGCAAACACAATTGAAGTTGTTATACTCTGGGGTCTCTTCAACATTCACTCAAAAACATTCATACTCCTTCCATTACCTCTTTTGGGCCTCCTCACAACATCTGGCTCGCTCCTGTGATGACATGACACCCATATGACCGCTGGTGGCCTCAGCAGTGACCCTGGGCACATGATGTCACAGGAGAGAGACAGACTCTGCAAAGAGACCCAAAAGAGGTAACAGAAGATGAGTGTGAATTTTTTTTATTTTTGTTGCCTCCCTTGGGCCTCCACCTGATGCAGCGGCCATTTTAGTTCGTGGATCTTGCCCTCGGACCACCTGGATGCTATTGACAACACAGCCAAGAACAGGATATAATGCCGCAGGTACAGCTTCTGTGCTCACAGCATTACAGCGCAATAGTACGGCGCAGAGCAGGAAGCGGTTAAAAATATTACCTTCTCAATAATTTACATCATGTGCCTTTGTAGTGGGACTGAAAATAAGTTTTCATGGGACATTAAAGCTTGAAGTAGTGACTAAATTCAGACATTCCTGACTGATTCCTTATTTGTTAAACCCTGATGAAGAATCTTCTGTCTTTCTTGCTAAAGATTTTACAAAACACACAAGGATTCCAGGTGATAAAACATTTTAGTTACCATCCAGAAGCTATCATTGGTGGGTTCATCAACTGCAACTTCACTGTATATCACCGACATGATGGCGTTTTTAGCTTGAATTTTACTGGAGAGACTTCAGTTCTAGTACATCACTTCAAAGGAGTTACACTTAGTTTACAACCTGTAAAACAGACATATATACTGTAGATATATACTTATAGCAATGAAGCTTTATTTTCCTGGTACAGAACTCAAAATCCATTGCATAGATTTAAAGGGTGCCTGAGTTTTCATCAAAAGTTGAAATATCTGCAGGTTCTCTCTGAGCAGTCTGTTCTCTGGCTGTATAAGCCTTCATACATGGTGTCCCATCAGTCCCAGCATGCTGTCCTGCTATTAGCCCCATTATGACTGCAGCACATTTTACATTTTTCTGTCAGGGTGTGGGCATGTACAATAAGGAGCAGTCTACCCCACTACCCTATCCATTACTACTACTACTACTGGTTTATTTACATGTAATTCCTTTCTTACATGCAATTCTGCCAGCAGTAACTGCAAAATAGCAAAACAATATCTGTGAGCCTTAGTGACCATAATATGAGGTCCATGGACACTGGATTGCAAATACAGGGCATAATGCAGCTTAAAAGATCCCTGATAAAGAGAGAAATCTATGAGCACAGACAGGTAAACTGCTTTCTGTCTGTGACTAACATCTTACCTGTAATAACATAGTACATAAGTAAACTTTTCTTACATTTTTAAGCTGTGAGATTTAGCAAAATTTTCCCAGTCCAGTGCACAGAGAGAGGTGTTTTCAGAGTGTGGTCGCCATGAGGAAAAAACAACCCCTCCCCTCTCCATTCACTATCTGAAGAGAGAACTGTCAGGGTGCTCCTGCTACTAACTGTGAAGCCGTCATACTTTTTTAATGTTATCTATTGATGGGACGTCACTAGTAACAGGGAGTGAACAGCAAATTAGATATATACGAGAGATACCTTGTGACAATAACTTTAGAGATTTTTTTTCAGGCAGAAAACAGCAACTTTTTTAAAGTGCTGTAAGTATGTGAGCCAGAGGGCGCTGTTGAGCGACCCAGGCCAGGCCAGAAAAGGCTCTCAGCCACGCCTTTGGAGGGTGGCACGTAACTCCAGGAGGGCTGGAGTGTCCTGCAGGAAGCAGGAAGGTGTGGACCAGCTAGGACAGACAGAGAGGCTCTGTCCCAGAGGGCTGGCGTCCACAGGAGTGGACCAGCTAGGACAGAGAGAGAGAGGCTCTGTCCCAGAGGGCTGGAGTCCACAGGAGTGGACCAGCTAGGACAGAGACATAGGCTCG
Organism: Leptodactylus fallax; assembly: GCA_947044405.1. NCBI lineage: Eukaryota > Metazoa > Chordata > Amphibia > Anura > Leptodactylidae > Leptodactylus > Leptodactylus fallax. The sequence goes on from CAMRHE010000078.1 coordinate 4,461,210, forward strand.
GTCCCAGAGGGCTGGCGTCCACAGAGGACTGTTGCTGGAGCTGAGCAACAGTCAGGACAGTTAGGGGCTCAAGGAGTGAGTTAGGCCCTAACTGTGGCATAGGTTTTTTGTTTTGCTGTGTTGCAGTTAAGCTGAATAAAGCCATTTTTATTTTACACTTGGACCGTCTGAAAGCTATCTTTCCGGTGCCCAGTACCACAAACCACCGCTGTCCGGACCAGGAGTCTGCCGCCATTTTGAGTTTAATTCCCCAAATTATCACATATTGTGGAGAATCGCGCGCATAAAGAGATCCACGCAAGTCCTGGAAGGCAAGTGATTGGTGACTGCAGTACTGCTAAGTGTGCATTGTGGCCTACAGCTGGAAGAAATCGGTGATTTCAACTGAGAAGCCCAGAAAGGGGTGAGTGAATTGCAACATAGCAAGGTGTTTGTAAAACCTGGTGAAAGTAAAACTCTGGAAGAGGAATCCAGGGAATGGACTTTGTGTATACTGTGGTACAGAAGTCTGCAAAGTGCTTGCTGATGGCAAGAAAGTATGCAATGTGTGTTGAAGTTGGATATTGCAAACAGTCTATGTGAAAGGCTATGGTGCCATGTTGGTGTTTTCTGTGGAAGACAGAAGAAAATGCTGGTTGTTGTAGTGCCACATAAGTTAACTGTTTGAATACATGAATAATGTGACTGCTGAAGATAGCAAAAAGTTGCTGCCGGTTGAACCCAAGGTTGCTGTGGAATATTGTGTAATCTTGTTAGTAAACCATGGGCAAGAAAAAGAGAATTTCAGCTTGTTAAAAAGCAGAGAAGTCATGCACAGGTTTATTAGTGCAGAAGTCTGACTGCAGAGAGACCCACAACCCGGAACAGATCATGTGGAATGCAAGTAAAGACAAAGGGTTGCATGAGAGTGACGCAGTTTTTCTAAAGCACCTCTGTTCTATGATTGAATATGTCCCTACTGACGGTATGTCTCATATTGGAGTGCATGAGAGCGCCAAAGATGAAAATATTATGGTGTGGCAGCTTCAGGATGAGATTAAAACCAACAGGTTCCTTTATGAAGGTGAAATATCTGATTGGAAATGGCAACTTGAGGTATCAGAAAAAGAGAACCTTAAGTTAAAGAAAGAGCTTGAAACTGTAAAGAGTTTATATCCTAGTCATTGTGAAAATGTGGTACTGGGTTTGCCTGGAATGGACTGTCACTAAGGAGTTTGCAGAAATGAAATGTGCTCTATCTAATAAAGTTCTACAGAGTGTGGAGCAAAAGCAAGTGCTTGAGAAGCAATTGCAGGATTTAAAGGAGCAGCATGTTCAAGACTCTATTGCCAAAGAGAGTGTCTTTGAAAAATTAAGAGATGACCTTGAAACTGCTAAACAAAGAGAAAGTTAACTCAAAGCTAGAATATGTAGCCTGGAGAGGGCGCTGTCAGGATTTTGTGAAGATAATGAGACGTCTGTTTTGGTGCAAAATAAAGACGAAGAATTGAATAATGTCACAGGGCTTCTTTCTCAAGCAGACAGCAAGTTTATCAAACTTTCCAAAGAATTTTCTACACTAGAATCGCAGCTTCAGGACACTCAGGAACTTTTGCAAGAAGAAACCCGTCAGAAGCTTGACCTTAGTACAAAACTAAAACAAATGGAAGATGAGAAAAATGGTTTCCTTGAGCATCTAGAGGAAGAAGAGATAGCAAAAAGAGATTTGACAAAGCGGATTTCAACACTACAGGCTCATGCGACTGATAAGAAGAAAAAAATGGAGGATAGTATTGGGTCCTTGGACTCTGTTGAAGAACTAAAGGAAAAGTTGCAAAAGGAGCTAGAAGTTACAAATCAACGGTTTGAGGAGAAGGTTGCTGCTTATGACAAACTTGAGAAGATGAAAATTAGACTGCAGCAGGAACTAGAAGATGTAGGTGTAGATCTTGATCATCAACGTCAGATGGTGTCAAATTTGGAAAGGAAGCAGAAAAAGTTTGATCAGCGGCTTGGTGAAGAGAAGACTCTTTCTGCTAGATATGCAGAAGAACATGACCGTGCTGAAGCAGAGGCCCTTGAATTGAAGGCCGAGTTAAAGAGGCTCAACAAGCAACGGCGCACTGAAATGGAGGATTTGGTTAGCTCCAAGGATGAAGTTGAGAAAAACCTGGAATCTGTGCAGATATTGTAGGAGAACAGAACTAATGCTTGTGACAAGCTAGAAAAGGCCAAGAGAGAATTGGACCTCCAGATAGAAGACATGAAGATTCAGTTTGAGGGAAACCTGTCTAATTTGTCTGCTGAGATTGTAGATCTAAAAATGCTTGTTGCTAAACTAAAGGTGCAAGTGAACCAGCAGGAGGAAATTGCACGCATCAAGAAACAGCTGGAGTTTCAGATGGATCACGTGAAGCACGAGTCAGAAATAAAGTTGGAAGAGCGCACTGCTCAGATAGCACAGTTAAAAACCGAAGTGGAATCTAACAGAAGAATTGGATCAATTGCAGCAGTCTCTATCCAATACTGAACAGTCGGCATCTGCCCTATCTTAAAAGCTGTCAGCACTAGAATCTGAGAAGGATTCGCTGCAGAACCTGTTAACCTTTAAAGAATCAGAGCTGCAAGGTGCACTAGTAAAGACTGATGGAAGCGGCACAGAAAAATGTCGCAGTGAAGAAAATTCTGGAGCTGGAATCAGAGATTTGTGCGCTACAGAAGGCGTTAGAATGGGGAAAAAGCTGCCAGCATAGAGGCAGAGAAAGGAGAATCATTGAGTCAGACAGACATAAGTGACCTGTCCACTGATGTTGATACCAATGATCAGATTATGATGAAACCATGTGAGATGGTAAATAAGGTGAAGGGTCACCAAAAGTGTGGAACAAGAGTCCGTAAGAAGACTGACCACGCATATGTTGTCCCAACAGCTAAAGTGTCTGAAGCCATTGTGGATAACGGTGCTGCTGTGCCTGTCTCTAGCCAAATGTCTGGTGGACAAACGGTGAATAATGACTCCATGTTGTCTGTGAAGGGGGAGTCAGGAAGTAAGAGATGGTTACATGTCACCAATGATGTGACAGTTGTTAAAGACATTGATGTGCATGAAGTACGTGTTAGTTGGTCTCTGAGCTCCTGTGAATTCATGATAGGTGAAGATGAATATTCTTACGGCTATTCACTAAAGGAATCAAAGTCATGCAATGGGATGGCTGAAGACTATGACGAGAAATGGGATGAAAATGATGTGATCCCCTGTATGGCGAATTGTGAAGGTGATGAAGAAAAACTTGCCTTTGCACAAAATGGCCAGGATCTTGGCGTAGCAGTTAAAGTGATGAGAAACCGGAAGTGTCAAGTAACCGGAATCTGGAAGAAGAGACCGCCAGATTGGGACTTCTGGAGAGACACTGGACAGGTATACTTGGTTGAAGAGGGACTTCATCATAGGATGTCTCGTCCCATTGTAGCTCACCCCATGGGTAATGAGCTGAGGGGGAGGGTATGTAAGTATGTGAGCCAGAGGGCGCTGTTGAGCGACCCAGGCCAGGCCAGAAAAGGCTCTCAGCCACGCCTTTGGGGGTGGCACGTAACTCCAGGAGGGCTCGAGTGTCCTGCAGGAAGGAGTGGACCAGCTAGGACAGAGAGAGAGGCTCTGTCCCAGAGGACTGGCGTCCACAGGAGTGGACCAGCTAGGACAGAGAGAGAGGCTCTGTCCCAGAGGGCTGGCGTCCACAGGAGTGGACCAGCTAGGACAGAGACATAGGCTCGGTCCCAGAGGGCTGGCGTCCACAGAGGACTGTTGCTGGAGCTGAGCAACAGTCAGGACAGTTAGGGGCTCAAGGAGTGAGTTAGGCCCTAACTGTGGCATAGGTTTTTTTTTTTTGCTGTGTTGCAGTTAAGCTGAATAAAGCCATTTTTATTTTACACTTGGACCATCTGAAAGCTATCTTTCCGGTGCCCAGTACCACGAACCACCGCTGTCCGGACCAGGACTCTGCCGCCATTTTGAGTTTAATTCCCCAAATTATCACAGTGCATTATATTTTGGTCCAGTATCACATGATTTATTAAATTACTATTTAAAACTAAGACTAAAGTTAAGTTGTCATGTACAGGAAATCCCCTTATGCTGCCCTGTGACAGACCTGCTGATATTAATGGTCAGTCACTTATTGTTTAATTTTAAGTAGTTTTCAAAAACTTACATTTTATTCGTGATAGGGAGACTCCCATCCTCCCCATTCAGCTACCAATTTAAAGTTATTGCCTATTGCTCTGCATGGAAACACTGGCAGCTTCATCCATCGTTCAGTTGGAGCTGCACCACGTGGCAACATCCTAACAGTATGTGGCTAGCTCCTAAGTTCCAAGTTATAGCTACAAGAACTCAGAATTTGAAGCTGTGGATCTACACCCATTATAAAGACATAATAAATTAATAGGCACACAATTTTGGATCTATTTATATTAAAGTAAATAGCATTTAGGTCTGGACATTTAAAGTTTTTGGGATTTGAAGTTTTATTCCTTTTCATTGTTTTATTTAACCTTTTATCATGGCCTGAAAACACCATGTGTCACTTTATGTGGAAATAACTTTGAGACGCTTTAACTTACCCAAGTGAATTTGAGATTATTTTTTCATGACACAGTGTACTTCATGTTAGTGGTAAACTTTGGTCAATATTTTTTCCATTTGGTGGAAATTCGGTAGAATTTACAATTTTCAAAATGTGAAATGCTCTGCTTTTCAGACAGTCATACCACCCAAATACATTAATAAATATCGCCTACTTTATCTCTGCTTTATGATGGCAACATCTTTTAATTGTCCTTGAATTTATTTTAATGTTAGAAAGCTTACAAGTATACAGCGATTAAAATCCCTTCAGAAATAAAGTGGTCCCTAAAAAATGAGTTCGGAATATTTTCTAGTAAATTTGTTTAACCACTTCTGGACCGCCCATAGACTATTTACGTCCGGAAGGTGGTTGTCTATTTCTGCAAGGATGTACCGGTATGTCCAAGCAGAATTCAGCAGCTGAATCGTGCAGCTGCTGAAATGGGGAGCTGGCTGTAACTTCAGCTGGAGCTCCCAAAGAGAAGGAAGGGAAGGTTTATTACCTTCCCTGCCATCCCGATTGCTGTGTATACAGTGCTGAATGAGCGCTGTATACAGCGCAATGGGCGCCGCCATCTTGCGGCTGCCCTCTGACCTGTGATCACCGTCTGTAAGAGCTGCTGGGTCCTACAGGACCCAGTTCAGCTCTATAATAATGTGGAAGTAATGGGCAGGAGGCTGTATTCCTCCTGCAACTGGGGTTAAATGTACCAGCCCCAGTTACAGGGAAAATCAGCCTCCCCCAAAAAAAAAAAGTGATCAGACGTCCCCAAAGGTCTATTATGAACTTATGGTGACACAATGTAAAAAAAAAAAATAAAAAAAAATGAAAAGAAAAGTTTAAAAAAAAAAAAGTAAATAAAATAATACGCCAATAACACGCCCTTATTAAAGGTTATAGCCCCACCCCCGATGACACAATACAAAATAAAAATTACCGTAATGGAGAGTAAAAACTATTTTAAAAAGTATTTGGCCAACTATTTGGCTTTTGGAGGGCAGATTTTGCTGAAATAGTTTTTGGATAGCCATGTCTTACTTGCAGATCCCCGAAATTACCAGTACAGTGAAAGACCCCAAAAAGTGACCCCCATTATGAAAAGTACACCCCTTAAGGAATTTATCAAGGGATATAGTGAGCATTTTGACCCCGAAGCTGTTTCACAGATTTTATTAACATTGGGTTGTAAAAATAAAAAATTACTTATTTCCAATAAAACGTCACTTTAGACCCACATTTTTTTTTTCGCAAGGGTTTAACCCTTTAATGACGCAGGTTAGTTTGTACGTGAATGCTCGGCAACTTTTTTCATATTTCCCTTCCCCCGTCTTCCAAAATTCGTAACTTTTATTTTTCTGTCCACATAGCTATGTGAGGGCTTTTTCTTTGTGTGACGAGTTTCATTAGGCCACCATTTTGGGGTACATATAATGTTTTGATTAGCTTTTTTTTTACGTTCTTGGGGGCAAATGTGAAATAACACACAATTCTATCATACTTTTTGGCTTTTTTTTTATTATTTTTTTTTATTTTTTTTTACGGCGTTCACTCTGCATTAAAAATGACATGGCAACTGTGTCCAGCGGATCATTGTGATTACAGCAATACCATTTTTATCTTGTTTTTTTTATTACATTTTAATGCTTTTACAAATAAAACGTCACTCTTGGAAAATTAACGATTTTCCTGGGGCCTGTATTCTATATGCCTATAACTTTTTTGCTGTACTGTTGATGGAGATATGCCAGAACTAGTCATGTCATTTACATGTTTGATTACATTTTGCATTTTTTAAATATAAAGGTTTTTTTTTTGTAACTTTGTTTATTTTTGTGTGTTTTTACTATGTGTGTGTGTTTTTTACTTTTTACATGTCCCACAAGGGGACTTGAAACTGGGATCTGAGATCCCCAGTGTAATGTCCTGCAATATATAGTATTGCAGAACTTCGCACATTAGTTTCTATGGGTACTGTGCATAGGTAGTCAGGAGACCGTGGCCCAACCTCCTGGCTGCCATGGCAACCCCTCGGAATTTGCGATCTTATCACGGGGGGTCCGAGGGGTGACGGGGGGACGATCTTGACCCTGGACCCCCTGGATGCTGTGATTGCTGTGATTTGGACACACAACAGGGCACAGAAGGCAAGGAGTGCCAATAGCGTTTTGGAGGGAAGAATCATTTTCAGGTGCCATGACGCAGTGGAAAGTACCAAGAAGTGACCTCATTTTGGAAACTGTATTCCTCAAAAATTTTTGAAGGGATATAGTGATCATTTTGAGCCCAAGAGTGCTTCACAAAAATATGTCATTTCAGTGCCCTATATGTTGTGGCCTCATCAGAGACTTGCAGTCCTAAAACTTTTATGTAGGTTATTCCTGGTACAAAAAACTTTTATAAGTGGGAATAAACTGCTGTTTGGGCACAGAGCAGGGCTTAGAAGGGAAGGAGCACCATGCTTTTTGGGTTTTGGAGTGTAGATTTAGAGGTTTTTGGATGCTATGTCGCTTTGCAGAGACCCGGAATAGTCAGTAAAGTTGCTACCGGGGTAGCAGCGGTAGTGGCTGCCACAGAGCCTGGGACATTATGGGGCCCCGGGGGCCCCCGATGCTTTTTTTTTTTTTTTTTTTTTTTCTAAATAGGCCGTTACCTGCTGGAGTAACCCCAGCAGGTAACGGACCCTATATACTTACCGTTCCCCGGGGTCCTGCTCACGGCCGCCTGCGCTTCCGATTCTTTGGAGGCGGCTGTGAGCAGGAGCGGGGATCAGTAGGTAAGGCCGCGGGCCGAACCCCACAATCACTGCTATCATTATAATCGGAGACCCAGGGGAGGTGAGGGAACATAAAAAACAATGTACTTACCTCTCCTACGCTTCTCCAGGCTTCAGGCCTGTTTGGTGACGTCCCAGATGTCAGCCGCCGTCATTTTGTGTCGCAATGCCGGTCTGCATCACGTGACGCCGGCCTGGTCCAACATTGAAGAAGGCCAAAGTAGCAGGGAGTGGACCGGAGAGAGGAACAGGTAAGTAACATTGTTTTTTTTTTTTTTATGTTTCTATCCTCTCTTGGGTTTCCAATCATTATACTCTGGGGTCTGAAAAGACTCCAGAGTATAATAATTGTTCATGGGTGGTCCACAATGGGACGTAATACTTTGTGCAGGGGACACTATGAGGCATAATACTGTGTGCAGGGGCCACTATGGGGAATAATACTGTGTGCAGGGGCCACTATGGGGCATAATACTGTGTGCAGGGGCCACTATGGGGCATAATACTGTGTGCAGGGGCCACTATGGGGCATAATACTGTGTGCAGGGGCCACTATGGGGCATAATACTGTGTGCAGGGGCCACTATGGGGCATAATACTGTGTGCAGGGGCCACTATGGGGCATAATACTGTGTGCAGGGGCCACTATGCTGCATAATACTATGTGCAGAGGCCACTATGGCGCATAATAGTGTGTGCAGGAATGCAGTTTTTTTGGGGGGTTGGAGGGGGGTGGTCCGGGGGGGGGGGCGGTTGGGGGCAGCGGATCGGGGGGAGGCCCCATGTCAAATGTTCTCCTTGGGGCCCAGCCATTCCTAGTTACGCCACTGTGTTGCACCCAGCTTATGTCAGCAGAGACACACACTCCAAATTTGGAGTATTTGTCTCTGACAAAAGCTGGGCACAACATATTGCATATGGAAATGACATATTTCTGGAAAAATTGCTATTTTCACTTTTCACCATCACCTGCACATAAATTCCTTGAGGGTTAGAGTTTCCAAAATGGGGTCAAACGTCAGGGAATTCCACTTTACTGGCATTTCAGGGACTCAACAAAAGTGGTATTTCATCCACAAACGAAACCATCTAAAACTATGCTCCAAAAACCAAATAGTGCTCCTTCCCTTCTGTGCCCGGCTGTGCCCAAACAGCAGTTTATACCCACATATGACATTAAGTGGGGTATCCAAGGTACAACAGTATCATACATGGAGGCATAAACTGCAGTTTAGGGAAGGAGTACTTTTTGGCCTTTAGAAACCATGTCAGGTTTGCAGAACCCCTAAGGTGCCTGTAAAGTGGAATCCTCTAGGAAGTGACCCCACTTTGAAAACTGCGCCCCTAAAAGAATTTATCAAGGGGCATAGTGATTAGTGAGCATACGTTTTTGATATTTATATGCATAGCCAATGGTGAAAAAAATAAATATAATATGTAAGCTGTGCAGAGTACATTGGGTACACCAAATTCCCCACTAATTTCCCACTATCTCCTAGGATTTGGATATCACTCTGGGGGGTCACTTCTGGTGTCTTTTCTCTACTAATATCTAAATCTGGGGTGTACCCTGATATACACTTGCACAGTTTACACATTTCCTTCCTTCTGCAGTCAGTTTTGTCATAAAGATGTGGTAATTTTTGGGGTTTTTGTTGTTGCATTGTACAAGCTATACAGTGGGGAAAAAAGTATTTAGGCAGCCAACAATTGTGCAAGTTCTCCCACTTAAAAAGATGAGAGAGGCCTGTAATTGACATCATAGGTAGACCTCAACTATTAGAGACAAAATGAGAAAACAAATCCAGAAAATCACATTGTCTGATTTTTTTTTTTTTTAAGAATTTATTTGCAAATTATGGTGGAAAATAAGTATTTGGTCACCTACAAACAAGCATGATTTCTGGTTCTCACAGACCTGTAACTTCTTCTTGAAGAGGCTCCTCTGTCCTCCACTCATTACCTGTAGTAATGGCACCTGTTTGATATTGTTATCGGTATAAAAGACACCTGTCCACAACCTCAAACAGTCACACTCCAAACTCCACTATGGTGAAGACCAAAGAGCTGTGGAAGGACACCAGAAACAAAATTGTAGACCTGCACTAGGCTGGGAAGACTGAATCTGCAATAGGCAAGCAGCTTGGTGTGAAGAAATCAACTGTGGGAGCAATAATTAGAAAATGGAAGGCTTACAAGTCCACTGATAATCCTCCTCGATCAGGGGCTCCACGCAAGATCTCACTCCGTTCGGTCAAAATTATCACAAGAACGGTGAGAAAAAATCCCAGAACCACACGGGGAGACCTAGTGAATGACCTGCAGAAAGCTGGGACTAATGTAACAAAGACTACCGTCAGTAACACACTACGCCGCCAGGGACTCAGATCCTGCAGTGCCAGACGTGTCCCCCTGCTTAAGCCAGTACATATCCGGGCCCGACTGAAGTTTGCTAGAGAGCATTTGGATGTTCCAGAAGAGTATTGGGAGAATGTCATATGGTCAGATGAAACCAAAGTAGAACTGTTTGGTAGAAACACATCTTGTCGTGATTGGAGGAGAGTGAATGCTGAGTTGCATCCAAAGAACACCATACCTACTGTGAAGCATGGGGGTGGCAACATCATGCCTTGGGGCTGTTTCTCTGCAAAGGGACCAGGACGACTGATCTGTGTACATGAAAGAATGAATGGGGTCATGTATCGTGAGATTTTGAGTGCAAACCTCCTTCCATCAGCAAGGGCATTGAAGATGAAACGTGGCTGGGTCTTTCAGCATAACAATGATCCCAAGCACACCACCAGGGCAACGATGGAGTGGCTTCGTAAGAAGCATTTCAAGGTCCTGGAGTGGCCTAGCCAGTCTCCAGATCTCAACCCCATAGAAAACCTTTGGAGGGAGTTGAAAGTCCGTGTTGCCCAGCGACAGCCCCAAAACATCACTGCTCTAGAGGAGACCTGCATGGAGGAATGGGCCAACATACCAGCAACAGTGTGTGCCAACCTTGTGAAGACTTACAGAAAACATTTGACCTCTGTCATTGCCAACAAAGGATATATAGTATAAAGTATAAAGTATTGAGATGAACTTTTGTTATTGACCAAATACTTATTTTCCACCATAATTCGCAAATAAATTCTTTAAAAATCAGACAATATGATTTTCTGGATTTGTTTTCTCATTTTGTCTCTCATAGTTGAGGTCTACCTATGATGTCAATTACAGGCCTCTCTCATCTTTTTAAGTGGGAGAACTTACACAATTGGTGGCTGACTAAATACTTTTTTTTTCCCCATTGTATATATTTTTTTTATTACTTCAGGTGTTTTGTTTCTGGTTTTCTTTTCTTTTTCTTTTCTTCTTTTTATGCTGTTCACCATTAATCATTTATTTTTAATGTAGGGGTTATTACGGATGTGGCAATATCAAATATGGCTTTTTTTTACATAATAATGAATTTTACACAGGAAAGGGGCATTTTGGGGCTTTATTTATTTGTGTTTTTTTTTTTTTTTTTTTTTTACATTTTTGTGTTGTCCCACTAGGGAACTTAGAACTGCGATCTTCTGATTGCTGGTTTATTAGTATACATTGCAATACATGTAAATTGCAGTGTATACAGGCTGTCAGCCTGTGCAGATGCATAGGCTGAAAGAATCCCTTCTAGGCAGGATCAACCAGGTATGGGCTCAGGCAGATCCGGGACTGCCCTTAATGGATATCGGCACCACCCAAACACACCACTGATGCTGTGGTTATGATTGACCATGGAATCTAGGGAGTTAATACTGCCGAATCGGCGACGTCTCTGCTCTCACTACCCGCTGTGTCTGTGCTAGTGGCAGGCAGTGAGAGGGGGAAAGAGGAGAAGCCTACATATTTTCCTCCTTCTACATTTCATGTATAGTACCAATGACTGCCACATGTAAATTAAGATAAATGAGCAATTGATTTGCTATATCCTTAATCAGAAATCCTGCCCATATAAAAGGACCCAAACACGTATATTCCTGAATTATCACAGGCAGACAGACAACTAAAGGCACATTTGGAATAACAGTTATGGGCGCCCTGTTTTCCAATACCCTATCGTGGAACACCCACATTAGCCCTTTTTGTCAATTCACCGATTCACAAGCAATACTTAGCCATGAAAATTATTAGCTTAGGCAGTAGCTACTTTTAAGGTGATAGGGCCCCCAGACGTACCGGGCCCCTCTACATGTTGCACCAATGGTATGTACTCCTCTGTAAATTACTCCATAGATCATTGATCTGCAAGGTGAGGCTCCCAAGCTGTGGTTGAACTAACAATGCCATAGATAAAAGAAGGATTTAAAGCCAGGCTTTTTCAGGCCTTTGATGATGCTCACACCATCTAGCACACAATATACACTTTGTTTCTTATCACAATATCTACAGCCTTTCTTTGTTGTTTCATGTAGTTAAATAATTTACTTTCCCAGAGGACAAGTCTACTAACCTTATCAGAACCATCTGAACAGAAGCCTAGTTATACACTATCCTAATCTTAGCATGTAGATATAGACTATCACATGTATCTGTAAGTGCCTGTATTACATAGATACAATGTAGCGCATAAGTCTGACCAATGAAAGGGATACAAAACAGGCAGACATCCAGCAGTCAAAGATTGTGCAGGAGGAGGTGGGTAGACACTTGAATTGCTATCTCAGTGTTGCAAATTTTGAACAGAATGCCAGAAGTACAGTAAAAACTGACACACATGAGAGGAAAGAAGATCAAAGACACTATTCCTATATAGGAGCAATTGCACACCTATCAAGGAGGCAGGATAGGCAATTGCTATAGGGCCCATGGAGTGAGGAGCCTGAAAGTCCTTTAATCTCTTTTGATGTCTGGCATTCCAAGTTTCCTAAATCCTTAACCTTTGCTCTGTTTATTGAGGTTTATGCAGTTTGTCAGAAGTGTCCCCTACCCTTCAGGAGATCATTAACCCTTTAATGAAAAAGTAGCAGTAGGCCAGTACATTGTCAAATAAGAGAAGCTGTGAAGAGAAAAGTAGTTGAAATGGTTTACTGACTGTCAGCTGGACTAATGGATTCTGTAGGCAGAGGTAAGTGCACCACTTTTTTTTTTTTTCTTTTTTTATTCTTCAAAAGCACTACTTAAAAATGTCTATTTTACTTATATAGTCTCAACATATTCTGCAGCGCTTTGCAGACATTCAGTCACTGTCCCATATAGGAGGCGCAATGTAAACTTCTTATCAGTATGTCTTTAAAGTGTGGGATGAAACCCACACAACCACGGGAGAACATACAAACTCCATGCAGATGTTGTCATTGGTCACTTTCAAATCCAGGACCCCATTATTTTTTGTTGACCCTGCTTCTGCACCCAATTCTGACTTGAATGTTATCTAGATCTACACTCCTATACAAGGGCGTACATATAAATCATAGGGCCCAACAGTACGAGTATAAGTGTGGTGCCATCATGTATAAGTAGTATAATGGCTGTCATTAATGGTTGTCATCAAGCATCTGTTACCCATCTGATACCCATGACTGTTAACAGAAGAGGTTGCCCCATGAATGTCCAAATGGAAGAGATCCGGCTGCTTTGACCCATGCTGACCACTAGAACAAGTGTCAGTGTCACATTGTCTGCTGTTGGTTGTGCTTGGCTTTTTCCAGACCCAGAGGTTTTAATGTTAGGACTCTCCCAATTGGACAATGATAACATATCCTAGCATTATTCTGTCAGTGTCTGTCCTGAGACAACCCCGTTAATATAGCAAATATCCTGACTGGTCTTTCTAAGCAGCTTCTTCTCAAGTGGTTTTCCATGTCTGCAATATATCACAAATTGTGGAAAGTCGATCTTGCAAGTATCCTTTTTTATTAAACCACCCAAAATTCCTTTGTCACAGTAGAAACTGTTGGATAAATTTCCAACATCTAACACAGACAAATATTTTTCTCTGGAATTTCACCATCCAGATTATACGGCATTAAACTTTGGGCTGTGTTTGGTAAAATATTTTTAAATACCACATACCACATTATGAAAACAGCAGACGTCCTTCATGCAACTAGTCCTGTATGAATGTTGTGTTTCTTAGGTTGCAGGTACAGGAACTTTAGCCAGACTCGTTCCGTAGAGATGCACTGACTACTGATTCTCCAAAACATCTCAGATAAGTTAATATATAGGTATTGAATTATCTGGTTGCACTATATGTTATATTATATGGTATGCACTACTTATTACTTATGCAGTATTTATTGCAAAAGTACTTTAGTTGTGTTATATTGAATTTTGTTGAAAAGTGTTGACTATGGTGATCTCCCCCCTTTTTGCAAAAGTCCAGGGCCAATACTGACGGTGCCAGAAAAGTGCAGCCTAAGCCTCATTTTCAAAGAGGAGGCAGTAAAGTAATAGGACCTACTGCATTAGCAGTAGGCTCATGAAAAAAAGGTCCGAGACTGTTGTTCTCCCAGCTTTCACAATGAGTGACCTGTGATGGAGGCTAAACCTTTTGATGGATGGTTGTAGTGCAGAACCCATTTAAGTATGTAGGGTTGTAAGTTGAGTGTTATGAGTGGGACCCCATTTAGGGATGGCCACCAGATGCAGGTAGAGATGTTGTAACAGTTCAAGGAACTTTACTCATGAGGACTGGGGCTTTTTAACACATTGGTGGAACCTGTACAAACGTTTCATAAGTGGGTCCCTCCATCACCACCATAACTTCCAAGTTTCAGAAGACACAAAGATAGAGCAGCAAATTTTTCCATGTTAGGCTAAGGCTCTTTGTTGTGGAAAAGCTGCTTTTTTTTGTTGCAGATTTTGCTTAATTTTTTGCGCCAAATTCCCCAAAATGGTATAACTAAAAAGTACACCTGGCCCTGCAAAAAAAGGTGCTCTATGCATCCCTGTATACTTAAATATAAAAAAGGAGTCAGAATATGGTGATTTTTTTTTTTTTTTTTGCAAAGTTTTGGATTTTTAATTGATTAAAACATAAAAAACTATATAAATTTGGTATACCCAGAATCTGACTGACCCATAGAATACAAGTGATATGTAATTTTGGCTGCACAGTGAACACCGTACAAACAAAGTCGTAAGAAAGTCACACAATTGCAGTTTTTCTCCAGGTCCACCCCATTCTTATTTTTTTCCAGCTTCCCAGTACACCATTATGAAGTCCTACAAACATTAAGCCCTCCTGTAGTTCTGTGAATAGAAAAATAAAAGTCATGGTGTTTGTAAGGTAGGGAGTCAAAAACGAAAATAGAAAAATGCCTGCAGCAGGATGGGGTTAACCATACACTTTGCTGACACTCGCTTTTACGCATTTTAACATTTAAAATGCTCCAAAAATTACCCTTTTTGAGGGGAAAATGTGTTTGCCTGTGGTTTTTAAGACACGCATGGCTATATTGCAAAAAGCTATGGTTTTGTAGAAAAATTAGCCCCTTTTGACAAAAAACACACATAGTTTACAATACACACTAATAAATAAACAAACAAAAAAACACCTTTATATTAAAAAATTATATAATGTAAAAAAAAAAAAATTAACAAACATGTTAGGTATCCCCATGTGCGTATAAGTCCCCACTATCCAAAGATAGTGTTATTTATCCGTACGGTGAATGCCGTAAAAATAAATATACCACAATGCGTATTTTGGTCACTTTGCTTGCCCCAAAAAATAAGAATAAGTGATCAAAAAGTCATACATACCAAACATTGGTACCAATAGAAAGTACAACTTGTCCTGCAAATAAAGAGCCTCGACATATCTCTGTCAACAGTACAGTAAAAAAGTTATAGGCGTCAGAATACGTTGACCTCAGGAAAATTGTTCATTTTCAAAAATGTATGTATTTATTTGATTTATTTGTAAAAGCTGTAAAACGTAATAAAAACCAATATAAATATGGTATTGCCGTAGTTGTAATGACCCGCCGGACAAAGCTGCCATGTCATTTTTAATGCAGAGTGAATGCCGTAAAAACAAAATACAAAAAATTACGATAGAATTGTGGGTTTTCATACATAGACCCCCAAAAAACATAAACAAAAGCTAATTAAAACATTATATGTAACTCAAAATGGTGGACAACTCGTCACACAAAGAATAAGCGCTTACATAACGATGTCGATAGAAAAATAAAAAAGTTATGAATTTTGGAAGATGTGGAGAGAAAATATGAAAAAAAAGTTGCCAAGCAATAAAGGGGTTGTCCGAGATAAAATGTACTTCTAAACACCCTCCCCCCCACCTACTTTCTAAATTACATAATTTATCAAAAATGTTTATTTACACATATCACTGGCGTGGTCATGTGACTGCCCCAGGGACATTTTCTGGTTATCCGGTGACATTCCGTTTCCGGAACTGGAACGTCACTAATATCCCCCTCCACCCCATCATACTTACATGTCCTCCTTTCAGACTTCCTTATGCGGGACGGCTCCTCCCTGTTTTCTGACTCTGCCTACACACACAATAGTCCCGGCGCTGTGCTGCAGCCGGCAATCCACCTCTATTGCATAGGTGTGGGAGCAGTAGCCTCCCACACCTGCACAGTAAAGGCAGATTTCCAGCTGCAGGACTATTGCGTGCGCTGGCAGAGTCAGAAAACAGGGAGGTGCTGTCCCGCAGAAGGAAGTCTAGATGGAAGACAGGCAAGTATGATGGGGTGGGAGGGGTAGGCTGAATTAGTTGGGAAGAACTAGTAGTGGTCGGGTTAGCTAGGGAGACAGGGAGGGGTGTGAGAGGCAGGGGGAGGCAGTGGCGTAACGATCGCAGTCGCAGGGGGTGCGACTGGTGGGATACTGGGCCCACAGCCAACTGGAGATGGTTGGGGCCCCGGACCACTATGATAGCAGTCGGGGAAAGCCTTGTCGGTCCCCTTTTCAATAGATGCGAGCCCAGGGGAGGTGACTTAAAATAATAAATACTTATACTCACCTCTCCTGGGGTCAGCATCCTTTCTGGGACCATTCCATCACGTGACTGAGGCCCCAGCGGTGACATGGGGCGCAGTAGCCTAATGACGTCAGTGCGCCCCCACGTGACCGCTGAGGACCAATCACAGGCCTCAGCAGGGACATCTGAAGATGGCCGAAGATCCTGAAGACAGCCAGACTGAGCCAGGATGCCCAGGAAAGGTGAGGCAAGGTGAGTATCAGTGTTTGTTATTTTTATTCACCTTCCATGGGCCTCTGATTGTTATACTCTGAGGTCTGAGGAGACCCCAGAGTATAATAGCACTGGAGCGGAGGGGAGCTGTTGTGAGCATATAATACTGTGTGGGGGCCACTGTGGAGCATTTAATACTGTGTGGGGGCCACTGTGGAGCATGTAATACTGTGTGGAGGCCACTGTGGAGCATATAATACTGGGTGGGGGCCACTGTGGAGCATGTAATACTGGGTGGGGGGCCACTGTGGAGCATATAATACTGGGTGGGGGCCACTGTGGAGCACATAATACTGGGTGGGGGGCCACTATGGAAAACATAATACTGTGTGGGGGCCACTGCTGGGCATATAATACAGTCATGGCCAAAAGTTTTGAGAATGACACAAATATTATATTTTCACATGATCTGCTGCCCTCTGGTTTTTATGTGTGTTTTTCAGATGTTTTTATCACATACAGAAATATAATTGCATTCATATTATGAGTAACAGAAGCTTATATTGACAGTTAGAATAAGTTAATGCAGCAAGTCAATATTTGCAGTGTTGACCCTTCTTCTTCAGGACCTCTGCAATTCTCCCTGGCATGCTCTCAATCAACTTCTGGACCAAATCCTGACTGATAGCAGTCCATTCTTGCAGAATCAATGCTTTAATTTTGTCTGAATTTGTTGGTTTTTGTTTGTCCACCCGTCTCTTGATGATTGATCACAAGTTCTCAATGGGATTAAGATCTGGGGAGTTTCCAGGCCATGGACCCAAAATCTCTGTTTTGTTCCCTGAGCCATTTAGTTATCACCTTTGCTTTATGGCAAGGTGCTCCATCATGCTGGAAAAGGCATTGTTGAGCGCCAAACTGCTCTTGAACGGTTGGGAGAAGTTGCTCTTGGAGGACATTCTGGTACCATTCTTTATTCATGGCTGTGTTTTTAGGCAAGACTGTGAGAGAGCTGATTCCCTTGGCTGAGAAGCAACCCCACACATGAATGGTTTCAGGATGCTTTACAGTTGGCATGAGACAAGACTGGTGGTAGCGCTCACCTCTTCTTCTCCGAATAAGCTGTTTTCCAGATGTTCCAAACAATCGAAAAGGGGATTCATCAGAGAAAATGACTTTACCCCAGTCCTCAGCAGTCCACTCCCTGTACCTTTTGCAGAATGTCAGTCTGTCCTTGATGTTTTTTCTGGAGAGAAGTGGCTTCTTTGCTGCCCTCCTTGAGACCAGGCCTTGCTCCAAGAGTCTCCGCCTCACAGTGCGTGCAGATGCACTCACACCTGCCTGCTGCCATTCCTCAGCAAGCTCTGCACTGCTGGTAGCCCGATCCCGCGGCTGAAACACTTTTAAGAGACGATCCTGCCGCTTGCTGGTCTTTCTTGGGCACCCTGGAGCCTTTTTGGCACCAATGGAACCTCTCTCCTTGAAGTTCTTGATGATGCGATAGATTGTTGACTGAGGTGCAATCTTTCTAGCTGCAATACTCTTCCCAGTTAGGCCATTTTTGTGCAGTGCAATGATGACTGCACGTGTTTCTTTAGAGATAACCATGGTTAACAGAAGAGAAACAATGATGGCAAGCACCAGCCTCCTTTTAAAGTGTCCAGTGGTGTCATTCTTACTTAATCATGACAGATTGATCTCCAGCCCTGTCCTCAACACCCACACCTGTGTTAATGGAGCAATCACTGAAATGATGTTAGGTGGTCCTTTTAAGGCAGGGCTGCAATGATGTTGTAATGTGTTTTGGGGGATAAAGTTCATTTTCTAGGCAAATATTGACTTTGCAAGTAATTGCTGTTAAGCTGATCACTCTTTATAACATTCTGGAGTATATGCAAATTGCCATTAGAAAAACTGAAGCAGTAGACTTTGTAAAAATTAATATTTGTATCATTCTCAAAACTTTTGGCCATGACTGTACTGTGTGGGAGCCACTGTGGAGCATATAATACTGTGTGGGGACCACTGTGGAGCATATAATACTGTGTGGGGGCCACTGTGGAGCGTATAATACTGTGTGGGGCCTCTTCACTATTCACATCACACGCCATCTGTTTTATATCAGCCGTGCACTATTATTACAGGCTGTAATAACATTGTTTGGTGATTATAAAACTGATGCTGTGCAATGTAAATAAGGAATGCACCACAGTAACTTCAAAGAATTGATCAAAAGGGGCCCCAGGTGTTGGATCCCCACTGATCTGTTATATCTTAGACTGTTCGGACCCTGCATATCAGCTGTTTCCCAAAGCATGCTGCTCCCAGTATTGGTTTTACATGCTGGGCGCTGCGCTGCTCACTTATCATATTCTTGATAACTGCAGTTGTGGGTACAACAGCTGTATCCTTTTCAAGTATCTGAGATACCGCTTCAGCACCCGTAACCGTCACTTTCAAGAATTTGCTGTAGGGAGGGGGTAGGGGTCCGGGCAAAAGTTTGCATCGAGGCCCACAAGACTTTTGTTATGCCACTGGGGGGAGGTACTGAGAGGGAGGTAGTGTGAGTCAGCCTACAAGTACCATGATGCATTCCATTAGCTAAGATTGCAGTAAGCTACACCATGTAAACAAATGCAGAAGATGCCAGGCGCTCCCAGAGAAACCCAGAAATCACTCAAAACACTGCTAAAGGTATTTGGGTGCACTTATTAACCCATTAATAGCACTAACAGACCTTTCTTAAAAACAAACATTTTTTTGCCCGGAAAACCCCTTTAACATACAAACTACCCCGTGTCCTTAAGGGGTTAATTGGGAAAGGCCTGCCACAGTGTATTTGGGTCTGTGTTCAGAAACATTTAAAGGGTTGTTCCAATAATTTTTTTTTTAACACATGTGGGTCATGTGATACGAGCCAGCATTTGGCCCCCAGGTTGCTCCGCCTCTCCTCCCCCAATCTCACAGATAATTAGTTACTTGTGCTGTGGGTGATGGATTTATTATTTTCAGCCAGCCCCATACCACAGTTAATTAATGGTCTATGAGAATGGGGAAGGAGGGAGGACAAAGTGACCCAGAGGGCCAAACGCTGCCTTGTATCACATGATCCGGGAGTCTTTACGTGAACAGAACCCCTGGATCTATCATTGGCATCCCCAGGACCAGATAAGTATATTAATACACCATGGACAACCCCTTTAAGCCTTCCTATGCATTAGAAAAGAATTGGAACACCCCTTTAAGTACTTTAACTTTTTTATGGAAAGATTCTGAGCTTCAAGTAAAATTCCAGATCATGTCTTCACTCTTTCCTACCAACAGCCACAGTGTCCCCACAGTGCAAAAATATAATAAGAAAGTAATCAGCACAGAATATACAACATGATGATAAAGGTATTAATTCACTTTAAAGAGGACCTTTCACGTCCTCATGTATATGCTGTTTTACATACCGCTCAGCGCGCTGAGGCTTTCCCCGGTATGTGCCCCGGGGCTGGAGATATCGGGGGTCGTAGTTTCACTGTTCACTGTCAGAAAGGCGTTCCTGACAGTCTAGCTGCGCTGTGAGGAACGCCCTCCCTGACAGTACTAGTCCATAGACTTGTATGCTGGGGGCATTCCTCACAGCTCAGCGTCATCACTGGGCTGTAAGGAACGCCCCCTCTGACAGTACAGCGCTATGGACTAGTACAGAGAGAGGTAGCGTTCCTACCACCCAGTGATGACGCTGAGCTGTGAGGAATGCCCCCTCAATACAGCGCTATCGAGGAATACTGTCAGGGAGGGCATTCCTCACAGCTCAGCTAGACTGTCAGGAACGTCCTTCTGACGGTGAACCATAAAACTAAGACCCCCGATATCTCCAGCCCCGGGGCACATACCGGGAAATCCAGCAGTGCACTGAATTCAGCGCACTGTCGGCTTTCTAGCGGTATGTAAAACAGCATATACATGAGGACGTGAAAGGTCCTCTTTAAGCAATGTAAATATGATAAAAGGACAGCTCAGCATCCAATCTAACCAGGAAATCAGCTAGCTCTGCAGGCAATAGTCACATACAGTTTGCAGCATTCTATTATTTGTCTATGTATATTAGCTGCCCTTCAGGATCTATGAAAAGCAGGATAATAGCCCGTATGGGCATTGTCATGGCCACTATCAGTGTTTCCATGTGTAGAAGGTTGAATATTAAGACTTCACACAAGAGATCAACCAAAAAGTGACCTCTCATTCCAAGTGTAGGAAATGTGCAGATGACTGATCAGCATGAGAGAGTCTCTGCTGGAACAGAGGGGAGATTGTCCACATGTACCAGTTATTCTTCTAGTGAGGCACATGATCCCAGTGTCACATCCCAGGGCTGTCTTCAATTTCCCCACTGAACAGACCAGCCAGATACATATTAGATTATGTAGATTAAAGCCTAAAACAAATACATATGTTGCCTGAGTATGCATGCGCTGCTTAATTTAGCCACATCTGCAGTCCGGATCCCAAGACATCTGGAAATTTATCAATGAAAACAAATAGTTCATACAAAGTAATCATAGCTGTGTATAATAACTTAATGAACAAAAAGCTGTGTCCATCTATCCATCTAGAAAAAAAGAAAGCAAGCAGCACTCCATGGTTCAGCTTAAAAACAAAAAAATGTAGTATATTCACCCAAAATGTAACATTTCAGCTTATCCTATCTCTATCTATCTATCTATCTATCTATCTATCTATCTATCTGTCTGTCGTTCTGATATAAAGATCTTGGAGACAAATTACTATTAATTATTGATAAAGTTAAGTTTATGAACAAGTGACAGCCGTTTTTACAGCTGTTGCTGTATCTTCTGTTCAGTATCTATGCTCTGTGCACTTTTTGGGAAGTTGCATATCCAGGCTATGCTTTTCACTGGTAACAAGAGGCTCATGAATCCTGAAGCTGGGATAATTTCCAGCATCAAGTGGCAGATTCCTGGAACAGAAAATCTCCTGGCTGTATGTAGCATTCCCCACCTCCCAATACAGCACATCCAGTCGTGTCACTTCAACAATTTGTTTTATGTTGGCAGGTAGAACGTTGGCTGCTTACTTATTTTCCATGCAAAAATAATAGTCATAAAGCATGGGGTCTGCAACTAATTGCGTTGGCAGATGTTTTCACTATGACCTGTTCTGCTGAATTCCACATACTTTGCTATAAAGGGCCAACATCAGATGCTAAGTCTATGAAAGCTGTTCATGTACACTACATCGTGAAAAGTATGTGGACACTCCTCAGTGGGTTCGGGCTTTCATCCACACCCATCACTATAACAGAGGCAAAAGACTGAGCATAAAGTCATGTAATACTCTCGGATATACATTAACATGGGTACATCTGTGTAGAAGAGATAATATTGAGAAGCTCATTGACTTTCAACGTTAAAAGCACCACAGAACAACACAGTCACAATTTGTAGCCACTTTTAACAAAAAAAACTATTTATATTTTCACGTAATATTTAATGCTTTTTATGATATTTTGATATTTAGGACAACTTTATTGTTCTTTTGGATTGGCGCATAACTTTCACTGGACTGGCGCATATCTCTCACCTATTAGAATACTAGAGGGAACAAAGCTTAGTGTACACCAATCTGATGGCTACTTGTATGGATCACATCAATTTGGAGAATATTTGTATACACTTTTATCTAGCTTATGTAGATTGTTGTAAATAAACAATATAACTACTATACCACATACATAAATAGACATGTCTTATCTGATAAGGTATTAGGGATAATACTTGCATCATGCGGCATCCGCGCTCGCCATGACCTTGAGGAGCAGGATTGCATCAGATGTTTGAATATATATATTTTTTCTGCGACAGATTGAACAATATGCACTTGTTGCCACTGATTTATGTTTTTGTATTACATTACTTATTCGAGTATGGAAAAGTTGATGACAGGCTTGTGGCATTTATCCATTTACAGAGGGATTTTTCGTGATTGTTTATGGTATATACATCTGTTATACTTTAGTGACAACTGTGGCACATTATTTAATCTTTTCTACTAACATAGCTCAGATGCCGATTTCAAACTTAGTAAGGACATGTGCATAACCTTATGGTTATCTCCTTAGTCCTGGAGTGACCACATTAAGCCCAATGTGGATATTTGCAACAGTGGACTAATGAATGCCACTGCCCGATGTATGTATTGGCAATACTGAATCTATATAAGTTATTGCACAGACTCTGTTGATGCCACTGTGCGATGTGGATGCTGGCAATATAGAGCTGATGTACAGGTGCATTTCAATAAATTAGAATATCCTTGAAACGTTTATTTATTTCAGTAAATAAATTAAAAAAGTGACCTCCTATATTTTCTAGATTCTTTACACACAGAGTGTTCTATTTCAAGTGTTTTATTTCTGTAAATGTTGATTATGGATTACAGGTAATGAAAACCAAAATCTAAGAAAATTTGAAGATTCTAAAAAAGTTCAGTATTGTAAATTCAGTGTGTCACCTGCCAAGGTTTCCTAAGCCTCTAAATGGTCCCTCAGTCTGGTTCAGTAGGACACACAATCATGGAAGATGCTGATTATGAATTGTATTACTGAGTTACTGAAATGAACGAACGTTTCAAAGATTTTCTAATTTATTGAGATGCACCTGTATGTCATTGTGCAGACTCTGCTGACGCATTTCTGGCGTCTGTTAACATCTGTCGATTACCAGATGTGTACTTAGACACCGGAGACTAGTGGTCACGATATACTATATGTATCATTTAAGGCGAACAGTTATGCATTAACTTATCCAAATTAGATTTTTTGAAATCAGTGTCAATATGTGTTAGGCTCTCTCTTCTCCCGGTCGCCATCCTTGCCCCCAGCCTGTCATCTGGTTGGTATCTTGGCACTCACAGATTTAGCCATATCTCCATATGAAGCCTGTAGTGCATTCTTATGGGTTTTGCTATTGAATGCTACACATATCTTATTATGTTCAGTGTAGTTATCTGGGCCTCATTTTGGTCTTAGGATTTATTTTTGTATATATGGGTTTTTTATTACATCTTATACCAGATATAATATATGTATTCACAAAATTATATTTAAGTATTATATTTGAGTATACTGTATATGAACTTGAACCGACACTAAAACTAAAGGGAAGAGGCAGGGAGTAACAGCTGATTATTGTCCAAGCACAGAAGGATTGGATTGAATATTATGAGCCAATCTTGATGACAGTTTTTAATTGATTTTTTTCATCATTTGTGTTAAAATAAAATACATTATATTTTTGGATAATTTTGGATGTGTTTTTTTTCATGTTGTCTTTTCTATTGGTGGTTTTGATTCTAGTGATTTCAACATGTTTACAGCACTACAATTGGTATATTAGTATATAGTGGTGCCCATCTCACTTTAAGTGAATATACATTGACTTTCAATGTGACATTGTGTTAAAGAATCCCACCTTTCCAATAACTGAATTTCAGATCTGCCACAGCCAACTAAGAGCTGGTATTGTGAGATGAACACATCCAAAAGGAGTCCATCACACCATTAATCTAGCCAGCAAGGGAGCGCCAACATTAATCACCAAAGTGATAGACCATGCAAGGCCACATCATTAGTGTCTATGTCTGAGCCACAGATCACAGAAATGCCTGAAATCACCTTGCTGCATATTGGCAGGTTTTGTGAAGATTATGGGCATTACGTTTTGAAACAGTAAGAACCTCATTTTCTGAAGATGTAATTCAAGCATCATCACCAGGGAATCTGATGGACAAGTCTCAAATTGGTAGATTCTAGGAGAATAGTTCCTGTCAGAAGGAATGTATAGTTCTAGTTTGGAGTAAGGGAAATAATGGCCCTAGGTTTTTGTTTGGCAATTGTCATTGTCTGGAAATCATATTCTACAGTATGCAAAGCTGTCCCAAAAGTGCATTTTTGGGGGCATTCCCAAGTGTCGCCAAATTGGAGATTTATATGTTATGTATTTGTTACTATTTAACCAACATACCCTACATAAGGTGAAGCTCTTGAGCCCAGTGCAAAATCTGTAACAGGGCACCCAGTTGCCATATGCCATTTACAATACTGGCATCTTCTTAAGAGCAGAGGGACTATTGGGCCCTGTGATGATTCTGCTTAAATATGGCTATAACGCAAAGCTGTATTTTGGTCTCTAGGTAGCGTACCTGCATTTATTCATAAGGTGCGCAGATATAAGCCTAGGTGTATATTGGCAGTAGTAGCAACGTTGTAACAATAGGGCTTTGTATCCATCCCAGCAGGGCTCCATTGTATTCCTACACAGCTCTGAGTGATCAAAGAAACCTGCATTGTCCAGTCTGCACTGTAGATCAGATATGGCTGATAACATTGTATCATTTCACTTGGTCCCACCTCTTTACAAAAGATCTGGACTTGAGTGCATTATTCAATCAGACTTGCTGCCGCCGATGACCTCATTCTGGGAGGTGGCATAAAGGGTATAAAAGATGAGGTAAGAGGTCTGTGGGAGGAGATTATGCTAAGGAGATTATGCTATGAAGATTATGCTATGGAGATTGGGCAGAGACTATTACTGAAAGACTGTGATGAGAGCATGCAGGCGGGATTATTGTATTAATGCCATATGCTAACAAGCCTCCACTGGTTACTCACACATACCAGAGCATGTGTGAGTGTTGGACTACAGAACCACATCAAGGAGATGTGTGGTAAAGTAACTATTTCAATTTTAGTCCCTTTTATTTCATTGCACTGTATCTTGTAACTAGTAACTGTTAATGCTTGTATATATCTGCATATCTGTTCTGAACTGTATATGTTAGATGTTAATACCGACCCATTTAGGGGTTAATAAATATATAAAATTTAGAAAGCTTGTCTTGTATTTATCTTGTGGACCCAACATTCACTGGCGGTGAGTGTGGTTTATATGAAAGAAGACTCAGGTGTGGCCAAAGCGTTGTTGGCTCACTGAGGATCTTTCACATTGGTGGCAGCGTGGTGGGATCTTAGGATAAACGGCGTGTGTTGGTGACCTTTATCACTCACATGCTGGGGATTGTGGTAATCCTATGAGACAAGCTCGGTATTAAAGCAAGCATTAAGATACAGTGAAAGTTTGATACAGTGCTGTTCCCCCTCCCTTACTCTTTGTATTCTATCTTTTATTTGGCAAATACCAGTGGATGGCTAGTGGCCTCAAAAGAAGAGCTCAAGAATTGCTGAACCAGGCTTTTGGAGATCCTGAGCGTATGGCTGAAATGGAGGCAGCCACAGCTATGCAGAGTCCTGATTTTGGGGCAAGGCCAGGAAGTACAGCAAGCAGCCCGGTCCCAAGGATTACTTCACCAGGAGAGACCAGTAACCCCAGCCTTATGGGGGGAACGGTTTCATACTGGCAAATGGCCCTACAGCAAGTAGGCACCAGTGACCCTAACACATACCTGCAGGTGTTGGACCGTTTTCTGGAAGCTGTAGAACAAGAGCGACAGGCAGAGAGAGAGAGGAAGGCAGCAGAACAAGAACGGCGGGCAGCAGAATGGCAGGCTGAGCGGCAGTATCAGCTTGAGCTCAAAAGGAAGGAGCTCTCCCAGCGGGCACAAACCGCCCATGCGTAAACTCCAACAACCCTGCAGAGACCCTCAAGTTGGAAGGAGAAGCCAGGCCGGAGTTCACCACAGCCGTCTGTCGTCAGGTCGGGTGAGACAAACTATGCCGCGGGTGGTCCCTCCCCTGTCCCAAGAACTCTGGGCGCCCGGGTGACCTTCCCCAAACCCCAAGGGGAGGTGCGGCGGGGCCATGCCTGTAACCAGACAGGACATTTCAAGGAGGAGTGCCCCAACCACCCTGAGAACTTCCCTGCTTCCCAAGCCACAGCAGGTGGCCCATCTGTGTATCTGGACTGGGGTGCAGGAAAAGGAATGCGGACTGTGGGACTATTGACTGATTTGCCTGCTAATGTACTGTTGGGAACTGATTTAGAACCTATGATGTCCCAATATGGGGGTGGGGAGCACCCCAATTTACTGTGATAAACTGTCTATGATTAATGTTGATAATGTGTCTGTCATATCTGCAGAGAGGGCCCGTAACCCCCCCCTCTGAGATACTTCCCATGGCAGTAAGTGTACATGCTAATGAGTTGCCTTCAGCTGAGAGCAGGGAAGATGCAACTGAACTTCCTGTAACCCAGCTCAGCAAAAATGTTATTGATGCTTTGTTCACCCCCGTGCTAGGAGCCAATGAGACTAAGTCTGTAGACACACCCACATCTGCGGGGGCGTCGCCCTCCCAGCTTGTTAATCTGTCTACTGTAGATCTCATTGAGGCCCGGTGTGAATTAACAATTGCTAATGAAGGTACTGTCAATGTAATTGCCAATGCTTGTTGTGAAAGTGTACAGGGTAGCTCTTCTGAGTCACTGGAAGCGACTTCTATTATTTCGCCCAGTGCATCCGATAAGCACCCAACTGCTGACCATGTGCCAGGTAGTCAGGTAGGCTATGGGGATCTCATGGCCGATCCAGGTGAGGGACGGACTGCTGGTAGTGCGGTGTTAGCCCGCAGCCAGAGTGCTACAAGGGTGGAGGGCGTTCCGACCCTTGAACCGTTGCCTACACCACTTGGAGTCGGTGCTGAGACCGCCATGACTAGCCTCACTCCCTTGAAGCCGGAGGAGTCCGGCCGGTATGAGACATACACGTCTCTTCTGTCCAGTTCTATTCCAGGAGTGCCCATGGCCCAAGTACAGATGGCATGGGGTACTGGAGGTGTGATCCAAGAAGGGGGTATGTCAACTGTATTACCTGTCCATGTATTGTGCGGGGATGGTTTAGGGAAGCATGATCTCAGTCATTTGCCCAAGGTATCACCATCACCCACCCAAGTACAGGAGGAACAGGATGTATGTTTGGAAGCAAAGGGGGAGGTGCAGAGTCCCCTAGAACTCTCACAACTAGTGGCTAGTGTGAGAGGGACCCTGGGAGACCGCCGGGATGGGGTATCTGAATTGGTATCCCAAAGACTTGGGGTCATGAGTGTAAAGCTACGGGATGCCCGCACTCAGAAAGCAGACCCAGCACAGGCAGGAGGTAGCCAAGTGTACGTGGCTCAGAGCCTGGGCCTTAGAAGTGTCCCTAGTCAGACTAGAGAGACAGAAGGGGCCGGCAGCTATGTAACATGCACCTCTCTTTTGTCTCACTCCAGCCAAGAGTTCAGAGAGGCTGTCCAAGCTGACCCTAGTCTGGACATATTGAAGGCGCGTGCCGCTCAACCACCCTTGGAGTCTGACAAGGCCCGAGTCTGCTGGGACCCTGGGGGTTGTGAAGCCTTGGGGCCAGAGCCTGAGAAGCGGAAGCGGCAGAGGTGCTTTCAGAAGAGGGGCGTAGGCCCCTACTTCCCTGCAAGCCCCATCTAAAGGGGGAGGTGTGGTGATTCTGCTTAAATATGGCTATAACGCAAAGCTGTATTTTGGTCTCTGGGTAGCGTACCTGCATTTATTCATAAGGTGCGCAGCTATAAGCCTAGGTGTATATTGGCAGTAGTAGCAACGTTGTAACAATAGGGATTTGTATCCATCCCAGCAGGGCTCCATTGTATTCCTACACAGCTCTGAGTGATCAAAGAAACCTGCATTGTCCAGTCTGCACTGTAGATCAGATATGGCTGATAACATTGTATCATTTCACTTGGTCCCAGCTCTTTACAAAAGATCTGGACTTGAGTGCATTATTCAATCAGACTTGCTGCCGCCGATGACCTCATTCTGGGAGGTGGCATAAAGGGTATAAAAGATGAGGTAAGAGGTCTGTGGGAGGAGATTATGCTAAGGAGATTATGCTATGAAGATTATGCTATGGAGATTGGGCAGAGACTATTACTGAAAGACTATGACTGAAAGACTGTGATGAGAGCATGCAGGCGGGATTATTGTAATAATGCTACATGCTAACAAGCCTCCACTGGTTACTCACACATACCAGAGCATGTGTGAGTGTTGGACTACAGAACCACATCAAGGAGATGTGTGGTAAAGTAACTATTTCAATTTTAGTCCCTTTTATTTCATTGCACTGTATCTTGTAACTAGTAACTGTTAATGCTTGTATATATCTGCATATCTGTTCTGAACTGTATATCTTAGATGTTAATACCGACCCATTTAGGGGTTAATAAATATATAACATTTAGAAAGCTTGTCTTGTATTTATCTTGTGGACCCAACATTCACTGGCGGTGAGTGTGGTTTATATGAAAGACTCAGGTGTGGCCAAAGCGGTGTTGGCGCACTGAGGATCTTTCACAGGCCCCCTTGGGCAACTACTACATAAACATTCCTCATGCCTATGCCCCTGAATTAATACTTAAAAGATTCTTTATTTCCTTTCATAATCCTTTTAATTTCTTTTTTTTTGAAGGAGACAGACGAGATGTACAGGAACGTTTTGATCTATAACTAAGTTAATGTTTACTCTGAGGGAATTCATGGAATGTTGCACTGGTGTGGACAATGTCACTTCAATGACACTGGGTATACAGCACTGTGTTTTCACAGTGCCTGTTCTGAAACATCTCCACACTCAGGCACCAGTGCACAAAGAACATTGACGATGGTTAGGGGCACAGCCATCAGTAGGATGACACATTTCTCTCACATTTCCTCTCTGATAAGACACTTATCAGTCCATTAGAACCAGTCTTGCTTTTTTGAGTCACATTGCCCAGTGAGCTTAAAGGGAACCTGTCAGATTGAACAGTTTCCCATCTTTAGACAGTATGTTATAAAGCAGAAGGAACTCAGCAGATCAATACATAGTTATGTAGGGGAGGATTCAGTGGAACTTGTATTATATTCGTATATATATATATATATATATATATATATATATATATATATAGTACAGACCAAAAGTTTGGAGACACCTTCTCATTCCAAGAGTTTTCTGTATTTTCATTTGACTAAAAATTGTAGATTCACACTGAAGGCATCAAAACTATGAATTAACACATGTGGAATTATATACTTAACAAAAAAGTGTGAAACAACTGAAAATATGTCTTATATTCTAGGTTCTTCAAAGTAGCCACCTTTTGCTTTGATTACTGCTTTGCACACTCTTGGCACTCTCTTGATGAGCTTCAAGAGGTAGTCACCTGAAATGGTCATCCAACAGTCTTGAAGGAGTTCCCAGAGATGCTTAGCACTTGTTGGCCCTTTTGCCTTCACTCTGCGGTCCAGCTCACCCCAAACCATCTCGATTGGGTTCAGGTCTGGTGACTGTGGAGGCCAGGTCATCTGGCGTAGCACCCCATCACTCTCCTTCTTGGTCAAATAGCCCTTACACATTCTGGAGGTGTGTTTGGGTCATTGTCCTGTTGAAAAATAAATGATGGTCCAACTAAACGCAAACCGGATGGAATAGCATGCCGCTGCAAGATGCTGTGGTAACCATACTGGTTCAGTATAACTTCAATTTTGAATAAATCCCCAACAGTGTCACCAGCAAAGCACCTCCACACCATCACACCTCCTCCTCCATGCTTCACGGTGGGAACCAGGCATGTAGAGTCCATTCGTTCACCTTTTCTGCGTCGCACAAAGACACGGTGGTTGGAACCAAAGATCTCAAATTTGGACCCATCAGACCAAAGCACAGATTTCCACACGTCTAATGTCCATTCCTTGTGTTCCTTAGCCCAAACAAGTCTCTTCTGCTTGTTGCCTGTCCTTAGCAGTGGTTTCCTAGCAGCTATTTTACCATGAAGGCCTGCTGCACACAGTCTCCTCTTAACAGTTGTTGTAGAGATGTGTCTGCTGCTAGAACTCTGTGTGGCATTCACCTGGTCTCTAATTTGAGCTGCTGTTAACCTGCGATTTCTGAGGCTGGTGACTCGGATGAACTTATCCTCCGCAGCAGAGGTGACTCTTGGTCTTCCTTTCCTGGGGCGGTCCTCATGTGAGCCAGTTTCTTTGTAGCGCTTGATGGTTTTGGCCACTGCACTTGGGGACACTTTCAAAGTTTTCCCAATTTTTCGGACTGACTGACCTTCATTTCTTAAAGCAATGATGGCCACTCGTTTTTCTTTACTTAGCTGCTTTTTTCTTGCTATAATAAAAACTCTAAGACTCCATTCAGTAGGACTATCAGCTGTGTATCCACCTGACTTCTGAACAACACAACTTATGGTCCCAACCCCATTTATAAGGCAAGAAATCCCACTTATTAAACCTGACAGGGTACACCTGTGAAGTGAAAACCATTTCAGGTGACTACCTCTTGAAGCTCATCAAGAGAATGTCAAGAGTGTGCAAAGCAGTAATCAAAGCAAAAGGTGGCTACTTTGAAGAAACTAGAATATAAGACATATTTTCAGTTGTTTCACACTTTTTTGTTAAGTATATAATTCCACATGTGTTAATTCATAGTTTTGATGCCTTCAGTGTGAATCTACAATTTTTATAGTCATGAAAATACAGAAAACTCTTGGAATGAGAAGGTGTGTCCAAACCCTTGGTCTGTACTGTGTGTGTGTGTGTGTGTGTGTATGTATGTATGTATATATATATATCACACACACACACAGTGGGGGAAAAAGTATTTAGTCAGCCACCAATTGTGCAAGTTCTCCCACTTAAAAAGATGAGAGAGGCCTGTAATTGACATCATAGGTAGACCTCAACTATGAGAGACAAAATGAGAAAACATATTTAGAAAATCACATTGTCTGATTTTTTTTTTTTTAAGAATTTATTTGCAAATTATGGTGGAAAATAAGTATTTGGTCACCTACAAACAAGCAAGATTTCTGGCTCTCACAGACCTTTAACTTCTTCTTTAAGAGGATCCTCTGTCCTCCACTCATTACCTGTAGTAATGGCACCTGTTTGACATTATCAGTATAAAAGACACCTGTCCACAACTTCAAACAGTCACACTCCAAACTCCACTATGGTGAAGACCAAAGAGCTGTGGAAGGACACCAGAAACAAAATTGTAGACCTGCACCAGGCTGGGAAGACTGAATCTGCAATAGTCAAGTAGCTTGGTGTGAAGAAATCAACTGTGGGAGCAATAATTAGAAAATGGAAGACATACAAGACCACTGATAATCTCCCTCGATCAGGGGCTCCACACAAGATCTCACCCCATGGGGTCAAAATGATTACAAGAACGGTGAGCAAAAATCCCAGAACCACACGGGGGGACCTAGTGAATGACCAGCAGAAATCTGGGACTAACGTAACAAAGGCTACCGTCAGTAACACACTACGCCACCAGGGACTCAGATCCTGCAGTGCCAGACGTGTCCCCGTGCTTAAGCCAGTACATATCTGGGCCCGTTTGATGTTTGCTAGAGAGCATTTGGAAGTTCCAGGAGAGTATTGGGAGAATGTCATATGGTCAGATGAAACCAAAGTAGAACTGTTTGGTAGAAACACAACTCGTTGTGTTTGAAGGAGACTGAATGCTGAGTTGCATCCAAAGAACACCATACCTACTGTGAAGCATGGGGGTGGCAACATCATGCTTTGGGGCTGTTTCTCTGCAAAGGGACCAGGGCGACTGATCCGTGTACATGAAAGAATGAATGGGCCATGTATCGTGAGATTTTGAGTGCAAACCTCCTTCCATCAGCAAGGGCATTGAAGATGAAACGTGGCTGGGTCTTTCAGCATGAAAAAGTTCCCAAGCACACCACCAGGGCAACGAAGGAGTGTCTTCGTAAGAAGTATTTCAAGGCCCTGGAGTGGCCTAGCCAGTCTCCAGATCTCAACCCCATAGAAAACCTTTGGAGGGAGTTGGAAGTCCGTGTTGACCAGCAACAGCCCCAAAACGTCACTGCTCTAGAGGAGATCTGCATGGAGGAATGGGCCAACATACCAGCAAGAGTGTGTGCCAACCTTGTGAAGACTTACAGAAAATGTTTGACCTCTGTCATTGCCAACAAAGGATATATAACAAAGTATTGAGATGAACTTTTGTTATTGACCAAATAATTATTTTCCACCATAATTTGCAAATAAATTCTTTAAAAATCAGACAATGTGATTTTCTGGATTTGTTTTCTCATTTTGTCTCATAGTTGAGGTCTATCTATGATGTCAATTACAGGCCTCTCATCTTTTTAAGTGGGAGAACTTGCACAATTGATGGCTGACTAAATACTTTTTTCCCCACTCTATATAAAGCTGTATGAGCCATTATCAGTCGTGTCCTTTAACGTGCAGATGGTGCCTGGACAGATAAAGTTAGTCTGATACGGCATCATATCCTGTGAGGTAATGCGGGAGCATGAACAGAGGAGGGTATGTTTTAGGGATTCTAACTACAGAAGGGTTTACATTAGGAGTTGTGATAGGCCTGTCTGAAAAGATATGTCTTTAGTTTACGCTTGAAGCTGTGGAAATTGGGGGTTAATCTAATAGTCCGGGATAGAGCATTCCAGAGAAATGGTGCAATTCGGGCGAAGTCTTGTATACGAGCGTGGGAGGTTCTGATAATAGAGGATGTTAGTCTTAAGTCATTGAGTGAACGGAGAGTACGAGTTGGGTGATAGACAGAGATGAGGGAGGAAATGTAGGGAGGTGCAGCATTATGGAGAGCCTTGTGGATGAGGGTGATAAGTTTATATTGTATTCTGTATTGAATAGGCAGCCAATGTAGTGACCGGCACAGACCGGAGGCATCGCTATAGCGTCTAGACTGATAGATGAGCCTGGCCGCCGCATTCAGAATAGATTGTAGAGGGGAGAGTTTAGTAAGGGGAAGACCGATTAGTAAGGAGTTACAGTAGTGAAGGCGAAAGTGAATCAGGGCAACAATAAGTGTCTTTAGTGTATTTGTGGTAAGGAAAGGGCGGATTCTGGAGATGTTTTTGAGGTGGAGATGACATGAGCATGCGAGTGATTGGATATGGGGGGTGAAGGAAAGGTCTGAGTCAAACAAAACCCCGAGGCAGCGGGCATACTGCCTAGGAGTTATGGTAAGTCCAGAGACTGCAATGGAGATATCAGGGACAGATCTATTAGATGGTGGAAACAGCAGTAGTTCAGTCTTTGAGAGATTCCGTTTCAGATAAAGCGAAGACATGCTATTTGAGACAGCAGAGAGGCAATCACTGGTGTTCTGTTTTAGTGCAGGGGTGATGTCACGGGATGATATATATAATTGGGTGTCATCAGTATAAAGATGGTTCCGGAAGCCAAATCTAGTGATGGTTTGTCCAATGGGGGCTGTGTAGAGGGAGAAGAGCAGGGGGCCTAGGACTGAGCCCTGAGGAACCCCAACAGCAAGTGGAAGAGGGGAAGAAACAGAGCCCGCAAATGATACACAGAAAGTGCGGTCAGAGAGATAAGAGGAGAATCAGGAGAGAGCAGTGTCTGTGAGGCCGACAGAGCGGAGCATAGTGAGGAGGAGTTGATGGTCAACAGTGTCAAATGCTGTTGAGAGATCTAGAAGAATAAGAAGAGAGTAATCACCTTTGGATTTAGCTGTCAGGAGATCATTGGAGACTTTTGTGAGGGCCGTTTCAGTAGAGTGCGGAAGCCAGATTGTAAGGGGTCAAGAAGAGTTAGCAGAAAGATAGCGGATCAAACGAGAATAGACTAAGCGTTCCAAGATTTTGGAGATAAAAGGAAGGTTAGAGACAGGTCGATAGCAGCACAGGACGGGTCAAGGGAGGATTTGTTCAGTAGTGGGGTTATGACAGCATGTTTGAAAGAGGATTGGAAAATACCAGAAGAGAGAGAGAGGTTAAAAATTTTAGTAAGGTAAGTTGTGACGGCAGGTGACAGAGACTGGAGGTGTGAGGGGAAAGGGTCACTACTACAGGTTGTAGGGCGAGAAGAAAGTAGCTGAGATACTTCCTCCTCTGTAACAGGTTCAAAAGATGAGAATGAACAGTCTGAAGTGCGGCTGGTGAGGGGGTCAGTGCCACTTGGTGATTGGGCAGTTATTTCCTGATGGATCTTATCAATTTTATCATGGAAATAAGTGGCCAGGTCATCTGCGCTAAGGTCTGTGAATGGCATCTGCACCTTGGGAGTGAGTAAGGAGTGAAAAGTTTCAAATAGCCTTTTAGGGTTACAGGAGAGAGAAGAGATGAGAGCGGTGAAATAGTCTTGTTTGGCTAGGTGAAGAGCAGAATTATAGGTTTTAAGCATAAATTTAAAGTGGAGGAAGTCTGCAGGTGTACGTGATTTTCTCCACAGACGTTCGGCACACCTAGAGCACCGCTGAAGAAAACGTATCTGTGGCGTGTTCCAGGGTTGCTGCCTCCTGCATCTAACCTTTCGAGTGGAGGGGGGAGCCGCCTCATCCAATGCACTCTTAAGGGTTTCATTATAGTGACTGGTGGCTAGATTGGGGCAGGACAGTGAAGAGATTGGGGACAAAGAGGACTGTAGAGTATCTGAGAGGTGCTGGGTGTTAATAGCACGTAAATTCCTATATGTATGTTGAGCAGGTGTGTCCTGTGAAGGAGAGAAAGCACTGATGGTGAGAGACAGAAGGTTATGATCAGAGAGTGGCAGAGAAGAGTTAGTAAATCTAGAAACTGTGAGGAGTCGATGGAAGACAAGATCAATGGTGTTGCCATCTACATGTGTGGCGGAAGAGGAAAGTTGTGAAAGACCAAAAGATGTGGTTATTGAGAGAAACTGTGAGGCAGCTGGGGAGACAGGGGTGTCAGTGGGGATGTTAAAGTCACCCATGATGAGGGTAGGAATTTCACTGGACATGACATGACATGAGAGAGAGGAGTGTGAGGGAGATGTCAGTCACACCCAGAAGGCGTGACTAGCAAGCAGACAGCGTGACTAGGCTAAACATGTTGGAGTTAGTTTATGGTGGAAAAACTACCTGACAGGTTCCCTTTAAAGGCACACACTGCTGCTAACCCCTTCAATGTAATACTTTCAGAAGGCACATACTGCAGCAATAGCATATATGCCTCATACATTATAAGCATGCTTCCCAAATGTCCCGGATTCAGTGCGATAATCCCGGATTCCAGGTCCTGTCCCGCTGTCCCAGTTTACATAAGGTAATGTCCCGACTTCAACTCATCTGCGTTCTCTCCGGATGCAGATGAGTTGCATACAATGGTGAAGCAGGGAGCCTTCCGCTCCCTGCTTCACCATTCATCCAGTCTCTGCTCCAGGAGCAGTTGGCACTCACATTGTGCCTATAGCTCCCTGAAGACTCCGTACCAGAGATTGTTGACAGAACAGCAGGGGAGCGAGGAGACGTATTAGTGTATTTCTATGTTTTATTGGTAGGAGAGGGACATAATACTGTGGGGGTAACTGGAGGGGGATTTTAAACTGAGCAGCTGTAGGGGGACATTAAACTGTGAGGGCTGCTGGAGGGGGGACATTTAACTATGGGGACAGCTGGAAGGGGACATTAAACTGGAGGCAACAAGAGTGGGGCATTAATCTAGGGACAACTGGAGGGAAAATTATACTGGTGGGGCAGCTAGAGTGGGACAATACACATGTGGACAAAATTGTTGGTACCCCTCGTTTAATGAAAGAAAAACCCACAATGGTCACAGAAATAAATTGAATCTGACAAAAGTAATAATATATTAAAATTCTATGAAAATGAACAAATGAAAGTCAGACATTGCTTTTCAACCATGCTTCAAGAGAATTTAAAAAAAAAAGAAAACTCATGAAACAGGCCTGGACAGAAATGATGGTAGCCTTAACTTAATATTTTGTTGCACAACCTTTTGAGGCAATCACTGCAATCAAACGATTCCTGTAACTGTCAATGAGACTTCTGCACCTCTCAACAGGTATTTTGGCCCTCTCCTCATGAGCAAACTGCTCCAGTTGTCTCGGGTTTGAAAGGTGCCTTTTCCAGACGGCATGTTTCAGCTGCTTCCAAAGATGCTCAATAGGATTTAGGTCAGGGCTCATAGAAGGCCACTTCAGAATAGTCCAATGTTTTCCTCTTAGCCATTCTTGATGTTTTTAGTTGTGTGTTTTGGGTCATTATCCTGTTGCAAGACCCATGACCTGCGACTGAGACCAAGCTTTCTGACACTAGGCAGCACATTTCTCTCTAGAATCCCTTGATAGTCTTGAGATTTCATTGTACCCTGCACAGATTCAAGACACTCTGTGCCAGATGCAGCAAAGCAGCCCCAGAACATAACAGAGACTCCTCCATGTTTCACAGTAGGGACAGTGTTCTTTTCAAGATATACTTAATATTTCCATAGAGCTGATGTGCCTTACCAAAAATTTCAATTTTTGTCTCATCTGTCCATAGGACATTCTATCAGAAGCTTTGTGGCTTGTCAACATATAGTTTGGCAAATTACTTTTGTCAGATTCAAGTTACTTCGGTGACAATTGTGGGTTTTTCTTTCATTAAACGAGGGGTACCAACAATTTTGTCCACCTGTGTAAACTGGGAAGGTAGCTGGAGGGGGACATTAAACTATCAGGACAGATGGAGGGAGACATTATGCTGTGAAGGCATTTGGAACGTTCATACCATGTTAAGGTGACTTTATACTGTGTGAGGGCACAAATAGAAATGAATGGGAATGGGCTGAGTCAAAGTGGAAGTGGGTGGGGCTAAATTCACAGTGGCACGCATAGCATGCCACACATTCTGTCTCTCTTTCTATCCTTTGAAATTTGGGAGGTATGTTATAAGGTATATGTTTCCCATTTCATTTACAGTCCTACACACCCAGAACCTGTAGTATGACAAATATCTTATAATATTGGACTGAGATGACTGCTCGAAAGGCTAAGTAATGCCCCATGTAATGAAACACCGCTAAATAACACTGCAGGGAAAATGTGTCAAAAACGCATTGCACTTTTTCCATAGGGTTTTTCCTGCATTTTTCTCTGCATTTCTATAGCAAAAATTAACATGCTGCATTTTTCAAAAACATGCGTTTTTCAAAACGCAGCTTTTCTGTAGCTTTTTTCCCACAGTGTGTGGATGAAATTAAGAAAAATCACATTCACTGTAATACGCAGCATTTTTTTCTGCTGCATTTCCACAGTGTGGGGCCCTAGCCTAATGCTGAATTGATGGGTTAAATACATTAACTAACTCAGGCTTCCGGGGATCACATTGGGAGCTATTTCTGAATCTCATTGTTAAGTAAACCTGGATTTTTGTTAGGAAGCTGGCGTCTGCCGCTGTAATAATGATTGCACATGAATGTAAACAAGTGACTTCAGGCACTGCTATTAGTATACGGAGTCTTCATTTTGTCTAATAAGGACACATATCTTAAAATGCACACACAGCATCTTATGTGAAATGTCCTAAACTCATCTACAACATGCTTAAAATGGGGGAAAAATTACATAGAGGACATACTATATGTGATAATAATCCAATTTTGTATTATTATTATTATTATTATTATTATTGTTTCTTTATATAGAACCATTAATTCCATGGTGCTGTACATTTGTGAAGGGGTTTACATACAAAATACAAATAACAAGTACAATAAATACAAAACTAACTAGATGACCAACATGATACTTGCTTAAAAATCTGTATGAACAAAATTTGAAAGTCATGTAGATTGTGCAACCTTACCCTGATGGTGATCCCACACGGTGTTCCAGCTGTAGCCACAGTCAGTGCTGCTGCCACCAATGTTTTGACTTAAGTAA
The DNA here is from genome assembly GCA_947044405.1 of Leptodactylus fallax. NCBI lineage: Eukaryota > Metazoa > Chordata > Amphibia > Anura > Leptodactylidae > Leptodactylus > Leptodactylus fallax. Next base: position 4,499,424 of record CAMRHE010000078.1, read on the forward strand.
GTGAAAATACTAAGGGGGAGTTCACACCACTGTTTTTACAGTATGCTGCTCTCTTGGAGAGGGCAACAGGCATTAACAGAAGTAGAGGGAAAGATGCAGAAAGAGTCCCCTCTGTCTGCGTTCATTCCCATTGACTATAATGTAAAAAACATGACGGACACTTTCTTCAGTCATGTTTGTTTTCCTTTGTAATGTAAGAAACAGTCCTGCATGCACAACTTTTTCTTCTGTCAGAAAAATAACAAATATGACGGAAGACAGAAATGTCTTTTTTACATGGGGATGAATGCAGGCGCACAGCAGACGGAGGGGGCTCTATCTGCCATTAATGTCCATTGCTCTCATCCTATGATGGATAAAAGAAATGGACACTAATAGTGGTAGTGCAGTCTAGCTTAATCAAATTGTAAGAGGGTTGAAAAGTGGGTCTGTCATTCTCTTCCGTGAAGTTCAATAAGGGTATGTTGCATATGTTTTCACCTAATCATAAGGGCCTAAAAGTGTCCAACAACAGTTCTTTTCTGGTGGAACACAGCACAACACACCATGGCATACATAACATGCCATAACATTTACATGGCAATAACACAGTACTGATAATCAGGTGGCACATGTACTACAACTGGGGTAATGTGCTGATCCATAGCAATTAAGGATGAAACAAGTGCTAAACCGTAGAGTCCATGTAAAGTTAGGGTTTGTTCATAAAACTTTTTCATAATCTGTTTACTGTAATTGTTTGTGCCGGCGGGCTGTATAAGCCAGTCAGCTCTTTACCGGCCGTGTAGGACGTTTCGATGCTCCTCCCCCCTTCCCTCCTCCGGACAGCCGGCTGGCTGCTTGCGAGGGAGGGGGCAGGGCCCTCCCCTTTTCAAGATTTGCCTCGGCACTGGGCGTGGACTTCCTCTTCATCCACGCCAGCACTGGGGATTCAAGTGTCCCCGTGCGCTGTGGAGCAGCAGCACGGGTGAGTGAGGAGGGGACTGCCTGGCTGGCGACCCCTGCTCACTTCGAGTGGGGCATCAGTCCATGGTCCTGCTCCATCGCAGCAGCAAACGCAGGTGACCCCAACTTGTCCTCGTCCTACCAGGATAGCGGGGCCACCACAGCGGCTGTCCTCTTGCGTGCCCCTGCGTGTCAGGAGCAGAGCTCCAGTGCGGGGTGGGGGGAGGGGCGCCCTTTCAATTTTCGCGCGCCGGCCAGGTTCTTGCTGGAACCGGGCGGCATTCCAGGTCGGCAGCGAGCGGGTCGGGCTCGAGGCCTTGCTCCTGCAGGCTGGCCACAAGTAGGGCCTAGGAAGATCAAGGCCCCATAGTAAAAGGGCATTACTTTCTCTAGCCCAAAATGGTGAGTTTTGTCCTACTAAAGGTTCCATGGTGTAATGGTTAGGCAAACCTGATATCTTCGCAGGTATATTTCCAGCATTAAGCTTGGTGTTAAACAAGGAAAATAAAGTGACTTTCACCAGAAAGCGTTTTTTAAGCAAAATAGCCTTGTGTTAGGGTACATCCGCTTGCTCTATAGGGCAGTACAGTGGCTCAGTGGTTAGCACTATTTCCTTGCAGCACTGGGGTCCTGGGTTCAAATCTGACCATAGGTAATGTAACCGAAAATGAAATCTGTGGTGCAGGTAGCCACCAATGACTATAGTGTAGTAGTGTTTTTCTGTCTTCATACAGCTATAGCCTAATTAGGTTCCGTAATGTTTATATGCCTTATGTATGACTGGTTGGAATATATCAACTATCTTCAGTTGTCAGGAATCTGAATAGCTCAGTTGCAAGAGCTGTAGCCTGGGACACTCCAAAGACCCAGGGTTCAAGTCCTGACACGTGTAAAAAGTGTTGTATTGTAGGGGTATCATGCAAGATTCCCATTCTTGGGTCCTGGCTAGTACAATCTCAAGTAGTTTTTAAACCAATCAATTCTTCGGGACTGGTCTCAGTACTATGCTTACCATAGAGACAGAGCGCTGCATGTAGGACCTGTATGTAAGGGTGATTGGTACTTATTTATTATGCTTACTTATATAGCACCATCATATTCCACAGTACTTTACAGACATTGACAGTCACTGTCCCATATAGGGCTCACAATCTATATTCCCTATCAGTATGTCTTTGAATGGGTTTCCTCTGGGTACTCCAGTTTCCTCCCACACTCCAAACACAGGGAGAACATACAAACCCTTGCAGATGTTGTCCTTGGCAGGATTTGAAACCAGGACTCCAGTGATGAAAGGCTGCAGTACTAACCACTGAGCAACCGTGCTGCCCTATTGGTACCATATGTAACCAACCTTACCTCGCACTCTTGGTGGTAGAATTCTCGCCAATTTGTACATATATCGATTGGTCAGGGTTAGGAATTTGCTAGCCATTTGTATGTCTCAGACTGACAGCTATCTCAGTTAACAAGTCATGTGACTATTGAGCCCATATACATGTCCTCCATTTGTCTGCTAGTGTAATTCCCAGAATGGAAGCTACCTTGGTTCCCAGATCTGTGACAAATACGGGTGCATCTTAATGGATTGGAATGTTTTTTGAAGCGTTCATTCATTTCAGTAATTCAATTCATAATCAGTAGTCTTTCATGACTGTGTGTCCTACTGAACCAGACTGTCGTTCAAACTGATATAGGCGTTATGTTAGGCCGTGGTTACTTTCTATTGTCATGTACAGGTGATCGCCCCTTAGTTTGGATTATTGGCCATTCCTATGGCATGAGGTGGATGCAGGTTTTTTGCTAGAGGTCATGTCTGCCATCACAGCCGCCCAGGCCCCTGTGGCGCTGGTTGACCATGCGGGAGGCAATGACATTGGGTCAGTCTGTTTGTCCGAGTTGATCTCACTGGTTTGGACGGATTCCACCGCCTTTTTCCTGGTCATGTTGGCAGTGTGGTCGGAGATCGTACCCAGGGCCCATTTTCGCGATGCTCGAGACACCTCGACGCTTGTGAGATCAAGGAGGCTGGTGAGTATGCGGGTGTTGCGGCGTGGGTGATCCCACAGCGGGGAGGTTTTTAGACACCGTCAGCTAGAAGGGGATAATCGGGCTATGCTTTGCAGGGATGGTATCCATCTCAACGTCATTGAGCTTGATATTTTTATGTCTGGTATCCAGGACGGAGTTGAAAGGGCCCTGTTCCTGCTGCTAGGGAAGGTCAGACTCTGGTGTAGGATTACACCGAGCTCCGGTGGCATATGGCAGGACCTTGTCTTTCATCTATGAGGAGGAGTACGGACGTGTCACCCAGTAGAACTTCTAATACATGCCCACTGCGGACAAGCGCTGGATGGCATTTGGTGACACGTCATAAAGGTCGCCTTGGGGTAACAAGGTTCTGCTTATATGTTATATTTAATAAAGCTGTGACCGACCCCCCACAATTTACCCACCAAGTTGGTGTCTGTCCTTATTTTATACAATTGCTATTCACGGTTGGTCTGAACTCTATGTAAATGGATGGCCTTCCATCAAACTGCTAAAAAGATCATCAAGACAGGGGTGTAACTACCGGGGTAGAAGCGGCAGCGGCTGCCACAGGGCCTGGGAAATTAGGGGGCCCGGAGGGCCCCTGATGTTTTTCTTTTTAATAGGCCGTTACCAGCAGATAATGGGCCCTATTTACTTACCGATCCCCACTCCTGCTCACGGCCGCCTGCGCTTCCCATTCTGCGGAAGCGAAGATGGCTGTGAGATTGAGTGGGGATCGGTAAGTAAGGCTGCGGGCCGTTGAACCCCACAAACACTGCTATCATTATACTCTGGAGTTTTTTCAGAACCCAGAGTATAATGATCGGAGGCCCAGGGGAGGTGAGGGAACATAAAAAACAGTTACTTACCTCTCCTGTGCTCCGCAGGCTTTGGCCCATTCTTGGTGACGTCCCAGGCGTCACCGTGGCCTAGGCCGACTTCATTATGCGTCGCAACCCATGCCTGGCTCACGTGACGTCTGGGTCAACATTGAAGAAGGCGGGGAGTGTGCCAGAGCCAGGGAGAGAGGTAAGTTACGTTGTTTTTTATGTTTGTATCCTCCCCTGGGTCTCCGATCATTATACTCCTGGGGTCTAGTATAATAATTGTTCATAGGTGGTCCACAATGGGGCATAATACTGTGTGCAGGGGCCACTATGGGGCATAATATGGTGTGCAGGGGCCACTATGGGGCATAATATGGTGTGCAGGGGCCACTATGGGGCATAATATGGTGTGCAGGGGCCACTATGGGGCATAATATGGTGTGCAGGGGCCACTATGGGGCATAATATGGTGTGCAGGGGCCACTATGGGGCATAATATGGTGTGCAGGGGCCACTATGGGGCATAATATGGTGTGCAGGGGCCACTATGGGGCATAATACTGTGTGTAGGGGCCACTGTGGGGCATAATAGTGTGTGCAGGAATGCGGTATGTGTGGGGGGGCTTTGCCAGGGGGGAGGAGGGCAAGTCAAATGTTCGCCTTGGGGCCCAGTCATTCCTAGTTACGCCACTGCATCAAGATAAGATGTAAACATACCTTACCTTTACATGCACAACAGCTTTTATTTTCTGGCAGTATTTGTGTCATTAATACCTTTTTGTAATATACTTTATTAACAAAATTTGTCACTTTTGTTAAATCCTGCATTTTTTTTGTCCTGTCTCTTCATTGATCTGAAATCTGTACACTGCTTTCACTAGGTGGGAAGGGTGAACTTTTGTAAATGCAAGGAAACTCATGCAGAAAAGTCAATTCAAAGCATTATGAAACTAAGGCTAGGTTCACACTTGCACTGGGCTCTCCGTCATTTGGGTCCGCTGGGGGACCTGAACGACGGGCCGCATGTCCACTAAAACAGTTTCCTGTGGACACCCACGGACCCCATAGACCCCTAAGGGGACTCCGACGCAGATGTGAACCTTAGGAAAGTGCTTTTTGTGTCATATGAAAGATACAATTCTCATCTGTCATGTGACTCCAAGATTGCAGTTCGATTTGTTTAAAACAGGTCTGATTTGGAAGAAGCTTCTCTGTAATACAAGAGCCTGTACGCCTGTACACCCAGTAAAAGTAGTGTAAAGCTTTCAATACAGAATCAAAGGAAAAAAGAGAAGAGCAGGATTTCACAGAAATTAGCCAACATTTGTTAATATAGTATATTACAAAACTTACTATTGACACAAATACTGCCAGAAAATCAAAAGTTGTTAGAAAGTTTAGTTATGCTGTGATTGTTTCATACTTTATTGTTGGCTATAAGTTACCGATAAAGGGGATTCCTGGGCTAAAAATATTGATGACGTATCCTAAGGATCGGTGGGGATCTGAGACATGGCACTCCCACTGATCTGCTGTTTTGAGCAGCTGGAGCAGGAAGCAGACTGCTCTGTTCTCTGTGTAGCAGATGTCAAGATATTGCTGTGCAAATTTTCCTCTTTGGAGCAATGAGGGGGTTGATTAACAGCTGTAAAAAAACTGTACATGCCGTTTTCTTGGCCGGACACAAGTCAGTGGGTCAGTTTTTTAACATCCGTTAAAACAGATTTGCATCCGAGGGATGGCTGTTGAAAATGAATCATTGGGATGGCTCAGAAAAAAAGACCAATGAAGTTCATTCATTTTTTTTTTATAGACAGTTAGAAATGGATAACAAATGAATGTCAAAAATGGACAGAAAATGGATGAAAAATAAGTAAGGAAAGTAAACTTTAAAAAGGGGTCATTTAACATCAGTTTTTTTTCAACGTTCATTTGCATGAGGTCTTAGGGAGGCAGTAACAGGAGAAGCGTAGGGGCAGAACTTAGTCATCCCTATTTTATCCAAGTAAAAGTTGGTAAGTGTTCCATTGTTGAGTTTTCTCCTTATAGTACACTGGATCACAGAGAAAATTGCCTAGGTCATATTGTTAGTGCAGGGTGAATATTTTAGAGGGAGCCAAAGAAACAACTTTCTTACCAGTGGGAGTCAGACATGGAGATTGTGCGAACAGGCACAGAAGGAGGTTGTGCTGAAGAATGCCAGCTTACTTCACCATAGTTAGCCACAGAGGAGCAATAACATTCCTTCCAACCTGAGCTGCAGTCGTGAGCCTGTCCTGGGTGGAGGAGACTTGTCTAACTTTAAAGTGAGGTGGGTAAGAGTAAATGTAACTGCCTGTAAAGGGCAAAGTGTAATCACATCAGAGGAGCCTGGAAGATGATACCTTAGTGTCAAGTGTAGTGCCACACCATTAATATTACCTGTGTGTGAATGACTGTGAAGGAGTGACTGAGAAGGTAAACTGTAGGAGTGCACAGAACTGGACAGTGTGCCGTTAGAGCAAGTTATGCCAGGTCAATGCTGCCAAACAGGTGACCATTGAGAGAACGGTTGTGACCAGCATAAGTAGGAGATTGTGCAGAGATGCTGTGATAGAGATTCTTGCAAACTGAGGTTCAAGTCCCAGCATTGTAGCACAAGTGTCAGCATAGTGTTGAGAATGTCAGTTCAAGCCAAACCACTGCCTCACCTGAGACTACTGTAACCGCCAAGCTCGCTGCCACCCTGTATGTAAATTTTTTTAGTTGACAACTGTGTGTGTCTGTATTCTTTTGCGGTCCCTGAATGGGTAACCACTCTGCCACCAAGGGCCACTGGATGCCATGACCTTGATTTAAAGAGAAACATCATCTCAACCAACACCTTTACAAAACAATGTAGGAAAGTGTTACATGAGAGTGGGCCCAGGTACTTCCACCAACCTTACCTGTAATTTTACAAAGAATACACAATGGCCTCTGGCATTGCATTTGGTCTAGATGACCTAACATATTTATGTATAACACAGGCAGCCTATTTATTTCAATGTGAACTGTGTAGTGCTTCATTGTGGTGGCGTTGCATGGAAATTGAACAGCTGATCTCCGGTGACGGTAACAGGACATCCTAACAGGACTCTTCTAACAAAAAAGTATTGTCCATATCAGCTGAGCCTTTTAAGTGAGAAGTGAAATGTGTTAGTTATAAAATGTTTATGGAGATGCTGTCACTTTTGGGAATCTTGATTTAAATGAAGGCCATAGTAATTAAAGTAATACTTGTTATGGGATGAAATACTCCTTGGACCATAAACCACATTATTTTATACTACTGTTTTATGTGCAATTGCGACTAAGTGGGATACAGTAGAGTCTGGTAATGCCTGACCATCAGTGTAGGAAATAAACTAGGTAATATCTGCATCATGACGTATTGATGTCACAAGTTCCAGCTCAAAATATTTCAACATTCGAAAATAAGACTTTTGCCAAAATAAAGTACCTCTGACTAATAGATTCTAACCTTAAAATGTGAAGATCAGCATCATGGAAATACTGATGGCTTTATATATGTCTACTACAGCAAGTGGTGGACATTTATACAGATACAGTCCATGTCCACTTTATGCTGAAAATCGTCATCTCTGCACACACAGGATATATCTATAAAATATAATAGATTAATATTAATAGAATCATACGAAGAGAGGCTAGTGAAAAGTGAGTGGCTCTAAACTCAACACCGAATGATGCTGTCTTCTGATCTGCCATTGTGACCCTAAAGTAAAAAGGACTACAATTAAAGCAGGGCTCACCAGAGGATACAATGTTACTTTGGATGGCCAGTGTGACCTTGTCAGCTGCATAATAAGGAATGAAAATCATCTGTATGTCGGATATATATAACAATGGTCAGCTCCTTCAGGGCTCGCCAGTCAGCTTTCCTAGAAACCAGATTGGCACATCCAGCTAGTTATTCAATGATATTGAGCCAGAAGGTATCAATAGATGTATCACAATGTACAAATGGATGTATCACAGTTTATATACTTCAGTGTATCAATAGGTTTCACAATTTATGCATCACAATGTGTGTATCACTGTGTTATTACTATATTTCAAATTGTATACATCACAATGTATGTATCGCTATGTGTATCACTGTGTGTAGTACTATGTATGTGTCACAATGTATACATCACAATGTACATATCATACTGTATTTATGTATCATGTATCACAGTGCATGCATTACTGTGCATGCACCAGAATGTATGTATCCCGTGTGTATTATTTATTATTATTTATTTATTATGCTTACTTGTATAGCGCCATCATATTCCGCAACACTCACTATGTATCAAAGTGTATGCAGTACTAAGGTGACATGCACACGTCAGGCCGCCGGGCCTTGATTGAACGGCACGGACGACACATGGATGACATCCGTGTGCCGACTGTGGCCCCATTCATTGAGGTCAGTTAGCACAGATCGGAATAGTAAAATACATAGTCGTGTGTATGGGGCTATACAGATGAATGGGTCAGTGTGCTAGCAGTGAAAAACACCGCTAGCACACAGACTGTGCACATGGTTGTGTGCATGAAGCCTTAGTAATATAATACATACATTGTGATACATACTCTGTGATAAATACATTGTGATACTTACTAAGCATGCTTTACAATGTATGTATCGTTATGTTTACATTACTAGCTTAGTACTAATGTTTATCCCTATTTTTCATGTGTTGCTCTTATAATAACACTGTATGAAGTTACTGCACCTACATAATAAGATAAAGCAAATATTTAAGGAGCCATACATAGAGAGGTCTACAACATCACATTTACTGGGAAGTGTTGTCTTTTTCTTTTCATGTTTATTGTGAGCTAAAACATAGGTTATTTAAAGGTGTCCTCTGACCCTTTAAGAGAGAGGTTACGTGCGCCACAGTATTGAAGGGATTATCTCATGAGTAAAAGCCATTTTAGGCCGGGCCCCACGTTGTGTAAAAACCGCAGTGTGTTACAGTACCTGCAAAGTGGATGGGATTCTGGCTAATCCCATCCACACATTGCTGAAAAAAGTTTGCGGTTTTGGAAATCTCAGCATATCAATTATACCTATGGAAATGCTGACGGTTTCCCTATAGATATAATAGAAGCAGAAAGCCTGCATAGGATAAAAAAGTGTTGCATTTCTGTCGCAGTTTTTCCTACAGCGCTTTTTGGATGCAGCTCACTACGTGGATCCTTAGCCTTAAATTCAAAATTCAGCTAATCACCAGTCCAGCTCTAGAATCTTTAACTCACTGCAAAGAACTGGCAGAAATACATATTGGCTATTCAAATAAATAGCAGACCCTTTAACATATGGATAGGCCACGTGTGACTATACCAGATCTCTCTGACCAATTGTGGGGTTTCCAAGTAGTGATTCCCCCTTTGACATCTATGCTTATGTGTTAAAAGGGTATGTGGAAAGGGGTTGTCTTCATAAGAAAACCCCTTTAAAATGCATATATACTTACCATTTTACTACCTATGCTACTGCTATTGAGGACCTCATATTGTCATAATAACACAATGACAGTTCATCCATAGAATTGTGGTTGTTCATAATAGAAACGCCATGGGCCGTGGCCAACAATTGACTGGGAATGCTATGTGCCCTTAGACACAACATCACACAGCCATGAAAACAAAGTACAGTGGTGAACCCTGGCCCGAGCAGCTTGGAAACTGTAGGAGAAAGGCACAGACTTTGAACGACAATTAGGGATTTCAAAGCCATTAAAGGGTTTTTTGGGGATTTTTTTTTTTATATTGATGACCTCTCTTTACGTCATCAATATTGCATCAGTGGCACATCTGGCACACCAAGTTATCACCTGTTCTTGCCAGCCTTTGGTGCTATACTGTGTGCGGGGCTTGAAGCAGAAGCCTGTTAACTTGAATGGTGGCAGAGCTACAGTACTCAGTATGCATGGCCACTACACATGTACAAATGTAAATGAACTAGAATTATGTGGAAATTTGCACTAAAAGACAACAGGTATACATGCCTTACACTACATTTATTGAGCGTTTTAGACATTTTCTGTGTTTTGTCCAACATGGGACTTGGCTTAGCTGGAAATGGGTGGCGCTTTATAGAAAGGGGCAGGGTTAAGGATGTGCCACCATGCACCAAAAAATATGTAAACACTAAATCAACTAATAGGTGGTATAAACTTGGGCTAGACATTCTAAAGATGCACCAGATTTATCATCCAGATCTGAGTCTATATCCATTTCTAAGTTTATATTTAGACAATATAAGTAAACCTGCCCTAATGCATGGACCCTTCAGCTTCTGGCTACATACACTGTATATAGTTCTGGTACGGGAGCTTGGGGGAACAGCTTGGGGGGATGGGTGTCATTAATGTCCTTTAGGTCATCAATATCAATAAAGCCCCAAAGCCAGAAAAAAAAACAGAGCTGAACTGATGTTGAGCTTGTTGGGTATGCTCTACCATGTAAGGGAAGCATATTACAACTACAAGTCTATAGTAGCAGCTAAAACACTAGACAAACAGGGCTATTACCATTATAGATAATTATGGTATATCCTTTAATACGCCACAATTGTCTGATAGGTAGCAGGGTAGCAGCACTGGACCATTTTCTCCATATAAATGAGGTTCTCAGCAGTGAATTAATAAAGGGTTGAAGTGCTCCTTTGCATAGTAATTTATCGCCATAAGATAAATGCTCCTTTTAACCACAAGTGTTTCTTTCCTAATGCAATATCGTTTCCTGAGCTGTGGTTATTCCTGACTTGAAAGGGCGTGGCCTCACCCAGGCCCAGCCCTAGGGGGCCCAGAAGGAGTCTCTTCCCATTATGTGGAGACCAATAATATAAACACTATATATTATAGTTGGGGGGCCTGGTACAGATTTTGCATCAGGGCCCAGAAGCATCATGTTATACCTCTGAATCCAACAGATTGCAAACTGTTTTTAACAGCAACTTGTATTGTGTCAATTGACCTAACTATACAAGCTGCAAGGCCCATGTCTGTTGAGATACAGTCCCAAATATCAATTCTAAAGACATATTATTATGAGATTACCAATTAGGCAATTTCCAGAAAGTCCCACGTAACGGACCCAAAGGGGTAGTGGAGGGGGCACATGACAGTAAAGAGGATGCAGAGCAAGAGTGGGTCAAGTAGAGTTAAGGAGTCAGACAGAGGACGAGGGGTGGGATTATTTATAGTTTATAAAAGAGGGCTAGAAAGGATGGGGGCACACTTAGCACAGGAGTGAAGAAGTGACAGTTTGTCCCGCCCGCCCTCTCTTTATTTCAGGTTGTTTCTTTGTCATGGCGGCGTGCAAAGGAGGGGTCTTTGGAGGCATAAGTGGAAAGTTTAATCAGCAATGGGGGTGGAGGACCAAGGGGCCATCTTCACCCAATTTGAGGGATGGAAAAGTGCAGGCTGGTTTGGGAACCAGACTGGTTTGGCAAGTCCTGCGGTCAGGGTACCCAGGATGGACTTACCTTCCGAGGATGCTGCCCCTGGGCCAAGTATATCATGGCTGGGGGTAAAAATTGGAGGCTTGGGGACGTGTTTTGTTGGTCGGTGCCTTCAGGGACCCCTCCTTTTAAAGGGTAAACTGTATGTTATATGTTCATGTTGGTGTTATCAAGATTATGTTATTTATATGATAATTTATGGACGTTTTGTGGTTTAGGATGGTTTATATATGTTTGTAAAATTGAATAAAATGCCGCTGTGGCCTTTCCTTCCAACCTCTGGTGTCAGTATCATTAATGGGTATATGGATAAATTATAAGGTAGGTTGGGGGAAGGGTGCCAGCGCAGCTAGACTTTTTTTTACTAGTCATGGTATATTCCTTTAAAGAGTACCTTTCACCTCCAACAAGTCCAGCTTTATGCATCATTTACTAGGCTCTGCTCCACTAATTCCGACAGAGTTGAAATTTTTTCTCTAGCTTCCACAGTTCCCCGAGCAATCAATGTTGTTAGTTTTGGTCCTTCACACGCTATTTAGTCTCTGTACTGTCAGGAAGGCGGCGTCAAGCAGGAGCAGACAAGGGGCGTGATTTTGAGCTCTGACACTGGCTGCCTCTGATTGGAGCTCTGAATCACCCCACCCCCCGCCCCCGCTTCCAACCTGACACTGCCCTTCTGACATTACAGAGCTTGAATTTAAGTCAGGCACTAAAACTAACTGCACTTGTTGCTCAAGAACAGTGGGGGCTAGAGACAACATTCCAACTGTTCTGGAATCAGTGGAGCGACACCTATTAACAGATGCTAAGAATTTGAATGAATGGAGGTGTGAAAGGTCCTCTCTAAGGGGACTCACAGTTAGAGTTTCTCTTTGAAGCAAGCTCCACTAATGTCTTATAGCTGTCATATCAGACATTCTGCAGACATCCTTCAATATAATCATAATTGCAGATTGGTTTAGAAATCCTTTCTGAGATCCGCAGAGCTTCATCCTTCACCAACACAAACAGTTCCAGCCCCTAAACAAGACATTTACCCGCTTTGTAAATGTTTGCATTTCTTATACCACTTTCTGTAAACTGTTTCCTTAATTCATTATAGATTGAGGTTGTCTGTACATGCACCAGTGCCCTAAAGTCTGGGTACACAGCTAAATGCAGTTCCTTCTAAGCTAATCACCCAGTTTTCCTAGAGACCTGCATGGTTCATTCTCCTTGATATTCAATAACATGAAGACAGTATGTTTCACTTCAAGGATTTACCATTCATGGGTCTTGAAAAACTGGGTGGCAAAATCAGTCAGAGCAGAAATGGTCATATTGTGCTGTAACAACAGCATTATGGGTTGTCAACCAGCATTCTCATAAACAGATGTAACTAAGAAATGGCTTATTCAGATTTTAACAATTTATATGTAAAGGTGTACTGTTTTTTTCTGGTACCAAAACCAATGTAATGTCTGGGACAGGGTTAATTTACTTTTACAGACAATGGGGCAGGTCATGGACCAGGTGTTGGTAGGGACAAGTGGTAGGCACAACTCCTTAGAATGTATCATTGGATATGTAGATAAGTAGACTGTGGGAAATAAACTACTGACCACATCTGAAAATAAAACAGATTTTTAAATGCTTGCTGTCATCTTCCTTTTTCCTATTAAACTCATTCTAGTGCCAGGTAGTGCCCTACCTTTGTGTCCCTGGACAGAGGTCCATTTGTCAAAAAAGTAACCAATGATACAATATGCAAATCAGTTAGCAAGTGATTAGTGAGTGGTGATGAGTCTACCAAGTGCCCAGGCTCTTCTCACTAAGCCCTGCTGCCCCTTGGTCCTGATTGACAGCATCAGCATTTTCCAATGTCACAGTTTCAGCATTGAAATCTTACCTATGTGCAGGAAAATCCCACAACTATACATATCTAGTACTTTCCCTTCTGTGGACCTCAGAATTGTGGGAGTGAAGTTAGCCAAGATGGTGTGTCACAGTTTGGCCTATTAAGAGTCTACTGGTTGTGTGATCATGTGTTATGATGTACCTGCATTATTTTGGATGATGTGCTTCATATATGCTCGTTCTGTTTTAATTGGTGCAGATCATTGTGCGTGTTCTAGAACTTTCGAGAACAGGGTTGTGTGAAGATTCCATATAGGGGGAATTAAGCTGCGCCTATGAGTTGCACCAGAGGAGAAGTTGTGTGTTGTTTTCTCATAGTGCAGCCTGCACAGGGTGGGAGATGGCTCAGTATTTAGGGCCGCTCTGCTGAGTTGAGAGGGAGGCTTGAGGCAAGACGAAGAGAAGGCCACTTGGAAAAGGCAACAACTAAAAAGGCCAGGCTAGCTGGCAGAGCTATTTGATTTGCTTGCAGCTAGGAGGGGGACAGCTACGCTTAAGACGTCAGCAGATTCAGCGAACTGGCATACCTTCGTGAGCATGTGGTGAGCAAGAGCCCAGGATCTGTGGTGGTGGGTGGTGCAACCCCAGAACAGCGAAAGCATAACACATTTATAACACAAATGGAGGCGTGAATGCATGACAATTTCCCCATAGAAGTGAATGGAGCAAAATGTATGCATATGTACTGCTCCATTCCAATTGAGTACTTGGGGACCATGATTCTCGTGACCACTGGAGGCCCCAGAAATCATATGTGGATAAGTGTCATTAGTAGGAAAATCCCTTCAATTTATTGCAGCTTCCTCCTTTTCCTTTTGTCATCTGTTTGGATTGTTTCAATAAGAAGCCACTAAGGAATTGCTTGCTTTACAGTTCCCTCATATATTCGTATATCATGGAGAGAACAGGATAAATAGAGTTAAAGGGAGCAGGGCATTCTGGCAGATGATCATGGAAACTTCTGAAAGTATAGATAGATTTGGTTTTAGCTGTTCTGTTTGAGAGATTAATTCTCCTTCTGACACTTCTCCAGTTTGTGTGATATCCCCTGGGCGGGAGCTTTCAGTAACTATGGAAGGGGGCCAAATACTACCGCAATCCTTAACTGTTCTGTTATAATGCCTCCACCATCCTGCCTACACTATGACCACAGAAATCTGTGCTGCACATTTATATCCAAGAGGAAAGGGGAATTCTCAGCAAAAAGGCCTAAAAATCCTGCAGTATATTCTATGTGCAATATCCCTTTCTTCTAAACAAATAGAGCAACAAGAAATCTGGGTCACAACCAAAATGGCTGGCATTTCAATTAATTCAGGGCTTATCATCCAGTTTATACAGGCTTCTGCATAAGGAGGCATTTGCTTTCTATCTGCAGAATATGACCGAAGTATCATATATACCATTGTTCGCCAACCTGTGGTTTTTAGGCAGGGTTCACACTACTGTTGATGTCCGTTCTGATAGTGTCCGTTAAAAAAAGAAGAAAAAAAAAATACGGACACCTATCATAACAGACATTAACGGACACTAACTGATGTTAATGTGTCCGTTTTTTTAACTGATCCAATTAATGGATTAGTTAAAAAAAACGGACACATTAGCATCAGTTAGTGTCCGTTTTTTAACACTTTCTGAGCATGCGCAGAAAAAAAAACATATGGCTATCAGTTACTGTCCATTATAAGTCCGTTACCCCTAGATTTCAATGTTCAAAAAATAACGGACACTTTCTCCGTCAAGAATCCGTTATTTCAAACGGACAAAAAAGTCCTGCATGTAGGATTTTTTGTCCCCGAAAAAAACGGACTTCTGACAGATTGGGTGTAAACGGACACCAACGGACACTAACAGACACTAATGGACACAATATAAAAACCCATTGAAATGAATGGAAATTTTAATGGATTTCTGACGGTTCAGCTAGTGTCTGATGCTAAAATCTTGTAACGGACAATAGCTACGGACACTACTGACGGTCACCAACGGTAGTGTGAACGCCCCTTACAGCTGTTAAAAAGCTAAAACTTACAGCATCCCAATAATAATGTTTATGTAGAATACTTTCATACCAATAGCTATATATGCTGGAGCCTATTTTAGTATTCACTAGGTCAACTTGATGGACATTAGTCTTTTTTCAATTGTACTAACTATGTAACTATGTAACAATGCTCCTACTAGGTCAATGGATAACCAGGGTAGACCACAGTAAACCATTTTTTATGGTGCTCTGGGCCCAGGATAATGGGGGCCCTACTGTTTCTCTTCCACATAAGACACCAGTATAATAAATATCACATGGTAGGCAGAGGGCCAGGCTAAGGGCCCAGGAGATTAAAGATATATCTCTTTTCTCTATATACCCTACTAGACCTCCAAAACAACAAACATTCTATAATTAACATTTTACACAAAATGGGAATGGTTAGACAGTGTCCTTGTGATGAGGACAGGCATGTACCAGTGGCCTACGCATTACATTGCTATTTAGAAAATGCTTTTTGACCTTCATGGAAAAGGCATTGTAATACATTGTTGTTATTCACATACGTTGGTTTCCTGAAATCACAGGGAATGATAAAAAAAATCAGATGACAGTATTAGAAGGAGCAGGAGATAGACAGTAACTCATAGCTACAAGATCAGACTACACAGGGTTCTATTCTTGGTCTGTAACCATGGAGAGACATAACTCTTTAAAGAAGGTACTTTTGCAAAAATGGTAGGATATTTTCAATCAAGACTATTTATTTACAAAGTTGTTGTTTATCTTAATTTTAGATGCAATGGAGTAAAAATGAATTCCAAATGTATACATGTCCTTCAAATTGGACTTCGCTTTAAGCAATAAGTATTTGAAGACATTCACCCTTGCACCCCCCCCCCCCCCCCATTTACTCTCATAAATCTACCCTTCTTCTCTTTCACCTCGAGTCTATCTCTCTCAGTTCTATTCATGTACTCGTAGTTGTGGTGTAAACTGAGAGACGCAGTGAATGCTGCATAGTAGCATGCTATGTATAACTTGCTGCACATGAGGATAAAGCAGGACCCACCCTGGTGAGTACAAGCATACAATTCCAAGTGGACTACTAATATTTATAAATACACAGAGCAGAACACATGCTACTGAGTGAATACCATGTACTGCCTACACATGTTATTCAAGTGACAGGTGGAACTGTTTTACTATACAAAGTGCAGGATACTAGTCTTTTAGATGGAGCCTGGAGATAAGTCTTGAATTTTAAAGGGGTTGTTTAAGATTAGAAAAACAAATGCAAATATAATAATGCAAAATAAATTCAAAAATGCATTATTTCTATTATTTCTATAACTGTATCATACATGACCATGGGTTGTATCCAGTATTGCAGCTCAACTTCACAGAACTTGTGACAAAGGTGTACATTTTTTTGATTACTGAATGACCCTTTTGAAAACTGGATTTACATTTTGCATTTTTTTTTTAGCTAAAGTCAAGAATGGGTGCAGGAGGAGATGCATAATTGAAAAAAGTTGTTTACAGATCACTAGACCGTCATCTATTCCTAAAACATAAGCATCCTTTGTCTGTGCTTGTAATTATCCTCTCACTCAGCTTCTCCTAATTTTTCCTGCTTCCCCTGTCCACATTTACTGTGCTTAGGTTTATAACCAATTTTATGGTTGTCAGACTCTCTTTAAAGAGCACCTATTACCACTTCACTTCTACCAACTCCAAGTTATTGCATCCTTCAATTGGCATGGCCACAGTTGGATTTTTTTTTCTCTAGTCACTACTGTTCATGAGCAGTCATTGCTGTTAGGTTCAGCACAAGTATGCTACCTGCTGTCAGGTGGGCGGTCCTTGTCTGTCTGCTCCACTCCAGAACTGCCTACTTGACAGTAGATAGCAACAATGAGAAGAGGCAAGGTAAAACAGCAAAATAAGTAAAGTAAGAAGCAATTTTCTCTGAAAGATATATTAGATAATTTCTTATGTTTCTTATATACATCTGTGATTTATGCAAACTTTGTTGACATGTTGTGACCAGTTAAAGAGAGCCTGTCATCAATCCTGACATATTTTTTATCACTAAAAACATACTTTTTTGAACTTAAAGGGGTTTTCTGAGATTTTTTTTTTTTACATATAGACAAAAAATGTGGTGAAATTAATTTTTCTAATTAAGACCAAATACCAATTAAGACCCCCTCCCCTTTTGCAGAAATGTGTGACCAACACAATCTTTGTTGTAATCACTTCCTTATTGGTCCTGATCATGTGCTGTCCATTGTGCACATGACTTCAGGTGTTAGCCACTCACCCTATGAGCGTGATATCATTACTGATGAAAGCAATATTTGTCTAAACTTTATTGAATGCCAGGGCAGCCAGGAGGGGGTGGGGGCTGGTCCTGATCAGCAGACAAGCCAAAACGTGGTTCATAGCAGTGATTAGAGATAGCAAAAGCAGCAAAGTAGACAAGCACATTTTTTTATTTGTATTTATTTTTAACAATTCTAGCCTCTCCCCTGTCTCCATCAGACAGGCATTTTTCTATGAGTTATCAGAGGGCATTATGGACACTAACGGGCTGGCAGCATGATAGATGCATAGGGAGAGTGAAGAAGTCGAGCAACATATGCAAAAGATGTGCTTTATCATTAGCATCATGCAATGAACACTGCATGCTCTATGAAGCATTTTTTTAAAAATGCATTTGGTTTTTTGATACAAACATACGTGTTTTTTTTTTTTTTTTCTTTGCTTAAGCAAAACTGCAGTGTGTGAACACAGTCTTACTGAGAAGTATTGTATCATGGATTTTGGTGGACAGTAAGCTTTCCTTTAGTGACCAGTGTCAGGCAGCTGCTGCCAAGGCAAATAAAATAATGGGATGCATCAAAAGAGACATACATGCTCATGACAAGAACATAGTTATGCCTCTACAGTCATGGCCAAAAGTTTTGAGAGTGACACAAATATTATATTTTCACATGATCTGCTGCCCTCTGGTTTTTATGTGTGTTTGTCAGATGTTTTTATCACATACAGAAATATAATTGCACAGAAGCTTATATTGACAGTTAGAATGAGTTAATGCAGCAAGTCAATATTTGCAGTGTTGACCCTTCTTCTTCAGGACCTCTGCAATTCTCCCTGGCATGCTCTCAATCAACTTCTGGACCAAATCCTGACTGATAGCAGTCCATTCTTGCAGAATCAATGCTTTAATTTTGTCTGAATTTGTTGGTTTTTGTTTGTCCACCCGTCTCTTAATCCCATTGAGAACTTGTGGTCAATCATCAAGATCTGGGGAGTTTCCAGGCCATGGACCCAAAATCTCTATGTTTTGTTCCCTGAGCCATTTAGTTATCACCTTTGCTTTATGGCAAGGTGCTCCATCATGCTGGAAAAGGCATTGTTGAGCGCCAAACTGCTCTTGGACGGTTGGGAGAAGTTGCTCTTGGAGGACATTCTGGTACCATTCTTTATTCATGGCTGTGTTTTTAGGCAAGACTGTGAGAGAGCCGATTCCCTTGGCTGAGAAGCAACCCCACACATGAATGGTTTCAGGATGCTTTACAGTTGGCATGAGGCAAGACTGGTGGTAGCGCTCACCTCTTCTTCTCCGAATAAGCTGTTTTCCAGATGTTCCAAACAATCGAAAAGGGGATTCATCAGAGAAAATGACTTTACCCCAGTCCTCAGCAGTCCACTCCCTGTACCTTTTGCAGAATATCAGTCTGTCCCTGATGTTTTTTTCTGGAGAGAAGTGGCTTCTTTGCTGCCCTCCTTGAGACCAGGCCTTGCTCCAAGAGACTCCGCCTCACAGTGCGTGCAGATGCACTCACACCTGCCTGCTGCCATTCCTCAGCAAGCTCTGCACTGCTGGTAGCCCGATCCCGCAGCTGAAACACTTTTAAGAGACGGTCCTGCCGCTTGCTGGTCTTTCTTGGGCGCCCTGGAGCCTTTTTGGCACCAATGGAATCTCTCTCCTTGAAGTTCTTGATGATGCGATAGATTGTTGACTGAGGTGCAATCTTTCTAGCTGCAATACTCTTCCCAGTTAGGCCATTTTTGTGCAGTGCAATGATGACTGCACGTGTTTCTTTAGAGATAACCATGGTTAACAGAAGAGAAACAATGATGGCAAGCACCAGCCTCCTTTTAAAGTGTCCAGTGGTGTCATTCTTACTTAATCATGACAGATTGATCTCCAGCCCTGTCCTCATCAACACCCACACCTGTGTTAATGGAGCAATCACTGAAACGATGTTAGGTGGTCCTTTTAAGGCAGGGCTGCAATGATGTTGAAATGTGTTTTGGCGGATAAAGTTCATTTTCTAGGCAAATATTGACTTTGCAAGTAATTGCTGTTAAGCTGATCACTCTTTATAACATTCTGGAGTATATGCAAATTGCCATTAGAAAAACTGAAGCAGTAGACTTTGTAAAAATTAATATTTGTATCATTCTCAAAACTTTTGGCCATGACTGTATACAAATCACTGGTATGGCCACACTTAGACTATTGTGCTCAATTTTGGGCCCTGGAGTACAAGAAGAACATAACTTAACTTGAGAGAGTGCAGAGAAGGGCAACCAAAATTATTAGGAGCAGGGGTGTGAATACCGGGGTAGCCGCGGTAGCGGCTGCCACAGGGCTCGGGACATTAGGGGGCCTGGAGCCCTTTGGCATCTGCTACCGCGAACCCCACAAACCAGTGGCGTAACGATCGCGGTTGCAGGGGGTACGACCGCGACCGGACCCGGCAGGGTACGGGGCCCGCAGCCAGCTGGAGTTGGCCGGGCCCCGGACCACTATGATAGTGGTCGGAGAAAGCCTGGTTCCCCAACCGCTATACATACTGCTATTGGAAAGGGGCCCTGGCATATTGCAGGCCCCTTTCCAATAGATGGCAGTACAGGGGAGGTGACTGAAAATAATAAACACATATTCTCACCTCTCCTCGGCAAAGCATTCTCTTCGGCGCTCTTCCGTCATGTGACTGAGGCCTGTGATTAGGCTCCAGCAGTCACATGGCGCGCGGCCGCGTAATGATGTCAGTGCACCCCCACGTGACCGCTGAGGCCCAATCACAGGCCTCAGCAGCAACGTCGGAAGAGGGCTTGAAGACGCTAAAGATGGCAGGATGGAGCGAGGATGCCAAGGAAAGGTAAGGCAAGGTGGGTATGAATGTTTGTTATTTTTAATCACCTTCCCTGGGCCTGCGATTATTATACTCTGGGGTTTGAGGAGACCCCAAAGTATAATAGCACCGAAGCGGAGGGGGGCAGTTGGGAGCTCATAATACTGTGTGGGGGCCACTGTAGAGCATATACTACTGGGTGGGGGCCACTGTAGAGCATATAATACTAGGTGGGGGCCACTGTAGAGCATATAATACTGGATGGGGGCCACTGTGGGGGGCATATAATACTGGGTGGGGGGCATATAATACTGGGTGGGGGCCACTGTGGGGAGCATATAATACTGGGTGGGGCCCACTGTGGGGGGCATATAATACTGGGTGGGGGCCACTGTGGGAAGCATATAATACTGGGTGGGGGCCACTGCGGGGAGCATATAATACAAGGTGGGGGCCACTGTGTGGAGCATATTATACTGTGTGGGGCCACTGTGGGTAGCATATTATACTGTGTGTGGGGGGAGCAATGTAGAGCATATAATGCTGTATGGGGGCCACTGTGGAGCATATAATGCTGTGTGGTGGCCACTGTTGAGCATATAATACTATCTGGGGCCACTGTTGAGCATATTTTACGGTTTGGGGACCCGGTGGGGGCCCCATGTCAAATGTTCGCATTGGGGCCCAGCCATTCCTAGTTATGCCACTGATTAGGAGAATGGGTGGATTGGAATACAAAGACAGATTAACAAACTTGGGGTTATTGAGTTTAGAAAAAAAGACGTCTACGAGGAGACCTAATAACAATGAACAAACACATGAAGGGACAGCACAAAGAACTTTATAATGATGGTTTTACTCCTAGGCCGGTGACAGTGAGAAGGGGATAGCCTGTAAACCAAAAGAGAACTTTTCACCAACAATATAGACATAGATTCTTTACTGTAAGAGCAGTGAGTCTATGGAACTCACTGCCAAAGGAAGTGGTGATGGTGTATTCACTGTGCAAGTTCAAAAAGGGCCTTTTATAGGGTTTTATATTGATTGCCATATTTGGAGTTTGGAGGCATATTTGGAGGCATTTTTCCCCTGACATGGGGCAATTGGCATCAGCCTCCTGGGTTTTTTTTCCCTTCCTCTGGATCAACACTGTAGGGTTGGATTTGATAGACTCATCCAACCTTATCTACAGGGGTGTAACTAGCAAAGACTGAGCCCATAGCAAACTTTTTACTCCACTTTTCTGGCCCCCATATAGTATAATGCCCCATTTACTGGCCCACACGTGGTATAAAGCCCGTCCTTACCCCTCACACTGTATATTGCCTCCTTATTTACCCCCATACAGTTTTCTGCCTCGTTTACTAACCTCCACACAGTAAATGCCCCCTTTATTGGCCCCCATACAGTTTACTTCCCCTTTATTGACACCCATGCAGTAAGTGCCCCCTTTACAGGCCCCCATATAGTAAGTGTTAGTGACTTTAGGCTGCCACCGGCCCCAGAACCCTCCGGAGTTTGAAAAATTCCTGGACAAACCCTCTAAGAATAATGTCCCAGAATGCACAGTATAGTGTTCCATATTGCCCCTCCACACAGTATAATTTCCCATAGTGGCCCCTACAGTTTTTGTAAAAATAACACCAGCATCATTACGCAACATTCAGGAGGCCTGAAGACCCATGCCAGGAGAGGTGAGTAACACTGTTATTTTTACTCACATCCTCTGGGCCACTGCTCATTATCTGAAGAGACCCCAGAGTATAATAGCAGTTCCGTTTCGGACCTGTTCGGTCTGAACAAAACTTCTGGGTAAACCTCGCGAGACAAATCTTGAGGTTTGCCCTACAAACACTCTTAGTACCGCGGCCCTGCTTACCGATCTCTGATCCTGCCTATGGCTGCCTCCATTTCTCCCTTCAGCCTCGAGGTCCCATACGCCACACTGAATAGCATCAGCAATGTGTTGAGGGCCGCACAGGGCCTCTGGAGGGCTGAAGGGGAAATGGAGGAAGTCATGGGCAGGACTGGGGAATGATAAGTAAATAGCGGATGTTACCTGCTGGTAGTTCCGCCACTGCTCATCTACTAACTAACTAAAACAGATATATCAGGCATGGTGTTAGGCCCTCATAGGGTAATGCTCACACTACTGGGCAGCACAGTGTCCTTGCAGTACATCTTGAAGTTTGTCTGTTCTCCCTGTGTATGTGCGGGTTTCGTCCAAATATATACTGATAGGGAATTTAGAAATTAGTGTCCAACTTGGGACAGTGAGTGATGACAATATCTATAAAGTGCTTTGGAATATATTCCTATTGTAAAAATAAAAATTAAAGATACTGCACTTCCTGCAGCTAATGCATATTTTGGTTAACCCCTTAATGACACAGCCTATTTTGGCCTACAGGACGAGGCATACTTTTTGCTTTTTTCAACCCTGTCTTCTGAGAGTCATAACTTTTATATTTGTCCATTGACATATTTGTGTTTTGTTTTTATGTTGCTCACCATAGAATATAAATGACATGTTAACTGCTACTTTCTGCGGGTCAGTACAATTACAGCGATCCCTAAATTATGAAGAGGTTTTTATGTTTAACTATTTTTGCACAATAATAACACTTTCATAAAATAAAGATGTTATTTGTAGATCGCCATTTTGCCATATTTATATCGCGATAGCTCCATCAATTGAAAAATTGAAAAGTTATGTAGAGGCATATTTTTTTGCAGGAAGAGCTGTAGTTTTCATCTGTACTCTTTTGGGGTTCATTCAGCTTTTTTATTGCTTTTTTATTCCATTTTTTGGGAGAAAAGATTAACAAAGATATAAATTTTTGTTTTGTTTTTTATGGTGTTCACTGTGCAGGTAAAATAACATGCTAACTTTTTAGTGTGGGTTGCTTATTATATTATTGTTAACATAATAAAGTAGGGTGTTAGGGGAAAATTATGTTTAATGATTTTTTTTTTTTTTACAATATTTTTTTACACATTACCCTTTTTTTTTACATTTTTATTTAATCCCACTAGGGGATTTAAACCTGTGATCTGTTAATCGTTTGTATAATAACAATGCCGCTACAACCACTCAGAACTCCATGATTGCACTGTGGAGGGCATAGAAAACCACTTTACATGTTTGTTACATGCCACAGTTGTTATTGACTGTGGCATGTAGAGGGTTAAACTGTCAGGGATCAGAGTTAGCCATCCCTGGCAGTTGTGGCTTTGACTAGGCTGTATGTGTCAGCCAGATTCCTGCTGGTGACCCCACAGGTACACTGGCAGTGCCCACATGATTGCCATGACGAGTACATTCAGCATGAAGCATTATCTGCCCTATACTCATGTATATATTCGTCATAGAACGAGAAGGGGTTAAGTTTATTTTAAGTGAAAAACAAATGCAATTTTGTCACAGCAAGAAATCATCAATTGTAATGCCTGATAGAATTATTAAACAGGGATAAATTATTGGTAAAATAATAAGAATGAAAACTGCAAGTCTGCTAGAGAAAGGCAAAGAGTACAGTAAATCCGTATTGCATCACATATGGATTGTCATGTTAATGTTACATGTTATTCACTGGCCTCAGATGACCTGCCTATAAAAAGTGCACCATCACTGCTCCACTGTACAGGCACCCTCAGGCACCATATGTATGGATCAATCAAATTTCATCTTTAATATTTCCTGGGCAGGTCAGACAATGAAAGCAGTAATGTAATAGATTGTTATAGATTGCTATAATCAGAATTATACAAAAACGCAATCTAAACTACAGTTACTCTCAATATTTCACTTTCCCAATGTTATAGACTCAGAGGTTTGGGAAGCTGTTTGGTGGATTTCTCAAAATGTAGAGCTGCTTAATTTGTCCCTGTAACCCCCTCTGTCCAAGTCCAGGAGAAACCCTTTAAAGAGGACCTTTCATGTCCTCATAGATGTACTGTATTATATATTGCTGGAAAGCCAACAGTGAGCTGAATTCAGCGTACTGTCAGCTTTCCCAGTATGAGCCCCAATGCTGCTAGTTTTGGCACTGATATCTCCCCACAGTCAAAAAGGTGGGCCTTACAGCCTAGTGTCATCGCTGGGCTGTGAGGAACGCCCCCCAACAGTATTCTTCCATAGACTTGTACTGTTGGGGGGCGTTCCTCACAGCCCAGCAATGGTGCTAGGCCGTAAGGTATACCTCCCAACTTTGAAAGAACAGATAGAGGGACAAAATGTGTGACGCACTAGTGATGCATCTGAAGGGTGACATTAAACAGTGGGGGTAGTTGGAGGGGGACAATAAATTAATGGCAGCTGGAGTGGGACATTAAACTGGGGGCAACTAGAGGGAGACATTAAGCTGGGGGCAACTGGAAAAGGACATTAAACCATTGGAGTAGCTGGAGGGGGACATGTCACCTCCAGCTACCCCTACGGTTTAATGTCCCCCTCTAGTTGCCCCCAGTTTAATGTCTCCCTCTAGTTGCCCCCAGTTTAAACTGGGGGCAACTAGAGGGGGACATTAAACCGTAGGGGTAGCTGGAGGTGACATGTCCCCCTCCAGCTACTCCAATGGTTTAATGTCCTTTTCCAGTTGCCTCCAGCTTAATGTCTCCCTCTAGTTGCCCCCAGTTTAATGTCCCTCTTAATCTCTCCCCCAGTTTAATGTCTCTCCCTCCATCTGATACCAGTTTAATGCCCCCATTCATCTGCCACCAGTTTAATGTCCCCTTCATTTTCCCCCAGTTTAATGTCTCTCCCTCCATCTGATACCAGTTTAATGCCCCCATTCATCTGCCACCAGTTTAATGTCCCCTTCATTTTCCCCCAGTTTAATGTCCACCCTTCATCTGCCCCAGTTTAATGTCCCCCCTTCATCTGTTCCCCGTTTAATGTCTCCCCCTTCATCTGCCCCCTGTTTAATGTCTTCCTTCATCTTCCACCATTTTAATGTCAACCCCTTCATCTGCCACCAGTTTAATGCCCCCCTTCATCTGCCTCCAGTTTAAATGTCCCCCTCCATCTGCCCCCAGTTTTGTCCCCCCTCCATCTGCCCCCAGTTTAATGTCCCCCTTTCATCTGCCACCAGTTTAATGTCCCCCTTCATCTGCTCCCAGTTTCATCTCTCCCCTTCATCTGCCACCAGTTTAATATCCTCCTCCATCTGTCCCCCTTCATCTGCCACCAGTTTCATGTTCCCCCTCAATTTGCCCCCAAAGTCTAACATAAAAAACACTGATACTCACCTCTCCTCGCTCCCCTGCTGCTCTGTCTGCAGTCTCAGTCACAGAGTGTTCTGGGAGCTGCAGGTGCAATGTGATCCTCACATCGCACCTACAGCTTCCGGGGCTGGAGCACACAGGGAGCACAGTGGTGAAGCGAGAGCTGTCTGTGGATGGCTCCTGCATCATTCACCATTGTTTTCAACTCATCTGCGTCCTCGGGACTGTCCTGCAGAATTCAGTCCAAAAACTAATGGCACGGATATCTCCAGCACTGGGGCATATACCAGGAAAGCCAACAGTTCGCTGAATTCAGAGCACTGTTGGCTTTCTAGCACCATATAATATCGCATATCTATGAGGTTTTGAAAGGTCTTCTTTAACGAAAGCACAATTTCCCCACCCTCACAGGTCCGTTGCCTTAGGATAACCTTGGACTCTGACCTATCTTTCAAGTCGCACATCCAAACCCTCAACACCTACTGCCGCCTCCAACTCAAGAACATCCATCGAATCCGCTCCTTCCTCACCCCTGAAACTACAAAGATGCTAGTCCATGCCCTTATAATCTCTCGCTTAGATTACTGTAACACCCTTCTCCATGGCCTCTTCAGACCCCCGAGTATAATGATCGGAGGGCCAGGGGAGGCGAGGGAACATAAAAAACACTGTTACTTACCTCTCCTGTGCTCCGACAGGCTTCAGGCCAGTTTGCTGACATTCCAGACGTCACGTGGGCCGGGCCTGTGTCATTATGCGTTGCAACGCCGACCCGGCTCATGCGAGATCTGGTCCAACATTGAAGATGGCCGAAGTAGCGGGGAGTGTGCCAGACCCAGAAAGAGGTAGGTAACATTGTTTTATTTGTTTGCATCCTCCCCTGGGTCTCCGATCATTATACTCTGGGATCTGAAAAGACCCCAGAATATAATAATTGTTCATGGGTGGTCCACAATGGGGCATAATACTGTGTGCAGGGGCCACTATGGGGCATAATACTATGTGCAGGGGCCAGTATGGGGCATAATACTGTGTGCAGGGGCTACTATGGTGCATAATAGTGTGTGCAGAGGCCACTATGGGACATAATACTGTGTGCAGGGGTCACTATGGGACATAATACTGTGTGCAGGGACCACTATGGGGCATAATAGTTTGTGCAGGGGCCACTATGGGGCATAATAGTGTGTGTAGGGGCCACTATGGTGCCCAGCCATTCCTAGTTACGCCACTGACCCGGAGTATAATGATAGCAGTGTTAGTGGGGTTCGCGGCCCACGGCCTCACTTACCGATCCCCGCTCCTGCTCACAGCCACCTCCACCTCTGCAGAATGGGAAGCACAGGCGGCCGTGAGCAGGAGCTGGGATCGGTAAGTAAATAGAGCCAGTTACCTGCTGGGATTACTCCAGCAGGTAACAGCCTATTAAAAAAAAAAAAAAAAGCATCGGGGGGGCCTGCCAAATGTCCTGGGCCCTGTGGCAGATGCTACCGCTGCTACCCCGGTATTTACGCCCCTGGATGGAAGTCTGTGATGTATTTCATTGTATATACAATGGTATACTATATGTCAAATTTTGACTCCCATTGTGAAAAATTTTATAACACGCAGTTTAGGGGTTTGTTTGTTTTTACAGTATCCATCTGCATAGAAAATGCAGCAGATTATGCTTTCATATACAGTAAAAAACACTAACGTTTACTGTCCCATCATATGTGAAAAGAATACAATGGGTGGCCTAAGGGCACACTTATTAAATTCACAATAACTGAGCCTATAGTACATACGAGATGTGAGCAAAACCTAAACAGTACTGACTACTCATGACTTCAGCCTATAAGGGGGTGCAGACACACACCTTGAACTTATGGTTAACAGTTTGGTAAGGGTTAAGTCCCTGTCACAACTGTAACACTGTTAGTTTAGTTCAGTAGACTGGCGCACAGAAGGTTTATTGTTACATTGCTGTATCATGTGTTGTGAATGACCAGTACTGGATTGTACAACCCCAATTTCAAAAACGTTGGGATGCTGTGTAAAATGTAAAGAAAACAAAACAATGATCTTGAAATCTTATATAACCATATATTATTCATCATAAGACACATATCAGGAGGTGAAAGTTAGACATTTTTCCATTTCATTAGAAAAAATCAAGTCATTTAGAAAATTAATAGCAACAAATCTCAAAAAAAAAAAAGTTGGGACAGTGTTAACAAAAGCCTGAAAAAGTAAGTGGTAGCAATGAAAAACAGCTGCAGGGTGAATGTTCAAGTAATCCACATGCATAAAAAGAGCATGTTAGAGGGGCAGAGTTTTCTTAGAAGCAAAGATGGTCAGAGGTTCACCAATCTGTGAAATTTATGGCAGCAACACTTCTCAAAAAAGTTGGGACATGGCCATGTCTACCAAAGTGTAGCATCCCCTCTTCTTTTTACAGCAGTCTGTAAACATCTAGGAAGTAAGGAGACCAATTATTGCAGTTTTGGGAGAGGAATGTCTGATTCTTGTCTTATGTAGGATTCTAGGTGCTCAACAGTCCTGGGTCATCGTTGCCCAATTTTTCATTTCATAATATGACAGTTATTTGCTACTTGATTACAGCAGGCCAGTTTAGCACCCAGACTCTTTCTGCAAAGCCATGGAGTTGTGATGGCTGCAGTATGTGGTTTAGCATTGTCTTGCTGAAATATGCAAGTTCCATGAAAGATATGTTGTACTAATGCCTTTATATACTGCTCAGCACTGATAGTGCCTTTCAAGATGCCATAAGCTCTAATAGAGCCCCATCCCATCAAAGAGGGAGGCTTTTGAACTATGCGCTGATAATAAGCTGAATGGTCCATCTTCTCTTTAGTCCGTAGGACACAGTGTCCATGGTTTCCATAAAGAATGTAATATTTGATTTATCTGACCACAGAACAGTTTTCCAAGTTGCTTCAGTCCATTTTAAGTGAGCTATGGACCAGAGAAGACTGCATTGTTTCTGAATTGTGTTGATATATGGTTTCTTCTTTTCATGATACAGCTTTAACTTGCATTTGTAGATTGCACAGTGAACTGTGTTCACAGACAATTATTTCTGGAAGTATTCCTGAGTCCATGCAGTGATTTGCATTGCTGATTTATGTCTGTTTTTAACGCAGTGCTACCTGAGGTCCTGTAGATCATGAGCATTCAATATGGACTGTTGGCCTTGTCCTTTGTGCACGTGGATTTCTCCAGATTTTCAGAATCTTCTGATGATATTATATACTTTAAATGGTGGTATATTCAAAGTGTTTGAAATTTTACATAGAGGAACATTTTCCTGAAATTGTTCCAGAATTTTTATACGCAGTTTTTCACAGATTGTTGAATCTCTGACCATTTTTCCTCCTTAGGGACTCTGTCTAACATACTCTTCTTACACAAATGATGTGACTTAGGTGAAAATTCACCCTCCAGCAGTACAATTTACTTTTCTAGCCTTTTATTAACCCTGTGCCAACTTTTTTGGAATGTGTTGATGCCATCAATTTCTATATGAGTTAATTTTTTTCAAATGAAATGGAAAAAAGTCTAACTTTCATCTGCTGATATGTGTTCTATCATAAATAAATATAATATAGAATATGTAATTTTGGAATTTGGGTTGTATATTGCCTTATATGCTCTTGTCTTTTTAAATGGTGCAGGTCATCATGCAGTTAGTGTTTTACTGCTTTATGGAAGCTGTTTTGCTCACAGACCTCTTAGAGAAGGAACAAATTTGCATCTATGGATTACACTGCCAGAGACGTTTATTTAACTCCACTAGAGTGAGTCCCATTTACATAAGACATTACCCAGGTTACCCAGGGTGGAAATGGCTCCATATTTAAGGAACCATTCCCATGCTTTGAGGGAGCAGGCCAACTTGGAGGACAGCGTAAGAGAAGGACTTCTTGTAGTAGTGGAGGCCGGTTTGGGACATGGTGAGTTCGGAAGCTTGTTGGAGGTCTTGTGGAACAAAACAGCTTTTTAGCCAGAAAAAAACACCATAGAGGCTCTTATGAGTAGGAGAATGGGTTCTCCAGTGGCAGGCTGTGCATACCTTGCAACAGTGGAACGTGCTGTTCATTGCCGTGTCCTGTAATCTTGTGTATTAGGCTTTATGCTCTACTCTACTGTTTCATCTGTCAGCTTGACATCAGTATTCCATTGAAGTATTCTATCTGCAGTGTTTACTGTGCCTTCCATATTTTACCTAAGTAAAGGGAAACTCCAGTGAGGAGCGAGTGTCTGTGTGTCTTTCATTGCTGTGGACGACGTCAGGTGACTTGCAACGATCAGTGTCTGGATGGTAATTTGGGAGAAGACAGGTTGGAAACAGCAATGCATGGGCTGCACAGGAATGTGGTGCCAGCTTCAGCGGAGTAGCCATATTGCCACCAACCTAGCGCCAGTGTATAATCACTGGTGCCTGTTAGACCTACTTACAGAATTGGTTATCTGGGTGGTGCAGTATGAAAATTCCACTATTCTTTCACATTGCCCACCTTCTTTAGCAATGGCAAAGAAATGCAAAAACTATGCCCCCCTCAGACTGTTGCTTGGATGTCTGCATTTAATATGTCTGTATGTACTGTAATGCATATTTGTCTTTTCCTTTCCAGTAGCTCCATGTAGCTTTTTCATATTTTCCTTTTCATGACATTAACTACTTGTTACTCGCTTATAGCTTATTTTTTTCCATTAACCCCCACCCCTCCCAGCACTTCATCCATCATCCCAATGGGCTTGCTTTTGCTACACTCACAGCTGTGTAGAAATACCAAAAAATCCACTAGCACTCTGCATTTATGACTATAATAGGTCTTTGGCTCTATCTTTTCCTGCGTTGCTAGGGGCATGGATTCAGAGGGAATAGACAGAGAAGTAAATGAAGAATAGAAACTTTGCCATATCTCTTGAAATTCACTGCAGCCGAAAAGAGGTGTGATTAGAAAGGCCTTTCCCAATAAAATCTACTTTTTCCTCTGCTCACAGCCAGGAGTTTAACCCAAAGATCTCTGGATATTAACATGCTTCAGAAGGGGGCTTGAAATGAGTTAAAGGGCCTCGAAAAAGGATGTCACAAGTTATCTGGTGCTGACTGTTCAGAAATCTCATTATCTTTCTTGCTACAATAATGAACAGAAGGAGAGTGGCTTCTGTGCAATGGACACTGTCTCTGTGGCATTTTTTCAGAACTATTCAGATAGAGTCAAAGACCTCTCCGCATGACATCAGTCAAATTGGATTCCTTAGGCTGCGTTGCCTGGAGTGGTATCCAAGCAGTAGCCTATTCTCTCTACTAGACTAAATTCATTTTGTATTAGTTTTTTCATTACTGACCTTGTATGTGGCTGTCTAGAACAAATTTCACTGAGTACCATTGCCAAACCACTGCTAAAGTGGTCTCTTCTCCTCTGTCTGTTTAGTGGTCTGTTCTAGTGGTGACAGAGTGTAAAGACAATGGGTGCAATTTAATAGGACTGGGGTTTTTACACCATTCACTGTGCACTCAAAATGACATTTTATCTGTATTCTATGTTTTGGTACATTTCTGGGGATACCAAATTTATATACGAAACAGCGAAAAAACGTCAGTTTGGCAACTATGATTTTTTTTTTTTTTCCTGCTACGCCGTTCACCCTACAGGAAAAATATTTTTATAAGTTGTAGACCGGGTGTTTCAGACACAAGGATACCTAATGTGTATGTGTTTCACAGTAATTTTCTACTTCTACAGGTGCATCTCAATAAATTAGAATATCTTTGAAACGTTTATTTCTTTCAGTAATTAAATTAAAAAAAGTGACCTCCTATATTTTCTAGATTCTTTACATTGTTGATTATAGATTACAGGTAATGAAAACCCAAATCTAAGAAAATTAGAATATTTTAAAAAAGTTCAGTATTGTAAATTCAGTGTGCCACCTGCCAAGGTTTCCTAAGCCTTTTAAATGGTCCCTCAGTCTGATTCAGTAGGACACACAATCATGGAAGACGCTGATTATGAATTTTATTACTGAAATGAATGAACGTTCCAAAGATATTCTAATTTATTGAGATGCACCTGTATATGTATTCTAGGAAAAGGTGGTTTTTGATTTTTTTTTTTTAATGCTTTTTATTATTTTTTTATTCTTTTTGAATACTTTATTTATTAGACCCCCCTGGGGTCTTGAACCCCAGGCGGTTTGGTCACTAATGCAATGCATTACAAAGGCTGCCGGCTGTCATGGCAGAAGATCGTCTAGCCCCAGATCTTGTTCCGGGTGCCAGTTGTGGCCGCACATCTCCTCAGTGGCCGCATATTTAAATACCCAACATCCGCCATACTATTATGGAGGACGTCGGGAAGGGTGTTAAATGTGCCTTTAAAAGGTTTAGTTCATCAGCAAATTTAAGATATTGAGTTATTGTCCGTAAATAAGAAGAGGTTCCTTGCTGGTTTAGATTTATGGAATTCTTTACGGTAGAAAAATTAGGTGAAGTTAACTCTGTCATCCGCCCCCTACGGTGCTGCCTTTGAAGTAAGTGGTGCGCAGAGAGCAAAATTTAAAAAGTAGCAATTTTTGCATAATAACTTTGACTTGTGCAAAGAATACTGCAACTTTTTTCATGCCAGTTTTCAGCCCCTTTCTCTTTTTATGCCAAAACTGCCAAAACTAAAATGATATGGGAAAATGGTAGTAG
The DNA here is from genome assembly GCA_947044405.1 of Leptodactylus fallax. Lineage (NCBI taxonomy): Eukaryota > Metazoa > Chordata > Amphibia > Anura > Leptodactylidae > Leptodactylus > Leptodactylus fallax. Next base: position 4,531,705 of record CAMRHE010000078.1, read on the forward strand.
TCACTATGTAGAGGGCTTAGTCTCAGGTTTAAAGGGGTTTTCCCACAAAAGTTATACCATATCCATAAGATAATGTGTAGATTATAGGGGGTCCAACTGCTCACATCCTCACTGATCAGGAGAACGGGTTTTTCATGCCATTGCTCCCATTGAAATGAATGGAGCGGTTTGCGTTCTGCTTGACCACATCTCCATTCAGAATAGGCTACTCTGATCGACTCCATATCTGGCCATCCCATAATTACTATAAAGGAAGTTCTCTGCTTCCAGGTGATTCTGATGGTAACAATTAGTGAATTTTGGTACCATATTGCCACTAGTTTACTTCTTGAAGGGTATTTGAAAAATGGAGCAACATGCCTGTTTATGAAATTTTTCTCATGATTTACAGACACATTTTTTATTCAGACTCGGGAGAATACACTCCTTTGTCTGACTACTGTACATAGACCAAAATGCTAACTCTGAGACTGGACAACTGCTGCACATGGAATTCCCACTTAATATCTGCCAAGAGCCCAGAGGCATGAAAAGCCTAGTTTACAGTGGGTGAAAACAACTTAACCCTTCAGTTATCTCTATAAACTGGACAAACACTGGCAATAATACCCTGGAACAAATGAGGAGAGTCCCTGAAAAGTTTTGAAACATCTTGTAGTGGGTTGGTTGGGGGAGAGATGTGGATAAAAAATATCTGTGCTGTCTTTGACAAAAAAAAAAAAAAAATAGATTTTTACTTGCAAAATTTTGAGTTGGGTTAGTTGCTGTGGGCAACAACACAAGAGCTTAAAGGGCATGTTCAAGGTCATAATACAGATGTCCTATCATTAAGAAAAGGCCATCAATATCAGATTTCACTCTAGGAACCCCCGCTGATCAGCTGTTTGAAAGGGCTGCAGTGCTTTTCCTTTCCATTGTTCACACTAGCATTCTGGTGTACAAACCAGCATAAACAATGAAGAGGGTGCAGAGTTTGCCTAAGCATTGTTCCGTCTTCAAACAGCTGATGAGTAGGGATGACAAGAGTCAGACACCCACTGATGTGACATTGACGGCTTATCATAAGGATGGGCCATCAATATTTTAATCTTGCAAAACCACTTTAGGCTAAGGCCCAACGTAGCGGGCCGGAGCAAAAAAGCGCTGCGGGAAAAAAAACGCGGTGGCAACGAATCATGGTTTTTCCTGCAGCGCTTTTTAAAGTCTACTCTGAGGTTTACTCTGCGGACTTTCTGCTTATATTATACCTTTAGAGAAACCGACAGTATTTCCATAGGCATAATTGACATGCTAAAATGTACGGGTAGTTTGTGGCTCACGGTGGTAAGGAGAAATTGCTCGGGGGGGTGTATTGGAGATTTTGCACCAGGGCCCATGAGCCTTTAGTTACTACCCTGGATCCAACACCAATGCATCCTGATGTTTCTCCTACTAATAGAGTCCCTAAGCAGCACTATTACTGGTTTGGGAGTCACTTCAGACTCACTTGAAAGCGGTTGTCTGGGAAGTTTAGATTGATTTTCCTGATACAGCAGACTCTTTATTAACTACCTGTGATATGGGGGCTGACTGCCAGCCCCCATAGTATGGGCAAATTCCTGTGAGATCTGAGGAGGAGTGACCTGGAGGTGAGAACGCTGCTCCCGATAACATGACCCGGGGGTTGAAACCATGCCAGAACCCCCAGGGCCATCATCAGGTAAGTTTAGCCCGGTTCACATCTGCGTTCAGGCCATTCCGTTCCCCTCTCTGCATGAAAAATGCGGAGAGAAAAGTCCTGCAAGCAGCACTTTTCTCTCCACATTTTATGTGCAGAAACCACACGGACCCCATTATAGTCTATGGAGTCCGCCGGTTTCCAAAGATAACCACTTTTTTATGCGGATTAGGTTTCCGTTTGTGGGGGTCCCTAAGCGGATTCCCCGAACGTAAACCCAAGCGCAGATGTGAACCAGTCCTCAATGTAAACTACCCGGACAACCCCTTTATGCGTAAAAATAGTATAAATGACAGAAAATAGCACAATCTTATTTTTTGGGACTGCCTAATGAATGGCACAATATACTGTATTTACTACGAAGTTTTTAAAATAGTGATATTTAAGTCCCACCTGCGGGTAAATAAACAAAATGTCAAAGATGCACACATACAAGATAATGGTGATATTTTTGGACTAGGTCAGGCACCAGTAACACTATCATTAGTGTTCATTTAATATGTACAATTTTGGATCAAAAGTTCACTCTCCGCCACTGACACTGTTTTACAGCATGTGCCATAGACTCTAGTTCAGAACAACTAAACAGGCTGCCACAAACAGCAGCCAGTCTTCCGCAGAGCAGCTAAGAATAAGCGGGGGAGAATTAGATACCCCACCTCTGTGTTATGTACATATCAAGCAGAGATACTGAAAATGTTAAGGATTTGAAATTCAAGGAATATTAGAAATTTGCTGAACTTTTCATTTTACAATTATTAACCTTTAATAGCCTAAAAAAAATAAAAAAAAAAAAACCTGAAAAATCCCTTTAAGTAATATGAGGAGGCAGTACTTAGTACTTCAGTTTTTCCCTTTTTGTTGGGCAACATTTTACTGTCAGTAAATATACTGTCCTGTGGACCTAAGACTCTTATGAATGAAGGTTGTGGCTGTAGACACACTACATAGACAACTTATGAGTTAGTAAACTGCTGTGGCCACTCTTTTTTCCATGGCTTTTGGTTGACAGCATAACTGCTAATATTGGGGTTGTCAATAGTTGGACTGTTATGAATGTATTATATACCCAAATGTCCCCCTACCTTGTATGTGTACATATCTGTGCTTTACTAGATTGTATGCTCCACTGTACACAACTGTTCTTGAAACAAAATACATTCAATGTCTAGCACCTTGAAATATACTGCCACTATAGATAAGTAAACTTTTTAGAGCCTCCTGTGTGCTATTTCTGTGTGACTGTCACTACCCCAATCCAGCTAGGGCTGCTATAATTCTTCCAGTGCTGTTCTCCATTTGCGTCTTTGTTTTTCCCCACATAATTTCCATAGCTTTCTTCAAGATGCCCAGGACATTATGAGAATACTCCAAGAGGTCCCTCCCCAAAATGACAATAACAGTAAATAAACTGTAATTAGAAGTCACTTGCAAATAATGCAAAGCATAGTATAAAACCAAGCAGACTTGACTTACCAGAGGAGTGTCTGCCTGCAGTCCCTCACCCTGACTTTGCCTTGCAGATGATGACTTAGAGATCGCTGCCAGCTCGCTGGGGCTAGAGATGGCCAGGAAAGGAGGAGGCTTGGATGTAGGAGGGGTAACATTAGACAGTGTCAGATGGGGAGAGCAGAATTTCAGAAGAAGCTGGAGCTGCTGGAAATGTGCAGTAAACCAGTTCTGATTCTTCTTGCTGACTGGGACGAGATGGGGGAGTGTGTACAAGGTTTAATGTTACATAGGTTTTTGTTAATGAATAATGTTATAGCGGACTAGTCAAGGTGATACTGTAATAATATCACAGTTTTATACTTGTACAAGAGATGGGGCCCCCTCATCACGATGCGCACCTACAGGCTGCGCTTTTCACAGAAAGGCTAAGGCCCCACGTAGCAGGCCGCAGAAAAAAAGAGCTGCGGGAAAAACCACAGCAGCAACGCCGGCGTTTCCATAGGTATAATTGACATGCTGCGATTTCCAAAACCGCTGCACGTATTTTTCCGCAAGGTGAGGATGGGATTTGCTAGAATCCCATCCACCTTGCAGTGACTTTAAAACACTGCGCCCTGGCCTAATACAGTCTTTTAAATAAGTAGGTTATACAGTGCCACTATTACCATATACTGAAAAACTAATATACTGTATAGTGTCTAAACAGAAGTGCCACACAAAGTAAGTGCCATCATACATTGCTCAAATAATACTGACATACAGTGACATAGCCACCCCATACATAAATAAAATCCTAACAGTTATATAAAGTCTAAATAATGCTTATGTACAGTCATGGCCAAAAGTTTTGAGAATGACACAAATATTATATTTTCACATGATCTGCTGCCCTCTGGTTTTTGTGTGTGTTTGTCAGATGTTTTTATCACATACAGAAATATAATTGCATTCATATTATGAGTAACAGAAGCTTATATTGACAGTTAGAATGAGTTAATGCAGCAAGTCAATATTTGCAGTGTTGACCCTTCTTCTTCAGGACCTCTGCAATTCTCCCTGGCATGCTCTCAATCAACTTCTGGACCAAATCCTGACTGATAGCAGTCCATTCTTGCAGAATCAATGCTTTAATTTTGTCTGAATTTGTTGGTTTTTGTTTGTCCACCCGTCTCTTGATGATTGACCACAAGTTCTCAATGGGATTAAGATCTGGGGAGTTTCCAGGCCATGGACCCAAAATCTCTGTTTTGTTCCCTGAGCCATTTAGTTATCACCTTTGCTTTATGGCAAGGTGCTCCATCATGCTGGAAAAGGCATTGTTGAGCGCCAAACTGCTCTTGGACGGTTGGGAGAAGTTGCTCTTGGAGGACATTCTGGTACCATTCTTTATTCATGGCTGTGTTTTTAGGCAAGACTGTGAGAGAGCCGATTCCCTTGGCTGAGAAGCAACCCCACACATGAATGGTTTCAGGATGCTTTACAGTTGGCATGAGACAAGACTGGTGGTAGCGCTCACCTCTTCTTCTCCGAATAAGCTGTTTTCCAGATGTTCCAAACAATCGAAAAGGGGATTTATCAGAGAAAATGACTTTACCCCAGTCCTCAGCAGTCCACTCCCTGTACCTTTTGCAGAATATCAGTCTGTCCCTGATGTTTTTTCTGGAGAGAAGTGGCTTCTTTGCTGCCCTCCTTGAGACCAGGCCTTGCTCCAAGAGTCTCCGCCTCACAGTGCGTGCAGATGCACTCACACCTGCCTGCTGCCATTCCTCAGCAAGCTCTGCACTGCTGGTAGCCCGATCCCGCAGCTGAAACACTTTTAAGAGACGGTCCTGCCGCTTGCTGGTCTTTCTTGGGCGCCCTGGAGCCTTTTTGGCACCAATGGAACCTCTCTCCTTGAAGTTCTTGATGATGCGATAGATTGACTGAGGTGCAATCTTTCTAGCTGCAATACTCTTCCCAGTTAGGCCATTTTTGTGCAGTGCAATGATGACTGCACGTGTTTCTTTAGAGATAACCATGGTTAACAGAAGAGAAACAATGATGGCAAGCACCAGCCTCCTTTTAAAGTGTCCAGTGGTGTCATTCTTACTTAATCATGACAGATTGATCTCCAGCCCTGTCCTCATCAACACCCACACCTGTGTTAATGGAGCAATCACTGAAACGATGTTAGGTGGTCCTTTTAAGGCAGGGCTGCAATGATGCTGAAATGTGTTTTGGGGGATAAAGTTCATTTTCTAGGCAAATATTGACTTTGCAAGTAATTGCTGTTAAGCTGATCACTCTTTATAACATTCTGGAGTAGATGCAAATTGCCATTAGAAAAACTGAAGCAGTAGACTTTGTAAAAATTAATATTTGTATCATTCTCAAAACTTTTGGCCATGACTGTACAATTAATATTCAAGTGGTTTTCCATGATTTTCTTTGATGGCTGACCATTAGGAAAGGCCATCATTATCTGACTGTGTGGGGTCAACACCTGGTCTTTCCGCACCAATCAGCTGCTGCTACATAGTGTACAGAGCCAGAAGCAGATGACTGTGTACCTCATATAGAAGCCTTGCAGTGTTACAGCAACTCTGTTCCCATTAAAGTGAAAGGTAGTTGAGACGCAGTAGAATTGATTTGCCACTACACAATTTACAGAGCCATCTGCTTCTGACTCAGTACACTGTATAGCTGACAGCAGTCCCAAAAAGTTAATTGGCTCAGGGCAGAGTGTCACCCGACTCCCCCCCCCCCCATCAGATATTGATGGCATATGCTAATGATATGCCACAAAACAATTAGCATAAAAACCCTTTAAGATTTCTTGTCAGATTTTTTTGGTCCATATTTCTTGTCACAATGAGGTCAAATTTGGATTATGTTTTACGTGCTTTTAGTTCAGTGTTGGCTCCTTTATATTTTCTCTATAGCATACAGTTTTGATCAGAATGACTACAGAATTACCTCCAGTGTGCAACAGAAGTCTGAGGTGGTCTTATGTATACCAAGTCAGTGAACAGAAAGCTTGTCTCTATTACAGAACAGAACAATTATAAAATACAAGCAGCTTAACCACTAATAGCAAAATAAGCTAATAAGGTTACTATCTAGCTTATTCTAGACTAATGTTTCTCAACCTCTGTAAGCAAAATACCCCTTAATGAGAGAAAGTCCCAACCAAGTACCGCCAAAGTATCACTCACTTATAAATGTTAACAAAATAAGGCTTCATTTAGAGCATTTGTCAACATGTAGTATAATGCCTCCTTCAGTGTCCCCACATGTAATGTAATGGTCCCCACAGCGCCCCCACATGTATTATATTGACTCCCATAGTGCCCTCACATGTAATATAATGACCCCTTCATTTAAAGGCCTCAACAGTGTATCCACATGTAATATAATGGCCACTCAGTGCCCCCACTCCCAGTAATGTGTAAGGAGCAAGTAACGAGATACAATCCGCTCCATGCTTCCTCTCTGCTGCGACTTGATGCGATGTCAGCACTCGGAGCAGAGAGTAAGTGGGGTGCAGAGTGGTGAGTAATGAATGCAGCTCACTACTCACTCCGTAGGGTGCATATAAGTGGAGTGAATGCCCCCATCAGTTCTGATGAAAACATACACATTTTGTAATGCTGCCCCCAAACTATTTCTTATTATAAAATATGTAAATGAGGAAACCATGAGACAATTTGTAGAAAAAAAACAGGGGATCATTGGTAGTTTATAGGATGATTACTTCACGCTCACCTATAATACTGTTAGAGTAAGTACAGCAGTGATGTATTTTCATGACATCCTTCTAATATAGAGATAGAACATCTTGTAATAGTACAGATTGAACATCCCCCCCCCCCCACACACACACACATATTTAATTCTTTATTGCTTCACTAGGGTGATAACAGAATAACAAGAATAAAATACTAAATAATGGGAATATTCTAAAAAACAAGACTAAAGAATGGTTACTGCTTAGCACTGTATGCAGATTCTGCCTATTTATCTCCATTAGATGTTCTCTCTTGCAGGCACTCCCTTTGACGTGTACAGCTCTGTCTCTCTGTGAAGTTGGCAGCTTTGGTTTTAAGTGTTACATCTATCCAAAAAGAGAATTTTAGCTTGTAACTTTTTTTTTTATTTTAAAGAGAACCTATTCTGTACTTTGTTTAACATATTCTGCATATTCTGGCCATATCCTGAAGCTGTGTATTTCTGCCTCCATGAACAGAGCAATAGGGATGTAGCTGCCAAAAGACAATTACATTATATAAGATCTGGTATAACCCATAGTGTTATATTCCCATAAAGGAATTTGGGGCTGATTTTGAGGAAAATTCCACCTCAAATCTGCTTCCCATTCTTTTCAGTGGGAGGCAGAGTCAGATTTTTGTCACCTAGCAGAAAAGTATCCTGCTTGTTCTTCAGGTGGATTCTGTCTGAAACTCTGATTGATGTTGGAGTGTTTTTTTTTTCCTTTTTTTTTTAAGCAGATTTGTTAACAGATTTTTAGAATCAGCATCAGCTTTCAAAATCTACTTCAAATTCCTGAAGCAGGTATTTTCTGCCTGACCAACTTTCTGCTTGTTAACATACCCTTAGGTTGAGGCCCCATGTTGTGGAAACGCAGCTTTTTTTTGTTGCAGATTTTTTGAGCCAAAGCCAAAAAATGTCTACAAAAGGAATGGGAAATATATAAGAAGCTCTTACACTTCTACCTTCTGCTCAATGTACTCCTGGCTTTCGCTCAAAAAATCTGCAACAAAAAAAAGCTGTGTTTCCACAATGTGGGGCCTCAGCCTTGAAGGCATTTTCCATTTTCAAGTGAATAAACTTTAAAGGGAGTCTTCCATCTCCCTCAAGCATTTTAAGCTGTCGCCACCACATTACAGACCACATTATAATGATAAACATCATAACTTTGTGATGTATGTCACTTTTGTAAATTTGGAGAAAAACAACTTTGAAGTCTTATGTGAATGAGACAGTTGGTGCACCGATGGCAGGCATTCAGCCTTGGGAGCACTAGTCTTGCTGCTCAAAAAGAATTGGTGATGTCATAAAAGTGGGAGCAGAGGATATGCTCGCGCTGCATTAGGTAGTGGTAATGGTAGGTGTCTGAGTGGTAAGAGCAGTGCTCCAGACAGCTGGAGCATACCCAGAGTAACCAACTGTCTAATTTGCATAAGACTTCAAAGTTGTATTTCTCCAAATCTACAAAAATGACATACATAACAAAGGTATGCTGTGTATCACTGTAATATGCTCAGTAACATAGAGGTGGTAGTTGAGTATGCTCAGTGGAGGTGATAGACTCCCTTTAAGCCTTTTGTATATTGAAACATTTTGCAGTTTCTAATACAGTTGAAAAACATGGTAGATGAGGAAGACATAGGCTTCCTGTTCTGCCATTCTATAACTTAACCAATATAGACTTCTTTCTTCAACTATATCTATGTTCTCAGGATATAGATTCAGGTAGCTGCTGCTGCTCAGTGCAGACCTGTTGCATCAAGTTGCAGACAAGGGGAGGTGAGCTACAGAGATCTTCAGGTAACCAAGCCTGGGTAAGTATGTCTTTTAAAAAAAAAAAATCATATACTGTGTGTAGGGACCACTGGGGACCATTATATTGTGTGGTGAGGCCACTGGGGACCATTGCACTGTATGGAGGGGCCACTGGGGAGCACTGGGGGTGCCCTGAGTCTGAAAAGGTTGGGAAACACTGCTATAATATAAGGGGGCATTGTGGGTATTATCCTCTGGGGAATTAGACAGGGTTAATTTAAGGTGGCACTCGGGCATTATTGATTTAAGGGGCTAGATCATTATTAAAAGATCAGTGGGGGTCTGGCATCTAGGTTTCCTGCTGATCATCTGTTGGAGGGAGCTATAACGCTTATGCAGAGTCTGGACCCCTTCACTGTTTACATTGCACACTACAGTATTTGTTTCATAGCGGTTGTGCAATGTAATTACAGCCACATCACATTTCGATGGAAAAAGAATTTAATTACTTTGTTTGGCCACTATAAAACAGATGCCATGTGATGCAAACAGAGACGTTATCATGACACTCACACAAGCACTGCGGCTCCTTGAAACAGCTTATCAGCGGGATCTCAGGTGTCAAACCCTCACTGATCTTTTATTATATTCCTGAGGTTAGGCCATCAAGAGATAAAAACTGGATCACCCCTTTAATTATGGGCATTATTAATAAGGGAGGGGGGGCACAGGTCCAGTATTAACTAAAAGATGCACACAGGGTGTATTATTCATTTCCAGGGGATTTTATATTATAATTGAGGGTAGCAGCAGGATGGGGACTTTGTGCAGGTGAGAATAATGTGGGTCAGGTGCCTGGAAAAGTGAGAAGTCAAAGCATCTTGGCGTTCTTCAACATCAGCTACAGCGCACCCCGGAGGCGGCAGCATGGATGGGCGACTAAAAAGTATTGGCTGCTACTTATTGCAATAACACAATAAGTAGCGGCCGATGAAAAAAACAGAATGCCACCCGCTGGGGGCCATAAAAAGGGGGGCCAAATACTGTGGAGTAGCAAAAAAAAAAGGAGGTCATAAACTGTGGGGGGCAAAAAAGGGGTACCATATACTGTGGGGAGCAAAAAAAAGGGGTCATATATTGTGGGGAGGGTCCAAAAAAAGGGGGTCATATACTGTGTGGGGGACAAAAAAGAGGGTCATATACTGAATGGGAGCCAAAAAAAAGGTGGTTGTGTACCATGTGGAGACAAAAAAAAAGCAGTTGTGTACTGTGTGGGGGCCAAATATGGGGATATGGGGGGCATGTCCTACAATTTTAATTAGGGGGGCCCCATCATGCGACCAAAGATAGCTGGTTTGGTTATCATTTTTTTTTTTTTTTTTTTTTTTTGGGGGGGGGGGCATTTTTCTATAGTTTGCCTCAGGAAGCATAGAGGCTAAGTTTACCCCTGGTTTCTTTCAGTCACAGCTGAAAGAAGCGGTCATGGCAGTCCTTATGGAAGAGACTGGAAATGTGAAGAATTACAGTCAGAGACATCACCTGTAAGTTACTAAATGTGTCTTGTACTGTAGTCTATTAAATTATTTGCAGAGCTCTGTGCTGGTATATACTACTATATGGCCACTGTACAGTGATAATTAATATAAGTATACTTGAGTAGGTGTGCCCCTCGAGTGCTGAACCCCTAGCTATGCCTCTGACTTGGACTCAAGCTTAATTAATTTTATCTACGTTGATACATCAATCAAATTGTCAGTGAAGGGTAATATTCTTGTTTACATCTTGAGGCTAAAGACTTGTTCAAGGCATCTGATGCTCACACAGGTAAACAGGTCAGTGCAAGTTTTTTTCGAAGTGTCTTGTAACAAATCCTGCAGCTGTGTGAGCAGAACTAAAGGGAGTCTATCACTGCCCCCAGCTACTTTAAACAACTCCCATAGTGCTGTAGATGCTGCTAGCAGAATAAAAATGATACCTTTCTTATGTTTCAGAGCACCAGGGATGCGGAGAAAAAGTACTTTTATTCTTTATTCAAATGAGGATCTTGGAGCACAGGGAGAGTTTTCTTCTATTACTGAGCACTGCAGCATCATCACTAAACACGCCCATCCTGCATTCAGCTCCTCCCCCTGGGCAGTGTGATTTGATCCTCCCAGTGTCAGTTGATCCTCACACTGCCCAGGGGGAGGAGCTGAATGCAGGATGGGCGTGTTTAGTGATGATGCAGCAGTGCTCAGTGCCTGAAGAAAACTCCCCCTGTGCTCCGAGGTCCTCATTTGAGCAAAGAATAAAAGTGCTTTTTCTACGCATCCTTGGAGCTCTGAAACATAAGAAAGGTATGTTTTTTATTCTGCTAACAGCATCTACAGCATTATGGGATCATTTTAAAGTAGCTGGGGGCAGTGATAGACTCGCTTTAAGGCAAGACAGGTTTTCATCCTCTCTGGGTGTAACAATGTTTTCATTTAATGGCAGCAAGCAGAGAACCCTTTTAAATGTTTAAATGTATTTGGCCACCAAAATAGCATGCACTTATTTATCACTCTTGTTGCTCTTGTTACTTATCCAAGCTTTGCCATTTTCAGTGTTACTTTATACATGTGCTGTATGAACTACTGTATACATAGTAGGCCAGAGGTTAGGTGCAAGAATCATTTACAAGAATAATTATGCTGACATATGACCATTTATGAGTCCATATTACAGCTTATAGAAGTCATTATCCTCTAATGTACTCTGATATATCTGCAGCCATTATATAAATTATCAACACAAACATTATACACGGAAAGACTCAGCTCTACCACTGTAATATACTATACACGATCCTTTCTGTTCTAGAAATCAATGGTCAACCACTTAGCTATACATATAAAAACTAGTGCTGCTTATGTAATGTCTGAGCAGAAATTCTCAGAGGTCTAAGTATTAACTCAATTCTGCTTCTATGCAATTTTCCTATGGTATAAATTAAAACGCAGACAATTGCAGACATAGACGTTAGCTTACCTCTGCTTCACACTGTTCCTGTCTCTCTATTTTCTGTGTACTTCTGCTGCTGATGCAGGTGCACCCCTCTTTCCTTGCAACTTGTAGGATTAAAGAGTACACTTGTGAGCACTGCCCAGCCAATCACAAGCAATACTTGCCTATGTAAACCTGCTGAGTCCTCTGCAATGTGGCTGAGAAACATAGGTTCTTAGTTAGCCAGTTCTAGTGAGGGTGTTCATAATTCCATATTCGGTTTAGTGACCTTGGCCTGATTTCTGACTCTGCTTCTTATACTGTTCTGGATTTACAGTTGCTTTGTGTATGACCTTTTAGATTCCCTCAACCTTCGGACTGGACTCGACCACTACGTGATCATTGTCTTTCTAGTTTTTGGGCCTACACCTGAATTACTCCTGGAGGTGGCTACCTGGTGATCCACTGCAATAAAGACCAGATGTACAGTCATGGCCAAACGTTTTGAGAATGATACAAATATTAATTTTTACAAAGTCTACTGCTTCAGTTTTTCTAATGGCAATTTGCATATACTCCAGAATGTTATAAAGAGTGATCAGCTTAACAGCAATTACTTGCAAAGTCAATATTTGCCTAGAAAATGAACTTTATCCCCCAAAACACATTTCAACATCATTGCAGCCCTGCCTTAAAAGGACCACCTAACATCGTTTCAGTGATTGCTCCATTAACACAGGTGTGGATGTTGATGAGGACAGGGCTGGAGATCAATCTGTCATGATTAAGTAAGAATGACACCACTGGACACTTTAAAAGGAGGCTGGTGCTTGCCATCATTGTTTCTCTTCTGTTAACCATGGTTATCTCTAAAGAAACACGTGCAGTCATCATTGCACTGCACAAAAATGGCCTAACTGGGAAGAGTATTGCAGCTAGAAAGATTGCACCTCAGTCAATCTATCGCATCATCAAGAACTTCAAGGAGAGAAGTTCCATTGGTGCCAAAAAGGCTCCAGGGCGCCCAAGAAAGACCAGCAAGCGGCAGGACCGTCTCTTAAAAGTGTTTCAGCTGCGGGATCGGGCTACCAGCAGTGCAGAGCTTGCTGAGGAATGGCAGCAGGCAGGTGTGAGTGCATCTGCACGCACTGTGAGGCGGAGACTCTTGGAGCAAGGCCTGGTCTCAAGGAGGGCAGCAAAGAAGCCACTTCTCTCCAGAAAAAACATCAGGGACAGACTGATATTCTGCAAAAGGTACAGGGAGTGGACTGCTGAGGACTGGGGTAAAGTCATTTTCTCTGATGAATCCCCTTTTCCATTGTTTGGAACATCTGGAAAACAGCTTATTCGGAGAAGAGGTGAGCGCTACCACCAGTCTTGTCTCATGCCAACTGTAAAGCATCCTGAAACCATTCATGTGTGGGGTTGCTTCTCAGCCAAGGGAATCGGCTCTCACAGTCTTGCCTAAAAACACAGCCATGAATAAAGAATGGTACCAGAATGTCCTCCAAGAGCAACTTCTCCCAACCGTCCAAGAGCAGTTTGGCGCTCAACAATGCCTTTTCCAGCATGATGGAGCACCTTGCCATAAAGCAAAGGTGATAACTAAATGGCTCAGGGAACAAAACATAGAGATTTTGGGTCCATGGCCTGGAAACTCCCCAGATCTTAATCCCATTGAGAACTTGTGGTCAATCATCAAGAGACGGGTGGACAAACAAAAACCAACAAATTCAGACAAAATTAAAGCATTGATTCTGCAAGAATGGACTGCTATCAGTCAGGATTTGGTCCAGAAGTTGATTGAGAGCATGCCAGGGAGAATTGCAGAGGTCCTGAAGAAGAAGGGTCAACACTGCAAATATTGACTTGCTGCATTAACTCATTCTAACTGTCAATATAAGCTTCTGTTACTCATAATATGAATGCAATTATATTTCTGTATGTGATAAAAACATCTGACAAACACACATAAAAACCAGAGGGCAGCAGATCATGTGAAAATATAATATTTGTGTCATTCTCAAAACTTTTGGCCATGACTGTATAGGGGTTAAAGGGTGAAAACCAGGGGACCACTTAGACAACGCCCCCAGGAGTAGCCAAAGGTCAGTGGTTAAGTGGTACAGTAGGTCCACAATCTGCTGTCTGTTACACTGATCCTCCTGGTTCATGAATTAAATGACAAAATTACCAAAAGGACTAAGGGTGGGTTCACACTTGCGTTTGAGTCCGTCCGCTGCCAATCCGAGTGAAAATCTCGGGAAACAGGATAGGCATCGGATACCGACAGGTTATCGACGCATTGGTTAAAAACCCATTCATTTGAATGGGTTTTTAAAGCAATGCGCAGATGTGCGCATAAAGTCCTGCATGTCCCAGTTTTTTTCGTCGGAAACAAAGTCGGACATGCAGGACTTTGTGTCCGATGGAAAAAAACTGCTTTGTGGCGCAGAGGGTTTAAGCGCACACCCGCCCATTGCTTTAAAAACCCATTCAAATGAATTGGTTTTTAACCAATGCGTAGCTAACCTGTCGGTATCCGATGCCTATCCTGTTTCCCGAGATTTTCACTCAGATTGGCAGCGGACGGACTCAAACGCAAGTGTGAACCCACCCTAATTCTTCCACAAACAAAGTAGTAGCATTGACAGTGCCTCAATGCCTGATTCATAAGGAGACAACACTGTTTGATTCAGGTGAACCTAACCTACAGTGCTGGCCAAAAGTATTGGCACCCCTGCAATTCTGTCAGATAATACTCAATTTCTTCCAGAAAATGATTGCAATCACAAATGCTTTGGTAATAATATCTTCATTTAATTTTTCGTCAATGGAAAACCACAAAAAGAATTGTCAAAAAGTCAAATTGGATATAATTCCACACCAAACATAAAAAAGGGGGTGGACAAAAGTATTGGCACCCTTTGAAAAATCATGTGATGCTTCTCTAATTTGTGTAATTAACTTTAATCTGTTTCAACTGGCTGCAAGTGTGATTTAGTTACTGCCACCACCTGTTACTTACCTGTGGCACATAACAGGTGGTGGCAGTAACTAAATCACACTTGCAGCCAGTTGAAATGGATTAAAGTTGACTCAACCTCTGTCCTGTGTCCTTGTGTGTACCACATTGAGCATGGAGAAAAGAAAGAAGACCAAAGAACTGTCTGAGGACTTGAGAAGCAAAATTGTGCGGAAGCATGAGCAATCTCAAGGCTACAAGTCCATCTCCAAAGACCTGAATGTTCCTGTGTCTACCGTGCGCAGTGTCACCAAGAAGTTTAAAGCCCATGGCACTGTGGTTAACCTCCCTAGATGTGGACGGAAAAGAAAAATTGACGAGAGATTTCAACGAAAGATTGTGCGGATGGTGGCTAAAGAACCTCGACTAACATCCAAACAAGTTCTAGCTGCCCTGCAGTCCGAGGGTACAACAGTGTCAACCCGTACTATCCGTCGGCGTCTGAATGAAAAGGGACTCTATGGTAGGATACCCAGGAAGACCCCACTTCTGACCCAGAGACATAAAAAAGCCAGGCTGGAGTTTGCCAAAACTTACCTGAGAATGCCAAAAACTTTTTGGAAGAATGTTCTCTGGTCAGATGAGACAAAAGTAGAGCTTTTTGGGAAAAGGCATCAACATAGAGTTTACAGGAAAAAAAAAAGAGGCCTTCAAAGAAAAGAACACGGTCCCTACAGTCAAACATGGCGGAGGTTCCCTGATGTTTTGGGGTTGCTTTGCTGCCTCTGGCACTGGACTGTTTGACCGTGTGCATGGCATTATGAAGTCTGAAGACTACCAACAAATTTTGCAGCATAATGTAGGGCCCAGTGTGAGAAAGCTGGGTCTCCCTCAGAGGTCATGGATCTTCCAGCAGGACAATGACCCAAAACACACTTCAAAAAGCACTAGAAAATGGTTTGAGAGAAAGCACTGGAGACTTCTAAAGTGGCCAGCAATGAGTCCATAGAACACCTGTGGAGAGATCTCAAAATGGCAGTTTGGAGAAGGAACCCTTCAAATCTCAGGGACCTGGAGAAATTTGCCAAAGAATGGTCTAAAATTCCAGCAGAGCATTGTAAGAAACTCATTGATGCTTACCGGAAGCGGTTGTTCGCAGTTATTTTGTCTAAAGATTGTGCTACCAAGTATTAGGCTGAGGGTGCCAATACTTCTGTCCGGCCCATTTTTGGAGTTTTGTGTAAAATGATCAATGATTTGACTTTTTTTTCATTCTCTTTTGTGTTTTTTCATTGCAAGCAAAATAAATGAAGATATTATTACCAAAGCATTTGTGATTGCAATCATTTTCTGGAAGAAATTGAGTATTATCTGACAGAATTGCAGGGGTGCCAATACTTTTGGCCAGCACTGTATCTACAGGGCTGGGTTCTGGGGACAACCTCCCTTTAATAACTAGTAAAATAACTCTGAAGCAATTCTTTTTAGATTTTTCCTGGAAATATATTAATACCACTTTCTTTATGAGAGGGTTGTGAACCAGCAAACCCTGACATAATCCAGTTGATCCTCCCACTGCTATGACACCACCCATCCTACTGGAGCAGCAAGAGCATTGGTCCCAGGGGTGAAGGCCCTCCTCCAGTGCACCAACTACCTCATTTGCATAAGATATCAAAGTTGTTCTCCAAATATACAAAAGTGACATAGCAAAGATATGTCATTTGTCACTGTATTGTGCTCTAATGTGGTGGTAGCTGTTAAATATACTTGGGGAGTTGATAGACGTCCCTTAACCCCTTCAAGACTGAGCCCAAAAATGCATTAAGGACCAGGCCTCGTTTTTCAAAACTGACATGTGTCACTTTATATGGCAATAACTTTGAGACGACTTAACTTACACAAGTGATTTTGAGATTGTTTTTTCGTGACACATTATACTTCATGTTAGTGGTGAACACTAATGAATATTTTTGTATTTATTTATAAAAAAAATAGGAAATTTGATGGAAATTTGGAAAAAAAATCGCAATTTTCAAAATGTGAAATGCTCTGCTTTTCAGACAGATAGTCATACCACCCAAATATATTAATACATATTATCTACCATATCTCTGCTATATATCGGCATCATCTTTTAATCGTCCTGTAATTTATTTTGGATGTTATAAAGCTTACAAGTGTAACAGCGATTTTCCAGATTTACAAGAAAATTTCCCAAACTAAATTTTTAGGGACCACTTCAGTTCTGAAGAGGATTATAATGGCCTATATATTAGAAACCCCCATAAATGACCCCATTTTCAAAACTGCACCCCTCAAATAATTCAAAATAACATTTGGGAAGTTTGTTAACCCTTTAAGCATTTCACTGGAATTAAAACAATATGGAGGTGAAATTTAGACATTTTATTTTTCTCCCACTAATTCCTTAATTTAGCCCTAAAATTAACACATTCACAAAGGGTTAAAGGAGAAAATGCATCTCACAGTTTGTTATGCAATTTCTCCTGAGCACGGAAATACCCCACAAGTGGGTGTAAACTGATGTTTGGGCGAATGGCAGCGCACGGAAGGGAAGGAGTGACACTGGGCGTCTGAAAAGCAGATTTTGCTGGAATAGTTTTCAGGTGCCATGTCTCATTTGCAAAGCCACTAGAGTACCAATACAAAGGAAAACCCCAAAAAGTGACCCCATTTTGGAAACTACACCCCTCACAGAATTCATCAAGGGGTATAGTGAGCATTTTGACCTTACAGCCGTTTCACAGATTTTGCTAACACTGTAATGTATAAATGAAACATTACTAAAATGTCACTTTATCCCCAAAGCTTTCATTTTCACAAGGGGTTAAAGGAGAAAAAGCACCCCACAGTTTGCAAAACAATTGCTCCTGAACACGGCAATACCCCATATGTGGTCGTAATCTGCTGTATGGGTACATGGCAGGGCTCAGAATGGAAAGAGCGCTATTTGGCTTTTGGAAGGCAGATTTTGGTGGAATAGTTTTCAGGTACCATGTCGCATTTGCAGAGCCCCCAAAGTACCAATACAGTGGAAGCCCCCTAAAAGTGACCCCATTTTGGAAACTACACCCCTCACAGAACATATCAAGGGGTATAGTGAGCATTTTGACCCTACAGCTGTTTCACAAATTTTATTAACATTGGGACATTAAAATGAAAAATTACTTTTTTTCCAATAAACCGTCAATTTAGCCCCAAATTTTTCATTTTCACAAGAGGACAAAGGAGAAAAAGCTCCCCAAAGTTCATTACACAATTTCTCCTGAATACAGAAATGCCCCATATGTGGTTGTAATCTGCTGCATAGGTACATGGCAGGGCTCAAAATGGAAAGAGCGCTATTTAGCTTTTGGAGGGCAGATTTTGCTGGAATAGTTTTCGGGTGCCATGTCGCATTTGCAGAACCCCTAAAGTACCAATACAATACAAACCCCCAAAAAGTGACCCCATTTTGAAAACTACACCCCTCATAGAATTTATCTAGGGGTATAGTGAGCATTTTGACCTCACAGCTGTTTCACAGATTTTATCATCATTGGGACGTAAAAATGTAAAATTACGTTTTTCCAATAAACCGTCCATTTAGCGACATATTTTTAATTTTTGCAAGTGGTTAAAGAAGAAAAAACACCCCGCAGTTTGTTACACAATTTCTTCTGAAAACAGAAATACCCCATATGTGGTTGTAGTCTGCTGTATGGGTACATGGTGGGGCTCAGAAGGGAAAGAGCGCTATTTGGCTTTTGGAGGGCAGATGTGGCTGGAATAGTTTTCAGGTGCCATGTCGCATTTGCAGAGCCCCTAAAGTACCAGTACAATGGAAACCCCCTAAAAGTGACCCCATTTTAGAAACTACACCCCTCAAGGAATGTATCAAGGGATATTATGATTTTGAGCCTAAAAATGCTTCCCAAAAATTAATGTACAAAGTGAAAATTAAAGTTTTTAAAGAAATATCCAATTTCAGTGCCTAATATGTTGCGGCCACTTTGTGGCATCAGAGACATGCACTCCTAAAACTATTAAGTGGGCTATCCCGGGGACAAAAAAATTAAATATGTGGGTATAAACTGCTGCTTGGGCACACAGCAGGGCTCAGAAGGGAAGGAGCACTGTGTTTTTTTAGCTTTTGGAGTACTTTCTCGTCGCCATGTTGTTTTTGCAGAGCCCTGGAGGTGCCAGTAAATTGGAATTCCCCAAGAAGTGACCCCCATTTTGTAGGGGCAATTTTAGGGTCTCTGCAAATGTGACATGGCGTCCAAAAAAACAACAATCTAAATATCCAAAAGCACATAGCGCTCCTTCACATCTGCACCCTGCTGTGTGCCCAAATGGCAGTTTATGCCCACATGTATGACACTGGTGTACCCAGGATAACGTACTTAACGATGCCATATGTGGGTATAAACTGCTGTTTGGGCACAGCTGGGCACAGAAGGGAAGGAGCGCTATTTTGGTTTTTGGAGCACAGTTTGCTTTTTGGACACCATGCCACTTTTGCAGAGCCCATGAATTGCCAGTAAAGTGGAATCCGCAGACATTTCACCCCATTTTGTAAACTACACCCTTCAAGGGATTTATCAAGTGGGGTAGCGAGCATTATTAACCCTTAAGTGTTGCATTCTTTTAATTTTCAGAAATGAATGCGCAGCTGATAATGAAAAGTTAAAAATGAAAATTTTCTATAGATATGCCATTTCAGTGCCCAATATGTTGTGCCCAGTTTATGTCTGCACAGACACACACTCCAAAAACTGGTGAGCGGGGATCCCGGGCACAACAGCTTTTGGAGCGTTCATCTCTGATACAAGCCGGGCACAACATATTACGCACTGAAATGGCGTATTCCTGGATAAATTGTAATTTTCACCTTTCACCATCAGCTGCGTATTCATTTATGGATAATAAATTATAGCAACACTTGGGGGTTAAAAATGCTCACTGTACCCCAGGATAAATTCCTTCAGGGGTGTAGTTTCCAAAATGGGGTGACATGTCAGGGGATTCCACTGTACTGGCATTTCAGCTCTGCAAAAGTGCAATGGCATCCAAAAACCAAATAGCGCTCCTTCCCTTCTGTGCTCGGCTGTGCCCAAACAGGAGTTTATACCCACATATGACATTAAGTACGTTATTCTGGGAACGACAAGTGTAATACATGTGGGTATAAACTGCAGTTTGGGAACACAGTAGGGCGCAGAAGAGAAGGAGCGCTATGTGGCTTTTGGAGTGCAGATTCAGATGTTTGGGATCTGGATGCGATGTCATGTTTGCAGAACCTCTAAAGTACCAGTAAAGTGGAATCCCCTAGGGAATGACCCCATTTTGAAAAGTGCACCCCTCAAAGAATTTATCAAGGGGTGTAACAAGCATTAGTATCCCAGACGTGACTGCACAGCGGATGGGGAAAAGTGAATATGTAAGCTGTGCGTAGAACATTGGGTACACTAAATTCCCTACTATTTCCCCAGTAGTTCCTATTATTGGGGAGGTCACTCTGGGGGTCACTTCTGGTTTATTATCCCTTGTAAGCTCTAAATCTGGTTTGTACCCTCATATATGCTCGCACAGCTTATACATTCCCTTCCTGCCACAGCCAGTTATGTTCTAATGATTTGGCGATTTTTTGGGGGTTTTTGTCTTCACATTGTACGAGCTATATTTTCTTTATTTCTCTGCTGATGTAGCCATATGAGGGCTTGTTGTTTGCAGTATGAGATGTATTTTTTAATGACATCATTTTTAGGTGCTTACAACTTATTAAATAAATTTTATTAACTCTTTCTTGGTGGATTAAAAAACAACCCCATCAATTCTGGCACTGCGTTTTACTGTTTAAATTTTTCACCATGCAGCGTAGAGCGTAAGTAACATGTTATCTTTATTCTATGGGTCGGTACGATTACGGCGATACCTCATTTATACTGTTTTTTTTATGCAATACCAATTTTGCAGAACAAAAACCCATTTGGGGACATAAATCAATTATTTTTGCATCGCCATCTTCTAAGATGTGTAGCATTTTTATTTTTCAGTTTAGAGAGTTGGTTTAGGGCTTATTTTTTGCGGGACAACCTGTGATTTTTATTGGTACTGTTTTGGGGTACATATGACTTTTTGATCACTTTTTATTGCATATTTTGTAAGGTGAGATGGCGAAAAATCATTACTTTTGGCGGGTTTTTTCCGGTTTTTTTTTCCCGACCTTCACCGTGTACATTAAATATTGTTTCAGTTTTATTGTACAGGTTGTTACAGACGCGGCGATACCAAATATGTATTGTTTTTATTAATTTTTAGGTTTATTTTTTATATAATTCATTTTATATAGGAAAAGGGAATTTTTGGGGCTTTATTCTTTTATAAATTTTTTTCACATACTTTATTTTCTTTTTCACTTTTTTTTACTTTTTCATGTGTCCCATTAGGACACCTGAGCCAGAGATGCTTTGATCTCTGGCTCAGTACTATAGACTGCAAGACACGAGCATGCAAGTGTCTTGCAGCCTATACAGGAAGTCAGCGCTATGGAAACACAGCGCTGACTTCCTGAGGTCTTGGCAGGATCAACCAGGTAGTGGGGTCTCCAGGCAGCCTGGGGTCACTTGGCAGACCCCGGGCTGCAGATTATACATATCGGCACCCCCCCGATATCGCCGCGGGGGGTGCCGGGGGGGGGCGGCAAGATGGCGGAACCCCTTGGATGCCGCGGTCGCTATTGACCGCGGCATCTTAAGGGTTAAACAGCGGGGATCGGTGTTACCACTGGTCCCCGCTGTTGCAGCGGGAGCCTGGCTGTCAAATACAGCCAGGCTCCCGCGGTGATCGCACGGGCTCTGCTTCTGAGCCCGCTCGATCACCGTCACGTACCTGTACGTGGTGATGCGGTAACTAACCACATTCTCCCTCGTGCATGTACGTGAGAATGCGTGAAGGGGTTAAAGGGAATCTGTCAGCAGGAAAATAATTAACAAACTAATGGCAGTACCTTGTAGGGCAGCTTCTACATTTTCTAAAGATGTCTATCCTATTCTGCATTGCTGCTCTATTTTCATGAAAATCAGCATTTTATTATTACGCAAATTAGCTGAAAATAAATAATAATAATAATAATATTTATTATTATTACTACAATAATCTACTTAATAAATCTCCAATATTAGTTCTTAGAATTCTGTGTTATGTAATTCCTTTGCCATTCCTCCTGGAAATGTATGAATACTTATACAAATATACAAATGGGTGTTACCATTTTCCTTGTCACAATGGTATACCCCCACACTGTTTTAAAGTGCTTTAGGGACGTTTATTCTCCTGCCGGGGCTTCACACTCTGCTCTAGATAACTGCCCCTAACTGCAGACAAAATGGAAGATGTCATTCAAGCAATTGGGGGGAGGAGCTGGTCGGCAGTTAGGGACAATTATCAAGAACAGAGAGTGAAGCCCCAGAAGGAGAAGAAACGCCACTAAAGCCCTTTAAAACAGTATGGTGATATACCATTGTGACAAGAAAAATGGTAATACCTATTTGTATATGTTCATACATTTCCAGGAGAAACAGTAAAGGAATTACACAACACAGAGTTCTAAGGAATAATGGGGGAGATTTATTAGGCAAAATGTGCCAGAATTCTGTCGTAATTTGCACCAAAAAACTAACTTTCTGTGCACCACATTTTTATGTGTTTAAGGCTAAGGCCCCACGTAGCAAAAAAGTGGTGCGGGAAAAACCACGGTGGCAATGCTTTGCGTTTTTTTTTCCGGAGCGCTCTTCACAGAAAGTCTGCAGAGGAAACTTTTCTGCTTCCATTATACCTAAAGGGAAAGGACTAGTATTTCCATAGGTATAATTGACATGCTGCGATTTCCAAAACCGCAACGGTTTGGAAATTGCAGTGTGTCTGCTGCGTGTATTTTTCCACAAGGTGTGGATGGGTTTCACTAGAATCCCATCCACCTTGCAGGGACTGTAAAATGCCCCGGTTTTGCAGCCACTTTTCCATCCCTGGCCAAACTGCAGCATTTACGCCACGTGGGGCCCCGGCCTTAGACACTTTTTACACACTTTTCCAACTTGTGTGAAAAGGAGACACGGCCTAAGTTGCGACTCCGTATGGCAAAAATGTGCTAACAGCTTTTAAGCCATCTTATGGGGGTGTAGGGTGGGTTCACACTACCGTTATTTGATGTCCGTTGTTCTCATCCAGGGGCAATAAAAGATAGATGCAGATGGATGGCATTCACCCCAGTGTAAACAACATGATGGATGCTGTCTTTCGTCATGTTTTTTTTACTTTTTTGAAAGTCTTTTTAGTTCTGTTACAAAAGTAACTCTGCTACTGTTAATGTCCGATGATGGATGACAGCAACAAACATTAATAATGGTAGTATGAACGTAGCCTTAGAATGTCTAGTCTAAGTTTGTTTCCTTTAGATAGTTTTAGTAACTCTGCCCCAATGTTCCAGAATTATTACTTCATGAGGAATCCAAGCATTTACCAAAACAGGAAAGTTAACCTCTTTAGCCCTATAACAATGGCGTAGCTATGGGGGTGCAGTTGTAGCAGTCACTACAAGGCCCTGAGTCCCAAAGGTCTCCCTGCCACATAAAATATACCCCTATTCTAAATGGCACAAGGAACACAAGGGCCCCATTATAGATTTTGGAATGGGTTCCAGGAGTTTCAAATTACAGCTCTGCCCATAGCTATAGCTGGCTGTTCAGTATACAAGTCCTGGTTTTACCAGTTTTGCTGGAACTTGTAGTAGCCTGAGCTTTGGTATCTGTATCCTCACGCATGTTTATTATTTACTGATGAATACTGTGGGTTGTAGCTAGCAAACAGTAGGTCGTATGCTCCTTTGGAGAGGAAAATGACATTAATATGTGCGTGTAGGTGGCATAATCCTTTGTTAAAAATAGTTGGCACTGACCTGCTCATTCCCTTGACCATTTGTTGCAGAAAAGGGGTCTCAGCATTACTCCATTCCTCAGTCTATAAACTATTCACAGCAACAGATACTGGCACATCAAGGCAGTAATGTTGTGGTATGAACACGTGGAGCCGCATTAGTAACTGACTAGTTTCCAAGAAGAAACAGTAGAGAGAACTGTACTGGGATCTTCTGACTGCATCATTCATTGCTACAGTGTTTTCTGCAGCTGTTGTGGTGTAACATGGAGCACAGCTGGATCATCTGCACAATCCAACATGTGCTGCCAGTTTATGTGGCATTAAAAGGGGTGCCTGGTTTAGAATACACACTTTCAAATACCATCTTAGGAAATTATCCTAAATTACTCAGTTATCCAGAGTAAAGAGTGGCTACAAAGAGCATCTTTCTCTTCGGTGAACTCAACATGTCTATACATTGCACAGACAGCTCATTAATTTTTGAGGGAACTGTGTAGTACTTCATTTCTCTTACAGTGGCACTGTAGGGAAACTGGACATGGGCCATTTTAACACACTAGTGGATCCAGTGCAGAGGTTTCATAAGTGCCCCTTCCCGCCGCCCAGAACCACCACTTAGACATCTCTCAACTTTCAAAGGAGACAAGGACTGCTTAGTGGAGACACAACACTGTCTTCCTTGGTGCATATGCACCATTGCAATCATGCCTTTTGTCCAGACTATGCAACTTTGAAAAAGGCAGAGTATAGGCCGAAACATCTGTCTGAGTCCCCTTAAAATATTCCACGTATTGATACATTTAATAAAACCGCTATCACTGAAGCAGTTATATTATTTCTTCTATACATTCACTGGCTTGCAAACGGAACACGTGCACCCTGTCTATACCGAGTGCGGTACCATATATGGAACCACCATTGTATTTAAAGCCATCTGCATTCTGAGGATACCGTTAAAATTGGGTCCTGCCACCCAGAACAGCAGGACCGCACCCGAAATGCAGACTTGTGCTGTTGAATCTGGGACAACTTACAGGAGGCCCCTGCTGCCGTAGATTCTGGTCTACTTCACCATTTGTCCTATGCTTTAAACTGCCCTAGCTGCTGGGTTCCCCCAAAATTACAACTAATTGCTGGTGTGTTTTAGCACCTCATGATCAACTTAATGTCAGTGAACCTCTTTCCGAACTTTCCTTCACAAGGCGGCACCATGAACAGAGGGTATCAGTTGGTATTAGTTGGTACAAATAACAATATGCTGCATCACAAGTACTGTAGACAGGGATAACTCCTATTGCAGCATCTATGGGGTTTTACAACATTGTGCCCCCTGACTCTCCCACCCTGCCTTCAGAGGGTGCAATATATTGCCATGGCAGCCTGGCTCTGAACAAGGACCAGGGGTCGCCATCTTCTTTGGTCTGTTATTAAATTTAAGAGGCTGGCTGTCAGCATATGCATATGCATTTTCTACTTTTACCCTTTGTAAATGTGTACATTTTAGGGTAAATTAAGATATTATAGTAAAAAAAAAAAAAATCTAAATTTCACCTCCATTTTGTTTTAATTCCTGTGAAATACTCCTGCTCAGCTCTTCTTGCTCTATGACACGCTAACTGTAAATTAGACTGCATTTTCATGGTAAAAGATTCCACTTAACCCTTTCCCAATGTCCACCGTATTATTACATTGTTCTGAGCCAGGCTGCCCTGGCAATAGAGCGCACCCTCTGGCAGCAGGGTGGGCGAGCCAGTCATGGGGCACAATGTTGAAAAACTCCATAGATGCTGCAATAGGCGTTACTATAACAGCTGGGAGTCTACTGAAGGCTGCCAGGCTTTTCTCCTATTCACTTCTATTACAGGCTGCTCTGTGCTGCCATTTTGCAATGCATTAGCATTGTAATGCATTACATCAGTGATCAGACTTCCTGATCACTTTTTACAGTGTAAAAAGAAAAAAGTTAAAAAAATAAAAAAGAACTAAAAAATCAAATTCCCCCCCCCCTTTTCCTAGAACATATATAAAAGTACTTAAATAAAGTGAAACACACACACATTAGGTATCACTGTGAAAATGCCCGATCTACGGTGAACACCATAGCGGGGAAAAAAAAAATCAAAAGAGCTAAACCGATATTTTTTTTTGCTGTTTCACCTTCCTTAAAAACTTGGATAAAAAGCGATCAAAGCAATAGACATTCCCCAAATTGGTAGAAGAAAAAAGTACATCTGGTATCCACATTCCAACTAAGCGCAGCCAGGCTGAATGTGGGTGGGACTGCTGGTGGTCAACGCTCCCATTGAAGTGATATCACTTCGGCTATCTCCGGCGCTGCTACTGAAGTGAATGGGAACGAAGGAGATGTCCGAGTATTGTACAGTAATTAAAAAACAGGTGGTGCCTCAGGGGGCGCCTCATGGAATAAACTGGGGGGGGCAGCATTTTTTCTTTTTAAATCGGCAACTTTTTGTGTTATTGCAATAAGCAGCTGCCGATAATTTTGACTTACTTGTCCACGCTCCTGTGTGTGTTTTTGTGTGTGTGTGTGTGTGTGTGGGGGGGGGGGGGGGTCATATACTGCAGGTGGGCTTTAAAAAAGGGGTCATATACTGTGTGTGTGGGTTTAAAAGGGGGTCATAAACTGTATGGGGGCCATAAATAGGGGGATCATATGGTGTGTGGGGGGGAGTAAAAAAAGTGGTCAGATACTGTGTGGGAGCCATAAGAAAGCGGTCATATACTGTGGGGGGCCATGAAAAGCAGGGTCATACACTGTGGGGGGCAAGAAAGGGGGTTATGTACTTTATGGAGGGCTAAAAAAGGAGGTCATATACCTTGTGTGGGGCTAAAAAAGGGGGTCATATACTGTGTAGGGGGCAAAAAAAGGGGATCATATACAGTGTGATTGACCAGAAAAAGGGGGTCATACACTGATGGGGAAGAAAAAAAAATGGCCATATACTGTGTGATGGGCAAGCAAAAGAGGGTCATATATCGTGTGGTGGACCAGAAAAGGGGGTCATATACCGTGTGGGGAGCCAGAAAAAGGGGGTCATATATCGTGTTGCAGGCCAAAAAAAAGGGGGGGGTCATGTATTTTGGGGTGGGCCAAAAACAGGGAGGGTTGTATATCGTGTGGGGACCAAAAAAACGGGGTGTTATACTATGTAGGGGTCAAATAAGGGGATTTTTTGATCTGTCAATGGAGGGGTGTGTCCTAATTAGGGGGGTCCCATAACGCAACCAAAGATAGCGGGTTGGGTATCTTTTTTTTTTTTTTTTTTTTGGGGGGGGGGGGGGCAACTTTCTGTAGTTTACCTCAGGCAGCAGAGAGGCTAGGTTCACACCTGCCTCCGAATCACAGTGGGAGATACTGTTAGGCCATTTAGTGTAGTATATTTCCTGAAAAAAAAAAAAAAGATTCCTCAAATATCAATTTGATAACGTAAACTTTTTATTATTCAATATCATCATGCGAAATCTAGAGGAAAGCTTTTACAGAAAAGTGGACACAATGTTCAGCAAGTAGATAAGTGTACCTTCTAATTTTGAGTCGTGTAATGTATTATGTGAACGGCATATGGGCACATGATTTGGAATCTCCAATACCTTGCATACCACCACATTAAGGCACCCACCACATACCCTCAGTGATAAGCCTACCCTGCTGAAAATCAGCATATAGATGGAAATGCATGATTATGGCTCTTTTTTTTTTTTTTTTTTTAAGTTTTATGGAGTTAATGGCTAGGGTGTTTCCATAACCCCCATAGACTCCAGTGGAGAGGGTCATGCACATATGTGGCCGTGTCTGTTAAAACATCACTTCAGCATTCTTTTTTTTTGCTGTACAATGTAGTCATCGAAGTAGATTCAAAATCTGCTGATGTTGTCACTGATGGAGATATACAACAGCCAGCTTCGTCTCTATATTTGCTGGATTGACTGCAGTTCACATTTATGACACTAGATGTAGCTGTTACTAAATGTTTATCTGTAGACACTCCTTACTTTTGTTGTTTTGATGCTGTGTATATACACATCCTGTTTTGTGTGTGTGTGTGTTGAACTAGATCTGTTATTCACCTTGTGATCTTCTCTTACTGCACTCATGTTTTACTAAAGTTTTGTTCCTGTTATATACAACTGTCTGGTTTTGACTCTGCCACATCCAGCAATAGCACTCTGCAACAGTCACCCATGTCTAGTATCTGTACCCATGTCTAGTTCCTGCTTCTGCAAAATGCTGCAATGTTAATAGTCTAAGGTCCTGAAAGGTCCATTTTACCATGAGGATGATATGCCGAAAGGTTCTGGAAAGGCCTTGTAAAGCTTCACCACCTGCTGATAACACTAGGGCAGGTATAGGGGCCATGGTGACCTGAATATGAGATAAGGGGTGAACTATGAGCAGTATGTGAGAGAGGGGTCAATAAAGAGCAGATTATGTGAGACTCAGTGAGGCATTATTACAGAAGAGATATGGCAAAAGAACAGGAATTTGACAAACCTGCGGTCATATGGTAGTCCTCAATACTATCTGCAAGCAAAACAGAGAGGCCATCTGTTTGCACAGCAATCCATGCTAGGAAAAACTGGCCCCACTGTGATCTTGTGAGTTATTGGAAAAACTGAAAAGCAGGATAACCAAATACACTTTGAGCAGACAGCTATTATTATTGAGAGAATACATTTTTTCACACAAAATATGGATTAAAAAAAATAAATAAATAATAATAATAAACAGATTATCCCTTAGAATGCAGTTATGATAGGGCGTCTGATAGACTCTAGACCCCAGCCAAAAAGGAGGCAAAGCCAAAAGAGGTCAGATCCGGAACAATAGCTGGAAGGTGGACAAGCAATGAATAAACAAATATAAGGCTATGTTTAACCCCTTAATGACCGGGCCATTTTTTGTTTTTGCATTTTCGTTTTTCCCTCCCCACATTCCAAGAGCCATAACTTTTTCATTTTTCAGTTCACAGAGTCACATGATGGCTTATTGTTTGCGAAACAAATTGTACTTTGTAATGTCACTATTCAATATTCTGTGCAATGTACTGGGAAGCTGGAAAAAAATTCAGAATGAGGTGCAATTGGAGAAAAACTGCATTTGCGCCAAATTCATATGGGTTTAATTTTTACACCATTCACTGTGTGGTAAAAATGACATGTTACCTGTATTCTGTGGGTCAGTACGAACACGGCGATATCAAATTTATATAGTATTTGTAATGTTTTGATACCTTTTAAAAAATTTAAAACTTTGCTAAATAGAAAAAAAAAATTTGCGTCGCCATATTGTCACCTGTAACTTTTTCATATTTACATGTATGGAGCTGGGTAAGGCGTCTTTTTATGCGGGACAACATGACATTTTTATTGATACCACTTGGGGAAAGATCTGATGGTTTGATCACTTTTTATTAAATTTTTTATAGGAGACAAAGTGTTGAAAAAAACGCTATTTGGCCATTTTGATTTTTTCCCCGCTACGCCGTTCACCGTATGGGATAAAATATTTTTATATTTTAATAGTTCGGGCATTTTGGAGCGCGGGGATACCTAATGTGTTTATGTTTACTTTTGTTTATTTACTTTTATATCTGATCTAGGGAAAGGGGGGTGATTTGAACTTTTGTGTTTTTTTTTTTTTTATTTTTACATACTTTTAAAAACTTTTTTTTTTATACTTTTACTTGTATGATCAGACTCCCTAGGGACCTTGAAACCTAGGGAGTCTGATCGCTCATACTATTCACTGCGATACTACTGTATCGCAGTGAATAGCAAAATGCCTTCACTGCTATTAGACGATGCCTCTGGCATCGTGTAATAGCTATACTGAAATGACAGGCCTGGGAGCCTTCAATAGGCTCCCGGCTGTCATGGCAACCAAGCGCCGCCCTCCGATGACGTTCCGGAGGGCGGCGATGAGGTAAAAATGGCGGCGCCCTTGTCGGCTCCGCAATTTAGATGCCGCGGTCGCGTTTGACCGCGGCATCTAAAGGGTTAACAGCCGCAATCGGTGCAGGCACCGATTGCTGCTGTTAGCTGCGGGTCCTGGCTGTATTATACAGCCGGCACCCGCGGTGTATGGAGAGCGCTCAGCTCCTGAGCGCTCTCCATACATCGTCATGCGACTCAGGACGTACTATTACGTCCTGGGTCGTTAAGGGGTTAAATGTGTATTGGAGACTCTTTCAGGATCCTCCATTGCAGAGTCCAGTGTTTTTATAGGAGAAATACAGCTTGTGTATTTGTCCTCAACAGCAATTTGACATATATTTCTAATCATCTCTTCTGATCACAACCTATGAGGTCTTGCTCCTCATGGGCTATCTTACAGTGGGTTCACACTACTGTTGGATGTCTGTTATGATTAGTGTCCGTTAAAAAAAAAAAAAAACGGACTGTTTTTTTTAACTGATCCATTAAAAACAGACACATTAATATCAGTATCCATTTTTATACTATCCATTTTTTTGCTTTTTTCTGCTTTCTGAGCATGCGCAGAAAAAAAAGGACAGTAATAACAGACAGTATAATGGACACCTATCCGTTACTGTCCTTTACCTATAGACATTAATGTTAAAAAATAACGGAAGCTTGACGTCCATCATAAAACCATTATTTTTTGCAAACACAAAAGTTCTGCACCCTGTAATTTTGTGTCCACGAAAAACAACGGAAATGTGATGGATTTGGTGTAAACGGACTCTAATGGTCACTAACGAACAACAGATAAAATCTCATTGAAATCAATGGGATTTTTAATGATTTGTGACAGTTCTGCTAGTGTCTGTTGTTAAAATCTTGTAACGGACACTAGCAGCAGACACCACTGATGGTCACCAACGGTAGTGTGAACGACCCCTTACATGTTGGGAGTATAGGTTAGAAACATTGAAGCAATGGCTGTTATCAAGGTAAAACCTTATGGGAGCCCACACTGACACAGTGTGACTCTGGATCTGTTGGCATGGTTCTGGCTTTATGAAGCCTTGTTCCTACACTCACTGCATTCCAGACGACAGCTGGTTGAGCTAAGAATAAATTGTGCCCCACCCGGCACAAGGTTTGCCTGCCTCAGAGATCCTCTTTGATGGGTCTTTTGAATCTCTACTGCAGTTTATTTATGTATGAAGCTGGTGCGAGGATCATTAAAGAGCTTTTATACCAAGCAATGTTGGGGAGCTATAATCTGTAGACAAACTGCCTAGTGTACAATATAAGGCTTTTTGAGGGTAGTGCTAGGATCCAGGGTTAGCACTTTTTTGAAGAAATTAGAATAGTTATACAAAATGCCAAAAGAATAGTTTAGAAATATAGATATGCATCTTTTCTTCCTACAAGAGATAAGTGCTGCCAGGGGGTCTTGCAGTGGCTTACTCTTCTCTTTTCATTGAAAACACATGCACACTTGGCAGAGATGAGTATGCATTCTTGTGGGAAGTCAGGACGAATAACTGTTAACTGAATGTGTATTGAGCTGACAGCTATTGATAGTGACTGAGCAGCTTTAGTCACTTACAATACAAATTAAGTAAATACAAATGTAAAGAAGTACTTTGGTGATTTTTTTTTTCCTTTCTATCTGAATCCTTTTCTTCTACCAGGTCATGTGACTCACTCTCACTCAAAAATTTAACTGGAATAATGCAAAGATCCTTGGCTTCTTGTACATATTATACTATATATATATATATATATATATATATATATATATATATATATACTACCATCCAGGCTTTCCACAGGGGAAGACAGAAACTTTTGTAATTAACTACTGATGAGCAGACAGTTCCTGTCACAGTTATAATGAAGAAGGTCATAACTCAGCCTACCTGACTATGTACTTATAGTCTTCTAGATTATTTAGGAAAATATAGAGGGCAAAGAGAAAGAGAAATAAGCAAGCAAATATGATGTCTGATCAGGAGCGGAGAAGAAGCTGGACTATAGGGATATGTGGTCAGTATATATGAAAGAAGCCTGGAGAGTGGCAGGTGAGCGGTGCAAGGATGGAAAAAAAAAATATTCATTGCAATTTATTTACCTAAACAAAGTGTTTATGGCTACAGTGGTTGGTAAGGGGCCAAAGACTACTAATGCCCGGTTTCCTAACTCAAAATATATCACTCCCTATAACTATTATGCCTAGGGTCATCTCTACAGGTATGTTACTTCCAGTTATCACACCTCTTAACCCAGTATACGTATGTTATGTTATAGTCCCTTCAGGGCCCTCCATTCTATTCTATCTATTTTCTAGTGGCTACAAAGAGTGAGGACGCAGCTTATTCATGTTCAAGGACAGCTTGATGACTTCAATTGGGACTGTGAAATACTTCATAGAAACTGTGGCAGACATATGGATGAATCAAACTGTTGTTTTCCTCACATATTAAACCCTGTGATTATTTTATTATGGGGTACAATAATAAATTGGGTACTAGAGGACAATCCATTTAAAAGAAGTGTAGCTTGAAGCCCCTGGGCTTGACTGCAAAATATGTAAAAGGGCCCTCACCTACCATGTGCCATTGTTAATACTGGTGCTTTTTGTATGTGGAGACCAGTGGTGAACCTAGCCTCTTTGCTGCCTGAGGCGGACTATCGAAAGACGCCCCCCCCCCCCCCCATAAAATTGCGTTTACATGCTGTTAGCGTCACACGCTGTTATTGTCGTACAATAAACATACACAAACTTATGAAACAGTGTTTAAGAATTCTTCTTCCTGTATTACTTCAGTATCAGATCAACAACACGGCATTAACAATGACAATAACTTTACACATCTTCTGCTTGGTGGATGGACGAGCCCACGTGGCCCCCATTCTCTATAATAGGAGCCCCGCAGATAGCTGAGTACTGGACTTCGGGTATCTTTGGCACTCCCATTGAAGTGAATGAGAGCCACGTGGGTTCATCCATCCACCAAGTGACACATCTATATATGGCTGCGGTCAGGCTGTATTCCCACCCAGTGGGGGTAAAAAACCCAATTCTCAGGCTCAGTGGGGGACTCAGCAGACACACCCCCATCAATCAGGTATTTATCCTCTATCATTTAGGTGAATATAGGGCAGTAACATTTTGTGACTTACAGGTGACGTCTCTGACTAATCGGTCACATTTCCCTTCTCTTCCCTTTGGACTGCCATGACCACTTCTTCCAGCTGTGACTTGTCTCTGTAAAGTTTGCAACACAGATATCTTTGGCTCCTCACTTTTCCAGGCATCCAACCCACATTGTCCTCACCTACACAAATCCCCCATTCTGCTGCTACCCCCAATTATAAAATATATGATATAACCCCCCATAATGAATAATACTCCTAAGTGCATCTTTATATTAATAATGTCTGTAACCTGTATAAATAGTGCCCCTTATTAATAATGCCCCAGGTGTTAACTAATTAAAAGGTTTTCCAGGTCATGAATAAACTAATCAGTGGGGCTCAAAAACCCAGGACCCCTACTGATCACCTGTTTGAATGAACCGTGGTACCTGTGTAAGCACCGTGACCGCTTCTCTGTTTACATAGTGTCATTCATCTCATAGTGGCCATGTAATGTAACTACAGCCTCGTCCTATACATGTCCATGTGACAAGGCTGGAATTACATCACACGGTCACTATAAACAGACAGACATGATATAAACAGGCGCCATAGCCCCTTCATACAGCTGATCAGAGGAGGTGTCCACTGATCTCTTATTGATGATCTGTCCTAAGGATAGAACATCAATAAAAATGAGCTGGAAAGAGCCTTTAATAAAGCCCAAGTGCCACCCTAAAGGGGTTGTCCAGGATAACCACTTTTTTAATATGAGGCTGGGGAAAGTGCTCTGGTGTCTCCCAGCGCATTCCAGTCCTGCTGCTCCGGTGTTTTCTTCCCCTCAGTGGTCATGTGCAGTGGGGACTTCCGCCAGAAGAGAACACCAGAGCAGCAGAACCAGACTGCGGTGGGAGACATCGGAGCACAAGGGACAGGTGAGTAGGTGTTTTTTTTTTTTTTAATACAGTATTACACGGTTTTATGGCCCACATCGGACCCTGCACACAGTATTACATGGTATTATACCCCGCAGCGGCCCCTGCACACGGTATTATGCCCCGCAGCGGCCCCTGCACACGGTATTATGTCCTGCAGTGGCCACTGCACACGGTATTCTGCCCAGCAGCAGCCCCTGCACAGGGTATTATGCCCTGCAGCGGCCCCTGCACACGGTATTATGCCCAGCAGCGGCCCCTGCACACAGTATTATGCCCAGCAGTGGCCCCTGCACTGGGTATTATGCACTGCAGCGGCCCCTGCACACAGTATTATGCCCAGCAGCGGCCCCTGCATACGGTATTATGCCCAGCAGCGGCCCCTGCACACGGTATTATGCCCAGCAGAGGCCCCTGCACAGGGTATTATGCCCAGCAGCGGCCCCTGCACACGGTATTATGCTCCATAGTGGCCCCTGCACTCGGTATTATGCTCCATAGTGGCCCCTGCACACATTATTATGCCCCACAGTGGCCCCTGCACACGGTATTATGCCTCATAGTGGTCCCTGCTCTCGGTATTATGCTCCATAGTGGCCCCTGCACTCGGTATTATGCTCCATAGTGGCCCCTGCACTCGGTATTATGCTCCATAGTGGCCCCTGCACTCGGTATTATGCTCCATAGTGGCCCCTGCACACGTAATTATGCCTCCATAGTAGCCCACCCATGAACTATTATTATACTCTGGGGTCTAAAAGACCCCAGAGTATAATGATCGTAGAAGCAAGCGGTGACAAACATAAAAAACAGTGTTACTTACCTGGGCTCCAGTGCGCTCCCTGCTTTCGGCCCTCTTCAATGTCGCACAGACTGGCGTCGCAACATAATGACGTCGGGCTGGCTCACGTGATGCCTGGGACGTCGTCAAAGAAGGCCGAAGCTGAGTAGCATCGGATCGTCGGAGAGGTGAGTAACAATGTTTTTTATGTTTATCACCTCCCCTGGGTCTCTGATTATTATACTCGGGGTCTGAAAAGACCCCGGAGTATAATAATAGTAGTGTTTGGTCTCACTTACCAATCCCCGCTGCCGCTCACAGCCACTTCTGTTCCCCCTTCTGTGTCCGATAGCAGAAGGGGAAGCGGGGGCGGCCACAGCAGGCACGGGGATCGATAAGTGAATAGGCCGTTACCTGCTGGGGTTACTCCAGCAGGTTACGGCCTATTTATATATAAAAAAAAAAGTTATTGTCACCTACCTGCAATCCCATGATGGAGCCGCCGCCGCCTCCTCTTGTCCGCGACGTCTGCGTCTCAGCATAGGAGGCGCGATGACGTCATTGTATCGCCGCCTGTGCTGATATGCAGAGGTCTCATATTTTCCAAGAATGTTGGAAAAAGAAAAGAAAAAAAAAGAATGTATAAAAAAATATCAAGATTCAGACAAAGGATGTAGAATTGCTTTAACCATTTCTAGCACTAAAACTTAAATATTTAAAAATATAATATATAGTTATAATAAATTGTCATGTGGCAGAATAAATGTTTATCAATTTAAGAAGAAATTAGGTGAATCATACATGGAAGGTTACACATAACTGACTGTATACACATGTCTAAATGTGCATTTTTTTGGTGTATTTTTTGGACCACTAGTTATTTCATGAAGCTTTGTTTTTTTCTTTATTTTATGCCAAAATGTTCGTTTCATTACTACATTTATATTCAAAATCATGGGATATAGTGCCACCTAGTGTTCTGTCCTCTGCATTACATGACTCAGTCTAAATCATCCTTCCCGTCCCAAGATTTATGTCATATCCACAAATTATGCCATAAATGTGCAATAGATGCAGCTAGTACCTGTCACATTTATTTCCAGCTTAATGTCTCCTGAGCCCCATTTTAATAGGTCACTGGACGGAAAGAGGATGAGAGGGACTGCAGAAGTGGCATAACTAAGAATGGCTGGGCCCCAAGGCGAACATTTGACATGACTTCCCCCGGCAACCACCTCCCCTGCACAAACCGCATTCCTGCACACACTATTATGCCCCATAGTGGCCCCTACACACACTATTATGTACCATAGTTTTCCCTGCACACACTATTATGCCCCATAGTGGCCCCTGCACACACTATTATGACCCATAGTGGCCCCTGCACACACTATTATGCTTCATAGTGGCCCCTGCACACAGTATTATGCCCCATAGTGGCCCCTGCACACAGTATTATGCCCCATAGTGGCCCCTGCACACAGTATTATGCCCCATAGTGGCCCCTGCACACAGTATTATGCCCCATAGTGGCCCCTGCACACAGTATTATGCCCCATAGTGGCCCCTGCACACAGTATCATGCCCCATTGTGAACCACCCATGAACAATTATTATACTCTGGGGTCTTTTCAGACCTCAGAGTATAATGATTGGAGACCCAGGGGAGGATACAAACATAAAAAACAATGTTACTTACCTCTCCCTTGCTCTCATGCACTCCTCGCTACTTTTGGCCTTTTTCAATGTTGGACCAGACGTCAAGTGAACCAAGCATGCGTCGCGACGCATAATGACGCCGGCCTGACCCACGTGACATCTGGGACGTCACCAAGGAGGCGAAGACTGCCGGAGAGCAGGAGAGGTAAGTAACATTGTTTTTTTTTTTCTTTTTATGTTCCCTCGCCTCCCCTGGGCCTCCGATCATTATACTCTGGGGTCTGAAAAGATCCCAGAGTATAATGATAACAATGTTTGTTGGGTTTGCGGGCCCACTGCTTTACTTACCGATCCCTTCTCCTGCTCACAGGCACCTCCGTTTCCACAGAATGGGAAGCGCAGGCGGCTGTGAGCAGGAGTGGGGATCGGTAAGTAAATAGGGTTTGTTACAAGCTGGTGTTACTCCAGTAGGTAACGGCCTATTAAAAAAAAAAAAAAAAAAAAAAAAAAAAACATCAGGGGCCCGCCGAGCCCCCTAATGTCTCGGGCCCTGTGGCGGTCCCAGCAGCTCCTGGTGTGCCTCTGACCCCACCACCATCACAGGCAGTGCCCCCCTTGTTTGTAGTTATGCCTCCTGCTACATTGCCTCAGGCTCCAGTGGCTATAACCCCACCCCCTCAGTGACGGACTGGGATGTCTAGGGCCCACCAGTGAAACAAAAAAGGAAAAGCCAAGAAGAACTCAAAAAATATATAAAAATATATATTTATTAATAAAAATGTAATAAATAATACATTTAGAAAAATATGTATCAAAGACAATAATGTAGGTGACACGGACAAAGAGTAAAACACAACACAGGACACATGTGTCACATATGAAGGCTCAAAAGTATACAAAGGTATATAAGATGGCAGTATATATATAATGGCCCGTAGTAAGTATGCAAATGCAAAATATATAAGATTTGCAAACCATATATAAACAGATATCTTAAATAGGGAGCTAAAAGCCCAATAAATAATTAGATATGCCACACGGACACATAAATGTGTATAAAAATACAAGATAAGAATCTGGATATAGCTAACATATATCAAAGGCATATAGCTAACATATATTAAAGGCAATAAGTAGTGGAATATAGCCCATAGACACAAGTATATATATATGGAAATGCAAAATTGAAGATCCTATCCATATATAGCTAACATATACTGCTAAATGTTGGTGAATACCATATATGAAAAAAAGGCAATAATGGATAGAGGATACATCAAATAAACATCAAATAGACAGATAAATGGATACAAAGGGATTACCTGCAGCCATTATAAAGATAAATTTGAGCCCAGTGAACACAAAGGTATGTGTGGAAACGCACCTCAACGCGTTTCGCCAGAAAAAGGCTTCCTCAGGAGGTGTAATATCCAGGCAGAAAGGAGAGGTATATATAGGGACCCCCAAACCATGTGTAACCAGCTGTAGATAGTAGCGCATGATGCTGTGATAGCCGTAGCGAAAATCGGTTCAGCGCATGCGCAGTAGCGGGCAGTCGCGTCAAATGACGCTGAACTCCCATGCACGTAGTAGCGCTGAGCCGATATCGCGAGGTCAGCGCACAAACACCATGCGCTCCACGCTGGAACGCATGGAAGGGTAAGTATAACTACAATGGTGAAAAGTATATATATAAACAAACGGGATCAGCATATCGTGAGGTCAGCACACAAACACCATGCGCTCCACGCTGGAACACATGGAAAGGTAAGTATAACTGCAATGGTAGAGAGTATATATATAAACAAACAAAATCAGCATATTAAACTATCGCAAGACAGCCCCAGACATCTTTAGCATAATGTACATATGCATATAATATTATACAAAAAGCACAAAATAGCAAAGCTAATTAACCATGCCATATACAAAAAGGCATAGAAGGTTTTAAACCATTTGCACAAAATGAACAATATATCCAGATATACAGAAATAATTTAATACAAAATTATACTAAACTACCACTAAAGGACATATGAAAATGTCTACCAATCCTACATATCCAAATATAATAAAACAAAAAAATAATAAAACAAAAAATACATATAAAAAAATACCCCCCAAAAAATAATATAAAAATAAAATAATAATGCAAATATAACATATAATGCTAATGATGAATATATGAAGTGAAAAAAATAGCAAACAAAACAAACAAAGTGAAAAAGCATAAGTGAACCAAAAATATAAACCACAAGGTTCATATAAATATATATATAAAAATAAAAGTTCAAAGACAGAATAAGTGAAAATAAGTGAAGTGTAGTAAGTGCATAAATGCAAAATTTCAATATGAAATAAGTGAAACATAAGTAAGACATAATACAAAATATATAATATGAATAATTATAAATATAAATAAATCAGACATAATACAAAATACAATAAAAAAAAATAAAAAA
The DNA here is from genome assembly GCA_947044405.1 of Leptodactylus fallax. NCBI lineage: Eukaryota > Metazoa > Chordata > Amphibia > Anura > Leptodactylidae > Leptodactylus > Leptodactylus fallax. The sequence goes on from CAMRHE010000078.1 coordinate 4,570,157, forward strand.
TATCTTTATATATGCAGATATAGACGAATGCTACAGATCGATCAAGGGGCAGATGTATCTTCACGAATTTCAAAGATTGTTATACCTCATCCAGTCCTTAAAGAAAACAGACAATAATACAATAAATAAACAATAAACAAAAAACAATAAAAACACACAAAAGCATACCTTTATAAAAAAGGTCTGAAGCTGACAGCCTCATTTAAACCCAAAGGCGAGGCTGTTTTAAGATTAACTATCCATCTTGTTTCTTTACGTAACAATGCATTCTTAATATCCCCACCACGGGAACCCAGTTGGACACGGTCACTACCAAAGGCTTTAAATCCTTTTGGATTACATCCATGGCATTCTCTAAAATGTCTAGGAATAGGTTGTAATTTTTCAAAATTGGGAGCAGAGGCAGTAGATTGTATCTTGCTCACATGTTCAGATATTCTAGTCTTAAAGGCCCTAGTTGTCATACCAATATAGATGAGCCCACATGGGCATGTTGCATAATAAATCACCGCAGAGGTTGTACATGTAATGTTATGACGGATTTTGTAACACCTATGATTGGTAGAATCACTAAATTCCAGGGTCCTCAACATGTAACAGCACATACTACATCTACCACAAGGGTAGAAGCCAAGCTTCGGCCCTCTGCTTCCAAAAACATTGGTCAGAGGTCTAGAGACATAATGACTGTTAGTAAGAATGTCTCGTAAGTTCTTAGAACGTCTCCATGTAATACTAGGAAAATCCTTCAAATATGGGGCTATATCAGAATCAGTCAATAGAACTGACCAATGTTTTTGGAGCACTCCACGAATATCTCGCCATATAATATTAGCATTATTATTTTATTTTTATATTTTTTGGGGGGGGTATTTTTTTATATGTATTTTTTGTTTTATTTTTTGTTTTATTATATTTGGATATGTAGGATTGGTAGACATATTTTCATATGTCCTTTAGTGGTAGTTTAGTATAATTTTGTATTATATTATTTCTGTATATCTGGATATATTGTTCATTTTGTGCAAATGGTTTAAAACCTTCTATGTCTTTTTGTATATGGCATGGTTAATTAGCTTTGCTATTTTGTGCTTTTTGTATAATATTATTATATGCATATGTACATTATGCTAAAGATGTCTGGGGCTGTCTTGCGATAGTTTAATATGCTGATTTTGTTTGTTTATATATATATACTCTCTACCATTGTAGTTATACTTACCCTTCCATGCGTTCCAGCGTGGAGCGCATGGTGTTTGTGCGCTGACCTCGCGATATCGGCTCAGTGCTACTACGTGCATGGGAGTTCAGCGTCATTTGACGCGACTGCCCGCTACTGTGCATGCGCTGAACCGATTTTCGCTACGGCCATTACAGCATCATGCGCTACTATCTACAGCTGGTTACACATGGTTTGGGGGTCCCTATATATACCTCTCCTTTCTGCCTGGATATTACACCTCCTGAGGAAGACTTTTTCTGGCGAAACGTGTTGAGGTGCGTTTCCACGCATACCTTTGTGTTCATTGGGCTCAAATTTATCTTTATAATGGCTGCAGGTAATCCCTTTGTATCCATTTATCTGTCTATTTGATGTTTATTTGTATCCTCTATCCATTATTGCCTTTTTTTCATATATGGTATTCACCAACATTTAGCAGTATATGTTAACTATATATGGATAGGATCTTCAATTTTGCATTTCCATATATATATACTTGTGTCTATGGGCTATATTCCACTACTTATTGCCTTTAATATATGTTAGCTATATGCCTTTGATATATGTTAGCTATATCCAGATTCTTATCTTGTATTTTTATACACATTTATGTGTCCGTGTGGCATATCTAATTATTTATTGGGCTTTTAGCTCCCTATTTAAGATATCTGTTTATATATGGTTTGCAAATCTTATATATTTTGCATTTGCATACTTACTACGGGCCATTATATATATACTGCCATCTTATATACCTTTGTATACTTTTGAGCCTTCATATGTGACACATGTGTCCTGTGTTGTGTTTTACTCTTTGTCCGTGTCACCTACATTATTGTCTTTGATACATATTTTTCTAAATGTATTATTTATTACATTTTTATTAATAAATATATATTTTTATATATTTTTTGAGTTCTTCTTGGCTTTTCCTTTTTTGTTTGGATTGTTGATATTTGCAGTCAAGTTTATATGGAGGTTTTTTTTTGGTTAGTATCTACTCTAAGGACAGGCCATCAATATTAGAAAGATGGATAAATCCTTTAAAGAGGTTGTCCAGGAATTGAAGCAACCCATGTTGCGGGATTTGTAAGATAAAAAATAAATAAAAAAACATACTCACCTGTCCCCGGCGCTCCGATGTCCGCTGCCAGTGTCCATTCAGTGCTGGGAGTCCTGCACCTCATATAACCTCTAAGAACAGTTAGGTACAGGATTTCCAGAAAAGAGGCGCCGCTATGAGACCGAACAGACACAGGCAGGGGACAACGGGGTGCTGGGGACAGGTGAGTATGCTTTTTTGGAAAAAATTTTATTTTTACACCTCCCTGGCAGCCGCCAAAGTGGAATTTATGGACAACCTCTTTTAAGGGGTTGTCTGGATCAATTTTTTTTATGGCCACTTCACTAGTCCCCCATACTGTATGGGGAACAGTGATGGGGCCATTATATTGTGTGGGAGAAGTGATAGGGGCTAACATCCTGTGTGATGCATATTAAAGGGGTTCTCCAGGGTTAATCTTTTTTATGGCCTATGCTCAGGATAGTAATTCACTGAGAAGAGTAATACACTATAACATAACTTTTACTAATATATTCAGATAAAAATAGAGCTCAGTTCACACTTAAAAGAAGTGTGCCAGCTGAAACAAAATTATTGTTCCTCTAATGTTCCTCGACGCATTTCACCGTAGCTCAGGAGGATAACATGAGTACAAACGTAATGCATAAATGCACTCATTTCACCATAACTCATCAGAAAGATGATATATGAATATGAGCGTAATGCATAAATGCACTTATTAGACCCCAGGTCAATCCCTTAAAGAGTGTTAGTTTCAGACTTCAAATGGCTACTGCCTGGGCTGATATTTTGGAGAAGTGGTGGGGTTGCTAGTGGATACGCCTGGAGTAAAATCCACCATTCATAGCTAATCAAACATGCATATTCTCCAGGTCAAATCATTGTAGTCTCATACTACTCCATATGTAAGACTATTTCGTTCTTTAACCCCTTCCCACCGGTGACATTTTTCGATTTTCGTTTTTGACTCCCCCCGTTCCAAACCCAATAACTTTTTTATTTTTCCGTTCTCAGAGCCATATGAGGTCTTAATGTTTGCGGGACAAATTTTTTTTTCTTGATGCTACCATTTATTATTCTGTACAATGTACTGGAAAGCTGGAAAAAAAATTCAGAATGGGGTGGATTTGAAGAAAGAGCATTTGTGTGATTTTCTTACGGGCTTCGTTTTACGGCGTTCGCTCTACAGCCAAAATGACATGTCATCTGTATTCTATGTTTTGTTACGATTCTGGGGATACCAAATTTATATGGTTTTATTTACATTTTAACCCCTTAACAAAAATCCAAAACTGTGCAAAAATATATTTTTTTTAAAAGTCGCCATATTCTGACACCCGAAACTTTTTTATACTTCCGTGTACGGGGATGCATAGGGTGTCTTTTTTTTGCGGGGCCAGGTGTACTTTTTAGTTATACCATTTTGGGGAATGTCTATTGCTTTGATCACTTTTTATTCAAATTTTTATCTGAGGCAAAACAATGAAAAAATGGCGGTTTGGCACTTTTGATTTTTTTTTCCCGCTACGGCGTTTACTGTATGGGAAAAATATTTTTATAGATTTGTAGACCGGGCATTTTCGGACGCAGGGATACCTAATGTATATGTGTTTCACATTATTTAACTACTTTTATATGTGTTGTAGGGAAAGGGGGGTGATTTGAACTTTTAATATTTTTTATTTTTCTTTATATTTTTTTGTACTTTTTTTTTATTTTGCATTTATTAGACACCCTAGGGGTCTTGAACCCCAGTGGGTCTGCTCACTAATGCAATGCATTACAATGCTAATGCATTGCAAAAGAACGGCGCTTCTATTGTAGGCTACATAGAGCAGCCTGCAATAGAAACTAATGAGAGACAGGCCTGGGAGCCTTCACAAGGCTCCCAAGCTGTCATAGCAACAGGACGCCGGACCCAGAGCTTGCTCCGGGTGCTGGTGATTCCTGGCAAAATGACCGAGGCACCAGAGGGGTTAATGCCCACGATCATTGCAGAAACCCGGCGGCTATGGCAGCTGCTCGGGTCCCGAGCGGCCGCAATATTTAAGCACCCAGCATCCGCTGTACTATTACGGCGGATGTCGGGAAAGGGTTAAGTACATATGGTACAAATCCTCCTTCCTGATTAGATACAGGCAGGATTTCAGGTGAGTTTTTTTTAAAAAACTGGATGGCTGGAAAATCATCTGCTACTAGTGGCCACAGTGAGTGGATAGCAATAATAGTACACCATCCCCCATCTAGTGCTATACTGCAAATGGCCACTGAGCATCAGCCTCACAGTTTACAAATTTGCCTACACCCTACTCTGGAGATTACTAATTCCATGCATGAACAACCCACTTCCACTATAACTCTAAAACTGCCCCATTTAAGAGAGATCGTCCTGGCAATATGCTAAGAACAGGCCATAAATACCTGATCGGTAGGGGGCTCACACACGGCACCATCAGCTGTACGGAGTCACTTCCAGCGCCCGTTCTGTACTAAACACAGGGCCTGAAGCAGAAAGCTCCATCCGCTGTATAGCAGCCAGGCGTCTCCACTGCAGCTCTGCTCCTACTGACTTCAGTAAGTGCTGAGATGCAGTGAAGGTGCCCGGCTAATACACAGTGGACAGAGCTTTCTGCTTCTGGCCTCATATTGTGTACAGGATGGGTGCCAGAAGTGGCTCTGTACAGCTTATCGGTCTAGGGTCGGCCCCCTACAGATCAGGTATCTATGGCCTATCCTGAGGATAAACCATAACAAATTATGCATGGACAACTCCTTTTTTATAATTAGTCCGGGGGAGTTTAACCCCCCCACAAAAAAAAAAAAAACATACTAAACATACTCACCTGTCCCCAGTGCTCCGGTGTCAGCAGGTCACAGCACGGTCCGGTCCTGCAGCTCCGCTGTCTTCTTTTTGCCAGAAGTCCTCACTGGCTGTGACGTCCCAGGTCCCTTCCCTTAGGCCGCTGATTGGCCTCAGGGGTCACGTGTAGTCACGTACAGAGGGAACTTCCGCTGGAAGAAACAGAGCTGCAGGCCGAACCGCTTTGGGAGACACTGGGGACAGGAGAGAAAGTTTGTTTTTTTTCCCGCACAACCCCTTTAATGTCCCCCAGGCTATTGGCCTCTTTCACTGTCCCCCCCCACCCACAATATAATGGCCCCATCAATGGTCCCCATACAGTATAGGGGACCAGTGAGTGGCCACTGTATGGGGGGGGAATATTGAAGGGGCCACTGTATGCCCCTTCACTGGTCTCCCCTATAGCAGTATTGGAGTTACTGCGACTTAGGTATTGTTATGCTGGAGCCCTAGAGCAGGCAAAAAAAACAAAAAACAGTCTTATTTATCTCTCCTGTGCTCCAACGCGAATTCCTGCTGTCTTCAGCCCTCTTCAACAGCTGGCGTCATTGACGCACAATGATGCCAACGTGACCCACGTCTGTGATGTCATTGAAGACAGCAGGAAGCAGCACTGGAGTACAGCAGAGGTAAGTAAGACCATTTTTTTTTCACTTCCCCTGGGCCTCTGAACATTATACTCTGGGTTCTGAAGAGACCCCAGAGTATAATAATAGTCCATGGGTCGTGATCCCCAAAAATTTCTGGGTTCTGCCATTTTTATAATATTTGCACCAAACACCGTAGGGGACATTATACTGTGTGAAGGAGCCACTATGGGACATTATACTGTGTGAAGGGGCCACTATGGGACATTAAACTGTGTGATGTGGCCACTATGGGACATTATACTGTGTGAAGAGGCTGCCATGAGACATTAAGCTGTGTGAAGGAGCCGCCATGGGACATTATACCTTGTGAAGGAGCCACTATGGGACTTTATATACACACACACATATATATATATATATATATATATCTATATATCTATATATCTATATATATATCAGTGAATTATGTCAGTGGGTAAATAAATGAGACATTTGAGGAAAGGATATGATTGGTTAGAAGATGGCCAGCCTGTCCAACCAAAGCAGGATCAGGTCAAGTAGTCCTCCATATGCTGCAGCCATGTATAACTAAGGCTAAGTTCACATCTGCACCAGAGTCTCCTGAAAATTGGAGACAAAAGTCCTGCATGGAGAAATTTTCTCTTCACCAATTTCAAGAGGACCTTTCACGTCCTCTGGTACCAGCGGTTTTATATACCACTGGAAAGCTGACAGTACATTGAATTCAGCGCACTGTCAGCTTTGATGGTACATGTCTGGGTGCTGGAGATATTGGTGCCGTTAATTTCGGCACCGATATCCCTTCACCGTCAGAAGGGCGGGCCTTACAGCTCAGCGTCATCGCTGGACGGTAAGGAACGCCCCCTCTGAAAGTACAAGGCTATAGAAGAGTACTGTCAGAGGGGTTGGTCCGTACCACCCAGCAATGACGTTGAGCAGTAAGGCCCGCCCTTTCTGACAGTGGAGAGATATCTGTGCCAAAACTAACGGCATCAATATCTTCAGCACCTGAGCGCACATCGGGAAAGATGACAATGCGGTGAATTTAGAGCACTGTCAGCTTTCTAGCAGTTTATAATACCGCAAGTGCCAGTGCATGTGAAAGCTCCTCTTTCAGTTTTGAAACGGTGGATGCCATTCTAGTCAATGGGGTCCGCCAGTGTCTGTGTGTACCCTCTAAAACAGTGGTCTGGCTTCCCTGGCGGAGCCGAACGATGGAGAGGCCGGAGCAGATGTGAATCTAGCCTAAGAGTTTTCAATTCATTTTAAAATGACAGTTTTTATCTGGCTTCATCATTTACATATATAGGAAAAATCTTAGGAAATATAACGGTGATCATCCTGACAAATGTAATGCAAAACTGCAGTAAATACTGACACCATAGGAAAACAAATATATATGAAATTCTGGTTCAAGTTTTAGATACCATAGGGAATCTGTATTACTACACATACACACACAAAACAGAACATGTATACACACACAGAACATGTGCGGTGACCAGATGGAAGGTAACGCTGCAGTTGGGATTGCGGGGTGCAAACAGCGCAGACTTGTCACGGTCTCTGGGCACGAGGGCGCAGCGCTGGTGCTGTCCCACGTTACCACCACTGGTACCGGTGATGAGGGGGCTGCACAAATGTTGGTGGTGATTGTTCCCCCGGGGCGCTTCCCCTATACTGTGCCGACTGGTGGTGTTTGGGGCGCCCTGATGTTGTCGGTGCAGAGTCAGACACAGAAACGGTTGTAAAGTTGAACTTTTACTTCCATGGGTGTGGAGGCACAAATGCTTAAACAGTTTCTTCAATACAAAACAACGGGGTACGCCTGGTGACACAGCAAAGTCCTGGGGTGCAGGGTAGACTTGATGAAAGGTGTTCCTAGCCCCTTATACTTCAGTGTTACAGCCCTGAGGTGCGTCTGGGATCCTATTTGGCTCATAGGAGGATGCCCACCATGATACTAGTACATAATATTCCCCACTCACGTTATGTGGTCCTGATAGCTCAGAGTTTCGGGGTGCAATAGTCAGGGTGGCGGGATATTCCACAGGTCTGGCCTTGGCCCCTGGATCCTGTGATACTTGCTATGGAGCACGTGTTCCAGAATGTTCTCTCCACAGTCTCATGCTGACAAGATAATGATGCTTGACTTCCTTCAGGGCGATGGCTAGGCAGACAGGGGACAGGATCTTCTGAATAGCTGGAGTATGTTAGCTCTCCAACCTTCCTGGGCCTGTCTAGGACTTGAGATTCCTGCACTAAACTCACTGCTTTCTTCACAGGACATCACACTTATCTCCTCACCTCCTCCTCCTAACACTCCACACTTCTAACTCCTCACACGCAGGACCTTCCTGCAGGGGTGTTACCATGGGGACCCAGTGATCAGCTGACTCCTCCCCTTTTCCCAGGCGATGTCCTCCCATTGGACATTTGGTTACTATTCAATCCTATGGGAGGTGTAATGCATGTGTGAGGCTCACTAGGTGGCGTTGTGTTGTGTGAGACTCAGGACCCCCTGCTATGTCACACAGGCTATGAAGCAACAGGAAATAATACAATGACTACAGAGATCACCCTCAGCCCAGCCATAGCCAGCTCTGGGATGCCACACATGTACACACACACACACACAGAACATCACACATAGACACACACAGAACATGTACACACACACACAGACACATGACAGAACATGTGTACACACACACACACACAGAACATGTACATATGTACACATACACATAGAAGACACAGCACATGCTGCAGCAGCCCAATGTAGTTGATCATCTCCTGCAGTGCAAGGGAGGAAGAGGAGGAGGCGGCCTGCGCGGGTAAGTGAGAAAGGGGAGAGAGGCAGCCAGCACCTGGCAGCCCAGGGGACCCTTTAAGTTTCAGCACCTTTCAGACCCTTTCAGCAATGGGCCACTGTTTCAGGCAGCGCAAGCACTGGACCGCTGGCCGTACAGTGGCCGGGAACCTGCTGGCTGTTCAGTGAGGGCCACTGCTGGTTCTACGGCTTGTGTAAATTTAAACATGAGTGCTCCACCTGAGGTGGATCTGACAAAACCCCAAAGTAAGCCATCAGGCAACGGTAAAGACACTGATGAGCATGTTAGAGATGGGGCCGTGGCTCGGATTGCAAAGCGGCGTCGCAACTGCATTTCGTTTTTTTGTTTGTTTTTTTTTATTCCATTTTGTTTTAGCAGACACCTATTGATTAATCGGCTAAAGCCAACCCGAATGTGTTACAGGAGAAAGTTGACAAAGAGGTAACCCTGGGTACAATTGTAGGCCCCTTTGCATACCTGCTGTTTCGTAACTTGTGTGTTTCCCCCCCCCCCAAAAAAAAAAAAAAAACGGGAAAATTTAGATTGATACATCACTTATCCTTCCCGAAAGGCGACTCGGTAAATGATGGTATCCCTAAAGAGGATGCGTCTGTTTCTTATGTCTCCTTTGACAGGGCGGTTGACTTGGTGCCGTTGTTGGCAAAATTGAACATTGAGTCCGCTTTTCACCTTTTACTCGTCCACCACGACTGCCACCACCTGCTGGGTTACTATTACGATACGTGTCTTCCTATGAGCTATTCCATTTTGTGCCACTATTTCAAGATGTTTAGTTCCTTCCTAGAATGGGTGGTACGTTATGAAACAGGCTCTGTTTTTGTTACCCACTACCGCAAAGATTTTCTCTTCATTTCTCCCGCTGGTAGCAGTCTTTGGAGCTACTTGCTCAACGCATTCCGTTGCCTTATGAAAAAATTTGGAGTCCCACTGTTGTCAGAAAAAAACGGAGGGTCTCACCACAATCCTGTCGTTTTTGGGGATTGAATTCGATACGGCGTCAATGGTATATAGATTGCCCGCAGACAAATTGGACAGGCTGACACGTTGGTCCAGGGATTCATGGCGGTGATGAAGGTGACCCTGAGACATATGCAGACCCCTTTTTGGTCTCTTGGTATTCGCTTGCCGGTTAATGTCCATGGGACAGGTTTTTTTCCAGGTGACTATCGCTAGCGACGAAGGGTGTTAAGCACCATTTTCACCGTATTCATATCATCAGCCCCCTCCAGGTCTGGCTTGCATTCCTGAATAACTATAATGGCCGTATTTGTTGGCAGCAGGATGAAGTTACAAATGTGGCCGTGTCATTGTTCACATATGCAGCAGGTAGTGAGGGTTTGGGGGCGATATTGGGAACACAGTGGTGTGCAGAGGTATGGCCAGAATTGTGGTGGGAAGCAGGTTTGTGCAAGAACTTGACGCTCCTGGATCTCTTCCCCATTGTGGTAGGATTGGAAATATGAGGGGACCAGCTCCAGGACAGGAAGGTTTGTTTCTGGACGGATAATATGAGTGTCCATTGCATTAACAACCTGACTTCCGTTTCCCTGCCGGTTTTGGCTTTGCTTCGCCATCTGGTACTAAGATGTTTAGAGAGGAATATCTGGTTCTGGGCTTGCCACGTGCCAGGTGTTGACAATGTCATAGTTGATTCCTTGTCCTGCTTTTGTTGGCAGGAATTCCGGGATCTGTTACCGGGAGATGTGTTGGAGGGTACATGCTGCCCGGCCCACCTATGGTGAGGAGTGGCTAATGCCCCTCGTCAAGACCTCTCTTACTCAGGCAATGTGAACAGGACATGGTAAGGCGTGGGGAGAATGGTCGGCTGTTGCCGGCCAGGGTGTTGATTGTAGTGACAGTAACACCCTGTTAAATATTACTCTGTCCTATATTTGTTGGCTGCAAGAGAAGGTTGTATCTGCCTTAGTTGCGCAGCAGCGATTGGCTGGCGTAGGTTTCCACCTAAAGTTGGCGGGGCTTGAGGATATTACACACCGCTTCATTATTGAATAGCCACTAAAAGGATGGTGCAAAGGCTACATACGTAAGGAATGCAGGCGTCTGGTCATGCTTGACATACTGTCTCGATTGGTGGCGGTGGCCCCCATCATTAGTGCATCCCTCTTTGAAGCGGCATTATTTTCCGCAGCATTTTGCCTAGCTTTTTACAGCACTCTTAGGGTAGGTGAGCTGGTCTCCCCATCGAGGAATAAAACAGGCAGATTGTTGGCTGGAGACGTATGGATCGCAGACGGGTTAGTGCAAATTTGTTGGGAAGAGGGGTGTGACTGACCCTAGAGGCTGCGGATTTCCCTGTGAGCCCACTCTGGGTGGTTTTGTGCTATATTCTGTTTAATCCAGCCAAAAAAACCTTCCTAGTGCACCCCGACAGATCCCCCCTCATCCATGACCAGTTTGAAGCCCTCTTTAAGCACGCACTTCAGGAAATTGGCCTCCCCCCAGGTGACTATGGGAGACAATCATTCCGCATAGGCGCTGACACGGAAGCATCGTGGGCGGGGTTAGCTGAAGACGACGTGAAGAGGATCGGCTGCTGGAGATCGGTGTGTTATGCCAGTTATGTCTGTCCAGACCTTGTTTTGTGATTCCTCTCACCTTTTATTTTACAGATCGATGCCATCCAATCGCTTGTTTTATTGGCCACTCTTACATTTTTTGGGCGGCACAGCGGAGTCCAGACGGAGTCCAGACCGGGAGGGAGGAACCTTGGCTTCCATCAAATTGAGGTAGCGTGGAGGGGAGTGCATGGCTTGCGCTTGTACCAGGTTATGTCTGAAGCCATTGAACTTAGCAGGTTTGTCAGCTCCCCTGTTATTTTAGTCATACACGCCGGCGGGAATTGCCTCTGCTTTGTGCACATGGCTGAGCTCCTTGCTGTAATGCGATTGGATCTGGAAAGAATCCCCGGGTTCTTCAATGAGGTAGTTTTCGTCTGATCCGAAATTGGATCCAGGATGTCGTGGCAAGGTACCAGGGATGCGCCAGTAGAAAGGTCCACGAGGTCGGTCACAGCCAGGATGGCAAGATTCATACCGTCTAGAGTTGGGGTTGTGGTCCGACACAGGCAGCTGGAGGAAGATGATAGGAGATTGATGCGCCCTGATGACATTCACCTGAACAATATTGGACTCGATATATTCCTGTCTGGTCTTCAAGATGGGGTGGAGCAAGCCCTATTTCTTTTGGGTGGGGGTCGGAACCACAGGCCCCTCCTTGGTGGTTCTTCAGAGAAGATAGGTTGAACGTGGAGGTGTCTGGCCCTCCGGTGCCAGGCCATCCGCTCCCGATCCTGAGTTGGTTTCTATGGTTACGTGTTGTTTATGTTTATACATGGAATGCCATGGTAACTTGGTAACCATGGCAACAAGTTAATACAAGTTTTGATATAATTTAGAATAAAGCTTTCTGCCCACCAAAAAGGAAAATCTGTGTCTTTAGTCTTTATTTATCTTAAGGAAGGGGATTTACAAGGTAAGGTGGTGCTACATCCATGCAGTCTCGAAAATGTAAAGTGAACTCTTTCCTCAGATTGTAAGCTATTGCAAGCAGGGCCCTCACTCCTATTATTGCAAAATATCAGCATCTGTATGACAGGGTGCAAAGAGCCTGCAATGGATTGCCAGATCTTGTTCTGGGCGCCAGAGATCCTCTCCAAAATGGCGCCTCAGTCAGCTCACAGAATGGAGTCTTGGAGTTTTGACAAACAGTAACGGAAGATGAAGATGGCACCACATGTCAGTGGCACGGTAAGCTTCATGTCACAATCAGACACTTCAAGTAGAAGACTCAAATTCTAGGCTCAGTTTTTGTGATCAGCAATATATCATACATTTACCACACCTTTTGACATTGGAACCATGTATAGTACAAATTAATATTCTGCTTCATCTCTCTCAGGCCACATATTGGCTTTTTACCCTCATTCCAGTGAAAGGGCAGTCCTTCAGCTATTGTTCCCTAGATTTTTCCTCTGTGTGCCAAAATCAATTTTTGTGACACAAAAAATGTATTTTGTGATTCAGAGGTCCGCCATAATCAAGGCTATTTCATGGCTAGTGCCCTGACATTTTGAGAGCAATTAAAAAATAAATCTGTATAGGAGGGTATGAGGTAGCATACAATGCATTTGACTTTCTTTACATATCAATATAGGCAACTTCTTGTAACTTAAATTACCTAATAGGAACTGGTATACACCATGCTGGTGACAAGGTTAAATTCTAGAAGTGACATGAAAAAGGTTATAATGAAGTTTGGGGTGTCAACCACCACTTAAAATTCTGAAGGGTAAGAATGATACCTTCAGCCCTTGGTTGTACTGTGAACCCAGAAATGCACAATAGTACAATAGTACCTACAAGCCCCTTCTTGGGCCATGGATGTAAACTGCTACCTTACAAGACAAAACCACATTTCAGGTGGTTGGGCACTAGTAGGCATGCCCTAAGGTATACCTTTCAGTGAAAAAGTGCAGATAATAAAATGCATTCTTCCAAATGCACACCTCCCAACCATCCTGGATTCAGTGGGACAGTCCAGGATTTCAGGCACTGTCCTGGGTAGCCAGCAGCATATTGCAACATCTACTTTGCTGTGGTTGGTTTCAACACAGGCAGGTGTGATGTAGTGACATGTAGTAATCATCATAAATGTGTGTTATTTATACATTATACTATGTGTGGGAATTTAGGGAACATTATATACTGTGTGAGGAACACTAAATGAGTCATTATACTATGTGGGGGCACAAGGGAGACATTATACTGTGTGAGGGCAGTAAGGGGGCATAGTATTGTGTGTGGGGCACTTAGGAGGCTTAATAACTGTGTCTTAAATAAAGGAAAAGACTCTTAATGTATGTGAGCACAAAGGGACTGACTGGGATTGGTTGGGTCAAAGGGAGAGAGTTGTAATTTATCACACATATCTCATAGATTGTAAACTCTCACGAGCAGAGCCTCCACTCCTATTGTTTGATAAGTTAATTTCTTTGTCACTGTAAGGGTCTTGCCAAACGTAGCAACCCTGACACTACTGCAGCGGTCTGGGAGGAAGGACAGAGACAAGTGAGCCCTAATCTCACCCCAGCCACTGTCCCTTCCTATTGCCTTAGTTACCCTAAACGGTAAAAGGACAACCAGAAGACAAACCCTATACTGGGTAAGTGACACACAGAACAGGACAAGACAAAAACAACACAGAAGCAGAGTGAGCAAGCCAAGGGGTCAGTAACAAACGAGCAAAGCAGTACAAAGTCAAAATCCAAGAGAATAGTCAGGGGCAAGCCAAAGGGTCAGAGAATCAAGTAACAAAGTATAAAGGAGTATAGAAAGACAGCAGGCAAAACACAAGTGTAATAACCGGCCACTTGCTGAGAAATGACATCCTGTATATAGAAAGTCTGGGCCCAGCCACAGATCTGATAGGAACACAGGCTGTCAATCACACAGGCCGGGAAGAAATTAACTCTATGCAGTCCAGAGAGAAATGTTCAGACACGGGTGGGGCCGGAAATCAATTACACTGACTAGGACCATGTTCAGACTGAGCAGCAAGAAACTTACACACAGAATCAAACTGAACACGCCTCCTTCGCCACAGCGTGCAAGCGGAGGGCGGCGCCGAGACCCGAAACGGCAGAGACGTTACAGTCACATTGTAATGTCTAATACTGCCTTTTCATGTACCAGTAAAGTCCTGCGGAATATGTTGCCGCTATATAAATACAATTATTATTTATTACACATAAATTTGCACATTACACATTGACACATAAATTTGCAACAGTGCTGCAGATGTTGTCTTGTTTTCTGAAAATTGGGAGGTATACATACTGTAATTTTTTCCATGTCCTGCAGCACCATGTGGCAGAGCACCCAGACTTGCAGGCAGGTAGCTAAGGACAGGGTGACTGGGGTAAGTACCCCGGGGCTGATTTCCAGGGAGGGCACCACAAGCCACTTTACATGTACCAGGGTATTTAGATACAGTGAGAGGGCAGTCAACCGAACCTTTACCCTGGCAGTGGCTATGCAAAAAAAAGTCAAATGTAAAATAGTAATCATTATTATCAGCCCACAGTCCTCCAGTTGTGTCAGCATAGTGGTGCCTAGCCGCAGGTGGCCAGGCTCTCTGTTACATTCTGTCTCCTTGTGCTTACATTGTCACATAAATGGGGCGTTTACTATCTCCATGACAACAATGAAACACAACATTCCACAGGTTCAGTCTCTGTACAGGACCTCTCCCAGCTCTTCACTGTCATCTATTGCTAGATTTTACAGTTTTTAGTTTTGATGTAATTCTAATAATGGGGTTAGAGAGGAGGCAGGACTGGCATCTTACTAGCACTGGCGTTGGCCATGATTATAAAGCTCCTGTGTCATTCCTACCCGCAAATATCAAGGTAACGTGAGTATGCACTGGGTAAGAAGCTGGGGTTATGTAAGGGATGATGCATAATTTTTTGGTATGAGGTTTGCTGCCATAGATGTAACAATCTGATTATAATCTCACTGTCAAAGACAAAACTGATCAGTTTTGTACAAAGAAACATCAGGACATTTATTAGATACGCGTCAGCATTTGCAGTCAGGAATCACCGTGATATTTCAAATAATGGGAACCAGTTTTCCCATATAAAATTATCATTGCAATTATTGTAATTTTTCCAATTATACTGCAATGCTTGATAGAGCAAGAATATTTTTTACATAACATAAAAATTACCTACATTATTCACTATGGAATAGCAGTACCTGGAAAATGTACTAAATGGGGGATTTGTGTCTTTTGTGTCTTTAATTTATAATGTACAGTTTCAATATTTATGAAGCTTCATTTGAGTAAGGATAGGTTCACACCTGCGTCCGATCTCTTCCTGGGGATTGCGTTCCCCATTCCGCTTTAAAAATGCGGAGAGAAAAGTCCTGCAAGCAGCGCTTTTATCTCCGCATTTTCTGCCCTTTTGGGCAGAAACCAGGTGGAAACCCAGCGGACCCCATTATAGTCTATGGGGTCCGCGGGTTTCCGAAGGTAACCGCTTTTTTAAGCAGATTAGGTTTCCGTTTGGAGGGGTTCCCAAGCGGACCCCCGAATGGAGACCCGAACACAGGTGTTAACCTAGCATAAGGCTGCATCCAAAACTGCACCGGGTGTCCGTTCGGCACAGATTTGTCTAAAATCACCGGAAAAAAAAGTCAGATTTCAGTTAAAACGAGCAGACACCCGACAAACCCCATTATAGTCAATAAGGTCCCTTGGGCTTTGTTGGTGTGTTGGTATTTTAGTGTTTGTTCATTCTTCTCTTTTCACATTGTGTTCCCCCTGCACATATGTGTCAAGAAAATGCCGTTACACCATTTGAATTTATGTTGAAAAAGATGTATACCACGTGGTATACGTTATTTTCACTGGAAGCTTCTACATGGAATAGCACAGTTTGTTGTGTTACTTGATACGGTAAAAAAAAAAACAGACTGGCTGATTCTGCTAAACATAGGCCAAAAGAACACTGTTTTGGCCACCATTACAATAACCATGGACTTTGGATCAATATAACTTATGCAATGGAAGCTTTCCCAGCATATGCAGTAAACATACTGAGAGAATGCAATAGAAAAGAGCCTTAGTTAGTAAATGCCAAGTTATTCAAATACTAATATCAATATTAATACCAAGGGCAGGCAGACTTTGCAGCTGCACATAGGCCCTATAGATAAAGGTACACACAAAAACCATAATAAAAAAAAAAAATCCCATTCTTTCCAGTGTCAGATTGCATGATAGAGGCTGAATTACTGATTTCCTTGCCTCAATCAATGTTAGATTGTAATATAGTAGCATGATTGACTCATCGTTGAAGGATTTGTAAGAAACTCTATGATAGTCACTTGGCTCTTCCCAGATGAGAAGTGGTGTACATACAGTTGTTAAATAGTGGCCCTCTTATGTGCAGTTCAGCAGTAACACCATATTGCCTGGCTTCATACAGTATAATATGAAAGAAGAATTTTTTTTTTTTTACATTTTTTTCTAGTCGACCATCTCTGAACCTCTACCAGCAACCTTGAGAGAACGTAGTGAAGCCACAGCATATGATGAACTTATAAATACATTCGAGACAACCACTGGAAGTACTCATAGCCGGAAATATTGTTCGGGCATCCTATCACAGCCCAGTCACCCTCTCCCCCCACCACATTGGAAGCTTCATTATAATAAGGATTTGTGGGATAAGGTGAGAAGGTGCTTGGTGGATGTGATGAACCGTCCCTCAGTTTTATATCTTTCTTGGAAGTGTTTTTACTTGCTCATGTCAGACCTCCCCCCACTTGTTGGAATGTGGTGCTTAAGTTGAATGCCTCACTGGTTTTTATCTCTGACCAGATGGCGATGGGGGATAGTGGTCCGGTGACCTTACCTTCATCTACCCCTCCCCGCACCTAGAAAGGTACCCATCTCTACGAGGATTCTGCAGAGGAGGCAGAAGGAGAGGGCTGGCTGGGGGGGGGAGGTGAAGGGTGGGGCTGCAGAGGGTCTGACACTGAGGTGGGATGAGTTGTTTTTTGGTCTTTGGTGTGGAAGCTGAAAGAGAGACAGCTAAGAGCAGAGCTGTGCTCAGGTATCATTCTATATTTATTTTCCCTTTTTGTTTTTGTATTGTATCATCACACTTTTGCTTGTATGTTTATGCTTGATCATATTAATATTGTATATTTCTGTATATGCTATTAATTAGTACCGACCCACTTGGGTTATTAAATATATAAAATTTATACCGCTCGTTTCATTCTATCCTATGACCCGGTCTACTCACGGTGTGTGAGTGGGAGGTTAAGAAAGAAGGTTGATCGCAGGTACGCCAAGAGTCTTGGCGAGGCGATATTCTTCACAGTGGACATATTCAGTACTTGGGTGTTGTCCATACAATCTGTATGGATTATAGAAATACCTCTTAGACCTAGTAAGGCTGGGGATCTTGTCTCTATGTTGTTCTTGCCTCTAAAGGTGTTCATAGTTCCTTCTAATTTCCAAAATAATTAGTTCCAATAATGGTACACCAAATTGGGTATTTGGTCCTATTAACTGTGCAATGCAATGACCCCTAATGGCCTTTGGCATTAAAGGGACTGAGTAATATTAGCAAAAATGGTCTCTTTTTTTCCAGAAACAGCATTACTCTTAACTATAGACAGTGTTTGATATTGCAGTTCAGCCCTTTAACTGCTTCTGGACCGCCATTTAACTTTATACATCTGGACAGTCCACTCTTATATATATATATATACACGTCCTTGCAGTGTTAAGAAGTTGCACAAAATAGTGCAGCTTCAGAGGCAGGGGGCTAGCTGTTACTACAGCTGGACCTTCTATAGGGAAGGCAGGGATGGTAATAAACTGTTTTTACCATCCTTGCCTTCCCGATCACTGTGTACAAAGTGCTCAATGAGGAAGGTATGATACGGTTCCATTTTCAGGCCCCCGGTCACATGACTGCCAGGGTCCAGGAACTGCATGAACTGCTGGGTACTAAAGAACCCATATCAGCTATGAAGTCAAACAGACACATTTCCCCTCATGTTTTGTTTACATGAAAAAATAAAAACAATATAAAAATAAAGCCCTATTTATTGCCAGAAAAAGACTAACAATATTTGAATAACCCATGGAAAAAAATGTTATAGCTATAAATTGCATGCACGGAAAAACCTGAAAATGTATCCGGTCCTGAACCCGGAAAAATGGCCTGGTCCTGAAATGGCATCCACCAACTCCAGTTAAAATTGGTGAGTGTGATTCTATGACCTTTTCTCTGTTAGATTTGGCCTAAATCTGCTAAAAGCTAAATATAGACATGAGGGCTCCAAGATCCGAGCTCTATGGATTGTATCATTGTTTAGAAGGTTGTTTGGACACTAGGTAGAGATCAGTAATGTAAGGGATGTAAATGGTTTGCTCTATAGAAAGTCTTGGTAGTGATTTAGTTCTCTCAATACAGCATATACCACACCTCTACTGATGATGGTGTTCATTGGCACATAATAATAGATGAAGCTACTTTTACCATATCCTTTACAGTTAAATCTAAGAGCATGGAGGACTCCGCTGGATCCAGGGCACCAAAGCAGCGAGATGAAAGCAGAATTCAAGGGGCATCCAGCTCAGTCCATCATGACCAACTTCCATGACGGACCTCAACCCTTTTCTCTGGAGAATCACATAAACAAAGGGCCGTCACAGGTTAGTGTTACTACATACTACATAATTCATATATACAATTTACATGAGTCATATTACCTGAACAAGTTAGAGACATATAAAGGAAGTACAAACTGTGATGTTGATATGTTGCTGTTTAGGCTATAGTGGCAACAACAGTAAACAAGGCTGTTTCTGGAGAACCCTTCTTCTTACGAGACAAGGGGGTCTTAAGCTTGAATGACATATATGCATCCACCACAGCTCGGGACTTCCGTGCATTTACAGCGTAAGTAACAAGAATGCTTGCTAATGACTACTAGTACTAAAAACAGGATTTTCTTATATTCTTCTATGCTATGTTTGCTAGGTTTCTGATGCCTCCTAATTTGTTCAAAGGGATATTAGGGAAAAGGGTCTGCTTTTTTTCAGAAACAGTGCCACACTTGGCATTGGGCGGTGAATAGTACAACAGTTCAGCCCCATTTACAATGTTCCTAATCATGTAAATGCTCAATTATGTAAAAGCACACTTTGGCAAATTTTGGCTATATTCTCATGAACATGCAAAAAAATGGCAGTGAAAAATGGACGAATTGGCCCGTTTTTCAGTTGTCTTACATCCATGGGGTCACCTTTTTTCATGGCTCTCTCATGGTCTAAGAGGGATCCGTGAAAAACTGCTAGAAATAAAACATATCCTATTTCTTGATGGTCTATTAAAATGGACTGTCAAAAAAACTGTGTGAATAGCCCCATTGGCTATTCAAAAACTTCTATCACACTGACATTTGTGAATAAGGTCTTAGTAATACTGAATTGAATTTATCATACATTTTACGCCATTTTCTGGTACAGAGAGGGCAGGGGATGCACTTAACTTATTGATCCATGAAACTCTTAATAAATTAGGTACATTTTACTCTGGCGCAGAGTAAATTAAGATTGGAAACATCAGTCTTGATAGATCTCCCCTGGTGTCTAAACGTAAGACAATACAAACTTAGAGTAGATAGTCTTAAACTGCTCCAGACTTATCAAAGAATCTAATTCTGAATGATATATCTGGCGTATCTTTAGGTTGTCAAGTTTAAATTGACATCTATTAACATCTATTAGTTGGCCTAGTTTTCAATAAAAAATGTTTGGCGCATTTTTGGCGCATGTGTCACATCATAAGCCCTGGCACATTTTCCGTAGTCAATCTGCCCCGTTGTTATATGTCTTCAAATTCTTTCTACTGCATATTACTTTCAAGGAATTATCCACAGCAGGTTTTGTTGGGGGGGGGCAGCAAGTTTTACTTCAATATGAATCATTTTCCCCATTTGTTCCAATTGTATATATGTATAACATACATATATACAAAAACAATCACCAAAAAATCCCAGCAAACCAGAAACACACATTGTTACCATAGTTGAAAAGATGCATCAGTCACTGGTCTCCAGCTACTGTTTGTCATTGGCAGTGCCAGCACAGCATAGGGCTCAAAATGGAAAAAAGCTCAATGGATTAAAGGAAGTCTGGGGATTACAGCCCTATATAAGGGTCAGGAAGAACAGTGAAAACTGGGTGACAGCTCTGGAGTCCAATCACTGCTAGAATTGTCACTGATATCAGAGGGAACGGGCAGGAAGCATTCAGTGTTAAATGCAGTGGGCACAGTACATGAAAAAGCCACCTCTTGGGCTACTGGAATCATCACCAATACATGGATTTCAAACATGGGTCATCATGACATGGGTTTCTCAGACAGGCAACCTGCACGACTATCACATCACTATGTTTACACTGCTCTCCCCATCTAGATGGTGCTGATGTAGGGTCATGCTATGCTGGGATTGGTTATACAGCTGTTCTTACTGCGCCTGTTAGTGCAAGGAGAGCGCCTTGTTAACCAAGCTTATGCATCACAACATGGCGTAATAGAGTTTACTGGTTATATGGCACTATGTGTTACTATGTACTTCCACTGTCTTGGATGATGATACATGCTTATGGTGCTTTAATTGGTGCAGGTCACCGTGTGGTCAGTGTTCTCTGGAACTTTCAGAAACTGAATTGCGTGAGGATTCTTTATAGGCAGAACTAAGTTGCACCCATGAGTTGCACTGAGAGAAGTTGTATGTTACTCTTCTGTGGTGTGGCCAATTTGACATCAAGCATTACCCTGGCTACTAAAGGCGGGAATTGGCTTCCTGTATAAAGACCACTCCCATGCTCTGTAGGTAAAGATGACAACTCAAAGAGAGACAGTTCATAGGAGTGGAGCCCAGTTTACTGCTGAATGGATGCTTGGAGGAGCAGTGGCCAGCAAGACCAGATTCGTTTGGAGAGCCATGTGATCTTCTTCTGGAAAGGAATACACACCGTTAGCCTTTTTTCTAAACGGAATACTTCCTAGGCACCTGGTAATTGTAAGCCTGGGACCTGCGGTGGTGAGTGGTGCATACTCTGTGACTCACTCACCCCTGCAGCCCAGAAGTCTGCACAAATTACCATTATACATTCTGTGAGACTTACCCTTGTACCAGACTTGCTGTACTTTACCATCTGCAATACAGAGGTATCCACAGTGAAGTGTATCAGGTTGAATCAGGGGTCCAGTGTGTGTCCATTCCTTGTCAAAGGAGCTCAGAGTGACATGCAGGGCCTCTTTCTCTAACACCTTTTTATTTTACTCTAGTTAGAAAGGTTGGCCACTCTTTATTTACCTGAATATATACATGATGCTTATGTTAGTTTCTTACAGCCTTCTCTTTTATATTTTTCTAACCAGAAAAGAACTTGAAGGATGTCCCAAAAAGGATGTTTTGACATATTGGCAAGCAGAGGATTACCCTAAGGCCTGGGGACATGGCTTGAAAGTAAACCCTCTACCAAAGGAAAGTCAACCAACACTACGACCACCACCTCCAATGCGGGACACCCTTCAGTTTCCCATTGCTACTAAATTGCCAAGGATACCACCACGTGCAAAATCTGTCCCACACACTGGCCTTAAAACTCTGGTACAGGAGAGCTACCAGTGGCCACTGGATTCCAAGAGGTCACAAGATGTTTACTTAACCCTGGAATGCCCCTGGACCAAGCCAAGACAGGGACCTTTGCCAGAGATCATGTCTGTTCCTAAGATGTATGAAACAGAATATGAGACATATGGTAGCAATAGACCAATTGTGGTGTGACAACAGCCAGGAGACAGTAAACTATCTGTGATCATATCATATCAAGTAATAACTGAACAGTTAGTAGTTTAACCAGAGGAAACTTTTAGCCCTATAAATAAAATGTATCTAACAAATTACTATCCTGTTTTTATTATTTTCAAGTGTTTCTTCTCACTATATATGCAGACTCTTTACTTCAGGCACTTTAAAGCGACTCTATCACTGCCCCCAGCTACTTTATACCGCTCCCATAGTGCTGTAGATGCTGTTAGCAGAATAAAAATGATACCTTTCTTATGTTTCAGAGCTCCAGGGATACGTAGAAAAAGCACTTTTATTCTTTATTCAAATGAGGATCTTGGAGCACAGCTCCTCCCCCGGGCAGTGTGAGGATCAACTGACACTGGGAGGATCAAATCACACTGCCCAGGGGGAGGAGCTGAATGCAGGATGGGTGTGTTTAGTGATGATGCAACAGTGCTCAGTGCCTGAAGAAAACTCCCCCTGTGCTCCAAGATCCTCATTTGAATAAAGAATAAAAGTGCTTTTTCTAGGCATCCCTGGAGCTCTGAAACATAAGAAAGGTATCATTTTTATTCTGCTAACAGCATCTATAGCACTAAGGGAGCGGTTTAAAGTAGCTGGGGGCAGCAATAGATTCCCTTTAAGTAAAGTTGGAGAGTTTATCACAAGTGGTCATGATACTACAACCCCTGTTATCATTTGATAAAGGGGAAGCTGCTGGCATGTTAGAATGTAGTATTATACACTGCCCATTGAAATCAATAAGCTAGAGCTAGCCTGTACAGAAAAGGTGGGGTCCCTCTCTTTATGTTTTAGTAGGACATAGGGACATGGGGACATGGATTATCCCCATAGGGTAGACCCTTTTTTAAAGAATAATTTTCAAAATACACTTTCAATGTCCTTTGGATGTCACATGACCGTTTTAAAACCCATGAATGTCTATGGGTCTATTCACATACCTATATCTATGTCCGTCAAAATGGACAAAGATAGAACATGTAAATTTTTTTTTTTTGATGGCTGTGAAAAATGTTCTGTCAAAGAAACAGATATGTGAATAGACCCATAGATATTCATGGTTTTAAAAACGCCTGTGTGACCATTCAAAAAACATCTGTCATACTGCCATTTTCACTGTTGTACGAATAAGGCGTAAGGCTGAATTAAAGTAGACTGATCAGCTTTTCTGACATGTCTGTTTATGTAAATACTTGTATTCCCCATAAAAACTATAGATCACCTTTGTTACCACCAGCACTGCTGCCAACCGCTTTTCCCTGAGATAATAGCTAAGTAGATGTAAGACCACATGCATTTATGAATTCCCAATTACTAAAAATCACTGCAGAATCAGTAAGGCCTTGTTCACACAGTAAAGTTTTGGTACTGTTTTCACAAAGTTGAATAAAATAAGCTCTTTTTCTGGACTAAAGTAATCCATCATTCTTAGGACATCAGTGTTTAGACTTGGAAAATCTTTTTATCATTGGAAAACCAGAAAGAACATTTCTGTACTCCTGTTCAGTTTAATCCAAAGGTGGAAATCCAAGGTGTTAATATGACACGTTTATCAGATTTAAGGGTTTCTCTGGTTACAACCTCCCACATGCATGGTCATTGTTCTTCCTGGAACGCTTAGTACCAGTGGATATAGCTAGGACCAAGGCTATACAGGAAATATAAAACCTGATTATTCAGTACTAAGTCATTTTTCCATGCCTGAAATACATGTATATACCTAAAGGATAGTTGAACTTCTATTTTGCTAGGGGTCTTAGTTAGCTAGTCTCTCAGGTCGGGGTTATTTTCTGCGCTTGCTGGTAGTATGGCTTAGCCCTTCGCCTATATGGTAAACTGTATTTACTAGGATTTACATGTCACTGTGTTACTCATTCTTATCTGTTTACTGTTACTAGCACTGGGTAAAGATCTCATGTCCCTATTTGTGTGTTACGGTATGCCCCTTCTCCCTCACTGACTGCCCGATAAAGGGCTTTTCATTAGCCATATTACTGATTTTCAAAATGTTTCTGTTGCTATCTGCCTTGAATCTGTTTTTGGTGTTGTCTCCCCAACCCACATGTCTCAGTGTTGGTGTTTGTCTTGTGCAGTGTCTTGGTCTCCCCTTTTCCCTGGGTCTCCTGGAGCAATGGCCATTTAGGCATGCAGTGGGATATCCTCACTTACTTCTGTTGATTCTTTATACCCGAGTGACCTATGCTCATAGCGACTGATCCAGTTTCAGGACCATCATCCCACTCCTTTCAGGTTATCTCCCATAATGTCCAAGGCTTTAACTCCTCCTAAAACATAGGAAGGCTTTCATATATTATTATGCTTGAGGGCAGAGGTGCAGGCAACTTTTGCAGGAAACTCATTTTGCATTACATTTCGCTCCCTCTTACCTACATAGATGATTTCCCACCTTTTTCATGGTGTTGGCTTCAGACAAACAACAAGGTGTCATTGTATGTTGCTCAAGTCATACCCACTTCATACATCATAACACAATTCAGGCTATGGAGGGCTACTACATCAAGGTCTCGGGGTCTAGTAGCATTTGTTTCTTATTATTCCCATTATTAACGCCCATCAAGTACAATTTTTCCGTCACATGCTAACAGCACTTCTTCCATAGGTGGAAAGGGATGACTACGCTATGGATGAGTGAAGAAATCAGGCGATACCTTTTAGAGGCTAACTGAGTATATTTATAAGTAAGCTTTCAAGAGTACTGGCTCTCTTCTTCAGACATGGTGTTATACAAGAACTGAAAATTCACAGATTTATACTCTATACACATGATCTTCAAAGGATTTTAGACAGACGCATGGTGGAATCACAATGATGTCTCAGGATTTTTCATTTCACTCTGCGGCCCATGTCATATTCTCTAGAATAGATCATATCCTGGTTCCCTCTACATTCCTTACGATGGTACGACTTACGAAAATCTCTAATTTCTGATAATGATGTTGTGCTAGTAGAATTCTGTTGTTTATGGCCTAAACCAGATAGGTTCCATTGAAGGATAAATGATCTGTTTCACTTTGATCAGACAAAGCAGACCTGGACAAGCACCTCCTGGATCTGAGGATGAAATTTCTCCGATTGGGATACAAACCAAAAGTGACAGACAACCGATTAAACAAAGCGTCAGCCATTAACAGAAACAGTCTGCTCACATACAAAGAGACCCAAAAAGAAGCCCGAGTGCCCCTAGTTGTTACCTACAAACCACAGCTGGAGATCCTACGAAGGATTTCCAAGGAGCTCCAACCTGTGCTACATAGGGACAACAGACTCAATGACATATTTCCAGTCCCCCCTCTCCTTTCCTTTCAACAACCACCAAAGCTGTGGCGTATTATTGTCCGGAGTGCCCTGAAGGCCCCAACTGAAAATGGCACCTCACCTTGCCTGCAAAACAGGTGCAAGACCTGCAGGCACATCCACACCGCTGACAGTGTACCTGTCCCACAATCACAACTGGTGCACAGAATTAGGGGGACATTCTCCTGCAGGTCTTCCAATGTGGTGTGTCTCATAATGTGTGTGCAATGTCCCACCACAGGCCTCTATGTGGGTTAAACAGGGCAGAGACTTAGTCAGCGCATGAACTCACACAGATTCACCATTAATAACAGCAGAACAGATCTTCCAGTGGTCGCACATTTCTCCGGAGAAGACCACTCTATTGAAGATTTGCGGGTTGTGGTTTTAATGGGGCATTTTAAGATGCAGAGGGAGAGAAAGGAATGAGAATAAAAGTTAATGCAAAAATTTCAAACTCTGCAATTTGGACTTAATACAGTCATATGAAAAAGTTTGGGCACCTCTATTAATCTTAATCATTTTTAGTTCTAAATATTTGGGTGTTTGCAACAGCCATTTCAATTTGATATATCTAATAACTGATGGACACAGTAATATTTCAGGATTGAAATGAGGTTTATTGTACTAACAGAAAATGTGCAATATGCATTAAACCAAAATTTGACCGGTGCAAAAATTTGGGTACCCTTATCATTTTATTGATTTGAATACTCCTAACTACTTTTTACTGACTTACTGAAGCACAAAATTGGTTTTGTAACCTCACTGAGCTTTGAACTTCATAGCCAGGTGTATCCAATCATGAGAAAAGGTATTTAAGGTGGCCAATTGCAAGTTGTTCTCCTATTTGAATCTCCTCTGAAGAGTGGCATCATGGGCTCCTCAAAACAACTCTCAAATGATCTGAAAACAAAGATTGTTCAACATAGTTGTTCAGGGGAAGGATACAAAAAGTTGTCTCAGAGATTTAACCTGTCAGTTTCCACTGTGAGGAACATAGTAAGGAAATGGAAGACCACAGGGACAGTTCTTGTTAAGCCCAGAAGTGGCAGGCCAAGAAAAATATCAGAAAAGCAGAGAAGAAGAATGGTGAGAACAGAGAAGGAAAAACCACAGACCACCCCTCCAAAGAGCTGCAGCATCATCTTGCTGCAGATGGTGTCACTGTGCATCGGTCAACAATACAGCACACTTTGCACAAGGAGAAGCTGTATGGGAGAGTGATGCGAAAGAAAGCCGTTTCTGAAAGCACGCCACAAACAGAGTCGCCTGAGGTATGCAAAACCACATTTGGACAAGGCAGCTTCATTTTGGAAGAAGGTCCTGTGGACTGATGAAACAAAGATTGAGTTGTTTGGTCATACAAAAAAGCGTTATGCATGGCGTCAAAAAAACACAGCATTCCAAGAAAAACACTTGCTACCCACTGTAAAATTTGGTGGAGGTTCCATCATGCTTTGGGGCTGTGTGGCCAATGCCGGCACCGGGAATCTTGTTAAAGTTGAGGGTCGCATGGATTCAACTCAGTATCAGCAGATTCTTGAGAATAATGTACAAGAATCAGTGACGAATTTGAAGTTATGCCGGGGATGGATATTTCAGCAAGACAATGATCCAAAACACAGCTCCAAATCTACTCAGGCATTCATGCAGAGGAACAATTACAATGTTCTGGAATGGCCATCCCAGTCACCAGACCTGAATATCATTGAACATCTGTGGGATAATTTGAAGCGGGCTGTCCATGCTCGGCGACCATCAAACTTAACTGAACTGGAATTGTTTTGTAAAGAGAAATGGTCAAAAATACCTTCATCCAGGATCCAGGAACTGATTAAAAGCTACAGGAAGCGACTAGAGGCTGTTATTTTTGCAAAAGGAGGATCTACTAAATATTAATGTCACTTTCCTGTTGAGGTGCCCATACTTTTTCACCGGTCAAATTTTTGTTTAATGCATATTGCACATTTTCTGTTAGTACAATAAACCTCATTTCAATCCTGAAATATTACTGTGTCCATCAGTTATTAGATATATCAAATTGAAATGGCTGTTGCAAACACCCAAATATTTAGAACTAAAAATGATTAAGATTAATAGGGGTGCCCAAACTTTTTGATATGACTGTATTCATGCCAGTTTCATGTCACACTATGTATGAACTGTGGGGGTCAAAAAACACCACCTGATTGCAAACAGAAAACAACAAAAAACACCCACCCCCCCGGCGGACCCGCCCCCACAAGTTTCCAGATTGTCTATTTCTAGACCTGTTGTAAATAACTTCTCTACTTATATTGAATTTTGATTTTCTTTAAAGATTCTAAGATCCTTTGAAGATCCAGGTCTTGTGTGTATAAAGAGTGTGAATTTTCAGTTTCTTGTATGTCTGAAGAAGAGAGCTAGACTCTCGAAAGCTTACCATCAAATATACTCAGTTAGCCTCTAAAAGGTATCGCCTGATTTCTTGACTCTTCCACTACTTTCTATGGCTAACATGGTACAACATTATACTACCAGAGCTTACTCAGGAAGTCAAATTCTGTTTTGACACTAATATGTATCCCTCCATTATCTGGGTGGCTCATAAAGTTACCATCAACAAGCTAATCCAAATGGCTTCCAGAACGAAAAGGTCCTATGCAACAACTCTGGGACAGAAAGACAGTACCCTAGCCTCCCTTCTGCGATAGCAGAAAGTCCACCCAAAAATGGACTATCCAGCTAAGATAGAGGAGACATGTACAGAGCTGAACTTGGTGCTGACCCTAAGGGTTGATTAGAGGGCCTCACACACTAGCTGCTCCGATTCTGAGCAATTTGAGTTTCCTTCCAAGGATGAGCCCTTCAGCATTTAATTAGTGTACGAATAAGGGCCTTCTCAAGAAAGCCAACTTTATCGACAGGAACAGAATTCAGTTCTGCTGATTACTTTAACATAATGTATGCACTTCCCCTGACAGAGCAATTCCGCCTTCAGCAAATCATTCATTTTATTTGCAGTCTCAAGACAGATGGGGGCAACCTTACACTTTATGGGTTGGTGGCCCATTTCTGCTATATATGGGGCTTTGTCTACCCCTACGGAAGAATTTCTGTATATGTTGAGGTGGGAAGAGGACATAGGCATGGCATTTGAGCTGGTCAAAAATGGCAGAGGCAATGGCAAAAATCTTGATCTACATGGCCTTGATCGAGGCTGATTGGAAGGTTCTTCTACCATGGTACCTGGTTCTGTCCCAACTGACCCTGTTGTATCTGGAGGCCTCACCATTATGCTTTAGAAAACGTGGGGGTATAGGTACCAAGTAAAAGTGTATGGTTGAAATATCCACTGGTATGGAGCTTTTAGGTACGGAGATTTTAGATTCGAGTTTATCTTCTGATACTGTCAGTCACAGCGGTTAACCCCATAAAAAAATCTAAGCAAGCGTTACGAAACACATAAATCTCAGGTATTAGAAAGGGCACAAAGAAACTTATAGGGTTTATCCTTTTGGCGGCTAAACTTGCAATAGCGAGAAGCTGGAAAAAGATGCCAGTTCTGGTCAAACACAAATTACAATGGATCATGGTCAATGATAGGCTAACAAGCCTTGTAACAGACTCCCATAAGAAATTCAAGGAGGGTCTGGTCCCCCTGGATCTCCTACTTGGAAAATTCTGTATAACATTACCTAACCCATGACTGCTATCCTGTGGAGATACCGCTCAGGACACCCTTGATCCTCACACCCTTTGTTATGATGAGACTGCATATGCAAGGCCACAATAAAAGCAATAAGAAGGAACTGGCTGATAACTGCGATAAGTAGAGACAGCTATCTACAACTAGCACACCTCTGTGAGTCAAGACAGACCCCCAGACGCCTTCACCAGAGCTCATCACGAGACAAGATGGACTTGCGCCGAATCTGTGAATCTGAATTATTACAAAACAGATAACTGTACTAATAGTAAATGCACTGCTGGAGAAACCAACACAAAGTCCACTAAAACCTACACGGTGACGTAGACAGAAAAGTCGTACAGCAGGGTCAAAACCAAGAGAAAATGAATAAGTAGAGATGGGAGACAAAAGCAATATCTGAAAAACTAGCTAAGGGTCAAAAATCCAGCCGGGAACATCACAACATATTCTGAGGTAAAAGCGGAATCCAAGGAGCAAGCCAGAGGTCACAAGTCATACAGGTACACACACAAAATGGAAGCCAAACTAGCAGTAGCAAACTAAAATTAGGTGGTGCTTGTCTCAGGAGGTCATGGTCTTATGTATGCCTCCTCAGCTGCTAACTGGATCAAGCCAGGAAGCTTCAGAAACTGCAAAAACTTTCCAGGTTGGCATGGTAACATTAAATGCGCAGCAGCCAGATAGAGAATCCTGACAACCTTATTTCTCCCCATTCCTTCTGGTTCTTTTCCCTCACTCTGTAAGAGTTCTTTGTAAGTCTTTTGTGTCTCCGTATTGTGTCTGCCTATATCTGTTCTCGGTTTAGCTGCCGATTTATACCTGGAAACATTATTCATAGTTTTGTACATTTCTCTGTATGGTTTATAACCTCTGTATGGTTTAAGCCTACAGGTATTGTGTTTCTATTGCTTTGTTTTGTAACTGCCTTATTACAAGCTTGAGTGTACCATTAAGCTGTTATAACCCTCTATTGTGAATGCCCACAGGAAATAATTTTATGTTGTAAACGTTACTTACTTTACTCAATAAAAATCAATGAAAGTAAGGGATAGTTGACCTGGCCCTGCAGACAGGAGACTCTACAGGTGGCCCAGGCTTTGTTCAGTGTTAGTGGACCCTACCCATAACTATGCCTATAAGGTGTAGCAGAGTTTATGGTGCTTGTTGTGTATAGCTAAATGGTGGGCCTCCAATCACATCCTCGTCTCAAGGCAGTATATTCTGACCAGTCAGTATCATCTTATTGCTCCTGTTAAAGTATGGTTTATCCCTTTATCATATAGGCTTTCCTGCAGCCATTTTTATTGCCTCTGCTATCAAACAGACCATACTGTACAAGTGACATTAGCAGTACAAATGAAATTACTTGTCTAATATTTCATCAAGGAATTTGCATTGATATATTTTCCATTTTACCAGTGTAAAAGACTTGTGAGTATCTTCTATAAATTCACATAGATGTGTATTATTACATTGACATATGCTTTTCACATCTGTAGGCCAAGACTCCACAGAAAACATTCCTGTTTGTTACATGTCCTTTTGGGGATCATGTGTAGAGTAATTTTTGCAGGACAAATTGTGCTTTGTAATCTATATACTGGGAAGCTGGAAAACAATTCAGAAAGGGGTGGAAGTGAAGAAAAACTGTGTTTGCAGGACATTCTTATGGACCTTGTTTTTAAGGCCCAAAATTACCTGTATTCTATGGGTCAGTATGATTCTGGATATAACAAATTTATAAAGTTTTTTTTTTTTTTAAGTTTTAACCCCTTAAAAAAATTCAATACAAAAAAATTTCTTGAAGTCACCATATTCTGACACCTTTAACTTTTTTATATATCTGTCAATGGGGATGTTTTAATAGGACATGTTTTTTCCACAAAATCATAGTGTCTTATTGATGTGATATGACCGGATTAATGTCTTACTGATCAGTCTATATGTATTTCTTTTAGTACATCTATAGGATGTTACTGATCTCTCTGTACTTCTATGTATTATACAGTACTGATCAGTAGATAAGCATTTCTTCAAATTCCTGTACTATAAATGTTCCTGTTATAAGTTGACCACTCAGCCCCTCCTTCTCCCCCAAAAGTACTATAAAAACGCTATGCCTATTGTCTCAGTTTAGCCTCGGCTGGAATCATGAGAGAGAAGGATGTCTGGCATCTCTGGAAGTCATCAAACGATGTATATATATCAGTGCATGATATATAATGGGGCTCCCCATCCAGTGCACTATTGCATCATTTGTAACCACAGCTAGTATTATCTATTTTCATTTATTAAACACTAATATTTTATTATATTCTGGTGTTATTATAGTTATTTTTTTGACTATCTTTGAGTTAACCTGTTTAAAAAAAATCCCGTTTGCCTAAAGATGCATAAGGCGTCTTTTTTGTGGAGCCAGATGTACTTTTTATTTATACTATTTTGGGGAAAGGCTATTGTTTTGATTGCTTTTTATTAACATTTTTAGGAGATGTGAAACAGCGAAAAAACGGCAGTTTGGTTCTTTAGATTTTTTTTTCCCCGCTACACAATTTACTGTACGGGAAAAATAAGTTTGTAGACTGGGCATTTTCAGACACAGGGATACCTAATGTACATGTGTTTCACTTTATGTACTTTTATATGTGTTCTAGGGAAAGGTTTTTTTTAATTCTTTTGTACGGAATTATTTTTTTTACTATTTTGACTCCAGGGGTATATAGTATAATGAGCTCTGCAGTGTTTTGCAGAAATAGGATATAGACAGGGATATAGGTACTAGAAAGGAGTGACAGCATCAGAAGATTTTGAATCTACTTCCATGACTGCCTTGCATAGCTTAAAAAAAACAAAACAAAAAAAAACAAAAAAAAAACAAAACATGGCAGAGTATATAGTGCTTAAATAATAGTGCTATATAGTGTACTAATGCCACCACACAGCCTTATAGTGCTCAAGTCATTTAGTCACTTGTAATTAGAACCTGCTTTGATTTCAGTCAAGCGTTATGGAGCTCCTAGGGGTGCTTGTCCTTTTGGACCTCCCTATAATCTGACCCTAGCCTGGGGTAACTGTGGAGTGTATCTTTTCCCTAAAACAGTGTCATTATGTTTTCTGTTCTCAGTTTAGCAGTACTCAACTTCTTATCAGGCTGGATTCATACTAGTGTTTGTACTACATTCAGAGATTCTGTCCCCAAACCCGTTTAAAAGTGCGGAGAGAAAAGCACTGCAAGCAGCCCTTTTCTCTTCGCATTTTTGCCGTTTTACAGGCGGAAACCTGGCGGACCCATTATAGTCTTTGGGTCCGCAGGTGACTGCTTTTTTTTAAGCGGACTAGGTTTCCGTTCGGGGGGACGGAAACCTGTCAGCAGATGTTTTATTATATTTCTAAATGATTTAATAGTATGTACTGCTTTACCTGGACTAAAGCAAACAGTGATATTCAATTTCTATGAAACCTAAAAATAAAAAAATCAGAATTTGAATATAAAATTACTCTGTTATGAGATAAGGACAGAAACCCTGAAATGTGTTCTGTAGATAGAAGATAGGGACAGGCTGCTCCTTTGTGGATTAGTGCAGTCATTCATCTCAGGATATGGAAGATCCGTTAAACATCTTTTGGTAATGATTCACTAATCTGATTCGGGGAAATATGACAGAGAAGATCCATTTAGCCTTCACAGCCCACAAGCAGCGGCCATGGCAGATGGGGCTGTGTCATACATGAACATTTAAATAAGGTATTCTTGAAACAAGGTGACTTGTCGATCGACCAAGATACTTTGAAGAACCATTTGGTGTTCAGCAACCTACTGCAAGGTAAGCACCTCAATACTACTTAATACCAAGCTCAGCTACACTGTTGTGTTATATTCTTCTTAAATCTGCAAATTTAGTGGAGGTGCACCATATTTTGAGGAACAGCTTTTTCACATATGAATCTAGGCAATTACCTTTGGACTCGCAGCACAGGAAACTTATAACAACACGTACTTCTAAGAGTGCCAAAGTTTCTAAAGGACCTCCATTATATTGTATTTGTCTTGATAGTCTTTGTGTAGACTGAACCTGATGTGGGAAGATGTAGGAGCCTGTTGGTTGTCTGTTAACATGAAGATGCACAGATCTGCATAGGAAATACAGATACAAAGCAATAGAATATTTTTTATTTAAGACAATTTGCAAAGTTGCTTCAGAATTGGTTATAATGGTGGATATTATTGGCTTTAAGGCACAGAAAATTTGTCACTAGAAAACCTACATGATTGAGTGTAGTAGAGGGATACACTAAGTCACAGCTGCAACACAATTGTAGTTTTTGTAGTTATTGAAAAAGTTCAAGGAAAATAAAGTTTCCACCACTGAGGATAATGAGGGAATTAGGACAGTACAATGACAGACTGAAAGAAATACTGAGATCATGTCAGATCAAATTAGTATAAATTTATGTAAGGTTCCTAACCCTTCAACTGAAGTTTTAATCCATTGTGTGTACCTATCCTACAAGTGCTCCAAAGGGGGTCCCTAACACAGTGGTGGTTATATGGTGCTCTTGATCAGACAGTACAAGTCATTTAAAGGAGAGGTGTTGGCGTATGGAGCATCTTACTGCAGGGAACCAAGAGCACTGCTGCAACAGGAACAGTGTGCACTGGATTAAACTGCTCCATTCGCCAACACCTCTCCTTTAAATGACTTGTACTGTCTGACCATATAACTAGGTAAATCCAAACAGCTTTATAGGTCTCCCACATAACTCACTCAGGGTTGCAGCTTCAGTACTGCTAACAGTGCAATGATTTACAATTTTGCTGTTTTTTTTTTTTTTTTGTTGTTTCTTTTACATAGGATGTTTACATTTCAACTTCTATCCCTGGTTCTGGTTGCTTACTTGTCTGCTGTGCAAGGTCGTCGGCCATGTCATCTTGCCAATGCCACTATATCAGCAGAGAAGGACCACTGTCCGGTGTGTGTCACCTTTACAACCACAATCTGCAGTGGTCACTGTCAGACAATGGTGAGATTTGTATTTTGCTCGGTTTTGGTGGCATAAAATAAAGAGCCTGAGCTCTGCCTACAGAATTGCAGAGAGCTTTGGCTACAATGTAACGTGAAAAATGATAGGTGATACATTTCCTTAACTTTTTACTAAATGTAATTGCAGATTTTTTTTTTAGTGCTATATTTTGTACATGATATAGGCACAGCCATCTTCCCTGAGCTGCTCTTAACAGCATTTAGAAATATGCTTTACATCAGCCACAGCCAATAGTCTGTAGTTGTTCGTTGAGGCTTATGAGTGTGTGTTCTAGACATGCTCTGTGATGTGTGCAGGGGACACGGGAGAGTGAGTAGATAAACTATGACCCTCACTACTGCAAAGAAATCTCCTACAGAACGTGTCTACCATTAGGCTTAGTGGGCAGAGTAAAAATGGCAGAATTTTTTTTAAAAATTTTAAAATACAGATATTGGATTTTGCCATTGAAGATAAAAACTTGATTTTAAAACAGGTCAGTTCAGATGAAACATTTCCTTTTAGGCATATAGTACTTGTTTCAAGCCATACGACCAGCAGTGTTTTTAGTCTTATTCAAGTGTGTCCAGTGTATTAACCAAAAACACATCCTAATCTCATATACCTGGGGCCACATGACCAATTCCGGTGCACTTTTTTCCCACAATATTGGAATGAGATGAAATGAAGTCTCAGTCACTTTCTGTGTACTGTAAAATACAGAATTTTTATCACTGTTTTCAAAACGTGAGGTCTTCGCCTAAGGGTATGTTAGTTTTGAAAGTTCTCCACTGGTGTATTTCAGTGGTGGAGGAGAAAACATGGCGAGTGATGTGGCATGATGGAGTATTTCTACAAACATAATTAACAACAAATATATTAATGTTTGTTGAATATAAGTTTCTAGACAAAAGTTAAACATTTTTGCAAATATAAATAAAAAAAATGTTGCAGGGTCTTAATTTTCTCTAATCATCTTAGTGGTGACAGCCTGTTGTCTCGATTGATTGCCAATGGATACGACCAGGAACACAGAACCTTTCTATGGTCTGCTGACTGTTGAAAACCAAGCCATGACTTCCTTATTGTGAATAGGTATCAGGCAGGGACAGTGCATGCATGAGAAGATAACCCGCCCACTATAAGGAAATTATGGCCAAGTTTCTAACAAGCAACAGACCATTAGACTGTTCTTGCTTCAGTATCTATTGGCAACCTATAAAGACAAAAGATGGTCACCATTTAAAAAAAAACAAAAAAAAAAACACCCTGCCAAATTTTTAGTCATCTATATTTGAAAAAATGTGTAATTTTTGTCTACAAATTTAAATACAGTTATGTACATGGGAAAATTCCCTTCAACAGCTGCCAATTTTATGCAGTATTTCGTTTCCAGGGAAAACCTGCCTAATAGCTATAGCTTTTTAAATGAAGTTGTTGGCAAGGTGTCATAGCACCCAGTCTGTCTAAGATTACTTACATCCGCAGCATAACTAAGCCAAGAGGCCACAGCTTGGTAGTACTGTAAACATGCTTTTCTGAATCACACTTCCATAAAACAGTGGAGATCCCCTTTAAGAGAAAATTTTAAATTTATTAAGATTAATTCAAATCCTTGGAAAACAATTATGTCACTGTGACTCATGGGTATTTTTTTTTTTTTTTTAAACAGGATCCAGTGTACAAAACTGCCCTTTCCTCATTTAAACAGCAGATCTGTACATATAAAGAAATCCGCTATGACACCATCAAACTGCCAGACTGCTTACCAGGCACAGACCCTTTCTTCACCTATCCTGTGGCACTGAGTTGCGATTGCGACAACTGCAAGATGGACTACAGTGACTGTACTGTGGAGAGCAGTGAGCCTGATGTCTGCACAAAGAGCCGACTAGACATATAATACAAAGCACAAAATTCCACCAGCAAGTTTCCCAAATCCTATAAATAAACACAATAAAAGCAGATATCTTGCAGACCCTTTGATGACTGTAAACCTATATGTAACGTACACAATTCCCAAAAAACCTAAGTACTTAAACGTCACTACCTCATTTTTTGTAGATTTGCCTCAGTGATTTGGAACAGTATTCAATACAGTCATATGGCACAAACATATTACAATAAGCAAGTGTGTGAATAGAGCATCCTGACAGTCTCTAGTAAATGCAGGGGCAGTCCAAGGGAAGGCAAAGAGTAGAAGCATTTCTTTATTACTGCAAGAATGGGGGATATTTATTAAAAAACTGGGGCAGCTGCCAATAGCATCTAACTAGATTCAGTTTTCTTTTTCCCATTTTAAAAATGAAAGAAGGAAATCGAATAGGTTAAAAGGAATCGGTTTTGTTATATCTCTCCACTGAGTCTAATCTAGCAACAAAAACTTTGTAGGCATTACACATGACATGGGCATGCTTAGAAATCATCCCAGGAAAATAACATTATGGGGGTGGTGGTGGGGGAATTGTTGTTCCTACTGCTGATAATCTAGGGAACTGCTAAGTAAACACATTCAATAAAATTCATCAGCATTCATCTGATTGAGTCTTCTATAGTGAGGATCTATATGCGGTGCCAGGGAAGAGAAGAATTCAAAGATGGAGGCAGAGACCATAAATCGACTCAAGGTGTCTTTGTTTGATTGCTTGTTTCAAGGATGAACAATCCCCTTCTTCAGATGAATACACATGGTACACACACAGAGATATACACATTGTTCAAAAAGGCATGGAAGAGAGGAAGGGGAGGGCAGGAATAGGAATCATAATGGTTTATAAATTAGGAGGAGTCATGAGTTGAAAGTTTCAGATATATCACTCAACACTTGGAAGAGTTCAAATTACAAGTCTATGTGGGTAACTGTC
This sequence comes from Leptodactylus fallax, assembly GCA_947044405.1. NCBI lineage: Eukaryota > Metazoa > Chordata > Amphibia > Anura > Leptodactylidae > Leptodactylus > Leptodactylus fallax. Next base: position 4,607,123 of record CAMRHE010000078.1, read on the forward strand.
TTAAATTATCCTCACAGCAGCCCGGTCTCCAGAAGGGAAGAATGGTTGGAGCATCTTTTTTTTTTTTTTTAAACTCGTTTTATTGAAGTTTGTACAACAAGGCATACAACACAAGGAAAAGGTACAAAGGAAGTAGCAGGATAAGCACAATAAAATTCTGTGTAACAGATAACAGAAATTAAACAAAAGTAACAAAGGAAACAATTAAAACAGTTGCTGCAGAGTCCATAACATGTGAAACCTGAAAATAAAAAGCACGAGTAGTCCCAAAATCATGAAGTAGGTGGGCAGAAGGACCAGTCGAACCAACCTGTAGGAGAACAAAGGAAACAGACAAAGTATAGCAACTCAATCCAACCTATGCGGCCAAAACGAATTCCAGGGTACCACAGGGGTCAGGAGACAGGAAAAACCCTTAGGGGAACACACCGTAGGAGCACCAAATCAAGTCATAAATGCATCAAGGGCTGTACGAAAAGATGGGGTTGTGTATAAGGTCAGCGGTAAGTTACACCAGGGACCCCAAACCTTTTCAAATTTAGTGGGCCTTCCTCTACCCTTGTATACCAGCTGGTTATATGGTAAAACTAAGTTCATCAACTTTGTCCACTGTGAGAGAGAGGGTGGGCGAGGAGCCATCAATCTCAGAGCTATGGCTTTTCTAGCTAAGAATAAAGATTCTCGTAGCATAATACGAGTATGATGTATCCATAGCTCCTCGTCCAGGATACCAAACAGGCAAACTTCTGGGGCAAGTGGAACAGGGACACCTAGGACCTCCGATAGTATATCTACCACCTCTGTCCAGAAACTTTTAATAACAGGGCAGTCCCATATCATATGCCAAAAGTCTGAATACTCTGCAGGACAACGTAGGCAGCCCGGATGTTGTAGTCGTCCCATCTTATGTAACCGTGCAGGGTAAGATAACTTTGGTGTATGATATATACTTGAATCAACCTATTGTTGACTGATGGGGATACAAATTGTGCTGATTCCTGTAGTTCTAAATAGGACTCATCGGTAAGGGCAGGAATCAGAGTGCGCCATTTCAACAAAGAGGGAGCAGCCAGATGAGATGTTTTAGCCTGTATGAGGTGGACATATAGGCTTGAGATGAGACCCCGAGGACCCTGGGACCGTAGTACACCTATTAGAGGATAAGTAGAAATGAGCACATCAGAGGGGGGAAACTGTGTAGTCATGGCATGTCTAAATTGCAAAAACCTGAAAAACTGTGCGCGGGGAATGTTAAAGAGTACACTTAGGGAGTCAAAAGAACGAAATACACCCTGTTCATATAAATCACCCAGAGACACAACTCCAAACTGCTCCCAGCACCTCACATCTGGGAGAGCCAAAAGCTCTGACAGCCCAGGGTTATCCCAGAGCGGAGTCTCAGTAGAAATAGCAGAGTAGGATGTTACCCGCTTGGCCTGCTGCCAAACCTGACCTGCCAGTTTGTGGAGAGGCAGCAACTTTCCTTTATATAAACGTGGACTTTCTAATACTGACCATAAGATGGGTATAGCTAATTAATGCGCTAAGTGGGCCTCCGGGCCAGTTAACAGCCAAGACTTCAAATAGCGGAGTTGTCCCGCAATGTAATATAAAAAGATGTCCGGCAGGGCCATCCCGCCCATATCTTTGGGACGTTGCAAGGTGGACAGTCGCAGCTTGGACCCGGAACTCCCCCAGATAAAGGGAATAAATAGGGAGTCTAACTGCTTAAAGAACCTGTGGGGCACTGGCATGGCCACATGCTCGAGTATATATAAACACTTAGGGAGTACCACCATCTTGATAAGGTTTATCCGTCCAGCTACAGACAAAGGCAGAGCCCCCCCAAACTTTAAATTTGGTTCTCAAATGGCCTAAAAGTGGGTACACATTTAGGTTAAGGGAGTTGTGATCATTAGTGATATGAATACCCAGGTATTTGCAGGCATTCACCACTCTCAGGCCACACACCAACTCTAGTGTCTGCCAGTAGGCGCGGAGAGATAGGCATATATAAGGACTTAGACCAATTAATTCGTAGGCCCGAATAGGTACCAAATCTATCAATGACATCCATAGCCCTGGACAAAGTGCGAATGAGGTCAGACATAAATAAGAGCATATCCTCTGCGTATAGGGCCGTCCTTTCCTCTCGGGCGCCAATGGTCACCCCTTTGTATATCGGGTCTTGCCTAATAATAGCGAGAGGCTCCAACGCTATCGCAAACAATAATGGGGATAAGGGACGTCCCTAACGGGTTCCCCTATGTAGAGGGAACATAGGAGACAGAGCACCATTAATTGAGAGTGCCGCCATGGGGGATTGGTAGAGGAGGGTAATCCATGTAATAAAGGAGTCACCAAACCCAAAATAACGGAGAACCTGTAGGTGGAAGGGACATTCCACTGAGTCAAATGTGTTAGTAGCATCTAAAGAGGCAATTGCCCAATCCTCATGGAGAGCAGCCCCAATTTGGGATACCACATGGACCCTCCTAAGGTTGTCTGAAGTGGACTTGCCGGGCATAAAGCCTGTTTGGTCGGGATGAATCAAGTACAAAATAATAGCGTTCAGTCTATTCGCTAGGATTTTTGCAAGCAGTTTATAGCGGGTCCTTATCTGGTTTGAGGAGAAGGATAATTGTAGCATCATAAAAGGACTCCGGCAGTGCATGGGCTGAGTAGGCATCCTGATAGCATTTTAACAATACAGGGAGAAACAGATCCTGATATTGCGCATAGACCTCCACTGGTATACCATCAGGGCCAGGGGATTTACCCCTGGCCATATCAGCCAGGGCATCAGATAGTTTCTCCATAGTAAGAGGGGAGTCTAGAAAAGCCCATTATTCTTGCGTCAAAGTTGGGAAAGAGACATCGGTTAGGTACTGAATAAGTTCTTGACTAGGGGCCTGGAGCTGGGACTGCTAAAGACCGGAATAGTAATTGTGGAACCTATTCCTGATAGCAACACTGTCAGTCAAAACCACCCCATCAGCTGAGTTAATTTTCAGGATAGCCGGAGAGGCTGTGTTATAGTAAATCAGATGGCCCAGGAGACTACTAGACTGGTTGCCTAGTTCATAAAACCTCTGTTTGCTAAAGAATTGTGACCTGCGAGCTTTGTCATACAGAACATGCAAATATTGTCTGCCCATTTGGAGCCATGCATTTTTAGAGTCCTCACTGGGGTCAGTAATGTAGGCTGCTTCCAGGGAAGCACATTTATTAGCTAGCTCAGATTCTAGGGAGGATGACTCTCGCTTGATATATGAAATGGAAGATTTGATACAGCCTCTCAAGTACGCCTTAGTAGTTTCCCATAAGATTTTAGGTGTAGTACTTGGAGAGTTGATATCTAGAAAGGTGTGTAACTGGTCAGGAATACGGTCATTGGTAGCTATAAGTTTGAGCCAAAAGGGATGAATACGCCAATTGTGTGGATGGCCCGGGGAGACACCCTCTCCGATTGCCACCAACAAGGGTGAGTGGTCGGATGTGGCCCTAGGCAAATATGAAATAGCAATTAGCTGGGGAGCTAGCTCTAACATTACCCAAGGTGTGATCAATTTGAGACAGAGTGTGATACGTAGCAGAGTGGCAGGAATATACCCAGGCCTGGGGGTGCTTAAGACGCCACAGGTCATACCATCCCAATTCTTGTATGAGATGGGCCAAAGGAGTAGGTCCAGCTACAGAGAGGTCAGATGCAGGTGGCAAATAGAGACCAATAATGACATATATTTTAGAATCTATCCAGGCCTGAACAAAGACATAACACCCCTCCGAGTCTCTAACGGTGAGGCCAGGCTCCCATCTAAGTCTGCGGTGGAGTAAAAGAGATACACCTCTAGATTAGGAGGTGTGAGTGGAGTGTAAAGACCATTGGACCCAGGGCTTTCGCAAAAGCTGGGTCGTGTCAGGAGTAAGGTGAGTTTCCTGCAAGCACACTATAGCTGAGACATGTCGTCTTAGTTGGGAGAAGATGACTAAGCGTTTTTTAGCGCTACCCATTCCCCTCACATTCCATGAGAACAATTTAAGGGTCGCCATGGTAAGTTGTAATTGAATCACCACAGGTGGGACACCATCCTCCACCCGTACCTGAAAGGGGAGCATCAAGAAAAATATAGATCCGCAGCAACATTGAAACCAAGAACTACTGTAATACCCGTAAGGGGTAAACTAACCATGAGGGAAGGAGTCTAGACTCACTTCTGCAAATTATGTGGCACTTAGTAAAAGGGGGGAAGCAGCGCACCTTAGGTGGTACAGTAGTAGGGCACTGTCTTCAACTTAGATAGAGAAAGGTAAAAGCAAATCCAGGGCAGGAACAATCTCTGCGTGGTGAAACAGAGAACCCACAACATATAGTTTCAGTAAGACTCTGGAGCTGGCAGCCCCGCACCCCAAATAGATGAAATTAACAGGCAGCTATAGACAATAGAACAGGGTAAATCACAGTAAAGTCCATATAAAGATATTGGGCCGCAAGGGCCCCTTACCCAACCACGCCGCAGACGTCTATCGTCTGGGAGACCAAGGCAATAAGTTTAACAAGTCCTCCACCTCTCGCGGAGAAGTAAAGAAGGTGGTCTTATCAGTGTAGATCACTCGAAGATGAGCAGGATATGCCATAAAGTACTGGATGGAGCGTTCCCATAGGCGTCGCTTCACAGCAACAAAGGTAGTACGCGTCTTCTGTAGCGCTGCAGAGAAGTCAGGAAAAATGGAGACTTGGGCATCGTTGAACTTTATCTCCCGAAGTTACCGCGCCGCTCTCAACGCTGCATCCCTGTCTTTGCTGCTCAGGAGACGGGCCAGAAAAGGCGAGGAGGTGCTCCCGGAGGAGGCGGTCTGGCCGGGACTCGGTGAGCCCTTTTCACTGCAAAAATAGGAGAGAAGGTCGCATCCAGCAGGGTCTCTTTCAGCCATTTCTCTATAAATTCACATGGAGCAGCTCCCTCTACCTGATCCGGCAGGCAGAGGATCAGCAGCAAACAGTCACGGCTTGTACCGACAGCTTCACCAGTAGGTGTTATCAGAGGAAGAGCGTGCAGCAATCAAGATCAGTAGATGTTATCAGTCCGGTTCGTACCTGCAGCTCCGCCAGCAGACGCCGCCAGAAGGAGAGCATGCAGCAATCAGGATCAGTAGGTGTTATCAGAGGATCCGCAGCAACGGTCACAGCATATACTGGCAGCCCCGTCAGCAGGTGTTATCAGAGGGACACCGTGCAGCAATAAAGATCAGTAGGTGTTATCAGAGGATCAACAGCAGTCACGGCTTGTACTGGTAGCTCCGCTAGTAAGTGTTATCAGAGGGAGATCGTGCAGCAATCCAGATCAGTAGGTGCCACCAGAGGATCAGCAGCAGACAGTCACGGCACGTGCTGGCAGCCCCGCCAGCGGGTGTTATCAGAGGGACAGTGTGCAGCAATCAAGATCAGTAGATGTTATCAGAGGATTAGCAGCAGACAGTCACTGTTGGTGCTGGCAGCTCCGCCAGCAAGTGTTATCAGAGGGACACGCGCAGCAATGATCACAGTACAGCAGATGGCATTAGAGGAGCTAGCCAGGATGGGGATCAGTAGTGTGGTGCACAGGGGGGTTAAGCTGGTCCACCCGTCTTTATACCTGACAGCGCTGAGCACAGGGGAACAGAGAGCTGCAGGGAAGATCCAGACCTCGTGTGCAGCGGTTCAAGGAGGTGCTGCGAGCCGGCGCTGCAGGACCTTGTCGGCAAGATGGCCGCCGCAGCTCTCAGGACCAAGCTCCAGCCAGCCGTAGCGATGCAGCAGGAGGCAGTGAGCAGCACCGAGAGGTCCGGGGGGTTTTGGGGCCACCGGGGTCAGCAGGATAGATATAGGATAATGGTGGGTTCCTGCCACAGCTCAACTCACATGCGTCCAGCCGGTATACGCGCAAACCACGCCCCCTGGTTGGAGCATCTTTAATTGCCCTGACAAATGTCGCACCTCCGAAGGGGATGGAGGAGATACAATAGACATATTTGTAAACATTGTGAGATATATCTGTACCATTCACAGCAATTCATAATCAACTGCTAATTTATAAACCATTATGATTTTTTTTTCCCTACCCTCCACTTCTATCCAAGGAACAGGTCTGACACCTCCCAGCCCTCACCTGACTGTGCAGCCACCCAGAGGGTGAAGGGTAACTTGTAGCCTTTCTCCAATATGTGTGTGTGTGTGTGTATGTATGTATATATATATATATATATATATATATATATATATATATATATATACACATATACATACATACACATAACCTTGAGTTATGATTTGACAGATTTTTTTTTTATTGTCCATTGTGGTCATTCATGATTCTACGAATCATTGGGGGGGGGGGCTACAGCTACATGCTATCCTCATCACCATAAAGTGACTGAGGAAATATCCTAGAGTCAATCCATATCAAGTGGACCAGGGGTCCCCACCTCACCATCTCAGATTTTGATGAAGTTTGGTACATAGAGAAACTATGATATAAAACTAAGCTGTGTAAAATTTTAGTTCAAAAGACTAAAAATTGGAGGTTCTAGGGGACCTCAAGTAAAGGGTTGCAAAACGGCACCTGAGCAAAAATGACATTTCTCGCTTATTTCACTGGGGGACACAGCACCATGGGTATAGACCTGGTCACTAGGAGACAGACACTAGGGAAAAGAAAGCTGTTGGCTCCGCCTCCAGGCTATACCCTGCCACAGCCACTGTGCATGAATCAGTTTGAAACCTAGTGTCATAGGAGGCAGACACGAGCTGACTCAGGTCTTCTGTCTTGCATCGTTTTTATTTTTACCTTTCTTTCAGGTGCAGGGGATCGTCAGCGTGAACGCCACACTAGTCGTACCCTCCTGTGGGCGCAGCGCTCTGCAAAAGAGCGCCTCGCCAGTCACCCAGTCCCCACTTGCCGCACCAGCGGCCGGAGTACCAGTGGCTCCACTCCCACGTGCGAGGTCCTACCGAGGGGGAGACCCTGCGGCGCCTGAAGACGCCAGACAGGTGAGTATGAGAAGAATAGAAGGCAGGTGAGTATGAAAGTTACCTCAGCCCCTCTCCACCTTCCCTTCAGGCCCTCTCCACCTCCCCTTCAGGCCCTCTCCACCTCCCCTTCAGGCCCCACTCAGCCCCTCAGTGTTTCTCCCAGGGGGAAAATAGCATGGGTCCTGTTTAGGGGGGCATCACAGGGTCCCCCCAGAGCTGGGCCTTAAACTTTAGCACATAAGCCCCTTTTTTCTGGGGCGTTTTTGGGCCTTCTGGTCACTCCTACCGTCTTCCTGTCTTCGACTAGGAAGTCGGACTTCCCTTCCCTTGACCTGTGTGTATCCAAGTGGAAGGTGAGCTCGGACAGTTCTGCCAGGCTATGCTGTGACACGTCTTTAGCTCTCCCTGGCTGGCAATGATGAACATCCGAGGTAAAGGAAGCAGGTTGCTCCAGTGGTGCAATCGGTTAGCGCACGATACTTATATATCAGTAACTAGTGAGTGCAAGCCGGCCTTTCTTGACATCTTGTCAGCGAGCCGCCCCATGTGTCCCTTCCTATCATTAAGATCCTCCTGCGGTGGATCCCATGATAGCTACAGTAGGCTCTCCAAAGCTTCTAGTCTGCCTTCAGCGGACTTTGCCTACCTCAGTGATCCCTTGGAGTGAGATTGGATCGCTTCTGTTGTATTGTTTGCAATGCAGAACTGATACATTGCATTGTCCTAAATGCTGGCTATTGTATTGCTGCAAGAAGGTGGCTTCCCTCGCCAGGGTGGCCTTCGTAGTGGCTGGTTTCTCCCTGCGGCTCTCCTTCGCTGCCTCTGGGGTCATCAAGGCCTTCTTTTCCTAGGCCAAACAGCTTCAGTCAAACCTCCCTGATGTAGTTTCTCTCCAGCTGCTCGTCTCTGAGATCCTAAACGCTTCCAAATAACTGGAGATGCCTCCCAAATCTGCCAAGGCGGCCGCCAACACAGTGGCTATCCGCCATACCGTTTGGATTCGTTGTGGAATACTGAGTCCGCCTCCAAGAAGGCGACCGCAGTCCTTCTCCCTTTCCAGGTCAACCTGGGTAAAATTTTTGTTAAGGGCGTCGAGAAGATTATCCCTGAGGCCACGGGGGAATAGATTCTTCCTCCCTCAGAGGCGTCCTGTGTGTCAGCCGTTCTCCTGTTCCAGAAAGCTTCTGTCAAGTCCAGGCCTCCCTGGCGGTTCTGCACCAAGTTGTCCAGGCCTTCCTCTTCCTAGCCTCCTCAGCATGAAGTTTTTTTCCCCTCTCTGGGCATCTCAAATGGCGGGACGTCTGGGTCCTGGGCCTGAGAGGCGGTGTCGTCCGCCTACTCCAGCTTTCGCTGGAGTCTCTTTGCCTTCCCTATGTCGGAGAATCCAGGCTGTCTCCAATCTGCTGCGGCAGGGAGTTAGCGTCCCCGTTCCCGCTTCAGAGTGTATCCTGGGTTACTATGCCTACCTGTTCTCCATTCCCCTAGAAGGACGGTTTTCCTCGTCCCATCATGGACCTGAAAGGGCTCCACAGGTTCGTCCATGTCTGCAGGCTCCGCTGTGTGGATCCTTGAACTTTCCAGCTGTCTCCCCTTCAGGCTGGCATCTGCCACCTGGGGTTTTTTTGCTCAGTGATGGCGTCTCTCATGGCCATCCTCCGCGTCAGAGGTGATGCCGTGATTACAGACTTGGATGACCTCCTGGTGAAGCCCCTCCAGGTCAATCTGACCAGCTTGTGGCTCACCTTGGTCCTTCTTCGCCGGTTCTGCTGGCTCATCAATGAGGATGTCTCGTGCCCTCTAAGCACATGGAATCCGGGACATGATCCTGAAGTACGATGTGTCCCACCTTCGGAGGTACTCTCCTTGCTCTCTTTGAATCGGCATGTGGGTCTTGCGCACAATCACCTCGACCTTCTAGGCTGTGCCTTTCATTCACTTACTCTCCATTCACTTACTCTTCATCCTCTCCACTTGACGATTACGGCCTGCTGGGACAAATCTCCGGACAGCCTCATCTGCCTGGTTCTCTTCCCACCTTGGTTCACTGACAGATTCTTTAGTGTATCTCCTCCCCAGGAATTTCTTAAGGGAAGTCCTTCTTCCCTTCTGTTGGTAGGTGATCCCCACTGCCGCCAATCTCCCCGGCTGGGGAGTGGTCCTCGATGCTTTGACTGTTCAGGGCCTGTGGTCCAGGGCCGATTCCTCCCTCTGGTTCAACCTGCTGGAAGCCAGGGCTATCTTATTTGCCCTTTCTCCTTGGACCTCTCTTCTCCAAGGACATCTGTCTCAGTCCAGAATGACCTCTCCTCCATGGTCGCCTACTTGAACCCTCAGCAGGGCACCAGGATCCGTGCGGCCTTAGCAGAAGCCGCACAATTTCTTCCTTGGGTGGAGCACCTTGTTCCAGCTCTTTCGGTGGTCAACCTTTTTTTCTGGTGTGGACCACTGGGTGGCAGACTACTTGAGTCGAGAAAATATTGCTCTGGGCGAGGGTCGCTTGATCTGCAGATCTTCCTTCCACTGTGGCATGACAATTGTCAACTTTTTTTGCCTCCGCAGGAACCACAAGGTCTCCGGCTAAATTGCCAGATCTCTGGATCCGTGAACCATTACCGCTGGCGCTCTTGTGAGTTTGGTTTTTCACTTCCTCTTCTCCCTTGGGTCCTCCAGAATCTCAAGACCAAGGGGGTTCAAGCTATCCTGGTGGCACCAGATTGGCCCTGCCGGGTCTGGTATGTGGATCTCATGTTCCTGTTGGCAGATGCTCCTGGCCTCTTCCTCTGCTGGTCGAACTTCTGTCTCAAGGACTGCTGTTCCACCCCACCTTGATTCATCTGCATTCACGGCGTGGCTGTTGAATCCGAGGTTTGAGGCGTCGTGGTTTTTTCGGAGTTTGTTATTCTAACATACTCAAGGCACGGAAATTCCAGGTAGCTTAGATCTGCCATCAAACGTGGAAGGCTTACGTCCATCGTTGGAAGAGTAACAATTCTCATCGGATCTTCGACAGTCTCGTCTGGATCAAGGTCTTAATCTTTTTTCCTTTTAAAAGACTTTCCTACAGGAGTGCCACTCTGTGCTCCTTTGGAACCCTTGGATCCTAACCTTGTCTTTAAGGTGCTTCAGGTTCCCCCCTTCGAGCCTTTGATATCTTTTTTTTTTTTTTTGCCTTCTAGCCTGGTAGAATGAGTTTCTGGTGGCCATTACCTCCATCCACAGGGGTCCCAAATTGGCTGCCCTTTTTTTCGGCAGCCTCCCTTTCTGGTCCTCCACAAGGATAAGGTTTTCCGCCATCTGCCAGTCTTTTTTTCTTAGGGTGTTTTTCCTGCTTCCACATCGAGGACTTGGTCTTGCCCTCTTTCTGCTCAGTCCCCAGGCATCCATGTAAGTGCTCGCTCTTCCCTGCCCGGTTGTTGCCCAGGCGATTTGCGTGTATACTGTCCCTCACGGATCCTTTCTGTTGGTCGGACGCTTTGCTTGTTCTCCCTGAGTGCCCTTGCCAGGGCCTGCCTGCTTCCACAGCTCCCATCTTCCGATGGCTTTGGTCTGAGATTAGGGAGACCTATTGGTTTAAGGGTAAGGCTCTGCCTTTCCATGTGACGGCTCTCTCCTCTAGAGCTGTTGGAGTTCCCTGGGCCTCCGGCATCAGGCTTTTGCTTCCCAGGTCTGTAAGTATCCCACTGGGCCTCCATCCTCTTTCTCTAAGTTTCACCAGATCCATTCTGTGGCCTCTGCCGATGCCAGTTTGGGTTGTAAGTTTCTGGAAGTGGCTGAGCGTTAAGGGTTTGCATGGCCATGTTATTCCCACCCTCTGGGACTGCTTTAGGACATCCCATGGTGCAGTGTCCCCCAGTGAAATAAGCGAGAAAATGGGATTTTTGTACTCACCGTAAAATCCTTTTCTCGTTGTATTCACTGGGGGACACAGATCCCTCCCTTGTTTTTCAGTGTTCCTGCCCGAACTGTGTTGGTTCCTTTTTGGGTTCAGGCATTGTTGGTTCCATGTTCCTTTGTGTCTCTCTCCTACTGCTACAGTACAAACTGATTCATGCACAGTGGCTGTGGCAGGGTATAGCCTGGAGGCGGAGCCAACAGCTTTCTTTTCCCTAGTGTCTGTCTCCTAGTGACCAGGTCTATACCCATGGTGCTGTGTCCCCCAGTGAATACAACGAGAAAAGGATTTTACGGTGAGTACAAAAATCCCATTTTTGGGCCAACTTCCAGAAGCTGTAAACATGGAAGTTTTAGTAGTATAAGGGGGATTATTTGGAGAACCTGCACAACTTTTAGGGCTTAATGAACTAGCAAAACCCCATGTTCCTAGTCCTCTTACTTTTTGCATGGTTTAGGCTAAAAAAAACGACAAAAATTAATTTACAGCGATGTTGAGGCTGCTGTAGTGTCAAAAATAGTTGGCCTTTCAGGTTGATTTTTGGTAGGTGTACTAAATACATGGCTGTAATAATGCCTTCCAATTTGCAGCACTTTCCTTCTGGTGGTTGAAAAAATATAAGCGTTCAAAATCTTTGATGCCCTATATCTCCAGTGGGACAGCTTCAATCTTCTTTCTTTTAGCACCATTAGAAAGAGCAAAGTGTCTGTTGCTAGGCTTACTTTGATGCCTACAGTTCACTAAGAGGTCAAACTGTAGCAAGGGTGCAGTGAAGAAATACAGCAACAGACACTCAGGAGCCAGGAGGTACCAGAAGCGTTCAATTGGGCAATGAAAAACAATTCTGCCTTGCAACAGGGTCCACCAATCATAATTGGCCAAGTCGGTCATCCTAACTGACTGCAGTTTTCTTTAAACCTGTTATGAAACCAGGCTTCATCCTTCCACATCCTAAAAAACATTCCTGTTTTTTCATTTTCTTGAATACAGTTTTATAACATAATATGTTCTTTATTTTAAAAAATTGGTGTTTATTGAAAGAAGAATCACTTTTACTACACTTGTATCAAGGGTGTAGTGAAGAAATCACAGGCTACTGCCTGCAAACATTTGAGGCCATTTTTTCAATCCTTATATGAAGAGACTCCAAAATGAAAACAATATATTCTGATAGAAGGAAATCTGCTCTTTGTATTGGTGCTAAAAGAAAGACGATTGAAGCTGTCCCACTGGAGATACAGGGCATCAAAGATAGCCAAAATTAGGCAAAAATGCTTTTCATACCAACTTTGAACGCTTCTATTTTTTTCAACCACTTGAAGGAAAGTGCTGAAAATTGGAAGGCCTCATTATAGCGGCGTATTTAGTGCACCTACCAAAAAAGCAATCTGAAAGGGCAACTAGTTTTGATACTACAGCAGCCTCAACATCGCTGTAAATTCATTTTTGCAGTTTTTTGAGCCTAAACCATGCAAAAAGTAAGAGGACTAGGAACATGGGGTTTTGCCAGTTCATTAAGCCCTAAAAGTTGTGGAGGTTCTCCAAATATCCCCCTTATACTACTAAAACTTCCATGTTTACAGCTCCTGGAAGATGGCCCAAAATGTCATTTTTGCTCAGGTGCCGTTTTGCAACCCTTTACTTGAGGTCCCCTAGAACCTCCAATTTTTATTCTTTTGAACTAAAATTTTGCACAGCTTAGTTTTATATCATAGACAAACTATGTACCAAATTTCATCAAAATCTGAGATGGTGAGGTGGGGACGACCTTTAAAATGCCACCTGTTTGGATACACATTAGCCTGAAAACTGCCTGAAGTTCAATGGAAAACTACCAACCCAAGAGCATGAAAAACCTAAAGCCTGCCATACAGCAGATCAAATCCCCGAATATGGCTGATAATCTAATGTGTATTTTAGCTCCCACTGGAGATCAATCACAGTCAGAGGTGCTTGGGAACAGGTTACTCCTCTCTCCCCACTGAAATAAATGTGTATGTTTGGTCAAGCTGAGAATGCATTTGGAGGTGGAAGTAGTTTGCCCAGCTAATGTGCATGGCCATCGTAAAAGGCACACCAAATCCAATAATGCAAAACTCTAAGTTACAAATGCAAGAGAGGTGACTTTTTGTTTTTGTTTAATATAAAAGGACAGGGAATGCAAATTAAGGCAAGTAACAAGAGCGAAGACTAAACAAAAGAGGGGAGGGGGTGACGACAACAAGTATGTTCATCCATACAACATCAAGAGGTGTCCATAGTGTCTCCTTCTGCAGAAGTCAAAGAAAAAAAAAAAGTTTCAGATTTCACTTTTCCATAACTTGAACACAAAGATGACAACATTAAGCAAAAAAATATAATGCAGGACCGCCGACGTAGCATTTAAGGGTCTAGTTGTGGAGAATTTATAGTAGCAGAATTTTTCTCTTTGTAAGTTACCTGAATATACCTTAAAGTGGTTTTCCAACATTAATATATTGATGACCTATTCTAAGAATATCAGATTGTTGAATGGGACTAAGCTGCAAACAGGCCATGTGACACATGAAGATTGCATTACAGGCCTATGTAGTGGAAGCAGCCCTCTGCTCCCTGACCAACCTGATATTGATAATTGATCCTACATCATCAATATTAAACTCTTGGAAAACCACTTAAATGGACCCCTAAGAAAAATACATTACTAAGCTAAGCTGTAGAACATCTCTTCATTACACATTTACCCAGAGATGAAAATTTAAAAAAAAATCAAATACCAGTCTGGTCCAGTGTTGATTCTATTTCAATTAAAGGGGTTTTCCCACAAAGATGACTGACGGTCAGTGCTTCCATTGATGTGAATGGAAGCACCAGAGATAGGCGAGTGCTGTACTTTGGCTATCTCTGGCACTCTCAATGAAATGAATGGGAGCGCCTACCACCACCAGTCTCGCCCACATTCAGCCTGGCAGTCCTCAGGCTAAATGTGGAGTAGGAGAAAGGTCCTGCAGTCTTCTCTTTGTGGGAAAATCCCTTAAAAGGGGTTATCCAGTTTTTAAAAAAACATATGAGCCAAATAGCAGGATGCATCAATACAAAACAATTCCTAATATATATTTCCTGTTTAAATTCATCAGCGTTTAATCTGATTTATTTTCAGGTAAGTGACCTCAGAGTGATGTTTCGTTGACAAGCTCACTAAAGCCCCCTCCCCATCTGTAAACAGTTAAGGCAGCAAACGAAACATCACAGCAGCATGTGACCTTGGATGTGGGAGTGATTTATTACCTGTGATTTCAATGGAGGGGAGAATAGAGAAGGGAGGGGGTACAGAGTGAGAGCAGGCAGATGAATCATGGGACATGTAGTTTGTCCACAGATTCACTGCATGTAAATAACAGTGATACAAGGAGCAGCAAGTAAAATAAAGCCAAGCAAAGGTTGCTGTGGATGTATTTGCAGACAATTTTTGGAAGCCGAATAACCCCTTTAAAGATATATATTAATGGGGTTTATTTTGAATGTCTGAACATCAAGTTGGAATCCAGGTGCCACTTCCAACTATATTTTGTGGATAAGAAGAGTGAATGTCTCATTAGGGAGAGACAGTACACAGACCTGCTAAGGATTCTGGGTAAGGAATAAGCAAATAAGACCTCATCGCTGAAAAAGAGGAAGATGCTCCTAGTGCCACCTTTTGGAAGATAGCTCCCTATAGTTTAATGCATGCTTTTAAAGAAACCTAAGGCATAATCTGGTAATAGCCAAGTCAGAATAACTCTTGCAAAAGTTATGACAATCCCATCCAGAGACAGCTGATTCAAGGTTTTTGATTCTCTTCCAAAAGGTAGGATTCTGGTTTTTGATTCTCTTCCACTTTTCCAAAGATATCCTTTTTGCATATTCCTTAACCAGACTACTTCAAAAGCATGCATTCCAGATTGGAATTCAGACATCATTTCGAGTCCTCAGGGACTTGTTTGGGAAGGATAAAGGTCAACTTCCAGTGGCATCATCACAGGAAGAGATAGTGTTTGGGGGCTAATCTTATATAAGGCATGTGTTATTCATTTAAGCATATATACTTTCCAATATGGGTCATCTGAATTCATACAGAATAATAAATGTGAGACTTTAAAATTCATGTATATTATAAAACTGAAAGATTTCCAGTTCTAAAGAAAAATATAACATAGATACTGGAATACCCTTTAAGGGTTAGAGTCAGAGTTCTAGGGTATTGTTCCCCACTAAATGCTCAAACACTTACTCATTTCATTGAACATGAAGGCATCCTGATATTCTTTCATGTATTGTGTTGATCGAGATTCGTCAAGGAACAAAGAGTACACTCGCTTTATGTCATCCACCTGGACATCATTACCCTGAAAAAGAACCCATACTCCTGAATTATTAGCTCCTGGTTGCAAGGCCTGCCCCCTACTGCATCTTGTTCCTACCATTTTTATCTTTGCTTTCTTACAGTCAACTGGTTTGTTATTGTACACATGCTGTGTTTTTGCTTATAAATTATGCAGCACTATGAAGTATGAGTGTGTGAGATGTTAATTGTTACTAGTAGGTAAAGAATGTATAAGAGTATTAAAAAGGAGTTGTCTCATTAGCAGATTCTGCCACAGGAAGGTTAGCATTAGATGATAGGTGTTCAGATATATGGTCATCCAAGTCAGAGACAGACTCTCCTTTCTGGCTGATAGGGAGATTATGAGAGAAGGACCAATTCCATTATGTCTATATGTCGTAATAGGGCTTATGGACAAGAGTTGGACTTTATAAGATAGCCCTTTTACAAGAGGTTGTCTAGGAATTACCTACTGATGGCTTATGCGACTCCTTGCACCCTCACCAATCAGCCAAATCAGGGGGTCACAGTGCACAGTTATAAACAGCAGCATCTGCTTATTTTGTGAAAACCTCTTCACTGAAGTTGTATTCTCTAGATGAGAAACAACGATACAGCACTAGGATATGCCTTGACTTCCAGACTAATGGGCGAATTACCAGTGCTAAAAATTAAGCAGCTGCGGCAATATAACTCCTTCACGTCTTCCCTGCACATTGGCATTCCTGGGGCTGTGTGTGCAAAGAACTGCATCTTACTTGATGTCACCAAAAATGACAGGAGCAGTAAACAACAAAACTCATTTAAAGATTACATCCAAAAAGGAGGTGTACACTGTATAGTTCTGGAGGCTGCTGAGAACAGCTGATTGGTGGGGGCGTCAGTTTGCTCAAATGTGATATCGATGGCCCATCCTAAGGAAAGGTCATCCATATCAAAACACCCCACACCTTGGAAAGATCCTTTAACGTATAGATGTTCATTGATGTTTCCGAGACTAAAATACTCATGTTCACGTTAGTAGAACAGAATTGATGTCAAACCTTGGAAATTAAACATGAGATCATACAGCGCTACACCTTCTGACATCAGAAAGTATAACTCAGTGAAGTCATCAACAATAGTTTTACTCTATTATGAATGCAAATGGGTCCCAGACAGAACATAAGGTGCTGGATGTTATTTGTGCCTCACCTTCCTCTTCCTGCACACCAGGCTTGCAGCAGTGATGAGTTGTATGGAATATCTCAGAGATGTCTCCAAGCCAATTCTTGTGAGTACAGTATAAGCATCTTCACTCATGTCCACATCTTCCTCTTCACACCTGAAATAGAGTATCCATCATTACAACAATGTATGTAGCACTAACACACATGTAGCATTGCCATGTTCCAACAATGGCCAAGATGCAATTTTATAAAACACATTTATAAGATGAAATGGTCTGTATTTATATCTAAGCTTTATCTAGCTTTACACTTTGTCAGTGTTAAGCTTGTCCACAGCGATCAGCACAAAAAAAAAAGCAAAACAAATAAAAACCAAAACAAACTAATGTTATTAAACAAAACTTTTTTTTTCAATCCCCTACTTCAGCACAGCAGCTCTGCTTGTTCCTTGCTAGCCTATAAGATGCCATTCATGTCAGGCAGTAACAGCACATGACAGTAACAGGCCCCAGTGGTCACACTGTATACCTACTGACATCACCAAGCAAAAGGGGGGTGGGGGGAGCGACTGATTGGCTAGACTTTGAAGGAGAGTACGGTTTTAATTTGTATTTTATACTTATACCGTATTTCCAGGAAACCATTTTAAGTCACAATACCAGATTATAGTCCAAAAATAAGAATGGCGCCATTTCTGGGAAGAATTTTTTTTTTTCCTTTCCAAAGCACAACAGAATCAGACTGACTTACCTGATCTTCAAGATCTGTTTTGTTTCCTTTTCATTATATGGTGAAGTGGAGATAATCAGTAACCGATCCAATAAATCAATAGGGATACCGTGTGGACTCTGGTAATTTGTGCCACGGATCCTGAAGGAAAATAAATAAATATCAACCTTTAAAATACTTGCTAAGGTACAGCAAGATTTTTTTTTGAACATGGTGAAAAAGTGTTAGGCCGGGGCCCCATGTGGCGTAAAAGCTGCAGTTCGCCCACGACGTTTTACAGTTCCTGCAAAGTGGATGGTTTTGGAAATCACAGCATGTCAATTATACCTATGGAAACTCCAGCGGTTTCACTATAGGTATAATTGAAGCAGAAAGTCCACAGAGGAAACCTCAGTGAAAAGCACTGCAGGAAAAGTTGCGATGTAAACTGTGTAGGCAGCCCTACAAGGTACTGTGATTAGTTTATCTCTCAATTTTATGCTGACAGACTCCCTTTAATCATGGCTGAGACAGAAATAGTTGGCTGCAAAGCCCAACCACCAGGGTGGGACTTGTAGAAACTGCTGAGAGACGCTGCTCTGCACGGTTTCTGTAACTCCCACAGAGGTGAATGGGAAGACGATATGAAAAAAGCATTTTTGCAGTGTGTTTTTTTTTTTTTTTTTTTTTTTTTTTATAGCTTCAAAAGAAATGGAAAACAGAAAAGCAGCAATTATACTTCATCATTCTTCTAAATCCAGTCCTGGTGTTGGCTATAAAAATGTAGCAAAAACTGCAACCAAAAAAAACAAACATAAAACGTTGCCTTTTTACAATAAATGGTTCTAAGCTCTTTTTGGACTGCATTGCAGCGACCCGTTTTCCCATATACTGTGTGAATGGGGCTGGTTGCTGATCCCTGCAGTCAAGTGGCCAAGATTGTTACTGTGCAGTGAAAAAAATTTTTGGACCTTAAGATTTATATTAGGGAAGGGGGGATCATTGAGACCACACTATTTCGCAAGGACACAGTGACAAATAGTCTGCTGAGGTGGGACAGTGCACATCCTGCCCCCCTCAGGAGAGGTATCCCCAAAGGACAGTTCCTGCGGGTACGCAGGAACTGTTCTAACTTTCAGGATTATCAGACACAGGCCCAAGCCTTGGAGCGGCGCTTCATTAATCGAGGTTATCCAAGGAATGTCCTGCATGAGGCACGGGACTTTGCCACTAGATGTGATAGAAAATCTCTTTTAGTACCCAAACCGAGGGATGAGAATAAGGGGTTGATTAGGATGATAGGGACCTTTGATCAAGCCTCGGGAGAGGTTATTAAGGCCCTTCGGTCTTTTTGGGACATTTTAAGGCAGGACCCAATGATTAGGGACACTATTACCACACAAGCGTCAGTTACTTACCGTCGTGGCTGTAATTTAAGGGATAGACTAATACATAGTCATCTCGAACCTGTTAAATCGACTCTCACGTGGTTGGGAAGTAATCGGCCAGTAGGGACACATAAGTGCGGTAACTGTAGAGCATGTGACTACATTAAAGGTGGTAAAGTAGTGAAGGCGTCAGCTACGGGGGCAGAGTTTTAGATTAGAGATTTTGCCAATTGCAGGACGATGGGAGTTGTGTATGTTGCAACGTGTACATGTCCACTCAATTATGTGGGGAAGACGAAGAGGGAATTACGACAGAGAATGCTTGATCATGTCGGGAATATTACGCGTAGGGAAGAACGCCCTCTTAGTCTTCATGTGTGGCAACAACATGGAGGTGACCCTATGTCGATTAAATTTCAAGTTATAGAAGTTATCTGTAAACCGATCCGGGGGTGGTGATTGGGACCGGAGGATACTTCAAAAGGAAGCACAATGGATCTTCCGCTTTAACAGTGTAAGGCCAAAGGGTCTCAATGATGGGATCTCTTTTGCTCCATTTATTTAAGAACATCCTATCCCTTGTGAATATAAGAGGGGCGATTTATATTCTGGTTTAAGATCAAAGTATGGACATTAGGGGAGGTAGCATGTTGTAATAATATAAAAGAGGGTATTTACCTATTTAATATAGAGGTCGGATCTGGTGAAGATGACTCTTTTATCCATCCGTCTATAGAATATGCGCTGGTAATTAGGTTTATATCATTGGTCTATTCTATAGGGGGTTGTGTAGTATCTTTTGGTGGTTACCTAGTTTCTATAACATATATGTTTTTGCATAGTTGATATAGTGTAGATCTGGATGTAATAATACATTCATTCTTTAATATATGTCTGTGACATCTGAGATTGTTGGTGGTGACATGTGTGTTGTTAGATACACTGCTATCCTCCCCCTTGCTTTTAGAAGCAATGGCTCTTTGATATACATTACAATAAGATCAGTTTTTCCTTTTATCTATGAGATCGTTTATCTAGGATAACTGTTTTAGTCTCCACATGACCATTGTTTATTACGGCAACAGGCCACGCCCCCTAGTGACGAGACGGAGGCTGGGCGAGCATTATCATTTTATTGGCTCATTTTCAGTGTACGCCCCTGTGAAGCATGGGATTTTTCAAAAAACAATCAGACCTTGATTGATGCAAAGAAATCCAAAGGAGTTTATTCCAAGTCCAATTTTAACAGAGAAAATATTTCATCAGAAAATATCCATAACGCATAAAACAAAATCCTTGCCTTTCAGGCTGCTGTAGTCTCACAGGTTTCCCACTATGTCAACTCCACCAACAAAACAACAACTGAGCTTGCTGGGGAATGGAATCCTTTTATATCATAGAAATTTCCCATAATCCTATGCAGTTTTCTCTATAAAACACTGGAGTTGCTGCAGACTTGCCTCTTATAAGGCCAGGGCAGACACACTCCACTACAGCTCCACTACTGCAGGTAAGTAAATGAAAACATTTCTTTATTAAACACAAATTGTGAGCATTTCCTTAGTTTTGGTACATTGTTTCCAGATGGCAAGACCAGAAAGAGTAGAAAAATAGGGCATTAGGTGGCCAGGCTAATGAGGAAAGAAAGAAATAAGAAGCAGTAAGAACATTCACACAGAGGCTTTACCAGACCTGGCATCTCATGTACCACAACTAAGGTTACAAAACAGGATATCAGTTATAAACATAAAACAAAACATTTTACCTCTTCACAGCCCCTCAGGTGGGCGGAGCCTGTACCAGGCGCTTTGGCTTAAAACTACAGCCGAGTGCAGTGTGAGCGTCGGATATCCTAAGTACCGGGGCTCACCATTAGAGCCCCGGGAACTGCAGTTTTTACTGCTTTCTGAATGCTGTGATTGTACCTAATTGCCTGAGAATCAGAGGAGAGTTAGGCATAGGGGGATGGACTCTTAACGCTAGGATCTAGCTTTATCACTGCCAGGTTCTAGAGGCAGGGGTAGCGTTTGGAGATATTATAGGTCCTGCTATGTGGTGTATATATAATCACTTCTATTTGCTCCTGATGAACTCATTTCAATATTCTAATGAGGGAAACGCGTTGAGCTTTTAAATCGGCACTGGGATCCATTGTTATCAGCGCTGTTTGTTTGCTTAGCTGTTTAGAGCTTGCAAATTGGTGCTGTGACTTATTACTCTTAACGCTTTGTTTGTATAGCAGCTTAGGTGATTTTGGAGCTGCACTACTGCTCTTACACCAGGCATTTGCTTATTAAGTGGTGCTGGGATAAATGACTCTCAGCACTGCTGTGTGTATACCAGCCTAGGTGATCTTGGAGTTGCACATACTGCTCTGACACCAGACATTCAGCTGATGTATTAATTATAGTTTTGGGTAATCTATATGGGATGCGAGTAGTGGGCTGGAATCAGATTTGTTCTGTTTATGAGTTTCCAGTGATCGTCATCACAATACCATATATTTTTTAGACACTCACATAAACAGTGGCTTGTCCACTTTTATTAGATTATAATAAGTGTTAAGTTTTATTATATTATTTTTTTGAATTCCACTCCAATTCTGTGACATATGTGCAGTGAAAACCTAGAAAAGAACACTGCACTTATGCAGGTCCTACATTTTCAAAGAGGCAGCACAGCGGTTCAGTGGTTAGCACTGTTGCCTTGCAGCAGTGAGAAAGCAACATCTGTATGGATTTTCCATGTTATTTGGGTTTCCTCCAAGTACTCCAGTTTCCTCCCAAATGCTGGGGATGTGTGCCTGTATGGTAGCCACTGACAAACAGACGTGATTTTGTGCAAATAGGTTATTTCGGTTTGCGAATATTGAAATAACCAAGGTTACACCTGCAGTTTTGTTTTCTTCAGGTGGTGATCAAACATAAAAAGAACAGTGTTGCTTACCTCTTCTGGTCTTCTGACTGACGTCTTGCATAACAGGCCTCAGTGGTCCCCGAAGGCGGTCAGAAAGCCGAAGAGAGCAGGGAGTAGTACCGAAGCCCAAGAGAGGTAAGCAACACTGTTTTTTTTGTTTGTTTGATCACCTCCCTCTGGGCCTCCACTTATTATACTTTGATGTCTGAAGAGACCATGGAATATAACAGCAGTGTCAGTTCAGAGGTATTTGGTCCAAATGAAATGTCATTAATCAGAATTGTGTCAAATGACCGATTAATGGCAATTTTGATTTAGTTCAGTCACCCAGCCTTCCTCTGAATTCACTGCACTCCTGTTGCAGGTCCATAGAATGCAGTCTGTTAGGAAAGAAACTAGATTTCCAGCCTCCTAAGCTGTGCTCTGCTATGTTAATTTTACATACTACAGAGAACCAGCGTATATATTAGTAATAACTTGATAGTTCCCTTATTCATGGAACAACTCTGGGAAAGTAGGAACCTACCAAAATAATAATCTCAATAGTTAAAAGAATAATGTCAGATGGTTAGTAACATACCTAGTGATTCCCCTGTTTGTAGCCATAATAAGAACTGGAGCCATGTCACTTTCCAAAGCCCGATTTAAGAAAGAAAAACACTCTATATCCAACATGTGAACTTCATCAATGAACAACACCTAGCAAAGGACAAAGAAAATCAATGAGGACACCAAAAATCACTCAATTGAAATATGTTTATGTCACTAAGCAGCAAAAGTCATAGTAGAATCAACATTTGTCTTCTCACCCCTGGTATTATTTCTGCTTTGCCTTCCTCCCGCCATTCTGCCACCTTTGCATTAATCTGCTCTCGGACCTCAGATTTGATCTCCCCTGTATCACCTATTTTAAAAGAAGAATTGTAGTTAGGATTAGCTTTTCTTGAACTACTGTGCTCAAGTTACAAAAAAAATACTCTGTCTTTTTTCAGTCACTTAGAGTATGTTAGCAAGGGCATATAAATTTCATTTACCCACTTTCGCTGGGCTGGTATAAGCCAACTTAAAAGGGGATCTTGACAGCAGTTTTGAAACTTACAAAGTGTATGACAGCGATATAAAGTAGACAGGAGAGCAGTATAAACAAATACCTCTATGATCAACGCTTTCACAGAAAAGGACCAAGCAAAATATAAAACTTATTTTTTTTCCTACAATACCATCTTTATTTTAAATAGCATATACTTCGTTACTCAGAAGGTGAATAGATAAACTCAGAGTAAATGTAGTGCTGGTCAGTACATTGTTGGAAACGTGGTGGTGGTGGTGGTACAGTATACAAATCATGGTTCCAGGCAGGACACGAATGTAAATGAGCAGAGGATATTCATGCTGAAAAAGTATGTCAGTCAGATAAACGCTATGTCGCTCTGATATCATGCAGCTTTAAATATGATCCGTGATGGATCCAAAGGTCTGATGTACCCATGTCACTTATTCTATGTCTAAGGGGTTGGTCAAATGGTATTTGGTACCATACCACCTGTACTTAGTATTTCTAATCCCTCTAACATTGGTCTTGTTTTAATGTGATGGTGGCCCTTTTGCTATTTTTTTTATAGGAATAATAAATAAAATTTATATAATTGGCAGTCTCCTGTGATAGGGTGGTTTACAAATGAAACAATAGTTATTCTTCAGTGATATACCTGCACGATCCAGTAATAGATCATAAATATCAGATTTGCAGGGGTCAGAAACCCAGCAGATCATTGGGTATTCTGGGTTTCAGACCCCTGCAAGTATGATATTGTTATTGGAATTTCTCTCACAAACATACTCGCATTTAAATTTGTAAACAATGAAAAAGTTAAACATTCTTGCAAATGTAAAAAATATTTTTAAATTTTGGAGAGATAGAAAGATTTTCGCTAACCACTTGTCTTGCTCAGTTGCCAGTCGATACGACCACAGTTACAGGAACTTTCTATGGTCGGGCACTTGTCAGAAACCCAGCTATGATTTCCTTATTGTGGCCGTATTATCTTCTCATGCATGTACTGTCCCTGCCGATTAACTTCTCCAAAATGAAAGAAATCATGCCTGCATTCGAAGTCGTATCCAAAGGCAACCAATCAAGACAAGAGACTGTCACAATTAAGATGGTTAGAGAAATTTTTTTTTTTTTTAATTCTGCAAAATTGTTATCTATTTATAATTTGCTAATTTCATAATGGTTTACAAATTTAAATATGGTTATGTTCATAACCTCTTTAACAGAGCAGCTGGAAAGTATGATCCCCCCACTCCTGGGAACTCTATGTGATTATATATAATGAATGGCCATGTAGAAAACACTAGTCTTAAGTTGTCACTAACTTTTCAGACAATTAAGTCTCAATTCATAGAGCATGTGATTCTGAACCAAAATGTAATGTACTTTAATTAAAAATGTGGCTGATTTCTGCCTGAAAAACCTCTCTAAAGTTCCTGCCACTAGGTGTCTGACTTCTAGTTAATTTGCTGTTCACTCTTTTGTAACTGAGGAAGTCCTTCCATAGATATGGAGATAATCAAGATGGAAAGGAATGTGAGTGTAGAGGGTGGTCCTTTTCTCTCTTCACACTTGGAATGGAGAGGGGAGGGGCTGATTCTGTTTACAGGCTGTAAATACATGTATGCAAACTGCTGCTGTGCCCTTGTATCTATTCGGGCTGCTTGTGTGGTTACAGACGGGATGTTTTTTCACAGACAGCAAGCAGCTTTACTGTCTGTGTACATAGATTTATTTTCTTGTGTTTTAATCTGCTTGGTTGCCCTGTATTTACAGTCCAGATCTCGTATATTATGGTTACTTGGGCTTTTTGCAGGAATTTGCTTGCAATTGTATAGTTACTCCTGGCAGAACATTATCAGCAATGGGTGAGGGAGGGGGGCAGATCCTTATTGTACACACCCCCTGGCTGAGAGACAAATATAAACTGCGTTTCTATCATAATTCAATTATTACCAGCAGAAAAGCTGATAGGACACCCTGTATGAAGGCTTAAACAGTCACAAAACAGACTGCCCAGCAAGACCCTGTACGAATTTCAACCTTTTACGAAAACTCATGTACCTTTAATAAATTTCTCCCAGTGTCACCCGTCTTAACCAATTTGTTCAAGGCTGTGGAAGAAGGTTGGGCATATACTGTACAACAGTAATCCACAAGGATTATGGTCTGAAAGGAGGATGTTCATAAAAGCAAGAACATTTCTATCTGCAAGTTGTATAGATAAGGAGGGACTTCTGCACATATATGTGACCAGTGGGAGACAGGAGCTCTGTGGTGCAGTCAACAGACTGTCTCTCCATCAGAAATCTATGGCTAAAATTTTAATAAATAAGAACCTCACTTAATGTAGATATCATTACATCATCTCACATTGCAGGAAATATGTTTAAAGCCATACCTGAGAAGAGAGCAAGGAATCCCTGTGTTCTGCTATTAATCACATCAATCTCATGTAATGACACTGTATGCACCACTTCTTTACGTTTTTGGAGCTCGCCATCAGGACACTGTACAAACTTTGTCTGGAGATAGAGGAAGGCAGCAATTAAAAGGACTGCGTGGTTTAGAAAACCTATTTATAAGAAGTTAACCAGTTGTCAGTCTTAGCCATAGCCGACAGTAGCTACATACAGTTTCTCATCAAGTCTGTAAATTACATCGATCACCCACTGATCTTAATGGACACTGTGTAATGCTTCAATTCCCCCTGCAGTGGCACTGCAGCAAAACTGAACACCTACTACTGTGGAACTCATTAGCCTCAACCCACTACAGCCCAACTGTGTGGAACTCTCATCAGCTTATGACTGAGGCACCCTTATAGCAAAGATCGGAAAAAACTTCCAGTCTGTGTTGTTCAGAAAAAGCCTCCAAAAAATATGATCATTGCATGGTTGTACCTGAGATCCCATGGCATCATAGTCCCTTGCCCTTGTGAAAGCACGGCCCAATTTTGTGATCTTGCCTGTTGCTTTATCAATAGTTATGACATCCCTAAATAGGGAAAAAAAACAAACAGTCAAATACAATTTACTCCGATATTCCCCATATATGCGTTTACAATCATAGACTCTATAGAAGATAAACATGGAAAGCAAATCAAGTGTTTTTAAAGTGATTTGCTAGTACTGAAACAGCTCTGTAAGATTCTTCTTTTGATCAAATCACCTCTTCAACTGAACCTAAGGAGTGCTTGAATTATTTATACATATTGGGGTTGGGACCCTATTGAAGCACCCACCGAGAAATTGAAAACTTCAGTGTTGCATACAAATCATACTGCTACACATATATCACTACCTATCAGCAGGGCCGGGTTGATATGCTGGTTTCTGGTGACTCTCTTTTGACACCCTATGTCATCTAAAAACTAAAACTAAACATCATTCAAAATTTACTTCTTTAAATATAACTTACCCAGCCTGGACCTTTTCCTTGGTTAGAGATTCAATCATCTTTGTACCCAAGTCATAAATAGTTTCCATCTCTGTTGTTTTCAAGGTCAGTTTACCTACTTTGGCACCCTTCAAGTAGAAATAACATTTTTGAATAAAAGGTAAAAGTAAAGGCATGGTGTACTTTTTTTTTTTCATTAGGAGCATATCTCTTTGTATGCCTGTTATATGCCAGGATTTTTAACAAAAGGCTCAAAACAAAATGCGAACAGAGCCTTGGAGACACATATTGTATGTAGAACACAATAAGGGGAATTTATTAAAGTTAACGTTGGAGGCAGATGCACCAGAATTAAGAGGCTCTAGGCCAGGGCGCAGTTTTCCCACACAACGTACGCCAGTTTTCTAGCATGAGTTATAGCAAATCTCATGATCCAAGATATCTCACCCATTATGCCTTGATCCCCACCCCAACCACTTCTCTCAGAAGTTGCAAAAATGACAAAGTGGAATTTTTCTGGTGCAAGCAGCCAGAACACTAGCTTGACAAAATTAGTAAATCTCCACCATTGAATGCAATTTCCTTTCTCTTCACCCATTACCTATGTACTCCTAGTCCAAACACAACCAACCTTTGAAAAAAGTGAAACATAAAAATAAAATAACTCACTGTTCCTGTTGCTGGTCTGTCAATCTGAACCTCTACAACTTCTCCTTCAATTATTTCAGTCTCCTCCCTGGGTAAAAACATTAAAATTCAATACATTTAGTATGGAGTAAGAGGACAATGAAAGGAATGATATCTAAAATGTGTCAGCAAGTTCTCCAAGAATACCAAGAAAACTGCTGAAGCACTGCATTACTGAGAACACATCCATAAACATTGCCAAGAAATACCTAATGATTGGAGCTACTGCATAAACAGTGATCATCTAATAACTTACTTGGCTTGCAAACGTATTTAATACATGGCCAGTTGCCTACAAGTGAGCTCCCCTTATATACACCAACACTATGTGACCTGTTGTGCAACTTACTTTATTCTGACTCCAATAGAGCGACGGAAAGCCTGTGTCAAAGCCTCTGTTTTGCTCATTTCCAATGAGAAGACCTCGCTGCCAGCAATAGCAGTGAATGGCGTGTCTAAACCCAGGGCTTGAGCCATACCTGTGTAAAATCAAAGACACTCGTTCATAACCAGACTAGAAAGACTAAGGCACTTCAATCTCACACACACACACACACACACACACACACACGTGTGTGTGTGTGTTTTCTACTGTATGTGATGTGTCAGTGGTTCATCTATTTTTCACATACGTGAAAAAAAGCAAAAAACAGTTTTAGATGAAAAATTCTATACTTTGTATTGAGTTTGATTACTGAAAAATGGACATAAAATAGTGGGTTTTTTTTTTTCACAGACCCATTGACTTTAAGTCTGTGATCAGTAAAATAAACCAGAATAGGGCACATCTACATTTTAATTTTTTTTTACTGCCTCTGTAAATAAAAATGTGCATGTGAATAACTGCATTGTAATCAATGTATTCCATCTGTAAATATGTGTGAATATAGCTTAAAGAGGACCTTTCATGTCCTCATGTATATGCGGTTTTACATACCGCTAGAAAGCTGACAGCGCGCTGAATTCAGCGCACTGCCGGCTTTCCCCTTATATGCTCTGGGGCTGGAGATATCGGAGGTCTAAATTTCAACGTTCACTGTCAGAAGGGCGTTCCTGACAGTCTAGCTTGGATGTGAGGAACACCCTCCCTGAAAGTACCCATCCATAGACTTTTACTGGTAGCACTCTGATAGCACTCGGTTCAGAGAGAGGGGGCGTTCCTTACCGCCCAGTGATGACGCTGAGCTGTGAGGAACTGCCCCTCAGTACAGCGCTATGGAAGAGCACAGTCAGAGAGGGCGTTCCTCACAGCGCAGCTAGACTGTCAGGAACGCCCTTCCGACAGTGAATTCAGCGTGCTGTCAGCTTTCTAGCTGTATGAAAAACCGCATATACATGAGGATGTGAAAGGTCCTCTTTAACTGCATGAAACTAGACCTAGCTCAGGATTTACTTATTAAATTCTGCAGATGAAACAACTTCTTCATACAAGTAGAAATTAATGAAAAGGACAATATATAGATTCTATTCACATCTGTGTTGGAGCCCTGTTAGATTTTTCATATTTTTTATGGTAGTTTTCCACAAAAAGCATTTAACACCTATTCACAATGCTAGTAACAAGTGATCACCAGAATGGTGCCCCTCTGAGTTTCCTACACCCTGCAAGACTGTAGTAAGGAGCTTTGAATTGATAGGCAACTGGGAATGCTGCTACACCATTCAAAGTCTATGCAGAAGTAGATGAAGCTGCATAACATCATCTATGGAAAATATATGATTGTCTGCCTATTTTATACACCTGTTAGCAAAGCAGGTGACTAAAATGGCCGAGTCCACAAATTACAAGTCCACATTACATAATTCTGACAATGTGACATATAAGTGATTCTATCATAGATAAATAGCAGGTCTTTAAACTAGTACTTTAAATTTAGAGTTTTGTAACATAACTTAATATACTGATATAATGAATATACCCATTACCCATGGCAATAGCTGTCTTTCCCGTTCCTGGCTGTCCGGCTATTAATACAGCACGTCCTGCAATCTTTCCCTCTTTGATCATTTCTAAAATGACACCAGCTGCTCGGCGAGCTGCCAACTGTCCCACCATGCCTTGTGATACCTGTAGAAAGACAGATATGAGTATTACAGAAAAAGGAATGCTATACATTAATTTTTACCACATAAAGGGACTTGCCACTTTCTTTGCCTTAAAATTAAAACTTATATCACTTACTCACAAGTGGTCATAAGGCATGCTTCCTTTATCTGATCTGTAACGTGCTGCAGGACAGAGAAGCATGTACTGTAAACAACAGTGACTCTGTGCTGGAGGTGGGATTGGATGCACACACCTTTATGAGCTCTATCCTGTGACTGAGTCATGTTGTTACACATCTAAAGCTAGCTATAGACTGACTTTTGCCCTGGTATGACTGGTCTCCAAATACTATTCACTGATCATCAAAGGGGCATGTATTGAAAGGCATCTGCAATGACAATCACCCATGTGAATTATTCTTCTACAGACATCGTACATGCCCATTGCTGCAGATGTCCTTCATTTACCATCTTTGTAGTTAGCAGATTATAAACAAATGTAAGGGTAAATTCATTGTTTTATTAATCTGATAACCAATGCATAGTCTCCATCATGTGGATGTCTACAGTACAACTTTAAGGGGAATCAGCCTCCTTAAGTATGGCAACCAAAGTCAAATGAGGCACACACTGATATGGAATCGGTTGCATGCACTTCAATGGGCAAGCTATAAGGGCACAGTACAAAACAGAGCTGGAACATGGCCATGTGCAAGCTGACTTAGAGGTCATTTTAATATTGTATTTAAAGGCCCCAGAATTGTGCATTACCTGTCGAGGTTCAAGAGCATCATCCAGTCCAAGTCCTCGGATGTGGGAATGAGCACCTATGAATCAAGAGAACAGTTGTACATTATAATCTTAAAGTACATTACATTTGTTTCCATACTATTGTGCACAAATACAAATAGTATACAAAGTGAATGTGCTATCCTGGGCAGATGTTCCCTATACAGTGAGATAGTCAATGCCCAAATAAATCTAAATCTGTCTTGACCATCCATCTTTGGATTAAATGTTTTTGCCCAAACACCCAACCACAGAGGTAAAGCTTTCTTCAGTGGACTTCAAAAGAGAATGTGAAGAATTTTTGTCTCTGTCTTTAGAGATACCAAAACGTATGTAGATTGTTTGGTGTCTTTGGATTTTACATTACTCATTATTATTCAGAAACTGTAAAGCATATAATATTCATTATCCTGTGTTCCACAACTTGGGTTCTGCCTATAAACACAAACAACATTTTTGCTTTATTTCTAGTTATGCAATAAACATGAGAGCGATATCCATGACCACTAACTACACTGCAGATGAATACCAAGCACTAGTAGCCTGCAATATGTTAACGTTTGGTGTTGTCAGGGGCAGTCTTTGTTACTATGGATACTGTCTGCTGGTTGTGATCATGTTTCCAAGAAACTCAAGACATAGCATTACAATACTGCACCAAGACCAACTATTCTACATTACAGAAGTCACATTACAGACAACAAATAAATCACCAGTTTATGGCTTCATCTATGGCAAGTCCATAGAGGAAATAAAAACAGCTAAACACTTACCAATTCTCTCAATCCTGGTGATATCTCGGACTTCTGGCACCTTGGTGGTTGACTGAAAGCACATAGTATTAACAATGACAACATTAAACCCAAATACAAGACAATTCTGTATAATGTTATGGGTATACCTGCCCAAAAACAACTTATTAAAAGACAATTGTGGAGAGTAAGGCTGTGTTCACATGCCGGAAAATTTTACGCCCCCGGAGTTTTCGCCGCGGTCAACCGCGACGGGATTCCGATGCCGTGCATCAGCATTCCGTCGCAGCTAACCGCTCCTGATTAAGCCCGGATGAATGGGCCTAATCAGGAGAGCAGCTGGAGCCGCGGACATCGCGGGCGGAATCCACGGCAAGATAGGTCATGTTGCTATTTTTTTCCAGCTAGTGGAAAAAAGCCGCTAGAGGGAAAAACGCTACTGACTCCCATTGAAATGAATGGGAGGAGCTTTTTCAGTCGGATTTTGAGGCGGATTCTGCGTCAAAATCCGCTGCCAAAAACTCCGTGTGAACACAGCCTTAGGCAGGCTTGACAAGAGTTTTTTTTTTTATACAGATTTCAATGCAGAATGGACCCTACAGAAAGGGGTTAATCCGTGTGCAGAAATTTCACAGAAACCTGAAGTTCAGTTTCAGGCTCCATAGCGAAAATACATGTCAGATTATTTTAACATGCATTTTTATGCCATATGGATATACCCTAAAAACAAGTGTAAAGTAAGAGTGGATCAGTTGTTGTTAACTAGAACCAATCATACTGCTGTTTTCAGTTTGCAGAAATCTAAGAACTGTAATCTGATTGGTCACTGTAGGCATCTTCTCTTGCTATATATACATTTAGCTTACCCTGGTTTGTATAGAGCCATGGTATTCGAAATGTGGCTCTCCAGCTGCAGCAGAAGGAAAACGTCTTGCATGCTGAAGACCCCTACAATAGCCATTGCTACAGTAAAATCAATGGGATTCCACAGAAACCCTTGAAATTACTTCTCATACAAATTCTTTAAAAGCCCCATCAGAACAATATCAACATATCAATGTGGAAATATCACATAATGTTAAAACCTTACAACTATATTCATCCAGTGACCTAAGACCATATATAAAAGCATTTTTTTCCCTTCACATTGAACCCAATGCAAATGAAGTCCATTTAAAAGCTGATTTCTTCTTCTCAGAAAGTAACATCATGTCCACTGGTCACCTGGCAATGCTACAGCTCAGTCCCATACTTTTTAATGAGATTGAGCTGTAGCATTATCATGTGACCAACGGTCATGAGGTCACTTCCTGAGATAAAGAAAGCAGCCATTTTTTTACACACAAAAGATGCCAAAAACCTTAATGGGCCTAGATTTCATTCTGATCCTGAGCTAGCTGTATACTCAAAACCACATTCAAAATTCTGTGAAGTCTTTAACATTCCTGACAGTTCAATGCCTGCCCAGATCCTTCAATGGCGATCTGCATTCTGGGAAAATTAATGGATAGACCAGATAATGCAAAGTAATCTTATGGGGGGGGGGGGGAAACTGCATTAGTCCATGTCCATATGTGGCAGAACTGCTGTGGATGGGAAATCCACACCATGATTATCATTATGTAGATATATTATGGAGTTTTACAGCAGATTCCATGCTGCCAAAGCATGTGCTGAAATGTACACATGTGAAACATGCAGATTCTGCACTTCCTGTGGACATACCCTTGCAGGGGGTTAGCTAAACGGTCAGGGGCGTGTCTGTGAGCTGTTTCCATTGATAACCAGCAGTATTGAACTGCAGCTTTGGGATATAATACAGGCTATAACTCAGGAACACTGCGAGCTCAGCAATACAATGTATTTATAAAGTTACTTATAAACTATGAGAATAAAATCTCACTTTTCCCCTCAATAATAATCAATGGAAATGGCTTGTGATCGTCAGTTTTCACTGATCTCTATACACAATGATAATACTGGTAACAACAGCAAATTTCTATCCCGCATTCTCCAGTCTAACTACCACATGAGCCGGCATAATGCGCCATCCCCGCATACATGCGCCCGCTCACTGCAAGATATAGCTCTACTGACCCCATATAAATCACGTCTCAGACACCGACTAACGACAAGTGGGATTTCAGCATTACACGGCCCTTTATCAACGTCTTACCGCCATGGTTGCCATGCTGCCGCTTCACTCCACTACACAACCCCCAGGTACACGAATGGTGCAACTGTGAGACCGCTCCGGATAGGAAACAAACTCCAGACTGAACGTTCCGTGTGGACGCGCCCACTAGGGGAGGAGCCATGTAACCGCCGCGAGAGGTGTTCAGTAGAGGGATATGTGCGCGGCGACGCGCGAGAGCTAAGTGCGCCGTGTCGCCTTGCGATTCTTTCACCTATGTGGAAGTGAATGGAGTCACATTGTGGCCCAGACCTTTAGTCCCAAAAAGTAGAACATTACTTGACTTTTATTCCATTCACTAACATGATCTTTGGTCGTGCAACTAGAGAAGCAGAAAAAGTCGCTGTGTAGTCCTAGCCTCAAGTGCTTAGAGCAAACAAATCCATATATTCAGTGGCGTAACTAGGAATGGCTGGGCCCCAAGGCGAACATTTGACATGGCCCCCCCCCCGAACCGGTTACGAGTCCCCAAACAGTAAAATATGCTCAGCAGAGGCCCCAGATAGTATTATATGCTCAACAGTGGCCCCCACACAGCATTATATGCTCCACAGTGGCCCCCATACAGCATTATATGCTCTACATTTCTCCCGCCTACACACAGTATAATATGCTACCCACAGTGGCCCCACACAGTATAATATGCTCCCCACAGTGGTCCCCACCTGGTATTATATGCCCCCCCACAGTGGTCTCACCCAGTATTATATGCTCTACAGTGGCCCCACCTAGTAGTATATGCTCTACAGTGGCCCCCACCCAGTGTTATGTGGCCCCCACCCAGTATTATATGCTCTACAGGGGCCCCCCACCCAGTATTATATGCTCTACAGGGGCCCCCATACAGTATTATATGCTCTACAGTGGCCCCCACCCAGTGTTATATGCTCTACAGGGGCCCCCACACAGTATTATATGCTCTACAGTGGCCCCCACACAGTATGATATGCTCTACAGTGGCCCACACACAGTATTATAGCTCCCAACAGCCCCCTCCGCTTCGGTGCTATTATTATACTCTGGGGTCTCCTCAAACCCCAGAGTATAATAATCAGAGGCCCAGGGAAGGTGATTAAAAATAACAAACATTCATACTCACCTTGCCTTACCTTTCCTTGGCATCCTCGCTCCATCCTGCCGTCTTCAGCGTCTTCAGGCCCTCTTCCGACTTCGCTGCGGAGGCCTGTGAGGAGAAAGTACCCTGTTTCCCCCGAAAATAAGACAGCGTCTTATATTAATTTTTGCTCCCAAAGATGTGCTTTGTCTTATTTTCAGGGGATGTCTTATTTTTTTTTTCAATGAAGAAGAATTCACATTTATTGCTGAACAAAAAAATGAACATTTATTATATACGGTACTGTACAGTAGTTGTCATCACAAACCAGCATAACCAGACAAACTGTGAATCCTATCAAGAATTTCTTACTACTACCGTACCATTATTTCCATGTACAACAATTAACATTATGGTACATTTACCAATATTTACGGTACGAATAGAAAGAAAAATTTATTCAATGACAGTTATGTCATTATCTTCTAGGACATCATCATAACAATCCAAACCATTAATTTCCCTGCACACAGTATCATGTCCCATAGTGGCCCCTGCACACAGTATCATGTCCTATAGTGGCCCCTGCACACAGTATCATGTCCCATAGTGGCCCCTGCACGCAGTATCATGTCCCATAGTGGCCCCTGCACACAGTATCATGCCCCATAGTGGCCCCTGCACATAGTATCATTCCCCATAGTGGCCCCTGCACACAGTATCATTCCCCATAGTGGCCCCTGCACACAGTACTTTGCCCCATAGTGGCCCCTGCACACAGTAGTTTGCCCCATAGTGGCCCCTGCACACAGTAGTTTGCCCCATAGTGGACCACCCATGAACAATTATTAGACTCTGGGGTCTTTTCAGACCCCAGAGTATAATGATCGGAGACCCAGGGGAGGATAGAAACATAAAAAAACAACGTTGCTTACCTGTTCCTTGCTCCGGTGCATGCCCGTGCGCTACTTCGGCCTTCTTCAATGTTAGACCAGGCCGGCGTCACGTGATCCGGCCAGCGTCGCGACGCAAAATGACGTCCACTGACGTCTGCGACGTCACCAAACAGGCCCGAAGCCTGGAGAAGCATAGGACAGGTAAGTACATTGTTTTTTATGTTCCCTCACCAACTCTGGGCCTCCGATTATTATACTCCGGGGTCTTTTCAAAGACCCCGGAGTATAATGATAGCAGTGATTGTGGGGTTCGCCCGCGGCCTAACATATCGTATATACCGTATGTTCTGTTTGGGAACATACGTCTTACTTTCGGGGGATGCCTTATATTAGGCAATTCTACGAAACCTCTCCTATGTCTTACTTTCGGGGGTGTCTTATTTTCGGGGAAACACGGTAGTAGCCTGGAGCTACTGTATGAGTTCCTTGTACGTAGTTAACACTTTTTGGGTGCCGAGAGATAACCTTAGAGGTTTTAAAGGCAAGATGTTGCCTTAAATTAAGCGCTGAGCGCCCGAGAGATATCCTTTTTGGAGGTTATAATAATAATATAATAATAATAATACATTTTATTTATATAGCGCCAACATATTCCGCAGCACTGTACAATTTGAGAAGTATGTCGTTAAGCGCAGGGAGCCCAAGAGGTACCGTTGTTTGTACCCTTTGAGGTTCGTCACAGAAGATTAGGCAAATCATGGAGAATTTGCCTGGGAGGTGTGAGGCTGATCCTAAGAATAGAGGAATTCCAGCTATAGAGATTGTGAGAGCAGAAGAGGGTGCTGATGTAGTGAAGGGGTGCTCTATTAGGCAAGTGAAGGCGCCAAAAACAGCAAGATAGTTGATAATGATAGGATGTGAAAAGATGGGTTTCTTCATGTTGAAAAGTGGAGTGAGATGGAGAAAAGTGGAGTGGCTCTCAGAAAACAAAGTGTTTCAGCAGGTTAGTAACTGAAGGTTTCAGAGGAAGTTGAGCTTGGTGCAATAAAGTGTGTTTGGATATTGTTTAAAGATTCCTCAGACTAGTGAGTTAGAAATTGTTGATTTTGTACTCCATCCCCCTTAAACAAAAGAAGACCTAATCTAGAGTCTTGTGTACACGTTTGTAGAAGAAACGTGAAATAGCCAGTCTCCAGATCTCAACCCCATAGAAAACCTTTGGAGGGAGTTGAAAGTCTGTGTTGCCCAGCGACAGCCCCAAAACATTACTGCTCTAGAGGAGATCTGCATGGAGGAATGGGCCAACGTACCAACAACAGTGTGTGCCAACCTTGTGAAGACTTACAGAAAACGTTTGACCTTTGTCATTGCCAACAAAGGATATATAACAAAGTATTGAGATGAACTTTTGTTATTGACCAAATACTTATTTTCCACCATAATTTGCAAATAAATTCTTTCAAAATCAGACAATGTGATTTTCTGGATTTGTTTTCTCATTTTGTCTCTCATAGTTGAGGTCTACTTATGATGTCAATTACAGGCCTCTCTCATCTTTTTAAGTGGAAGAACTTGCACAATTGGTGGCTGACTAAATACTTTTTTTCCCCACTGTATGTAATGTTTTCATACCTTCATACCTAGGCATTGCACTATTTGACACTTTTCGGCAGAAAAGAGATCCTTTTTCTTTCCCATAATGTTTGAAACCTGTGCTTAAAGAGGCTGTCCAGGCTAAAATATTATGTTTTAATTAGGTCAGGGGAGGTGAAAAAAAAATACTCACCTGTACCCAGTGCTCCAGTGTCCTCCCAGTGCGGTCCAGTCCTGCTCTCCCTTCCTTAGGTCACGTGCGGCAGGGACTTCCGCCGGAAGACAACAACGGAGCTGCAGGACCAGACTGCACTGGGAGGTACCAGGGACAGGTGAGTATTTTTTTTTCCATTTTCTTCACCTACCGGGCCTAATTAAAAAATAAAATTTTAGCCTGGACAACTCCTTTAATAATGTGGAACATCCTTCTTAAGAAGGTTTTCCTTTAATTGAGCTCACCCGGCAAGCTAATTATTAAAGAAGTTTGAGAAGGGGCCAAAAAAAGATCATATACTGTGGGGGGCCAAAATGGGGGGTCATATACTAGGGGGGACATAAAAAGGGTCATATACTGTGTGTGTGTGGGGGGTATAAAAGGAGGTCATAACCTGTGTGGGGGCATAAATAGAAGAGTCATATACTGTGTGGGGGTGTCTAGATAATGGGAGTCATATACCATGTAGGGGGCCAAAAAAGAGGGGTCATATATTGTGTAGTGGGCCAAAAAAAAAAGGTGTGAGACGCGATGTGGGGCCAAATAAGGGTATTTTTTTTTTTACCTGCCAATGGGGGGGGCATGTGCTACACAACCAAAGATAGCTGGAAGGGTATTTTTTTTTTTTTAAACCTGTGCTTAAAGAGGCTGTCCAGGCTAAAATATTATGTCCCCCCCTAGTATATGACCCCCTGTGAAAGATCCTCAGTGCGCCAACACCTGAGATGCTTTGGCCCACACCTGAGACTTCTTTACTAAAAACCACACTCACCGCCAGTGAGTGCTGGGTCCACAAGATAAATACAAGACAAGCTTTCTAAATTTTGTATATTTATTAACCCCTAAATGGGTCAGTATTAACATCTAACACATGCAGTTCAGAACAGATATGCAGATGTATGCAAGCATTAACAGTTACTAGTTACAATATACAGCACTTAAAATAAAAAGGGAATAAAAGTGAAATAATGATGTGGCTCTATAGTTCACCACTCACACATAGCATGTGGAGATAACCAGTGGAGGCTCCTAGCAGCAGCATCACAGCATTCCAGCCTGCATGCTCATCACAGTATATCCTCAGTAGTCTCTTCACAGTAGTCTCTGCACAGTATTCTCTGAAGTCTCCCTCACTGACCTCTTACCTCATCTTTTATACCCTTGATTACACCACCCAGAATGAGGTCACCGGCGACGGCAAGTCTGATTGACTAACGCACTCAAGTCAAGATCCTTTGTAAGGAGATGGGACCAAGTGGAATGACACAATGCCGTCTATATGTTATCAACCAGGTCGGATCAACAGCCCAGGCCAAACAATACATGTGTATTTGATCACCCAGGGCTATGTAGGAATTCAATGGAGCCATTCTGGGATGAGTACAAAGCCCTATTGTTACATTGTTGCCACTACTGACAACATACACCTAGGATTAGAGCTACGCACAGTTTGAGTAAATGGAAGTAAGAGGGAGATACGATACCCAGAGATCAAAATACATCTTGGAGTTATAGCCATATTTAAGTGGAATCATCACACCCCCCATTTTTTAGTTCACTCCTGGGTTTGCCAGGTATACATAGTTTCCAATTTTTGGTGGTTTCTGATGTGTGAATGCAGTGCAGATGTGAACCCAACCTTACACACTTGTTCACTGTTCTGTCATATCTGGCATATGTCCAGCACGCCAAACCACGTGACATAATCGCATGGTCCGGCATGCATGTGATGAGTCTGCCCACCCTGTGAGCAAACATACAGCTCAGGCAATTTGCTGATGAGATGAGTGGCGTTTTTGGTGACCATTACCCTGGATTGCCATCCCCAGATGAAGCAGTTGGCGAAACAGCCATCATCCTGAGTGGTTGGTACAGATTCAGATTTCATGATCTGCTATCCTACATTCTCCTTCTAATCCTAATTTTATGTCTTTCACAAAACGTACATTAATATTGTGTGGCCATGGGTGTTGGACTATATAGCCCAGTTTGACATTTGTTAGCTTTTAGTTCTTGTCTCGTATGATTTGTATATTTATGTATTTTACGAATTTCAATAAAGCTGTGTTATTCTTCCTGTATGTTGTAATAATGCTAGTGTCGAGATTTCATGTTAGGATAGGTTTATATTTGTTGCGTTTAGCCCTTATTTTTGGTTTGTAGATCTGTTTGGTTCCAATTGATATAAATCAGTCCATGGTCATGTGATGGACACAGGTACACGACTCCTTACAAGACTGTTCTGATTACTGTGATATGACGAGGACTGATCATCAACTGGAAGCAAGAGTATATTGGGGACAACCCCTTTAACCACTTCAGGACCAGATATTTTGTACATGTGTGTTGTGTCGCCAGTGGTAGGGCTAGAACCTGTTATGTGGGCATGGTATTTGCTTACTTAAGTTTATTTTTTTTCTACGTTGTGTCCCACCAGGTCAAAGGAGATCAGCATCATGGCAGCTCCCATAGTTGCTTTCTCTAGAGGTGCTCTGGCTGTAGTTACAGTCAACTCTACAGACTTGCAGCACTTTCTTCTCCGCTTGCTTCGTGAGGAAACCGAGCAGAAACCACACAGACCCCATTATAGTATATGGGGTCCGCGGGTTTCCCAGGTAAACTGCTTTTTAATGCGTATAGGTTTCCGTTCGGGGGGGTCCCCAAGCGGACTCACCGAACAAAAACCCAAATGCAGATGTGAACCGGGCCTAACATCTCAGCTGTTGGAGCAGTGTATGGAGCTGGAAGCAGACGGCATCGTCCTCTGCAGGGGCCAGCAGCATATGAATCCCAACTGGTAAATGACATAGCAAAAATAGGAAGCCCTTGTAATACTCTAGAACAGTGGTTGCCAAACTTTGACCCCCTATTTGTTGAGACTCATATCGGACCCGCACTATTGTACTTTCCAAGTTCAGTTATATTCCTGCCTTTGTTCTCCTTTTTAGCTGTATACTGCCCATCATAATCTTGCTTCACACACACACAGCTCTACTACCTCTTCATTCTCCCCCACCTTACACAGCTCTACTACATCTATACCCCCACCCCACTTAGCTCAGTCCTGCACAGATTCTACCCTGCTTGAGGCTATTGCGATCAGTCACATTTAGGTGTGGAGCTTGTGCATGACTGACAAGGGTTTTGCAGTGCCTACAAAATACTGGCAATTATGAATCTGGGAGGGGAGTTTATGCCAGGCATGATTATTGGAATGATTAGTTGCCAACATACATGTTTTATACAAGCACTCTTTTGTATATGTAATATATTTCCATGCTGTGTTAGGTACGTCCCTCACATATAAATTAATGTGATATATATGCTGCTTGTACAATTGGTTATTGTTAACAGATATATATAAATGTATATATATATATATATATACACATACACACAGTGGGGAAAAAAAGTATTTAGTCAGCCACCAATTGTGCAAGTTCTCCCATTTAAAAAGATGAGGCCGGCCTCTAATTGACATCATAGGTAGACCTCAACTATGAGAGACAAAATGAGAAAACATATCCAGAAAATCACATTGTTTGATTTTTTAAGAATTTATTTGCAAATTATGGTGGAAAATAAGTATTTGGTCACCTACAAACAAGCAAGATTTCTGGCTCTCACAGACCTGTAACAACTTCTTTAAGAGGCTCCTCTGTCCTCCACTCATTACCTGTAGTAATGGCACCTGTTTGACATTGTTATCAGTATAAAAGACACCTGTCCACAACCTCAAACAGTCACACTCCAAACTCCACTATGGTGAAGACCAAAGAGCTGTGGAAGGACACCAGAAACAAAATTGTAGACCTGCACCAGGCTGGGAAGACTGAATCTGCAATAGGCAAGCAGCTTGGTGTGAAGAAATCAACTGTGGGAGCAATAATTAGAAAATGGAAGACATACAAGACCACTGATAATCTCCCTCAATCAGGGGCTCCACGCAAGATCTCACCCCATAGGGTCAAAATGATCACAAGAATGGTGAGCAAAAATCCCAGAACCACACGGGGGACCTAGTGAATGACTTGCAGAAAGCTGGGACTAATGTAACAAAGGCTACCATCAGTAACACACTACGCCGCCAGGGACTCAGATCCTGCAGTGCCAGACGTGTCCCCCTGCTTAAGTCAGTACATATCCGGGGCCCGTCTGAAGTTTGCTAGAGAGCATTTGGATGTTCCAGAAGAGTATTGGGAGAATGTCATATGATCAGATGAAACCAAAATAGAACTGTTTGGTAGAAACACAACTCGTCGTGTTTGGAGGAGAGTGAATGCTGAGTTGCATCCAAAGAACACCATACCTACTGTGAAGCATGGAGGTGGCAACATCATGCTTTGGGGCTGTTTCTCTGCAAAGGGACCAGGACGACTGATCCGTGTACATGAAAGAATGAATGGGGTCATGTATCGTGAGATTTTGAGTGCAAACCTCCTTCCATCAGCAAGGGCATTGATGATGAAACATGGCTGGGTCTTTCAGCATGACAATGATCCCAAGCACATCGCCAGGGCAATGAAGGAGCGGCATCGTAAGAAGCATTTCAAGGTCCTGGAGTGGCCTAGCCAGTCTCCAGATCTCAACCCCATAGAAAACCTTTGGAGGGAGTTGAAAGTCCGTGTTGCCCAGCGACAGCCCCAAAACATCACTGCTCTAGAGGAGACCTGCATGGAGGAATGGGCCAACATACCAGCAACAGTGTGTGCCAACCTTGTGAAGACTTACAGAAAACGTTTGACCTCTGTCATTGCCAACAAAGGATATATAACAAAGTATTGAGATGAACTTTTGTTATTGACCAAATACTTATTTTCCACCATAATTTGCAAATAAATTCTTTCAAAAATCAGACAATGTGATTTTCTGGATTTGTTTTCTCATTTTGTCTCTCATAGTTGAGGTCTACCTATGATGTCAATTACAGGCCTCTCTCATCTTTTTAAGTGGGAGCACTTGCACAATTGGTGGCTGACTAAATACTTTTTTTCCCCACTGTATATATTTTTTTTTTTTTTGGATTGTTTTTGTTATTTATCGTTTATGAAACTTTGTTATTGATGTATTAGTATATGAATTGGATCTTATCCGGGCAACTAAGAAACAATTTACACATTAGCACCTTACATTTGCACTTTATATTTATGTGCATGAACCTTGGATGGCGCCATGACCTCCACCTCTTATAAATTTTAATTATGTTTTAACAATAGTGCATTTAAATTGTTTATTAAATAAAATGAATTATTTTATATTAGCTATTTGTGTTTGTGTTTTTGTATTTTAACCTCTAATTATACTCGTGTAGGCATTCACTTTAGTAAAGTTAGAGTAATATGGATAACATATTTTTTGTTTTAGTAGATTTGGGGATTTGTAGGTTAATAAAAATACTGGCAATTAGTATTGCTGGCAGTTTGCTGACCTGCAGTGAGGAGAAAAAATTTCACCTCTGTTTGCAAGTTACAGTAGAATAAAAATCTGAGAACCAACCATTACAAGACATTGGGAAATATCACTTTAATTTTTTTTTCTGGAGACATTTGAGCAAATGAACAATACAAATAAATTTACAATTTATACAAAAATTACAATTAGAATTTTGACTTTTGGAGTTTTGACTATAAGGCCCCTTCCAGACGACCGTGGCCATGATCAGTGTGCTATCTTTGAATTTCACGGATAGCACACTGACCCATTAATTTCTATGGGCCCATACACATGACTTACACGGTCACGTGTGCGAGCCGACAGTCTGGGCTGCAAAATATAGAACAGTTCCTATTCCTATCCTATTTTGCGGCACTTGCTTCCTTGGCTCCTATTCATCTAATGAAAAGGGGTCGCGGAAGCACGGCTTGTGCACGGGCGGCACACGGGTGACATATACGTGTCCCCCGTGCGCCGCCCGTGCCTTTAATTCATGGCTGGCCGGCAGCACAGGGTGGTCTGCAACAGGCCTTAATGCAATAACTTTCTATGGTCTGTCAGAAAACCAGCCATGACTTACTTATTGTGGCCGGGTTACCTTCCTGTGCTGTGTCCCTGGCTGACATGTGGAAGGCACAGCTGGGTTTTCTGACAAGTCCGAGACCATTAAAAGTCCTTGTTTTCATTGGCAAATCAAAAAACAGACTGTCACCACCAAGATGGTTCAAGAATCTTGAACT
The DNA here is from genome assembly GCA_947044405.1 of Leptodactylus fallax. Taxonomy (NCBI): domain Eukaryota; kingdom Metazoa; phylum Chordata; class Amphibia; order Anura; family Leptodactylidae; genus Leptodactylus; species Leptodactylus fallax. The sequence goes on from CAMRHE010000078.1 coordinate 4,649,401, forward strand.
ATGCAGAATTTGTATCTAGTTATGTTCATGGGAAACTCATATAACATTTCATAGAACTAATAAATTTTTCCAGTTGACTCATGAGATTAAGGTGCAGCCGGGTGTCCATGTCACATGTTCTTCAAACCTGAAGCAAGCAGAAATCTAGAACAGAAAGTAAGTCCATGTCATTTTACAGAAAATTGGGAAAGCTATAAAAATCGACAACTGACCAACTAAAACGCTCCACTACATGAAGGTATTTTACCTTCTTCATACTTTTGGAATGAGCATTTTACCACCATTGCAAACAAAGATTAACTCTTAGCACACTGACATCCCCCCCAGACAACACAGACAGACTGCTGTAAATCCAGGGATTTGTTTTGATGTCTCTCTCAGTTTATTTTTTCTTTTTCTCACTCCTTGATTTTTTTCATACTTGTTTTACCCTTGACATGCCTGTCTTGGACTTGATAGTTTGCCTATGCACTGGCTTATGGCATAGTTTATGCACTTTCTTGTATATTATGTATTTGTTTTGTTCCATAGAAAATTTCAATAAAACTTGATTACACTTAAAAGCAACACCACCACTTGTAGCACAGAGAACAACAACGGCCAAAACCATGTGCTGCTAGATCCTACACATTACAGAAGTCACCAAGAATTGTCCTCAAGGAGCTCCATAAATTGGACTCCAGCTCTTATCTACAATGAATCTCCACTTGTGGGGGTTCACTTCAGTACCTACACTGCTCAGATCATACAGCATCACTGGAGGGGGGGGGGGGAGGGTAGCGACACTGACAACCATCTGATACCAGTTATCAGAAGAGGATTGGGCAAGTCATGACAGCCGTCCACACCTAGTCTACATCTGCTTGTCCCTTCATCACTCTGTAACACATTATCTTTCTAACAACTAACTGTACAGTAGTGTACAAACCGTGTAAAGATATATTAAGGTCAGTTCTCGAGGATGCAGGCAAAACCTAATGAGCTCATAGCAATCTACCACTAGTACCCTCCACGACCCACTCCATCACCACACAAAGGCTTGAATTAATAATGAGGGACTTATGATCCAAATGCATCCGACGTAACAATGAAAAGGGCAGCTTTAGGCACTAGATCCTTGCTCACAACAGCTGCAAAATGCTCAAAAAAAGACAAATGGAACTTATCTACTATCTTGTGGCTGGATGTTAATGATGGTAAGATGAGGGTTATTTTACGCTCTTCTGGTAGTAGATTCAGCTTTCACATCTACAAAGACGAAAACACAACACTTTTAGTGCCGTTTCAGAACCTTCCGGTGATTGACGTAGAATTTAAGAAAGCCAACATCTTCAAACGTAGGTTAGACTTAAGCACCATAGAGTTGTATAGTGAGCAGACCATTCACTACAGTAACATACTTACCCCAATCTTCACAACACAACAAGACATGCTGAATGTAGCCACTACCTACTCTGAAGGATTATCGATAAACCAACATGATCAACATAGAGCTGTATGGTGAACGGACTTACTAAAGGATATCATTAAACGATATATGCTAGGAAGGGGGGTAGGAAGAGTCATTCTCCTCATGGTATTAAAGTGATAACCCCTCAAATTATGACAAAAATACAGTGACAAAAACGACCAAGATTTTTAGTAGACCAGTTACCTAAAAGGTGCCACCCACTGAGACAGTAATAAGGGCACTATATATACACAGTTACATAGAGGAAGTTGGATGAAGACGGGGCCATCAAATACAACCTATAACCCTACAGAGTTGATACAGAGGAAGGCAAAAAACCCCATGAGGCAGATGCCAATGGCCCCATGTTGTGGGAAAAAATTCCTTCCCAACTCCAAAACTGGCAGTCAGTAAAAGACCCTGGATCAACTAATCTAACAAATCTAAAACCCCTCTTACAGTAAAGAATAGTATCGAGTGCGTGCTCCAACAGTCTGTACATATCCGACTTGACCCAGGCATGGGTCGACATACTCACCATGCAGTTGTATCCATTTCTCCACAGCTTGTCATATTATAAAGTTCAGGTACTTTCGTATACTTACATAGTAGATGAGGTTGCATAAAAAAACACATCCATAAAGTACAGCCTATAACCCTACAGGGTTGATCCAGAGGAAGGCAAAAACCCTATGAAGCTAATGCCAATGGCCCCATGTCACGGGAAAAAGTTCCTTCCTGACTCCAAAACTGGCAATAAGTACAAGATCCTGGATCAACTATTTAACAAATCTAAAACTCCTCTTACAGTAAAGAACAGTATTGAGCGCATGCTCCAGCAGCCTGTACATATCTGACTTGGGGTGGGCAGACATTCCCACCATGCAGTTGTACTGTCAATAGTAATTTCTCTACAGTTTATTATAAAGTTAATTTATCATGAGTTATAGTAATCTAGTATATGAGGTTGGCTAAAGACTAGCTATAACTCTACAGTGTTGATGCAGAGGAAGGCAAAAAATCCTTTGAGGCTCATGCCAATAGCACCATGTTATGGGAAAAAAAATTCCTTCCTGACTCCAGAACGACAATCAACATAAGACCCTGGATCAACTTGTCTAGATTTAACAATAAGACTGGGGACAGCCAACACAACAACAGCCAAAAAATGGCCAAATCGAAACATTGCTGACATGGACTGGGGATAACTGGTTACCTAAAAGTTACCACTTATGAGGCATTTTCTTTAGTAGTGGGTTATATTAGGTTTGACTAGTGATGGGCCGACATTCTCACCATGCAGTTACATGGTGAGCTGCCATTTCTCTACAGCTTATATTAATCAAGGCATACTAATGCCATTAGGAACAGACTCATTTCTATCATGGCATTATAGTGACAAAAACTACCATAATTTTTAGGGGACCTAGGGCAATGGCGAACATCGTCTTCACCAGCAAATCGCTCTGCATCTGTAAGGGCTATCATGATGATCTTTGTATCATTTTAAAGATAAGATTCTCCTCTTTAAATTGAATCCAAGATCATCTTCATAGCCCTACAGTTTAATGTCCCTCTCCTACCATACAAAAAAAACCCACTAATACTCACCTTTCCTCTCTCCCTTGCTGTCTCAGGTCCAGAGTCTTCAGCGAACTGCAGGAGCAATGTAAGTGATGTCATCACATTGCACCTGCAGCTCCCAGGGAAGAATGGTGAAGCAAGGAGCGGAGGGCTATGCCACTGGGGAAGCCCGAAACAGGACATCATATGCAGGACTGTCTCAATGGGGCCCCCAAACTACCATAGGGCCCAATTCAAGTGCACAGTTGGCTCTATGGTTAAAGCGCCCTGAACACAATGACAAAACAGCCAAGACCACCAGACTACAGTTTATATTAGTCTAGATACAGTACAGACCAAAACTCATTCCAAGAGTTTTCTGTATTTTCATGACTATAAAAATTGTAGATTCACACTGAAGGCATCAAAACTATGAATTAACACATGTGGAATTATATACTTAACAAAAAAGTGTGAAACAACTGAAAATATGTCTTATATTCTAGGTTCTTCAAAGTAGCCACCTTTTGCTTCGATTACTGCTTTGCACACTCTTGATGGGCTTCAAGAGGTAGTCACCTGAAATGGTCTTCCAACAGTCTTGAAGGAGTTCCCAGAGATGCATAGCACTTGTTGGTCCTTTTGCCTTCACTTTGCGGTCCAGCTCACCCCAAACCATCTCGATTGGGTTCAGGTCTGGTGACTGTGGAGGCCAGGTCATCTGGCGTAGCACCCCATCACTCTCCTTCTTGGTCAAATAGCCCTTACACAGTCTGGAGGTGTGTTTGGGGTCATTGTCCTGTTGAAAAATAAATGATGGTCCAACTCAACGCAAACCGGATGGAATAGCATGCCGCTGCAAGATGCTGTGGTAACCATGCTGGTTCAGTATTCCTTCAATTTTGAATAAATCCCCAACAGTGTCACCAGCAAAGCACCCCCACACCATCACATCTCCTCCTCCATGCTTCACGTTGGGAACCAGGCATGTAGAGTCCATTCGTTCACCTTTTCTGCGTCGCACAAAGACACGGTGGTTGGAACCAAAGATCTCAAATTTGGACTCATCAGACCAAAGCACAGATTTCCACAGGTCTAATGTCCATTCCTTGTGTTCTTTAGCCCAAACAAGTCTCTTCTGCTTGTTGCCTGTCCTTAGCAGTGGTTTCCTAGCAGCTATTTTACCATGAAGGCCTGCTGCACACAGTCTCCTCTTAACAGTTGTTGTAGAGATGTGTCTGCTGCTAGAACTCTGTGTGGCATTGACCTGGTCTCTAATCTGAGCTGCTGTTAACCTGCGATTTCTGAGGCTGATGACTCGGATGAACTTATCCTCCGCAGCAGAGGTGACTCTTGGTCTTCCTTTCCTGGGGCGGTCCTCATGTGAGCCAGTTTCTTTGTAGCGCTTGATGGTTTTGGCCACTGCACTTGGGGACACTTTCAAAGTTTTCCCAATTTTTCGGACTGACTGACCTTCATTTCTTAAAGTAATGATGGTCACTTGTTTTTCTTTACTTAGCTGCTTTTTTCTTGCCATAATACAAATTCTAACACTCCATTCAGTAGGACTATCAGCTGTGTATCCACCTGACTTCTGAACAACACAACTGATGGTCCCAACCCCATTTGTAAGGCAAGAAATCCCACTTATTAAACCTGACAGGGCACACCTGTGAAGTGAAAACCATTTCAGGTGACTACCTCTTGAAGCTCATCAAGAGAATGCCAAGAATGTGCAAAGCAGTAATCAAATCAAAAGGTGGCTACTTTGAAGAACCTAGAATATAAGACATATTTTCAGTTGTTTCACACTTTTTTGTTAAGTATGTAATTCCACATGTGTTAATTCATAGTTTTGATGCCTTCAGACTGAATCTACAATTTTTATAGTTATGAAAATACAGAAAACTCTTGGAATGAGAAGGTGTCTCCAAACTTTTGGTCTGTACTGTATATTAATGCCATTAGAACTAAAGGAAAGACATTTCCATCAGAGCATTAAAGCAATAACCCACCAAAATATCCTAGTAACACAATGACAGAATCCTCCTCCTCCCCTGTCCTCCATGTGTTACAACAGCAGTATTTGATGGAACAATGAATTCTGAATTATACCAGCAAATGTCAGGAAATGCCTGTAAGCTAAATTTCAAGAGAACTTGGGTCGTGCAGTAAGACCACAACTTCTACCAAAGAATGATTAAAAATAATAAAGTTAAAGTTTTAGATTTTGCAATAATTTAATCAAATAGAAATGTTATGGAAGGACTAGAAGCAAGCAGTATATGGAAGGAAACCCACCAGAGTTGAAGCTGTTTTCTACTGTGGAATGGACTAAAATTCCTCCAAGCTGAAGTGCATGACTAGTTAGCAATTACCAGAAATGTTTAGCTGTAGTTGCTGCTGCACAAGGGGGTCACCAGACACTCAAAGCAAAGGTTTCATACATTTCCCACTCACAGATATGTGATATTGGATTTTCAGTTATAATTAAATTACCAAGTCTGATATTTTTGTCTCATTTGTTTGAGTTGTTTCTATTTATCTACTTTTAGAACTGGTGTGTAAATCTGATGTACAACCCCAATTCCAATGAAATTGGGACATTGTGTAAAACATAAATAAAAACAGAATATGATGATTTGCAAATCCTTTTCAACTTATATTCAATTGCATACACTACAAAGACAAGATATTTAATGTCAAAAGGGATAAAGTTTATTGTTTTTTTGCAAATATTCACTCATTTTGAATTTGATGCCTGCAACATATTCCAAAAAAGCTGGGACAGGGGCAACCAAAGACTGGGAAAGTTGAGGAATGCTCAAAAAAACCCTGTTTGGAGCATTCCAGAGGTGAACAGGTTAATTGGAAACAGGTGAGTGTCATGATTGGATATAAAGGCTCAGTCGTTCACAAGCAAGGGCGGGGCGAGGTTCACCACTTTATGAACAACTGTGTGAGCAAATAGTCCAACAGTTTAAGAACAACGTTTCTCAACGTACAATTGCAAGGAATTTAGGGATTTCATCATCTACAGTCCATAATATCATCAAAAGATTCAGAGAATCTGGACAAATCTCTGCAAGTAAGCGGCAAGGCCGAAAACCAACATTGAATGCCTGTGATCTTCGATCCCTCAGGAAGCACTGCATTAAAAACCGACATCATTCTGTAACGGATATTACCACATGGGCTCAGGAACACTTCAGAAAACCATTGTCAGTGAACACAGTTCGTCACTACATCTACAAGTGCAAGTTAAACTCTACCACGCAAAGCGAAAGCCGTATATCAACAAACGCTGCCGACTTCTCTGGGCCCGAGCTCATCTGAGATGGACTGATACAAAGTGGAAAAGTGTCCTTTGGTCTGACCAGTCCACATTTCAAATTGTTTTTGGAAATCATGGACGTCGTGTTCTCCGGGCCAAAGAGGAAAAGGACTATCCGGATTGTTATCAGCGCAAAGTTCAAAAGCCAGCATCTCTGATGGTATGGGGGTGTGTTAGCGCCCATGGCATGGGTAACTTGCACATTTGTGAAGGCACCATTAATGCTGAAAGGTACATATACTGCCATCCATGCGACGTCTTTTTCAGACAGACCAAGACAATACCAAGCCACATTCTGCACGTGTTACAGCAGCATGGCTTCGTAGTAAGAGTGTGCCTACTAGACTGGCCAGACCTGTCTCCCATTGAGAATGTGTGGCGCATTATGAAGCACAAAATACTCTGAGTGGGTGAGCATTATTCTGCTGAAATATGCCAAATGTTAATCCCTGCCATGAGAAGCAACGCATAGTGGTCACAGGATATACTATGGGTGACCGAATGTCGTATGTGATGACTCCCCAGATTATCAGACCAACAGTTGGAGAAGTGTGTCACTTCACAGCAATGGCAGGATGGCAGGACTGAAGCGCTCACTATAAGACTTCTATACTCGAACCAGTTTGTTTTCAGATCTCAAACAGAATCTAGACTTGTCACATTTGTAGCAGTCTAGGTTTCTCCTTCATGACACCGCTGCAAACAAAGGTGACAGTGATTTGCTGTCAATAGCGGGACATGTAATAGGCACTGTGGCACCAAATATCCTACTGCTAAGTGCCTGGAAATGGTCATAACAGAGTCAGGAGATTGTAATGAAAGTGCCACCTGTGTCTGAATAGTGGACCAAGAAACTGTGGGAGAAACTCATGCTTGTCAGCAACATCAAATGATCCTCTCTACTGGTGGTCTGTCTTTTTATTGTGTGTACGTGCCTTCACATAAACATTGTTCCCAAATCCTTTTAACAACTAGGTTAGAATGGTTTATACGGCAGGTAATTTGTCAAAACAACCATCCTGCTTCACTCAGTCCAATGATGCGCCCCTTCTCAAAGTCTGTCAACTGGACAAAATGTCTGAGTGCATCATAGAGATACGTCTAGTAGTCAATGAACTCTCACATAGAGGCAAACTTCTCAAAAGTAGTCTCTGACAGCCTTTTTAACCCTTTAAGGATGCAGGGTAGCTTGTATGTTAATGCTTGGCAACTTTTTTTCATATTTTCCTGTCGCTATAGCTATGTGAGAGCTTATTCTTTTGTGAAGCGTTGTACTTTCATTTGGCACAATTTTGGGGTACATAAAATGTTTTGATTAGCTTTTATTAACCTTTATTGGGGGTCCATGTTAAAAAACCCACAATTCTATTATAATCTTTTGCATTTTGTTTTTACGATGTTCACACTGCATTAAAAATGACATGGCAGCTTTGTCTGGTGGGTTATTACGATCATGGCGATACCATATTTATATTGCTTTTATTATGTTTTATCACTTTTAATGTGACTTGACTGTGTATATACATGGAAGGGATACAAATATGCACAAGACAAAGTGTAAGGAATATATACTCTAAATATTCTATATACTGTAAATAAAGGGGGCACACAAATACACAGGATATAGTGTGAAATATAAACATGCAGATGGTAGACATACACATGATGAAGTGAGGGGCGTATATAAAAGTGTGTGGTACAGAAATACATATGCAATGTTTGGTTAAAGGGGTTTTCTGGAATAAATATAAAACTCTCAGGGGACGAGGGTGATGTAAAATAAATAAATAAATCATCATCTACCAGGGCCTCCATTCTGGTATAGCGTTGTTCCACCAAGCTTCTTTCCAACCTGGGGATCATGTGATCTGCTGAGGATGCAGACAAGCTCTGATCTAAACATAAAGCCCTATGTACCGTTGTGCTAAAAAGTTTACATACCCCAACAGATTTTTTTTGGCCTTTTTTCAGAGAATATGAATGATAACACAAAAACTTTTTCTCCACTAATGGTTAGTGGTTGGTTGAAGCCATTTATTGTCAAACTTCTGTGTTTTCTCTTTTTAAATCATAACGACAACCAAAAACATCAAAATTACCCTGTTGAAAAGTTCACATACCCCAGTTCTTAATACCGTGTATTGCCCCATCTAACATCAATGACAGCTTGAAGTCTTTAGTGGTAGTTGTGGATGAGGCTCTTTATTTTCTCAGATGGTAAAACTGCACATTCTTCTTGGCAAAAAGTCACCAGTTTCTGTAAATTCCTGGGCTGTCTTGCATGTACTGCGCGTTTGAGATCTCCCGAGTGGCTGAATGATATTGAGGTGAGGAGACTGAAATGGCCACTCCAGAACCTTCACTTTCTTCTGCTGTATCCAATGACAGGTCGACTTGGCCTTGTGTTTTGGATCGTTGTCATGTTGGAATGTCCAAGTACGTCCCATGCGCAGCTTCCTGGCTGATGAGTGCAAATTTGCCTCCAGTATTTGCTGATAACGTGCTGCATTCATCTTTCCTTCAACTTTGACCAAGTTTCCTGTGCCTTTGAAGCTCACACATCCCCACATCATCAGTGATCCACCTCCGTGCTTTACAGTAGGAATGGTGTTCCTTTCATCATAGGCCTTGTTGACACCTCTCCAAATGTAACATTTATGGTTGTGGCCAAAAAGTTAGATTTTTGTCTCATCACTCCAAATTACCTTGTCCCACAAGTATTGAGGCTTGTCTCTGTGCTGTTGAAGGCGAGATTCTCTGTGGTATTTGCACAGTAATGGCTTTCTTCTGGCAACTCGACCATGCAGCCCATTTTTCTTCAAGTGCCTCCTTGCATCTTGAAACAGCCACACCGATAGTGTTCAGAGAGTCCTGTATTTCAGCTGATGTTATGTGTGGGTTTTTCTTTGCATCCCGAACAATTTTCCGGGCAGTTGTGGCTGAAATTTTGGTTGGTCTACCTGACGGTGGTTTGGTTTTTGGGCATGTTATCAGGCCAAAATCACCAGGGTATGTGAACTTTTGAACAGGGTCATTTTCATGTTTTTGGTTGTCATTATGATTTAAAAAGAGAAAACACAGAAGTTTGACAATAAATGGCTTCATCCAACCACTAACCATGAGTGGAGAAAAAGTTTTTGCGTTATCATTCGTATTCTCTGAAAAAGGCCAAAAAAACAAAAAATCTGCAGAGATATGTAAACTTTTTAGCACAACTGTATCTATACACATAAGACCAAGCACCAAATGAATAGAAACATTATATATATATATATATATATATATATAAAACTTATTAATGCATAGAGCTAAAATACATACATATATATATATATATATATATATATATATACACACACACACACATATACATAGGACGGGTTGAAAGACCACATAAAAAGACACCCCTTCCACAGAGATGTGCAGATTATGTATAACCGTATGCTGTCCCCAATACAAAGGTAGTCACAGAAATATGAAATGTCACAATACGTATCCAAAGTATAAGAGACAAGTATAGGTAATAACTTACATATAGAGCAATAATAAACTGCCTGCACTATGGAGAGGAGAAAAAAGCCCTATGTATAACCAAAAATATTTAAGTAACCTTAAAAAAAAAGTTATAGCTGTCAAAACTGCATATACCAAAAAACCTGAAAATATGTGCAGTAATGAACCAGAGAAAATAGTCTGGTCATGAAGTGGTTAAGATATATACAGTACATGGAGAGCCATGTGGCCATTGTATTGGTTGTTCTAATCTTGAGCAGAAAAATATATTGGAGAGGACATTCCAGATAATGTGGCCTATTTCTTGTACCACTAGGTTTACTATGCTACACGCTCTTGTCTGAAGACCCATATCGGTACGACGGTATGTGAATGGAGAATAAGAGAACACGCTCTGGATATTGCTATATTATGTTGGTTCCCTTATTTACATACAGTACAGACCAAAAGTTTGGACACACCTCCTCATTCCAAGAGTTTTCTGTATTTTCATGACTATAAAAATTGTAGATTCACACTGAAGGCATCAAAACTATGAATTAACACATGTGGAATTATATACTTAACAAAAAAGTATGAAACAACTAAAAATATGTCTTATATTCTAGGTTCTTCAAAGTAGCCACCTTTTGCTTTGATTACTGCTTTGCACACTCTTGGCATTCTCTTGATGAGCTTCAAGAGGTAGTCACCTGAAATGGTCTTCCAACAGTCTTGAAGGAGTTCCCAGAGATGCTTAGCACTTGTTGGCCCTTTTGCCTTCACTCTGCGGTCCAGCTCACCCCAAACCATCTCGATTGGGTTCAGGTCTGGTGACTGTGGAGGCCAGGTCATCTGGCGTAGCACCCCATCACTCTCCTCCTTGGTCAAATAGCCCTTACACAGTCTGGAGGTGTGTTTGGGATCATTGTTCTGTTGAAAAATAAATGATGGTCCAACTAAACGCAAACCGGATGGAATAGCATGCCGCTGCAAGATGCTGTGGTAACCATGCTGGTTCAGTATTCCTTCAATTTTGAATAAATCCCCAACAGTGTCACCAGCAAAGCACCCCCACACCATCACACCTCCTCCTCCATGCTTCACGGTGGGAACCAGGCATGTAGAGTCCATTCGTTCACCTTTTCTGCGTCGCACAAAGACACTGTGGTTGGAACCAAAGATCTCAAATTTGGACCCATCAGACCAAAGCACAGATTTCCACAGGTCTAATGTCCATTCCTTGTGTTCTTTAGCCCAAACAAGTCTCTTCTGCTTGTTGCCTGTCCTTAGCAGTGGTTTCCTAGCAGCTATTTTACCATGAAGGCCTGCTGCACACAGTCTCCTCTTAACAGTTGTTGTAGAGATGTGTCTGCTGCTAGAACTCTGTGTGGCATTGACCTGGTCTCTAATCTGAGCTGCTGTTAACCTGCGATTTCTGAGGCTGGTGACTCGGATGAACTTATCCTCCGCAGCAGAGGTGACTCTTGGTCTTCCTTTCCTGGGGCGGTCCTCATGTGAGCCAGTTTCTTTGTAGCGCTTGATGGTTTTAGCCACTGCACTTGGGGACACTTTCAAAGTTTTCCCAATTTTTCGGACTGACTGACCTTCATTTCTTAAAGTAATGATGGCCACTCGTTTTTCTTTACTTAGCTGCTTTTTTCTTGCCATAATACAAATTCTAACACTCCATTCAGTAGGACTATCAGCTGTGTATCCACCTGACTACTGAACAACACAACTGATGGTCCCAACCCCATTTATAAGGCAAGAAATCCCACTTATTAAACCTGACAGGGCACACCTGTGAAGTGAAAACCATTTCAGGTGACTACCTCTTGAAGCTCATCAAGAGAATGCCAAGAGTGTGCAAAGCAGTAATCAAAGCAAAAGGTGGCTACTTTGAAGAACCTAGAATATAAGACATATTTTCAGTTGTTTCACACTTTTTTGTTAAGTATATAATTCCACATGTGTTAATTCATAGTTTTGATGCCTTCAGTGTGAATCTACAATTTTTATAGTTATGAAAATACAGAAAACTCTTGGAATGAGAAGGTGTGTCCAAACTTTTGGTCTGTACTGTATATTCTTTGAATTCCATCAGCACTCCTGCCAGTTGTTATTGAGGCTTTGTTATGTACCTGTTCTTGTGCGCATAGGTATTCGCTTCAGCTTGCTCGAAAGTGATGCTTATGTGGCTGTTAGGGGTGGGGGAGTACACACTAGGCTCTAATGCTGGATGCACTGGACCTGGACCCTGAAGTGAAGTCCAAGATGAAAGAGTGTCCAATAGTACAACAAACTTGGTGAGCGGACAGTGGAGTTTGGCTAGTGTACGCAGCCTTCCCCTGTGTTTAGCCCTGAGGAAGGAGACTCCATTTGTATCAGCCATGTAGCTGAAGACTGGTAGCAAGCGGTTGTTGCTTTACCAGTTCTCAGTTGTATTACCTGTAAAAGCCAATTTGGTTGTTGTTACTGTGTCCATCACCTGCACATTACACCCATAGCAACCACTCTCTAACATTAATGCATTCAGATTAGGACAATTACAACTAGTTCCCAAGACAAGCTTTTCAGAATGAGCTTCCTTCCCCTGCCTCCTCAGCTTCTGAAGATCAGCATAATTGCAGTTCATTTAAATCACCTCTGTCATACTCAAGTGAAAGGGGATTGTTCTGGTAACCGGACCTGAAAGGGGTGGCGTTACAGTAATTATATAAGAGAGTGGGTATTTATGCATGGCTATGTGGGCATTTCTGGTTTAAATGTTCCATGAATGATAATTAATATGTTTTGAGGTGTGCTCATTATACCCTGGCAACTGCTGCTTACCCCTAAATTAGGCCCTGGTTGCTATGGACAACACCACCGTTTGCTTACCCTACTTTTCAGAAATTCTGAATAATGCATTATACACTATATCTATGTTCTGATCATACAGAGGCTGTAATAGTAGAATAAGACACTATTTATACAGCAGGTAGTGATATCCCGGTTGTCTTCTTGAAGCCGCTAATTGGCCTCAGCTGTCCCGTGGGGCGGGTACTTCTGCCAGAAGACAACAATGGAGCTGCAGGACTGGACCACAATGGGAGGCCCTGGAGCATCGGGGACAGGTGAGTATGGTTTTCTTTTATTTTTTTCACCTCTCCCAGCCTAAATAATAGATAAAATTTTAGGCCAGAGAACCCCTTTAAGTTGATAAGTTATATTTACTAATAACATTATCTATGGTAGTACATGTGATTTGATTTGTGGAGGATGCCAGCTTGTGCATCCTCCATTTTGGATTCCTTGCAGGGCCATGCCTGCAGCCATCTTAGATTTCTCTTTGTTCTGTCTAGATAGCTCAACCCACCTCAGAAAGCCATAATGGGATGTGTCTCCTATTGTGCTTTACAGCCAATCATGTTATGCTAATTATACTAGTCCAACCTGTTCTTTGTCTATACAATGTATTTAAACTACCTTTTTACCGACACTAAATCAGAACCCACTATATACACAATAGCTGTGTGTATGATTGTGTGTTTCTCTAAACTGGATTATACACCAACTGTACTAATTTGGACTTCAATACGGTGATACTTAGAGCGGATTGCACTCACAGGTTCCATGTAAAAAATTCTGTTTAAGAGAGATGATAGGTGTAGCCGCTGATCTTTTATTGGGTACACGGTATGTCAGTTATATATAATTTAATGATTGTTGATTAATTATTTGGTGAAAGAGGCAGTTGTTGCTGTCTCTATAATGTGTATTTATTTCTGATGCTGGTGATGTTAATTTATTTGGTTATTTTACTTGTGTATTTTTTTTTTTTGTTTGTTTCTTTCCTCATCTTCTCCATCCAACTCATAATGCCGTAACTTCTGACAAGTGCAGAGTCTAACTTTGAGAGGTCTCTGGTTCTTCACTTCTTCAGCTGTCTCCATCTACAGCCACACAAATACATTCAGACCACATTCAAACCTCAAATACTTTTAGACCCCACACCAGACACTCTAGTTATTTCAGACAACAACCTTTATAGCAACACATATTTAGAACCCAGATACTTAAATTTATTTAGAGCCATGACCAAACCCCTAAATGAATGCAGACCTCAGAATAAAACCCAGATTACACACGCCAAAAGACACAGTGGGGGGAATTTATTAAAACTGTCAACACTTCCACCAGTCTTAATTGTACCAGGCGTACAAATCTGCTATGTAGAAGCGCCTGATTGCAGATTTACACCAGCTGATATAGATTTTTGGAATAACTCACGCCAGTTTTCTGGCATGAGTTATAGTAAATCTGGTGGAGTTGGGGGTCCCCACCCTGATTCACGCCCTGTTTCACCCACTGTCTAAAAGAGTGGCAAGCAGGGCGCTGAGGCTGAGATGCACCAAAGCTGAGGCGCATTTTTGGCCACTTTCTATGTGCAAATGCTAGAGATGGGCGAATCGAAGCTGCAGAAGTGGAATTCGATCCGAATTTCAGGAAATATTTGATTCGCATCGAATATGAATTTCTTCACGCTTCGTGGTAACGATTCGCATTTAGTTCAAAATGGCTGCTCTACATGGGGCAAGGAACTCTGGGAACGCGGGATCACCCACAATGCCATGCGTGCAGCCAATCAACAGCCAGCCCTGTGATGTCACATCCCTTTAAACCCTTCACGAGCACACACGGCATGTTTGACCGCTGCACCCAAGGTGTTATATCCCCCCCCCCCCCCGATCGGTTATGGAGCAGGGTGTTAGCTGTAACTGACAACTAACACCCTGCTCCATAACCGATCCAGGGATTTAACAACTTGGATGCCGCGGTCAAACATAACCGCGGCAGCCAAGGGGTTCCACCATTTTGCTGCCCACCCCGGCTCTCTGCAGCCAATAAATAGCTGTTTTTGGTACGTGATTCGCCGCAATTTAATTCGGATCGAATAGAATCATATCACGAAATTCGGCGAAGTTGCCAAATCGAATTTTTGAATACTTCGCTCATCTCTAGCAAACGACTTAGTAAATGTGGGCCATTGTTCAGACCCCCATATTTATATAGACTTCTGACCAGACCCTCATCATTTACTGTGAATGATACAATGATGATAATTACAATCATAATCTATATAAGCGGAGCAGCTCCAGTTTAATGCATCAATTTTCTACTGACAAAATACAAGCTATTTTTACTGATGGTGCAGGAAATTACAGACAGTTGGCAACTCTGCCCAACAGGGAGAGATGTATGTAAGATATTCAAAGACAGGCCAAGGTAGGGATTAAAGTGTAGTAGCATACAGGGGCATCAGTATTTTTTCTCATTAACCACGCATACCACCTGATAAAGGTACAGTAAGGGTATGTTTACATCTGTGTTGTGAAACCGTCTAAAAAAAACAAAACAACGATTCGTTGCTGTCTATTGTGCATAATTTTTTGGATGGAGCAAAAGTGCTGTAGAAAGAGCGGATACAAGGTGGAAATGCTCCATATTCACACCAAATCAATAGGTTTTTTAACAGCAAAGCTAGTACAACAATGGAAGCACAATGACCTATAGCATTATAAAAAAGAATAGAATACTTTATTTATCTCAAGTGGAAATTACTCAACAATACAAGCCATTCAAACAGGTAACATAGATCAAACACAGTATTGTATTACATTAAAAAACCCAATATAGAACATCTAGATCAAACACAGTATTGTATTACATAAAAAAAAAAAAAACAATATAGAACATCCCCTAAACATTTACTGAATTGTTAAAGAACAAGATTGCAGATAGAATAAATGATCTTCTGAACCTTTCCCATCCGCAGCGCAACTGGATGAACCTTCTACTGAAAACATTGCTGACAAAAACTAAAATCAAAGAAGGTAATCTGAATGCTAGAGCGCTGTGCAATAAATGTATAACAGCACCCTCCTCAGTGCACAAAGGTGCAAGAGGTCTAAAAATGAGGCAAAACATGCTTACAAATAAGATAACACAAGGAGCTTAAACATCTTCATGACCAGTGAAGTCAGAGCAATGGGATGGTAATTATTCATATCTCAGTCTTCCTTTTTTTTGGCCATGGGATTCAGCCAGGAAGCCTTCCATAACACAAGAACATGCAGTACGCCTATATTCAGAATAAATAAATACGAAAACAATTCACACAGTTGAGCTACACAACTAAGACTCTGGAAAAACAATCTTTACAAAGCCTCACCTTACCCACTAGTATCTTCACAGTCTCAGATTTTACTAACCATGGAGCATCTGTCTCCGTCTGAATCGACAAGTTCCTGTTGAAACCTTCTTCGTCAACCCCCTGTCCCAAAGCAGCACCACTAAACCTACTGAAAAATCTGTTCAACTTACAAGCGATAAGGAATATGCAGATAATATTTTTAAAATCAGTTATGGTTATCATACATCCTTCATACTTTATACAGTAATCTGCAGGCCTAACTGCAGTCAGGTTGAATGTTTAGCGGGACAAAGGTCCTGTTGAGTTTACTTCATGGGACAACCCCTTTAACGTTCTGTAGCACTTAACCACCTTGGTAGGCACAATATTGTTTATACAACAATTGTTATCGTCAGTTATGAGTACCGTATTTTTCAGACTATAAGACACACTTTTTTCCCCCCAAATTTGGGAGGAAAATGGGGGTGCATCTTATAGTCCGAATGTGGGGTGTTTTGGCGAGGGGGCGGAGGAGCGGGATCGCAGCATCGCCCCAGTCCTGCCGCCGCTGGCTTCCTGCAACGGGAGTAGTGGGACGATGCTGCGGGCCTTGGGCTGAGAGGGTGTCCTGGCGGTGTGAACTTCCCGGCATCCGCCGTGCTGTTACGGTGGATGCCGGGACTGTGACGATTATGGTGGCTGCTCTGCTGCAGAGCGGTCGCCATAGCTACCGGGTCTCCGCTGTAATGCGGAGACCCGGAGCTAATGGTCACAGTCAGGGTCCACTCTGATCGCCTGCATTACTACATGTGAGCCCCCCCCTAAAGGTACTAAAGCTAACCCCTGGGGATGGTCCCCACCGGCCCCGTACCTTTCTTGTTGCGGGAGCCATCCTGTTCCTGCGACAGTCGGGAGCCTTATGAAGGCTCCCAGGCTTGTCATAGTAATATTACTATTGCAGCTGGACTGTGACCAGCCGCAATAATAATGTACAGAATCTCCCATAGACTGCAATACACTTAGGGGGGGCTAATAAAATAGTAAAAAAAAAAAAAATTATATAAAATAAAAGTTCTATATCACCCCCTTTCCCTAGAATACATATAAAAGTAGAATATAGTGTACATAGTATATACTGAGCTTGTGTAAGCAGAGAACTTCAACAGTCAAGTGGGGGCAGCAGATGACCAATGTAAGCAGATCTTATCTAGTTCATGCCTAGTTCTCTGTAACTGCACATACACATTGGACATATTTCTGTGAAAAACACTGAAGTCACTCGCAGCAGTATTATTTTATTATTATTATATTTCACAAGTTTTTTAATACAACCCAGTGCTGGATCTGTTGCACTACAGACTCCATTGGTGCCTAACAGACTCCACAGACTTGGGATCTATTAACTTAAGAGTAGTGTTGAGCGAACCCATCAAAGTTCGGGTTCGATGCGTTCCGCCGAATTTTGCCCAAAAGTTCAGTTCGGGTAACCCAAACTTGACCCAAAACCTATTGAAATCAATGGGGCCAGCATAGGCTGACATCCTCAGTCTCAGCAGGATCAACCAGGTACTGCGAGATCCTAGCAGGGGCGCACTGCTAATGAGGCGAAGTGAGGTGGCCGCCTCAGGCGGGACTGTCCGTCACTGTCTGGGGGGGCGGCTTTTTTACTATTCAATGTAAGCCAGCCCAGGCCGCTTTAAAAAAAAAAAACAAAGCTGCGCGGTACCTGTCCTGGGCTGGTTTACGAGACGTCGCATCTCAGCGCAGGCGGCGATACAATGACGTCATCGCGCCGCCTACGCTGAGACACAGACGTCGTGGACAAGAAGAGGAGGCAGCGGCAGTTCCATCAAGGCATAACAGGTAGGTGAGGATAAATTTTTTTATATATAAATAGGCCGTCACCTGCTGGAGTATCCCCAGCAGGTCACGGCCTATTTATTTACCTACCCCGCGTCTGCTATGGCCGCCCCTGCTTCCCCTTCTGCTATGGGACGCAAAAAGGGAAGTGGATGCCGCTGTGAGCAGCCGCGGGCATCGGTAAGTGAGGCCGCGGGCCTCAAATACTACTATTATTATACTCTGGGGTCTTTTCAGACCCCGGAGTATAATAATCGGAGGCCCAGGGGAGGTGAGAGATAGGTACGTAACACTGTTTTTTATGTTTGTCACCTCCCCTGGGTCTCCAATCATTATACTCTGGGGTCTGAAAAGACCCCAGAGTATAATAATAGTTCATGGGTGGGCCACTATGGGGCATAATACCGTGTGCAGGGGCCACTGTGGGGCATAATACCGTGTGCAGGGGCCACTGTGGGGCATAATACCCTGTACAGGGGCCACTGGGGAGCATAATACCCTGTGCAGGGGCCACTGGGGAGCATAATACCGTGCGCAGGGGCCACTGGGGGAGCATAATACCGTGCGCAGGAGCCACTGTGGAGCATAATACCGTGCGCAGGGACCACTATGGAGCATAATACCGGGTGCAGGGGTCAATATGGGGCATAATACCGGGTGCAGGGGCCACTAGGGAGCATAATACAGTGTGCAGGGCCATTGCGAGGCATAATACAGTGTGCAGGGGCCACTGCGAGGCATAGTACAGAGTGCAGGGGATGCTGTGGAACATAATAGTGTGTGTAAATGGGGCTCTATAAACAGGGGCTATGGCTCCTATTTATATTATATGCTGTCTGTTTATAGTGGCCGTGTGATGTAATTCCAACCTTGTCACATAGACATGTATAGGACGAGGCTGTAGTTACATTACATGGCCGCTATGAGATGAAAGAAACTATGTAAACAGAGAATCGGTCGTGGCGCTTACACAAGTACCATTCGAACAGCTGATCAGTAGGGGTCCTGGGTTTTTGAGCCCCACTGATTATTTTATTAATGACCTGGAAAACCTGTTAATTAGTTAACATCTGGGGCATTATTAATAAGGGGCACTATTTATACAGGGTACACAAGGACATTATTAATATAAAGATGTACTTGGGAGGAGTATTCATTATGGGGGGTTATATCATATATTTTATAATTGGGGTAGCACCAGGATGGGTGTGCAAGTAAGGCAATGTGGGTTGGATGCCTGGAAAAGTGAGGAGCCAAAGATATCTGTGTTGCAAACTTTACAGAGACAAGTCACAGCTGGAAGAAGTGGTCATGGCGGTCCAAAGGGAAGAGAAGGGAAATGTGAAGGAAATGTGAAGGATTAGTCAGAGACATCACCTGTAAGTCACAAAATGTTACTGCACTGTATTCACCTAAATGATAGAGGATAAATACCTGATTGATGGGCAACTCTCTGCTGAGACCCCCACTGAACCTGAGAATTGGGTTTTCCCCCCCACTGGGTGGGAATTCTGCCTGACCGCAGCCAGGCTGAATATAGGTGTGTCGCTTGGTGGATGAACGAACCCGCGTGGCTCTCATTCACTTCAATGGGAGTGTCAAAGATACCCGAAGTCCAGTACTCAGCTATCTGCGGGGCTCCTATTATAGAGAATGGGGGCCACGTGCGCTCGTCCATCCACCAAGCAGAAGATGAGTGAAGTTACTTTCATTGTTAATGCCGTGTTGTTGATCTGATAAAGTAGTAATGCAGTAAGAAGAATTCTTAAAAACTGTTTTATAACTTTGTATATTGTATATATTGTGCGATGATAACTGTGTGTTAAACTAGTAGCATGGCAACTCAATTTTTTTTTTTTTTTTTTTTTGGGGGGGGGGCATCTTTCTATAGTCCGCCTCAGGCAGCAAAGAGGCTAGGTTCACCACTGGATCCTAGCATATTTGACCGCGGCATCAAGGGGTTAAAACCCCCGATCGGATATCAGCTCTGATCGGGGATTAAGGAGCAGGGTGTTAGCTGTCAGTTACAGATAACACCCGCTCCCGATGCCGCCCGTGGCATTCAGTTCCCGGACAAACACCTAACATCCCGCGCTCGCTATTGACCGCAGCATCTTAAGGGTTAAACAGCGGGGATTGGTATTAACGTCCCCACTGTTGCAGTGGGAGCCTGGCTGTCAGATACAGCTGGGCTCCCACGGTGATTGCACTGGGTTAAAACTGGTTGATTGGCTGCTCAGCAGTCAACCAGCTTTAGGGATGAGCCAAATCCAGACCCGAACTTCAGCACTAACTTTCGGGGTCGGGTACACGAATGCACAAAGTTTGGCACGGACCCAAACTGTGCAGTTCGGGTTCGCTCAACACTATTTAAGAGATAATATGGTGATCGATGGAGTTCTGATCACTAGGGATCACAAGAATGGGGGTCCAATTTCCCCTTTCAAATGAAGAGGTAGCCCAAGCATGTAAATTGCCACTCCATTCACTGCTTATGGGACAGCAGGAGACAACCATGCTTGACTATCTCTAGCAATGCCATAGAGACTGAATGGAGAAGCAGTGGGCATGCTCAACTTGGAGCGCTGTCTGAATGTGGGTCTGACCAACCATGGATTGGACCCACACCAATCAGCATGTTATCCTCTATCCACAGGAAAACATTAAAACTTAAGCCAACCACTGTAAAGGGTCTGTCCTGTTGATTCACCATACATCTTGTGGTTTGGGTAAAGGTGGGAGTCAGCTTTCGCTAATCAATGTCAGTGTTTGAGAAAACAGTAACATGTAAATGGACCTTAAAAAAATTGTCCAGTTTAAAAAAATATATATTTTCTATACCCTAATACGGAATTCAGTGTTAAATGGAACCTGTCAGGTTGATTTGTGACACTAAACCACCCACAGGTCCTTATAGACCAGGGGTTTAGGGTCCCAAATCACCATGTTTTAAATCCATCCGTGCCCGCATTTAAAAAAAAAAAATAAAAAAATAAAAAAAATTAAACCTTTATACTTATCTATAGATGAGTCCGATAAGTCTCATCGGACTCCTCTCTGGTGATCTCTGCAACTGTGCAGTTCTTCAGTGAAGCTGAGGATGTTCACTGCGCAAATGCTGGAGGTACATGGTGTACTCCTCTGGCTTCAGTGAATAAAAGCACAAGGAGTACAGCAGCAGAGTGAGTATAAAGCTTTATTGATGGCCTAGTAGCAAGGCGATTTGGGACACTAAACCATTAGGGCCTGTGGGTGATTAATTGTCCCAGATCGTCCTGACAAATTCCCTTTAATAGGGTGGTTTCACCAGTTCAGGAGCCTCATCTCTTGGCCAAATTGGAGAGTGGCCACAAAGAGCATCTCTCACTCTGCAGGACCTCTCCTGCTCTGCATTACATAAAGACAACTACTTGATGTGGACCATGATGGCCCAGTGGTTAGCACTGTTGCCTTCCGGTCCTTTGGGTCAAATCTGACAAAGGGCAACATATGCCTGGAGTTTGTTTGTTTTACCTGCATTTGTATGGGTGTACTTTGCTTGCTTTCCAAAATCATAGGGAATTATGATTATGAGCCCTAGCGGGGGCAGTGACAGAAAGGGGAGAAAATGAAGATGATGGGGGAAGGTCACTTTAAACAGTTATATCTTGGGCACTATAAAACAGAAACTTGCTTCTGTGTTTTATGAAAGAGGAGATTCTCATCATAGTTGAGATATATTGAGGGATATTTATATACAGCTGCCAACCACAGGCCTCAGTGGTCACCTCTTCACAACAGTCACGTACCATTTTTGAAGAGGTCACCACTGAAACGTGATTTTTTTTTTTTCATAAACTGTAATTTTTATTAAAATTTTTAACAGAGTAAATAACATTGAGACAATAGGAAAAAGAAAAAAAAAAACAAAACAAAAACAACAAGGGCGTGCCACCACAACATGCGGCTGGCATACTAAGCAACATAGATAAAATCTAAAGAAAATACATATGAGCAATGATCAGAAAGATTGAGATGGGATACAACAAAGGAGAAGGGGAGAGAGGGGGAGTAGAGGGGAAGGGGAGAGAGTCAAAGGCCTTGCAGAATACAATATGCATCCCAGAGTGACCATACAGCATGGAAAGCCTCCATTGTATGATTAAGGGAGGCAGTCAGAAACTCCATGCTACGAAAGTCCTTCATACAAGCAATAAGCTCAGGACCAGTGGGAGGGGAGGATTTCCTCCAATGAAGAGCAATTAATATTTTGGCGGCAGTACATAGGAACAGAAATAATTTGGAGGTCATTTTACCAAAATGTCTAGGGGGGAGGTTAAGCAAATAAAAGAGGGGGTCTAAGGGCACAAAAAGGGGGTCTAAGGGGGTACAAACAAGGCATCAGTAAGGTGCTTGACCTCCATCCAGAAGGGGCCAGTCTGTGGGCATTCCCAGAAAACGTGGTACAGTGTACCCACCCCCGCCCGGCAACACCAGCAATGAGAAGGAATGCTAGGATTGAGAGAGTGAAGCAAGGCGGGGTGTGATACCAGTGCATGAGTAACTTATACTGAGTCTCCCGGAAAGTCACACATGTCGAAGACTTGGCCGCACGGGACCAAATAATCTGCCATTGTCCGGGCGAGATCTGCCTATCCAGAGCCCCAAACCACTTAGGCATATATTTATGGTAGGGGAAAACCCCTCCCTCAGGGAAGGGCAAGAGCCGGTAAATACCCGATATCAAACCTCTCGTGGAAGTGCCAGCTCGACAGATCCTCTCAAAAGCAGTAGGGAGCGAAACCTTCAGTGATCCAAAGTGTGAGAATATAAAATGGGCAATCTGCTGGTAGTGAAACCACTCAGAGGTGGGCAAGTGTAGGACAGAGGTAAAATAATCAAAGGGCCTGCGCTCCAAAGTCGTTGGGTCCACCAAGTCAGCTATATGAAAAAGGCCCAATCTACTCCAGGGGCGCACCATCGCCCCCGTAAGTCCCTCTGGGAGGAGCGGATTATACAGGAAAGAGATCAAGGAGGAGTGCAGGAAGGCTAGAGGAAAAAGTTTAGAGCAAGACATCCATATGGCATGGGTGAAACGGATAGGTCCGAGGAGAAGGGCAGAAGGGGGGGGGGGGAGGAAAGCCAGACCACATTAGTGCATTGGGATGGGTCGGAGCTAGCCAGAGCTTCTCAATCTCAACCCACTTAGTGAAGGCTTGTGGTGCGGCCCAGAACAGGATAGGACATAAGTGGGCCGACCAATAATAATGCAGAATATGTGGGACCGCCAGCCCCCCCCTCGTGTTTTACAGACAACATCACCGAACAAGGCATACAATGTCATTTACCGTTCCAAATGAACTTGAAAATTGATTTTCGAAGGGACCGCAATTCCGAGTGAGGCACCGCCACCGGGAGTGTCTCAAAGAAATACAGCAGCCTCGGGAGGAGGGTCATTTTAACAGCCGTGATGCGACCTATGAGGGATATATAGAGGGGGCGCCATTTGTCTAGGAGAGAGTGAAGTTCGTTAAACAAACGAGGGTAGTTGACTGAATAGAGGGAGGAGTAGGAGGGGGACAACTGAATGCCTAGATAACGGAGGGAGCGCTCCTTCCACTGAAAGTCAAAGTTAGACTGGAGGAGCTGCAGGGTGGGATCGGGAATATTAAGAGGCAATGCTTCCGTCTTAGTTGGGTTAACATTATATCCGGAGAGATCGCCATATTCCTTCAGCACTTGAAGGTTAGGAAGGTAAGTATGAGGATTAGTAAGAGTCAGATGGACGTCATCTGTGAACAAGCCTATCTTAAAGTCCCTGTCACGAACCGCCACGCCAGTGATGTCAGGATTGGACTGAACCTGTGAAGCCAAGGGCTCGATACACAAGGCAAATATGAGGGGGGAACAAAGGACAGCCCTGACGCGTACCATTGCAAATGGGGAATGAGGTGGAAAAGGAGTTACGTAGTTTGACCGCCCCCAAGGGCCGGGAATAAAGCGTCCTAACTGCCGTGAGAAACGCTCCAGAGAACCCAAATTTTTCAAGGGTGGCAAACACGAACGACCAATCGAGGCGGTCAAAGGCCTTTTCAGCGTCAAGGCTCAGAAGGAGGGTGGGTGTGGCAGAGCGGTTGGCAACATCAATTAGATCCACAGTCCTTCTGGTGTTATCTCCCCCAGGGGACGAAACCCACCTGGTCCTTATGGATAAGAGACAGGAGCCAAGCATTAAGCCTATTAGCCAGGATCTTAGTAAAAAGTTTTAAATTAGTACTCAGGAGGGCAATGGGATGATAATTAGAGCAATCCTGGTGGTCCTGACGGCGTTTGGGAACTAGGGTGATATGGGAATGAAGCATAGACTGAGGAATAGGAGCACCATCCAAGAAGGAGTTGAAGAGGCGACACATGTGGGAACAGATCAGAACGGAAAGTCTTATAGTAGAGGTAGGTAAACCCATCCAAGCCCAGTGCCTTGCCACTCGGGAGAGCTCCAAGGACTGCATCAAGCTCCTCCACTGCAATCGGAGCATTCAAGCTATCGAGCGCTGAGGATGGGAGACTAGGAAGAGGGCAGGAATCAAGATAAGAACGCAAGGCTATGTCCCGAATCCGAGTCCTCACAAGAGGGAAGATTACATAGGTTAGTATAGTAGTCTTTAAATAGGGATGCTATAGAATCAGGGTGGTGGTGTAGAGTGCCATGGGGGTCGCAAATTGCATGTGGGGAAGAGGTGACTTGGTGATCACGCAAGGTCATAGCAAGCAGGGTATGAGCCTTGTTGCCCCTCTCATAATAACGCTGGCGACTATAAAGGAGGAGGCGCTGGGTTGCCTGAGTAGCAAGGTCACGAAGGTCTGCTCTAGCAACTACCAGCTGACGGAGACCGAAGGGGTCTGAGCCAACCGGTCCGTTAGAGATCTAATACGGGCCAACAGAGCGACCTCCCTAGCCTTTCGATCTTAAGTCGGGTAGCTAAGGCTATACAATGGCCCCTCATAACGGCCTTATGGGCCTCCCAGAGGGTGGAGTCTGAGGAGACGGAATGTACATTGTGACTAAAATACTCCAAGAGCTGGGTACGGAGGGTAGCACAGGACGTTGGCGAATGTAGGAGGGATTCATTCAATCGCCAATGACAACGTTTAGTAGGGCAGAGACGGAGGACAGCGAAATCAAAACAGGAGCATGATCGGACCAAGAAATAGGGCCAATGTCTGCATCAGTTAATAGTCTAAGGGCCAATGTGTTACCAAAGAAGTAGTCTATTCGAGAGTGCGTCTTGTGGGGGTGGGAGTTTAAAGTGAAAGACCGGGCAGTAGGGTTATGGACACGCCAGAGATCATAAAAGGCAGCGGACCTAATTAGACAATGGAAGTTTCTGGCAAGTCGTAGCTGGGAGGTGCCTGTGGGCCCGCCAGATAAGGACAATTTGTCCATACATTCGGAGAAGGCCATATCAAAGTCACCACCCAATAGCAGCGCCGAGCCAGAGAAAGCCTGTAGTTGTCGCAATACTTTCCTGAGAAAAGGGATATGGGACGAGTTGGGGGCATATAGGTTACAGAGAACGATAGGCTGGCAGTGAAGAAGCCCCTCTAAAATTATGTATCGCCTCTCAGGGTCAAGGTGGGAGGCAGAAATGGAGATAGGGCAGGATAGCCACTCCCCCTCTCCTGCGGGTATTGTAGGCAGAATAGGCGACAGGGAAGTAGTGATGGACAAAATTCAATGATCCAGTGTGGTCAAAGTGGGTTTCCTGGAGGAAAGCCACGTCCGCACGGAGGGAACGGAGCTCACGCAGGACCATACGCCTTTTAGAATTGGAGCCCAGGCCCTTAAAATTCAGAGTAACACACTTAGCCATAAGGAAACAGCAAAATAGGCACTAGCAGATGAATAAGAGAACAGGCATAGGCAGATCTCACCAGACCTTGAGGGGAGGAAGACAGCATGGAGGGACTCATGTAGAGGATCCTGGTAATCAGTCTCTGGGATGAAGAAACCGTAAACCTAAAGAGAGGGAGGGGGTGGGAATAGGGGGAGGGAAAAAGAACAAAACAAAAAACAAGCAAACAACAGTACAAGAAAAAAAATCGTATCATGGGTAGGACTAAATCTCTTGACCAGGGGCTAACAGGGAAATTATAAGCAAACTAACCAAAAGGGTCCAAAATCGAAACCCCTAATTGGAAACAGCCCCCACAATGGGGAGGCGGGAGTGGCCTATCAGTAGACAGACCAATTGGAGATAATAAAAGGCACCAACAGGATTTAAGGAGGAAAACTATAAAGGTAGGAGAGAAAATAATCTCCTACCCTGCCCGCTAAGAAAAACGAGAAACCACTAAAATAAAAGACAAATTAGAAAGGGACCAGTGAGTGGACAACAGATATAAATAACGCATAAGCAGCAAGGATAGGTCAGCAACCAGTAAAGGGAACAGCAAAGCTCCAATCCAGGACATAGGGAAAACAAAAGGGGAAGGAAACAGAGTCAATGCAGTCATGGAGGTAGAGGAACCACCCGCTGTCGCCCAGGGACAGCACCAGGAGAGGTCAGGTGGTGACGCCTCGGCTTCTGTTGAGACCACAACGGAGGTGGAGACGGAGGGGGAACAGCCAGTTCCCAATCAGGCATGTCCAGGGGAGAGCAATGTCCATAGCTGAGCAGAATGATTGCAGGTCTGTATGGAAGCGTAGGGTAGCTGAACGACCATTGTGCCTGGCGGTCAGGGCAAAGGGGAAGCCCCACCGGTACGGTATCTGACATTCTCCAGGGAGTCAACTCGAGATGCAATATGATGAAGATCTTGCCGCAGCGTAGAAATTTCAGCGTGGATTTCCGTTCGGATTTCCTTCCGACAGACCCCAGTGACTTCAGCGACTAGGGATCGAGTGAGAAACTGGAGCCATTGCGGTGGGAGAGAGGATGGAGGCAGAGCACTCTGTTCAAACTGCTGAAGTTGAGAGGCAGGAGAAGGTGCTGGAGGAGACAGGGCTGCATAGGGAGACATTGAGGGGGTAGCCCCAAGTTCCACTTCACCCCCCCAGGAGTGTGCTGGAGAAGCTTGAGAGGAATGCACTGGGGGGGGGGGGGGCACAGTAACATAGGAGCAGACAGGAGTGGAGGCAGAGGCTGTGGGAGAGCCAGTACAAGGAGCTGGGACTGGAGGCACCGAGGAAGCTGTTGGCATAGGGAGAAGCTGGGGGCTAGAGCGCTGGAAAGCTGAGTCAGCGCAGGAGTCAAGCTGGGCCTGTGAAGCTGCTGGAGGAAGCGCCGCCAGCGGCACCATGTTGCTCACCGGAGGGGCAGAGGCCGGGACCCTGCCAGCCATATCAGGAGGAGGGAGACGTTGGGGACCCACCTGGGCAGCCATAGTAGGAGCTGGAAGCAGCAGAGAGGCGGTGGAGCCTAGCACAAATGGGAAGTCACTGGTGATGTAAACTGGGGGATCTGTATACAGATGAACGGAGCTGCTGCTGCCGCTGGAATCTGAGTCCCAAGAGAGGTGAGTAAAGTTTTTTTATTTCATGTTTATGTGCACCTCAGCAGCATTATTAAACAAAAAACTTCTTTAACGTTCATTGTTCTAATCCTGTGTGAACCTGGCCTTACCTGCTTCAATCTCTGTTCGTCTGTTGGCTGGATTTACCGGTCTGAACAGTAAGTCAGGAGAAAGACTCTTAGCATAATAGTTACTGTATCTATGCTGACACACTGTCCTATACTTTAACCAGATAACTGTTTTGCTAGGAGTCATTCTCCCAGCATAACGTTCAGGTCAGTTAATCTGGACAACAAAGACCGAGTTGGTAGTGTGAATGCAGGGTTAGGCTGATGCCACAAATTTAAGTTGCTTGAAAAGGAATGGGAAGCATAAAGCAAGCACTTAGGGTATGTTCACATGGTGGAATGTAGTGCAGGTTTTGAGGTGGATTCCAACTCAAAATCAGCACCAGTTTCTATTCTGATTCAGATTCCCATTGTTTTCAATCTGAGGCAGAGATCAAAGCAGGATGCTAAAAAAACAAAAACAAAAGCGTCCAGCTTGATCTTGCCGCTAATTCAGCTGCAGAGTCTGCGGTGTGAAACACCCCACTGAGTAGGCCTATTTATCTGAACCTAATCAGCCAGGAAAAGCAGGAAGCCGAAAATGAAGCGGAATCTAAAGCGGATTTCCGCCTCAAATTCATCTTCATTTTCTGCTGTATGAACCCAGCCTTATACTTCTCCTTTTTGCTAAATCCACTCCATGGCTTTAGCTGGAAAAAAAACAAAAAACACAACAGCAAAATGTACAACACGAATCGCAGTTTTTCCACAACAGACCTCAGACTAGGGCTACATGCACTAGACTGGTTTTCTGTACATTGTCCACAATTCAGGATCCATAGTTGTGTATATTATATGGACCAATTCATTTCTATACCCTTATACATACATAGTTTTTACAGATCTGTGTCGGAGCCGTAGAAACCATTTGCAAAATATGGAGTAGGCCCAATTCCTATCTGTATTTGAAGCCCATACAAGCATATGCGATCACAGAAGTCTTTTCGGAGGATCCATGATTATGGATGACATTGTGTGCTTTGTAGACTATGGATCAGTTTTTACAGACCATGCAGTCATATGCATGCATCTATTTCATGCATCCTAAAAGGCTCTTTTTACATTGCATATGTTGAAAAGATGCCTCACCATGATGTATTCCCAACAATGACCTATCACCCATAGGGATCCATGTTATAAAAAACATACTGCACGGTATGCGTTTCCTACTAGATGCCTCTACCTGGCTCTCAAACGGGAACGTTTATCTGACATAAATACATTGAAAAATATTGTGTTTGGGCCAACTAACCTTTACCACAAGAAGCCAGTCTGCACCGTGTGCCAGTACTTTATGTATCACACAGCCCATAACTGACTCTCTAGCCCCAGAATTGCTCAATGCCTTCTCTTGCACGTAGCCACGCTCATAAAGTGTCAGTCGCCATGAGTGACAGATTAAGCAGCCAATCGCTCCTCTACCTCACTGCCTAAACTTTCGGATGACCCTATAGATCGCTACTCCTTTCTACCAATCAGAGCTTGCCTCAGGCCCGTCACTTATAGGCCAGAATGACGTTATACCGAGGACTGGGACCTGCCAGCTCCGCCCCTCCTCGGCGTTACATGGTAGTGGTTCTCTGCTGTCAGGGGGAGGCAGTCAGCTGGAGCGGTGCTTGTCATTGCCGGGAGCAGGAGAGCTTCTCTGGTGCTGGCACTTCAAGGGCAGTCCGTCCTGCTGGAGGTTAGCTTGTAGCACATCTGTGTAAGCACCGTGCAAGATGCCCCTGGCTCGCAGTTTATCAGTCACCTCTCTGAACGGGCTGGAAGATTGGGACGATGACCTGGACCTGGACAACAGTGTGCTGTTCGAGGTGGCATGGGAAGTGGCAAATAAAGGTGAGTGGGTATGTGTGAGCTGGCATGTGCCCCCAGTACTGGGTTCCTCTTTTTAAGCTCCTCATCTGTGCTGTTACTAGCAATGCAGAAGACTGATGGTATCTACCTGGTGGACCAGCTTTATAGTGTAAGGTCATGGTTTGTAGGCTCTGACTTTTTCCCATATTTACCATATATGGGAAGATGTATTGTATGGACAGCGCAGCAGCTTCCTGTTTGATACATCAATGGTTATGAAAAGATGCAAATATAGTTCCATTGGAAAATGCTGTTTATTGCCAAGGGTTGAAAAATCCTGGTCCGGATGACCCCAGAGAGTAGACGATGGATCATTGATTCATTCTCTGATGGATCAATAGCTGACTGTCAATGAGACTAATGTGGGGGGAAGACCTTGGCCCTGCTTCATCCTGCCTTCTGGTGTTATCTAGACCTCTGCAGTCAAGTCTCAGAGCTGGGGGAAGGCTGCATAGCATAGAGAAGATAGATATGGTGACTCATACAGCTGGTCATGGTCTAGTGGAATCTTTTATGGAGTCCCAATGGTTCCACAGATTATAGCTGCTTGTTATATCTTCTGCAGGGCTTTCACTTGCGTACATATTGGATCTGTAATTGTGTCCGTGTTACAGATATATCCTCCACAGTTCTAAAGAACAGAACTTGGATAAATGTGCACCTTTATTTGGCCGACTGGAATGAGCTTTAGTCCATTGATGATAGACAATCTGCAGGACATCTGAAATCCTCACAGCCCAACTGTATTATTGAGGTGCTGCAATAGGGTTGTGCTATTTCCTAATATTCTCATATAGGTTTCTATATATTTTATTATATTGTAGCTAGCCTGGGCTTGCTGCTGAGTACATAAAATATGAATTCCATGGATGTCCTGCAAAAGCTATCTATTCTCCTATTTATGTAGGTGTCTTCACAGTGGTGTAACTACCACATAGGTTTGTATATGAAACCGTATTGATTGGTGGGACTCCCATGAACCACAAGAGTGCACAATGTAACATGCCAGGAACATGCCTGCTGATGATTTTCCATTGTGTGAAATCAACAGTTGATTTTCCCAAATTCTTGTGGCAAATGCTGCCTAAGACTAAATGCACACAAATGTGTTCATCTGGGAGTCCGTGGTAAAACTGCATGGATGATACCAATATGCTGCCTGTGTCCTCCGTTGACCCGTTCATTCTTGCAGTGATCCCACTTTTCAAAACTGTCAGGAACACAATCTGTACAGAGTTTTACTCGAGCTCACAAATCCCAACACACATCCGCTGTAATTCACAGGTGTGAGTATGAGGTCATAGGAAATAATGGGTTAGTGTGCAAGCTGTTAAAAATATGGCCTGCACACTGACAAAACACACGTACGTGTGTATGGAGCTCACTTGAAGTGTCTTGTGCGTCAGAGTTCATTGGATAGTTGATAAGGGTATGATGCTGTTGTCACTCTTGACATTGTAAAGAGTGAAAACCCACAGCATAAATTGACATGCTGTGGGTAGGAAACTTGCACCACATGTCAATTTGCTTTGGGTGTTTTATGCAGGATGTGAATGAGTTGTGTTGAAATCTTATCCCAATGCAATATGCAAAAATGCAGAGTAATTTTGGATACAACAGGGTAGTTTATCAACTCATCTATTCCAGTTTTCAGGTGTAGATGTGTGCTAATGTGGCCCATCTATGGTGCAAGGCTCTTTTTTGCACCAGAGTTTGGCCACATATTCCTTTCTCTGGCTTGCTTGCTACTTTTCTCGTATGTGGGTGGAGGAAGGCAGAAACGCTTCAGCCCGACATAATTTAGTAAGAACTTGTTTACATGACAGGGTTTCACGGCTGTTGTTTTTTGACTTTTTTAACAGATAGCTCACGTCCCCATAGAAAATAATGGATCTATTCACGTGATGTTGTGTGTTTTTTTTTTTTTTTTTTTTTTTTTTTATGTACCGTGTGCCGATCCATTAAATAAGAGAACATGCCTTTCCTTATGTCGTTTTCCTGGATCCTTCAATAGTGTCAAGTATATGAGGGATCTGTGAAAATGAATTACCCTTGGATGTACAGTCTGCGTGAAAAAGTGCTATTTTCACAACTGAGTACACAAACCTGTCGCCTGAATGAGCACTTACAGGAATTCTACCCCAGTTCCAAAATGGCGTAGACTTCTATTCTGGCACATGGACATGTTCCTGATTTATTATGAGGCTGGATCGTCTTCATAGCTCAGAGGTGCCTTTATTAAGACTGGCATACAAAACATCTGTCTTAATAAATCTTCACCAATATTATGAACCATAAAGGGAATCTGTCAGGTCAATCTGGGACACTAAACCACCCACAGGTCCTTATAGACCTGGGGTTTAGTGTCCCAAATTGCCCTGTTGTAATGCAATCCGCAGACGCATTAAAAATAAAAAAAACCTTTATACTTACCTAGATAAGGGTCCGATAAACGCTGTTCGGCTGAGAACAGTCCCGCTTATTCATGAGCTTCTTTGTTGGCATGCCTTCCCACGCTCCCGGCGTCTGCTCTGTTCTTCAGTGAAGCCGAAGATGGTCACCCCTGCTTCACTGCGCAATTGCCGGAGGTATGGGGCATGCGCACTGAAGCCGAGGTATAACCCTCTGGCTTCATTGAAGAACTGCGCAAATGCGGGGAGTACAGCGGTAGGGTGAGTATAAAGCTTTTTTATTTTTAATGCAGCCATGGATTGCGTTATAACAGGGTGATTTGGGACACTAAACCCCAGGTCCATATGGATGTGTGAGTGATTTAGTGTCCCAAATAGCCCTGACAGATTCCCTTTAATATAAAAGTTTTGGAAAGTATTTTTAAGAAAAATATGTCATAGAGAAGATGTTTTTTGGAATCCGCATCCCAGTACTATTTCTCATTGGGGATAGATCATATTGGGGCAGCGTACTCTGTGGTATAGCAGCAGCTAAGTGCCATTTGCGCCTTGTCCCAGGATGCCTGTGAAGTTCATTGTGAGAATGTGTCTTTCTTGATGCAGTGCCAGCTCTCAGCAAACACTGAGCATGAAGTCTGGGCCTGACACATGCTATTGTATGATTTCCTGGCAAGGAATGGCATCATTTGCAGGGCAGGACTTGTTGGTGTAGCATGTTCTATAGAAGACTAGTAGGTGTGCAGTGCTCCAGGTATGCACGTATGTCCTCAGCATGCACTACACAATCCCCATGGATAAAGTCATGTAATCCATAGGTGCTTCAAATCTACCAGCTCACTGTTTTAGCTCAGAGAGAAGGGGGGGTGACTGGTTCATGACATTCATGAAATGCCTTCATGATTCAAAAACTTGCTTAAAGAGGTTGTCCAGGCACATTTTTTTTTTTTATATTTTAAATAGGCTGGGGGAGGTGAAAAAAAAAAAAAAAAAAAAAAAAATTATACTTGCCTGTTCCTGTTGCTCTAGAGTCCTCCTAGCACGGTCTGGTTCTGTGGCTCCAGCGTCTTCTCAAAGTGAAACTGCTAACTGGCTGTGACATCCTGGATCCCTTCCGCTGAAGCCGCTGATTGGCCTCAGCAGTCACATGACCGCTGAGGCCAATCAGTGGCCTCGGGAAGAGATCCGTGATGTCACAGGTAGTGACATCACATGCCCATCTGCCCCCGGCTGATTTAAAAAATAAACTTTTTGTCCATTTTTGCCTGGACAACCCCTTTAAGGCTGAACCCACACTTTATTTTTTTAATGAGCCAAAGTTAGGAATGGCTTCAAAACCAATAGGAAATATAAAGAAATCTTTAATTCTCCCTTTTGCTAAATCTACTCTTTGCTTTGGCTTCAAAGGCCCAGAATATCTGCAACAAAAAATGCAGCTTTTTCACAACGTGTCCTCAGCCTAAACCTGCTGTTCTTGGTTCACACATTTTACATTTGTGGTTATGTACAATAAGGAGCAGTCTGCCCCCTCCCCTACCTATTATAACTACTGTTTATTTGCATGTAATTCTGCCAGGAGTAACTGTACAATTGCAAACAAATAACTGAGAAAAGCCCAAATGAGCATAATATAGGCGATCCAGGAAACTGTACATATATGCCAAATGCATACAGTCATGACAGCCACGATGCAGCTAAAACGATCCCTGACAAAGGAAAAGAGCAATCTATGAGCACAGTCAGGAAAGCTGCTTGCTGTATGTGAATAATATCTCATCTGCAATCATATAAGTAGCCAAAAGTAGGTACAGGTACAGAAGTAGGATGACAGCAACAGACATTAAGGCCCCTTGCAGACGGCCGTGGGCTTCGATTGCACAGCACGGATGTCACCCATGTGCTGCCTGTGCACTGGCCGTGCTTCGGCGGGCCCATTCGTTCAATAAATAGGAGCAGCGAAAGCACGGCAGCAAAATTGGACGGGAATAGGACCTGTCCTGTGTTTTGTGGCCCAGACTGACGGCCCGCACACTGATCCATGTAATACACAGTCATGTGCGTGGGCCGATAGAAATTAATGGGTCACTGTGGGTCAGGGAAAAACCTGGATAGCACACTGAACTCACCCACGGTGGTCTGCAAGGGGCCTAACTGTAACAGAGTAATGGACACAGACTGAGGTACCTCCCTCTGTGTCCATTCACATCGACACTAATGTATACATAAGGGACACTGTCTTCAGTCATGTGTGTTTACTTTTGTAATGGAAGATTTCCATCAGAAAACTAAAAAACATGACAGAAGAAAGCTTCCATCATGTTTTTACATTGGGGTGAATGCAGACAGCCACCAGATGCAGGGTGCTCTGTCTACATCTGTCATTTTATGTCCTTAGAAGGATGAAGCAACAGACATTAAATAACAGTAGTGTGAACCTACTCTAAGCTGTAAGATGTGCAGAATGTTCAATACATCACACAAAGAAAGCAGTCTGCTGACATACTGTGAGGAAAAATAGCCCCTCCCTTATCCAAGTCACTGTGTGTTTTTTTTTTTTTTTTTTTTTTTTTTGTTTTTTTTTAGTGGTATGGACGTAGCTTCCTTAGCTAACGTTAACTGCAAATTAGATACAAGGGAAATACCTAGTAGCAGCAACTTTAGGCTAAGGCCCTATTTTTTTTTTTAAGCCAAACCTAGTAGTGGCTACAGAAGGAATGGGAAATATAAAGGAAGCTGTGAAAGATCCTCAGTGCGCCAACACCGCTTTGGCCCACACCTGAGACTTCGTTCATAAAAAAAAACCACACTCACCGCCAGTGAATGCTGGGTTCACAAGATAAATACAAGACAAGCTTTCTAAATTTTGTATATTTATTAACCCCTAAATGGGTCGGTATTAACATCTAACACATGCAGTTCAGAACAGATATGCAGATATATGCAAGCATTAACAGTTACTAGTTACAATATACAGTACAATAAAATAAAAGGGAATAAAAGTGAAATAATTACTTTACCACACATATCCTGGATGTGGCTCTATAATCCAACCCTCACACATGGCATGTGGGGATAACCAGTGGAGGCAGCAACATCAACACAGCATTCCAGCCTGCATGCTCATCACAGTCTCTCAGTAGTAGTCTCATCATAGTATTCTCTTGTAGTCTCATCATAGGATTCTCTCTCACTGACCTCTTACCTCATCTTTTATACCCTTGATTACACCACCCAGAATGAGGTCACCGGCGACGGCAAGTCTGATTGATTAACGCACTCAAGTCAAGATTCTTTGTAAGGAGATGGGACCAAGTGGAATGACACAATGCCTTCTATATGTTATCAACCATGTCTGATCAACAGCCCAGGATAAACAATGCATGTGTATTTGATCACTCAGGGCTGTGTAGGAATTCAATGGAGCCATTCTGGGATGGATACAAAGCCCTATTGTTACATTGTTGCCACTACTGACAACATACACCCAGGATTAGGGCTGCGCACATTATGAGTAAATGGAAGTAAGAGGGAGATACGACACCCAGAGATCAAAATACATCTTTGAGTTATAGCCATACTTAAGTGGAATCGTCACAGAAGCGCTTATACTTCTCCCTTCTGGTAAATTCACTCCTTTTTATTGGCTAAAAAAACACAGCAAAATCTGAAACAAGAAGCTCTGTGTTTCCACAATGTGGGGCCTTAGCCTTAGAGAGGTTTTCAGGCAGAAAACAGCAACATTATTAAAGTGCATTTCATTTTGGTTCAGAATCTCATGCTCTATTAAATGAGACTGCTGTCTGAAAAGCTAGTGATCATTTAAATTGGTTTATTTCAGCCAATCTATATTGTTTTACCAAGAAAAACTTGTGCTGGTGTGTTTTGACATCCCTTTTTAAAACCTTTTGAGTTTGAGTGGGGGTGACACAGAGCAGGGTATAAGATCTATATATATATTTTTTTTTTTTTTTTAAACTGTTTCTTAAAAGAAAGTTTGACATAAATCAAAATCAGCAACATCAGATGAATCTGTTCTAAAAATGCAAAGTACATCCAAGAAATAACAATGCACAAATTAAAAGGATTCTATCATTGTGAACGTCGTAATAGCCTTTAGAAAGGCTATTTGTCTTCTACCTTTCTTTTTGCGATCCACTCCGCCGTTTTCTATATTTTTCTTATTTCGTGATTGTGCAAATCAGTCTTCAGGATTTCACCGGCCATTTTCATGTGGCCTCTTACAAGAGTCGTACTGCGCCTGCGCAGTATGGCTCGTGTAATTCTAATGAGTACAGAGCATACTGAGCATACTCAGTAGCTCCGTACCTCCCTAAACCCGGAAGTGAAGCCATCCTGGCTTCAATGGGTGTAGATAGGCGGCCATAAACAGGTAAGTAACAGCAAGGTCTTGTAAGAGGCCACATGAAAATGGCCGATGGGCTTGTGCAGTCGTCTCTGTCCAACACGAAATGCAGAGCCGACAGAGCATGTGCAAGATTTGGATCGCGAACTCGCGCTGACTGATGCAGAGCGGCGTCAGGAGATGAACAGAGAGGCAGTGCTGGATTTTGAATACAGCCTGTGACGTGAGCACAGGGGACGCCCCCTGTGCATCCTGAAGAATAATTTGCATAATCACGAAATAAGAAAAATATAGAAAACGGCGGCGCGGATCACAAAAAGAAAGGTAGGAGACGAATAGCCTTTCTAAAGGCTATTACGACGTGCTGTTATTTAAAAATGGTTTTTCCCAATGATAGAATCCCTTTAATCTTCCATCAATGTGGAACAAACTCAAAAAGACCTGTAATAGACATCTCCATACATTGGATATAACCTACAGTAAGGTGTTAAGAATTCGAGGTAGTAGAAATGTCCATGATCTTAGCAAATGTTAGAAAGATAACACCCAATATAAACAGTAAAATATATCAATAAAATCAAGTAAAACAAGTGTAAAGTCTTGTGATTACAGACAGCTATGGAAATGTCTATATCCATAGCTGAGGACGAGAATGTCAGGCACAGAGAAAGTCACGTCACTCTGAGAAGGTCTAGTTGGAGTGTAGACGGAGCTGAATTCCATAGCTCGAAACAGGTCCTCTGTAGCAGTAGATGAAGGCGTAGTGTGAAGTCAGAAACCCCAAACCTTCATGAACTTCTGAGGACACTTACAGTGAACATAAACTAGACGTTCATAAGACAATGCAGAATTGACTAGTTTCTTCCAAGTTTTGATCTTGGGAGGGTGTCTGTCCATCCAGTGCAAAGCAATGGCTTTACTAGCCAGAAATAAGGTTTCCTTCAAAAATATTCTGGTATGATGTGGGCAGAGTTCCTCCGAAAGCAGGCCGAACAGACAGACATCTGGCATATCTAGGGGTGACTGGAGAAAGGAGATGACACCCTTCCAAAAGTTTTGAATCAAGGGGCATTTCCAGACCATGTGATAGAAGTTGGTTGGTGAGAAGGAACACTTAGGACATTGTGGTGTTGTCCCATTAGGTGAAGGTGTGCTGGTGTCAGATGAAGGTATAAGATTTATGTTTCCAGTCTTTTGTTTCAGCCACGCAGAACTGTATAGGGGAGCCATTAGTAATGTCTGTTTTATTATAGCCAATATTATCCTATGGTCCAAATATGAGCCTCAACTTCCCCAGAATCTCTTACAATGGGTTATAACTAATTGCATTGATTCTTACAGTCTAGAACATTTTCCAACAGAGATTACTCTTATGAGATTTCTGTAATCTATAGCATTTCCATTGATTGCTGAACTGAAGATGGAAAATGTCAGTGTGTGGTGTGTTCAGTTTTGATTGATGGATGGACTGTTGGATTTATTACCAGAAACTGGAAATACTCCAGTGACTAAAACATTACTTTACAAAGCTGCGCTTGTTAAGCAGGACATATACTTAAGATACAGTTGCTATTGACCAAGCTGCTATTACTCCCTACCCATCATACATGTGCATACTTGGCTGTGCATGGTGTTCTGAAAGGGAATGTTGTTGTGTTTTTTTTTTTTTTTTTTTTTTTTGTTTTTTTTATGAACCTCTTTAAAGGAGTTGTCTGGGCCAAATTTTTTTTATGCCCTCCCCCATACAGTGGCCTCTTCACTGGTCCCCCATACTGTATGAGGAACAGGGATGGGACCATTATATTGTGTGGGAGCAGTGATGGGGGCTAATATCCTGTGGGGGGACATAAACTGTGTGGGGCATATTAAAGGGGTTGTCCAGGGCTAACTTTTTTATGGCCTATTCTCAGGATAGGCCATAAATACCTGATAACTAGGTGGCTGACACACTGCCCCATCAGCTATACAGAGCCACTTCCAGTGCCTGTTCTGTACACAACACAGAGCCGGAAGCAGAAAGCTCCATCCACTGTATAGTAGCCTGGCGCCTTCACTACAGCTCAGTTCCCACTGGCTTCAATATGTTCTGAGATGCAGTGAAGGTGCCCGGCTAATATACAGTGGACAAAGCTTTTTGCTTCCGGTCACGTATTGTGTACAGGACGGGTGCCAGAAGTGGCTCCGTACAGCTGATCGGTCCGGGGGCCAGGTATCGGCCCCCTACAGATCAGGTATTTATGGCGTATCCTGAGGATAAACCATAAAAAAAATTAAGCCTGGACAATCCCTTTAATATAACCCTCTAATGCGCCACACTTTAAAGAGGTTGTCCAGCAAAATGTGTTTTTTTTTTTTTTGTTTTTTTTTGTTTTTGTTTTTGTTTTTTTTTGTTTTTTTTTCCCCACCTCCCCCGGACTAATTAAAAAAAAAAAAAATAAATTCTCACCTGTCCCCGATGCTCCAGTGTTTTCCCAGCACGGTCCGGTCCTGCTGCTCCGCTGTTTTTGCCGGAAGTCCTCACTGGCACAGGTAGTCACGTACAGTGGGAACTTCTGCTGAAAAAAAAACAGTTGCAGGACTGAACCGCACTTATTATCCTGGACAACCCCTTTAATGTCCACCAGGAAATTAGCCCCCATCACTGCCCCAACCTCCACAATATAATGACCCCATCAATGATCCCCATACAGTGTAGGGGACCAGTGAAGGGGCCACTGTATGGGGAGGGGGGAGAATAGTGAAGGGGCCATACCATGGCAGCATTAGGTGGGTACTTGCCTGTCTGCTCCATGGTCCCGCTCCTTCTTGCTCCGGGCGCACTGATATGACATCATGTGCACCCAGAACAGAAAGAAGCAGGAGGCGCCAGAGAGCAGTCAGGTAAGTATCGGAGCTTAGCTTGTAGGCCAGAGGCTCAATGGGGCCTTTGACCTACAAGCCTGTGAGTGGTAGAGCAGGAAGCCTGTGGCTCTAATGCCCATGATCAGAGTGAACTCTGATCGCGGACACTGTTTTGTATAAAGACCCACAGAAGTGTTCCAGAGCCCACCTTCACGAGTCCCCACTGACCCCGTACATTTATCAGTGTAGGACAGCTCCCGTGCATTCGCATAACATCTGGGAGCCTAACGAAGGTTTCCAGGTCTGTAATAGGAGGGATCGCTATTGAGGCCGGTCTGTGTCCAGCCTCAATAGCTATTTAGTGAATCTCTCATAGACTGCAGTACGGTTGTAATTCAGTTGCAATACAGTTGTATTGCAATCTATGGGACATGCAATCAAAAGCTAGCAGGTTCATGCCCCGTATAGGTGTTAATAAAATAGTAAAAAAAAATAAATTTAAAAAGTTTTTTTTTTCTCAGTTTCACCTAATATTAAAATTTTAATAAAAAGTGATCAAAATGTCAGACATTCCCCGAAATGAAATAAATAAATAAAAATTACGTCTGGCCCTGTAAAAAGACGCCTTATGTATCCCCATACATGGAAATATAAAAAAGTTACGGATGCCAGAATATGGCAACTCCAAGATTTTTTTTTTTTTTTTTTTTTAAGGGGTTAAAATAAATAAATAATTATGTAAATTTGATATCCCTGGAATTGTACCACTCATAGCATACAGGTGACATGTCATTTTGGCTGCACTTTGATTGCCATAAAAATGAAGCCCGTAAGAAAGTCACACACATGCAGTTTTTCTCCGATTCCACCTCATTTTAAATTTATTTCAAGTTTCCCAGTACATCCTATGGAATATTAAATGGTACCATTACGAGTACAATTTGTCCCGCAAACATTAAGCTCTCATATGGCTCTGTGAACAAAAAATAAAAGTTATGGCTCTTGAAAGGCAGGGAATCAAAAACAAAAAAAAAATGCCTCCCAACTCTCCCATTCAGGAGAGTCAGGAGCAGATTTTTTCCTGTAGCTGATTTTTCTGCTAGAAGAAAAAAGAAGCATCATGACCTATCTTTTGGCAGATTCTGCCTTGCATACCCCATTGAAATGAATGTGAGGCAAAAAAAACACTAGTGGATTTTTTTTTGTGTGTTTTTCACAAAAACAGACTCAAAAAAGTTTTGTTTTTTTCTGCCTGCCATTCATTTCAATGGGATTTGCAAGGTGGATTCTGCCTGAAGATAAATCCTGAAGCTTCTTTTTTCCTCTAGCTGAGAAAAAAAATCAGCTAGAGGAAAAAAAAATCTGCTCTTGACTCCCATTGAAATGAATGGGAGAGATGGGAGGCTTTTTTTGAGGCTTTTTGTTTTGTTTTGTTTTTGAAGCTGACAAAATCCACCTGCAAAAAACTGTGTGAACTTACCCCAAGACTATATTACGATCACTCTCTGAGGAATTAATAAGGATACCTGAACCACAAATGTTGTGCAAGAAGAATGAAAGTCACTTTGATCAAACTGTATTGGAGATTATATGTGCTTTACTGGATTGTTGGCATGGAGTTAGTAACTTTTAGTCGTACCTGTTCATATTTGTGTACAAATCCCTTACTCTGCACTTTGTGTGACAACTGGCAATGAACCATGCATTGTTTTATATACTGTACACTTAAATGTATGGAATGTTTCCTTCAAGGGAAGTGATTCAGGCAACCAGCAACACCAGCGTCAACGTGACATGTTGATTTTAGTGTGTGCAGATAACAAAGCAAAAAAAAATGTGAGTGTGGTGATTCTGCTGAAATATGGCTGTAACTCAAAGTTATATTTTGGTCTCTGGATATAGGGTCTCCCTTCTTGCTTGCACTCATTCACAATGTGCACAGCCTACTCATAGGTATATTGGCAGTAGTGGCCGGGCTGGAACAATAGGGCTTTGTATCCATCACAGCAGGGACCCATTGTATTCCTACACAGCTCTGAGTCATCAAACAAACATGCATTGTCCAGCTGCACTGGTTGACCAGATATGGCTGAAAACATTGTATCATGTCACCTGGTCTCATCTACATACAAAGGGTCTGGACTTGAGTGGATTATTCTATGAGACCTGCTGCCGCCGGTGACCTCATTCTGGGAGGTGGCATAACGGGTATAAAAGATGAGGTAAGAGTCAGTGGATGGAGATTATGCTATGGAGTTGAGACAGACCATCACAGACGTCCACTGAGAGAGACTATCACTGAGATGCTACTATGAGCAGGCAGGTTGGAATGCTGCTGCTGACGATGATGAGCCTACAAGAGACTGAGAGAGATTACTGGACTAATGTTGAGAGACTGTGATGAGAGCATGCAGGCGGGATTACTGTTGTTGATGCCACATGCTAAAAAGCCTCCACTGGTGACTCACACATGCCATGTGTGAGTGTTGGACTATAGAACCACATCAAGGACATGTGTGGTAAAGTAATTATTTCACCTTTATCCCTTTTATTTTATTTGTACTGTATCTTGTAACTAGTAACTGTTAATGCTTGTATACATCTGCATATCTGTTCTGAACTGCATGTGTTAGATGTTAATACCGATCCATTTAGGGGTTAATAAATATCTAAAATTTAGAAAGCTTGTCTTGTATTTATCTGGTGAACCCGACATTCACTGGCGGTGAGTGTGGTTTTATATGAAAGAAGACTCAGGTGGGGCCACAGCGGTGTTGGCGCACGGAGGATCTTTCACAGTGAGCATC
The DNA here is from genome assembly GCA_947044405.1 of Leptodactylus fallax. NCBI lineage: Eukaryota > Metazoa > Chordata > Amphibia > Anura > Leptodactylidae > Leptodactylus > Leptodactylus fallax. The sequence continues at coordinate 4,691,153 of CAMRHE010000078.1, forward strand.
TTATAAAAGGATTTCTTTTGATATACCAAGTAGGAGCAAAAAATTATCTAAAACCTAAATTGACCTTCAAAACAAATGTTCAAAAGTAATGAATAATTATCAAATTCTATTCTTTGGACATTGCTTTTATTGTCACTAAAGTTGGCTATATGTCATCAATACTGACAATATCTGTAAAGATACTACGCTGCGGAATATGATGGTGCTATATAAGTAAGCATAATAAATACATTAATAATAAATAGCTGCTTTTCCTCCTGACTTCAACAAAGTGTGCATGTGTTCTAAGTAGGGAAAGGGAATAAATCGTTGTCAGTGGCCTCTGGCCCTGGCACATATCCTGTGAGAACAAAAAATCAGGCTTGTTGAAATTCAATATGCCCAATTCTTCTTTCCTTTAAAGGTAGCTCATCAGTATCAAATCAGTAGGGGTCCAACACCCAGACCCCTTCCTGATCAGCTGTTTTGGCTGCCAGAAGCCATATACAGGAGGCTCTGCTTCTATTTAAGTGAATGGGAGTGGGGCTGCATTTCAAAGTGCCAACACTACAGTGTACGTAGCTCCATACATTCCTTACAGTATCTGGAACTACAGTCCCACCCCCCCCACTTCACTTACATAGGAATGGTCGTATACTTAGTATATGGCTTCCAGCAGCTGAAACAGCTAATCACAGGGCTGGCGTCAGCACCTGGCAAATCGTGGCAGATGCCAGGGCCCACTGCTCTGCTATAAACTGAAAACATCCATTTTATTAACAACCGTATACTTGGTCTCTTCCCTTAACGTCTGTCCACAACCACATGTCAGCGCCGTTTCTCCTCTGATCCCTCTGTAGCTGCTGTTTTCTCCCAAGTGATGTTTTGTACTTCTGTAACTGCCCTATACAGACATTGGACAGCTGGTATGTGGGTGACCGCAGATTAGTGATGGATAAGCAGTGAACGTTTTAATCATTTTTATTATATAATGTTTATAAATCCGTCCACATTGTAGTTTTTCTACCCTGGGACTTTTAGTACTTCACCCTTGTTACACAGCTGTCTAATGTTAGTGATTGTGTACATCTGTAGTTGTAATGAGGAATCATTATTTACAACAAATGTCCAGTATGAAATGATAAAACTCAAGAGACCACAATGTAAGTCTATGTTTTATATGTATGATTGTTTTGATGCATACATCCAACCACTGCTTATAATGCTGTACAAGTAAGGCTAGGTTAACACTTTTTCAGTTGTTGTTTTGACATAATAACAGATCTAGACGGAGCACCTTCATTTGCAACCACCACCATTCACTGCAGTGTTAAAATGATGGAAACTTTCTTTGTCTACTCAAACAGCATATATGATATGTACGAGTTACAGCACTCACTGGATTTAATGGATTGTGCCTCTTACCATGACTGGGGCCCACTGAGACTCTGTCGCTCAAGAGATGGGGTGCAGGTGTTGGATGCCAACTGATCTTATACTGATGGCCCTGTGGATAGGTCATAGGTCATATGTATCAATTATGTTCAGGTCCTGGACAACCACTTCAACATCATTTGCTGGGGAATGGTTGACGCACCCACAAACACATAAATTGAAATAGTCAGGTTTGGACATCTTTCTTAGTATAGGCACAATTTATACAGTTTCAGATCTTGAGTACTTGCACCTGAAGTATTATTGGTAGAGAGTATGTTAGACCACTGACTATTCCATGTTAGGCCGGGGGCCCCATGAGGCAAAGATGTGGTGTTTTACAGTCACAGCAAAGTGGATGGGATTCTAGCAAATCCCATCCACACTTTGTGGTAAAAAATGTGCTGTGGAAACGCAGCGATTTCCAAAACCGTTGTAGTTTTGGAAATCGCAGCATCTCAATTGTACCTACGGAAACGCCTGCGGTTTCCCTATAGGTATAATGGAAGCAGAAAGTCCACAGAGAAAACCACTACGAACTTTCTGTCCAAAGCACAGTGGGAAGAACCGCAATGCGTTCTTCGTGGGGCCTTAGCCTAACGCTAGGTTCACACTAGCGTTGCCTCTCTGTTGTTTGGGACCGCCTTGGAACCCGTACAACAGAGAGTAGGACCGCTAAAACAGTGGTAACACATGGAGTCTGTTGGATCCCATTGAATATAATGGGGTCTGTCAGGTGTCTGTTTTTAAATTAAACCAGTGGAGAAAAAAGTCCTCCATGCAGGACTATTTCCAATTTTTGGCAGACTCTGCAACGTAGTCTCCAACGCAGACTCTGGCGCAGATGTGAACGTAGCCTGAGATTTTCTATAGGCAGATATATTGGGAGGATTTTTTTTGTCATCTAGACTGTATATTTTTTTTTTCCATGTTTTTCTTACATTACTATTGAGATTTCACAACCAAGTATCAACATGAAAAAATATCACCATGACTTCTTTGAACTTTTAGAAAACTAGAGCTATCCATTTAGATGGTTTTCTTTTACAAAATGTAGTTTAAGGAACTGATCTAAAGGACTGTGGATATAAAGGGGATTATTAATTCACATGTCTCATGGTGATATAAGCAATATCTATGGGTGGGATATGTTTATAGAGAAGTTTGTGAAGTTGTCTGTCTATGGACAATAGTCGCGCAAATAAACAAATGGCAGTCTTTTTCCATACTCCTGAGATCATGTCTTTGAGCTGAAATTTAACAGCTGTTATATTGGCACAAGGGCATTTGTGCTCTGTTATTAGAGTCCTATTTATACCAATACAAGAAATCCCTTTAATAACTTGTGTGTTGGCTATGTCAGTTTCTATGACCTGTTCACACATTTAAAGTTGATCTGGGGCCTTGAGTTCAAGGTTGCATACTTCTCTTGTCACAAATACCTTGCTGTTTTTTATAGGCCATGTTACGTTCTCCTTCAATATTTTAGTTTGCTACTGGAGGAAAGCAGAAGCCTGCATGTATGTACTATATAGCGGAGTCCTGACGGACACAGTAAACTCTACCATAAATAGCAATTCCCTAAATCTAATGGTTTTAATGTTTATCCAAAACAGTGTTGTAGGAAATTTCAGATTGACCACACTCAATTCAGTAGACCACAGGTTGCGAAGAACATTCTCCTTCTTTTGTGACAGGTAAAGACTTATTTGTTGGTAGGAAGTACAATAAATTTTCTGACTCGGATGGCACCAATATTGTCACCATAGATAAGGGTTGGACATATCCATAACCAGATGGCTGGTATGTTTAAAAACCTGTCACTGGTGTCTAAATCTCTGGTTTCCTTATTTGTATAAGCACAAAAAACCATAAAGCAGATCTCTCCTGTCCCCAGGAAACTCTATATTCAATCAGCCACAGTGCATTTTAGTGGATACTATGCTGAGTACTATTATATTTTAGATGGTCCAATAAATGCATTGTTTCCTTGTAAAATCATATTTTTTCCTTTAAATATGCAAATGAGGTTCAAGTGCAGTGCGTGCATGCCGGGGCCTCAGGTTTTCAAACCTGAATACAGAGCCCTTGGAGGCTGCGGCACGCCCCATTACACGTGAGCCTCATTTGCACTTTTCTAAAAACTTTTTCAAAGAATTGTGTATGTTAGTGCTCAGCATAATGTCCCCTACAATGCACTGACCTGATATTGAGTTTCCTGCTCATAGATCTGCTTTAGGCTAAGGCCCCACGTAGTGACCACCAAAGCCAAAAAGTGCTGCTGGAAAAAACGCAGCAGAAATGCATCGCTTTTCACAGAAAGTCCACATAGTTTTCATCTGCAGACTTTCTGCTTCAATTATACCTATACAGAAAACACTAGCGTTTCCATGGGTATAATTGACATGTTGTGATTTACAAAAATGCACATGTGGATATTTTTGTGCTATGTGTGGATAGGATTAGCCAGAATCCAATCCGCTTTGCTGATACTGTAAAATGCTGCTGCCCCTGCCTCAAAGGGGTTGTCCAGGATAATTTTTTTTTTTTAAATTTAGGCCTGGGGCAGTGGGGAAAAAAAAAAAAAAAAAAAAAAATACTCTCCTGTCCGAGGTGCTCTGGTGTGTCTCCAAGCATGGGCCGGTCCTGCAACTCTGTTGTTTTCTTCCGGTGGAAGTCCACGCCGCATGTGATCGCTGAGGCTAATCAGCGTCCTAAGGAAAGGAGACCAGGATGTCACAGCCGGTGAGGACTTCCGGCAAAAGAAGACAGCAGATTTAGTTAGACGAAAACCGCGAGTCTTAATAAATTAGCCCCAGTGTGTCTGGTGTATACTTTCAGTAATCATAGCAGTGGCATAAATACCGGGGTAGTGGATGCCAAAGGGCCCTGGACATTAGGGGGCCTGGCGGGCCCCTGATAGATAGAGATATATATATATATATATATATATATATATATATATATATATATATATATATTTTTTTTTTTTTTTTTTTTTTTTTAATAGGTCGTTACCTGATGGAGTAACCCCAACAGGTAACAGGCCCTATTTACTTACCAATCCCTGCACCTGCTCACGGCCGCCTGCACTTCCCCTTCTGTGGAAGCGGAGTCGGCTGTGAGCAGGATCGGGGATCGGAAAGTAAGGCCACGGGCCCGCGAACCCCACAAACACTGCTATCATTACACTCTGGGGTCTTTTCAGACGGGATGTCTGGTCCAACATTAAAGAGGACCTAAAGTAGCGGGGAGTGCGCCGGAGCCAGGGAGATGTAAGTAACATTGTTTTTATGTTTCTATCCTCCCCTGGGTCTCTGATCATTATACTCTAGGGTCTGAAAAGACTCCATAGTATAATAATTGTTTATGGGTGGTCCACTATGGTGCATAATAGTGTGTGCAAGGGCCACTATGGGGCATAATAGTGTGTGTAGGAATGCGGTTTGTGCAAGGGGGGGCCATGTCAAATGTTCGCCTTGGGGCCCAGCCATTCCTAGTTACGCCACTGGATCATAGTAGCTAGTGGTTAAAAGTAGTATGGACCCTTACATGAAATTATTGGTTAATTGTGCCCTTAATTTGTGTCTGTACACTACACTTGTGGGGTTTCCAAATATAGGGATTTCCTTAGAATAGGCCATCAATATCCAGTCTTGGACAACCATTTCAAAGGGTTTTCCTATCAGTATAACACGTTACATCGTGTAGCTATAATGACTGGAGAAGCTGTGGCCGCATAACCAATTCTTCCTTCACAATGTAATATTACACAACATCTGTACTATTATGTCACACCATGGCTCATCATTACTCAGTGTCCATGTTCATGTTTTAATAGGGCATATGGCTGGGGTTGTTGTGATGGGAAAACCCATTAAACAGGTTTTCCCATCAAAACAACCTCAGCCATATGCCCTCTGCTTTAGAATGGGCATCTGATCCATTTAGTATATGTCTGGTTGTAGGCATCAGCAGGGGGAACACTTCCTCCATATTATCACTGTAGTAAACTATACCCGGTTGTAATGGTATCCGTAGCCATAGCAATCACTTATCATTATTGATACTATTGGCATATTTCACAGTTTCATTGGATTTGTGATCCTTGATATTTGTCAAGCACTGATTTATTGGCTTCTATGGTAAAGTGATCATTCTGCAGGCCGATCTGAGGTTTACAGAACAGAAGATCAGTAACATAACAGTTTATCTCGCTGGGATAGAGATGGCGTCAATCTTGCTGATCCTGTGAGATGTTCTTGGCTCCACAGTATGCTGCACATGATACCGGCAAACCAGAGTGAGGATTTTCCTACCTCGTGTACTAGTTAAAACTGCTGAGACGTGTGGGTGACTTGGATCTGTCCCTTGTTTAGTGGTACCAAGTGTAACTTCCTCACTATAGAACATTCTGTACAGGTCACTATGTCCATCATTTGCCCTGCTTCTGTTCTATCTACAAACAAGTAGAAATACATTGCACAAAAATCTTATTCTTTTAAAAAAATGTTTCATTTTTCAGGGCGCCCCTGTGATATTGGTGTCAATGTGGCATGTCAGTAGATTACTATGGTGGTAAATCTACCTTGTTTTGGTGCACAAGCTATCTAGTCTATAGAAAGTCAAAGTTCATTCATTCATCATTTTTGGCCTGTCGACTTGAAGGGGTTTCCAAGAATGGGGAAGCCCCTCATGTCTGTCTCAAACAGAAGACAATAGCAATCTTGTGGTATTTTATCTTTTTGAAATTCCACATTGTGCCGTTCCACTGTTATTACTCCTAAAAATGTAAGAACAATTTGAGCTGACAGTTTCAGCGCTCATAGTATAGCTCCTTTGACTAGGAGAATGGTAACGCCCAGTTGTCATTTTATTTAATGGGAACCTGTGACATGGAAAATGCTGTTCAGGTTGCAGGTAGTATGCTGTAGAACAGAAGGAGCTAAGCAGACTGATATATAGTTTTATGGGAAAATATTCACTATAACTTGACATTTATCCATTGAAATCTCTGCTCTTTCTATGTTGAGAAGTCAGGGAGGTGGTCCTATCCATGACAGCTATCTTTGTATGTACAGTCATAGAGGGGAGGCTGTCAGTCACTGATAGGACAGTCATCTCAAGAGTAGAGATTTCAAAGGATAGGTTATACTGAATCTCTTCCCACAAACCTGTATGTCGATCTGCTCAGCTACTCCTGCTCTATAACGTTTGTTTGTTTGTTTGTTTGTTTGAGTTGGAAGGGACCTCAAGGGCCATCGAGTCCAACCCCCTGCAAAAGCAGGAATTCCTAAAACATCCCAGCTATATACCTATCCAGTTTCCGCTTGAAGATTTCAATTGATGAAGAACTCACCACCTCCCGTGGCAGCCTATTCCACTCTCTCACTACCCTTACTGTTAGAAAGTTTTTCCTAATGTCTAATCTGAATCTCCTTCCCCTTAGTTTCATCCCATTACTTCTCGTGCTTCCTTCTGCTAATGAGAAAAGGGTAGATCCCTCTGTACTGTGACAACCTTTCAGATATTTAAATACCGCTATTAAGTCTCCCCTTAGCCTTCTCTTCTGCAAACTAAGCAGTCCCAATTCTTTTAGCCTCTCCTCGTAGGACATGGTTTGTAGACCTTCCACCATTTTGGTTGCTCTTCTCTGGACCTGCTCCAATAAATCGATGTCTTTCTTAAACTGGGGCTGGCTATTGATTGAACATGCTGGCTATTGATTGAACGTAATTTTCAGGTTTAAAATATTCAGGAGGAATAACAGAGGAACCGCACAATGCAATGTAATGCTTCAGAATTGTGACAGGTAATCTTCTGAGACTTTCCAAGACAGATGCCAGGCCATTGGGATTTCGATAACATCAAGTGTTATTAATGTATGCCATCTCATCAGTCTGTCTTGTATTAAATCATAACCCCCACTTCTTTCCTCTTCCAAGGGGACTACAAGAATTTGCCGCCTTCTAGATCTTGACATAGCTTATGATTGTCGTCGACTATCAGATGGTCACCTGTGTATCCTCTTCACCTTTTCTGGATCATTCCCTGGCTCTTGGAACACAACACAAATTGACATCCCCCAAACTCATTAAACCATCCTGGCTCATTCCTTGCAACCACAGTTGATCTTACTATGGAGGCCCCTACTCCCTACTCCATTGTTATTACTCTTAAGAAAAAAAACACCCTTTTGGGGAAGAAAGACTTAATAAAGGATTAATAATACATGATGATAAACGATTATGTAACTAATATGGGCAGTCCTATGCTACTAAATGCTGAAACGTTAGTTTGGATTTCCATGGATTTGGTCATTGAGTTGTCTTTGATTTCATGTTTTTGTATTTATGATGCTGATATGTATACATGCCTTACTCTATGGTGATATTATATTAAGTGGCTTCTTGTCACTTGTTTCTCCAGTGGGTGGAATTTATACAGTTATACAGACCAAAGCCAAAATCACCACAGATGAATGGGGAGAGAATTACTTCCTTATTGGACCCTATTTCGAGCACAATGTACGGACCCAGGTAGAGTTGATTGATCCTCCAAATCCTGCCATCAAACGTGCTCTGGACTCCATGAACTCAAAGGGATGTAAGGTGAGAAGAAGCTATTTTACTGTGTTTCCTGACGGTCTTGTTTTCTTTCTCCATGTATTATGTGTGACGTTGACAGCTCTACGACTTGTTATTGTCGGAGTCAGAACGGCTGGGCGTCTTGTCCTTGATTTCAGATCCATTTTTCTTTGTGGGATGAGTTGCATTGATTTTACAGTTGTCTTCCTTTAGAACCGTTTGTCCATTTATGCCATTTACATTGAGGCATAAATGATCTTGTAGATATATAGACCTATATTAAGACTGTGAGGCTGTATAGGAGGAGCTTGATTTTGCCTAACTAGAATTTGTGATTTATTTCTCGTAAAGGGAAGGGTAGTTTATAAAGGACTCCAAGAACAGGAAATGTCTCACTGTTGAGACATCGATGACTTCTGTCTTAATCTTATCTTAATGTTGTTTTGTTCTGCTGGTTTATGCCTAGGCTAAAAGAAATAAGTATGCATTACCATAACCTTTGCATTGACGTAACCCTTGGAGTTTTGTGCAGCCTGAAATTTGGTGATAGGACAATCTATGGAGCCATCTTTAGCTAGCCCATTTCTCTCATCAACCTGCAGGACCGACCTGATTGGCTATAGTAGACGATCTTTCTTGTAAAATTTTGCAGATATTAGTCATATTGTATTGTGTTTATCTAACTTTTATGGGTAGCTTAAGTGTTAAATATGTGTAATATGTAGTTAGTGCCTTGTAAAGTCTAACTCTGCAGTCAAAGTCTGTATCTTATGAAAGGCAGCATTCAAGTAATGTAGTGTATAAAGTGTTACATAAGATTTAGTAGTTATCTGTCAGACCTACTAGACTGACTAGGGCCCTAGTGTAAGTTCTGTATGTGGCCCACTTTCTCTTCAGTAGCTCCTTATAGGGTACCTTCTAACAATCCACCAGTGATTCTGTGCTAGTAAATTCATTAGTTCAATCCTTTAAATGCACCGATTGCTCATATTGTATGTAAATCTGCCTTACTTCCTTACTTTACTTTTAATAGCCTATATAAGTTATGCGCATTTATTATGTAATTGTTTACACTAGGACTTAAAAAGAAATTGTGGCTATAATTAGAGCTTGGCAATTAATTGAAAGTCCTCTCATTGTGAATTATTTTGTATTCACACCATCCTGTCTCACACTTCCATTGGCTAAAGTAGATGTCACTGATTGTACGTTATCCAATCTTGGATCGATTATATGTGAATAACAGAGACCAAAATTCAGTGGCATGGTGTGGCCATTTAAAAAGAGGAGTGTCCTAACATAATTGTTGATTAATTGTAATTGAGGTAAAATGGTCAATCGGGATTTTGATTTGGCTCTTAATCACCCATGTATAATATGTGTTTTCCCTGTCTGTATTGACTAGGAGTGCTCTACAGAGGAATTTTTTTTACAGTGATATTGATGAACAATATCAGAAGTAGAATGAACCATTCTTTTTTATGCGATTTTAGTAGTCTTGAAATATATGTCTGATTTATACTCTTAAGCAGATTCCCCATTTATTTTATTATGTAATGCTCCATGCATCTCTGAAACCAATAGTTGCTTTTTAAATCCTCTTGGGCATCTTACTGTCATTGTTATGTTCTTGTCTTGCATGTTAGAGAGAAAACCTCCCATCTTGTGACTTTGCTAAAACTCCTCCTCTCCCCCTTCTCTGTGAGTTCAGAAGCACATGTTCGAGCGCTAAATTTAACGTTCCTCCGCAGTGACCTCGTGTTATGCAGGGATTTGATTACTGCCTGCTGGAAAGGTCAGCTCTAAAAATTGTAAACCATGCTCGTGTTAGACCTCGGGTTCTCGGTCAGGATCTCAGAATTAGTTTGGTGTTGAGGACCAATAATGTCCTGACAGCTGAAATACAAGGGAGAAGGTGACAGTTCAGGGGTCAGGAAGGCCTCGTGAAGGAGGTCTTGTCTTTCACAAGAAGGTCAAAGATAATTGGACTAAAATGCAATAGCTTTCATTTGCAGAGAGAATTAGAACTGCATTACTTTTGTTGTACCAGTTTTTAAATGGGCCTGTTTTATACCAGTGGTCATCTTGATCTTCCTGACTCATGAATAGAATGAATAGTTATTAATAAAAAAAATATTATGGAATTGCTATGTGTAGTAGTAAAAAAAATAAATATATATTTTTTTTTTTTTGCAAGGTAAGGGTGTATGATAGACATTCTCTCTCAGGTTACATGTACGCAACAATGTGTATGTAGGGGTTTCTGAAAAGTAGAACAGATGGCACCTGTGTGCCGTCCATGCTTTCCATGCACCCATACACTTGAATAAATCAGCCCAGACTGCAAAACAGAGAGGAATAGAACCTGCCTTGAGTTCAGTGGCCTGGTCTCATGACCCCCATGCAGACGTGTGAAAATCACAGCCTTGTTCATAGGGCCATAGAAATGAATAGGTCAATGTGCTATCCATTAAAAAAAACAGCACACTGATGAAGAGAACAGGTTTTTAGACTCTTAAGAGCTCCTTCTGACTCCAATTTATTTTTTTCTCGGTTGTTCCTCTTGAAATCTTGGAAGAAAAAAAAAAGCCGATGTGAGGCCATGAAGCTTTATTGGGAAGTTCAGTGAAATCTCGGACTGTGCTTTAAACATCCTAATCCAGTAAAACTGATCATGATGGGTAGGTTAATTTTAACCTACCCATTAAATAAAATCCAGAAAATCACATTGTATAAATTTTATAAATTTATTTGCATTTTGCAGAGAGAAATAAGTATTTGATCCCCTAGCAACCATTAAGAGTTCTGGCTCCTACATACCAGTTAGACGCTCCTAATCAACTCCTTACGTGCATTAAAGACAGTTCTCTTATATTGTCACCTGTATAAAAGACTCCGGTCCACAGACTCAATTAATCAGTCAGACTCTAACCTCTATAACATGGGCAAGACCAAAGAGCTTTCTAAGGATGTCAGTGACAAGATCATAGACTTCCACAAGGCTGGAGTGGGCTACAAAACCATAAATAAGACGCTGGGTGAGAAGGAGACAACTGTTGGTGCAATAGTAAGAAAATGGAAGAAATACAAAATGACTGTCAAATGACATCGATCTGGGGCTCCATGCAAAATATCACCTTGTGGGGTATCCTTGATCACGAGGAAGGTGAGAGATCAGCCTAAAACTACATGGGGGGGGGGACTTGTTAATGATCTCAAGGCAGCTGGGACCACAGTCACCAAGAAAACCATTGGTAACACATTACGCCGTAATGGATTAAAGTCCTACAGTGCCCGCAAGGTCCCCCTGATCAAGAAGGCCCATGTGCAGGCCCGTCTGAAGTTTGCCAATGAACACCTGGATGATTCTGTGAGTGAATGGGAGAAGGTGCTGTGGTCAGATGAGACAAAAATTGAGCTCTTTGGCATTAACGCAACTCGCCGTGTTTGGAGGAAGAGAAATGCTGCCTATGACCCAAAGAACACTGCCCCCACTGTCAAGCATGGAGGTGGAAACATTATGTTTTGGGGGTGTTTCTCTGCTAAGAGCACAGGACTACTTCACCGCATCAATGGGAGAATGGATGGAGCCATGTACCGTAAAATCCTGAGTGACAACCTCCTGTCCTCCGCCAGGACATTAAAAATGGGTCGTGGCTGGGTCTTCCAGCTGGACAATGACCCAAAACATACAGCCAAGGCAACAAAGGAGTGGCTCAAAAAGAAGAACATTAAGGTCATGGAGTGGCCTAGCCAGTCTCCAGACCTTAATCCTATAGAAAACTTATGGAGGGAGCTGAAGCTCCGAGTTGACAAGCGACAGCCTCAAAATCTTAATGATTTAGAGATGATCTGCAAAGAGGAGTGGACCAAAATTCCTCCTGACATGTGCGCAAACCTCATCATCAACTACAAAAAACGTCTGACTGCTGTGCTTGCCAACAAGGGTTTTGCCACCAAGTATTAAGTCTTGTTTGCCAGAGGGATCAAATACTTATTTCTCTCTGTAAAATGCAAATAAATTTATAAAATTTATACAATGTGACTTTCTGGATTTTATTTTTGATATTGAATCTCTCATTGTTAAAATTAACCTATCCTTAACATTATAGACTGTTCATGTCTTTGTCAGTGGACAAACTTACAAAACCAGGAAGGGATAAATATTTATTTCCTTCACTGTATACATAGCCAATTTATTTCTATTATGTGTCTATTGTCAATTACTATATTATGCTGCCACCTAGTGGACATTACCAAACACACTTGGGCTATGGTGCATGCTTTTGAATGAAAATGTGTATGTAGAGTGCCCTTTTTTCCAATCCTATATACAGTGCTGGCCAAAAGTATTGGCACCCCTGCAATTCTGTCAGATAATACTCAATTTCTTCCAGAAAATGATTGCAATCACAAATGCTTTGGTAATAATATCTTCATTTAATTTGTCTTCAATGGAAAACCACAAAAAGAATTGTCAAAAAGCCAAATTGGATATAATTCCACACCAAACATAAAAAAGGGGGTGGACAAAAGTATTGGCACCCTTTGAAAAATTATGTGATGCTTCTCTAATTTGTGTAATTAACAGCACCTGTTACTTACCTGTGGCACATAACAGGTGGTGACAGTAACTAAATCACACTTGCAGCCAGTTGAAATGGATTAAAGTTGACTCAACCTCTCTGTCCTGTGTCCTTGTGTGTACCACATTGAGCATGGAGAAAAGAAAGAAGACCAAAGAACTGTCTGAGGACTTGAGAAGCAAAATTGTGAGGAAGCATGAGCAATCTCAAGGCTACAAGTCCATCTCCAAAGACCTGAATGTTCCTGTGTCTACCGTGCGCAGTGTTATCAAGAAGTTTAAAGCCCATGGCACTGTGGCTAACCTCCCTAGATGTGGACGGAAAAGAAAAATTGACGAGAGATTTCAACGAAAGATTGTGCGGATGGTGGCTAAAGAACCTCGACTAACATCCAAACAAGTTCTAGCTGCCCTGCAGTCCGAGGGTACAACAGTGTCAACCCGTACTATCCGTCGGCATCTGAAGGAAAAGGGACTCTATGGTAGGATACCCAGGAAGACCCCACTTCTGACCCAGAGACATAAAAAAGCCAGGCTGGAGTTTGCCAAAACTTACCTGAGAGAGCCAAAAACTTTTTGGAAGAATGTTCTCTGGTCAGATGAGACAAAAGTAGAGCTTTTTGGGAAAAGGCATCAACATAGAGTTTACAGGAAAAAAAAGAGGCCTTCAAAGAAAAGAACACGGTCCCTACAGTCAAACATGGCGGAGGTTCCCTGATGTTTTGGGGTTGCTTTGCTGCCTCTGGCACTGGACTGCTTGACCGTGTGCATGGCATTATGAAGTCTGAAGACTACCAACAAATTTTGCAGCATAATGTAGGGCCCAGTGTGAGAAAGCTGGGTCTCCCTCAGAGGTCATGGGTCTTCCAGCAGGACAATGACCCAAAACACACTTCAAAAAGCACTAGAAAATGGTTTGAGAGAAAGCACTGGAGACTTCTAAAGTGGGCAGCAATGAGTCCAGACCTGAATCCCATAGAACACCTGTGGAGAGATCTCAAAATGGCAGTTTGGAGAAGGCACCCTTCATATCTCAGGGACCTGGAGAAATTTGCCAAAGAAGAATGGTCTAAAATTCCAGCAGAGCATTGTAAGAAACTCATTGATGGTTACCGGAAGCGGTTGTTCGCAGTTATTTTGTCTAAAGGTTGTGCTACCAAGTATTAGGCTGAGGGTGCCAATACTTTTGTCCGGCCTATTTTTGGAGATTTGTGTAAAATGATCAATGATTTGACTTTTTTTTTCATTCTCTTTTGTGTTTTTTTTATTGCAAGCAAAATAAATGAAGATATTATTACCAAAGCATTTGTGATTGCAATCATTTTCTGGAAGAAATTGAGTATTATCTGACAGAATCCGCTCTGTAGATGTCCACTGTAGTAGTAAGGAATAACTGGATGACTTTTTGTTTTGCACAGGTTTACTTTGGCCGCTGGCTGATAGAAGGCAGCCCGTATGTAGTCCTTATCGACATAGCAGCCACCGCTTGGAGCCTTGACCGCTGGAAGACTGAGCTTTGGGATAGCTGCACCATAGGGATCCCATGGTATGATAGAGAAGCCAATGATGCTGTGTTGTTTGGCTTCTTAACAGCCTGGTTCCTGGGTGAGGTATGTACGGCGACCTGTAAGGCTGGAGAGTGTAAACCCACTGTTTTACACCTATTAGCTCCTGACCATTCTGTTCTTATACTCTCAGTTTGCAGCCCAATGTGGTGATGAGAAGCCCTTTATCCTGGCTCATTTCCATGAGTGGCTAGCTGGAATTGGCTTATGTTTGTGTCGAGTTCGTAAACTCCCAGTGGCTACCATCTTCACCACTCATGCCACTCTCCTTGGCCGTTACCTATGTGCTGGAAGCGTGGACTTCTACAATAACCTGCAGACGGTGAGAACACTATTCTGCGCAAATGTCAGTTTATATTGTGGCAGGTATTTAAGACTTCTTATATACTACTTCAGGTTATAATATTTTAGTAATATACAGGTTATGTTGCTTGACAATATCTTGTATTACCGAGGTTTTCAAACATAAAGTATAAACACCGCAGGAGAATGGGTAATTTCAGCTGCATCCATAAAGTTAGCTAGCTGTTTGCTGAACGCTCCTTAGGCTATACACATACATTCTCGGTCAAGTGTGCATATGTTCTGACAAATGTCAGCAGCCTATCTTGCTGAGAACACAAGGATCGGGCTGTTGAAATCCAACAATACTTCTCTTCTGACATCCGCCATCTGCAGAGAGTTGGTCCTGATGAAATTGTCAGGATTGGTAGACATACATCTAAAATATGACCAGCTTAAATCTAGAATAGTTTTCAATAGAGAGTAGCCTACATGTCCAGCTACTTAATTTTTCATATAGTCCTTGCCTGTATCTATAGTATGCCTAGTATATTTCTGGAACTACCACATAACAGGAAAACCAGGTTGTCTTTGGTAGAGTAGAGGCTGTGTCGGGTGGTTTTTGGGAATTAGAGAATGTAGACTGGCCTGCATAGATATAGATTAAGAAGATAAAGTTCTGCCTGTCTGTAGCCACCACTAGACAAAAGCTTTTCCTGTGAATGTAGACATGAAGAGCCATATAACAGTATGCAGTTTTATTTTGTAAGTATCAGAGTGCATGATTCCTTCTGAATATTTATGATGCTCATGTGCTGACAGTTTAATGTAGATAAAGAAGCTGGAGATCGGCAGATCTATCACAGATACTGTATGGAACGTGCTGCGGTTCAGTGCAGCCATGTCTTCACTACGGTTTCTCAGATCACCGCAATAGAAGCTGAACATCTACTGAAACGCAAACCTGGTAAGATGAAAGTAGACCCTCTTTAAAGTTGCCTGATCTGTATGCCAGGGGCCGCCTTAAAGGACCACTAATCATATTATATAGTTATGTCACTGTAAGGCATTGGCAGGACTAAAAAGATGGCCACAGATACTAGATTCATTTTGAATTTAGAAAAAGACCTTGGGCCCTTTCATATTTTTGAAAAACTACTTAATTCTTTGGTTAGAAGCTCAAGTCTCATGTCTATAAAAGTAAGCTTCATTTAAATGGATATTATACTGTATAATAATAATTAATAATAATAATAATAATAATAATTTTATTTATATAGTGCCAACATATTCTGTAGCACTTTACAAATCAGAGGACACATGAACAGACAATATAAGACATTACAATGTGACAAAGAAATAAACATATCAAACAATAGGAGTGAGGGCCCTGCTTGCAAGAGCTTACATTCTATGAGGAGATAGGGGGGACACAAGAGGTCAGAGGGCTTGTTGCTGCCATGGTCCAGCCTTCTTTTAATAGAAAAGGTTGTGTAACTGAAGCTGTATGAACCAGTCGCCAGCCAGTATCTGTGAATAAAGAGATAAGTGCAAGGAGTGCAGTGTAACTTCTAGATGGAGGGGCCAGGATCTGAGGAACAGAGGAGGAAGGATAAAAGGTGTTATTGTGCTGCACCTCCACACACTACACTGTGATCAGGTCACGTGAAAAGCCTGACCATACAGGTGTGATTTTAGGGCACTTTTGAAGCTGCTGTAGTTAGGCATTAATCGGATTGCCTTGAGTAAAGCATTCCAGAGCACCAGTGCAGCTCGAGAAAAGTCTTGGAGACGGGAGTGGAATGATCGGATAACAGGGGATGCAAGTCTAAGGTCACTGGCAGAACATAGAGGACGGTTAGGGAGGTAGACAGCGACGAGAGAGGAGATATAGGGGGGCGCAGCGCTATGGATGGATTTGTGGGTGAGTGTGATAATTTTATATTGTATTCTGTGATGGATGGCAAACCAATACAGTGACTGACACAAGGTAGATGCGTCTGTGTACCGGTTTGACAGAAAGATGAGTCTGGCTGTATAAGGATAATGCTGGAGGTGTAGCATTGACTCTATATTAAGCAGAGTGGTAGAATAGACATATCGTCAAAAAGTGAGTGTAATTTTCTGCAATATTACACTCAATAAGGTTAGGTTCACACGACTGTTTGTTATTTAATGTCCGTTGCTATCCATCATAGGATGAGAGCAACGGGCTTTAAATGACAGATGTAGATGGAACCCCCTCCGTTGGGTGTATTCTACATTAACCCCAATGACTGAAGACAGCGTCCATCATGTTGTTTATATTAATCAGTGGAAACGGGTACAGGAGAACGGCACTCTGCATGTGTCCGTTACGCCACAACAGTTAATGTATGTAGCGTGAACCTAGCCTCAGAACTCATGTTTGCCTCCCCCGTCTCTTTGGACAATCAAAGTATCCAGACTGACCTCACTAGCTAACCAAATAACATGTCTCCTGCAAACCTGTCATAGCACTCTTGTTACCTCACTGGCTTTGTCTCCCAGCCATTGATCATGTGGCTCGCTGTGACCAGTCACATAGTCTGGTCATCCATAATGTTGTGTTGTTTCATACTTACAATGTTAGTGAGAGAGAGGGGCAGGAACAGGTGACTATCTATTACTGTTAGATTCCCCCTAGCAGAGTCCTAGCCTCCCCTCCAGTCTTCCCCCCCCCCCCCCATTTTATATCTTTTAATTTGCCATATATCCATTACCATAATTGTTACTAAGAGCTTCCATTGTCTTACTATATCCAATGGTATCCAGGAGACTAGTGGTGGTTTTATCCCTGACAATGCTAAGGAACCCCCTTTTGGATTGTGCCAAAACCTTTTAAAAAGGGATGACTTTTAGTAAGTTTGAAGTGGTATTTTACATGTATTGCGTGTTCTGGAAACTTTATCCAATGTATATGTTCTTGTCTTCAGATTTTGTAACCCCAAATGGTTTAAATGTAAAGAAGTTCTCTGCCATGCATGAGTTTCAGAACTTGCACGCTCAGAGTAAGAACCGCATCCAGGAGTTTATCCGGGGGCATTTTTACGGGTGAGACATTTCAATTGCAATTATTTTTTCAATTACTTCTATAATGCTTTTGAATGGCAATTTATTAGAATGAGTCTTTGGCCTATATATACATTCTACACAGTGCTGTGAAAAAAATCTGCACATTTGTCAAACTTAAATGTTTCAAATTATCAAATAAGTTTGAATATCAGATGAAGATAATTTGAGTAAATACAGAAAGCAGTTTTTAATTGATGATTTCATTTATTTAGGGAAAAGCTATCCCAAACAACCAGGCCCTAAGTGAAAAAATATATTTGCCCCCCCCCCCCCCACTATGATTAACCAAAATTTACAATTTTTTGTTAAGCTGAGGTCTGTTTCACTAGTCTCATATAGGCCTGATTAGAACCTGTCTCACAACATGAAGTAGGCTAAAAGATCTCAATAAGCAACGCAAAATTCCCTAGGGGGAGAGTCTAATAAATACAGTAAAAAAAAATTGAATTTGCATTTAAAATTTGAATGATCCCCCTTTGCCTACAGCAAATATAAAAGTAAAAAAAATAAAGTGAAACATATACACATTAGGTATCCCTGTGTTTGAAAACACCCAGTCTACAAACTGATAAAAATATTTTTTCCATGCAGTGAATGAAAAAAATCAAGAGCGCTGAACCGTTGTTTTTTAATTTTCACCTCCCATAAAAATTTGGTTAAAAAGCGATCAAAGCAATAGACAGTCCCCAAATTGGTATAAATAAAAAGTACATCTGGACCCACAAAAAAATGACTTATGCCTCCCTGTACATGGAAATATAAAAGTTATGGGTGTCAGAATATGGCAACTTTAAGAATTTTTTTTTTTTTTTTAGAGGTTTAAACGTAAAAAAAAGCTATAATCATTTAGTATCCTGGAATCTGACTGACCCATAGAATACAGGTGACATGTCATTTTGGCTGCACAGTGAACCCCGTAAAAATAAAGCCCGTAAAAGTCTCACAAATGCAGTTGTTCTCCAATTACACCCCATTCTGAATATTTTCCAGCTTCCCAGTACATCGTATGGAGTATTAAATGAAACCATTACAAAGTACAATTTGTCCCGCAAAAATGTAACCTTCATATGGCTCTGTGAACTGAAAAATAAAAAAAAATCTATGGGGTTTGGAAGGTGGGGAGTCAAAAATGAAAATCAAAAAAATGCCTGTGGCGGGAAGAGGTTAAAGTCTACATAAAGACCCTTTGGTCTGGGTAATGAAGTTTATCATGTTCCAATAGTCATTTCCCTAATGCTTTCATATAGGAAAATAAAGGTGTCCAACAAAATTGTCACACCAGGTAAACATCTGCCTGACGTGGGCAAGTGTCTCTTAATAACCTTCGATATTAACGTTCTATGCTAGTGTCCGTGTGTAACCGCTATTTTAGTGGTTCGGGTCCCCCAGTGGACTGAGACCACAGCGCTAGTGTGAACCTAGTGTCAGTTGTGCTACTGAAAATCCAAAATGGTGCATTTGCAGGTGGACTATATGTGTGTTTTCTGTGTCTTAGTATTAGGCTGTCTTGCAGATTCCTTTTAGGTCTTACTAAGTGCCAGATTCTCTCAGTGGTAAAGATGCTGAGAAAGATTTCTTTATTTTGCACTGTTTCCTTCCATCTTTAGTTAGCATGTGCAATCACTCTTCATGTAGTTGCTTGGAGATTGGCAGCAATGGGTTGTGTTTGTAAGAGTAGTCATTAGCACAATAAGAAATGAGAGCATGTAAAAGATTACTTTACTGGGTCTAAGGCTATAAGGAGTGCACCAATGTTAACCCCCCATTCATCTACAATAAATAACCACAGCAAACAGCATTGTGGCAAAGACTAGGAGCTAGCTGTACCCGCACACCTCCACTCACAACCCCCCAAGCAACTGCTGGCCATCCTGACCAACATTTGTGGTTCCATCTGAACCCATGTAATTTTTTTCTTTCCACAGGCGAGAAACCCTGCTGTGAAGCTGATGGTTATCTCACCATGACCCATACATACTGCCTCCATGTTTATGAGAAGTGCCACAAAGTACCTTACAAAGCACAACATTAAAACAAAACTTATGTTAAGGGATGGGTTGGTGGGTGGCTTTACCCTGTGATGTAGAAATAACTTAACATTAATCTACTGTCCCTTAAATGCCATATCTTAAATGACCAAGCAGTACTCCACTCCTAGTCCCCTAATCCAGTTACCTTGATGCCTACCATCTGAAGTACCACCCCATATTGTTCCCTTACCTCCCCCTCAAAGACCCCAGCATCAACAGCCATGTAATGTAACCAGCTTCATTTTGCACATTTAACAAACACTACACCATACTATACTAACTCTTACCTCTGACTCAGACCACCTGGTATTGGCAACCATGTAACCAACTCCGTGTTGCACATAGGTTAGTATAATCTGGTATAGGGTTTGCTATCTATCTCAAACTCCTCACTGCTTCCCCTTTTTTTTTTCCTTGGGCCACATGGACCTCCTCATGGTTCCTTACAGGTATTTCGTCCGTTTATCACTCTCAATCAAGCAAAGCGGTGAAAATTCACCTCAAACTAAAATGTGATTGTAGTCACTTTGGTCACATAGCACACAGCGAAGGCTGAAATACAGGCCACTCAATTGCAGATATGGTTAATAGAAAATGTCCAGTCTGTGAAATGCCATTGAGGAACACTTTCACTGGTTTGCTTTATTTAAACTTCTATTTCTGCTCTTTCAGACACCTGGACTTCAATTTAGACAAGACACTGTTTTTCTTCATTGCCGGTCGCTATGAGTTCTCTAACAAAGGTGCTGACATTTTTTTGGAGGCTTTAGCAAGACTCAATTATCTTCTTAGGGTGAGGAGACAGAAGGGTTGTCATATGCATTTTGTATAATCCTCACTGGACATCCATTACTGACATTCTGTTTCCTCCAGATGAATCACAGTGACATCACAGTTGTCGCCTTCTTCATTATGCCTGCGCGGACCAATAATTTTAATGTTGAAACACTAAAGGGTCAAGCAGTACGGAAACAACTATGGTAAGTCCTTAAGAATATTCTGTATTAACACGTTATCCTTCAGCCACAATATATAGAGGAACTGATGACTGGGAATGGGACAATGGGACCCCACCTGTCATGAGAACAGTGGACATGTATGCCCTGCACGAATGGAGCTGCAGGTTGCGCGTTTGTGCTGCTGCTCCATTCAATTCTATGGGACTGCCAGAGATAGCAGAATCCTGAACTTGGCTTCTTTTCAGCAGTTCCCTAGAGATGAATTGGGCAACATGCAACCTGCTGTTCTATTCTGGGTACATAAGACCCCTGTTCTCCTGACCAATAGGGGTCACAGCAGTCAGAACCAACACCAAGTAGATAGTTGTCTTTATCCTGTGTATAGGGAATAACTTGGTAATGACCTTGAATACACCTTTTAAAGGAACAGCAACTCTAGAAATTCTTGATGATAATGTTTAGAAATAGAACTCTAAGACAGTGTTTGTGTGCAGTATTCTCTCCCTGCTTATGTTGAAATCTTGAGATTACATTTTGATGGAAAAGTTAGACAAGGAAGGAGGATAATAAAGGGGTTTGCTGACTCTAGGAAAAATTCTGTAATGTTTTTAAAAGTAAAATCATTAAATCTTCTACTATACTTTAATTTTCATAACTGTCATAGCTCACTGTAGAAACACTGACTGTGACCGGGTTTCAGCTACACTAGATCTATAGCTTGCCAGACAGTGATCATCAACATACTGTTGGTGAAAAGGGACAGCACAGCAGCTGATGCTGAACTTTGAATAGAAATGGAAGTTGTGTTTTTTTTTTTTTTTTTTTTTTGTTTTGTTTTGTTTTGTTTTGTTTTTTATTGTTTAATAGGGCTGCTGAGGGGATTAACCTAGTAAATTGGAACTTACCTCTCCCTTGGCCTCCATTTCCAGTCTTCTGTTTACAGGCCCCCTGGCTGTTTGGCTACAGCTGTCACCTGGCACAATCACAGGCCTTAGCGGTCTGCTCTTCACAAACGGCACTTCACAGCAGTCATGTGCAGTCTGGAAATAGGTCACAGACCCCTCAGCAGCACGATTAAATAACTGAAAAACAAAAGTGTCAGAACACCTCTTTAACAACATTCTTGTGGCCCTTAAACTGGTCATTTTATTTACCACGCCTTTACCTTCTTAGCTGAGTTGCACACGACCGTGTGCTAACTGCCGGCAGAGAATGAAAAGCACGGGCAACACGGATGTCATCCGTGTGCCACCCATGCACTGGCTGTGCTTCCGTGGCCCCTTTCATTCAATGAATAGGAGCCGCGGAATCACAGCTGCAAAATCAGACAGGAATATAACCTGTTCCATATTTTGCAGCCCGGACTATCGGCCTGTACACGGGACCATGTAATTCACGGTCATGTATACAGGCCCATAGAAATGAATGGGTCAATGTGCTATCCGGGAAAAACCTTTCATACGGTCGTCTGCAAGGGGCTTTAGAAAATGAGAACATTTATAAAGTTATTGTGTCCACTCCATTTTAGCCGCATTGATTTTACTATATTGTCTTTCCACAGGGATACCGCTAATGCAGTAAAAGAAAAGTTTGGGAAGAAACTATATGAGTCATTACTAGTGTAAGCAATAATCCTACTGAAGTCTTGTCAGATATATTCTTGCCTTCTGTATGTTTATGTAATGTAATAAAGTTGCCGCTTAGCAGAAAACGGCTATGAAAGCGACAAGTAAAAGAAACGGTTGGTAAACATTATTTGGCACTTTTCTTTCGCAGAGGGAATCTACCTGACATGAATAAGATGCTTGATAAAGAAGATTTTACCATGATGAAGAGAGCTATATTTGCTACACAGGTATGACTGCTTAAGGGGAATCTTGCTAGGCATTTTTTTCATACACACCAGTGATCAGGCGAGTAATGCTCCTACGAACATTTGTTGCTGAAATATTGCCCCGTGTATGCATGCCCTGATCAAAAAATTGCTCATTTGTAGGCCCAACACATCATTTTTGCCAGCCAGAAAATGCTAGTTTGTAGGTGTTACATTCCTTTATGTCAATGGGGATGTACTGCTGACTAAGCACCAACTGTATAGAGAAGAAAGATCTTATTAGCTCTCATTACTGTATCTCTCAAGTATCTGTCACTACGTGGGAAATCTGCAGCTGAGCACTGGGGGTTTCTGAAGCTGGACTGCAGGGATCAGCTGATCAGTAGGTCAGCTTTGGTATGGAAAGGAGTTGTATTTTTAAGACTACCTCTTTGAATGACCATTCATTTTCATGTCATGGGGAGCAGACTATGTAAATTTGCATTGACTGAATTTAATCATGTAATAAAATGAAAGCACTTCTCCTACAGAGACATTCATTCCCACCAGTCTGCACCCACAATATGCTGGATGACTCCACAGATGCCATCTTGAATACTATCAGAAGGATTGGATTGTTCAACAGTAGTGCTGACCGTGTGAAGGTGAGGCAGGTTTGGTGTCTTACATTCTGCTTCCTTTTAGGTCTGTGCATAGCGTCATGGACTGTGTAATTGTTTTTCCTGTAAAGCTAAGCACTTGTTACAATGACATGCACACGTTTCTCATGGTTGTATTATTTTGCCATATGAATTACCATGCAGTGTTAAAGGACTTTTACTGAGATTGGCATTAATGTCCTCTCCAATCCCTGAGACTGGATCTCAACTCATTGAATAGAACAAACACAGCCATAATCATATGGACTATGCCATATAGTAATGAAAGAACAGAGTGCAGAGGAATTGCCTTTGCCATAGCACTAAGCATTATCTCAGCATATATGGGTTTAGTTGGTTGGTAGAGTGCTGCCTGCATTGTAATGTGTGTGTATACCTTTATTGCATTCCTGCTCTGAATAAGCTGCTGTACATAGGTCCTTGTTTGTCTTTATTTTTTCTTTTGTTTACTCTTATTTGTACAAAGTGTATCCATAAATGGCGATTGTTTATCTAGATATAGATCTAAGAAGAATGACTGACTAAGTGTAATACAAATGGTGGTTCCAGGATTGGGTACTGTGTGAGTCTGACACAGGTCATGAGCTTCAGATTCTTGCACATCATC
This sequence comes from Leptodactylus fallax, assembly GCA_947044405.1. Lineage (NCBI taxonomy): Eukaryota > Metazoa > Chordata > Amphibia > Anura > Leptodactylidae > Leptodactylus > Leptodactylus fallax. Next base: position 4,714,767 of record CAMRHE010000078.1, read on the forward strand.
TGCCTCTGAATTAGCAGCAGGGCTTTGTGTATTTCTGGGCTGCAATAGAGAACTTTTTATCTTGACTTGTTGTTTTAAAGGTCAGTAGGCTGTAATACAAGGAATGCTTGAAAGAGGTGGAGAAACACCAAAACAACATCCTCAGCCTGATCTCTGGGCATTCGGAGACTAGGACTAGGATTAAGACTAGTACTTTAAAGGTGACCGGTCGCCATACACAAAATGCTAAATTTCTTACATCATTTGGTTGCTGCTGTGTCCCTGGACAATTTAGCGTTTATTTCTTTGATTAGTGCATTTCATAGTTTGAAGCATTTGTGAGTGGGTAGGCAAAAATATTGCCCATGGTGCCAGTTTAAGAACTATGAATTGGCACCCATGCTGACTGCTGGCCTATTTTAGGTGTATCTGCTTGTTTAGTTCTGTAAATGTAGCCCAACATAGCGAATAACAAATATCCTGCAGTTATATGAATAGTATTGAGCGGAGAGGCTTCATACTGTAACCTCCAGATCTCTAGTCAGATTTCAACCTCAACACAATGCTTTTGCGGGTCCCTATGAGACCTGAATTATTGTTGTTTGCCCTCTGTTTTCTGTAACTAAATTATTAACCTATATCTTTTGTGTACACTGGTGCAAAGTCCTTAAACGGGAACCCAACTCTAAATCAAGACCTCTTACCGTAAAAGTTTGTGAGAAGTAGTAAATAAGTAAATAGCGTTAAAAAAAACTATCATAAAATGAGTATTTTTGGTTTGATGGATAGTCTTTTCTAAAGCTTGTACATCTGCTTGTGTAGTTTGCTTGTTATACAGGAAGGTGGCGCCATTGCTGCAGACTTTGCCACAGTGCAATGTGAAGGTTGCTTTACACCTTCCATAGTTTAGTTTACAGCTATGGTGCCTGAAACTCCCACTTGTCATACAAATTCACACCCAACTTGGCTGAGAGTGCATGTAAGGGGAGTAAGGTGCTGCTAGATTGTTCTGGCGAGTATTTATTACACATGAAAACAAAGATTATCCAGCTTTTTTTTTTTTTTTTTTTTTTTTTTTCCTCTGCCATCTGGGGAAGAGTTGGAACACCCCCATAAACATTATATATCAGCTGGTCCCTCTGAAATTGGTTTGGTGCATGTTAATTGGTCTATAATATTTATGGGCACCTTAACTGCACTGCTTTAGCTAAAAGGGCAAACTAGGTTGCACCAGTACCTGGTACCTCCCTTTACATTCTTTTGCTTTATTCTTCCTTATTATTAGCACATTTTCTGCTGATTCTTTATCTCTGTTGTTCTATATCTTTCCATTTCCTCCTCTCACACAGGTCATTTTCCATCCAGAGTTTCTTTCCTCTACAAGCCCACTTTTACCAGTGGATTATGAGGAGTTTGTGCGTGGTTGCCACTTGGGAGTCTTCCCTTCTTACTATGAGCCTTGGGGCTACACACCTGGTAAGCTATGATTGTCCATTTCCTTATCATCTTTTGGACTAGCTGGCTTGAGAGTAAAGCATATTGCTGATATCGTGTGTTAACTCCAAAAGCTTTATATTTATATTATGTATTCAGGTAGCTTCTCTGTATAAACTAAACCTGTGCACTGAATTATATGTGTCTAGTCCTTACAGAGAAGCTTCTTGGATGAGCGTTTCTGTAAGCCAATGCACCCTGGTTATAGCAGTTTCAAAGATCAGCTCTGAGATGCCGTTTTAATACCGTATTTAGTAGATTCTTGGTTTTCTATGTAACTATAGCTTAAAGGGATTTTTTTTTTGCTTTTATACAAATAAAGTGTAATATTTTCCAATTTAGGTTCATAAAAGCTTAAAAGGGGTTGTCAGCCAGGTACATATTTTTCACAAAACATACTATTATATCACTTTTATCACTCTTGTTTCAGCTGAGTGTACCGTTATGGGGATTCCCAGCATTTCCACCAACTTGTCAGGATTTGGATGCTTCATGGAGGAACATATTGCTGACCCCTCTGCTTATGGTAAGGAGCTGTATGCTGTAATGTCTCCTTTTGTATTGGGTAATTCACATAATGTTCTGTAACTATATACTGAGGCCATGTGTACCTGCAGGTATTTACATCTTAGACCGACGTTTCCGTTCAGTGGATGACTCCTGCACTCAGCTCACGTCTTTCTTGTACAACTTCTGTCAGCAAACCAGGCGCCAGCGCATCATTCAGAGGAACCGTACCGAGCGCCTCTCTGATTTGTTGGACTGGAAATATCTGGGCAGGGTAAGTTCAGAATAACACAATTGAAAGTGAGGCATGATACTACCGTATTTATGCTACATCTCGTTTCACATTGTATGGCTGAACATCTAGTACAGAAATTACACAAGTAGAGTCTGGTGATCAAAACTCCCTAATGGGTAGGGGCTGGAACCCTGTTTAGAAATCCCAAAGCCCTTGAATATTGTTGTTAACTCCACATTATAAGTTCAATTTTGTATTTCTGGGAAATCCTATGAAAGATTGAACGTATCCTTTATATTAAAGTTGTGAAAAAAAATACACTGGATTTCAGGAATGATATAGAAAGTCTGTTTTATCCTTTTAGTGCTATATTGATAAATCTATATAAATAACAACTTGGATTCAGTTAATAAGTGTTGTTGTTGTGGTTGTTTGTTTTTGTTTTTTTATATATAACTTACCCATACCAGTATTACATGTATGCTCGGCACATGTCCTTGGCAAAGGCGTTCCCAGACAACTTTACATACGAGCCTCATGAACCAACTGCAGTAAGTACAACTTTTAGTATGTACTAATGTATAAATGTGTTATTTACACTGTAAAATGTTTCGCTTTCTAAAGGTGAATTCACACTGCATGTGATGCAACTAGAATTCTGTTGCTGTTTTGGTCAAACCCATCTATAGACCTTCATTTGCCCAAAGTAGGACTAAAGAGTGTCCTTCTAGGAAACTGCTACATTTTCTGAAATTTGTAAAATGGAGAAGTTTTTAGCACTGATACCTTTTGCCATAGTATACAGCAGCGACATTTGATGCTTTAGGTACCAAACTAGATTTGTTTATTTTTAGGCCGCAGGTTTCCGCTATCCACGTCCAGCTTCTGTGCCTCCTTCTCCTTCCCTGTCCCGTCACTCCAGTCCACATCACAGTGAAACAGAAGATGATGAGAGATATGACGAGGAAGAAGAAGCAGAGAAAGATCGTCAGAACATCAAGCCACCAACCATGTCAAACATGACACAGGTTCCTGAGTGGCGCAAACGCTCCAAAAAAGGCTCAGTTGATGCAGGCAACTCCAGTAATGCCAGCAACGCCAGCACCCCTACCAACCCAAGTAGCCCAAGTGACCTAAGCAGCCCCACCAACTCACTCATTGAGGAAAGGAACTAAATGTTTCCCTTATTTAAAATGAAAAAGGAAGTTATGGGTCATTTCCAAGATGAGAACAAAGCATTACAAGAGGATCATTGTAATTTTCCTAGCTCTGTAGACTTGTGCTAGCTCTATCAGGTTGATATGACTGCAGCTTTTCCCAGCTCTGATATAAACATGTAGAGGAAGTCATTGGCTTCTCTCCATCTGTCCATTTCCAGTTCTGAAGATTACGTCCCACTTGCCACAAGGTCCTTGTTGCACCAGTAGATGAGGGCTAGAAGCCACCAAAATCTCTTGGTTCAGCTGACTCTACCAAGGCATTAATTGATCCTTTTTTGGTTCCACTTCCAAAACAATTAGGCAAAAGCATCTGCGGTCCCCTACTATAGCTATATTACTTGAATTTTCCAAATTCCTGTATACCAAGGACTATACCCTACAGTCACTGATAATAGCCTTCCCTCCCTATTTTCTAGAGTCCTCCAATGTTAATCCAGTGTCTGGTTCACAATATTGGCAGTGCGGCTACTGTTGGCTTTGTCCAATGTCCGCGTTATGTTTCAAATGATTGTGTTCCCATAGAATGTCTTCCAGCAACATAAACCATTATGATAAAGCTGCTAGTAGTGGAAATGGTCTCAGGGTATTGGTTATGTGTCTTCAGTGGTAGAATGTAAGCGACTAGAATGTGAATGTATTGTATTGTGTATCTCAAGTTAGAAATTACATCATGCAATATGTGCAGGTTTGCTATAACTCATAAGTGATAACCAGATTATAGCTGTCACTTTTCAGGTTAGAAAATGAAGGATAATTGGTTAGTATAGGTTATAGCACAACTGAGCACTTTGCATCAAATTATCAACTAAACCAGGTATGTAACTGTATGCTGAAAACCTGTTTCTAGTAGGGCATTGTCAAATCCAGATGCTGTGGTCCTTATCCCAAAAAGAACATAGGACACATTATGGAGCTCTCAGGTAGGCAGGAAGGTTCTACTGAAGCCTTCACTGGCCCATATACATGACTTCCAATCGGGAGGAAGTTGTCATGCCTGCCTTTAGCAGACACTGTGTTCCTCTTCTCACAATCTGAATCCATGTGATTGTTTGACATTCAGAAGAGGCCTTTGGGTTTCCAACTGTATTTTTTACTCTGCTTGTCTTGGCACAGCCTTTCATGATCACAACAGATAGTGCTCTGACTCATCTTTTATATCTGTGTCGGATCATCATGTGGTGGGGCTGTGGAGTTTCTCACATTAGAAATATGTAGTATTTAAAAATAAATTTTAAATCTGATGAAACCTTGAGGACTACTTTTTTCTTTGTCATTAGTATAATTCTTTCTGGTCAAAGTTAAAATGTCTATTTAAAGTGAAGGTCCACTTCACATCCAGTTTTTGCAGTGATTTATTTGCTCAAGACTATTTGCAAAACTTCTCAATTTCTTAAGCATTTGTGTCTAGAGCAACTGTGCAAAACTGTGTATCACTATTGTTTTACACAGAACCCTTACATAAAACCTTGTGTAATGTGATTCTGCAGTTATATTGCCATCTTTCTGTCCACTTCTTGTTTCCAACATACTACACGAACTACACGTATGTTGGTATGCAGTAGATGGAAAAGAGTATAACTGCAGGATCAGACTAAGCACTCTAGTGACAAGTGGGGTGTTTCAAGCAGGAGCAGGAAAGTGGGTGTGATACAGGACTCTAAATGACATAAGACGTGACACTGGAAGGCAACATATTTTTCACAACAATGGTATCCTTTTCCATTTGTACAACGCTCTGCCCTTTTCTTGGTTCTTACCCATTCCAAGGCAATCCGGTCTGACGAAGGTCCATAAAAGGACTGAAAAACATTTCACCACTTGTGGATTGCATTTATCTGAAAACAAAAAAAAAAAAACTTGAATAAAAAGATTTGCATGAAATCTGTGAGTGCCTGGAATATAACTCTGAATACGTGGGGTGAAACCCTTCCAAGAGCACCTACCAATAATTGGAGTGCCATGATTCTCTCTACTACAATAAGGCGTAACACTGAGATTCTCATTTCTTGATGCTATCTGCTATAGATCCAGAGATATCTGTACTTAAAGTGAGATCTCACTTCCCGACTTAACCGATTTAACAGTTTTATATCTCCAGATCTATTGCATCTAGAATTGTGATCCTGTATCAGTTTATCAGTTTAAAGATTAGATTTTTTTTATATACATCCTGAGATATTGGCATTAGTAGCAAGGGTATATATCACATATGCCCTTGGCTACTGATGTGCCCCCCTGTAAGGACATATCCACGTAGGTCCAGACAAGGAAAGGGTTAAAATGTTCAAAGAACTGAAGTTGGAGGCGCTCTTTAAAGCAAGCTAACCTCAGCTGGTATTAAATAGTAAATGTTCGCTATGTATTTGAGTATTATTTAGCAATATTCGTAATATTCTTCAGAATTCTTAGTTATTTCTACAAGATGCACAGTCATCATAGCAACCTTGAGATGCAGTGCAACATAATCACAAATAAGAAATACAGTGTACTACTGTTCAAAACTTGAAATACAACACTTATATTTTATTCTCAAAATGGAGACCAGTAGCCATCTTAAACTGCTAAAGAAATTTCCATCTCCGTTCAGGGTTTTCTGGTAAAAAGCACAATTCATGATTCAGTCAACTAATACAAGATAAGACCCTAATGCCGTTACTGGAACCCATACAACCTTTTTCTTTTTCTAATATACTGTAGTTCCTTAGGTAGTTTTCCTCTAATGGAAAGCTAAATGGGGGAAATGTGAAGTCTCCTCACCCAGTCTTCACCTGGCTCCTGGCAGTTCAGCAGTTGGGTAACAATAGTGCTGCCAGAGCCTCTTTGGAGACTATTCCTGAAAGTGGTTGTGCCATTATGGAGACCCCTTTTCCCCCTTCCTATCCACAGGGCATGGACTAAATGTCTGATTGCTGGAGGCCTGATCGCCAGGTCCTCTAGTGATCAGTAAAGAAGTTTAGCAAGAATGTCCCCCTAGAGCCTCCTTGAGAATGGAGCATAAGTGCACTCACATGACCCGTGCTCCAGTCACTTTTATGGGGCTGTCGTCAGTTACAATACTGGAAGCTCATAGCAGTAAATGGAGTGCAGGTCATGCAAGTACAGTGGCCAGGCCCCAAGCGATCAGACACTTGTCTCCTATTCACAGAATGGGATAAGTGCCCGTGAATGCACAACTTCTTTAACCAGTATATCAGCTGTGTGACCTCCCAACCCCAGGAGTGGGGGAAAAGTGTAGACAGTAAGAGATTTAGAGGGCTTTTTACATAAAAGTTAGTGAACCCTTGCCGGCTGTTCAGGGGTTTAATGCAAAGTATAAGAATGCAGTAATAATATTATAACCAGACACAGGGGTTAATACAATGTATAGGGATAGTGCAGGAAGGATTTTTTTTTTTTTTTGTTCTGGTCTGAACTTATTTGGATCTGTTATCTAGGGTTTGATGCCTTGCCCTTAGCCACATCCTTTTTATATTAACATTAACAACACCCCCTGTAGCCTTGCAACACTGGAGTCTCCCTGTGTAAGCAAAATAAAAGTAGTAAAAAAATAGTAAAAGCACAAAGTATACACCTGTAAGATGCTAAAACAGAGGCAGACTTATAAAGCTGAAATGAAAAACTTTGTTGCCTATAACAACCGATCATAGCACATCTTTCATTCTTTAAGAACAAAATACCAAATGAAAGGTTTTCTATGATGAGGGGGAGTTGATTTAGGGCCATAGGTATAAATAAAAGTATATAAAATATAATTTCAAATCAACCCCTTTTCCCTAGAACACATATAAAAGTATTTCAGTACTGTGAAATACATACCCATTAGGTGTCCCGGTGTACGAAAACACCCGGTCTACAAATCAGTAAAAATATTTTTCCTGTATGGTGAACATGGTAGCGGGAACAAAAAAAAAAAAAAAAGAAAACTTCCAAACTGCTGTTTTTTCGCAGTTTTGCCTCTGATAAAAATTTGCAAAAAAGCAATTTTTTTGATCAAAGCAATAGACATTCCCCAAAATGGTATAATTTAAAAAGTACACCTGGCCCCGCACAAAAAGATGCCTTATGCATCCCTGTACATACCTGTAAAATTTTTGTTTGCAAAGTTTTAGAATTTTAAGGGGTTAAAATGTAAATAAAACTATGTAAATTTTGTATCCCCGGAATTGTACTGAAACATAGAATACAGGTGACATGTCATTTTGGCTGCAGAGTGAACTCTGTAAAAACGAAGCCCGCAAAAATGTTGTGCCGATGCACTTTTTCTCCAATTCCCCCCCCCCTCCCCCCTTCCAATTCAGAATTTTTTATTTTTTTTTTCCAGCTTCCCAGTACATTGTACAGAATAATAAATGGTACCATTATGAAGAACAATTTGTCCTGCAAACATTAAGTCCTCATTTGGCTCTGTGAACGGAAAAAAAAAAAAAAGTTGTGGGGTTTGGAAGTCAAAAACGAAAATCGAAAAATGTCACCGGTGGGAAGGGGTTAAATACATGAGAATTATAGGGTTAATTTAGAGAGATATACCCATGCTGATGTATGCCAATAAATCCTCAAACTATACGAAGATAAACAAACACAAACCTACAATGGTGTAGGAAATATACACACAATAGTATTATACCAGACATTGAAATCTATATCTCCATCAAAGATTATTTATATGTACAGTATATCGCCTATTGAAATGTACTACTCAACCAATAAATGTCAGTCAGTACACCATATAAGTGTATAATAACACTATATATGTGATCCTTAAGTATGGACAAAACAAGGAATCAAATACTCAAATTGCTGTCCCTTTCCACCTATTGGTGGATAGTCATAGTGTGATAGATACTTGCATGGCTTGGACGCCATCTTTGAGATGGAGGCACATTCACATTTGATGGAGGGAGATATAGATTTCATGGTCTGGTATAATTCTATTGCTATTGAGAGTATACATCATACACCATTGTAAGTTTTTGTTTGTTTATCCTTGTAAAGTTTGAAGATTTATTGACATACATCTCTCTAATTTTGTATCAACATGGGTATATCTCTCTAAATTAACCCTATAATTCTTGTCTTTAATGCAGCTTTTAAGAATGAGTATATTATCTATGTATTGCTGTTGTATTTTAATTACGGGATGTGATCTGCTTATAAACTTTCTGACTGAGAGAAATGCGTCAAGAGCTAGATTATTGCTCTGGTATTTTAGAATCAGAAAGAGGTACAACATGAGAATGAGAACACTTTTCACAGACATAGAAGTAGAGTCTAAATAGATAACATTCTATGTCTCAAAATGCTACAAATACCAAGTACAAAAACATGACAATAACTCTACCCCTAGAACCACCACCCGCTCAACAGTGATGCGTCAGCCAACCAACATTGTACGTTCTGTGATTACATATAACTATCATCAGCAGCAGAGCGCCTGTGACATATTACTTAGAATACAAAAATACCATAGAGAATGTTGGCAAGGAAAAGAAATTTGAAAAGACTTGATTCCCTAGAAGGACCCTTTAGGGAAGCCCTGGAGTTCACTACCATGCGCCTCATGTCTTCACATATTTCTGATGGGCTTTTCTCTTAATATACACCCTACATTCCAGCCTAATGATCGCATTCATTTTGGTTTTCAGTTCTCGAAGTCTAGACGGGAGGCCAATAGCTTTCTGGCCTGGTACAGAATCCTGGAATTACCAACAGCTTCAGTGGGTACATGTGTAATAAATCGGCATTATCTTGGCCACACCTAGGACAACTGGCATCCGTTTGTATTCCAATCCTGTGAAGCCAACTAGGAGTCTTACATACTCTATGGAGCAGATATAAGTGTGATAGTCTCTGAGCTTCACACAGAGAAAGGCGAGGGGTCAATTCCAGAATTTCCCTCCACTGCTTCTCTGTAATATCGCCTACATCTTCCATCCTCTCCATATGGGAAGTGAGCAATTGTTGATAAACTGAGGATATCAGGCCCTTCGTTGTATCAGCTTGTATTGCCAGCTCAGTAGTGGAGTTATTGTTTATGGGCAAGTCACACAGATGGAGCTGGAAAAACTGTAAAAAAAAAAAAAATAAAAAATCTGTGGGGCAGGGAGAATACCATTTGGAGTTGCTCTCAAAACAGTTAAACACTCCGTTCTACACAATGGACACTTTTCTCCTCCCAGCACTCAAAACCCCTCAGTTTTTAAAACTCAGTTAACTTAGAAATGTCCCATATTGGCGTATAGCCATGAATGCCCAAGAGATCTTTCCCCTGATACCAGACTTAGATATGGATTAATGCCAGGGCAGGAGTGTTACTGTGTACATCATGTGAGCATCCTGCCTCTAAAATACATAGGGGATACCTCCACTTATTCAGTTGGGTGAGCAATCTTCCAGTAACTCCAACTCCCTCTGTCTGACCCTAGCCATGGGACTGCTGTAGTTGAGAGGCCATGTAGTAAGCCCACATGTTAGGAATAACTTGTCCCCTGCCATCTTTAGCATGCTGAAGTGTCTCTAATCTGATCTTGGCGTATTGTTTTCACCATATCAATTTCCGAAATAAGCTGTGAAATTTCAGAAAGTAAGACACTGGAACCTATACTGGTGAACTGTGTAAAATGTAAAGCAGCTGTGGCATCAAAATCATTTTTATGAGGTTACCCCTACCAATGACCAATAGTGGAAGGCGACACCTTGCATTTATTTTATGCTTAAGTTTAAGTAGCAGTGGATCTAAATTATGTGAGAAATACTCCTGGGGTCTAACCCTGATGACAATAGTGATAGTTAAAGTTATCTATATTTGCGAGCAGTATTGTTGGGGGCAAGGGATCTACTGGCAAGAGAGCTGATTTATCCCAGTAGATGAGGAGGCTGAACCAGGCTCCAAATTCAGATATGAGAGACAGAATCGGGAAAATGGAGGATTCTAAGTCAGCCACATATAACAATATGTCATCTTCATAGGGACACTTGCTCCTCCATGGTCCCCCATCTAAATCCCACAATGTTCAGAGGGGAGCGTATCATGCAGGCCAAAGGCTCAATGGCCAAGGCAAACAGGAAGGGCAATAAAGGGAATCTTGCCGGGTGCTCCTGCCTAGCTTTATTGGATCTGAGTGCTGTCCATTCACCCGTAATTGAGCTGTAGGTGATATCTAAAGCAGGTGTACACAGGTCATAAACTTTGGTCCAAACCCCATTGCCCACAGAATGGCCCAAGGTTAGGTCCACTCGACACTGTCAAAGGCCTTGGCAGTGTTAAGGGACAAGACTGCCCTCATAATAATAATAATAATAATAGTGCTTTGATAGTCCCACCATGGGGAAATTCAGTGTGTAACAGCAGCAAAGATAAGCAGATTAAAATACAAATACAACATGTACAGGAATGTTCCAAGGTAAGAGGCATTGCATTGATAGTAGACAGACATAAGAAGTAGTGGGGGGGGGGGGGATATCACAGGCAGAAAGATATTTCAGTTCTCTGTGTGTAATGATCTCTGCTTAGGTCGGTGTTGGTTGTACAGCCTAACCGCGGTGGGGAGGAAAGACTTCCGATAGCGCTCCTTCTCACACTTATGGTAAAGTAGTTGGTCACTGACAGTACTACCCAGCGCTATCACGGTGTCATGCATGGGATGGGACGACTTCTTCCACATGGAGCTCACCACGGACAGTATCCTTCTGTCACCCACCACCTGCACTGGGTCCAGTGGGCTCCCCAGGACAGAGCTGGCCCTTCTAATCACCTTGTCAAGTTTATTTCTATCCCTGGTTGATATACTGTTCCCCTCGCAGGCCACTCCGAAGAAGATGGCTGATGCCACTACCGAGTTGAAGAAAGTCCTAAGAAGTGCCCCCTGGACTCCAAAGGCTCTCAGCCTCCTAAGCAGGTAGAGCCTGCTGTGGCCCTTCCTGAACGGGACCTCCATGTGATCCGCCCAGTCCAGCTTATTATTAAGGAGCACACCCAGGTACTTATAGGTGTTGACAATCTCGATGCCCATCCCCAGGATGTCCACTGGTTTAGGAAGGCAATCTGCATTTATGGAAGTCCACCACCATCTCCTTGGTCTTCCCCGCATCAATCTTCAGGTGCTTCTGCTTGCACCAGTCCACAAAATCCCAGTTCAGTTCTCTGTACTCCTTGTCATCATCGTCTGTGATGAGGCCTACTACTGCAGAGTCATCAGAATACTTCTGTAGGTAGCAGCTAGATGAGTTGCACCTAAAATCTGCAGTGTACAGTGTGAAGAGGAAAGGGGTAAGAACTGTACCCTGAGGTGCCCCCCGTATTACAGATTACGGTATCTGACACACAGTCCCGGGCTCTCACGTATTGAGGTTGGTTTGTGAGGTAGTCTAGGATCCAGTTGGAGAGGTGTGGTCCACTCCAGAAAGGCCCAGCTTGTCTCTCAGTAGCCCTGGCTGTATGGTGTTAAAAGTACTGGAGAAATCAAACAACATTATTCTCACCGTGTTTCCTGGTTTCTCCAGGTGAGAGAGAGCCCTGTGCAGAAGGAAATGATGGCATCATCTACCCTCATCCCTGAAGTCCTAGAGCCATGCTGCAAATTCAGATAAAGGTACCTTAAATTAACTGCCGTAGATGAGACAGCTACCTTAGCAAGTAATTTAATAATGCTAGTTGGGAGTAGCGATATCTGTCTATAAGAGTCTGACTTAGGGTATGTTAACATCTGTGCTCGGTAAGTGCGCTGGGGTTCCGTTCCCCATTCCGCTTTAAGCAGGACTTTTCTCTCCGCATTTTTCAGGCGGAAACTCGGTGGACCCCATTATAGGCTATGGGGTCCACGGGTAACAGATTTTAAAGCGGCTTGGGGTTCCGTTTTTCGGGTCCCCATGCAGACCTGAAGAACAGAAACGCAAGCGCAGATGTGAGCCTAGATTTAATTGGATCTTTCCCTGGCTTTAATAATAGGACCACAATGACTTCGCACACCTGATACCTCAGTATAGTGTGACCATACCTGATACACTTTGACTTTTGGATATGGGATGGACCCTCACTCCTTCCTAAAACCACCCAAACTATAGTAAACATTGACTTTGGAATAAACGCACAAAACACTTTATTTTGGGTGTCAAAATTGCCACAGCTTTATTTAAATCACAGAACTAAAATAATCACAGAAGGAGTCAGGTGAAGTGCTAGACCATTGGGATTCACGAAAACTGTGAGATCCCCAGCTGTCTGACATACAGCAGTCGGCCAGTCAGCAATAAAGGGGCGGCACGCTTCGGCTTGCAATTCTAGCAGAGCCAGTACACTTTAAGGGCACCAACAGCCCTGTGCTTAACCACTGTGCCCGCCCCTGGATGACGTTACTATTACGACATCCTTCAGGCTGGCCATTTCCAAAGCTCAGCCTGTTCACCACCATGAGGTTTAACCTCCTCTATTAGTTAAAATAAGTCCACAATAACTTGCCTGCAACTTCCACCTGACTCTTCAACCGCCACAGAAGAGGTCATTTGACACCTTAAATGGACTCGACCGCCACCAAACTGATTAGGAATGCAATAGCCCTCTAGAAACATTATATACTACAAGTTCCATACCATCTTCTCTACAATACTAAGCTATGGATGTTCATGAAAATGCAACTAAAGTGAATGGCTGTAGTTATAAACCAGTAAGGAGAAATAGACTATAATACTTAAATTACCATAAACCAGTATACATGGGGGATTCCGCCATACCACAAACATGTAATCGCCAACCATTTATGCATATAAGTATATATTTCCCACTTATGTGATGTGGGGTCCCACTTATGGTGGTAACTGTAAACAAATTATATAGATGTATATAGTATGTATGACATTACACCTCTTCAAGGAATACCTCTGCCACTGTCAATTTATATTCATTGGCAACCCTATACCCACTTATATTGCCAGGAAAGACATAGAGAGTATAAAGAAGGGAAGAGAAAAGTACTTGCTGTGTGTCAGCTTCTCCAGATACTACAGCAACCAGAGCACGTACTGTAGTGAAAAACCTCACCATTGTTGTTCGATGGGTCCCAACCACATCAACAGTAAAACAAGCCATTAAATGATGTTTATAATGATGAGAATAAGCCCATGATCTTCTTGATTTACAGGAGTCTTTGAAGGCAGTGAGAGATCCTCTCCTGTCATATCTCAATCATTTTCATAACACTTGATGACCTTTGCCCATAGCATCATGCACCAACCCAAGGGCACCCAGACTGAAATTTGAAGCTGAAAATTCTCTCTTTTGCTGGACATGGGTCAGCACCATCCTGATGCTGCCCGTTCCGCTAGGGAGCTACAGGACTATATAGCTCCTGCATGCAGAGCATGGGGTTATCATGATAAGCAGTGCATGGCTCCATTCGCTAGCTGGCTGCGATAGACACTCTACTGCATCTATGGCTGTATCACACTGTCGGCAACCTTAAGAGAAATATGAGTTGGTCAATATAAATGGTAATATATCTTCATTAAGAAAAATTAAAGTCAACAGAAATGGTCCTTGAAGCTATAGATTTTTATCAAAAACATGCCCGCTTTATTTTAAATATTTTTCTCTCCCTCCAGTCGCAGCCACCACTGGCTCGGAGGGCTCAATTTATTGCACAGACATGTGAAAACTGATAGCCATGACCCTAGGGACTTACCCTAACAGGGTCTTTTTAAAATGAATAATTGGTTTGCAGAAACCAAGGTGGTCCATACCACCAATGGTTACCTCTCCACACCAGGGGGCCATACCTCCGATGGTCACCCCTCCACACCAGTGGGCCATACCTCCGAAGGTTACCCCTCCACATCAGGGGGCCATACCTCCAATGGTTACCCCTCCACACCAGGGGGCCATACCTCCAATGGTTACACCTGAGGTACCTTCACTGGGCTACACCTGAGGTGGTTGCCCATTACTGGCCAAATTATAAGTAACTTCAAGGACCCATTAAAATAAATAGATAAATAAAAATATATATTTATTGTCACTAGTGCGAATTATAATGCACAACAATAGCTATAGTGTAGGATCATATTTATGCTAAAGTATTAGGAAAACACAACAGTAAATAACTGAATTACATTCTATTAAGCACATACAGTCAAGAAATGGCAAAAATAGGTTGCCTACCCCTGGGATAGACCCTCACTGATCAGCTGTTTGAAGGGACCATGGCCAGTGGTGAACCTAGCCTCTTTGCTGCATGAGGCAGACTATAGAAAGACGCCCCCCCCCCAAAAAAATAATTGAGTTTCCATGCTACTAGTTTCACATGCTGTTATCATCGCACAATATACACAATACACAAAGTTATGAAACAGTTTTTAAGAATTCTTCTTCCTGTATTACTTCAGTACCAGATCAACAACACGGCATTAACAATGAAAGTAACTTCACACATCTTCTGCTTGGTGAATGGACGAGCCCGCGTGGCCCCCATTCTCTATAATAGGAGCCCCGCAGATAGCTGAGTACTGTACTTCGGCTATCTTTGGCACTCCCATTGAAGTGAATGAGAGCCACGCGGGTTCATCCATCCACCAAGCGACACACCTACAGTCATGGCCAAAAGTTTTGAGAATGACACAAATATTATATTTTCACATGATCTGCTGCCCTCTGGTTTTTATGTGTGTTTGTCAAATGTTTTTATCACATACAGAAATATAATTGCATTCATATTATGAGTAACAGAAGCTTATATTGACAGTTAGAATGAGTTAATGCAGCAAGTCAATATTTGCAGTGTTGACCCTTCTTCTTCAGGACCTCTGCAATTCTCCCTGGCATGCTCTCAATCAACTTCTGGACCAAATCCTGACTGATAGCAGTCCATTCTTGCAGAATCAATGCTTTAATTTTGTCTGAATTTGTTGGTTTTTGTTTGTCCACCCGTCTCTTGATGATTGACCACAAGTTCTCAATGGGATTAAGATCTGGGGAGTTTCCAGGCCATGGACCCAAAATCTCTATGTTTTGTTCCCTGAGCCATTTAGTTATCACCTTTGCTTTATGGCAAGGTGCTCCATCATGCTGGAAAAGGCATTGTTGAGCGCCAAACTGCTCTTGGACGGTTGGGAGAAGTTGCTCTTGGAGGACATTCTGGTACCATTCTTTATTCATGGCTGTGTTTTTAGGCAAGACTGTGAGAGAGCCGATTCCCTTGGCTGAGAAGCAACCCCACACATGAATGGTTTCAGGATGCTTTACAGTTGGCATGAGACAAGACTGGTGGTAGCGCTCACCTCTTCTTCTCCGAATAAGCTGTTTTCCAGATGTTCCAAACAATCGAAAAGGGGATTCATCAGAGAAAATGACTTTACCCCAGTCCTCAGCAGTCCACTCCCTGTACCTTTTGCAGAATATCAGTCTGTCCCTGATGTTTTTTCTGGAGAGAAGTGACTTCTTTGCTGCCCTCCTTGAGACCAGGCCTTGCTCCAAGAGTCTCCGCCTCACAGTGCGTGCAGATGCACTCACACCTGCCTGCTGCCATTCCTCAGCAAGCTCTGCACTGCTAGTAGCCCGATCCCGCAGCTGAAACACTTTTAAGAGACGGTCCTGCCGCTTGCTGGTCTTTCTTGGGCGCCCTGGAGCCTTTTTGGCACCAATGGAACCTCTCTCCTTGAAGTTCTTGATGATGCGATAGATTGTTGACTGAGGTGCAATCTTTCTAGCTGCAATACTCTTCCCAGTTAGGCCATTTTTGTGCAGTGCAATGATGACTGCACGTGTTTCTTTAGAGATAACCATGGTTAACAGAAGAGAAACAATGATGGCAAGCACCAGCCTCCTTTTAAAGTGTCCAGTGGTGTCATTCTTACTTAATCATGACAGATTGATCTCCAGCCCTGTCCTCATCAACACCCACACCTGTGTTAATGGAGCAATCACTGAAACGATGTTAGGTGGTCCTTTTAAGGCAGGGCTGCAATGATGTTGAAATGTGTTTTGGGGGATAAAGTTCATTTTCTAGGCAAATATTGACTTTGCAAGTAATTGCTGTTAAGCTGATCACTCTTTATAACATTCTGGAGTATATGCAAATTGCCATTAGAAAAACTGAAGCAGTAGACTTTGGAAAAATTAATATTTGTATCATTCTCAAAACTTTTGGCCATGACTGTATATTCAGTCTGGCTGTGGTCAGGCTGAATTCCCACCCAGTGGGGGAAAAAACCCAATTCTTAGGCTCAGTGGGGGTCTCAGCAGACAGACCCCCATCAATCAGCTATTTATCCTCTATCATTTAGGTGAATACAGTGCAGTAACATTTTGTGACTTACAGGTGACGTCTCTAACTAATCCTTCACATTTCCCTTCTCTTCACTTTGGACCGCCATGACCACTTCTTCCAGCTGTGACTTGTCTCTGTAAAGTTTGCAACACAGATATCTTTGGCTCCTCACTTTTCCAGGCATCCGAACCACATTGTCCTCACCTGCACACCCATCCTGCTGCTACCCCAATTATAAAATATATGATATAACCCCCCATAATGAATAATACTCCCAAGTGCATCTTTATATTAATAATGTCCGTGTGTACCCTGTATAAATAGTGCCCCTTATTAATAATGCCCCAGGTGTTAACTAATTAAAAGGTTTACCAGGTCACTAATAAACTAATCAGTGGGGCTCAAAAACCCAGGACCTCTACTGATCAGCTGTTTGAATGAACTGTGGTACCTGTGTAAGCGCCATGACCACTTCTCTGTTTACATGGTGTTATTCATCTCATAGCGGCCATGTAATGTAACTACAGCCTCGTCCTATACATGTCTATGTGACAAGGCTGTAATTACATCACACGGTCACTATAAACAGACAGCGTATAATATAACCAGGCGCCATAGCCCCTGTTTATAGCGCCCCATTTACACACACTATAATGTTCCACAGCAGCCCCTGCACACAGTATTACGGCCTGCAGCGGCTCCAGCACACGGTATTATGCCTCGCAGCGGCCCCTGCACACGGTATTATGCCTCGCAGCGGCCCCTGCACACGGTATTATGCTCCTTAGTGGCCCCTGCACATGGTATTATGCCCCGCAGTGGCCACTGCACACAATATTATGTTCCACAGCAACCCCTGCACACAGTATTATGCTCCCCAGTGGCCCTTGCACACGGTATTATGCCCCATATTGGCCCCTGAACACAGTATTATGCTCCATAGTGGCCCCTGCACACGGTATTATGCTCCATAGTGGCCCCTGCACACGGTATTATGCTCCATAGTGGCCCCTGCACACGGTATTATGCTCCATAGTGATTAATTGGTTAACAACTTAAATTAGTGCTAGTTATGAAGCTCTGCTTCCCTATATAAGTAGATACAGCTTATGGGGGAAGCATTTCCAATGCAGGGGGGCATTTCCTAAAGCAGAATCCATCTTAACCGAGGTGCAGATTAACCAAAGTGCACTTACACATGGCACTTAGACTGGGCATGAGACAGGCCAACCATGGAAGAACACCAGGTAAACTTAAAACCAAAACAACAAGCTTTATCACATGGTATGAAAGAGCTGCACTGTCACTTACTATGTTAGCAATTGTCTTCCTGCAGAACTCCCCTCCATCTCTACCACCAGTTCACACTATCCATATCAGTCCTTCTTCTGCCTTCTCCCATGTACAGCTCTCTCACACTTTTCACTCTCTTCAACCACCCTAATCCCTATACTGCTTTTAGCAGTGAAACCAAACATAAATATCCATATAAATCACTGAACCACCTTCTGTCTCTGTCCAATTTGCTCCTCTTAGCTGCTGGGGACATCTCTCCAAACCCTGGCCCTCCTTCTCTCCCTAATTTTTCCTCTTCCTACACACATAGAAATCCTACAAACCTAATCAATATTTACCGTGTTCCCTCTCCTTATCTTTCTCCTGTCTCTTTTAACTGTTTTCTCTGGAATTCCCGCTCAGTGTGTAAGAAACTAGAATATATTATTGACTTATTCCTCAGTAAATCTCTCAACTTGCTTGCCCTTACTGAAACCTGGATCCAGCAGTCTGATACGGCCTCCCCTGCTGCTCTGTCTCATGGTGGCCTGCAATTCTCACACACCTCTAGGTCTGACAACAGGAAGGGTGGAGGGGTAGGGTTACTTCTGTCACCGCAGTGCACTTTTCAGGCCATTCCACCGGTACCCTCACTCACATTCCCCTCATTTGAAGTACAGACTTTTCCGCCCACTCTTCTTACGTGTAGCTGTGATCTACCGTCCTCCCGGCTCACCCTACCAATTTCTGGATCACTTCGCTTCTTGGCTTCCCCTCTTTTTATCCAGTGAAATTCCTACCCTCATCATGGGTGACTTTAACATCCCCACTGACACCCCTGTCTCCCCAGCTGCCTCACAGTTTCTCTCAATAACCACGTCTTTTGGTCTTTCACAACTTTCCTCTTCCGCCACACATGTAGATGGCAACACCATTGATCTTGTCTTCCATCGACTCCTCACAGTTTCTAAATTTACTAGCTATTCTCTGCCACTCTCTGATCATAACCTTCTGTCTCTCACCATCAGTGCTTTCTCTCCTTCACAGGACACACCTACTCATCATACATATAGGAATTTACATGCTATTAACACCCAGCACCTCTCAGATACTCTACAGTCCTCTCTGTCCCCCATCTCTTCACTGTCCTGCCCCAATCTAGCCACCAGTCACTATAATGAAACCCTTAAGAGTGCATTGGATGAGGCGACTCCCCCCTCCACTCGAAAGGTTAGATGCAGGAGGCAGCAACCCTGGCACACGCCACAGACACATTTTCTTCAGCGGTGCTCTAGGTGTGCTGAACGTCTGTGGAGAAAATCACGTACACCTGCAGACTTCCTCCACTTTAAATTTATGCTTAAAACCTATAATTCTGCCCATCACCTAGCCAAACAAGACTATTTCACCGCTCTCATCTCTTCTCTCTCCTGTAACCCTAAAAGGCTATTTGAAACTTTTCACTCCTTACTCACTCCCAAGGTGCAGTTGCCATTCACAGACTTTAGCGCAGATGACCTGGCCACTTATTTCCATGATAAAATTGATAAGATCCGTCAGGAAATAGCTGCCCAATCCCCAGGTGGCACTGACCCCCTCACCAACCACACTTCAGACTGTTCATTCTCATCTATTGAACCTTTTACAGAGGAGGAAGTATCTCAGCTACTTTCTTCTTCTCGCCCTACAACCTGTAGTAGTGACCCTTTCCCCTCACACCTTCTCCAGTCTCTGTCGCCTGCCATCACGACTTACCTTACTAAAATTTTTAACCTCTCTCTCTTCTGGAATTTTCCCATCCTCTTTCAAACATGCTGTCATAACCCCACTACTGAAGAAATCCTCCCTTGACCCGTTCTGTGCTACTAACTATCGACCTGTCTCTAACCTTCCTTTTATCTCCAAAATCCTGGAACGCTTAGTCTATTCTCATTTAATCCGCTATCTTTCTGCTAACTCTCTTCTTGACTCCTTACAATCTGGCTTCCGCACTCTGCACTCTACTGAAACGGCCCTCACAAAAGTCTCCAATGATCTCCTAACGGCTAAATCCAAAGGTGATTACTCTCTTCTTATTCTGCTAGATCTCTCAGCAGCATTTGACACTGTTGACCATCAACTCCTCCTCACTATGCTCCATTCTGTAGGACTCACAGACACTGCTCTCTCCTGGTTCTCCTCTTATCTCTCTGACTGCACTTTCTGTGTATCATTTATGGGCTCTGTTTCTTCCCCTCTTCCCCTTGCCGTTGGGGTTCCTCAGGGCTCGTCCCCTGCTCTTCTCCCTCTACACAGCCCACATTGGACAAAGCATCACTAGATTTGGCTTCCGGTACCATCTTTATGCTGATGACACCCAATTATATACGTCATCCCGTGACATCACCCCTGCACTAATACAGGACACCAGTGACTGTCTCTCTGCTGTCTCAAATATCATGTCTTCGTATTATCTGAAACTTAATCTCTCAAAGACTGAACTACTGCTGTTTCCACCATCTAATAGATATCTCCATTGCAGTCTCTGGCCTTACCATAACTCCTAGGTAGTATGCCCACTTCCTCGGGGTTTTGTTTGACTCAGACCTTTCCTTCACCCCCCCCCCCATATCCAATCACTCTCACGCTCATGTCATCTCCACCTCAAAAACATCTCCAGAATCCGCCCTTTCCTTACCACTAATACACTAAAGACACTTATTGTTGCCCTGATTCACTCTTGCCTTGACTACTGTAACTCCTTACTAATCGGTCTTCCCCTTACTAAACTCTCCCCTCTACAATCTATTCTGAATGCGGCGACCAGGCTCATCTATCAGTCTAGACGCTATAGCGATGCCTCCTGTCTGTGCCGGTCACTATATTGGCTGCCTATTCAATACAGAATACAATATAAATTTATCACCCTCATTCACAAGGCTCTCCATAATGCTGCACCTCCCTACATTTCCTCCCTCATCTCTGTCTATCGCCCAACCAGTACTCTCCATTCACTCAATGACCTAAGACTAACATCCTCTATTGTCAGAACCTCCCACGCTCGTATACAAGACTTCTCCCGAGTTGCACCACTTCTCTGGAATGCTCTATCCCAGACTATTAGATTAACCCCCAATTTCCACAGCTTCAAGCGTAAACTAAAGACATATCTTTTCAGACAGGCCTATCACAACTCCTAATGTAAACCCTTCTGTAGTTAGTTTCCCTAAAACATACCCTCCTCTGTTCACGCTCCTGCATTACCTCACAGGATATGATGCCGTATCAGACTAACTTTATATGTCCAGGCACCATCTGCACGTTAAAGGACACGACTGATGATGGCTCATACAGCTTTATATATGGGTAATGACAGTAACCTCTATTACAGAATTGTCTGACCATTGTACAAACAATGCTACGTCTGTTGCCGCCCCTGCTACCTCCTGTGTCACCCCCCTCTACCTCATAGATTGTACGTTCTTGCGAGCAGGGCCCTCAGTCCCAGTGTGTGAATTGAATATTTCTTTGTAATGTATCTTTTTTGTCAGTACTTGAACCCTACAAATTGTACAGTGCTGCAGAATATGTTGGCGCTATATAAATAAAATTTATTATTATATTATTATTATTATTATTATTATTATTATTATCCATAGTGACCCCTGCACATGGTATTATGCTCCATAGTGGCCCCTGCACAGGATATTATGCTCCACAGTGGCCCCTGCACACGGTATTATGCCCCATAGTGGCCCCTGCACACGGTATTATGCTCCATAGCGGCCCCTGCACACGGTATTATGCTCTATAGCGGCCCCTACACTCGGTATTATGCTTCACAGACCCCAGAGTATAATGATCGGAGACCCAGGGGAGGTGACAAACATAAAAACCAGTGTTACTTACCTATCCTGGACACAGGTGCACTCCCTGCAGCTTTCGGCCCTGTTTAATTGCACACACAAGTCACGTGATCAGGCCGGTGACGCGTTCTGATGACGTCACCAGAGGGCCCAAGCCTGCTCGGAGTAACATCGGATCGCAGGAGAGGTAAGTAGCATTGATTTTTATGTTCCCTTACCTCCCCTGGGTCTCTGATTATTATACTCTGGGGTCTGAAAAGACCCCAGAGTATAATAATAGTAGTATTTGATGCCTGCCGCCTCACTTACTGATGCCCGCGGCTGCTCACAGCGGCATCCACTTCCCCTTCTGCGTCCCATAGCACCTACCTGCGATGCCTTGATAGAGCCGCCGCCTCCTCTTCTTGTCCGCAACGTCAGTGTCTCAGCGTAGGAGGCTCGATGACGTCATTGAATCGCCGCCTATGCTGACATGCAGAGGTCTCGTAAACCAACCCAGGACAGGCCACGCTCAGCTCTGTTTTTTTTTTAAAACCGGCCTGTCCTGGGCTGGTTTACATTAAATAAATAGTAAAAATGCCGCCCCCCAGACAGTGACGGATAGTGCCGCCTGAGGCGACCACCTCACTTCGCCTCATTAGCGGTGCGCCCCTGACCATGACACACATGCAAGCATGGTGCCTCCTTTGCTATTTACATTGCATGCTGTCTGCATTGACCATGTGATGTAATTGCAACCTTGTGCCATAGAAGTTTATACGATGATGCTGTAGCTACATCACATGGTCACTATGAAATGAACGATACAATGTAAACACAGAAGGGGTCTGCTTGCTATAATGAATATAATGCTGTAATGAATATAGCATAGCTAACTGCTTGCTATAATGAATATAATGCTGTAATGAATATAGCAATAGCACTACTCATATGGTGGACCGATGCATAGTAAACTGCTATAATGAATGTAATGTTCTAATGAATATAACACTTTACTATATATGGTAACAACAAACAGCAGTATTTATATAGTGGAGTTTTGCACAGCAGAGTGCTTGTTATGATGACTATAATGCTCTAATGAACATTGCAATAGCAGTACTTATATAGTGGACTATTGCCGAGTAAACCTTTTGCTATCAGGGATGCACCGAGGGAGCGTACATACAGTATCAGAAGTTCATCCCTTCTGGGGGTACATATTTTCCTGTTTCTGGTGTACTGACAATATACCTAACAGCCCTTCATTTTATTTAACTGATTTTAACAATATGAACAAAAGTTCAACTTTAGGCATCTTGTTGTTTTATTAATTTAAAAATGCACTTGGGGGTATTATTCATTTGGGGGTGGGGGTGGTTTATAGTATATATTTTATAATTGGGGGTAGGCTGGTGAGGAACTTTACAGAGACAAGTCAAAGCTGGAAGAAGTGTTCATGGTGTTCTAGATCAGAGGTCCTCAATGTACCTCTAGGTTACTAGGTGTTGGCTGCACCAGTAGATCACTTACCAGGTCACTAATATAGCTCCCAGAATCTCTTCTGACACACAGGATGTGTGCATCTTCTATTCTGCTCCAAGAACCTTTTCTAGGGTTCCGTTGGGACCAAGGGTCTAGAATAAAAGATACACACTTCCTGTGTGCAAGAACGGAACTCAGGAGCAGCATTAGTAGCCAGGTAAGTATAAAGTTATTGTAACTATAGTAACAGTATGTGGGGGGAAAGGGGATACTATTAACCATGGGGGGCACTACTAGGGCACTATTACAGTAATAGTGCCCCCCAGTTAATAATATTACCTGTGTGTGTGTGTGGGGGGACCATTACCTGGGGGGGCACTATTACAGTTACAGGTAATATTATTAACTGGGGGGCACTATTACTGTAATAGTGCCCTAGTAGTGCCCCCCCATGGTTAATAGTACCCCCCCCACACAGGTAATATTACAGGTATAGTAATAGTGCCCCCTGAGTGATGGTCCCCCTTGCCCTTCCTATACTTTATTAAGGGAGCTCTCTCCATTATACCAATAATTGATTGAGGGCCCCCGCACTACCCATACTTTTATTAAGGGAGCTGTTCATATCACTAATAAGTTATGCATGTTATGGTGAGAGATCTCCGTTAACCCTTTAAATATGGTGGCTGCTCAGGAGCTGAGCGGCTATCATAGCCGCTGGCTTTCTGCTGTATTATACTGATCGCGGGCATTAACCCCCCCCAGCGCCTCGGTCAAAGCTGACCAAGGTGCCATTTTGCTGGTGATCGCCAGCACCAGGAGCAAGCTCCGGGGCTGATGTCCCATTAATATGACGGCCAGGAGCCTTTTGAAGACTCTCAGCAGGTCTCTCATTACTTTCTATTGCAGGCTGCTACAGTGCCTTGCAAAAGTATTCATACCCCTTGAACTTTTTCACATTTTGTCACCTTACAACCACAAACTTATTTGTATTTTATTGAGATTTTAACTGATAGACCAACACAAAGTAGTATATAATTATGAAGTGAAACGGAAATGATACATGGTTTTCAAAATTTTAATCAAATAAAAATCTGAAAAGTGTGACGTGCAAAAGTATTCAGCCCCCTGTACTCTGATATCCCTAAATAAAATCCAGTGCAATCAATTGCCTTCAGAAGTCACTTAATTAGTTAATAGAGTCCAACTGTGTGTAATTTAGTCTCATTATAAATACAATTTGTCCCACAAACATTAAGCCCACATGTGGCTCTGTGAACAGAAAAATAAAAAAGTTATGGGGTTTGGGAGGCGGGGGAGTCAGAAACGAAAATTGAAAATCAAAAAATGTCACCGGTGGGAAGGGGTTAATAAAGTATAGGGAAATTTATAAATATAATAATTAAATATGCCATTTATTATGTTTTCTTATTAGCCGCCCATCGTCCCAATCCTGCCCTGCCACTGAAAACCCCGCCTCTAGCTGGGCCACGGGAATATTGGCCTACATGAAAGTGGTCCTTGGTATGAAAAAAGGTTGGGGACTGCTGTTCTAGATGTAAGAGATGGGAAATGTGAATGGTTACAGTCAGAGATGTTACCTGTAAGTCACTAAATGTTTTCTTTGCTGTATTCCTGTATTCGCTTACATTGTCTGCAGAGCCCTGTATAGAGCTGTCACTTACCACTATACAGTCACCGTATAGTGATAATATCGGTATACCTGAGTTGGAGGCTTCCTTGGACATGTTTGGCCCAGTGTGCTGCACCCTTAGCTACCCTCTGCTGCCGCCCCTGTCAGAAAAGTAAAAAAATGTGACAGAAGATCCAGACAGAAGTTACAGCAGTAGATGGGTAGCGCGTGCAACTGTTCCTATTAAAGTAATGGGAGCAGCTGCATGCATTCCCCGACTATTGCTGTGACGTCTGGCACCCGGAGGCTGCCACAACAGCTGATCCTTGGATAGGTATGGATAGGTCATCCGTATGAAAAATCATTATGGGGCCAGGAAACCCCCTTATTTAATCAGAGCAAGACTCCTGGGGAGGAGGAAGCTGTCAGCCCAGATATTTGTTGAGGAGGTAGGGTCACCAGCAGGAGCCTCTGAGGTGAAGGGTGGCACCTGCAGGGGGATTTGAGAAGGGGTGTACCAGCAGGAGCCTCTGAGGAGTAAGGGGACAATGGCAAAATAAAACGGTGCTGCAGTGTCTCACCCCTGACCTCACAGCAACATCTTTATTACTTCCACACAGGGGCAGCAGACTACACTCTCCGGTCTGTGACAGCTATCTCCCCTGGGGCTATATTCTGATACTCTTATTGTGGATTCCTCAGACGCCAGGTTGCTCTTGGCTTCTCCTGTGTAGCTCCGCCCTGCTGGTATCCGGTTCTTCCCCTCTTTGAGACTTGCCATGTCATGAGATGATACTGAAGATATCATGACATGACAGCTCTCAAGGAAGGGCGGTAGTCGGACACCAAGGGGGTGAAGCTACACAGGAGTCTCATCTCACAATTTCCCCAAAGGTCCTGCAATTAAAACTGTCTGCAAGTCCAAGAAGATAAAGTGAAGCAGTCAGCCGTGTGCTGATGCTGGCTCTGCTTTACATTGCACTGGCACCTTAGTGACTCTGCAAATGCATCATGGCGCCTGAAAATGATTTCATTAAAAGAAGCTTAATGGTGCTTCTCTTCTGTACCCTGACTTATGCCTAAACATCAGTTTTCATCCACATGAGGTATTAATGTACTCCTGAGTGGAGGTGTGAATCACACCCGCTTTCCTGCTTCTGTCTGACATGGGAAAGGCTTAGGAATGGTGGGGTCTAGAGAAAAAAATTCCATCTGCTCTGGAATCAGTGGAGCGGCGCCTATTAACAGATGTTAAGAACTGGAGTTGGTAGAGGTGGTGAAAGGTCCTTTTTAAAAGGGTTCTCCAGGGAGAGTTTGCACACTTACTTCCTCCAGGATTTGTAGGCACTGTACCTAGGGGTTCCCAGGAGAATCCCTTTAACTGCCTCTATCTTCACTTCTGATATAGATGCACTTGGTGCAGTTTTAAAGCTGAGACTCTCATTTTTAAAACAACACCAAAACCATGGGCCTAACATATCAGAAGTTATCGCCCCCAGCCTCCCAGTCTGATTCTTCTCAGTCTAGTGTGACTCTTTTTAGCTAATTTGCATATACAGTCATGGCCAAAAGTTTTGAGAATGATACAAATATTAATTTTTACAAAGTCTACTGCTTCAGTTTTTCTAATGGCAATTTGCATATACTCCAGAATGTTATAAAGAGTGATCAGCTTAACAGCAATTACTTGCAAAGTCAATATTTGCCTAGAAAATGAACTTTATCCCCCAAAACACATTTCAATATCATTGCAGCCCTGCCTTAAAAGGACCACCTAACATCGTTTCAGTGATTGCTCCATTAACACAGGTGTGGGTGTTGATGAGGACAGGGCTGGAGATCAATCTGTCATGATTAAGTAAGAATGACACCACTGGACACTTTAAAAGGAGGCTGGTGCTTGCCATCATTGTTTCTCTTCTGTTAACCATGGTTATCTCTAAAGAAACACGTGCAGTCATCATTGCACTGCACAAAAATGGCCTAACTGGGAAGAGTATTGCAGCTAGAAAGATTGCACCTCAGTCAACAATCTATCGCATCATCAAGAACTTCAAGGAGAGAGGTTCCATTGGTGCCAAAAAGGCTCCAGGGCGCCCAAGAAAGACCAGCAAGCGGCAGGACCGTCTCTTAAAAGTGTTTCAGCTGGGGGATCGGGCTACCAGCAGTGCAGAGCTTGCTGAGGAATGGCAGCAGGCAGGTGTGAGTGCATCTGCACGCACTGTGAGGCGGAGACTCTTGGAGCAAGGCCTGGTCTCAAGGAGGGCAGCAAAGAAGTCACTTCTCTCCAGAAAAAACATCAGGGACAGACTGATATTCTGCAAAAGGTACAGGGAGTGGACTGCTGAGGACTGGGGTAAAGTCATTTTCTCTGATGAATCCCCTTTTCGATTGTTTGGAACATCTGGAAAACAGCTTATTCGGAGAAGAAGAGGTGAGCGCTACCACCAGTCTTGTCTCATGCCAACTGTAAAGCATCCTGAAACCATTCATGTGTGGGGTTGCTTCTCAGCCAAGGGAATCGGCTCTCTCACAGTCTTGCCTAAAAACACAGCCATGAATAAAGAATGGTACCAGAATGTCCTCCAAGAGCAACTTCTCCCAACCGTCCAAGAGCAGTTTGGCGCTCAACAATGCCTTTTCCAGCATGATGGAGCACCTTGCCATAAAGCAAAGGTTATAACTAAATGGCTCAGGGAACAAAACATAGAGATTTTGGGTCCATGGCCTGGAAACTCCCCAGATCTTAATCCCATTGAGAACTTGTGGTCAATCATCAAGAGACGGGTGGACAAACAAAAACCAACAAATTCAGACAAAATTAAAGCATTGATTCTGCAAGAATGGACTGCTATCAGTCAGGATTTGGTCCAGAAGTTGATTGAGAGCATGCCAGGGAGAATTGCAGAGGTCCTGAAGAAGAAGGGTCAACACTGCAAATATTGACTTGCTGCATTAACTCATTCTAACTGTCAATATAAGCTTCTGTTACTCATAATATGAATGCAATTATATTTCTGTATGTGATAAAAACATCTGACAAACACACATAAAAACCAGAGGGCAGCAGATCATGTGAAAATATAATATTTGTGTCATTCTCAAAACTTTTGGCCATGACTGTAGACTTCAGAGGTCATTTTTGTAGGTAAATGGGCAATTTTCAACCTAACAGAAGGAAGGCTAAAAAAGAATATTTCATACCCTACGTGACGCTGCTGAACTATCTGTCTCTTCTGACCCTCTAGTGGCCTTCAACATTACTGCATACAGGTATATGCTATTGACATTCTGTAACTTGAGGTATGTACCTTTATCAGATGTCACCACGCCTATTCTGAGAGTTTCACTGTTTGTGCTCCAGAGTGTTCTTTCATTTAGGAAGGAGACAGAACACACCACCACACGGCAGGTAAATCAGAATATATATTTCATTTACTGTGTCTTACCTATAATATTAGTTGTAAAATAACTAGTACAATGCAGTACATACATTTTATGATGACTATGGTTTTATATCATGGAACTTCTTCTGATATTCTGGGAAGTCTGAATGAGTTGTGGATCTACCAGTTACAGCATGCCTTTTACATTTACTGTGTGCAGTCAGAATACTCGAGGGAAAATCTTCACATTATAGTGGTCAGGCAAAGTTAGAAGCACTTCTTTCTTTTGGCACTCAGGGAAAAAGCCTTCTATTGTAATATTTATATTGAGGGTCTTGCAGGTTCCTGTTGGTGTTTTTCCTTAAAATACAGATGCTTCTCTGGTCCTCCATGACTTAGGGGAGTCCCAGAAACGGCACCACATATCTAAGGTGAATTGTATTGGGTTGAGTTAGAATACAAAGACACAGAGTGGATCTGTTTCTTGGGAGAAAAAGATGATTTTTTTTTCTAAGTTTAGAATACTACCTTAAGTGTAGCTAAAAGGGGTTGTACCACAGGATAGCTAATAAGTGTCTAATCAATAGGGGTGGTCTAAAGAGAAGCAGAGTACAGTACTTGAGTATCTGTCAGTCCCATAGAGATCGTATAACATAGAGCACTCTGGTGACCATTTCCCCAATCTGATGGGAGAATAAAAAATCCCTTTTCTGATGATACATGGAGTCTCAACTACTGATCGCCAGAAATGGAGATCCTGCGGATAGTTGATAAGTTGACAACTTGGCATAACTCTTTTAAGTAACAGTTAGTTCTAAAGTTATAATTTTCTAATATACTCAATGGCAGATATAAAAAGCATGGGAGTTCACCAAAGGAGGTTTCCCATCTCAATCCTTTATGACAATATTAATGAACACATCACAGAAATGATCTCATTTAAACTATTTCCCAGGAATCAGAAAGCCTACCAAACAAGATTAGTGTGAAGAATAACTGTAATACTGAGTTGATGCATTGCCTAGTTCTATAATGCTGACTGTAGACCCAAGCAGGAGCATAGCTATAGGGGTGCAGCAGTAGCAGTTGCTACCAGGTCCTGGACCCTGATGGGGCCCCAAAGGTCCTTCTGCTACATAAAACATGCTACTGTTCTAAATGGCTCAAGATATGTATTACAGATTTTGCATTGGAGTCCAGGAGCTTTAAGTTATGCCTCTGCTGTTAAGATCCTGACCCAGCTGTCAGCACCATTGATTTCACTATGATGCCAAGTTTCAGATGACATCAAACTATAGTTCTTTAAAAAATACTATCTTCTGTTAATAGTAACTAACTTTACAGACAATTTAGTCTCATTTAATAGAGCGTGTGATTCTTCAACAAAATGTAATTCTTTATTTACAAATTTTTCTATTTTCTGCCTGAAAAATTTCTCTCAAGTTCCTGCCACCAAGTGTCTCTCTTCTGGATAAATTGCTGTCCACTCTGTTACCAGGGAACTTCCGTCCTTAGTTCTAACCATGAAGCAAGACGGGTTCAATTGAAGGGTGAGGGTCTGTTTGCTCTTCCTGAATGTAGAGGGCAGGGGCTGGTTTTTCTAACAGCCTCCATACATGTCTTCAGTGCCAGCTCCAGATTTCGGTGGGCTCTTGGCAACAGAGTCTTAGTTGACCTCCTGTCAGTCATGCTAAGAGGCACAATCAATGAAATCCAATGAGTACTGTGATACATAAAGAACATCACATCTGCATTTTCTATTTTACTTTATCTTCTATTTAAAACAATAACAGATAACCAGATGGAAGAAAGTTTATATTTTATTTTTAAGGGGTTTTCCTTGACTAAGAAAATTTGACTAAAGGCAGGAAATGCTTGGTATATGAATGTAGAAGCATTACTCCGTACTTTTATGCGTGTTTGGACCATTTTAAACATTTCTCACACTTCCTGGCTGTGGGAGGTGTCAGTGCTTTTCCACATATACTGTATATCTCTTTACATAAATATGTGCATGTATATGTATATACAGCATAGATATATTATAAAAATTTAGTTATGTGTGCATATATTTACTTATGTATGTGTACATATTTACAGGATTTAGGGGGGGTTAATGCCCTGCGATCAGTGAAGACAGTTTTAGTGGGCATTGCTGCAGGGTTTCTGCTGTTTAATATGAATAGCTGCATCATGCCCCGTATTTGCAGTCCAGTGTCTCTGGATCTCCTACAGTATATTATGTTCACTTGGGCTTTCCTCATCTATTTGCTTGCTGTTTTACAGTTAGTGCGGGTTTACACTACAGTTAATATCCGTTGTTGTCATCCATAATAGGATGACAGCAATAGACATTAACTGTAGTAGCTGTTTTCCTTCATGTTTATTTACTTTTGTAATGGAACAAAAAGTCCAGCATGCACAACATTTTTTTCAAAAAAGTAAAAACAAGACAGATGAAATCTTCCGTCATGTGTTTTTTTTTACATTGGGGTGAATGAAGACAGACTCCCAATGGAGGGGGCTCCATTTAAATCTGTCATTTAATGGCTGTTGCTCTCATCATGTGATAGATGATAGCAATGGACATTAATAACACTAGTGAAGAAAGGATAGGTATGGCACTCCGTGTATTATTAGTTATACTTTATTGTAGACAGTCACAGCACACATGACACTTGTAGACTTGTCACTAGAAGATATTGCAACATTTTGGGTGAAAACCCTTCATCAGGCTGCAATAATACAACACACAAGTGTAAGTGATGATAAAATATTAAATTATGATATGATAAACAAGAATGAGTAATCAGAAATACATAACTAAATTCAAGACAAATAAATATGCCAAAATATATAAATGTAGTAGTTTACACAAAAAAAGGATATATAGGCAACGGGATATGGAGGCAAGCTTGGAAGCTAGAGATATAAATAGTAAGCAAAAGGATAAATATAACATGCTAAAGATGGCGTAATGTGACCCATCACATATGTAGTGTGTCAATGGTCAGGTATTTATAATAGACAAGAAAAATCAATAACATTGCAGCAGTTGCCTATTTCTGGAGCTCCCATTGAAGTGAAAGGAATGGGGTGCGTTCACCATGGCTACATTTATAGGGATAAAAGTCCAAAAGTCTGTGGAGGTCAATGAACTGGACTTATTCACATGGCTTTGAATGACAGCCATTTTTTAAATGTATTTTAATGGGTATATCCACATGGCTCTATGTCCTTTTTGGCACACATAGAGCATATCAATTTTTTTGACAACCATTAAAAAAGGCACGTCAAAAAATGTCCATGTGAATAAACACAACGAATTCAATGTGTTATTAAAACAGCTGTGTGAAAGACGTTGGAAAAACTGCCGGCACTGCCGTTTTTCATTATTGTGTGAATAAATCTTAAGAGTGATCAAGTTGTGCAGGTGCATATTTTTTGTGGGATGAGCTGTAGTTTTCATCTATACTCTTTTGGGGTGCATTCAACTTTTTATTCAATTTTTTGGTAGGTGAGATTAGCAAAAATATAAATTTTAGTGCAGTTTTTTAATTTATTTTTCTTATGGTGTTCACTGTGCTGGTTAAATTACATGTTAGCATTTTAGTGCGAGTTGTTTCGGAGGCAGCGATAACAAAAAAGGTGCAACTGCACTCCAGTACATGGGCAGCGGGCTACCTGCTTATATATTATTAATGATGCTTATCAAGTGCAGGGAATGCAATTATTTTTCCATTCATAACCCCTTTAAGGGCCCACATTGTGGAAATTCAGCTTTTTTTGTTACAGATATTTCTGGGGTTTCTTGAGCCAAAGTCAGGAGTGGATTGAGCAGAAGGTGGAAGTATAAGAGCTTCCTATATATTTCCCATTCCTTTTGTAGCAATTCTTGGCTTTGGCTCAAAAAACACAGCAAAATCTTCAACAAAAGAAGCTGTGTTTCTGTGGGGCTTCAACCTAAAGGGACTCCATAAAAAAAAATAGGCAAGGCTTGGAAATTGTGTGATTTTAAAAAATAAACATAACTCGCCTTTCTCTGGTCTTCAGTTATTGCTCTTACAGCTTGGTTCCTGATGTTTTTGGCTCTAGCCAGACCAGAAGATGTGTCATTTTGTTTTTTGACTGTTTTTGATTGTTGCATCCAATCACTGGCCACAGTGGTGACCTGTACATAAATAGCTTGCAACTGCTAAGGCCAGTGATTGTCTGCAGCAGTCAGTAGAGGTATTACCAAGTGGAAGAGTGAAGAAATCAGGCGATACCTTTTAGAGGCTAACTGAGTATATTTATAAGTAAGCTTTCAGGAGTACTCGCTCCCTTCATCAGACATGGTGTGATACAAGAACTGAAAATTAACAGATTTTTATACACATGGTTTTCAAAGCATTTTAGAGTCCTTAAAAAAAATTGCAATCTAAGTAGAGAAGTTATTAACAACAGGTCAAAAAAATCAGTCTGGAAACTTGTGGTGCGTGACGGAGGGATCAGTAATTCTTGCTGTTATCTGTTTGCTATCAGGAGGTGATTTGTGTCCCTCACAGGTCATACATAGTGTCATTTGAAGCTGGCATGAATATTGAGTTCAGTTCATGGTTCAAACATAGTGTGACATGAAGCTGGCATGAATATTAAGTCCAAATTGCAGAGTTTGAAATTTTTGCATAAATTTGTACTCCATTTCTTTCCTTTTCTCCTGTGTCTTAAAATATCCCATTAAAACCACAACCCGCAAATCTTCAATAGAGTGGTTTTCTCCGGAGAAATGTGCGGCCACTGGGAGATCTGTTCTGCTGTTATTAATGGTGGATCTGTGTGAGTTTATTCGTTGACTGAGTCTCTGTCCTGTTTCCCCCACATAGAGGCCTGTGGTGGGACATTGCACACACATTATGAGGTACACCACACTGGAAGACCTGCAGGAAAATGTCCCCCTAATTCTGTGCACCTGTTGTGACTGTGGGATAGGTACACTGTCAGCGGTGTGGATGTGCTTGCAGGACATGCACCTTTTATGTAGGCAAGGTGAGGTGCCATTTTCAGTTGGGGCCTTCAGGGCACTCCGGACAATAATGCGCCTCAGGTTTGGTGGAGGTATTACCAACACACCCTAATACTTAGAGGTACCTATAAAGTACATTTTCCAAAGTCATAAACAGATTTCAAGGCATTCTCCAAAGGAAGCAATAAATTAACCACAGCTTTATTTTTATCAGTCGTCAGGCCATGACAGTATAAGGGTATGTTCACACTACCGTTATTACACTTAGCAGTTTACATTAACGTTAGTAGAGTGACGGGCACAGACAGAGCCCCCTCTGTCTGTGTCCGTTCCCATTGACTATAATGTACAAAACATGACAGATGCTTTCTACCGTGTTTACTTTATTAATGGAAGAAAAGTCCTGCATGCACGAAAATAAAAATAAAAAAACATGACAGAAAAAAGCTTCCATCATGTTTTTTTACAATAGAGGTGAATGTGGACGGCCATCAGACAGAGGGGTTTCTGTCTGCATCTGTCATTTAATGTCTGTTGCTCTCATCCTGCAATGATGGTAGTGTGAACCCTAAGGCTAAGGCACCCACATAGCGAAATGCAGATCAGTAAAACACTGCAGTGAAAACACATCGCATTTGTTTCTGCAACGTTTTTCATTGCGTTATTGCTGAGTTTTTCGCAGCGGGTTTTCTTCCCTTATTAAACCTATAGGGAAAGCGCCAGCATTTCTGCTGGTATAAATGACATGCTTAGATTTTCAAAAAGGCAGGCATTTTTGAAAACAGATTTTCCGTGTGTAGCTCCTGTAAAACACAACGTTTTTTTCCGCAGCGTTTACACAGTGGCAAAAGCGCTTTGTTTTCGCAATATGGGGTTTTAGCTTAAAACCTTATCCACAAATCCAAATCTTGCCTCACCCTGCTAAGTTATAGAGTGCGTGCTGTCTGTGGTTGATCCATTCTTTAAAAGCAGATCAAAGCAGATTTGAAAAGCAGATCAAAATGTTTGAATTTTTTTTTATTTCCTACGCTTTCCATGTCTGTGGTCACATGGATGTCATCCGATTTTTTAGACTTTCATTGGTGTGATGCATCTGTGACTGAATAACTCTAGTGAAATGACAGGATACGTATACCATCAGTAAAAAATGTGGAAATGTGAATAAGTCCTTATGGTGGGTTAACACATTGGGGCAAATCTATTAAGACTGGCATATTGTACTCCATTCTTAATAAACGGCCGAACTGGCACAGAGAAAGAGAGATTTATAAAGAGGATGTTGCATCTTCATAAATCAGTTGCACATCCATGTACCAGAAAGAAAATCTATGCCAGTTAGATTCCATATATTTCCACTAATATTGGTATATGGACTCGCACTGGAACTCCTAGTCACAAAAAAGTCATGTAATGTTTGACTTGAAGTTATTATTATTATTTTTTTATATAGCACCATTAATTCCATGGTGCTTTACATTTGAGGGTTTACATACAGTACACAAAATATACAAAACAAATATAATACTAACAGTGACCAACTGGCACAGTGGGATAGAGGGCGCTGCCCGCAACGGCTTACAATCTATGAAGTTGCTTTGTAACTCCATTCACTAACATTAGTGAAGGAGCCATGGAGCGATCTTTGGTCACATACTGGAGTCATAAGCAAAGTCGCTGTGTGACCTTAGGAAGGATTCACACTACTGTTGGATTCCATTATGAAGGTGTCCATTAACAAAAAAAATACGGACACCTATCATAACAGACATTAACGAACACTAACTTATGTTAATGTGTCCGTTTTTTAAACTGATCCAATTAATGGATCAGTTAAAAAAAATGGACACATTAGCATCAGTTTCAGTTAGTGTCCGTTTTTTAACACTGTCCATTTTTGGGGGTTTTTTTGTTTCTGCTTTCTGAGCATGTGCAGAAAAAAAACAGACATAAAATAACGGACAGTAACTGATGGCTAGTGTCAGCTAGCGTCCGATGCTAAAATCTTGTAACAATAGCTACAGACACTACTGACGGTCACCAACGGTAGTGTGAACGCCCCCTTAACCCAAATAAAGTATCACCTGTCCTCAATACTTTCTCTCTCTTTATGATCTGCACCTTGTTTTAGCTTCAGAACTGCACCAGAAAACCTGATGTAGACTTTGATTGTGCTAAGCTGGGTTTACTTGACACTCTTTTTTAGGGGGGGGGGGGGTGACACACTATGTGAATGCAGTTATATAGTAACTGAGCTCAATACTGGGGCCACAGGTGCTTTCCTAAAGGCTGAGTTCACACTGTGCTTTTTTGCTGAAGAACTGTGCGTGGTTTTTAGTTGCAGTAATTTGTAGAACATCTTACTATGCATCTCACCTGTAAGCTAATGGGCAGTACACCAGAGGTTCTCAGTTTAATGGCATATAGGTGAAATTTATAGTAACATGTGCTACAAATTACTGCAGTTAATAATTGCATGAAGGTCTTAACCAAAAACGTGTGCATGCTGCCTTACTGGAGAACTGCTTGCAGTTATTGGTAGAATATTTCTACTATGTCAGCAAAACAGAGGTTTTCAATATAATGGCTAGTAGCATACAGGTGACAAGTTCTACTTATTACTTCAATTATAAAATAAAGGCACAGCAAAAAAAAAAAAAAATGCTGGGTTTAAAGTGCTGTGTTAACCCGGCCTAAGACTATAGTCAGTATAATCACACGGCAGCATTAATTTCATTGTCAGTGAATGGGGCTATTCTCATGACTGGTGTCACGGACCGTCAAAATATAGGACATGTCCTATTTTCAGCTGTTTTCACAGATCCCTCCATACACTGAAATGTATGGAGGATCTGTGAAAACGGGTGCCTCTCAGTGCAAGACGGCTGTGAAAAGTAGATGTTTTTCATGGTCGTTTTGCACCTCAGTCATGTGCATCTAGCCTTAGGCTAAGGCCCCACATAGTGAAATGCAGAGAAAAATGCAGAAACAAAACTGAAACATTGCAATTCGCTTTAGGTAAATCTGCAAAAAATGGTCTCTGCTACATGAAACATGAGGAAGAACATCAGAGGAGAGTACATACACACATGGACAAAATTGTTGGTACCCCTTGTTTAATGAAAGAAAAACCCACAATGGTCACAGAAATAACTTGAATCTGACTAAAGTAATTTGCCAAACTACATGTTGACAAGCCACAAAGCTTCTGGGAGAATGCCCTATAGACAGATGAGACAAAAATTGAAATTTTTGGCAAGGCACATCAGCTCTATGTTCACAGACGGAAAAATGAAGCATATCTTGAAAAGAACACTGTCCCTACTGTAAAACATGGAGGATGCTCTGTTATGTTCTGGGGCTGCTTTGCTGCATCTGGCACAGCGTGTCTTCAATCTGTGCAGGGTACAATGAAATCTTAAGACTATCAAGGGATGCTAGAGAGAAATGTGTTGCCCAGTGTCAGAAAGCTTGGTCTCAATCGCAGGTCATGGGTCTTGCAACAGGATAATGACCCAAAACACACAGCTAAAAACACCCAAGAATGGCTAAGAGGAAAACATTGGACTATTCTGAAGTGGCCTTCTATGAGCCCTGACCTAAATCCTATTGAGCATCTTTGGAAGGAGCTGAAACATACCGTCTGAGAAAGGCACCCTTCAAACCCGAGACAACTGGAGCAGTTTGCTCATGAGGAATGGGCCAAAATACCTGTTGAGAGGTGCAGAAGTCTCATTGACAGGTACAGGAATTGTTTGATTGCAGTGATTGCCTCAAAAGGTTGTGCAACAAAATATTAAGTTAAAGGTACCATCATTTCTGTCCAGGCCTGTTTCTTTTTTAAAAAATTCTGTTGAAGCATGGTTGAAAAGCAATGTCTGACTTTCATTTGTTCATTTTCATAGAATTTTTATATATTAATACTTTTGTCAGATTCAAGTTATTTCTGTGACCATTGTGGGTTTTTCTTTCATTAAATGAGGGGTACCAACAATTTTGTCCACGTGTGTATCTCAGCTAACCGCAGAGTATGACACATGTCCTATTCTTGGCACAGACAAGTGTAGGGGATTATCCAAGTGTTTTTGAGGTCCATGATTGCAGATGACATGCAAACATGGTTTTTACTGATCAGTATTTACAGACAGTAAAAACCACTATTATTGTGCACATGTAGTCTGTTTATCTGTTTTTCTACAGTGGGGAAAAAAAGTATTTAGTCAGCCACCAATTGTGCAAGTTCTCCCACTTAAAAAGATGAGAGAGGCCTGTAATTGACATCATAGGTAGACCTCAACTATGAGAGACAAAATGAGAAAACATATCTAGAAAATCACATTGTCTGATTTTTTAAGAATTTATTTGCAAATTATGGTGGAAAATAAGTATTTGGTCACTTACAAACAAGCAAGATTTCTGGCTCTCACAGACCTGTAACTTCTTCTTTAAGAGGCTCCTCTGTCCTCCACTCATTACCTGTAGTAATGGCACCTGTTTGAAATTGTTATCAGTATAAAAGACACCTGTCCACAACCTCAAACAGTCACACTCCAAACTCCACTATGATGAAGACCAAAGAGCTGTGGAAGGACACCAGAAACAAAATTGTAGACCTGCACCAGGCTGGGAAGACTGAATCTGCAATAGGCAAGCAGCTTGATGTGAAGAAATCAACTGTGGCAACAATAGTTAGAAAATGGAAGACATACAAGACCACTGATAATCTCCCTCGATCAGGGGCTCCACGCAAGATCTCACCCCGTGGGGTCAAAATGATCACAAGAACGGTGAGAAAAAAATCCCAGAACCACACGGGGGGACCTAGTGAATGACCTGCAGAAAGCTGGGACTAATGTAACAAAGACTACCCTCAGTAAAACACTATGCCGCCAGGGACTCAGATCCTGCAGTGCCAGACGTGTCCCCCTGCTTAAGCCAGTACATATCCGGGCCCGTCTGAAGTTTGCTAGAGAGCATTTGGATGTTCCAGTAGAGTACTGGGAGAATGTCATATGGTCAGATGAAACCAAAGTAGAACTGTTTGGTAAAAACACAACTTGTCATGTTTGGAGGAGAGTGAATGCTGAGTTGCATCCAAAGAACACCATACCCACTGTGAAGCATGGGGGTGGCAACATCATGCTTTGGGGCTGTTTCTCTGCAAAGGGACCAGGACGACTGATCCGTGTACATGAAAGAATGAATGGGGCCATGTATCGTAAGATTTTGAGTGCAAACCTTCTTCCATCAGCAAGGGCATTGAAGATGAAATGTGGCTGGGTCTTCCTGCATGACAATGATCCCAAGCACACCACCAAGGCAACAAAGGAGTGACTTCGTAAAAAGCATTTCAAGGTCCTGGAGTGGCCTAGCCAGTCTCCAGATCTCACCCCCATAGAAAACCTTTGGAGAGAGTTGAAAGTTCGTGTTGCTCAGCGACAGCCCCAAAACATGACTGATCTAGAGGAGATCTGCATGGAGGAATGGGCCAACACACCAGCAACAGTGTGTGCCAACCTTGTGAAGACTTACAGAAAACGTTTGACCTCTGTCATTGCCAACAAAGGATATATAACAAAGTATTGAGATGAACTTTTGTTATTGACCAAATACTTATTTTCCACCATAATTTCCATAATTTGCAAATAAACTCTTTAAAAATCAGACAATGTGATTTTCTGGATTTGTTTCTCATTTTCTCTCTCATAGTTGAGGTCTACCTATGATGACAATTACAGGCCTCTCTCATCTTTTTAAGTGGGAGAACTTGCACAATTGGTGGCTGACTAAATACTTATTTCCCCTACTGTAAGTGTCAGTTGTAGGCTGCATTTAACCAAAAATTTTTCATACAGTTCATTCATACTAAAACTATGTCTAGAAAAAGACAGGGCAGTGGTCAGCGTAAAGGAGGAGGAGGAAACACCCATTCTACTGTAACATCATCCACCACTGCAAGTAGCAACAACAATGTGGGTGGCAACAGCAACATTACTGGTCTTGGTAGCACTTTCAGTAGTTGCAGGGTTGTTGTAGTTTCTGAAAATAAACAAGAAATTTTGTTAACTTGGCTTGCTCATCTCAGTCACAGCAGGATATTACATCTGACAGTGATGCGGTAACTTTGAGACAGGGTTCAAGTGTTCCTCCTCCTCTGCTGTCATGACACCTATTTTCATGAGCAGCTTTTCTGATCTGTCAACCGTCTACATCTTCACTGAGACTGATCCATAGTAGTGACTTAGTCTTCTTGTTCTTGATGAGTTAGATGAGAACAGTCAGCATTTTCATGTGAAGGCAGAGGTGGAAAACATGAGTGGTGGTGGAGGTAGTAGTAGCTGGGAATTATGAGTATCAGCCATCTCCTGAGTGGAATTTTTTTTGTACTTTTGTACAACAAAGCCATGGTACTGCGCAAGCCCTGCAAACAGAAAATAAGGTGTGAATGTACAAATCTCTGTGTACTCACATGAAAAGCATCACCAACTCATTTGGCAAAATAGAATTAACAGTGTCAAGACTACCTTGCTCCCTCTATCCATGATCTTCCTTGTAGCCAGACCACTTGCCCCCCTAGCACATAGTTGTTGTTTTCATTATCACCATCTGCTTCTCCTCCTTTTCCTCCTCCATTCCAAAGTTAGGCATTCATAAAGGAATATGAGTCCAGGAAAAAGCAATATAATCCCAGTCATCCAGTGGTTTATCAACTTAACTTGCTCTAAGCCAAGTTGCTAGCGGTGCAGTTGTGGCTGTACTACTTAGTGGATTCTACTGTATTTTGCCAATTGATGGTGTGTGCTAAGCCTCAATGGAGGATAACTCTCTCAATGTTTTGATAACTAACTCAATGTAACTAACTCAACTAACTCAAGAATAACTAACTCAATATTTTGAGCAGCAGTGGCAACAATCCACAAACATAACGAGGCCATGACTGACACTATACCGTTTGAAAAGGTCCAGTTTCCACACAAGGCAGGGCCCATCTTCCTCCTCAAATTCCTCCTCACTGGACAATTTCCCACTCCAACTTCACCAGGGCGAGCCATAGTACGTTTCATAGATATAAGGTGAAGCGCTGCCATGCAATTTTACAGCTAATGATTAACAAAAGAAAAAAAAAATCACAAATGTTTTATCCACTGACCTGCGTTAATATAGCACTCAAAATACAGCTTTGAAAAAATATAAAGCCAATCATTATAACATACGAGTGCCATAGAAATGGTGTAAGACTACCAGCCAAAAAGCTTAACAAAAAAAGAAGATGGGAAGGGGTATATTGATGTCTATATTTTCCATGGTTGGGAAAATAATTTTCACCAAACAACTGATACAATCCTCAGGCTAGGTTCACATCTGTCACCGCTGCAGATTCCACTGAATATCGGCAGAGAAAAAAGTCCTGCATGGAGAAGTTCTCTTTCCGACAGTTTCAGTATAAAAATGGCGGAAACCTGAACCGAGCCCAGTGCAAGTGTGAACCTAGCCTCACTTGTCAGTTTTTAAAGTGTCGTCTACATGCTAAACTGAGTCCTAAAATGTTACTCTTAGGGCATTAATAGGGCATTGCTATTCCATAATACAGTCTAAATTCAAAAAAGGATCACAGACGATCACATTCCTTTTTCTCACACTCAACATTGACCCGCTATTTTTCTCCGATCTCAGCCAGCGTTACACAATACGTACGACATATAACTTAATAATTAACAATGTTTCTTCACCCTGCTTAGATATTATCTCCCTGCTTGCTCTATGACGTTAATCCAGACCACATGTTTACAGTGATTCGGCCCCTCCTCAATACTGATCATTCAGTCATCAATGAGGCATTCGTCCATTAACTTGTTGAGCTGTGAATGTCATAGGAGATAAGAATAGTAACAGCTCAACATTACATTCCTTTTTCAGTGGCTTTATCATTCTTTTTGTTATTGTTCACCTCTTTATCTCACATGACTGTATGTGTTTAGTATAACTACCATTGTGTTTGTGTAGATTCACGCTTGTGAGAAATGGCATGTGGTCAGACAGGTAACTGTGCAAACCTCCATGAATGTCACTGTTTCAGTAAGTTATTTGCCTTCAGCATCACTTGAGTGTGTCTTTTTACTTCTCAGTAATGCAATTTGTGGTTCCTCAGAACTATAAATCATTAAAAGGGGTTATTCACCACAGAAACCTATCCCCTACCCACAGGACTCCACCAATAACATGCAGAGGGTTGTTTTTTTCCCAGAGTTGCATGCCTCCACTGCATGTATTTCAATGGGAGCGTAGGGGATAGCTGAGTCTAGCAGTCCGATTGAAATGAATGGAGTGGGGGAATGGGACCATCACTCCATAAGGAATACTCCCCCATTCTGGTGACTGGTGGGGGTTGATAAGGGATAAGTTGCAGGCGTGGGAAAACCCTACAACCTACATATCACTGTAGATTATTATTCAAATCACTTCTAGGGGGTACTGTTACTTCTTAAGGATACCATCATGCAAACATAAGGAGTTTTATTGGTCATGCAACACTTTTCTGGGAAAAATGTATTCAATGTAGCTCTGTAGAAGAGAAAGCCATGCTACTAGCCCCACTTATTGGAAGGTAGCAATCCTAAAATTATCCAAACTCTTCCCGCTGCAGCCTCTTTTGTTTTTGCAGTTTTGTTTTGAATCTCTGCTTTCTAAAACCCATCACTTTTTCATTTTTCTGTTCAGTCGTATGGGACATATTTAATGTGGGACAAATTGTACTTCATAATGTTACCTTATGATGTAAAAATGACATGTTAGGGCCGGTTCACATCTGCGTTCAGGTGTCCGTTCGGGGAGTGCGCTTGGGGACTATAATGGGGTTCGTGTGATTTCCGCACGAAACATGCGGAAACATGGGGAGAGGAAAGTGCTGCTTGCAGCACTTTCCTCTCCGCTTGCTTCATGCGGAAACCACACGGACCCCATTATAGTCTATGGGGTCCGTGTGGTTTCCCAGGTAAACCGCTTTTTATGTGTATAGGTTTCCATTTGGGGGGCCCCCAAGCGGACTCCCCGAACGGAAACCCGAATGCAGATGTGAACCGGCCCTTACCTATATTTAGTGGGTCGATATGATCATGATGATAGAAAATCTATACATTTTTTGTTATGCTTTTAATACCTTTAGAAAATTTCATTTGTTTTGAGCTCCCTGTAATTTTTTATATATTTCCATGTATGGAGCTGTGTAAGGTGTCTATTTTACAGGGTAAGTTTTTATAAGTTTTTTATTTTTATAATGTGGGCATTTTCAGACTTGGAGATGTGATCCCCGTTTATTTTTGTTTTTTTTTATATACAGCATTGAAATATATTGTAAAATCCATTCCCTACTATTACACGCTGTTTCTGGCAGTATGTAATAGAAGTGTACTAGTGACAAGCCTGGGAGCCTTTAGTTGGCTAACAGATTATTATGGGAACTGATTGTCAGCCCCAGATAATGCTCCGGAGGGCAGTGACCTCAATCAATATGGTGACTCTCGTGTGCCACCACTCCTTAGATGCCTTGATCGCAATTGACCAAGGCAGCTCAAGAGTTAAATGCCTCAATCAGATTGTCTCTGATTGAGGGCATTGTTGACATGTCTATGCTGTGTAAAACAGCGGAGACCTGGCAGTTATGGCTGTAGTGTTGTAGTGAGGATGCAGGTCACCTGGAATAAGTCCACTATACGATAATGACTTTTATGGATCAGAACTCTTTATTCCATGCTTCCTCCAAGAATCCCTGTCTAGCATCTGCCCCTCCTAGCTCAGCTGCTCCTCCCTTACTACCTCATTGTTTCTAGGCAGACAAAGCAAAATGAGCAAGCAGCAAAGAACATACAGAATATACTTATAACAACATCACAATGGCGCCCACTCAGCTCTAGAGCTAGTGCCATGTTTAAAGTTCCGCCATCCTTTCACAGCATAGTTCATGAATGGGTTAAATATGTCCAGGAACATGACTTGGGTGTAAGCCAAACCAGATACTCTGTCAAGTATACAGACATTTTTGGGTGATTGCTCTTCATCATTGCAAAGCAGAGTAATGGTTAAGCTGGCTGAGAGGCTTTGATGGATATATCGAACCAGTACTTTGTATTACACTGATGAAGGGCAATATCTGCAGATGTGATTGGTTTGGCTTACATTCATGTTTTAAGGCCTGTTTAATGGGTCGGACATTAACTTATAGTATTGCTACCTTCCAACAGGAGGTGCAAAGGGAGAATCATCGTTTTGGAAAGAGCACTAATTTGTAAGCCATTTCCAGACTCTCTAGCGGCATCTTATGTCTTGCAAGAACAAGGGATGAGATAAATTGAAATCAAACATGTCCGACCATTCTTTAGGCTAAGGCCACAAATGAACAGCAGCTACAGGCTGTGCAAAAAAACACAGTAGAAAAACACTTGCATTTTTCAATGTTTTTCTGTTGCCTGTTTCAATTCCATACGGAAAACGCTGCGCTTCCACAAGTAAAATTAACATGTGTGTTTTTTTAAAAAACTCATGCATTTTTGAAAACACAGTTTTTATGCAGCATCTTTTTCTCAATGTG
This sequence comes from Leptodactylus fallax, assembly GCA_947044405.1. Lineage (NCBI taxonomy): Eukaryota > Metazoa > Chordata > Amphibia > Anura > Leptodactylidae > Leptodactylus > Leptodactylus fallax. The sequence continues at coordinate 4,758,645 of CAMRHE010000078.1, forward strand.
TGAATGAGATTAAAGCAAATTTCATTCACATTGATAAGACTGTAAAACACTGCATTTCCTTAGGTTGAGGCCCCAAATTGCGAAAACGCAATTTTTTGTTGCTGATTTTGCTGTGTTTTCTGAGCCAAAGCCAGGAGTGGATTGAGCAGAAGGCAGAAGTATAACTACTTCCTATATATTCGAAATCTAATCACAGCAGTTGACATAAAGATTATTGAGCTGAACTGTAATATCCACATATGTAAAGTACAAACAAATTTATCGCCATAGGGAACGTGACACAACTAGTGAAAAGGATAAGGTATGATAGAGTATTTTCCTATTTTCTTGTATAAATTTAATATTCAATTCAGTTGTTTCTGGGTTATCATGGTCAGCTAATAGAGGGGGCCCAATAGGAAAGATCACTTTTTTTTTTTAAGGACTATTAACTGGAACCATTCTGCATCTTACTATTAATGGGGGAACACTGCTAGCAATTTAAAGAGAGGCACTCATGGGAGAACTCTATTTTATACCCTCCTCATTCCACATTCAATGCTGTCCAGCCACTCTACTTTGGATAGTAAGGATTCAGGATGTCAGCTCATAGTGTATGACAGATGACTCTCAGGTAACTATGAGCACTTTGTTTTCCTAAATAGGAAACACTTATTGGTACTTGTCACAGGGGCCCAGCCTGTAACTTTGTAACAGGCACCCATACTTTCTGCTGTAGTTCTCCTGAGCAGTAGAGCCAATGAGCATTCTCCTTTACTACAAAACAAAAGGAACAAAATATGCAGCATACATATAGATGATAAGCCATGTCTCTAACCCCATCTATACTCCCTTTGACTACATCTAATTCCACCCAGTCCCTTTGTGTCCCCACATGGCATAATGCCCCCTTAGCACCCCATATGCTATCATGCTCCCTTTTGGCTCTCTCACATTAACATATCACCTTTTTGGCCCCCACACAGTCTAGTGGTCCCAGTTGTGGCCCCCACACATGGCTCTCCCTGTGGCCCTCACGTAGTCTTATGATCCCTCCTTGTGGCTTCCACACAGTATAATGTCCCCTTGTGCCCTCACAGTAAGATGAAAAAAAAAAAAACCATACTTACCTTGCCCTGTTACCCCATTCTCTACAGTGGCTTAGAGTAGCAGGTACATCACACCTGCCTGTGTCTAAGATACCAGTCACTATAATGAGTACTGCCAGCTCCCTCTTTAACCAGTATACTCAACACTATCTCCGTCTGGAAGACACACTTGCTTGCTGCTTGTGACAGATGGACAGCACCCAAAATATGGGATTGTCCCACTCAATCAGGGAAGGTTGGAAAGTATGATATGCAATCAGTTGTATCTCTCCTCAGATTGGTGGGGCTGCAACTAACAACATTGAGGCCCACAGGTTCTACCCTCTACCCTGAATTAGATGATACTATAACCACATGTTAAAGCACACATCTACAGATGTTCTTCAATAAGATTATCCACTCATAAGAAATCTGCCCCCACTGTAGATTCACATGCTGTACACAGAACATGGTATTTTGTGAAGATTCCTCCAATAATTCATGAGTTGCTTAGATATTTTAGGAAAATAGAAAAAGAAGATTAATTGAGAGACAACTGCACTGATAAAGGTTACAATGACGGATTCAGCCATAATGCCCCCATAATGAAGCTAGTGATAGATATGGACTTCTAGCACACTAACTACTAATGCTTCATAACACAGCTAGTTATAGAGCCCCATACCAGTAACAAGCCCTGGGCCTTAAAGAGTAACTTTCATTTATTTTGTAATTGAACAGTTCAGGTGAGTATAAGGAACTTTATAATACAGCTTATGAAAGGTAAGTAGTCTTATCTCCTGTTGCCAGCTCCTCTCCTGCTTGCTAAACTGCTCAATTCATTGAGAGATCTGTCTTCAATGTGAAGAGGGGTAGGACTTAGAGGAATCAGGTTGCATCAAAGTCTATGGGGAGAAGGAGAAGTGCAGTGAGTGAGAAACAAGCACAGACACAGGCTGCTACAGAAAACAGTAAGATTTCTAGCACTTTGCAGAACTTCTTATTGCAGTTTTCATCAGGTCATTGGAGGACTGAGAAGTATAGATGTGAATAAAGCTCTGGAGTGATGGATATCTTGCTGTATTCTGCTCCAGGATTCATGTTTCTCTCTGCTTCTCACTCACCATTCTTTCTCCTCCCCTCTCCATAGACTTCTATGCACTGCAGCCTGTCTTCAGTGTAGACCAGTGAAGGCGAACCTTTAGGAGACCAAAGTGCCTAAACTGCAACCCAAAACCCACTAATTTATTGCAAAGTGCCAACACGGCAATTTAACCTTAATACTGAGGTTTTATTTTGGAAAAAAAACAACTCCTACATTAACATCTTTTGTCTTAAAAGAAAAACACACAGTGGCCTCCACACAGTATAATGTACTTCACAGTTGGCCCACACACAGTATTATATGCTTATATGCTCCACATGGGGCCCCCCCAGTATTATATGCTCAACAGTTGGCCCCCATACAGCATAATATGCTACTTACCTTACCTCCCATGAAGAGCAGCCGGTCGACCTCCTTCTTCCACCATGGTGCAGGCGCAGATGCATGCCATTGCACCTGCATTGGGGCATAGGTCACAACCTGCTGTCAGTGTCCTACTGACAGAAGAGTCGCGGTCCCATGGCCTGCACTGACAGTTTTAAGCTGTATGTGCATTTGCGCATAAAGCTGAAAGAAGCGCTCACTCGCTAACGGGGAATCCTGTCCCAGATTCCCCGTTAGTGAGCGATCGGGAAGCCTGGATGGGGTGATGGCGTGCGTGCCAACAGAGAGGGCTCTGAGTGCCCCCGCTGGCACGCGTGCCGTAGGTTTGCCACCACGGTGTAGACAGATCTGTCAGTGAATTGAGCAGTTTAGTAGACATTGAAAACAATAGGAGGCGGATTCGGGAGGAATCTGCTCCGGATTCGGGGGCGAATTCCGCTCCCAAATCCGTTGCAAATTCCTCCGTGTGAACACACCCTTAGTCAGCCCAATAGCAAACATAGCATATCTGACATCAAATTAGCAGGAGAAGGAGCCCATATACTGTTCTTTGTTTTTTGGTATCTACTTCTCTATGCAGAAATTACAGAACAGTTCAATAAAATATTTGCTACATCAGCATGCTTAAACAAGCTGACCCTGGAAAAAGTCACATAGTGAAATATGAGCCAGTTTTTGCTCTGGATGTTGCTAGTTGTGCTGTATCATATGGCCATTTATCACTGAATGACAACACAGCATGAACCCTCACTTACTGGGTGTGGAGTAGGGCAGATAGAACAGCATTCGTATCAATATGTTTTATCAGGTTTCTCAATATTCTACAGTTTCTGCACTCAGCGTTGGGATCAGGAATTTTTTTAACTTTATTTTTATTTGCTAGTTTTTCAAAAACACAAAAAAAGTTTGTAATACACTTAAATGTCAAAATTTATAGTTGGTCTCCTGACTTTGGTTCTCCAAGTTTTAGTGTGATGACTATGCCACAGAAATGCTGGGTCTATAGTAATGATATGCAAACACGTTTGTAACGACCGAGTTTAAATCCAAGTAGAAACCAAAATTATTGTGATTCATTTTGGATGAATCAGCTAAATGCCTGCTGCACGTGTAAGGCTAGGTTCACACCTGCGCCTGTGCTACGTTCAGTTTTTCCGTCCCTGAATCCGCTTAAAATATGCGGAGAGAAAAGTCCTGCAAGCAGGTCTTTTCTCTCCGCATTTTTCAGGCAGAAAACGGACGGAAACCCCACGGACCCAGGGGCGTAACTATCGGGGTAGCAGCGGTAGCGGCTGCCACAGGGCCCAGGACATTAGGGGCCCCGGAGCCCTGTGGCAGCCGCTACCGCTACCGCGAACCCCACAAACCAGTAACGATCGCGGTCGCAGGGGGTGCGACCGCGAACGTACCCGGCTGGAGATGGCCGGGCCCCGGACAATTATGATAGCGGTCGGGGAAAGCCTGGTTCCCTGACCGCTATACATACTGTTATTGGAAAGGGGCCCTGGCATATTGCAGGCCCCTTTCCAATAGATGACAGGGCAGGGGAGGTGACTGAAAATAATAAACACATACATGTATGTGACGGTGTACTGTATGTGTCTACGTGCACTACTGTGGGACAACCTGGGCAAATGCTGATCCCTGCTGCCATTGCTAAAACTTTATTATATATCATGACAGTGGTTAGGGGCTTGGCTAGTGTGTGACACAGACAGCTTGATCCCCAGCAGATTTCCAGTGAAACGGATCGGCATGACTGGACAAAATAGATCCACGATAAATTATGTAGCATATTATAATATCTAAATTTGAGAAAACCTAGTCTAAGTTATTTATGGATGTTGTCTTGTTAAACTCTCACAACCTCCTTTCACCTCTAGTCTATACTCTCCTATATTTTCTATATTTTCCACAACTACCTAACCTTTTGTATAGCCACATATTGTGCCCCTCAAAAAACTTTTCTCCACTCACTATGCCCCCTGAATATAATAGCTCCACATACTGTTCCCCAGAATAAAAAAAAAAAACTTAATGGGGTAAAAATTATCAAGACCTGCATTTAGTATACCAGTCTTGATTATCCCTGTGCCACCAGAGGAGGCACCTCATCTATGACACACTGTACCAGTGATTAAAGAAAATATCTGCAGTGTGTCCCTAGATATAAAAATGTTTTCACTGTGCTCATAAAAATGCTCGCATTGCGCCCCTGATTTCAGAAAATACCCCCACTGTGCCCTGGGGAAGAAGCATCCTGCTGTATTGTCTTCCGTGGCTGATTCAGCCATAGAACCTGCGGTTTGACACTCATTAGCCCCATTGTTTCTGCAGCTAATCAGCAAGTAAACCTGTGGCAGAAAGCCTAAGCTCAGCTTCAGTTTTCCACCACGAGATGCACAGGGCCTGAAAGTGGAGAGGAATCTGAGGTGGAAGACCTCCTTAAATTTCTCTTCACCTTCAGCCATGTGAACTAGTGACAGGAAATTTAGTTCATTTTGGACATGGACAAAAAAAAAATTGTTGTGATGTACACGCTTTCACACTTGTCTTTCTTTGTGTCCTCTAAAAGTTGGGTGGTATGTTTTAGCAGTAGTAATGGGGAAGGGGGGTACTTACGAAAACTGTGCATTGGGCCCACCTGTAACATTTTAACATGTACTTATACAAACTAATGGGCATTTTTCCCTGTAATTCTGAGAAATTCAGTAGGTTATGTTGGTTTTTGCTGTCACCTCTTATGTGGAAGTGTATAATGATGATCCAGGAGGTTAAGTGGATTGAAAAATAATTTTAAGTCACACAGGTTAACATTTGGATGATTTTGAGATTTTTTTTTTTAGCTACTTATTAATAGAAGTTAAGTTTTATAATTATTGCCATATCCCAAGGAACCATGGAATCTAGCAGATGCCAGTGATGCTTAGACGGAATAATCACCTGATTTGTGTTAAACCGACCTTCTGTTTCAGATTTGGATCACACGGCTATAGATACACTTTAATAAGGCTTATAGTGTCCACACATTAAATTTCCTCTGCAGTACGATCACATACTGTACACAGAAGTGTGGCATTTTTCAGCAATTCCTCCCATAATTCTTGAGTTGACGAAAAGTAGACATCAAATATTAATATAGATAGTTAACTACAGTACGCTCCTAAAAGTTATAGTAACAGATAATAGTGACAAGATTCGACTATAATGACCCCATAATGAAGCTAGTCATAGATTGTGACAGCCCACTAACTAGAGTGGCCCCGTAACAGTGGCAACCCCGTAATAGTGCTAGCCACAATGAGAGCCATAGTGATCCCATAATGACAGTAACTAATGGCTTTTGATGCCAACATATTTCCTATATAGTGACCTATATGAAATGTTTATTAATCTTTATCCATAGACTAGAGCTGCAGTGTCGCCGTACACAATGGAGGAAACTGGATGATGGGAGTAGTATGGGAGTAGTATCGCAGGCTAGGATACTAATGGGGGTCTTGTGATGTACCTGATGGTGGTAGTAGTTTTCCTCTCTTAACCTGAGTTGTGTGGTGGTGTTCCGAAGGGCTCTGATGGAAAGCGCAGGAATGATTCTGTCGGCAGTGGTACAGTTGAACCTAGATGTAACTTTACTGTGGTAACCAGTAACTCATGCAGCTTCCTGATGGGACTTGTAGTTAGGACTTTCATTGTAATGGCTATTCCTAGTTTTGGAATGAGGGATGCCTAATATCAACATGGTGGGATGGTGCTGAATTCTATGAAGTTCCAGGAACCCAGATACTTGGAAATGAATGGGTCCTGGCTGATCGGTTCTATAAACCACAACTTCCACCAAAAGTTGTCACTCTTTATTCCTCTATGGGGCTGACAGCAATATCTTGCCTGTCTCATGGCTGTAGCTGGTTGCTGCTGGATAGTTGGTAACTTCCCTCAGGGGCTGCAGAGGACTCACAGACTTACAGTCTCCATCTCTTACCCAGTGGCCAGTGATTGGCCAGGGACAGTGTCGGACTGGGATGTCTAGGCCCCACCAGTGAAATTGTTTCTAGGGGCCCACCATCAGGACTCATGCAGATCAGCGGTACCGAGACAGGGCGGCTAAAGGTAATAACATGCCGGGAGCCATGCTGATCACCCACTATACCATGTGCACCACTGCACTACCTAAACCTACTGCTACACCTTGTATGGCAAGTGAACAGCGTGGCTCCAAGAATTGTTACCTTTACCTGTAGCCGCACTGTCCTGGAAAAGCTGATCTGCAGAGGTCCTGGCTGTTGTATCATCGCAGATGTAATATTGATGGCCTATCCTAAGGACAGGCCATCAATATTAGAAAGATGGAGAAATCCTTTAAAGAGGTTGTCCAGGAATTGGAGCAACCCATGTAGCTGGCGGGAGTTGTAGAGTAAAAAATAAGTAAATTAAAAAGCATAATCACCTGTCCCCGGTGCTCCGTTGTCCGCTGCCAGTGTCCATTCAGTCTCATGCTGGCGACTCCTTGCTGGGAGTCCTGCACCTCATGTGATCGCTAAGACCAATTAGGTACAGGATTTCCAGAAATGAGACGCCGCCATGAGACCAAACAGACACAGGCAGGGGACAACAGGGTGCTGGGGACAGGTGAGTATGCTTTTTGTTTTAATTTTCTTAATTTTACACCTCCCTGGCGGCCGACACAGTGGTCGCTCCAGTTTATGGACAACCTCTTTTAAGGGGTTGTCTGGGCCAAATTTTTCTATGGTCACCTCACTGGTCCTCCCACATAGTGGCCTCTTCACTGGTCCCCCATACTATATGGGGAACAGTGATGGGGTCATTATATTGTGTGGGAGCAGTGATGGGGGCTAACATCCTGTGGGGGGGACATTAAACTGTGTGGGGCATATTAAAGGGGTTGTCCAGGGTTAATCTTTTTTATGGCCTATGCTCAGGATAGGCCATAAATACCTGATATGTAGGGGGCTGACACACGGCCCCATCAGCTGTTCGGAGCCACTTCCGGAGCCCGTTCTGTACACAACACAGGGCCGGAAGCAGAAAGCTCCATCCGCTGTATAGTAGCCCGGCGCCTTCACTGCAGCTCAGCTCCTACTGACTTCAATAAGTGCTGAGATACAGTGAAGGTGCCCAGCCCCTATACAGTGGACAGAGCTTTCTGCTTCTGGCCCTGTATTGTGTACAGGACGGGCACCAGAAGTGGCTCCGTACAGCTGATCGGTTCCGGGTCAGCGCCCTACAGATCAGGTATCTATGGCCTATCCTGAGGATAAACCATAACAAACTATGCCTGGACAACCCCTTTAATATACCCCCCAGGGCCCCCCTAATGCACCACACTTTAAAGAGGTTGTCCAGTATAATTTTTTTCTTTTTTATAATTAGTCCGGGGGAGGTGAATCCCCCCCTATCCCCCCCCCCCCCCCCCAAAAAAAAAAAAAAACATACTAAACATACTCACCTGTCTCCTGTGCTCCGGTGTCCTCCCAGCACGGTCCGGTGCTGCAGCTCTGCTGTCTTCTTTTTGCCGGAATTCTTCACTGGCTGTGACATCCCAGGTTGGGCTCAGGGGTCACGTGACGTCACAGGTAGTCATGTGCAGGGGGAACTTCAGCTGGAAGAAAACAACAGAACTGCAGGACCGAACTGCGCTGGGAGACACTGGGGACAGGAAAAGAAAGTTTTTTTTTTTTTCACCTGCGACGGCGTAATTAAAAAAAAAATGAAGGAGCCACTGTATGGAGTATAAGCTCCACAGTGGCTCCCACCCAGTAGTATATGCTCTACAGTGGCCCCCACCCAGTATTATATGCTACACAGTGGCCCCCACCCAGTAGTATATGCTACACAGTGGTCCCCACCCTGTAGTATATGCTACACAGTGGCCCCCACCCAGTATTATAAGCTCCACAGTGGCCTCCACACAGTATTATATGCGCCCAATAGCCCCTCCCCCCCTCCGATGCTATTATTATACTCTGGGGTCTCCTCAGACCCCAGAGTATAATAATCGGAGGCCCAGGGGAAGTGATTAAAAATAACAAACATTCATACTCGCCTTGCCTTACCTTTCCTTGGCATCTTCGCTCCATCCTGCCGTCTTCAGCGTCTTCAGGCCCTTTTCCGACGTCGCTGCTGAGTCCTGTGATTGGGCGTCAGCGGTCACGTGGGGGCGCACTGACGTCATTACGCGGCCGCGCCCCATGTGACCGCTGGGGCCTAATTATAGGCCTCAGTCACATGACGGAGGAACATCGGAGAGATCGCTGTGCCCAGGAGAGGTGAGAATATGTATTTATTATTTTCAGTCACCTCCCCTGCCCTGCCGTCTATTGGAAAGGGGCCTGCAATATGCCAGAGTCCCTTTCCAATAACAGTATGTATAGCGGTCAGGGAACCAGGCTTACCCAGACCGCTATCACAGTGGTCCGGGGCCCGGCCATCTCCAGCTGGCTACGGGCACCATACCCCGCCAAGCCCAATCGCGGTCGCACCCCCTGTGACCGCGATCGTTGCACCACTGGTCAGGGGCCCGATTGGGATGGTCAGGATCCCGATCGGGCCCCCATGACATGAGGACTAATAGTCGGGGCTCGGGGCCCACCGGTGGATTCACCGGTTCCCCGGTGGGCCAGTCCGACCCTGGCCAGGAATGTACCAAGTCCTCTAATACAGAGGGGTAGCTAGACACAATGGAAAGATCCAACAAGGGGCACATGTAATATAAGGGAAGCTGCAAAACAATACAATTAAAGGTGCAAGCATATGTAAAACAGTACAAAATACATATATACATATCATCAAAGAGAAAAAAAAAACAAACTAGCACTAAAACCTAAAATATAACCTTTAATAATCTGATTAAAAAGTGTACAATGCACTGCAAAAAAAATCACGTCTGTAGTGTTGCTGCATGTGGCATTAAGCAGACAACAGCACATAAGTAGCTTTCACAATGTCCATAAAGCCTCTGTTTGAAAAAACTGCTAAACTAAGTGCTCAATAATTAGCAACATGTGAGAGGCTTTATCACAATGTCAATAGAGCCCCTGTTTGAATAGATCTATCCTAAGAGGCTTATCAAAATGTAAACACAGCCCCTGTTTGTATAAAGCTATCCTCTAAGAGGCTTATCACAATGTCCACACAGCCCCTGTTTGTATAAAGCTATCCTCTAAGAGGCTTATCTCAATATCAACACAACCCCTGTTTGTATAAAGCTATCCTCTAAGAGGCTTATAACAATGTAAACAGAGCCCCTATTTGTAGAAAACTATCCTCAATGCGTTTCCCCCAGAGATAAGCAGGGTTCATCAGGAGAAGGTAAAGATAAAGATAATATCAAGCTTACTGAGATAATTTGCAGTAATAACTGCAGTTCCCAGTGTCCTGATGGTGGACACTGGTACTAAGAGAGCCGACGCCATTCACTGTGTCCCGCCGGGTTAATAAACCCGTAGCCCCGCCCCCATGGCACTCTCCCTCATGACGTCATCGGACCGAGGCTCCGCCCACCTCGTCCGGAGGTTTGTCATGCAGGGGAAAACAGGTTTCCATGGAGAGGAGACGCTGAACAACAAATGTAAAAAAGAGGAAATGGTGAATGAAAACAAGACTGCAATAAAGTAAATAGAAAAGAACCTTTCAAGATCACAATCAGATTTACTTAAGATAACAAATGCAAAATACAAGTATAAGTCTGTAAGAACGGGTAGATGACTGGACTAGGGAAACATTGATATGTACACTAATATGTACTAGAGTGGCAAAGATAAACCAGCCACCACGGCAGTGCATACAATTATGTACTGCTTTAATTGTTATATCCCATCCATATAGAGAAATATCCAAAGATGTAAAACATCAGTAAAATAAACAAAAGATATTTGGGTAAAGCATAATAATAAACCATAAAAATGAATGAAAACTAATATTGCTATATAAACAGACTAAATAGATGTAAAATGCAGATGAAACCATAATTATATAAATGATGCAAAAGAGAGTGAATCATTCAGGCCTTTAGGTTTAACACTCTGAAATTGAAAAATACGCCTGGTCTCATGTTGTAGGATCAACCGATCCCAGTTACCACCTCTCATCGGGGGACATACTCGTTCTATACCTTGAAAGGTCAGAGACTTAGGGTCACCTCCATGATATTCCCATACATGGGTAGAGAGGGTGCAATCTTCTCTCCATGTGATATAGCCTACATGGTCAAGTATTCTGTGTCTAAATTCTCGTATAGTTTAACTTACGTAATTTAACGGACAGGGGCATGTGGCCACATAGATCACACCAGTGGTCCTACAGTTGATGAACTGTTTAGTAAAATGTTTACCAGTAGAGACAATAGGAATAGTGTCCCCTTTCAAGTTGTAGTCACATGCCTTGCATGAGCCACATTTGAAGGTCCCAACAGGGACACTTTTATCCAGCCAAGTGCTAGCTGCAGAGCGGGGTGTAAAGTGGCTATGTGTTAGCAAATTACCCAAATTCTGACCTCTGCGATAAGTAACAGAGGGATGTTGACTAATTAATTCTCTTACATCTGGATCAATTGTTAATATGTTCCAATAGGATTTGAGTATTTCCATGACACCCTTAGCTCCACGGTCATAATTCAGGCGGATAGCATGTGTATCCTTTGGTTTAATCTTAGGGGTAAGTAAAGTGGTACGATCACTAAGAGCTGCCATCTCTTTGGCTTCTTTGAGGACAGACGTTGGATATCCTCGTTTGTAAAACCTACCCTCTAGCTCTTTAGCTTTCACATGAAAATCATCCAAATTAGAACAATTCCTACGTACACGAAGGAATTGACCCTTAGGTATTCCCCGCCTGAGGGGGGCTGGTTTATGGACCGATCGCCCAGGGCCTTTACTTATCCGGGGGATGTACGTGAGGGTATTGCGAGGATGTAGGCGACGCGCGAGGGAACGGCTACACTTATCCGCAAACTCGTAATAATGTTTCCGGACATGGTCCTGGAAGAGCATGGACATCTCGTCTAAGTGGGCTCGGAGCTCCTCTCTAGCATTGAGGAGCTCCATGAAGTCCGCCTGAGAGTAGGAACGTTTATGTTGCATTTCAAGGGAATGAATCTTAGCTACTGTAGCTGCGAGGAGACCCACGCCGCCCGCTCTTTTTTAAGACATGCACCATGTTTAATCAGGACGCCCCTGACCACGCATTTTAGCGCTTCCCACTTTAGAGGAAGTGATGTCAAGTCCTGAGCGTGATCAAGACCAAAGTTCCTGATCGCAGCGCCGACGTCCGCCCAGCAAGTGTCATCTTTTAAAAGGCTGTTGTTCAGACGCCAGGTGAGGGGACGGCGCACGAGTCCCAGAACCTCTATTGATAGAAATACGGGCGAATGGTCCGACCTAAGAGCGGAACCGATCTGTCCAGTAGGGGCCCAAGAAAGGGCATGGTGGCTGATCAAGAAAAAGTCGATGCGGCTATAAGAATTGTGCACGGGGGAGTGACACGTGTAGTCTCGCTCATTGGGATGTAGGATGCGCCACACGTCGACCAGCTGGGAGTTATGAAGAGCAGTCTTCAGGCTACGCAGGTGGGACTGGGAGTGGGGAGGGCGGGGAGGGGTAGAGTCAGTCATGGGGTCCAAAACGAAATTAAAGTCACCCCCGAGGATCATGACCCCCTCGCTGAAGTCAGAAAGTTTGCCGACTAGGTCCCTACAGTACCGCAGTTGTCTCTGATTAGGGAGGTAACAACCTGCTATGGTGAGGACCGTACCCGCGATGCGCAGTTTGAGAAAGACAAATCTACCCTCGGGGTCAATCAGAGTGTCCATTACCTCGTGCTGCAGAGATCTTTGCAGAGCAATAGATACTCCCTTGGACTTGGCGGCCGGGTTGACGCTGTGGAACCAAACGGGGAAATGGTGGTTGCGGATATCTGGAACATGACCTTCCTTAAAATGAGTCTCCTGTAAAATAAGGATATGAGAACGTATTTTGTGAAGTTGGTACAAGATCTGGCTGCGTTTCTGTGGGACGTTAAGTCCTCTTGTGTTCAAGGTGCAAATATTCAAAGTAGACATAGCTAGAAAAAGGGGGGGGGAAAGGGGGACACAAAAGGGACAAACACTTAGGAGAGGGAAAAACTAACGCAATCCAACACAATCTAACACAGAAACAGAATTCAATTGACTGTGCAGTGAGGTGGTGGAATGAGCCACCGCCAAAACAAGTGGGGAAAAGGCAAACAATACCTAAACACGTGCTACACAGTATGCAGCATCCCAGAGTGCTACGGCTTTTATATGTTTGTCTTGTGTGCCTCTGTGTTCTATGTCTGTAAGTTCTGTTCTATGTTAAGTGTAATTATGTGCAGCTTTCCCTTTATATGTTTCCCCCTGCAGTGTTCAGGCCCAGACTTGGTTCAGCCCTGGCCTATCACAGGCCACTGGGCGGGGTTGTGAGGAGATATAATCTCCCCGGCGACGGTTGAAGTTCAGTTCAGTGCATGCAGCAAGCCAGACAAGGTGTGCAGAACTGACCTGCCACCAGACTGGACTGAAGGCCAACCGCCGCTCTCACAGCCTCAGGAGGGATGTCATCAGCCCCAGGCTCATCTAAAGACAGCTCAGAGCAAGGGAGTAGAGATTTCCAAGTGGCTGGACTTATTTGGTGTCGTGCCCGGAGGAGCAGGAGAGGACCCTGACAGGAGAGTCGCATTTGGGCCTAGCCTCCAGGTAACCAGATCCCTGTCAGGACTCCCTGTAACTCTATCCCCAGTATATCTAGCTGGGAGAGGTACAGAGGTGGAGTAGAGGAAGCCATCTTGTGGAGCCTATACTGTCTTTGGGCACCCTCCTAGAACCAAGGCTGGGGTTAGGACACTGCAGGACTACTACCCCCATCTGGAAGCTGCTATTGATCTTTTGTTCCCGTTGCCTAAATAAAAGGCTGTTTGGTTTACCTGCAACGCTGAATCCTGAGTCGTGCTTGCTTTAACATCAGGGCTCTTCCGACCAACACCACACCGGCTCAGGTAGGAGAGATTCCTCTTCAACTGGAAGTGCCCCGGGGGAAAGAACTACTACCACCACCATCTGGTAGTGCTGCAGGACCCCCCTCGACTTTGTCCACCTAGGAGTGGGACTGGAGCCGCTTGGGAGCGTGCTCGGCCTGCTAGGTGGCACAGCATCCGCCACTACTACTCCCATCCTCCGGTCTCATCTGACTGGGTTGCGGCAAGTAGCATGGAGACCCCGGTGGAGAACGAGCTTTCCAGGAAGGAGCCGCTCCCCCCCGGGTCCCCGGGCCACGCCGCTATGAAGATAACTATAACAACAAAAACTTGCTGACCAAAATAAACAATGTAAAGAGGCTAGATAGACCAAGGCGTAGAAGAGAGGGAAACAAGACCGAGTAAGGGAGAAAGAAAAAGAAAGCGGGCAAGTAGAAAGCAAAGAGGAGAAGAGAGGGGGGGGGGAAAGAAATAGTGGGAAGGATAGAGAGAGAGGGAAAATAACAGAACTTCACAGCCCCGCAGGGGGCGGACGAAAACCTCTAGGGGTTATAGAAAGGCAGTCTCGCTGGTGTGCAAGAGAGGCAGTTCAGCGTTCAAGTCGGGGAGGCTTGATGGTCCCGTTGCTGAGCCACAGTCATGGAGGCTCGATCGCGTTGTTGGCGTCTGGAGTGGCTCTGGGGCTGCGCGAGTTGGGCTGGTTCTGGGGTGCCAGATAACGATGGCTACTCTGGAATCCTCACCGGGGGGAGTCCAAGGGCGGCAGTGAAGTCAGGAACATCGTCCGGACGGGTTAGGAAAATAGAACGGCCCTCCCGCCGGACCTGCAGTCGGAAAGGAAACCCCCAGGAGTATGGGATCTGTTGTTGAATCAGAAGGTCCAGGAGAGGCTTCAGAGCACGCCGCCTGGCAAGGGTGAGTCTGGACAGATCCTGGAGTAAGTTGATAGGAGCACCCTGGAACTCGACTTGGCGGGCATCCCTGGCCTTCTGCATGATGGCTTCTTTGAGCTGGTACCTATGTACCCGGCAAATAACGTCTCTAGGATTGGCTGAGTCCAGAGGGCGTGGGCCCAGAGCACGATGCGCTCGGTCCAACTCGAACGGAGAGTCGGGAGGGGCCCCCAGGAGGGAGTTGAAAATAGTGCGCAGGGTAGCGTCCAGCTGCTGGGGTTCAATGACTTCAGGAAGGCCCCGCACCCTGATATTGTTCCATCTGTTCCTGTTCTCGAGGTCATCCAAGAGATCGGTCAGGTGGTGCAACTGGTGGGAGTGAGACAGCAGTACAGAGTCTTGGGTAGTTAACTGGGTAGAAAGTGAGGTAGAGGAAGCTTCCAAGGTGTCCACTATCCCCTCCAATGATTGTACAGTAGAACGATCAACGGCCAGCTCAGATTTGTATGACTGCTCCAGGCGTGCCACATATTCCTCCATGTCAGACTTTGTGGGGATGGCACGGAGATAGGCGTTCAGTTGGCGTAGTTCGGCCAGGGTGTTGGAGGAGGTGGTAGGAGAGGATGGAGAGCAGAATAAAGGAGGAACAGTCCCAGTGGGATCCCCCGCACTCTGGCCAGCACAGGCGGAGTTCAGGACAGGAGGAGGTATCAGAGGGACATGGGATGCCCGAGGTAAGTATGGAGTCGCCGTGGCAGATAGCAAGCTCAGCGGTACTGTGGCGGGTGCAGGGCAAAGACTACCGGTAGAGGAAGTGCCAGGAGGGTATGAGTCCAGCTGTAACACGTTGCCAGGAGGAGCAAACAGAGGGGCCTTCATTGTAGAGCACAGGGCCGTGGAAAGGGTAGAGGAAGCCACAGGCCAGGGCAGGGTGGGGGCCTTCTTACCTCCTGGAGACCCCTGGGAAGAAGGCTGCTTCATGCTGGTCGCCTCTGGGGATCGCTGCGACGTGGAGGGCACAGGAGACGGCGGCAGGGACGGCCAGTCCCGCTCAGAGGCCACTGCCGACGCTGGCGAAGCAGGGGCTGAGCAGAGCCCAGGCTCCCTCGTTATCTAAGTCCCCGGTGGGCTGAGGGAACAAGCCCCGATCTCTGGTGGAGGCAGGGCCACCTCGGCGGCTAAAACAGCTGAAAGCGCCGGCTTTGTGCGCGTGGGAGAGCCGCATGAAGAAGCTGCGGTGTCAGCTGCCATTTTGGAAGGCGCCGGCTGTAATCCAGGATTGTCTGGGCCCCGGAGGAACCTATCGATGGTAGGCCCCGTGGGGACCCTCGGAGGGGTACATGCGGACCTCGGAGGGACCCGCCGGGATTTGCCCACGGTCCACAATGCAGGGGAAGCGCTGGTCAGCAGATTCGGCGTCGGCCCAGGTAAGCCAGGGAAGGAGCTGAGGAACGCACGACCTCACTCCTCCATAGCCAGGCCACGCCCCCCAAATCTTTAATTTTAAACGCAATACTGTATGTAGAACATTCTTACAGAAAGTGAACCTAATATATAAGTGCAAGGTCCCCATACAGTGTGATGGATATATTATGTTACATGTTACTCATAGTAACTCTGACCAGCAGGATAAGAAATCCCATCCTAATAAGTAAACACACAACATTGTATGAATTCTTTCCTCCATGGGAACACACCTATTACAAAGAATAAACTTACGTAAACTTACAGTACTTTATATTGAATGGTAAATAACCAAAGGTTAAATGTCTTACTAGTTACTTGGGTCTATGTATATTTTTATAGCTCACTGTCATGTGAACATGGCTAAACCTCTTTGCCCTTTAGTGAAGCTGCCTAAAGGATACAAGAATTGAAAAAATATGCAAACGAAATATTTTCAGTACTTATCCCAATACTTTCCTGCTCTGTTCTGTATTGTATCCCAAAGGAATTAAAAAAAAGAATCTTCATGATTCTGGGGGACTACTGTAAAATATTGAAGCTGAGATCACGACTCTACTGTAAACTAATAAGGCTGTCTTCATATTTCTGCAAGATTTTAGTTTCACTGTTCTCTTCCTGAAAGGGATGGATCCCTCATATTATCATTATCACTGCTTAACCCAAGAGGAAATGCAGAGGGGTCTTAAAAACAGTAGAATACACAAATCACCAGGTCCTGATGGTATTTACCCCTGGGTTCTGAAGGAATCAAACACAGTGAAAGACCCTCCCTTATACCTAATATTTAAGGTCTGCAAGAAGACTGCAAATGATGTGCCAATATACAAAAAGGGGTCAAAAGTGATCCTGGTAACTATAGGCCAATAAGTGTAATCTCAGTGGTGGGTAAAATATTTGAAGGTTTCAATGTAAATAATCTTATAACACCCAATCAGCATGGGTTTATGAGAAATCGGTCCTGTCAGACTAATCTGATCAGCTTTTATAGGACAGTTTTAGACTGGACATGAGTAATGCGGTGGACGTGATGTATCTGGACTTTTCAAAGGCTTTTGATACTGTACCACATAAAAGGTTGGTAAATGACAATGTTGGGACTGGGGGAAAACCTATGAATTTGGGTTTACAACTGTCTCAGTGATAGGAAACAGAAGGTACTTGTTAATAGTAAATACTTAGGCTGGATCCCAGTCACCAGTGGGGTGTCAAGGGGTCAGTATTGGCTTCTCTCCTGTTTAATACCTTTATTAATGCCCTGGTAGAGGGTTTACAGAGCAGGGTGTCCATATTTGCAGATGAAACTAAACTCTGTGAAGTAATAAAAAAATGAGGAATACAGTAGAATATTACAGGGGGATCTAAGGAAGTTGGAAGCATGGGCGGAGACTTGGCAAACCAAGTTTAACGTAGACAAATGTAAGGTTATGCATTTTGGTCAAAGAAATAAAATATATCATTATGTGCTTAATAGTAAACTACTGGGTAAGACTGCCAGTGAAAAAGATTTAGAGATTTTGGTGGATAGTAAGCTTACCTTTACTGACCAACCCTAGGCAGCTGCTGCCAAGGCAAATCAAATAATGGGATGCATCAAAAGAGGTATAGGTTTTCATGACAAGAACCAGGGCCGGTTTTAGACAAAGTGGGGCCCTGGGCAAAATTAAAAGCGGGGCCCCAAATGCTGGTATGCAAACAACACCATCGTTTTCCAGTGGCAACCCCTATAATAAAGCCTCCTTTCTGCCAACAAAAAAGTAATAACAAGCCCCATTTTATCACACACAATTCAAATGAGCACCTTTGTACCGCCTAATAGATTTTTGCACCCAGTCATCAGTTATTATAGCGCCTCCTTATAAATAATATTACACCTTTATCAGTAATAACTCCCTTATAAATGATAAACAGTGCCCTGTATCAGTAATATTCCCCCTTATCAGTAACAGTCACCCCGTAAAAATAATACTGCTCCCTTATAAATAATAGCCCTCTCATAAATAATAGTTACCCTTATAGATAATAGTCCCCATTATCACTAATAGCCCCCTTTATAAATAAGCCCACTTAACAATTGTACCCCCCTTATAAATAGTTCCCCTCTTATAAATAATAACTCCCCCTTATAATGGATGCCTTATACAGTGCCTTGCGAAAGTATTCGGCCCCCTTGAATTTTTCAACCTTTTGCCACATTTCAGGCTTCAAACATAAGGATATAAAATTTTAATTCTTTGGTGAAGAATCAACAACAAGTGGGACACAATTGTGAAGTGGAACGAAATTTATTGGTTATTTTAAACTTTTGTAAAAAATAAAAAACTGAAAAGTGGGGCGTGCAATATTATTCGGCCCCTTTACTTTCAGTGCAGCAAACTCACTCCAGAAGTTCAGTGAGGATCTCTGAATGATTCAATGTTGTCCTAAATGACTGATGATGATAAATATAATAATAATAATAATAATAATAATAATAATAATAGTCCTTTAATAGTCCCACAATGGGGAAATTCAGTGTGTTACAGCAGCAAAGATAAGATAAGCAGATACAAATACAAATACAACATGTACAGGAATGTTCCAAGGTGAGAGGCATTACATTAATAGCAAACAGACAGATAGGACGTAGCAGAGGGGGGGGGGGGATATAACAGGCAGAGAGATATTTCAGTTCTCTGTATGTAATGATCTCCGCTTAGGTCGGTGTTGGTTGTACAGCCTAACCGCGGTGGGGAGGAAAGACTTCCAATAGCGCTCCTTCTCACACCTAGGGTGGAGCAGTCGGTCACTGACAGTACTGCCCAGCGCGATCACAGTCTCATGCATGGGATGGGAGTTATTCTCCCGCATGGAGCTCACCACGGACAGTATCCTTCTGTCACCCACCACCTGCACTGGGTCCAGTGGGCTCCCCAGGACAGAGCTGGCCCTTCTAATCAGCTTGTCCACCTGTGTGTCTAATCAAGTCTCCGTATAAATGCACCTGCTCTGTGATAGTCTGAGAGTTCTGTTTACAGCGCAGAGAGCATCATGAAGACCAAGGAACACACCAGGCAGGTCCGTGATACTGTTGTGGAGAAGTTTAAAGCCGGATTTGGATACAAAAAGATTTCCCAAACTTTAAACATCCCAAGGAGCACTGTGCAAGCGATCATATTGAAATGGAAGGAGTATCAGACCACTGCAAATCTACCAAGACCCGGCCGTCCCTCTAAACTTTCATCTCAAACAAGGAGACGACTGATCAGAGATGCAGCAAAGAGGTCCATGATCACTCTGGATGAACTGCAGAGATCTACAGCTGAGGTGGGAGAGTCTGTCCATAGGACAACAATCAGTCGTACACTGCACAAATCTGGCCTTTATGGAAGAGTGTCAAGAAGAAAGCCATTTCTCAAAGATATCCATAAAAAGTCTTGTTTAAAGTTTGCCACAAGCCACTTGGGAGACACACCAAACATGTGGAAGAAGGTGCTCTGGTCAGATGAAACCAAAATTGAACTTTTTGGCCACAATGCAAAACGATATGTTTGGTGTAAAAGCAACACAGCTCATCACCCTGAACACACCATCCACACTATCAGACATGGTGGTGGCAGCATCATGGTTTGGGCCTGCTTTTCTTCAGCAGGGACAGAGAAAATGGTTAAAATTGATGGGAAGATGGATGGAGCCAAATACAGGACCATTCTGGAAGAAAACCTGTTGGAGTCTGCAAAAGACCTGAGACTGGGACGGAGATTTATCTTCCAACAAGACAATGATCCCAAACATAAAGCAAAATCTACAATGGAATGGTTCACAAATAACCGTTTCCAGGTGTTAGAATGGCCAAGTCAAAGTCCAGACCTGAATCCAATCGAGAATCTGTGAAAAGAGCTGAAAACTGCTGTTCACAAACGCTCTCCATCCAACCTCACTGAGCTCCAGCTGTTTTCCAAGGAAGAATGGGCAAGAATTTCAGTCTCTCAATGTGCAAAACTGATAGAGACATACCCCAAGCGACTTGCAGCTGTAATCGCAGCAAAAGGTGGCACTACAAAGTATTAACTTAAGGGGTCCAAATAATTTTGCACACCCACTTTTCAGTTTTTTATTTTTTACAAAAGTTTAAAATATCCAATAAATTTCGTTCCACTTCACGATTGTGTCCCACTTATTGTTGATTCTTCACCAAAAAATTAAAATTTTATATCCTTATGTTTGAAGCCTGAAATGTGGCAAAAGGTTGAAAAGTTCAAGGGGGCCGAATACTTTCGCAAGGCACTGTATATAATAGTTTCCCCCTTATAAATAATAGCCCGTCTTATAAATAATAGTTTCCCCTTATAATAGCCCCCTCATATTTAAGTTTCCCAATTACATATAGTAACCCAACCTTATATATAATAGTTCCTCCCTTATATATAATAGTTCTCCGTTATACAGTGTCGGAATGAAGGGCCTTAGTCCCACGAGAGGAACTTGTTCTGGGGCCCCACCTAATAGCTTCCTGCTAATAGCCTACACCACGGCCCCTTCACTGAAGTCTTACATATGTGTTGACTTTGCGGCAATACTGAGTATGTTCCCAGTATAGTCAGCCCCTATAGTACTATGCACAGTACTGTATGAGGAATGACATGGTCATGGAGCACTACACATATGTGCAAGATTATAGTGAGGGAGCTGTGATGCAGACATAGCACACAGAGCTGCCAGCAGGAATTTTAAGCCCCCCCCCCCACAGTATAATGCTCCACATGGTATATAATGCTCCACAGTATAAAATACTCCCCTGAGCCCTCCAGTTTCCCCACATGGTATATAATGCTCCACAGTGGCCCCACACAGTATAAAATGCTCCCCTGAGCCCCCCATAGTGGCCCCACATGGTAAATAAGGCTCCACACAGTATAATACTCCACAGTGGCCCACACAGTATACTACCCGTTAGTGGCCCCAGACAGTACAATATGCTCCCCAGCAGCCCCACACAATATAATATGCTGCATACAGTATAATATGCACCCCACAGTGTTCCCCATTATAATGCTCCAGAGTGGCCTAACACAGTATAACATGCTCCACAATGGCCTCCACACAGTATAATATACTCCCCAGAGGGGTTCCCCCAGTATAATGCTCCACAGTGGTCCCCAACAGTATAATATGCTCCCCACATTTCCCCCCAGTACAATGCTCTACAATGGTCCCACAGAGTATAATATGCTCCCGAGAAGCCCCACACAATATAATACACGCCACAGTGGTCCCACACAGTATAACAGGCTCCACACACTGCCCCTTCCCCCCAGTATAAAGCTCCACAGTGGCCCATAGTATAATATGCTCCCCAGAGGGCCCCCCTAGGGCCACTGTGGAGCATTATATTGGGGGAGGAGGCCCTCTGATGAGCATGTTATATTCTGTGGGGTCTCTGTGCAGCATTATAATGTGGGGGGCTCTGTAGAGCATGTTATATTCTGTGAGGCCACTTTGAAGCATTATACTGGGGGGGCCCTCTGAAGAGCATATTATACTGTGTGGGGCCACCGTGGAGCATTATACTGGGGGGGCCCTCTGGAGAGCATATTATACTGTTTTGGGCAACTATGGAGCATTACATTGGGGAAGGGGCCCTCTGGATAGCATATTATACTGTGTGGGGCCCCTCTGGATAGCATAATGCTCCACAGTGGCCCCACACAGTATAATATGCTATCCAGAGGGCCCCCTCCCCAGTATAATGCTCCACAGTGGCCCCACACAGTATAATATGCTATCCAGAGGCCCCCCCCCCAGTATAATGCTCCCCAGTGGCCCTACAGACTCCCTTTATTATTATATTATACTCTGGGGTCTCTCTCTCGAAGGCCCAAGAGAGGTAAGGGAAAATAACAAACAGTTATACTCACCTTGCCTTACCTCTAATGGGCTTCCTCGTGCTGCTCCGCTATCACCGCCAGAGCTGGCTTCCTCTTGTTTGCGGCTGACATCACGCATTGTGGACGTCACGCGTTTTGGACGTCACTGCTGAAGCCCAATCACAGGACTCAGCGGTGACATGAGACACGCTGTTAGCACTCCCCACGTGATGACCAGGCCTCAGCGGTGATGTCCGGAATGCCAGAAGATGACGTCGGACGCCAGGACAGGTGAGTAAAAATGTTTATTTTTACTCATCTCTGAAAGGGGCCCTGCGGTCCCTTTCTGTTATTGATATGGCCGGGCCTGACTCCGGGATCCGTAGTCATCAGGCTCCGGATCCCGGGGGCCCCTTTGGAGACGGGGCCCTGGGCAATTGCCCATTTTGCCCCCCCTAACTCCAGCCCTGACAAGAACATAGTTATGCCTCTATACAAATTACTAGTATGGCCACACATAGACTTTTGTGCACAATTTTGGCCTCAGTATACAAGAAAGACATAACTGAACTAGAGAGAGTACAGAGAAGGGCAACCAAGATTATTAGGGGAATTGGTGGAGTGGAATACAGTGACAGATTAACAAATTTGGGGTTATTCAGTTTAGAAAATCGACGGCTGTGGAGAGATCTAATCACAATGTACAAGTACATGAAGGGACAGCACAAAGACCTTTCTGATGATCTTTTTACTCCCAATCCGATGACAGTGATAAGGGGACATCCTCTATACCTAGAGGAAAGAACATTTCACCTGCATCATAAACTGGGATTCTTTACTGTAAGAGCAGTGAGGCTATGGAACTCACTGCCACAGGATATTGTGATGGTGAATTCATTGTGCAAAAAGGGTCTGGGCACCTTTCTTGAATGGAAAAACATTACTGGTTTTAGATTTATGGTAAGTTCATCCAGGGTTTTATACTGATTGCCACATTTAGGAAGGAATTTGTTCCCCTGACATGCGGCAATTGGCATCAGCCTCATGGGTTTTTTGCCTTGTCTTTATCCAACTTAATCTATTATGTTACTATCTTAATTCCTACGAAGAAGCAGGCTTCTGTATAGTACATTCATGTACAAAAATAATAAAAGAGTGAGCACTGAAAAAGAGCAGTATAATACATGTAGTACCACACCGTACAGTAGAGAGGTGCTACTAGACAGCCACTCAGTACATGCAATGGTAATATAGGTATTTTACCAGTCAAATGCCTAAACTTGGCTAGATCTTCCCACAACTCACACAGGTTGTCAGTGCCTATGGTGTTGTATATTGAATGTGGTTTCAAGTAGAGCAGGTAATACATATTGCTTTCCACCCAATGATAAACTATTATACCAGGGGTGAATGTGTGTTACCTGCGGTAATTATATGGCATCATGATTGCACAGACTCAAACCAGGCATGCCAAGTTCCATCCATTTTTAGTTGGTCATGGCTAGAAATGGAGTGGACTAGTAGAAGAAATACCCCTGCAATTTTTTTCCTCAGTAATTACTAAGGTCATGTACCTATGAAACTGAATTTTCAGAAAACAGTACATGTCAGTGCTTTGTAAGCAACTGACCCACAATGTTGCATTCACGGGTTCTGCATAGCTGGGTGCATTGAAGAGTAGGAGCCCCAATTATGACAGAAATTATCTATACCTTTACCCTTCCACTCATTTTATACATGACACTTGGAATGATAGTCCTGCACATATGTTTTTTTTGTTCTTTTTTTACCACCAAATTGCAAAGGCTAACAGACCAACCTGGGTCAGGTCCCCTCTCTCCAAGGGCTCCATAGCAGCCACTTGGTCAGCTTTTATATCAAGTACACCCTTCGTTCTGCATATTTTGATATGAAGTTTGTGATATGTTTGTGAATGTTTAAATATCTATTGGATTGAGCAGACCTTCATAAGCTCTATCATTAGAGCGACAGTCCAGTGTTTTTTATTCTTCTTCAGCTATGAAAACTAGTAATGGAAGTAGATTTAAAATCTGCTATTGCTGATGATATAACCTATGTCTATCACCTGTGCCCATGTCTAGCACTGTGTGGTTGATTTCACCAAAGATCCTGAAAACTGCAACAACTGCTCCTGATAACACTGGGGAAAGTAATGGAGGCATGGTGCCCTTACTTTGAGAGAGGGTGGGAACTATAAGGTGCATATTATATGAGAGGCAGAGGAGGAGTTTTCACAGAAGAGCCTGGGTAGAAGAACAGGGGACAGGGACATTCGTGAATCTGAGGTCACATTGCAGACAGCAGAGAGACCTTCTGTTTGTACAGCAACCCCTTGCTAAAAAAAACAGGTCACAGTAATCATGCAGGATAAGGAAAAACACTGTGAATAGGACATCAATATTAGATCTCGGAGGGTCCAACATTCGGGACACTCACAGATCTGCTTCTCACTCGTTGCATGATTTGTAGTGGCGGGTTTGGGTACTACAGCTCTCCTCTATTGAAGTCTATGGTCTAGTGCTGCAGTACCAAAACCCATTGCTATGCTTCATATGTTGAGCGAGCATGTAAACATTTGCGGGAGCAGTGTTGAATCCTTGCAGATCTAATATTGATAACCTATCCTAAGGATAGGCTATCAATAATAGAAACTGCAATACCCCTTTAACATCACAACTAGAGATGAGCAAATCGAAGCTGCAGAAGTGGAATTCGATCCGAATTTCAAGAAATCTCCGATTCGCCTCGATTCTGGATTTCCTCATGCTTCGATGCATTGAATCGCATTTTTTACTAAAATGGCTGCTGCACATGTTAGGACAAGGGGCAAGGGACTCTTGGAATGCGGGATCACCCACAATGCCATGTATGCAGATAATCAGCAGCCAGCCGGCCCTGTGATGTCACAGCCCTATAAAAACCCTCGGCCATTTTAGGTTCAGTCATTTCACATCGCTCTTACTGCAGGGACAGACATCAGCAGGAGCTAGGGAAAGACTTAGAAAACAGTGTTCAGGGAAAGAGGATTACAAGTGTAGGGGAAGTATAGGGAGCAATTGAAAGAAGAATTTGGGGTGGTTGTAGCCTTATTAACAGCAAGAATTTTAATACACATTGCAGCACTCACTGCCGTTATGCTGTTGCTCATTACTCATACTTGTGTCTTCAAGGTGGAACACAACAAGCCTTTTGCAGTGCAGTACAGCAAAAAACAGTGAATTATTATCCACTAATATCTGCACTTATCTGTTCTAACGCCTTTTTCAAGGCGTTTATTATAAGGGGCTTATTCACTGTTCTTTCAAAGCATAACATTACAGGCCATTTGTCAGTACTACTGTGCCAAAGAAAACTGAATTCTTATCCAGTTATCTCTGAAGTAATCTGTTCTAATGCCTTTTCAAGGCGTTTATTAGTGGGGAAAGACATAAGGGGCATATTCGCCGTTCTGTTCCAAGTATAAAAGTACAGGCCATTTTGCAGTACAGTACTGCCAAAAAATCATAATTCTTATCCAATAATCTCTGCCTTTATCATGCTTTTTTTAAAGGTGTTCATTAGTGGGCAAAATTAGCTAAATTTTCTATTATCAATATAGATGTAAACAAGACTCTATTTCATGTATAAAGGTTAGAGGATTTAGAAAGTCTTTTATGAATAAAACATAACTTTTAATGAAATGAAAAATAAAAATATATGTGAATACAAAAACACCCCAAAGATGAATTAAAAATTCTTTGTTGTTAACTGTTTATCTTATAGGCGGGTATATACAGATTTATTTAGTTAACAGCTGCTTTTAGTTTCTTTTTGTAAAAACAAAGACACTATCCATCATCAGGTTCAACCCAAACCTGGGAGATTGTATGCGAACAAATGTGGATTATCAATGAAAAGATGTGTAAATGCTTTCCCCTATTGATGTTGAGTATGTACTCTTTCTTTTATTCTATGAGGAGGGGGTATAATAATAAACCCAAAATCATTACAGTTAAGTTTTGTAGAAAGATTTTCTCCTCTTGAAAGGTGAACTTATCATTGTATGCCATTTATTTTTATTCAAAGGTAGGGACGAGGGGGGAGTATAATAGGGGACCACATTTGTATAAACAGAAATCAATAACTCTGAAGCATTCTCTACCTTTTTGTATTTTTAGATTTTTCATTTTATAAATTTCCCCTCTCTCCTCTCCTCTCCTCTCCTCTCCGTCTTTTCCTTTCCTAGAAATATATAGGGAATAGGAGATGTACAAAAAACAAGAGCTAATAATATAGAATACTTTGGATACGTTCTAATAAAAACGGTATTCAATTGTGATCAAGAAAAAATGCATAAAGCGATTTTTTTTTAGAAAAAAGTATTTGAAGATTTCTTTTTTAGGGTAGCATTTAGCAGGGGATATCCTCATCTCCCTTTAAAAAGGGCATTTAAAACGGCTATTGGAAATGATCGCAGGACTCTTTCAACCAAAAAGAGAAAGAATAACATCAGATATTGATACAACATTTTTAATTATTGGAACATTTGATATGGAACATTCGAGAGTGAAGAATATTTTTCAAAAATATTGGCGGGTGCTTCAGCAGGACCAAGATCTAAAAAAAAGTGATCCCCCCAATTCCGAGCATCACATATAGGAGAGGTCGCAGTTTAAAGGATCGGCTAGTGAACTGCCATTTTGTTGATATCCCGAAAGAACTTGGTTGGACTGTAAACCCATAGGAAATGTGTGGCCTGTGACCAGATGAATAAGACAAAAATCATCACATGTTCTGCAACTGGGGTAGCCTTTCCATTGAAAGAATTCATCAACTGCAAAACTAAAGGAATAGTATATGTTGCCCAATGTAATTGCCCTCTTGATTATGTAGGAAAAACTAAGCGTGAATTTAGAAGACGTATAAGGGATCACTACACTGATATTTCTAATCAACGCGATACGCCTTTGGCGAGGCATGCATTTGAGAAGTATGATAATGATCCCACATGCTTTAAGTTTTGTGGTATTCAAACAGTACAACCACCTAAAAGAGGGGGAGATTGGGATAGATTAATACTCCAAAAAGAATGCAAGCGGATATATACTTTCAAATTAATCCAACCCTCAGGACTCAACAAAAATATATCATTTGGTTGTTTTCTATAGGTATACCCCCTGATATAATCTCTCGAACGCAACCCTTTTTGCATAGAAGGGTTAAAACACTATTTGGGTTTAACAGTCCAATATTTCATGTCTTAGGATATCTATATTGTTCTCCATGAAAAATACCACTATTTATGGTGTTATCCTGATAGATGTAAATTTCGGGATTACGGTTGTATTGATACTCTCTTTATACAGTCCTAAGCGCGACCTAGACTATATGAACTAGTTAACATATTTTATGCATTTTTTAAATTGATTTTTTAGCTTGTACATATTGGGTACTTAATGTATTCCTTATGTCGGCAGTCCCTAGTTCATTTCGATGGAGGGAATCTGATGTATTCTCCGCCGGCATCTTCTATGTTTATAGTTATTGATCGAGATTTATGCCATTCTATTTAATCTCACAGTGAGGTGTTTGATGGTATATAAAGACATACTCTGTCATCTATATATATTTTCTTGATGAGGAGCAACTGTCAGTGCCTCTGTGTTTATGTTTATATTCTCCACATATAGTTACTATATAGCTTATAGGAACAAACTGATATATAATCAATTTCTTTAATATCTTTGTTGGCATGTATGAGATAATTAATGCATTTTTCATGTCAACTGCTCCTCTTGTGGTCACCGATGGAAGATATTTGATGTATTACCTGCTTATGTGTTCTAGGTCCTGAGTTAATGGTGGATAGTTATGCCTTTATATCGTATTTTGCGTTCGGTGATTGTATAGAGAGATGCGCTCTGTAATAAAACATTTTTTGTTTAGGAGTAGCTGATACAGCACTTCATACCGATGAGGAGCTTGTGTTCACTATAATTAAGACAATCGTAAGAAATATACTTACCTTTCCATGCTCCAATGTTTACATCCAGTATCCTGTCAAAATGAAAGGGGGATGCGCTTTGGATCCCCATGACAACGAGCTGAAACTCCTCCGGTATCCTCCCCCCAGGTCTAGTCTATGGAAATACGTTACAAGGGGTGTTGCTTTACGATTCCACCCCTCTTAGTTCCTGATTGGCCAATGGGTGGGATTACTCGATATTGGGAATGGCGTTGGCCCTTTTTAAGGCTGAACACTCCGGGCGTATGGTGAACCTCTATCAGAACACAACTCTGTTTGTTGTTTTGTTCTACTGACGAACCTATTATGGGGAAACGCATTGGGACTTTTGCTCAATAACTTGCGGGCATTACAGCTGCTAAATGCTACCCTAAAAAAGAAAACTTCAAATACTTTTTTTCTAAAAATTTGCTTTATGCATTTTTCCTTGAGCACAATTGTATACCGTTCTTATTAGAATGTATCCAAAGTATTCTATATTATTAGCTCTTGTTTTTTGTACAGCTCCTATTCCCTATATATTTCTGGGGAAGGAAAAGAGGGTGTAAGGGAATTGCCAGTTGAGCAATTCTCCAGTGCTGCTGCAGAAACCTGAGAGGAAGGGAATACAGAGACAGTGAGCCCTAAAGTTGACCCAGACCCTGTCCCTACCTACTTGTCTCACTGTCCTAATGACAGGAACAACTTGGAGCCGGTCCCTACTCTGAATAAGTGACAACACAGAACGCAGACAGGACGCACAAACAACAAAGGGAGGTCAGCTAGCCAAGGGGTCGGTAACAATCGAGCAATGCAGTACAGAATCAAAATCCAAGAGAATAGTCAAAGGAAAGCCAGTGGTCAGAAAATCAGAAGAGCAGGTAACAAGGAACAAGGAGTATAGCCAGTAAGCGAAATGCAATAGCAGGCACCAATGGGAAAGTGAGCAAAGAATAAATAGGGAGAAAGAACCCGCCCCAGACTTGATAGGAGGACAGGCTGTCAATCACAAAGGCAGGACTAAAGTTAACTCTTAGTGGAGCAGGGGGAAAACAAGGTGAAGGAGAAGGGCGTGGTGGAAAATCAATTAAGGAAGTGAGGGAATAGGACAGTGTTCAGACAATACAAGAAAAACCCAAGGAAAGAATTACAACCGGGCACGCCTCCTGCGCTGCAGCGTGCGCCCGGAGGACGGCGCCAAAGCCCGGACAGGCAAGGACGTTACAGTACCCCCCCTTTTACGAGGGGCCTCTGGATCCTCGCCAGATGAACCAGGTTTCGAAGGGTTCTGGCGATGAAAGAGATTAATTAAACGTGGCGCATGTAGGTCCCTACCAGAAACCCACGTTTGCTCTTCCGGGCCATAACCCTTCCAGTGCACGAGGTACTGAACAGCATTCTGCACCCGACGGGAATCCAGAATTTTTTCTACTTCATATTCTAGTTCCCCTTGGACCACCACCGGCGCAGGTGGACTGGAAGAAGTAAGGACAGGGGAGATATACTTCTTCAAAAGCGACTTGTGGAAGACGTTGTGGATACGAAAAGAACTTGGAAGTTATAATTTAAAAGATACTGGGTTTATGAGTTCAGAAATAACATAGGGCCCAATGTAACATGGTGCAAATTTCCCCGAAGGAACTCTAAGACGCAGATTCTTAGTGGACAGCCAGACTCGATCTCCCACTCTGTATTCAGGGCCAGGTAAGCGTCTTTTATTTGCCTGCCGTTTTTGATATTCTTGGGCTTTAACCAGGCTCAGACGAGCCTGGGCCCAGACTGTGTACAGTCGCTGATAAGTCTGTTCGGCAGTGGGATTAACAGACTCGGTGCTACGGAGAGAGGAGTACCTGGGGTTAAAACCATAGTTGCAATAAAACGGAGACATTTTAGTGGTGACGTTAACCCTGTTGTTTATTGCAAACTCTGCTAGAGGAAGAAAGGTTCTCCATTTTTCTTGAGCATCAGACACAAAACACCTTAAGTACTGTTCCAAAGTTTGGTTGAATCTCTCTTTCTGGCCACTGGTCTCAGGGGTGGAACGCGGAAGAGAAAGACAGAGAGACCCCCAGACGACCACAAAATTCCTTCCAGAATCTAGAGACAAATTGTACACCCCGATCAGATACAATATTTTCCGGTACACCATGCAAGCGGAGTATGTGATTAACCCCTTAACAACATTGGACGTACTATTACGTCCTGTGCGCTTGGTACTTAGCGCAACAGGGCGTACTAATACGCCCTGGGGCGGCCGCCCACTCACTATCTGAGCGGGCGGCATCGGAACCGGGTGTTAGCTGTAACTGACAGATAACACCCTGCTCCATATCCCCCGGTCGGAACTGAGTTCCGATCCGAGGTTTTAATCCCTTGGATGCCGCGGTCAAACATGACCGCGGCATCCAAGGGGTTCCGCTATGTTGCCACTCCAATCGGCACCCCCCGCTGCGAGATCGGGGGGTGCCGATACCTATAACCTGCAGCCCGGGGTCTGCTCAGTGACCCCAGGCTGCCTGGAGATCCCACTACCTGGTTGATCCTGCCGAGACCTGCGGAAGTGAGGCTATGCGTCTGCATAGCCTCACTTCCTGTATAGATTGCAAGACACTTGTAAGCTCGTGTCTTGCAGTCTACAGTGCTGAGCCAGCAATCAAAGCATTGCTGGCTCAGGTGTCCTAATGGGACACATGAAAAAGTAAAAAAAAAGTGAAAAAAAATAAAATAAAGGGTTTTAAAAAAATTTATAAAAGAATAAAGCCCCAAAAATTCCCTTTTGCTATATAAAATGAATTATATAAAAAAAAAACCTAAAAATTAATAAAAACAATGCATATTTGGTATCGTCGCGTCCGTAACAACCTGTACAATAAAACTGAAACAATATTTAATGTACACGGTGAACGTCGGAGAAAAAAAAACGGAAAAAACTCGCCAAAAGTAATGATTTTTTGCCATCTCACCTTACAAAATATGCCATAAAAAGTGATCAAAAAGTCATATGTACCCCAAAACAGTACCAATAAAAAGCACAGGTTGTCCCGCAAAAAATAAGCCCTAAACCAACTCTGTAAACCGTAAAATAAAAATGTTACGCATCTCAGAAGATGGTGATGCAAAAACAATTAATTTATGTCCCCAAATGGGTTTTTGTTCTGCAAAATTAGTATCGCATAAAAAAAACAGTATAAATGAGGTATCTCCGTAATCGTACCGACCCGTAGAAAAAAGGTAACATGTTACTTATGCTTTATGCTGCATGGTGAAAAATTTCAAAGGTAAAACGCAGTGTCAGAATTGATGGGGTATTTTTTAATCCAACAAGAAAGAGTTAATAAAATTTATTCAATAGGTTATAGGCGCCCAAAGATGATGTCATTACAAAATACATCTCACCCCGCAAACAACAAGCCCTCATATGGCTACATCACCAGAGAAATAAAGAAAATATAGCTTGTACAATGTGAAGACAAAAACCCCAAAAATCGCCAAATCATTAGAACATAACTGGCTGCGTCAGGAAGGGAATGTATAAGCTGTGTGAGCAGATATCAGGGGACACCCCAGATTTAGAGCTTATGAGGGAAAATAAACCAGAAGTGACCCCAAGAGTGACCTCCCCAATAATAGGAACTACTGGGGAAATAGTAGGGAATTTGGTGTTCCCAATGCACTCCGCACAGCTTACATATTCACTTTTCCCCATCCGCTGTGTATTCACGTCTGGGATACTAATGCTTACTACACCCCTTGATAAATTCTTTGAGGGGTGCAGTTTTCAAAATGGGGTCACTCCTTTGGGGAATCCACTTTTCTGGTACCTTACAGGCTCTGCAAACATGACATGGCGTTCAAATCCCAAACATCAGAATCTGCACTCCAAAAGCCACATAGCGCTCCTTCTCTTCTGCGCCCGGCTGTGTGCCCAAACTGCAGTTTATGCCCACATGTACTACACTTGTCGTACCCAGAATAACGTACTTAATGTCATATGTGGGTATAAACTGCTGTATGGACACAGCTGGGCACAGAGTGGAAGGAGCGCTATTTGGTTTTTGGAGCACAGGCTTGGACGGTTTGGTTTTTGGACGCCATTGCACTTTTGCAGAGCTGAAACACCAGTAAAGTGGAATCCCCTGACATGTTACCCCATTTTGGAAACTACACCCCTGAAGGAATTTATCCAGGGGTACAGTGAACATTTTTAACCCCCAAGTGTTGCTATAATTTATTATCCATAAATGTATACGCAGCTGATTGTGAAAGGTGAAAATGACAATTTTTCCAGGAATACGTAATTTCAGTGCGTAATATGTTGTGCCCGGCTTGTATCAGAGATGAACGTTCCAAAAGCTGTTGTGCCCGGGATACCCGCTTAACAGTTTTTGGAGTGTGTGTCTCTGCAGACATAAGCTGGGCACAACATATCGGGCACTGAAATGGCGTATCTATGGAAAAATGTTATTTTTAACTTTTCATTATCATCTGTGCATTCATTTCTGGAAATTAAAAGAATGCAACACTTAAGGGTTAATAATGCTCGCTACACCACTTGATAAATCCCTTGAAGGGTGTAGTTTCCAAAATGGGGTCACAAGTCTGTGGATTCCACTTTACTGGCAATTCATGGGCTCTGCAAAAGTGACATGGTGTCCATAAACCAAACTGTGCTCTAAAAACCAAAATAGCGCTCCTTCCCTTCTGTGCTCGGCTGTGCCCAAACAGCAGTTTATACCCACATATGGCATTAAGTATGTTATCCTGGGTACACCAGTGTCATACATGTGGGCATAAACTGTCATTTGGGCACACAGCAGGGTGCAGATGTGAAGGAGCGCTATGTGCTTTTGGAGCGCAGATTTAGATTGTTGGTTTTTGGACGCCATGTCACATTTGCAGAGACCCTAAAATCGCCCCTACAAAATGGGGGTCACTTCTTGGGGAATTCCAGTTTACTGGCACCTCCAGGGCTCAGCAAAAACAACATGGCGACCAGAAAGTCCCTCTAAATCTGTACTCCAAAAGCTAAAAAAAAACAGTGCTCCTTCCCTTCTGAGCCCTGCTGTGTTCCCAAGCAGCAGGTTACACCCACATATATAATTTTTTTTGTCCCCGGGATAGCCCACTTAATAGTTTTAGGAGTGCATGTCTCTGATGCCACAAAGTGGCCGCAACATATTCTGAAATTGGATATTTCTTCAAAAACTTCAATTTTCACTTTGTACATTAATTTTTGGGAAGCATTTTTAGGCTCAAAATGATAATACCCCTTGATACATTCCTTGGGGGGTGTAGTTTCTAAAATGGGGCCCCTTTTGAGGGGTTTCCATTGTATTGGTACTTTAGGGGCTCTGCAAATGCGACATGGCACCTGAAAACTATTCCAGCCACATCTGCCCTCCTAAAGCTAAATAGCGCTCTTTCCATTCTGAGCCCCACCATGTTCCCATACAGCAGATTACAACCACATATGAGGCATTTCTGTGTTCAGAAGAAATTGTGTAACAAACTATGGGGTGTTTTTTCTTCTTTAACCACTTGCAAAAATTAAAAATATGCCGCTAAATGAACGGTTTATTGGAAAAAAAGTAATTTTTCATGTTTACGTCCCAATGATGATAAAATCTGTGAAACAGCTGTGAGGTCAAAATGCTCACTATACCCCTAGATAAATTCTATGAGGGGTGTAATTTCCAAAATGGGGTCCCTTTTGAGGGGTTTCCATTGTATTGGTACTGTAGGGGCTCTGCAAATGCGACATGGCACCCGAAAACTATTCCAGCAAATTCTGCCCTCCAAAAGCTAAATAGCTCTCTTTCCATTCTGAGCCCCACCATGTACCCATACAGCAGATTACAACCATATATGGGGCATTTCTGTGTTCAGGAGAAATTGTGTAATAAACTTTGGGGAGCTTTTTCTCCTTTGTCCTCTTGTGAAAATCAAAAATTTGTGGCTAAATTGACAGTTTATTGGAAAAAAAGAAATTTTTCATTTTCATGTCCCAATGTTAATAAAATCTGTGAAACAGCTGTGGGTTCAAAATGCTCACTATACCCCTTGACATGTTCTGTGAGGGGTGTGGTTTCCAAAATGGGGTCACTTTTAGGGGTTTCCACTGTTTTGGTACTTTGGGGGCTCTGCAAATGCAACATGGCACCTGAAAACTATTCCAGCAAAATCTGCCCTACAAAAGCAAAATAGTGCTCTTTCCATTCTGAGCCCCACCATGTACCCATTCAGCAGTTTATGACCACATATGGGGCATTGCTGTGTTCAGGATAAATTGTTTAACAAACTATGGGGTCCTTTTTCTCCTTTAACCCCTTGTGAAAATGAAAACTTTGGGGATAAAGTGACGTTTTAGTAATTTTTCATTTATACATCCCAGTGTTAGTAAAATCTGTGAAACAGCTGTGGGGTCAAAATGCTCACTATACCCATTGATGAATTCTGTGAGGGGTGTAGTTTCCAAAATGGGGTCACTTTTAGGGGGTTTCCATTGTTTTGGTACTTTGGGGGCTCTTCAAATGCAACATGGCACCTGAAAACTATTCCAGCAAAATCTGCTTTTCAAACGTCCAATGTCGCTCCTTCCCTTCTGTGCACTGCCGAATGCCCAAACATCAATTTACACCCACATGTGGGGTATTTCTGTGCTCGGGAGAAATTGTATAATAAACTGGGAGATGCATTTTCTCCTTCAACCCTTTGTGAATGTGTTAAATTTAGGGCTAAATGAAGGGATTAGTGGAAAAAAATGAAATGTCTAAATTTCACCTCGATATCGTTTTAATTCTTGTGAAATGCTTAAAGGGTTAACAAACTTCCCAAATGCTGTTTTGAATTATTTCAGGGGTGCAGTTTTGAAAATGGGGTGATTTATGGGGGATTTCTAATATATAGGCCTTTATAATCCCCTTCAGAACTGAAGTGGTCCCTAAAAAATTAGTTTGGGAAATTTTCTTGTAAATCTGGAAAATCGCTGTTACACTTGTAAGCCTTCTAACATCCAAAATAAATTAAAGGACGATTAAAAGATGATGTCAATATAAAGCAGAGATATGGTAGATAATATTTATTAATGTATTTGGGTGGTATGACTATCTGTCTGAAAAGCAGAGACTTTCACATTTTGAAAATTGCGATTTTTTTTTCCAAATTTCCATCAAATATCCTATTTTTTTATAAATAAATACAAAAATATTGATTAGTGTTTACCACTAACATGAAGTACAATGTGTCACGAGAAAACAAACTCAAAATCACTTGAGTAAGTTAAAGCGTCTCAAAGTTCTTGCCACATAAAGAGACACATGTCAGTTTTGAAAAACAAGGCCTGGTCCTTAACGCACTTTTGGGCTGTGTCCTTAAGGGGTTAATAAAGAACGAGGCTAGACGTGGAGCACTAGGAATTTTCTTTAGGGGTACAAAATGACACATTTTGGAGAATCTATCCACAACAACCCAAATCACAGTCTTCCCTTGGGAACAAGGCAAATCAGTAATGAAGTCCATTGACAAATGGGACCATGGTCTCTTAGGTTTAGGAAGGGGATGAAGAAGGCCCTCGGGTAATCTCCTAGGAGTCTTCATCTTAGCACATGTCTCACAGGCAGCAACAAATTCACATACGTCTCGAGACCAGTACGGCCACCAGTAAGAGCGGGAGAGAAGGTATTTAGTCCCAGCGAAGCCGGGATGTCCCGTTAAGGTAGAACAATGAATTTCCTCCAAAACACGAAGACGAAGATTTGGAGGTACAAATGGGAGTGTTACTGGGAGCAAGATCTTGTGAATTAATCACTAAAGTAGCAAGATCAGGAGTAATAATGGCGAGAACCACTCCGGGAGACAAGATTTTATCTGGGACATCCTTAGGGGCACCGCTGGGACCAAAACTGCGAGATAGGGCATCAGCCCGTACATTTTTAGAGCCTGGACGATAAGTCACCACAAAATTAAAACGTGTAAAGAATAGCGCCCAGCGGGCCTGCCTAGGAGACAGTCGCTTAGCGCTATCCAGATATAGTAGGTTCTTATGATCGGTGAATACTGTGATCTGGTGTTTGGCCCCCCTCGAGGAAATGTCTCCACTCCTCGAATGCCCA
The DNA here is from genome assembly GCA_947044405.1 of Leptodactylus fallax. Classification (NCBI taxonomy): domain Eukaryota; kingdom Metazoa; phylum Chordata; class Amphibia; order Anura; family Leptodactylidae; genus Leptodactylus; species Leptodactylus fallax. Next base: position 4,794,526 of record CAMRHE010000078.1, read on the forward strand.
TTTAATGGCTAGGAGTTCTCGATTACCAACGTCATAGTTGCGCTGCATAGGAGAGAATTTCCTCGAGAAGAAGGCTACAGGTTGCAAACACATAAAATTTTCAGAGCCCTGAGACAACACGGCACCAACCCCCACTTCAGAGGCATCAACCTCAATAATAAATGGGCGATCATAGTCTGGTGGTACTAATACAGGAGCCTCAACAAAACATTTCTTGTAATGTACAAAAGCCTCTTCCGCTTCCGGAGTCCATTTGGTTACATCGGCACCTTTCTTTGTGAGATCCGTCAATGGCTTCACTATAGAAGAGAAATTCTTAATAAATTTTCGATAATAGTTGGAGAACCCCAAGAAACATTGCAGGGCTTTAAGGTTGGAGGGGCGTTCCCAGTTTTTAATAGCCATGACTTTTAGTGGATCCATACAAAAAGAATCAGGAGTAATAACGTAACCGAGGAAGGTGACCCTTTGGACTCCAAACAGGCATTTGGACAGTTTGGCGAAAGAGAGAGTTTTGACGCAACAGTAGCAAAACACTCTTAACATGCTCAATATGTGTGGCCCAATCAGGAGAGAACACTAGAATATCATCCAGGTAGACAACCACATAACGACCGAGCAAGTCTCTAAAGATATCGTTAACAAAGTGTTGAAATACTGCAGGTGCATTACATAACCCGAAAGGCATTACCAAATATTCAAAGTGACCTTCCGGGGTGTTGAACGAAGTTTTCCATTCATCTCCTTCTCTAATACGGATCAGATTGTATGCCCCACGGAGGTCAATTTTAGAAAACCAGCGGGCACCCACAATCTGATTGAAAAGATCAGGGATCAGGGGAAGAGGGTACTGATTTTTAACCGTAATTTTATTTAATTCTCGGTAGTCAATGCATGGTCGCAGTCCGCCATCTTTTTTTTTAACAAAAAAGAACCCAGCTCCCATGGGAGACTGAGACGGACGGATGTGACCTTTAAGAAGACTATCCTGAGTGTAATCCCGCATAGCCTCACATTCTGGAGCAGAAAGATTGACGATCCTTCCCTTAGGGTATTTGGAGTCGGGAAGGAGCTCAATCGCACAATCGTAAGGTCTATGCAGCGGTAAAACTTCAGCAGCTTTAGGATCAAAAACATCATGAAAATCAGACAGAAATTCAGGAAGAAGCGTCTCCTCACTGAGACAATCGGAGGCATGCAAAGCAATACAATGGGAGGAGCACTGATTCCCCCATTTCACTAACTCTTTTTTGGGCCAATCAAAGGTAGGGTTATGGAGGTCTAGCCAGGGAAGCCCTAAAATGATATCAGACGAGAGATCCTCCATAACAAAAAAACTCATGAGCTCCGTATGTATTGAGCCCACTTGCAAAGAGAGAAAGGGGGTTTTAAAACGGATTTTACCCCTTGCCAGTGGAGTAAAATCTGCCCCAGTAACCAACAGAGGAGTATCTAATGATACAAGTTCAATACGTAAAGCAGAAACAAACGAAAATTTAACAAAGTTAGTGGCAGCCCCAGAATCTACTAGGGCCTGCCCAGAAACAGATCTGCCCCCAAAGGACAGAGACACAGGTAACATCAATTTGTGAGATTTTTCAGAAGATACCTGACTGCCTGAGTGGTTCTTCTGAATACCACTCAGGCCCTGAAGTTTTCCGCTGGTGTACGTGGTTTGATGGAACAGTCTCGGATGAGGTGGCCCGGTTTGACGCAATACAGGCAGAGATGATTCCGGAGACGATATTCTCGTCTAGCCTTGGTATCCAGTGCTCCCAACTGCATAGGCTCATCTCCAGGTGTGACGGAAGGAGAAACAGAGATTTTTTAACAGAAAGAGAGGGATAGACAGAAGACTTAGTGGGACCAATCCCCACCCTCTCTTTACGTCTGTCCTGGAGTCTCCTGTCAATGCGGACGGCTAAGGTCATGGCCTTTTCTAAGGTAGGGGGATCAGGGTGACCTACCCAGACATCCTTCACTGAATCATTCAGGCCCTGTTTAAAAAGAGCTGTCAAAGCGGAGTCACACCAACCTGCTGTTATACTCAACTTCCGAAACTCAGAGCAGTAAGTTTCAGCGGATAGTTTACCTTGCTGGAGGGTAAGAAGTTGGGACTCGGCAAGTCCAATTTGATCAGGCTCAGCATAAATGGCCCCCAAAGACTTAAAAAATTTTTTCCAGATCTGGCCACTCCTCTGCCTCAGGGGGGAGTTTAAGGGCCCAAGTCTGTGGATCCCCCTGTAAGAGGGAAATGACCACCCCAACCATCTGAGACTGCAACGCATGAGGGTTGACACGAAAATGCAACAGACATGATTCCCTGAACGTCTCAAATTTACCTCGGTCCCCTGAAAACCTATCCGGGAGTAACATTTTAACCCTGGGAAGGGAAATGACAGCAGGTGGTGAAGCAGCGGCCTCAGCTTGATTCTGGGTGAGAGTGTGTACCTGATTGTCCAGCTCAGACACCAAACCTGCCAAACCCTCCATTCGAGTCACAAGGTCCTGAATAGAAGCCATGCCAGTAATGAGTAGAAGGGTAAAAGTTTTTTTTTTTTTTTTTTTTTATGGCCTGCTATTCTGATAGGGAATTGCCAGTTGAGCAATTCTCCAGTGCTGCTGCAGAAACCTGAGAGGAAGGGAATACAGAGACAGTGAGCCCTAAAGTTGACCCAGACCCTGTCCCTACCTACTTGTCTCACTGTCCTAATGACAGGAACAACTTGGAGCCGGTCCCTACTCTGAATAAGTGACAACACAGAACGCAGACAGAACGCACAAACAACAAAGGGAGGTCAGCTAGCCAAGGGGTCAGTAACAATCGAGCAATGCAGTACAGAATCAAAATCCAAGAGAATAGTCAAAGGAAAGCCAGTGGTCAGGAAATCAGAAGAGCAGGTAACAAGGAACAAGGAGTATAGCCAGTAAGCGAAATGCAATAGCAGGCACCAATGGGAAAGTGAGCAAAGAATAAATAGGGAGAAAGAACCCACCCCAGACTTGATAGGAGGACAGGCTGTCAATCACAAAGGCAGGACTAAAGTTAACTCTTAGTGGAGCAGGGGGAAAGCAAGGTGAAGGAGAAGGACGTGGTGGAAAATCAATTAAGGAGGTGAGGGAATAGGACAGTGTTCAGACAATACAAGAAAAACCCAAGGAAAGAATTACAACCGGGCACGCCTCCTGCGCCGCAGCGTGCGCCCGGAGGATGGCACCAAAGCCCGGACAGGCAAGGACGTTACAGAGGGAAAGGAGAGAGGGGAAATTTATAAAATTAAAAATCTAAAAATACAAAAAGGTGGACCACATTTAGAGAATGCTTCAGACTTATTGATCTCTGTTTATACGAATGGGGTCCCCTATTATACTCCCTCCCCTCGTCCCTACCTTTGAATAAAAAGAAATGGCATACAACGATAAGTTCACCTTTCAAGAGGAGAAAATCTTTCTACAAAATTTAACTGTGATGATTTTGGGTTAATAGGGGAAAAGCATTTATACATCTTTTCATTGATAATCCACATTCTCCCAGGTTTGGGATGAACCTGATGATGGATAGTGTCTTTGTTTATACAAAAAGAAACTAAAAGCAACTGTTAACATAATAAATCAGTATATACCCGTGATGGCGAACCTATGGCACGTGTGCCAGAGAGGGCACGCAGAGCCCTCTCAGTTGGCACGCACGCCGTCGCCATGATCGCTCACTAACGGGGAATCCGGTATAGGAATCCCGGTTAGTGAGCGATCGTTTCTTTCAGCTGTATGTGCATATGTACATACAGCTGAAAGCTGTCACTGTAGGCCGCGGTCCGCAGAACCACGGCCTACACTGACTGCAGAGTGTGACCTCTGCCCCGACGCATGCGCGATGACGTCATTCATCAGCGCCTGCGATGCAGCTCTTCGTGGGACAAGGTAAGTAACAAACTACTGTGTGGGGGGGACACTGAAGCATCTAATACTGTGTGGGGGACACTGAAGCATCTAATACTGTGTGGGGGACACTGAAGCATCTAATACTGTATGGGGGACACTGAAGCATCTGTGTCCCCCATACAGTATTAGATGCTTCAGTGTCCCCCATACAGTATTAGATGCTTCAGTGTCCCCCCCATACAGTATTAGATGCTTCAGTGTCCCCCCATACAGTATTAGATGCTTCAGTGTCCCCCATACAGTATTAGATGCTTCAGTGTCCCCCATACAGTATTAGATGCTTCAGTGTCCCCCATACAGTATTAGATGCTTCATTGTCCCCCATACGGTATTAGATGCTTCAGTGTCCCCCACACGGTATTAGATGCTGTTTTGCCAAATGAAAACAGATTCTTTGGATTCCGTGTAATAGAATAAAGTTATAGAGTAAAAACACTGGACTATCCCCAATAGCTTAACATTTTATTAAGAAGACTATAAGAAGATAGAAAAAGGTCTTACAACAAAGAAAAATATAGTAAAAAGGTCTTACAACAAGGAAAAGTATAACAAAAGGTCAAAAGGTCTTACAACAAGGAAAAATATAACAGATATTAGACGGTATAATCAAACCTTGCAATACAGCAGGTATTTGCAAGGTACAATCAAATATCAAAGTCGATTAAACTGTGATATTATCCAAGCTTGCAATACAGCAGGTATTTGCAAGGTACAATCAAATATCAAAGTCGATTAAACTGTGATATTATCCAAGCTTACAATACAGCAGGTATTTGCAAGGTACAATCAAATATCAAAGTCGATTAAACTGTGATATTATCCAAGCTTGCAATACAGCAGGTATTTGCAAGGTACAATCAAATATCAAAGTCGATTAAACTGTGATATTATCCAAGCTTGCAATACAGCAGGTATTTGCAAGGTAATCAAACTTACTTAATCAAAACTTACAACACTGCCAAGCTTCATTGATGAACTCCGATAAGGGTATCTTCAGGAAAATCTCACCAAGCCATTGTGACAGGTCTGCAGCATCAGGCGTCCCCAATCTGCTGTTAAGGTTGCAACATCATATGGCTGGGGGATATCATCCGTCTTTATATACCCTTTGTGTGTGTCATAGAATGGGTGTTTACAGAAGTGTATATAAGGCATTACTCATCTCCAAGCTCACATTCTTGCGAAAGAGGCCAGTTTTCACCAGAATATGTCTTGTGACACTTAGCTTCATCCAGCGTTAATCGTTAAGCTGGCGTTTATGGACATGTAAACATAAAGTCAAACAGAGTTGCACTTTTGAGTTGATTTTTATGTCTTATGTAGACATAAAGTCAAACAGAGGTGAACCTTCAAGCTGTCCATGTAAACATCACATAGAACAGAGTTGAACTCTGATCTTGCTTTCTGTTTAACTAGACAATACCTCATACAGAGTTGAAACTAAGGTTACATGACTTGACTTCTATAAACATCTTGTCAGCCATTTTATCAAGGGCAGTCATTTTGGTTTTTAGCATTACAGATGCTTCAGTG